>OZ007496.1:47793151-49087739 GCA_963931805.1 Microdon myrmicae | reverse complement strand
AAGAAAAATGGATCATCGGTTCCACAGCTGATGATAATTGGGCAGGCTCTCGAATCTGTGGAAAGCTTGAAGTTACTCGGCATCACAGTCTGTGAAGCATCGTGGCATAAACGCGTATCGAACATCGGCAGGTCCACCTCTGGCGAAACTTCTTCTTCTGTATAAATCCCAAATTAGACCCGCCCCCGAATATTGCTCTCATGTTTGGAGTTCTGCTCCTAAGCATACCGTCGACCTACTTGAGAGTATACAAAGACGAGCTATTCGCCTGATCGGGGACACAGCACTGACGTCGGGACTACAGTCGCTATCACATCGAAGGCACGCAGCCGCCCTTTGTCTGTTTTACAGATACTATCACGGGTACTGTTCCGCGCAATTCGGTGTATATGCGCTCTATAAGACAATCCGACAGATCGTACGAATTCGCGACGGCGCGAACATCCCTGCATCAGAACTTGTTCCGTTGCAGAGGGGGGAAGCTGTGGATCGCTCTTCCAGCGTGTGGTCCTGGAGCGTTACGAGGGTTGGCTCTTATGTTTCGGGATTTGGCAACCCTGGCGTTGCAATACGGCAATTGACAGCTCTGTCGTAAAGTTGGACATTTTTGAGGTTATACGCACTCAGAACGTTTTGACATACGAGCGCTATTTGTGTTGTTTACAGTAACTTAAAAGATTCATCTCGGCCCAAAAATGGAATTAAATCGTCAACATTTTCGTGCGATTATTTTTTACAACTTTCGGCGTGGATTAACTCAGCAACAGTGCATGGATGAACTTAATTCAATTTTTGGCGATGAAGCTCCATCAAGGACCCGTGTTTATCGATGGTATGGTGTATTCAATCGTGGTCGTAGTTCACTCCAAGATGAATTTCGTGAAGGACGTCCAAAATCAGTTGTTGTTCCGAAAACCATTGATGTTGTGCGCGAACTGATATTGGAAGATCGGCATGTGACCTATCGTGAGATTGAGACAACCTTAGGCGTTAGTGGGACCAGCATACATTCAATATTGCATAAACATTTGACTGTCAAAAAAATTTGTTCGCGTTGGATCCCACACAATTTGTCAATCGCCCAAAAAAAGGCTCGTGTAAATTGGTCGAAAGAAATGCTCAAAAAATACGGTCGCGGTGCTTCGAAACACGTCTATGACATCGTGACAGGTGATGAATCGTGGATTTACACGTATGAGCCCGAAAGTAAACAGCAGTCGACTGTCTGGGTGTTTCAAGATGAGCCAAATCCAACAAAAGTTGTTCGCGCACGAAGCACTTCCAAGCAAATGGTCACCCGTTTTTTCGGAAAAACTGGACATGTCGCAACCGTACCACTAGAACAACGCAGAACAGTCAATTCTGAGTGGTACTCAACAATTTGTTTGCCAGTTGTCTTCCAAGAAATCAGGAAAACCAACCGCCGAAGACGGATCGCTCTTCACCACGACAATGCGAGCTCTCACACATCGGCTGCGACAACTGCATTTTTGAGCACCCAAAAACATCGATTTGATGGGTCATCCGCCGTATAGTCCTAACTTGGCACCGAATGACTTCTTTTTATTCCCGTACGTAAAAAACAAACTGAGAGGTCAACGTTTTGCGACACCTGAAGAAGCGGTTGCTGCATTCAGAATGCATGTGTTGGAGATACCTCAATCAGAGTGGCAAAAGTGCTTCGACAATTAGTTCAAACGCATGGAAAAGTGTATAGATCTTCATGGGGAATATTTTGAAAAACAATAAAGTGATTTTCGATGATCAATATTTGTTTTTGTTCTCTAATCCCGAAATATAAAAGGCAACCCTCGTAAAAAAAAAAATGAAACCCTAAAAATTCGCAAATACGGGAAATAACTGAGATCATGAAGATTTCAATTGGTGGTATTTTGCGTCAAAATTTGAGATTGAAGATGTCACCTTTGCTCGAAATGAGACAGTCACCTAGACAATGCACCGATTCACAATTTGTTGAGAACTATACTATATCAATTGAGTTACGAACTGCTTGCCCATTTGTATTCTCTAGATCCGGTCGCCTGTAATTACTGGCTGTTTACACAGACCTCAAAAACATGGTATAAAGATAAATCATCCTACATATTGTGACGCATATGACAATCCGTACTAGAATATTCTAGAGAGTCCGAAACAGAGTACTAGAATATTCTATAAAGTAATGGAAAACTGAAGACTAGGAACAGTAGAACATTCAAGGCAATGGAACGGACGGAAACGAAACGCTGAAACAGTATAAATACGCCGCACACAGAGCATAGCCATGAGAGACGTGATCTGCGTTCACTACCGCACCCAAGACCTACCGGTCTTGTACGATTTCCTTCCCACCATCCCTCTATAAAAGTAGTTAGAGAACACCCGGACTAACACTGTCCACACTATCCTTGGATACCCCCCCCCCCCCCCCCCTTTTTCTCTTTTCTTTTCAGAGATCGCGAGACCGAGCCCAACATCCTCACGGATGTGGGTGATTCTGGTTATCGCAAGATGACCAGAAGTCAGAGACAAGATGAAGGACACATATGTCCTGTCTCGCTAAATTCGGCCTTCTCGCCACAATTTTTTTTTTTTTTTTTTTTTTTTTTTTCATAGCCATGAGTAAGAAGTAGAAAGTGAAGCAAGCCATAAGTGCGGAAGTAATAAGTAATGAGTAAGCAGTGAAGAAGTAAAATACGCGATAATAACGGAGGTGATAAGCGAAGAAATCGTTATGTCTACGGTAAAAAGTAACGGTTGTTATTAACGGACTAATAAAGTGTCACATTAATTCAAAATCGATTTAACGGCTCTTATTTATTTTAAAATAATTAATCCAGCGAACCCTAAGCTCGCTACAATTGGTGTCAGAAGTGGGATTAATTATTGTTTAAGTGAATAAGTGTGTGAAAGTGTATTGTGACGATGGCAGATCGACATTCGGAGACGAGTTCGCAACCGTTGGACATTTCGGAGATGTTCAGGATTATGATGGCAAAATTGGACGCGCAAGCTATCGATATTAACTCAAAATTGGACGCGCGAGCCGCAAAATTGGATGCGCGAACTGCTAAATTGGATGCGTGGGCTGCAGACGTTAATTCAAAATTGGATGCGCAAGCTGCAAAATTGGATGCGCGAGCTGCAGAGGTTAATGCAAAATTGGATGCCCAAAGGCAGTGGATGAAAGAATTCTGGGACTCGGAAGCGGAAGAAGCTGAGGATGAGGAGGAATTGGAGCCACATGAAATGAAGAAACTCAGGAAGAGCAAAGCTATGGCCGACAGCAGTGAGGAAGAGGAGGAAAATGACGATGATGTGTTACGTGAAGAACTGAAGGATTTCATCGATGATAACCCGATTGAAGAGGACGGCAGTGATGATGAAGACACTGATGCTTCAGGTCGTTCTCTGAAACGGATTTACAATGATGATGACGAGTTGGACAACCGACTGGAAGACGACGACTGTGACCTTATTGAAGAAAATCTTGGTTTGAAAGTCGAAGGCAGAAAGCGTTCCAAGCGTCTGCGTCGTACACAGGACGAAGAAAGTGATGGAGAGGAAGACGACGACTGTGATCTTATTGAAGAGAATCTTGGTTTGAGAGTCGAACGCAGAAAGCGTTAGAAAGGAAAGTGATGGAGAGGAAACGCACGTCGATGAAGGTTCTGCACGTGAGGCTATAGACGAACAGCTATTCGACGACGAAGACGATGTTGAACGCCGCTCTGAACGTAGTCACAGGGAAACTGAGCCGGCAAAACATTTCAATGATGAATTGGAAAGGGGTCACTTTACTGATTTGGACAATGAAATCCGTAAAACAGATATTCCTGAGCGAATGCAATTGCGCGAAGTTCCGGTTACGCCTGTTCCAGAGGGACCCAATGAACTACAAGATGAAGCTGAATGGATTTACAAACATGCGTTTTGTAAATCAACTGTTTCCGACCAAGAAAGATCAACGGATGTTGGAGGTCGAGACCGCTATTGTAATCCACCACATACGAGGGGAAAGATCAAGCAAGCCCTAGATTGTAGGCGTAATCAACAGCTAGAGGTGCCGTTCATTACGTTCTATAGAGAAGAACACGTGAAACCAGAATTAACGTGCGACGATCTATGGAAAGTCTATTACTACGACGCACGATGGTGTTTACTGTCAGCTCCAAAGAACAAACCGCTCCAGTTATTTGAAAAGATGCGGAACTACCAGTTGGATACGGTTATGAAATCGACAGATGCTCCAATACCAGATGATATGCGTGTAATTAAAGATGAAGATCTAGATCGCTTACGTGATGCGCAAACTCCAGAAGAGCTTAAGGGTGTGCACATGGATTTTCTCTTATACTGTTCGCATGAGATCCCTAAAATGCAAGAGGAATTCCGTCGTCAGGAAAAGAAAGAATGGCGGCAGGCTAGAGCTGACGCGAAAAGGAGAGCAGTAGAAAATTTGGATGAAGGTCAAGAACTTCCACCGCCGAACGCCAAGATGAAAGTGGTGCATCGCGACCGACTGGCGGCTTTTGTTGGCCCGTGAGACCAGTGAACTTAGTTCGGGACGAACTAATCTAGGCGGAGGGTAGTGTGACGCATATGACAATCCGTACTAGAATATTCTAGAGAGTCCGAAACAGAGTACTAGAATATTCTATAAAGTAATGGAAAACTGAAGACTAGGAACAGTAGAACATTCAAGGCAATGGAACGGACGGAAACGAAACGCTGAAACAGTATAAATACGCCACACACAGAGCATAGCCATGAGTAAGAAGTAGAAAGTGAAGCAAGCCATAAGTGCGGAAGTAATAAGTAAAGAGTAAGCAGTGAAGAAGTAAAATACGCGATAATTACGGAAGCGATAAGCGAAGAAATCGTTATGTGTACGGTAAAAAGTAACGGTTGTTATTAACGGACTAATAAAGTGTCACATTAATTCAAAATCGATTTAACGGCTCTTATTTATTTTAAAATAATTAATCCAGCGAACCCTAAGCTCGCTACAATATAGTATAAAAACAAAATGGTAGAAAAGCGTTGGAATAATTATTCCGCGGTTAAAGAAATTGAGTTGATAAATAAAAAAAGAAATTTGCCCAAAAAAATTTCGGCTTATATTTGTACACAGTAGTACACGTTTCCTTTCCATTATGACTCGCAAGGGTTCCAGTAACCAACCCATAGAAACACTTGTCAGAGTCAGAGGTTCAGCAAAGTATGTTTGATTCCAACAAATAAAACAAAATTAGTTGTAGTTCACTGATTCCAAAACTAAAACAGATTTACGGATATAGCCATCAGTCATAGTACAATATACATTAAGATACTAATCGTCCTGCCGACGAAGAATTAAACTGACATACAATGGAGGATAATTTTATGCTTAAATTGTATATCGCCTTCACACGCTAATGCAACATATCACTTCTACCAAATGACGATGGCCAAATAATTTCCTCAATAACAATCCAACTGAAAGTAAATCCTGCCCGACAATAAAGCAATTTGATAATTATTAAGCCGTTTTCGGCTTTGAAATCGACAGATGCTCCAATACCAGATGATATGCGTGTAATTAAAGATGAAGATCTAGATCGCTTACGTGATGCGCAAACTCCAGAAGAGCTTAAGGGTGTGCACATGGATTTTCTCTTATACTGTTCGCATGAGATCCCTAAAATGCAAGAGGAATTCCGTCGTCAGGAAAAGAAAGAATGGCGGCAGGCTAGAGCTGACGCGAAAAGGAGAGCAGTAGAAAATTTGGATGAAGGTCAAGAACTTCCACCGCCGAACGCCAAGATGAAAGTGGTGCATCGCGACCGACTGGCGGCTTTTGTTGGCCCGGGAGACCAGTGAACTTAGTTCGGGACGAACTAATCTAGGCGGAGGGTAGTGTGACGCATATGACAATCCGTACTAGAATATTCTAGAGAGTCCGAAACAGAGTACTAGAATATTCTATAAAGTAATGGAAAACTGAAGACTAGGAACAGTAGAACATTCAAGGCAATGGAACGGACGGAAACGAAACGCTGAAACAGTATAAATACGCCACACACAGAGCATAGCCATGAGTAAGAAGTAGAAAGTGAAGCAAGCCATAAGTGCGGAAGTAATAAGTAAAGAGTAAGCAGTGAAGAAGTAAAATACGCGATAATTACGGAAGCGATAAGCGAAGAAATCGTTATGTGTACGGTAAAAAGTAACGGTTGTTATTAACGGACTAATAAAGTGTCACATTAATTCAAAATCGATTTAACGGCTCTTATTTATTTTAAAATAATTAATCCAGCGAACCCTAAGCTCGCTACAATATAGTATAAAAACAAAATGGTAGAAAAGCGTTGGAATAATTATTCCGCGGTTAAAGAAATTGAGTTGATAAATAAAAAAAGAAATTTGCCCAAAAAAATTTCGGCTTATATTTGTACACAGTAGTACACGTTTCCTTTCCATTATGACTCGCAAGGGTTCCAGTAACCAACCCATAGAAACACTTGTCAGAGTCAGAGGTTCAGCAAAGTATGTTTGATTCCAACAAATAAAACAAAATTAGTTGTAGTTCACTGATTCCAAAACTAAAACAGATTTACGGATATAGCCATCAGTCATAGTACAATATACATTAAGATACTAATCGTCCTGCCGACGAAGAATTAAACTGACATACAATGGAGGATAATTTTATGCTTAAATTGTATATCGCCTTCACACGCTAATGCAACATATCACTTCTACCAAATGACGATGGCCAAATAATTTCCTCAATAACAATCCAACTGAAAGTAAATCCTGCCCGACAATAAAGCAATTTGATAATTATTAAGCCGTTTTCGGCTTTGAAATCGACAGATGCTCCAATACCAGATGATATGCGTGTAATTAAAGATGAAGATCTAGATCGCTTACGTGATGCGCAAACTCCAGAAGAGCTTAAGGGTGTGCACATGGATTTTCTCTTATACTGTTCGCATGAGATCCCTAAAATGCAAGAGGAATTCCGTCGTCAGGAAAAGAAAGAATGGCGGCAGGCTAGAGCTGACGCGAAAAGGAGAGCAGTAGAAAATTTGGATGAAGGTCAAGAACTTCCACCGCCGAACGCCAAGATGAAAGTGGTGCATCGCGACCGACTGGCGGCTTTTGTTGGCCCGGGAGACCAGTGAACTTAGTTCGGGACGAACTAATCTAGGCGGAGGGTAGTGTGACGCATATGACAATCCGTACTAGAATATTCTAGAGAGTCCGAAACAGAGTACTAGAATATTCTATAAAGTAATGGAAAACTGAAGACTAGGAACAGTAGAACATTCAAGGCAATGGAACGGACGGAAACGAAACGCTGAAACAGTATAAATACGCCACACACAGAGCATAGCCATGAGTAAGAAGTAGAAAGTGAAGCAAGCCATAAGTGCGGAAGTAATAAGTAAAGAGTAAGCAGTGAAGAAGTAAAATACGCGATAATTACGGAAGCGATAAGCGAAGAAATCGTTATGTGTACGGTAAAAAGTAACGGTTGTTATTAACGGACTAATAAAGTGTCACATTAATTCAAAATCGATTTAACGGCTCTTATTTATTTTAAAATAATTAATCCAGCGAACCCTAAGCTCGCTACAATATAGTATAAAAACAAAATGGTAGAAAAGCGTTGGAATAATTATTCCGCGGTTAAAGAAATTGAGTTGATAAATAAAAAAAGAAATTTGCCCAAAAAAATTTCGGCTTATATTTGTACACAGTAGTACACGTTTCCTTTCCATTATGACTCGCAAGGGTTCCAGTAACCAACCCATAGAAACACTTGTCAGAGTCAGAGGTTCAGCAAAGTATGTTTGATTCCAACAAATAAAACAAAATTAGTTGTAGTTCACTGATTCCAAAACTAAAACAGATTTACGGATATAGCCATCAGTCATAGTACAATATACATTAAGATACTAATCGTCCTGCCGACGAAGAATTAAACTGACATACAATGGAGGATAATTTTATGCTTAAATTGTATATCGCCTTCACACGCTAATGCAACATATCACTTCTACCAAATGACGATGGCCAAATAATTTCCTCAATAACAATCCAACTGAAAGTAAATCCTGCCCGACAATAAAGCAATTTGATAATTATTAAGCCGTTTTCGGCTTTGAAATCGACAGATGCTCCAATACCAGATGATATGCGTGTAATTAAAGATGAAGATCTAGATCGCTTACGTGATGCGCAAACTCCAGAAGAGCTTAAGGGTGTGCACATGGATTTTCTCTTATACTGTTCGCATGAGATCCCTAAAATGCAAGAGGAATTCCGTCGTCAGGAAAAGAAAGAATGGCGGCAGGCTAGAGCTGACGCGAAAAGGAGAGCAGTAGAAAATTTGGATGAAGGTCAAGAACTTCCACCGCCGAACGCCAAGATGAAAGTGGTGCATCGCGACCGACTGGCGGCTTTTGTTGGCCCGGGAGACCAGTGAACTTAGTTCGGGACGAACTAATCTAGGCGGAGGGTAGTGTGACGCATATGACAATCCGTACTAGAATATTCTAGAGAGTCCGAAACAGAGTACTAGAATATTCTATAAAGTAATGGAAAACTGAAGACTAGGAACAGTAGAACATTCAAGGCAATGGAACGGACGGAAACGAAACGCTGAAACAGTATAAATACGCCACACACAGAGCATAGCCATGAGTAAGAAGTAGAAAGTGAAGCAAGCCATAAGTGCGGAAGTAATAAGTAAAGAGTAAGCAGTGAAGAAGTAAAATACGCGATAATTACGGAAGCGATAAGCGAAGAAATCGTTATGTGTACGGTAAAAAGTAACGGTTGTTATTAACGGACTAATAAAGTGTCACATTAATTCAAAATCGATTTAACGGCTCTTATTTATTTTAAAATAATTAATCCAGCGAACCCTAAGCTCGCTACAATATAGTATAAAAACAAAATGGTAGAAAAGCGTTGGAATAATTATTCCGCGGTTAAAGAAATTGAGTTGATAAATAAAAAAAGAAATTTGCCCAAAAAAATTTCGGCTTATATTTGTACACAGTAGTACACGTTTCCTTTCCATTATGACTCGCAAGGGTTCCAGTAACCAACCCATAGAAACACTTGTCAGAGTCAGAGGTTCAGCAAAGTATGTTTGATTCCAACAAATAAAACAAAATTAGTTGTAGTTCACTGATTCCAAAACTAAAACAGATTTACGGATATAGCCATCAGTCATAGTACAATATACATTAAGATACTAATCGTCCTGCCGACGAAGAATTAAACTGACATACAATGGAGGATAATTTTATGCTTAAATTGTATATCGCCTTCACACGCTAATGCAACATATCACTTCTACCAAATGACGATGGCCAAATAATTTCCTCAATAACAATCCAACTGAAAGTAAATCCTGCCCGACAATAAAGCAATTTGATAATTATTAAGCCGTTTTCGGCTTTGAAATCGACAGATGCTCCAATACCAGATGATATGCGTGTAATTAAAGATGAAGATCTAGATCGCTTACGTGATGCGCAAACTCCAGAAGAGCTTAAGGGTGTGCACATGGATTTTCTCTTATACTGTTCGCATGAGATCCCTAAAATGCAAGAGGAATTCCGTCGTCAGGAAAAGAAAGAATGGCGGCAGGCTAGAGCTGACGCGAAAAGGAGAGCAGTAGAAAATTTGGATGAAGGTCAAGAACTTCCACCGCCGAACGCCAAGATGAAAGTGGTGCATCGCGACCGACTGGCGGCTTTTGTTGGCCCGGGAGACCAGTGAACTTAGTTCGGGACGAACTAATCTAGGCGGAGGGTAGTGTGACGCATATGACAATCCGTACTAGAATATTCTAGAGAGTCCGAAACAGAGTACTAGAATATTCTATAAAGTAATGGAAAACTGAAGACTAGGAACAGTAGAACATTCAAGGCAATGGAACGGACGGAAACGAAACGCTGAAACAGTATAAATACGCCACACACAGAGCATAGCCATGAGTAAGAAGTAGAAAGTGAAGCAAGCCATAAGTGCGGAAGTAATAAGTAAAGAGTAAGCAGTGAAGAAGTAAAATACGCGATAATTACGGAAGCGATAAGCGAAGAAATCGTTATGTGTACGGTAAAAAGTAACGGTTGTTATTAACGGACTAATAAAGTGTCACATTAATTCAAAATCGATTTAACGGCTCTTATTTATTTTAAAATAATTAATCCAGCGAACCCTAAGCTCGCTACAATATAGTATAAAAACAAAATGGTAGAAAAGCGTTGGAATAATTATTCCGCGGTTAAAGAAATTGAGTTGATAAATAAAAAAAGAAATTTGCCCAAAAAAATTTCGGCTTATATTTGTACACAGTAGTACACGTTTCCTTTCCATTATGACTCGCAAGGGTTCCAGTAACCAACCCATAGAAACACTTGTCAGAGTCAGAGGTTCAGCAAAGTATGTTTGATTCCAACAAATAAAACAAAATTAGTTGTAGTTCACTGATTCCAAAACTAAAACAGATTTACGGATATAGCCATCAGTCATAGTACAATATACATTAAGATACTAATCGTCCTGCCGACGAAGAATTAAACTGACATACAATGGAGGATAATTTTATGCTTAAATTGTATATCGCCTTCACACGCTAATGCAACATATCACTTCTACCAAATGACGATGGCCAAATAATTTCCTCAATAACAATCCAACTGAAAGTAAATCCTGCCCGACAATAAAGCAATTTGATAATTATTAAGCCGTTTTCCAGTGGCCGAATATCAAGATTTGATATTAAGAGCAGAAAATCACGCAATCACCAGTATCAAACGAGAAAGTAGGCCTTGAAAGGTAAGTTAAGGGAACCAATGACTTTAAGTGAATCAAGTGGTAAAAGAAAGGACATTTACACCCGCGGCCGTTTAAGTAGTCTTTGAATAATAGTTTTGAAAGGCGTACGAAATATGTCTTTTTAAAAATGCACGTATTAGTTTGGGAAAAATTCCTTGACAGTTTTTTCAACTGACCGACTCAGTTATCAGTTACAGGATGTGAAATAATGTAAGACAATGTAAGGTTTGACCATGAGGAGATCGGATCAGATGGTCAAGCATGAAAGGAGAGTGCACAGGACAGGAAACGATGGCGCAGCAGGTCCTGCACTTCCCGGTTCCTATAGACCAATAAATAGTAGTAAATATAATATTATATAACATATTATTTCTCTGCAACGTATTTAAAAAAGAAAAATTTCACTTTATTCTGCAATGTTGCTTTGATAAAGGCAGAAATGCAAACATTGCGATCAAGATAGACAGTGATGTCGCGGAGAATTACACGTCATTTTGGTTTTGTCGATTCCGGTACTGGTATTTTCAACCGTAAATATGCACATTGCACCTGATAGGTCCGACGCCGTAAATGTTTATAAAATCATCATTGAAGTAGACCAGCAAGTTAGCTGTCCTAGCACTGTCCATGAGCTAAACATCGACAACAAAACAGTTGAAAACCGTCTGCATAAAGCGAAAACGATTATGGTCAACGTGCAGTGACACGGCTCAAATGATGTCCAATCCTGAGGTATCACCGAGTAAGATCTTGCTGTGATTTGCTGAGACCAGAAAGGAATCATTTACTACGAACTATTTCTATGTGATCAAATACAGAATTCGGACCTCTATCTCGGAACCTCAAAGCCAATTGGTTTACACTGGCCTGTGGAGGTACCGATACACATAACATCGGAACTGGCTTCATCATAAGCAAGAAGATTACGCCCCATGTAAAAGATGTGCAATTTATTAATGACCGAATATCGGTGCTAAAAATAGAGAGCCCATGGTACAGTTATGTATTTACAAACGTACATGCCGCAACAGGATCTACCAACGAAGAAACGAAGGACACGTTCTACGAGACCCTAGAGGAAGTATTTGATGGGATCTCATCATTCAATGTTAAAATCTTCCTCGGGGATCTCAATGCGAAAATTGGAGAGGAAGCTATCTACCAACCAACTATAGGTAAAGAACGCCTACATCACGTTTCAAATGATAATGGTATTCGGATTATCACGTTCGCGGCGTCAAAAGATCTGGTAGTGAAAAGCACGATGTTCAAGCACAAGCAAATCCATAAAGCCACATGGATATCACCCGATGGCGTATCGCGTAACCAAATAGACCAATTCCTCATAGACAAAAGACACCACTCGAATATCCTTGACGTAAGATCATATAGAGGAGCAGATTGCGACTCCGATCACCTTCTAGTGATGGGCAAAATTAGAAGTCGGCTCCCAGCAAACCCACATGGACAGTCACGGGAGACGAACAAAAAGTTCGAGATTGATAAACTAAAAGACCTACGCAAAAGGGCTAAATATCAAGGCGAACTAACAAATAGATTTAGCATCCTAGAGAATGACAGTAGTGAGGAAGAGGTAGCCAATAGTGTGGACACGAAATGGGCATCGATCAGAGACAAACAAACAGCCCAAGAGGTATTAGGATTTAAGAAAACAACTAAGTCCAAACCTTGGTTTGACGATGAGTGCAGGGCAAAGATCGAACAACGTAAACGTCTCAGAATGATCCACTTAGAAGCATATGATGAAGTCAACGCAGTAACATACGCGACAATTCGGAAAGAGACAACCAGACTTTTCAAACGCAAAAAACGCGAATGGGAGAAGACTCGGATCGAAAAAATCCTAGAAAATGCCAGAGCAAAGATCAGCAGAGATATATATGCCGGCATAAATTCAATTAGAAATGGCTACCGAGGGAGAGTCAAAATAATTCGAGACGCAAACGGCTGTCTGGTCACAGAAACAAAAAATATCGCGACAAGATGGAAGCAATACTTTGAAAACCTGCTCAAAGTGCGCACCCATCAACCACAAATAAACGCACCAGACGTACATACAGCCGAGCCTCAGATCCGTCTTTCGACGAAGTTGTACACGTAATAAAACGACTGAAAAACAACAAGGCTCCCGGAGTCGATTGCACACCGGCAGAGCTTGTGAAGCATGGAGGAGAGGCAACCACTCAAAAGATCCACCAACTGGTTAAAACAATATGGGATAAGAAAGTCACTCCGGAAGAATGGAATACATCAATAGTTATACCCATTTTCAAAAAAGGCGACAGATCTGACTGCGAAAATTACAGGGGAATATCATTGCTCCCAACCACATACAAAATATTAGCAAATGTCATACTGGCGAGAATCACACCGTACGCAGAGGAAATATTGGGAGACTACCAATGCGGATTCCGTCAGAACCGGTCAACAAGCGACCAGATCTTCACAATAAGGCAACTACTGGAAAAGAAGTGGGAATACGGACAGACGGTTCGCCAGTTGTTCGTTGACTTCAAAAAAGCCTACCAGTCAGTCGCAAGGTAAAGACTCTACCATATTGTGGTTGAGTTGGGAATCCCGAAAAAAATATGCCGCCCTCATTCAAATCTGGATGGACGAAAACAAAGGGCGAGTTAGAATCCGGGACGGACTAAAACAGGGAGATGGCCTAACACCGTGTCTTTTTAACCTTGTGCTCGAGTATGTCATCAGAAAAGTACAAGACGACAACATGGCCGGATCATTCCTGAACAACCTCACACAAGTGCTCGCATATGCGGATGACATCGCCGTTCTGGGCGATAATCTCGAAACGGTAAGTAAAACCTGTGAAATCATCATGCAGGCAGCAGAAGTGGTGGGCCTAGAAATAAATGAAGACAAAACAAAATACATGATTACGGCGAGAGCAGGTGGACCTCAGAGAACACATAAACGTCAGGGGCAAGATATTTGAAAATGTTAAGAATTTCAATATCTGGGAACAATACTGACGGCCAGTAACGAAATGTCGAAGGAAATTAACAAAACAACTACACCGGAACGGTGGCAAAGTCGAATCGGTGGTGTCATGTACCTTCGGGTTCCTACAGGCCAATAAATAGTATAGTTTGCTACGGAAGGGAAATCCTCGAAAACTCTCGGCCAAGAGTGCTGCCAGAACTTCAAGAACTGGAACTGTTCAAACAACAAATAATAATATAAATACCAAGTCACCTTTTAACCTCTCGGGATGCAATCTCAACGCTATAAGTTCGTCTCTCCGAAGAGAGATATTTAAAAGAAAATAATTTTTTAAAAAAAATACCGTGTGCCGGGAATTTGGCAAAATTAAATTCAGTATTCGGAAAGCAAAGTTAGAGCAAGAATAGTTTAATTAACCAGCAATTATTTTAATAGCATGCTACTATTCAGACCAATTGTGAACCTCTAGCGTTTCAACCTATCTTGTGCTTATAAATCATTTTTTAAAAGAAATATTTCACCATCTCCAAACTGGTAATCGGAAAGGGTATTGCTGCACGCTGAACTAGTGGTGATGCGGGTGCTCCGTACAACACTGTGTGGAAAATAACTCTCCACCCTCTACACTCGAGGTGTTAGCTTGTGTCACAACCGCAGAGCTCAGTTTCGATTAGATTGAGCTGTGGCACAAGAAAGACTGGGGGCGAACTACAACAGTACTGCTCTTAACCGAAAACAGCAGAAAAAGTCCTAGAGAGATGAGGGGCGACTATAACGTAGGTAGAGAACAAATGAGATTAGCAGCGATCAAGAACAAGAACACGATCGAACAGAGAAACAAAAAGGTGACGGCTCTTCAAACGACGAAGTGATTTTTTATTGCTCTTGAAATTCACATAGTATGCTGGAGGTGTAAAATTGGTATTCTTGCATACAACGTTAGGGTATAATTTTTGAAAAAGAGCTGGTCTGACCCTTCCGGATTTGTAAGCGTAGCCAAATTAGATCAACCCCGATTAAGGATCGAGGTGGATCAGAGGAAGCTGTGAAAAAGAGATAAAAATCATTGAATTTCGCCATATGTTCAAAAGGCACCAAAATGAAGTAATATTGTAAACCATTAAAATATCGAAGCAAAGATAAATTGATTTAAAGGAAAATTTAAAGAAGTAAATTAGATTGTAATCAACACATGAATAAGAAGAACAAATAAAGTAATTGAAGTCAACAAAGATCAGCTCAGATTTTAATTTAATCCTTCGGGAAGGCGTTTCAACCATCTATACAGTCAACAAACAGCTCCGCATCACAGTAACTCAACAGGTATATTCCTTCGAAACTAGAATTACACCCCAGAAGAATGAATATTTCGTCAGAGGTTTTGAAAACAACACCGGTCTGGTTGCATTTTAAAACCAACAGTGAATCTCAGAACCAAATCGTTCAGTTCCATCATTGAAACATGTGAACAACTTATCGTACCTATTCCTCTTCTGCAACAACTACCAAGCTTTCCACACTCAATCAGAGAGACCACCAGGTTTCTCTTTCACAGTTGACCTCAAATATACCGTTCAACTAAGAGCATCGTTCTACATCCGAAATGCGTAAAACCGTGAAACACTCTTCTTAATAACTCGTTTCCGCATCATTGCAATCTGAATGCCCTCAATCCTGATGCTTCTCGGTATATCATTTCCATATATCCTTTCTCGCCCTTATCCCGCTGTGCTTTGACATTTAAACTAATTCCCTTTTCTCCACGAGCGGTACATTCCAATGTAAATTAATCATTTGCGTAGTCCTTTTTGCTTGTAGTTATGACAATTGCATTTTCTAAATCTGAGTCTTAAGACACTTTTCCTATACCTCGGTTATTCTATTAAAAACTGAAGGGAAATGAAACACAATCGCATGGCAGGTAACATTTCAATAGCACCCACGCTCATTTCTTTATATGATATGATTAATAGTTCTACGAGTATGTAACACAATTTCATGGAAATTTCGCCACACTTGGATTTGAATAACTTTTTCTCTTTCAGATATTACCTTCACACATTCAACCACCGGCATTAAACCTGTGTCGTGTTACAACTCTTAGCAAGTTTGTGTCAAAAATTCAAGAAGTCCTTAAACCGTTCAAAATTGAATTAGATTTTAATCTAAATAAAATTATAAGTCTTCGTACTTCTCTGCCCTCAGAAAATTGATGAAGACAACTAACACTCATCCTTGGAAACTTCATCCTATGATATACTGATACACATCCATTCGAAAACTGGATATCTGTGTGGAGAAATATTACGGTTACACCGACAGGATTACAAGCACTTAATCAAATAGAGTACATCGCTACAAACGTCGTCTTAATCACATTTGTGCGTATCCTTTGCTGAAGTCGTTTTTCTTCCCTTGTCATCCTTCGTTCCGATGCAGCAATCTGTTTTAAATTTCACAGATCGCTCATCCATCACATTCTAATTGAATTTATTAGCTTACATTGTCCGCAAACACATAGTAGATGCTACCCAATGCATATGGCCCTAGGCTTCTCACAAAACGTAACGTAATTACTTTAATAAAGAACGTGACATTTAAAAGCCTCATAGTTGTGCCGTTACATCCTGTTTGGTAAGGACATCGTACGGAAAAAACCTAACACAAGACAAGCATTTATTTTCGCGGACTTTTATTTTTCTAGAGCTCTCCTCAGTGGCTAACGATGGTCCTGGCGACCAGAGTGTGCAAACAACCACCGATGGTTGAAATGTGTCCTTTTTATCCTTTTTTTTTATATACGTTTTTCGACCATAAAATACCGGAAGAATGTGCTGGCGGATGCACTGTGTTCGTCAATAAGGCATTATCCGTCTGACATCAGGCGCGATTTGCACATGACGTCTTTGAAAGCAGAATTGGGGGCGGAAAGGATACTGGTGCATATTGTGATGATTCTAGGTGGTTAGATTGATGTGCACTGTGCAACACAAGTGCATTGAACTTCGCCTTGGCTCTAGTAGAGGAAATTTGTCTGATGGAAAAGTGACGTCCTTCCATTGCTTCTCTTGTCCTATATGACGACGCATTTTAAGCCTATTCATAAACCCCTTAGTACACGTAAATTGAATAAAAACAAGACCTGGATGGAGGGACTAAGTTTTAAGCGAGATTAGTTTTATAGATAAGCAGGTAAACGATGTTGGAAAGCAGATGAAGTGAAACTTAGAGCAGAACATAGCGAAATTTTGCGATAATGAGAGAAGTTCATACATGAACTGTTGCAAACTCGAAATAGATATTCAGAATACTTATGATGACTAAATAATAATTGAGACTTGTAATGAAAATCTGTCCGGGCAATCTGTGGCGGTAGTCGAATGGGATAATTGTCAAATATGTTGGGTGTGAAATGTTATATTCCTTTCTCGTCTCTGGATGGATTTGTGGGGGGCGAGATCCTGACGCCAGACCTCGTCCCCACAACTCCTTAACACTGTTCCGCTGCTGATCGCTCTCCCAGAGCAAGCAACACAAACGTAAGACAGCGCACTGATCACCCGAAAGAAAATAAAAGCAACCAGGCATCCCAATTCAGCGTCCGCGGGCAACAAGTTAAATGAAATACTCGATTGTTGGTCGTTGATGTTTCTTTATTTTAATGTAACAACTTTGTAAGAAGCGCCCCGAGGGGGCAATGATTATTTGATTGTTCTATATGGGACACTACACTGACTGAATACATTATTGTGACACGCGCTCTCGACTCGACAGCGTAAAAAGGTATGTACACTCCGATCCACACGCTAAAGCGGGTGGACGACGACCGCTCCGGTTAGTGGTTGGAATAAGACTCAACGATATTCAATCGTTTGGGGTGAAGATCGTTTGTAGTACACATGTATGTGTGTACATGGGTTCTTTCATGGGACACACCACGGCAACGAATCTGAAACACCAAGAAGGGGCACAATGTGCATCCAGGAGATGTGTGTTCGTTGAAACAAACAAATCGAATTTCGTGGGATGCTAATGGGTTTGTATTTGATTATGCATCGAGGTCATGAGGGATGGATTCAGGGCAATTACAATACAAAGGGAAAAGCGACCTATGCATCGTTCGATAATGAGGGTCAGCTGGATAAATAGCAGCCACTCATTAAATGAAAACTGCGTTTAGGATACCACAAACGATATGGATTGTTTATGGTATCGCCAGGAAGCCTATGGAGGAACAGCGTTCTTTGGTTGCACTTGGTGCGAGTTAGGGAAATTGGCTTCAGCGTCGATTGCGCTAATTGAATGCGGCTGCTTGGGTATTTTATGGCTGAAAGAAATAGGTCGCCGGCCAATGAGTACGTTAAGAGATTTATCATACACATGGCGAAGCTGAGAATAGGCGACGCAATGATCATTATCCCGGGTTGGGATGGTTACATGATATGTGAACCGATAAGTTTTCTTTTCAGGGATATGCTGTTTGGAACAGAATTCTTAAGAGGAATTTTGAATTCAAATAAATGAATGCAGGTAAGAATTCTCTTACAGGTACTTTTAGGTTATATAAATTGGATCTATTTGATGCGTAAAGCATCTAAGGTGCTAATGCGATTGCATTAGTGAAGTTAGAAGATTGGGTGAAAGTTGTGGGGGTTTTTCAGGAAAGCGAATTGTGGGGTTTGGCGGAACCGCCACAGATTCATTTCCACTAAACTTTTCTTTTGCCATCCACTACTTGACGGTAGTTGGCATTGGCAGATCTGTCGCTTCCTTTTTTCTTTTTTATAAGTGTACGTGTGTTCCTTTCGCCTTTGCAATAAAAAACCTTTAAGCTAAAAGGAATCTTCTTTTGTCTCGTACATCTCAACAAAATATACTAAAAAATAGATTCAAAAATTCTTTCAAAAGCCAGATTCCTAGCAAGAAAAGTCCCTAAAAGGGTTGCTCAGCGATAGGTGCTGAAGCGAGCTGTACGACCCTTTTATAACGGTCAAAAGAGACTCTTAAAGACGATTATAAGATGTTCCTATGCGTTATTATTTTTACTATTTATTGGTCTATAGGAACCCGAAAATTCATGGCGTCACTGACTCAGCTGCGCCATCGCTCTCTGTCATGGGCACTCTCCGTCCCAGCTTCACGATATGATCCGATCTCCTCAAGGTTAAACCTTATATTGTCCTCCCATCTGAAGGTCAAACCTTACATTGTCCTACCATCTCCGTCGCGGCCGTCCTACGGGTCTCTTTTCCGTTGGTCTTCCGTCAAGAATTCTACGCACGGTCTCATCATTGCCCATTCTCGCCACAAGTCCGGCCCATCTTAATCTTCGCGACCTGATTGCTCTTACTATTGTTTTAAACGAGACTAGTTTTATAATAGATAGTTTCTATGAGTATCAAAAAAAATCTAGTCCCCGCTAAAGAATACTTTTCAAGAGCTGAGAGAACTGACCATTCAGATAGCTGCTCGAGAATTACCATCAAACTGAACCGATTCGCTGTGAAACAAATATAATAGGAAGACATATATGCGAGACAAAGGCAAGTATATTCTGCAACGTTGTATATGTTTTATTACATTCACAAGGCTGTAGGGCTCTTGAGATTTCCGGAAGAGGGAAGGGTGTAAAAGGTAGATGGACCAATTCCATCGGTAAAAGAGTGGGTAGAGCGGTCGCACAGCAACTGCTATTATTATCTTAGGGCATTCTTGTCAGGGCACAGTTGGCATCGAAAGTGTCTAAACCGTTCCGAACGGTAGTTCACTTCTCTGTCCACAAAGCGGAGAGCGAGAAAAGGATGGACAAAATGCTATTTTTATAGCCAATCGTTGCGTTCATTGAAGAAACAACCTTCCGAAATCAAGTATATTAGATAATGCGGTCGAAGGAGTGTTAGACCAAGTTCTGTACTCTAGTAACTCCAATATAACACTGTGTTCAAAAAGTATGACCAATTTTCTGCACTGTACACCAGAAATAATATATATATATACCTCTTTTTTTTTTTAAATCAGTGGTATTGTGATAGACAACCGTAAAAAGAATGGGGTGGCGAGAGGCCGACTTTAGGGAGACAAGGAAAAATGTGTCTTTCATCTTGTCTCTGGCTTCTGGTCATCTTGCGATAACCGCGATAACTAGAATCACCCACATCCGTGAAGATGTTGGGCTCGGTCTCAAGATATCTGAAAAGAAAGGGGAAGGAGGTATCTAAGGATAGTGTGGACAGGGTTAGATCAGTTGTTCTCTAACTACTTGGATGGGGGGTTGGTGGGAAAGAAATCGTATAAGAACGGTAGGTCTTGAGTGCGGTAGCAAGGCGATAGACAACTGTGTCTTATTTGACATCATAAAAATCATAAGTGTTTCAACTTGGTTTTGTTCGACACAAAAGTCTTTTTCCGATTTTTACGAAGTGTGGGTTGGTTGAGCAAAGAAATTGGACTAAATTTTGTCTTTAAAATCAAATTTCTTGTGCAAAAACATTTAACATATTGCAGAGAGACTTCGATGAACAGACTCTAGTTTAAACAGCTCAAAAAACAAGTTGAAGATGACCGACCATCAACCTCCACTTATGAAAATCATGTTAAAGAAACTAAGGACTTGCTGCGCAAAAACCGTCGACTAATATTTGGAACATTGCTTATGCTGTTGGGGTTTGAAAAGGATCAACCAACATTTTAAGATATAGTTCTCCTTTGGGACCAAAAGGCTCTTTTAAAAAGAGGATCGTATTAAAAGAAGGAAAATGACTTCTGACTTTCGATCGGTCATGGAAGTTATTATTATGGGAGATGAGATTTGAATCTACACGCACGACCCGGAAATAACTGATCAATCACAGGTTACCCAAGACCGAGAAAAGCAGGACAATGGCGCTAGTTAAGGATAGCCACATTACCACAATACACACGACACCATGATCCAAATATCAAACAATCATCATGGGTCAACACTTATCTTCGCACACGGCACCATCTTCATGAGTCAACGCCGAACATTTATCTATGACCCAGACATCGCGTAGACGCTTTAAAATCATCATAGATCAACAATCACTTAAGACAATTATCTTCGCACAAGTTAAGGATAGACACCTTATCATAAAACACACGGCACCATGATCCAAACATCAAACAATCATCATGGGTCAACACTTATCTTCGTACACCGCATCATCTTCATGAGTCAACGCCGAACGCTTATCCGCGACCCAGACATCGCATAGACGCTCTAAAAGCATCATAGGTCAACAATGACTTAAGATAATTATCTTATCAACACGGGACGCTCATCTGTGGCCCAGCAATCGGATTAATATGAGCAATCTACATGAAGAAGGAGATTCTTTTTGGAGACACCCATCGGGATATCCACAACCTAATTATTGTTTTAAGTAGTCCTTAGTGATAAGGAAAAACAAAATTGTATTTTTTGAATTCAAATACGATCGGACGACTCAATTCCCTCAAAAATCAGGGTGATGTTAACAGGTTTCTTCGAGAGCGTCATTGCCATCTCTTCTTCTCCCGATTTTGACTACGTGGCAATAAAAATCGACAAGCGCCCTAAGTCTTTATATATTATCTGCTTCTATATACCTCCTTCACGACCGATCGTGTCTTACGAACATGTAATAGAAGCGGTTGATTACCTAACCGAGTTAAGCACCTCCCTAGACGATATCGTCGTTCTTGGCGATTTCAACCTCCCCCATCTCTAATGGACTTTGTCAAACGATCAATCCTTTTACACCTTAAACCCCACTAGTACCAAGAAATGTCTTTTTATAGACGGTCTCAACGACTCAAGCCGTCGTCTAATAAGTGATGTGCCAAATCATATGAAGAAGCAACTTGACCTTGTGTTTACAACGGACCCCTATAATTCCTCAGTTTCCCTTAGTCCTCACGCACTCTCCACCATCGACAATTACCACCCCCACTTCTCGTATCCCTTTATCGTGACAGCTTATCGCAAACCTCATCAACCCACGTCCACTTTTCTCACAACGTTCGCAAAGCTAACTTTCGCCTATTAAATGAGCATTTTAACAGAACCGCATTTCGCTTTGATCGCCTAGAGGTAGAAGAAGCTACTACCGTTCTCTATAAGGAAATCTACAATCTATTTCCCTACATGTCCCTTATTCTCGACATAGGACATCGGTATCGTCGCTTCCATGGTACTCTTCGGAACAAGAGGAATAATTTGTGGAACACTTTTCTAAGAACACACACTTCCCTGGACTACTCCAACTTTCTCGATTCCTTCTATAAATTCACCGAGCTTTACAACTCCCTTTACTACAATTATCTCACAAAAACACATAACAACCTAATAAATGATCCCAAATCTTTTTTCCATTTTATTAACTATAAACGTAAATCTGACACCTATCCTAACTCCTTTTCCTATGACACGATTACTTCAACCGACGCACAAAATACTGCCAATCTTTTCACTTCTTTCTTTAAAAAATCCATCAAGGACAATTCTTTCGAGCCTAACTGCTTTTATTTTAAAGACCTGCCCGAATCCTCCCTTGGCCCCTTCATCGCTCAAATTATCCAG
The DNA here is from genome assembly GCA_963931805.1 of Microdon myrmicae. Taxonomy (NCBI): domain Eukaryota; kingdom Metazoa; phylum Arthropoda; class Insecta; order Diptera; family Syrphidae; genus Microdon; species Microdon myrmicae. Next base: position 49,065,328 of record OZ007496.1, on the reverse strand, counting down.
CATCACCTAGTTTAAGAAAAATTAAACTTGCTTAAAGACGAGTTCAGCCCTGGACTTGATGGACTTCCAGCAGTCCTTTTAAAAAAATGTTCCTCATCTCTTTCTCTCCCGCTATCAAAGATATTCAATCTATCCCTTACACAAGGTGGTTTCCCAAATATTTGGAAACCCTCTTTTGTCACCCCCATACATAAGAAGGAGCCAAAAAAAGATATTAATAACTACCGACCCTTCGCCAAAATGTCACATATTCCAAAACTGTTCGAAGGCAACCTTTACAACGCGTTATGGTTTCGTTGCAAATCCATCATTTCACCCAACCAGCACGGTTTCCTTACGGGTGGGTCGACCACCACCAATCTAGTTAAATACTCATCTCACGCTCTCCGTGCCTTAGAGAACGACAACGAAGTCAATGTAATCACAACCGATTTCAGCAAGGCCTTCGACCAAATTTCACACAACCTAATCCTCTTTAAGCTATCCTCCCTTGGCTTTGAACCACTACTTCACTTGGTCGAATTTTTTCTTATCTTGGCGATCGAACCTACCATGTCAGATTTAAATCCATCCTCTCCAATCCTTTTCTTCCCACGTCAGGGGTTCCCCAGGGCAGCCATCTTGGACCCCTCCTATTCATTCTTACTATTAATGATATAGACTCTAGTATCAAGCACTCCTCCATCTCTTTATACGCGGACGACAATAAACTCTTCAAGACGATCCGCTCCTCTGTCGATTCCTCACTTCTCTAAATGGATCTCAGTTTTTCAACTTGGTGCCAAAATAACTGCCTCGAACTAAATATTGCCAAATGTCACTCAATCACCTTTTCCCGTAAACGATCCCCCACCCCGCTACGTTCCTATGTCTTACTCAACCAACAGATAACACCTGCACAAATGATTCGTGACCTTGGCATCTTATGTGATAGAGAGCTTAACTTCATCCCACATATTGATGACATTATTCTCAAGGCCAAGTCTGTCCTTGATTTTGTGAAACGTTGGTCGAAAAAATTCTCTAATACTCTCGCCAATCACAGACTAAACTTTGTTTTGTAACTTCTTCTTTTTCTATTAATTGGATACGATAACAGACGAGATTAACTTCATAATACACAGATTCTCTAATACGTTTCCAGATGCCTCTATATATCCTTTGTCCGCCCCCTTCTTGAATATGCTCGTCAGGTTTGGTATCCTCACTACTCGTCCCAAATTCACAGCGTCGAAAGCGTGCAACGTCGTTTTTTGCGTTTTGCCCTCCGAGGATTGAACTGGGAAAATCCTTTGATTCTACTCCCATACACGAGCCGTCTTCACCGAATTAACTTTAACACGCTTGAAGAGCGCAGAATTCGTGCCGACATTATCTTCAGCCACCGTCTACTTTCAGGCTCAATGAACTGTCCAACCCTGCTCTCCTCCATCACATTTTCCACTAATCCCCGAAATCTGCGAAATCCTCTTCTCTTCTATTTGCCCGCCCATCACACGTCTTACGGCTCTAAAGAACCCATTTCGCGAATGCAGGGGTGGGCAACCTCTCACCCCGCGTTCTTTGACTTAAATCTCAATATTCCCGATCTAAAACGTCGTCTCCTCGCTTACCTAAATTATTAGAGTTTGGTTCTCACGATAATATTACCCTAGCCAATGTAGAGTCACTTCGGCTTTTCCCAGACCATCTATTCGCTTGGGATCAATGATCTCTTTTCGCAGGTGAATAGCACCAGCTACATTTTCCTCTCCTCCATAATTCTGTCTCCCTACAGGTCAATGCACGCTGAGGTCACCACATTCACCGAATTGGGTCAGTGGGCTACCACAGAGCTGCATTGGTTCATGCACACACAACCAAACTGTGTGTTTCTGTTCTCTCATTCTCCCATGTTCGTCGACTATCAATTAATCGACGTATTCACCATACCTCGACGGGCGTGGCAATGAGAGAGCAGAAGTGTGATCTCTATTGGTTGTCCTATGTGCAAAAATAAAATCCAGAATTTCATTCCTAGTTGAGATCAGTCGCTTGTCATTTCTCATCGCGGTCGGTTACGCCGCCGCGCTAGTGTTTAATTTAATACTTCGCCGAATAAACAGTCGCTACACAACCACCACTGATGATGGTCACGCCGCAAGACTCGTTTTTTTTTCTTCTTTTAATCACAGAAGTCAAGTCAAGGAGTGTGTAAATTTTAACGCATCAATTGAAATAACTACATATCCGTATCTACATTCCTTTGTGTAAAAAGTTCGTGCGAACTTTAACGCATCGATTGAAATAAACTACATATCCGTATTTTACATTCATTTGTGTAAAAGAAAACTTGTGTAAACTCAAATAAACCAAATAAATAAAAAGGAACATTTGACAAAGAAAACAACATTTCCGCGTTCATTTTATTTATTCCTGCCACTCCTGGATATCTCGTTGACTTTTAGCAGCACTAGTTCACCAGTGACGTGTTGGAGACAAAGTGAAATCAGTGCCCCTGCTGGTACACAACAATACTCGGACCCCCACAATTCCGCTCCCCAATTTATAAAATGGTGGTCGAAGGAATTGCCAACCCCTTTGTGACACGATCTCTCTACATTTGTCCCTCCTCTTCAAGCATATGCCAGTCAGGTCTGGCCACCTCATCGCATGACACATATTCAGAATTGAGAGCATTCAACGACGTTTCTTATGTTTTCCCCACTGTGGACTGAGATGGGAAAACCCTTTGCTTTTGCGCCTTATATAAACTGCCTCAAACTAATCAATTTACAAACTAGAACAAGGCCGTATTCAAGCCGACATTTTCTTCATCCTCTGTCTACTCCCAGGATCGGTCTAGTGCGCGACTCTTCTCGGCCGTATCTCCTTCAACGCCAACCCCCACAATTTATGCAATCCTCGCTTATTTTATTTACCCGCACAACACACATCATACGACTTTAATGAACCTATCTCCAGAAGGCTACGGAATGCTAGCTGAAAGTCAACCTCTTTCGACTTTAACCATAACACTTTAGCTCTCAAGCTCCGTCTCCCAATTACCGCCAAGATTCAACAATTGTTTACAGAACCGTACAAAAAAATCGTCATCCCATTTACAATGTTACAAATTCAATAGACCTTTTTTACGCGACAATGTTATTTGCAAAAAAGTACAAATTCAGGAAATAAAAAAGTCCTGAACATCCCTTTTTTTATGTTCTGGACGAATAAACATTTATGAGGGGTACATAAATCTATCCCTTAATCGCATTTGACCCCCCGGGGATTCGGAAGCAACCGAATGCCATGATACGTCCATTCACATATTTGTTTGACGGGGAGATTTATCTTCCCCATTCTTTAAGTAGTAGGCTTTTCTCTGCACACACGAGCCCTTCTCGTGGTATCTTCCATCCATCTTAGTCATGTGCGTATTAGTAAACATAATTGCATAGAAGTGTGCCACCGCATCTTTGTTCTTATTGCTCATTAAGTATTTATAACTTTTTGCTCTAGAACTAAATTAAAAACCCATTGCCAGCAGCTAGTGCTATTAGATGTAACTTCCGCAATGAATAATAAATAAATAAAAAATAGAGTTTTATTTTATTGTAGGGGGACACAATTCAACCAGTTCACCCTATCCCTGTAGTCTGCAGCAACAAATGGTTTCCTTCGTTTCCTCTAGCGTACGATATCGCGATCACCTCATTACAAGCTTATTAAAGGGCAATAGATTTAAAGTCTTAAATTGTTCTCTGGACCACTTCTGTGTCCTGCATCCTATTTACTATTGGCTACCCTCAACGTGCTCGAAGCAGAAATTAATTTCATCCAAGTCCTTTTACCAGCCCGTCCACGACGGCGCGCTCCTTCCTCCACCGAATTATTGATGATGGTGTAAACGGATAAATCAAACTCCAACGGCAGAAGGGTATCCGAGGGATGGCTTTAATTTTGAAAAATCACGAGTAATGTAAAGTGCAACAGAAACCACAGTCCTTGAGTAACTCGTGGGCTTTTGTTTTTGTTTTGTCGTCTGGTGCAACAGGAACAGAATACGTGCAATTTGTGAACACAACCAAGTGTGAGAAGTGTGCGGTTCGAGTGGATGTTTTTGGAATGTGCGTATGCGTAAGCGTCTGCAAAGCTCATAATTAATGCAAATGCATCCACTTTCAATAGGAATTGCAAGAGAAGAAACAAAACATTCGCATGAAGTGGTTTTTGGGACCGGAAACCGCCTGCGTTGCTTTTGGGAACACCAAGGCTACTCCCGAGGTACACTCGAAAGAACTGTGTTTGAAAGAGCATGGTTCCTTCTTATTTTGAACAGCAATTGAAAATGCTTTTAGGGCGAATCAAGAGTTTGGAATCGGTCCTTTTTCTTTTTTCATATTAGCATTAATTTGTAGGGGCGGGGGTAATATGAATATACTTCTATGGTATAATCAAGTGAGATATAATTTCACAGCAATGGTAAATTTTGGATAAGCTTCAGGATTTATTTCGAAATCTAGTGAGTGAGTGATCACACAAAAGCAACGTACTTTTAGAAAGATGATTAGGATTATCCTCTTGGTATTAAAAAATATCTAAAATTACCCACAAAAAAAAAAAATAATTAGAGAAGACATTAATACACTAATTTGCATGCAGTGTATGCAATATAACAACACATAGTTGGCACACGTTCTCCAAAAAATCCATCACAATATCAAATAGCCACATGAAGGGTTATCTCAACTTTACTAAGCAAAACAAAAAGTGACGATTTTATTCAATTTTCCAACTAAATCTACAGAACATTTGGTTCCAACAAGGCAATGCGACACACAGCCCAATTTCTTTCCATGGCGGAGCATAAAGAAAAAACAATACACCAACAACTAAACTACAACGAAACGAGGGGTTATTATTTAACAGATATCGTTACTGATATTTAATCACTTGTACACCCCACTGCACAAAAAGTCATTCCGTTGGAAAAATCGTGCGCACCGACGGTACCATCCTCCACAACCCCAAAACCAAAGACCGCTCCAACTTAAAAGGCCAACCAAACAGCGGTCGGTGCAGACGTACTTGCTTTAAAAAAGAAGCAGCAACCTGGGGTCTTTGCACGAGACCTTAACCTAAAGGAGTTCGTCGGTGATATGAACCGACAAGGAATAGTCAACTTTAAGCAAAGACCTTGAGTCCAAGTCTCAATAAAATCGTAACCTACAATCGACAAACGTTCTCTAAGGTTAGCGAGGCCCTGAAGGCCAAGGAGGTGAATTATTACACATTCACTCGCTAATGGTGTGAATTTCCCGGAGAGAGAAAGTGTTCCTCTCCACTAAGGATACGTTTTACCTACCACAAGAGAGACGTAAAGTCTCCCTTTGTGGAACAGAAAACCAGATCTCGTAATGGAGATCGTGGTAGTATGTGTGCATGGGTGGTCGTGAGGACCATAATATTCAACACACGCGCGAAGGCGATGGATAAACGAAGCAGACAGGCGGTAAGGACAAAGGGACCGTGAAGATCGTTGGTAGTACACATGTATGTGTGTACATGGGTTCTTTCATGGGACAAACCATGAGAACGAGCCTGAAACGACGAAAAGGGCATAGGGTGTTACCATGAGATGTGAATTCGGTAAAGCAAACAAACCGAATCTCCTTGGATGCTAATGGTTTTTGTTTGCTCATGCCGCTGCTGAAGAGAAGCGGATCCCGAAATATGAGAAGACAATGGGAACGCTAAGGTCTTTGTCTAACATGTGCATTGCGGCTAAATAAATAGGAGGCAATGCAATGTGGAAATGCGCTAATTGGTTTTAGCTTGATTACTGGGAAATGGTGTTTATGGCATCGCTGGTAAGAGTAGGTATTCAATTCCTATTTGCATTTGCCTGTGCTGTAGGATTTAATTGATGCCTTAAGACGGAAGATTCGTATATTTGTTTTGGTCCCTTGGGTGTAGGTCGCCAGCCAATGTGTATGTATGGTGATTTATGATACACTTGGTGAGGACGGGAAATAGGCGACGCAATGTTATGATGGTTACATTGTATGTAAACCAAATCATTTTGTTTTCAGGAATTCGTCTCGGGGGATTTGCTTGGCGCCGAAGGTGCCGAATTGGTTTTGAGATTTCTGATAGGTTAGGAAAGAATTCTTACAGAGAATTTGTATGCGAAGAGATGCATGAAAGGTAAGGAACCTTTCCAGGGACTTTTAGGTTACAAATTTGATCTATTTGATGCGTGAAGCATTTAAGGTGCTAATGCGATTGCAAACGTATGCAGTTTGGGATGAAGTTATGGGGGTTTTTTAGGTAAATGGGCCGTGGGGTTTGGCGTAACCGCCACAAATCTGCTCGCATTTTTTGCCAAACCACGGTTTATCAGATGAACTTCGGTTGATGGAATGTGGAATATACATCTACATCCCCAGAAGAATAATCTCTGATACCGACTCCGTGCAAGCGTTAACATCCGAGTCTCCGAAGCACCCCTCCGACCGTGGAAAGGATGTGTGGGGCTTTTCAGGGCCCGAAGAGCCATGCATCGCTCGATCCCCACCATTTCCAGCAATGCGACTTACCTTAAAGTCGAATCTTCAGCAAGATTATACAACCTTGCTACGGCATTAACCGCTAACCAATTCGCTGGAATTAATTCGGTTATCCCAGCGGATAACCGACATAAATACCTTATAGGCAGCTTACCTTTCTTTAGGGGGTTTTTCCAAACCCCTTCTCCACGGTCATTCCTGAAAACATTAAGCCCACGGCAAGGATTATCACCTAGCCGTGGCATCAAAAAACGTTCACGCTCGGGCATGCATTGCACCCAGTGCATCAAGTCCCTATTATCTTATGCTACCCACTTCATGCCATGAAAACAAAATCAACACAGAGCTCCAAATGTGCTTGTTTTGTTTGCCCATGTCACCCCTAAGCGTGCGGCTACAAAGTCTCACCAGTTTGCCACCGCCGAGAAGGTATCGGCCGATGTAAAGCAAACATTTCCCGCATTTTCAGCAATAGCTAATTTTCCATTATGGGTTTCCACCGATCATGGACCGCAAACAAGCAACGAATTGGATGTGGCCATCAAGTGTTTACTTTTAACAACTGGCAACGGCCGCACCCTATATTCGTTTGCAAAACCTAAACGTCGCATCCATATCTTCCGGGTTGTTTATGGTACATCGGAATTTTCTATTAACGGCCGCCAACCGTCCGCGGACCTGGAAAACGGCATGTCCATCAACCGAATGTTGATTTATGGCCTCTCCTTGGGCGAGCAGATCTTCGGTATGTTTTTCACACCAGAAGGGTCTGTTGCCGGCAAGCATTACACAATCAATTGTGTACACAGCCGCAGACCCATGCAATGTTGGCGAACGCAAACAATGCATATCCATTACCCGATCATGGAAATAGCGTCTCTGTTGACATAAGATCGCAGAGAACTATCCCTTCGCTTAATGATCATTACGATGAGATGCAATAACGACGCCTGCATCTATCTATGTTCACCGGACGATCGTATGTGACGCATACACATACATGCGAAATGTACGCCATATTTTCCAACCCAATCACGATTGACTGCCTCGAGTTGATCGTGTAGCTCCTCCCCTTTTGAGGCTATTCGTTGCGATATCATTCTGATGGTGGCGAATGGAAACCAGTCAGATTTCTTCTTTCGGAGCTTGCGGAAGTAACAGAGGGTGTCACCACGGTGGTGGAGTGTTGTTGGTCTGTCGTCGTGCGACTACATTAATGATCCAAAGTAATCATCTTCTATTTTTCCACCCTAAAAGGCTTAACGTGGGTTGTGTTTGACCCCAGCGCGAAACAATGGTTTTTCGGTTAGAGTTATTACGGCATTCGAATTAATCTTAATAACTAAAATATTCGTTAGTGACAGATTACTCCTGAGCGTTGATATGTAAGCAGAACGCGCACAAGTTAAATTAATCGTTCCGACAACCATTAAAAACTAACTGACGATTTTGTGAGACTGCTATATATTTAATCGTGTACAGTGTAATCGTGTGAAAAATTATTTTTCATGTGGAACTGTTATATTTACGTTACGTACCTTAATTGATGTATTTATTTCGGATTTGTGTATGCACATGTATTTAACGTGATACTCCACAAGTATAAACGTTCATTTAATAAGGATTACAATAAGAATAATAACTTAAAACAACACCAGTGCTTTTTATTCGTTTGGAGAACTACTTTGGAGGAATCATCGGCCATGAATTCGTCGTTGGTGTGTGATTCGAATTGAATTGTGGTGTTTTCGTCTAATCTGCGTTCATGCTAACGCCACCAGCGAAAATAACTACAGATGCATACTTCCATACATTGCGAAGCTGCCTAGGCCGGTTATTCGCTTGAAATGCAAGTGCTTGCGCGACAGATACCAAGCTGTGATCTGAGTTTCCCGGTGGCGCAGAAACCTCTACGGTATCAATACTCGGTTCGGATGTCAAAACCAGATCCAAGGTGTTCGCATAATCGCCTCAGGCATCTGGCACTCGCGTTGGTTCCCCCACGAGTTGAGTCAAGTTGTGGCTTACAGCAAACATCTCCGCCAGCCTCCCGGCCTCGTCGGTTCTGTTAGAATGAACCAATCAGTCGGAACTGTAAACATTAAAATCGCCAAGGACAACAATTTCAGAAGCTGGGTGGTTGATCTGTATCCAGTCGACGGTATATGAAAGATGCTCGAAAAAAATCGCCGGTCGATCGTCATTCGGGGAGCGGTAAAGACAACAACAAAAATGTAACAAAATTCCTCAGCACGACTCTCAACCATATGATCTTCATGCTATTGGGTTCCAAGTCCTCCATCATCTGGTAAGCCAGATCGGACCGCGCGAAGACGCAGACTCTACCCTTAAAACGGAATCTCGAATGTAATTCGTATCCTGAGCAGCGAAGAAATATCGAATCAGTTGACGAATCGACCTGGGTCTCAGTTAGGGCAAGGATATTAGTTTTCGTTGTTTGCAAATATTGGTGGACGGCGTTTACATTCGTATTGGTGGAACCGATGCCCCTGATGTTACAAAATGCCGTCACCAGTCGAGCGCGGGCAGAGCGCCGGTTATGCGATGGAACCTCTCAAAGTTCAGTTATTTATCATGATATCTGCATCATGTTCCCCCGACATAGTCTTGTGGCGGTTCCGCCAAACCCCACTGTCTACTTACCCGAAGAACCCCCCATAACTACAACCCAACTTTCATAGATTTCCGCTAAGGTAATCGCATTAGCAGCTGTATATGCGTCACGCATCAAGTATCTAATGTACTTATCTAAAAACTCCTGGAAGAGAATTCTTACCTTCATGCATTAATTCGAATTCAAAATTGCCTACAAGAATTCTTTCCAAACTTATTATAAATCCCAAGCCTAATTCGGCACCTTCGGTTGCCAGGCAAATCCCACTCTTACCAAATGCATTTTCCCTAGATGAATTCCTGAAAACGAAACAATTTGGTTCACACATAATGTAACCATCGTAACCAGGGATAATAAACATTGCGTCGCCTATTCCTAGCCTCATCATGTGTACAATAAATTTCGTTACATACACATTGGCTGGCGACCTTTACCCAAGGGACAAAAGCAAATATACGCATCTTGTGTTTTAAGGCATAAACCAAATCCCATAGCATAAGCAAATGCAAATAGGAATTGTGTAATTACCCTTGGCAGCGATGCCATAAACACCAATCATCAGTTAATACGCTAAAACCAATTAGCACCATGTCCACGATGCATTGCCTTCTATCAACACAGCTGCAATGCACATCATAGACAATGATCTACACGATCTTTGTCTTCCAATATTTCTGGATCCGCTTCTTTTGACCTCGCGGCATAAGCAAACAGAAACCCATTGGTAACCAATGAGATACGGCTTGTTTACTTAGCCGAACTCACATCTCATTGGTGCACATTATTCCCTTTCTATTTTTCATATTCGTTCTCATGGCCTAGTCCCATGGAAGAACCAATGTTCACACATACATGCGTATCACTATGATCTTCTCTATGAGATCCGGTTACCCACCTACCAAGAAGAGTCTTCACGTTTCTCTTAGGATAGGAAATGCATCCCTAAATTAAGAGTGCCAGTACCACCGGCCGAATTTCCTTTGCCAGCGAATTCACATCGCTGAGTTGTATTACAACCACCGATCGCGACGGTCGGTTCGCCTTCCGCTCTCCGTAGCGCTGCGGAGACGCGAATATACCCCGTCGAGTCAAGTAAGCGCGCGATTAATACAAAAGTAATTCTTTCTTGTGCCTCAAATATAATCACCACAAGTAGTGGACACTGTCTTATATTTTTTTGCGCATCCGTGTCATCGTCGGTGAAAGTAGAATCTGTTTTCCGTAAGCTAATTAAATACAGTAATATCAGTTTTAAATAAAAAGAACCTCAGTAAACTATAATTTCAATTAAAAAACATTCGAACATTAATCCAGTGTGTTTAATTTCTGCGCGGTGGTGTCCTGGGTGTGTATTTCCTTTCCCTTGTGGAACAGTTTATCTTACGGGGGACCTTGTAGAACTTGTGGGACGTAGTAGAACCCCGTGTCGTACGCCGGCACTACGACTTCGTACCCCCACATCCCCCCTCGGAGATCCGATTGGGTGACTAGTTTACCTCCGGAATTCTTTATATCAGAAGGTACCATCATGACTTATTCCCATGTCAGTACAGGCCATCAGCCACACATCCGAAACACCGTCGAAGATTTCTCTCGACAATATCGCGGTATATACAGCGTGACGGGGTGGTATCTCACCTTGGGACCGAGTAACACCTAAACCAACGTTTTCTTGAACCGGTCCATCAGCCAAGCTCCGAGAGATGGCCAGGGATTTCTCCCGACCATTTCACGGAGCATAAAGCTTGGAACCCAAACCCAGTGCTAAAAAAACGGTTAGCTTTCAAGGAAGAACACCCACTGTTGTCGAAGTAGCAGATCCAGGTACAGGTCTTTTTAGATTTGAAATAAAGGAAAATCAAAAACGTTCACATATCACAAAAATTCTTTAGAAAAGTTGGGACTGGTGGGTCTCCGAACAAATGTAGGTTAACTATAAGATGTTATATATTGTCGGATATCAAATACATCACTTCTTCATCCTTGTCGAATGGTGGTTGCGGATAGGAGTTATAAATACCTCAACCAGCCATTCCAGTAGTATTAGCATTTTCAAAGATCGCTCAGTTTTCAAATTTGTACATTATTATTTTGTCGAACATTTTCATTGTTCGTCTTCTATTTACTAGAAAAAAAGACACATTACAATATATTATTGAGGGAACCCAAACCACCCCAAATGTACCCAAAAACCAAACAGTGTACTCGAAGAAAACCCGACACAGTAAACATAAGCATATAATTCTCTATTCCTTTTAACTGCTGATTCTATCAGAGCAATACGAGTACGCTTTCGAACGCGATATTATAGATCTGTACTAACACAAAAAAAAATTCCTGGTTAACACCAGAGCTTTTTAGGACTGACTCACCAAACCAAACGCAATAAAAGAATGATAAGAACACATTTCTTTCACAATTGCTCGTAAATCTTTATATTAAATTTTGTATTTGGCGTTTTTTTTTTTTCTTGCTCTCCAACTACATTGAATTCCTCGTTTTTATTGATCATTCTCATTTACAGCTATTTTTGCATTTATTTATAATCAACTCTTCGCCACTCAGCTTTAATATCCTTAATTTTTTTTTTTTAAACAAGATTATAAATAATGCAATTTCAAATAAATGGGGTGTGTTGATTTTCTAATTACATCAGTTAAAAATTCCCATTAATAGCCACGAATTACACAGTTGGATGGGCCTATGTATTTTATCAAAATAGAAAATACGACAAATTTTTAAACTGGATAGATACTCTAATTCGCTTTCATTGTAAACCCTTCTCAACTCAAGGTCTTATCATAAAACATCCTTGCAAGAGTCATCCAACTCACAATCCGAAAACGACCCTTTTCAAATTAGAAACATGTTTATAAAATTACTAATTTAATTTTTCTAGTCAACTTCGCACAGCACAACTTTAAAGAGCGATTTCAAAAATGCCGCGAGAAGCATTTCATTTCAAGTGTTTAGTAGGAAGCATGAGTATTTAACCCCGAGGTAGTGAACAGGCCAAAGTATAACAGATGGACGCATTTCAATTAATAACTTTTTTAAATATGCGGTTGACGAAAATTAAATGAGACGACGACTGTGATGCTCCTAAATCAATACAACGATAAAATGAAGGCAAATGGAACCGTGAAAAGCCGTAAAAATGTAAAATTAAATGATATCTAGCAGAACAAGCAACTAGATCGCCTGCGATATGACGCGTATTGAAATATCCTGCGACGGGAGCGGTAAGAGCATAATAGGATGGGGCAAGTAGTTAAAGGAAAACCTAGAAAAAAAAACCAGATGGTATGGGATTGAAAATAGGGCGCAGCAGTAAAACGATGTAGATGGTGAGAATAAAGTGAATACAATTTGCGAAGATAGCACAAAAAGGACATTAATCAGAAGGAGGTAAGGACTTTTTAATCAATTTGTGCTTCGTTGTATCAAACAACTGTATACATAGGCCGAATGATTCTCTTTGGATGGAAGAGCTTGATTTTGTTTATGGGTCGTAAAATGGTCGACAGCGAAAACAGCAGCCGCATGTAGATGCCATTAGCAGCGAATGGGTTTAAGTAAAACAGATGAAATCTCTACTGGTACTGAGTGCTTTCGAAATCTCATACTTGAGAGAAAGCGTAATACAAAAGACGATTAATAGTAGGAAGGCAGGATAAATTGTTTCAAATTCCTCATTAAAGGCGTGAAGTAAAAGCCCTGCAAATGAAAATTAGGAAGGATTTTACTACCCCACAAATCGAGAAGCTGTAGCACGAAAGCACTATTCAGTCGTAACAATACTAGAAATTTTACTCATCCGCACAAGGAGTTCTGTATGTATTATTTTGTTAGGAATATACAAGACTTCCGGTTTCAAGCAGGCGTAAGTCACTTTAGCCAACAGACCTTTGCGGTTATAAAATTGTTAAAGCGACTTTAGGTTTACGAAATAAGCCGGCTGAACAATAGGTTTTCTATATGATAACCGTAACCGGTTTTTCGGTTATTAAGAAATAATCGACGAATTAATTATGCGGTTATAAACTTTTTTTTTTTTTTTTACATTTCTGTATTTATTGACCATAAATAATTTTTACAATAAGCAATACAGATAACTTATGATACCTTAGCTATAATTGTTTACATATACTTACTAGTACATTTTTCAAACAATATGATAAAAGCAGTACCTGGCTGACTTTCAAACAGACAACTTGTCTCACAGTTTTGCTCGTGCTATTTATCTTAATCAACCGTTATTTTCACAATAATTTTCACAATTTAATTATCATTATCTTGTTTTCTTTGCCTCGTTTTCCGCATACAAAAATTTGAACAAGTGTTATAACCGTTAAGTTATGGCCCCTGGGCCACGTGTGTTAAATAAAATCAAGCGCAAACGATTGCGTTACGACCCCGTTATTGGAGGCCAAACTCCTCCGGATAAACTTTCAAAAGTGAACAATAAAGTTCTAGAAAAATCTAAAATGTGTTCAAACACTAACTTTTTTCAACCACTTCAGAGTCTGATGGAAGACTCTCCTGAAATGGATCCGACCAATGACGAACAGTGCGCAGAACTTCCTAAAGAAACCGTTCCGCCAATTGTGGTATTAAAAACAACTAGTGCTAAAGTGCGTGATATTTTGAGCAACATTAAGATAGACAAATACTTAATCAAAAACATTTCGCTTGGGCAAAAAATATGTGCCCCAACAATCGACATATACAACAAAATCAGAACCGAACTCTTACGGTTAAAATGTGAGTTTTTCACCCACTCGCGTAAGGAAAATCGTCCATTAAAGGTAGTGTTATCCGGACTAGACTTGATTAGCAACGATATAGTGAAAAACGAACTAATTGCACTCGGGATTAAGTGCCTAGATGTTAAAACCATCACATTAAATCCGTCAACAAAAGCCCTGTACAAACACTACTTGTACATCGTCTACATTCAACGCGGTACTGTTAAATTAAACGAACTAAAACGGAACTACTCTACCTTGTTCAAAACCATCGTTCGCTGGGACTTTAAAAAACATAATCCAGGTAAGGTCACACAATGTCACAATTGCCAGCTTTATGGTCACGGCTCGATGCATTGTCATATAAATAGCTTCTGTGCAATATGTTCGGGAAACCATAAAACATCCGACTGCAAAACGAATGAGGTCATCAAGTGTGCAAATTGTAGTGGGCCACATAAATCCACCGATCCAGAATGCATAAGCCGAAAGCAGTACATAGACATTCGCCGCAAATTATCCCCACGCGGACGTGGTACAGGAAATACAACCTTCCTACAGCCTCCGAGTGACAAATAGCAGCCAGTGCCCGACCCATTGATAATTTTCTTCCACTACCCCGATCTGTGCGTCAACCTTCACTTCCTTCATCCACCTGGGCTTCTGGCCTCCATCAAACCCAGCAACCTTCCAATAGTGATACGACACACACGAAGAAAAATCCGTCAGAAACATTAACTAATGGTAACCTGTTCTCATTTAGCGAGATAAACTCTCTTCTTAATGAAGTTGTAACCAAGCTTAGTGCTTGTCAAACCAAAGCTGACCGATTTAACGTCATTACTTCATTAATTATTAAGTACATATACTCTGAAAAAACATGTTAAGAAACTCTCTTAACATCATAACTTGGAATGCGAGAAGCATCAAAAACAAAAAGCATGAATTTTTAGTTTCTTGATAAATTTTAATATTGACATTGCACTTGTTTCAGAAACCTGGCTCAAACAAGACATTTCTTTCTCACATCAAAATTACATATGTTATCGCCTAGACAGGGTACATGCTAGTGGTGGAGGTGTCGCCATTGTTGTGAAAAAATGTATAGAACATTCCTTGCGTCCTTCATTGCGCCTTAAGTTAATTGAGGAAATTAGTATAGATGTAACATTAAGTGACAACTCGAAGGTGAGTCTTTTTTCGGTCTATTTCCCTGGAGGAAATAGAAACCTAGAGAAATCTACTTACTTTAAGCGGGATCTGCAAAAATTGTATAGAGTCAACACTCGAAACAAGGTAATTATTGGCGGTGATCTAAACTGCAGACATCAGTCGTGGAATTGTCTTAGGGCAAACAGCTGGGGTAACATTTTACTAGATGTTACTGAATCCAGCCCAAGTTTTTCCATACTTTATCCACTTCTCCCCACCTATATCCCAGCGAGTGCTAACAAGAACCCCTCAACTCTTGATCTATATATCACTAATATTCCAAATTACTGCACAGTACTATTAACTCTAAATGCGTTAAGTTCAGACCACCTTCCGATCAGCCTCACAGTGAATCCTACAGTAGCTGTAAATCGTACCAGTTTATACCTCAACTATTCCGCCGCCAACTGGAATTGTTATAAATCATATATAAACACGAACTTGGTTCTAGGTGATACCAGCCTAAATTCTATAACTTGCAGCGAGCACATTGATATCCTATGTAACAATTTTGTTTCTGTTATCAATAGAGCGGCCGATCTTGCGATACCTAAATGTTCCACTGCTCCAGTTGATAAGGCACCGCTTCCTGAAAATATCTTACATCTGATTAGGCTACGAAACTCTGAAAGAAGAAAATGGCTACGTTATAGAATCGATTGTTTTCTAGTTAATGTTAAAGTCTTAAATAATATCATTAAAAACGAAATCTCAACATATAGGAACAAGTGTTGGAATAAACACCTTTCCTCTCTTGACAAAGCAAGCAAACCGTTCTGGAAAATATCAAAAATTATGAAAAAGAGAGGGTCCAGTAATCCTCCGTTTAAAGTTCACGACAAGTTGCTTATTTCTTTAGTGGAGAAATCGAACCTACTTGCTAACACGTTTAGTAAGAACCACTCCATATCTATGCATCTAAGCGACGCGTATACTGAAGCTGAAGTTGCTAACACTATCCATGTACTTTCTCAAACACCAGCTGAAAGTACTTACGCAACTAATATCAGCAAAGTTAAAGAATTGATAAAAAAAATCGAAATCAAAATAGGCCGCGGGTCTCGATAATATTAACAACAAATTAATCAAAGCACTTCCACCTGCTGCAAGTAACTATTTAACATTCATTTTCAACGCTTGTCTTAAGAATTGTTATTCTCCGGACTGTTGGAAAACAGCAAAAGTAATACCTATCCCGAAACCCGACAAACCGAAGAACAGCCCCGAAAGCTACAGACCTATTAGTCTACTTAGCTGTCTAAGTAAGCTCTTAGAAAAAATCATTAAGGAAAGGATTGATCGTTTTGTGGAAGACAATAACATCTTACCAAACTTTCAGTTCGGTTTCCGTAGTGGTCACAGCACAATCCACCAAGTCTTGTGCATTAAAAACCACATAGCTGGTAAATTCATCGACAAGGAGTCAACGGGACTAGTTCTTCTAGACATCGAAAAAGCTTTTGATACGGTATGGCACGATGCCTTGATTTATAAGCTACTAAAACTTAAGCTGCCAATACCGCTTATCAAAATTATCCAGAGCTTTCTTTGTTCGAGAAAATATGTTGTGAGTATAGGAACCGACATATCCTCTACTCACCAAATCCACCATGGTGTACCCCAAGGCTCGGTCCTTGGTCCCATATTATTTACATTGTTTGTCGCAGATTTACCATGTCTAGGTGAAAACATTCAGGTAGCTATGTTTGCCGATGATACGGCCATTTTCTCTTCGGGTGCCTTATTCACTAATGTCTACAACTCTTTGCAAGCAGCTCTTGACAAGCTAGCAGTATATTACAGGAAATGGAAAATAAAAATAAATGGTAATAAAACACAAGCTGTCTGGTTTTCGAGATGTAGGAAACACTGCTACCTACCAAATGGCACTAAACTCAGTATGTGTGCAGTTGATATTGATTGGTCCGAAGACTGTAGATATCTAGGTATTATTCTAGATAAAAAACTCATCTTTCAAAAACACATCACTACCACAATGACAAAATAAACAAAGTCGTAAGAGTTATGTATCCATTAGTGTGTAGAAAATCAAAGCTTAGCATCGAAAATAAAATTATAATATTTAAAACCATTTTTCAAGCTATACTTGAATACTAGCCTGTATGGTGTAATTGTGCTCGCACACACAAAATAAAATTGCAAAGGTGTCAAAATAAAATATTGAAAATGTTGCTGAATTTGCCATGGCATTATTCGACACATGAACTACATGAAAACGCTAACGTTAAACCGGTAGAGTTCCTTATTGACAAAATCAATCGAAACTTCTTCGTCAATTGTTCTTTTTCTGACAATGTTCTCGTTTCCCGTCTTGCGTTATCCTAAGTCACTACATATGTACTCTGTCTATGAAAATTATATCGAGGTCATTACTACATAAAATAACCGGAAGCTCGTGCAATATTAGTCTTAAGATTCAAATAAGGATTTTTTATTGTAGTTTTCCCTTAATTTATTATTTGTTATTCATTAAAATTGTGCTATTGTCGTTATATAGATTTAAGATTATAGTTGTAAAGGAATTGCTATCCTAAATCTCTTAAGTACTAGTTGTAATATATACCATAAATGTAATTATCTACTAAATAAAAATTGAATTGAATTGAAATATGATAAAAGTTATATATTGGTTATGGATTAAGATTTTAGTGAGTAGAGCTTCCTGGAAAAGGTCAGAAAACCAGGATATAGTTATTTACTTAACCTATGCTAATTTACTTAACTTAACTTAACTTATCTTAACTTAGTCTAGTTACCTAATTATTATTGAAATAAGTTAGTGTGGTGTGGAAGGGGGAAGCATAGTGATCAATAGGTAGGTTATGGGTTAGTGAGGATATTGTCAGTCAGGGATGTGGGTTGGGGAACTACTTTCCGTTTGTTCGTTGAAACGCAAAATATTGGAGAAGGGTTGAATATTACTATATTTAAATTGGTGAGGTGAAAGTTCTGTATTGTGGTATACAATCTCATTAGAGTTATTAACCAACCTGCCAGAGGTGAAGAACGTTCTGATGTAGAGACAGTTCGGGTAGGCAGTTCGGTTATCTGACGAAATCGATATGAGCGCATTTATTATCGGGTTGGGATTATTGGGAAGATTTTCGATAAATTTGATGGACAGTTCGAGGAAGCGTCGATCTATACGTTCAATAATAGCGGCATAGTAGAGCGATCTACTGTCGTAATGTTTGTGGGAGTTGGGATGTCGGTTGAGGCCAGTGATAAGTCTGAAGCATTTCCTTTCGAAGATGCGTAGCTTCTCCATTTGGGCGGGTGTGATATGGTACCATATCGGGCATGCATATGTGAGAGTGGGTCTGATTATCTGTTTGTAGATAAGTGATTTAACTTTGGGAGAGAGACCATTCGGCTTGTACATCACTTTTCTGCAGAGATTAAGTTGAATTGCGGCTTTGCGAATCGAGTTTTTGGTGTGGGCGGAGAAGGACAGATTGTTGGTGAAGGTTATTCCCAGGTACTTTAAGGTTTTGGAGGGTTTAATTATATTGTTATTTAACTTGATTCTGATTTTGGTATGGCAGCGTATGGTGTTGTTAGTACAATTCGCATTTCTGCCTTTAAACACTATGAGTTGAGTTTTGGCTGGGTTGAGTCGGATTTTCCACTTAGTAAAATATGCAGAGAGATTCGGGAGATAGCTGCTAATACAGTTTCTTGCCTCCTTGACAAACTTGTTGCGTGAATAAATTAAAGTGTCATCGGCATAATTCAGCATTACTGTATTAGGTGACAGTGGCTGCGGGGTGTCTGAAGTATAAAGGAGGTATAATAATGGTCCGAGAATGGAACCTGGAGGAACACCCGCGGTTATACTGTATGGTGTCGAAAGAGTTGAATTTATTTTCACCATGAACTTTCTATCAGAAAGGTAGGAAGCGAGAAGTTTTATGGTGTGGGTGTTTAATCCGAACATTGAATGTAGCTTATAGAGCAGTCCTGCAACCCAAACGCAATCGAATGCTTTTGCTATGTCGAGAGAGACGCATATTGTAGGGGATTGGTTTTGGCGATTCGTTGTCACATCATGTGTCAGTTTTAGCAGAGCATGACAAGTTGAGTGTTGTGGACGAAAGCCAAATTGAGAATTCGGGATAAGGGAGTTGTCCCCAGCAAATGAGAGAAGATTTTTGTATATCTTACATTCCAAAACCTTACTAAGCGAATTTAGCTGTGATATGGGACGGAAGTTAGCCGGGTTGTTGGAAGAACCGAATTTACGAATAGGGACTATCACCACTGTTTTCCAACATTTTGGGAAATGTGAAGCGTTTATTATGTGGTTGAGAAGAACGAGAATGGGGAGTAAGTTTTCCGGGTGAAGCCTTTTAAATAGAAGGTTACGGATTCTATCCAAGCCTGTAGATTTTTTATTGTTACGCGAAGTAATCAATTCAGATAATTCTGTAAAGCTTAGGAATGTGTCGGTTCCCATGGGATGTGACGCTTTATCGGTTTCGTTGAATTCAGTAATGAATGGTGGGAAGGATGGCTCAAGTGTGCCTGAGATGAATTCAATCACGGTGTCGTGGAAATTAGTGACTGGGAGGGAATCGTTCTGTTTATGAGTTTTACAGAAGTGTTCAGCGAGACAGTTTGCTATATCAGTGTCCGATTGGGCGATGTTACTGTTAGTTGGTTGGATGAGATAGTCTATTCGAGGCTTGAATTTACGACCAGTTAGTCGATTTATATTTTTGAATAGGTTACGGTTTGGTTTGATACTGTTTAGAGTAGACGTGTAGGTCTGATCGGTGAAATTTTTAAGTTGTCCATTTATCAGGGTGGTCAAAAGCTGTATCTGTTGTTTAATAAAGGGTGAGTAGCTAATATGCAATTTACGTCGGAGTTGTTTTTTTATGCGCAATAATTTTGTGAGGAGGTTGAGTAATGGCTTTCCTAAGTGGTTATGAGGGACGGTCGTAGGGGTATGGCTGAAGAGAGCATTTCCCAGTATTTGCTCTATTTTTACAGCTGCCTGGTCAATTTCAGTAGGGAATAGGTTTGAAGATGCCGGTAAAGAATAATTTGAAAAACTGGCAGCAATATCGTTATTGACTTTTTTCAGTTTGTTTTGGAAAAATTTGGGATAGGATTCACTGTGTAGAGTGGTTCGAGCGAAGGGATTTGAAACGTGGAGTGGACGGACCCATGATCGGATGGGAATGTAAAGGACACTGTAGGGGGATTAGATGAATAGATATCTGTGGATTTTAGGAAGAAATTGATTGTTGATTTGGTTGTACTACAAATTCGAGTAGGTTGCAATGGACAGTCTGCGTAAACATATGGGTGAAGTGGGAGGAGATCTAGGAGTTGGTAGCCATATTTGTTGCACTTGATGTCATTAAATGATGTATGTCGAGCATTCCAGTCTCCCCCAATGATGAAAGGTGCCGGCAGAGACTGCTGGATTATTTGAGAAATGTCTGCACTAGGGGAGAACTTTTCAACAAACAGACGGAGGTGTTGTCTACGAGTGTGGGAATATATGGATTCTGTGTTGAGGGAGACTAGGGTTAAACTATTCATTAAGGGAAAGAATGTGGGAAGTTATTAAATCTAAGATCTGAACTTTTTTTTCTATTTCCGAGCTGTGTTTCAGGGTGGGTAGCAGCGTATGCAGGCTTCTAATATAACCCATGATATCCAGGTTGAGAACGTTGGAATTGGGTTGATGAGGTTTAGTCCAGCGGTTATAAACGGTTATTGGAAAGTAACTGGATAACCAGTTATTTGTCTATAAATGATTTGTGGGAAATAACTGGACAAACGGTTCTTCGATCATAGCCGTTTTTTTTTTTTTGTTTAGATACATCCGAATAACTGGATACTCACTTATAACCGGTTGTTCATAATTGACCGTTCAACGGTAATCGAATACTCACCCAGTGGTGGCAAGTTAATATATACGCGTGGCAGCGAAAGGGTGACGGACTAAGTGTGTTACGGTTACAACCACCCATCCCATAAAACCTACCTCTTTGGAGCTAAGCTCCATCATTAATCGCGCATACGGTAAATATCGCGATAGAAATTCAATATCAAACAAATTGAACTGCACGTTCAAGTTGCCCATATTGAATTTAAGTTGAATCCAAGACGTGAAAGAACGAACCATATGTTCAACACGCAGAATCCCCTAGATCCAAATCTGTGAACCAGATGACCAACTTTCAAGTAAAGTTGTTGAGAATTATAAATTGCACGTCTCCAATTTTATGATCTTTCAAAGGTTTGTTTACGCAAACCATTTCCCACAAGGAACATCCTTGCCCATTCGCCTAGAAGAAATAAACAGGTACCATAAAACGAACTGCACGTTCACCTAGGCGCTATTGATCTTTTCCTTTGTACCGATTTCTCACGGAAGAGATTCTGGCCTATGCGGTTAAAGAAAACCATGGCACAATAAAACGGACTACACGTTCACCCAAGCAGATAACAACACAAAAAATGGGAATCAGAAATCTCCATTAACACGATGCACTATTGATTTTCCTTTTGTGTTCGGCTAAAGAAAACAGGAGGCGGAGAAAAAGAGATATCCTTTTTATCTGCAGGCGGTAGGAAAAAAGATTTCCGATCGAAATCAAAGAAAAAAATGAGAAAACCACATGAGGGAGTTGGTTTTTGAATCTCGACCGAGACGGCGAGACTTGACCGAGTTGGTTTTGGAGTTTTGACCGGAACGGTCTGTTACGTGGGTGATAGCTAGGTAAAGTATCGGTGGTTTAAGCCAGTGATAAAGTAAAGTATGTCTCCGATTTCCCGGTGTTCGTTATTAAAATTTAAAGCGTTATTACAAAATAAAATAATTTAAGGAGAATTCCTATTTAAAGATTTGTAATAATAAGTGAGATCACTAAAATTTGAAAACAATTAAGTGCTACATAATAAATGTTGAAATAATAAGGTGGATAGTAAATATGACTATAATTAAGTGCTAACTAATAAATTTCCAAATAATAAGGTAAACTTAACTATAATTAAACGCTAAAATGTTTGTAACAATAAGTGACAATTACTATTTATTGAGTATAATAAAGTGCTTATGACTAAAGATTTAAAACAATAAGGTGAAGTTTACTGTTTCTCCTCGGTGCATTATATAGCAAACCTGACCTCCTATTTACAAAGGAATAATAACTGTGTGGTAAATAAAGTAAGTGGTAATTAAACACATTACAAGTGTGTCAATGAGTTTTTAGTTAACCCGTTTAACTCGTTAAAAACTTTTTTTTTTAAATATTGAACATAGCATTAACATCAAATTTGTTTGTTTATAACATAATTTTCTAGTGTATATTCGGTCGTCGAAGATGAAAGAAAAATTTCGACATACAGCATTAGAGCCCATTTATTTGCGGCATTAGAGCGTTTTGCGCAGTTATTTGTCACATAAAATACTAAAGGGCACACATTTGTTAACTGCGACACTGACGCGAGTTAACGATCACGATACGAACACCAAACGTTGATAACACAACGGAAAACTACCATATACGATATGACTCACTGCCAAGATAAGACTTGGCATTAACTTCCATGATACCCCAATCTCGGGAAAGCAAGATAAGCATGCCTAGCTCTAAGTATAAATACAATATGTAAAACCCAGAACAGGGTTCACAGTAAGACGTACGTGTAAGACATGAAGTAATAAAGGGCATCGGTCCAGTAAAATATTATTTTTTGTTTTTAGTTCGAATGGAAAAATTGACTCGCACGGATTATGTTATTAGTTATTACCCCAGCCCCTTTCCGTTCTTTGACCTAAAACCAGGTGCTAAATACACCAATTTCCAAAGATCGCACACTCTCATACCATTAGGCCCCGCCCATGAAAGCACAACCCATTTGTCTTCCGAACAGTGCTCAAAATCGAATCTCTCACCTCCTCGCCCCATTTCCCCCTCACGCTCACCCCCTCCCCCGTTTTTGATCCCCCCCTACCGCCTCCGCCCAAGATCGCCCAACAATCCCTTAAGACATCTGAATGCCGGTATGCCCCCTCAAAGCTTCGAAATAGTCGGACCTACGATAACGTCCGCATCTATCTAGCTCACCTTCATGGCAAATCTGATGCAGTCCGCTACGAAGGCAAAACGAAAACGAGTGTTAAGATTTCCATTCAGCAGGAAGGTCTCCACACCGATTTCCCTAGCCTTCATAATTTGTACATAAAATTCCATGAAAACTTCAATATTCCCCCCCAAAAAGTAACAAGTGACTTTTCGGCTTTTCGACAATACATTGGCATGAAAGTGGCATCTGGTCCCCCACGCAACGAACCCACAAAAAATAAGTTTTTTCGGCCCTACACGGCTGCCCAACCCACTTTCTACAGGGTCTCCCAATACTCTTCCCCTAACCATTTACTACCAGAATGTCAGGGGACTAAGGTCTAAAACCCATTCGATCTTACAAAATACTCACCCCCTTCCCTTTGATATATACGCACTGACCGAAAGTAACCTCACCCCCAGTATCAATAGCCTGGAACTGCTCCCCCTCCTTCACAGTTTTTCGGGACGACGGGGTCCATCATTCCGGTCCTTACACCCCTGCCGAGGCGTGCTACTTGCCATCTAAAACGGAGTTACATCTTCTCTTATCACCATCTCTTCTTCTCCCAACCCCGACTATGTCGCAATAAAAATTGAACATTGCTCAAAGTCCGTGTACATCATATGCTTTTACATACCGCCATCGCAAGCTATCGAGTCATACGAACTCGCTATTGCGGCAATCGACCGCATAACTGAGCCTAGGTCTTCCCAAGACGACATTGTAGTCGTTGGCGATTTTAATCTCCCCAATCTCCAATGGACACTGTCTGACGAGAACTCCCACTACATCTCAAACCCCACTACTACTAAGGAAAGTTTCTTTATAGACAGCCTCACTGACTCTAGCCTTTGCCAAGTAACCGATATCCAAAACCATCTGGTCAGACAACTTGACCTTGTGTTCACGACAGACCCCTTTAATTTTCCAATCGGCCCTAGTCCCCACACCCTCCCAACTATTGATACCCACACACAACTTTTGTCCGGCCACTACTCGAATACGGTAGTCAGGTCTGGTCCCCGTATCAAGTGACTCACATTCGCAGGATTGAGGGACTTCAACGTCGTTTCTTGCGCTTTGCCCTCCGCGGACTAAACTCGGAAAATCCGCTGATTCTACCACCATACACAAGCCGGCTCCCTCTAAGCAATCTAAACACACTTGAAGAGCGCAGAATCCATGCCGACATCATCTTTGTCCATCGCCTTCTGTCTGGCTCAAAATTGTCCAAGCTTGCTCTCCACTTTAACATTTCATACAAACCCCCGTAACGTACGTAACGCTAGACTGTTTTATGTGCCCGCTCATCACATTTCTTACGGCGATAACGAACCCATCTCGCGTATGCTACGACAGGCCAACTCTTTCCCCACCTCCTTCGATTTCAACATCTCCACTCCCGCTCTTTCCAACCCCACAATCTCATCGTTCACCGATCACTAGAGATGGACCTCCAATTACCGACTCTCAAACCAGCCTCTTCCCTATTCTGTTCGTACCCCTTCTGGTTACCTCAGGGTCAACAGCTCCCGATGACGACAATGCAAATTCGCTCCCCATCGACCTACTTCCTGATTAGCAATTGCCTTGATATGCGACGTCAGCCGATATACCTTCATCGGTTTGCGGAACAGTTCAACTTCCGCGATTGGAAAGTGACCCAATAAATTTTGATGTGCAATTACACAATTTCCAATGCAACGGTTGTGGCGAAATGTGGGGCCATTAATTGCATTATCGCTCTGGGGGTTATACTGGTTCAAAATCGGTTGGCGTTTTTTTAGTTTAAGTGCATCAATGACATTATGTACAACATCTTTATCTAGGTCGTCATTGATACACTTAACACGCGTGGCTTCTTTTAACCGACAAAAGTCAGTAAAACAGGCAAACATAGAATTGCTATTCTATTCTATTTATTGGCCGATAGGAACCCGGAAGTTCATGACCTCGCCGACTCGACTCCGTCATCGGTCCCTGTCCTGTGCGCTCTCCTTCCACGGTTGACCAGCCGATCCGATCTCCTCTAGGTCAAACCTAACATTGTCCTCCCATCTCCGTCATTGGAGTTGATATATCTTGGGCGTAATTGTTGGTTTGTCGAAGTTACCATATAAGAATGTTCTGCTACGAATGATACGACCCGCGCAGAAGGTCAGGTGTAGGACTTCTTCTACCGACCTGTTCCTCGACCTCGGTATTTCTTCAAAAAAAAAAAAATTCACCCGACAAGCCTCGGTGTGATAAAAAATGCAAACAGATTAACTCGATTAAAAATACCACTTTTAAACAGTGAGGTTCTAATCTCACTGGGTGACATCGGCTCGAAATCGGGACCGGTAGAGAGTTTTGTTAAACAATGCCAAGACCAGATCCCGGTTGTAGTGCCGATGATGATAATGTTCTAATCTCACAGATGTCAGCGGGAGCGAATTCCGACAGAATCGGAAACGCTTGCAAATTCAACCGTGAGGACAGGTAGCGTAATCATTGCAGTACAATTTTCATTGCCGGATGAAAAGTTTCGCCCACGTACTGTTCAACGTATCCTCCGTGGGCCGTAAATGAGCTAATTTGAAATACTTGAACCTGACGTTTCATCATATTTACCGCCAAAGATACTCCTTAAAAGAAAATATGATGGAGGGGTAGAGCAATGGAGGAAACTCCACAATCATGAATTGGAAGAGCTTTACCGGAATCCTACAATAGTGGTAGTAATCAGGTCGTAAAGATTCAGCCGGGCCGAACATGTGGCGAGAATGGGCAACGATATGACGGTGCTTAGAATTCTTGACGGAAGACCAACGGGAAAGAGACCGGTAGAACGGCTGCGACGGAGATGGGATTTTATTAATTTTAATTCGTTTTTTAATTATTCTACGAAGCTGCCATGTAATAATATGTATATGATCCCCTTTAAGGGTAAGTGGCTGGAAAGATATAACCTTCGTAATCTGTGACGGTCTACGATAGAGCTTCCCTACTGGTGCTGTATAAAGCGCAGCTCACTGAAAGTCGACGACGAAGTCGTCCCATTGATTGAATCAAAAGCAATTTATGTCTTTGATTGATTTTATTAACATAGTGGTTGGGGTATTTATACTCCTGACCATCCCGTTCGACCAGGTTCATCAAACTCCAAACTAAAGTCAAGGATTTTCTACCAATCATTTCATAAATATTACAGCTTAATAGGGTGGTATTTTACCGACCAGATGGATATTGAGACCCAACTCAGCACTCGGAACCTAGTATGTACAATCAAATGCATGATACTTCCTTACTAACCCAGCCATTCAGACATGGACTTTCTTCATTTTTTGTTTTTTTTTTTCTTTTGGACGCAGATGAAGAAATACAGTTCTGTACAAGTAAGTTACTACTATTAAAAACCCTTAACATACTTGCTATGCAGTGATAAAAATATGTAGGTGTATGTGGATCACGGAACAACTGATTGGCAAAATAGGCAAAATAGAAGACAAAATTAAATTGTTCTGAAATTTCGGTGACGCCCTGGAGACGGTCTACAACGAAACAATAAATAATCTGGCAAGCGAGACACAGTCACATATTTTTAGCAAAGACCCACAATTCTATGCATTCTCCTGTCGTCTTACTCTGGCAGAAGCGAATCGAAATTATCCATAATTACCCAACTTTTAAGCCATTTCGATGGCAATTTTGTACTCCTTAATTTCTCTTCTACAATTAGGTCATGACTCCCACGGCCTCTGAAAGTAAAACAAACAATCACCCCTCTACATCATGCCAACGGTCAAACGAGGACGTTAAAATCCGATTAATGGGATGACAGAGACACCGCTTTTAGACAGAGGTTCATGTACTTCCTTTCATCGTGTCACACGAGGGGTTACACAAACCCATCATCTCAGCAAGCAACTGGTTAGTTGACCATTATTTCGAGCTCCCAAGCAATGTCAGTTAAGAGGGTTGAATGTCAATTAAATTTTTTAAAAACGGTCCAGGCGAGAGATAGTATCACTTTCTTTGTATCCCCTTGCAACTACAGAAATAAATTTGAGTACCTTACAAAACTGTTGTTTTAATAATTAAATTGTCGCCCGTAAGTAATGAAGTTTGCCATTGAAAAAAGGTGATTAATACAACAAAGAAGATGATTAAAGGTCCTTGCACAGGGAAACGAAGACAGGTTAGAAAATTAGTTTGCTAGTCAATGGCAGCAAAACGAGTATCAGTGAATGGAGGAACCCAATAAACAAGAAAGTAGGCGACGAAGTGAAAAATCATTGTTCCTACCAAAACCGCATATCATTTCATTTTACCCCTAACAAGGGTAGTTATATATACATGTATACACCCTCCCATACCAAGGTAAATGAACCTTAAGTAGAATATAAAACAAAAAGGGAAAAGCACAGCCCTAGCGGTTTTTCTTTCGCCCTATTGTTGCTCGTAATTTCTCCAGTCTTATTTACTTATTCTTATTATTATGAAGCTGGTATCCAGAAGAGGAAAGGTTTACAATGAACCGGCTACGAGGATATCGATAAAACAAGGAGACTCTGCCTTTACGAGGCATATACAAACATCTATCAATACCAAGCTACCGCAAGCATTCTTAGAGGTGGTTACATTTAACAGGCTTCAAAAAGATGTATTGGGAATAGTGAAGTTAGAAACTCCTCCATGATAGTTTCCAAAATCCATAGAATACATTTATTCCTATCTTTGTCGCTGAGGGAGAATATGGAATACGGGCCCGATGAATATAATCTCGAAACTGATGTGTCCTTTTTTTTCCTATCCTTATTGTGAAATTATGATAAAATGCGCATCCTCATCTTCTGTTCCAAATCACTGAGTAACTTAGCTTGAATGTTTGTGAACATCACCATATGGTAGGCAGGAGGCACGACTGAAGTATTTCAGTTCAGCTTTAAAGATCTGTTTTGTTGGCATCGTAGATTTGAAAGGCCAATTATACGGAGTTTGGAGTGGATTTAGGAAACACTTTGAAAGACCCGCAATACATGATTAGTTGAGTGTAGTTGGGGAATTTCTGAAGTCATAAGGAATGAATCCTGAAGATGAATTTTAATACAGTTCGTGGGATGCAATCTTGAGGACATCACTACCAGCGCATCAGTGAATTATGAAATTCTGCAGTGGCTTTTCATAACAGTTAGCAGAACAGATGTCCAAGATGCGAATTGTATGCCGGAACAAAATAGTAATACACAACATGTCATTTGAAACAAGTCGAGATTAACATATAAAAACAGAGTTTTTTTTGGTCAAATTCGACTTCATTCGTCAACAGATACTTCTTCTGAAGTTATACAATCAGTCCAGAACCACTCTAATACTTCTGTACCTTTATTATACTACGGCCTTAATATCGAACTCTTCAATTACGCTTCAGTGCCGGCGATCACTTCTTCACTAGAGACATATCCCTTCCCGCCGAGCATGGATTTAAGGCTTGCTAACAAGTAATAGTCGTTGTCGGCCAAATCTAGAGAATGTGGCCGATGCGAATAAATTCCAAGCATAATTCATGCATTTTTGCTAGCTGTGTAGATCGACAGGTGACGCCATATAAGTTTTTGTATAAGACGGCTTTTTTCTTTTTCATTTATGGCCATTTTTTCCCCAAACGCATCAATAACACCTCTTAAATTACATAGGACTGCGCTGAAGGATTGAACAAACTGATTCCAACTGCATCGTATCTCTCGACGAATTCCGGCAACTTACCTTTCCTTTTTGGTTTCTTTACTGAATTTTACAATGTGTTTATGTTAAAATAAAGTCTTGTGAGCAATCGGGCCGGTGGATCTTTCGAGCGGTTGCCTCTCCTCCATGCTCCAAAAGCTCTGTCGGTATGCAGTCGACTCCGGGAGCTTTGTTGTTTTTCAAACAATTTATTGCGACTACAACTTTGTTGAAAGAGGGCTCTGGGATCTGAGGTTTGGCTGTATGTACGTCTGGTGCGTTTATTTGTGGTTGATGGGTGCGCACACTGAGCAGGTTTTTAAAGTACTGCTTCCATCTTGTCACGATATTGTTTGTTTCTGTCACCAGACAGCCGTTTGTATCTCGGATTGTTTTGGCTCTCCCTCAGTAGCCAATTCTAATTAAATTTGTGCCGGCATACATACCTCTGATATTCTTTGCTCTGGCATTTTCTAGGATTCTTTCGATCCTAGTCTTCTCCCATTCGCGGTTTTTGCGGTTGAAGTCTCGTTGTCTCTTTCCGAATTGTCGCAAATCTTTCTGCGTTGACTTCATCATATCTTTCTAAGCGGATCACTCTGAGGCGTTTACGTTTGTGGGGGTTCTCTAACCTTACGCAAAGACCCACCCACAATTCCAACCCCAACTCTCTTTGCAAACCCGCAAACGTTTCCTTCATCAAGGACATCTAATGCACCTAATGCATCACCTAAAATTCATGCATTCATGCATTTATTTCATCATTCAAAATTCTCTGAAAGAATCCTTTACACCATACATGCATCATAAACTGAGAAAACCCATCGGCGCCCATGTCAGCCAGCGTACCCTGCCACACACGTTCGCAGCATATGTTGCTGGTTTATCTACGGTCTCGGCAGCCCTTTGTCCAATCAACAAAAGCAATTTACGCATCTAGCGTCTTGCCGCCAAGAATCGATTTCTTTAGCATATAAACATGCACACAAGAATTCGACCCTGTCCGACAGCTAAAATACAGTGCACAATCACCATTGTGTACCTAAATTGCTCTTAGCATCAGTTTCCTAATTGCAATGCAGACTATTTCTACAGCTGCATCCATGACCACTATAATGTCCTTTGTCTATTCCCTTTTCTCAGTTTCGTTTTCCCATGAGCTTCGTTGCATGAGTAAACAATTGATCATTAGCACACTAGCTAAGATCGACCCGGAGAGATCCTCTCCAATTCACCACCACAAGGAGAGACTTCACGTTTGTCTCGAGATAAGAAAACTGACCCTTAGCTGAGAGAGGACTCACCAGAGTCTCTCGAGGTTAACAACTGGGTAAATGAGTCGAAATTCAACCACCAGTGAGTCGTCTTCCATCCATCATAGCGTGCGCACACCCCTGAGTGTGTCGCCATTAGAGTCGAGCCTTTACCATCAGCGGAGTGCACCACAAAGTACAAGTAAAATCGAGCGCGTTTGCGTGTATGTTCTTTTGTTCCCACTCGGGGAAGTTTCAGTTTATTTTTCCATGTAAAGTTATCCGTTAAATCTAAGTAATAACGTGAAGTTATGTAACCTAAATAGTATTATTAAAAACATGTCAGTGTCGAACAATCAAATTAAAACAGTTCAGTGGAAAAATCAACGTGACTTAAAACCATATAGTGCGGCACAAAATCCGATATGCAATAGTCCCATTAATATACATCGCATTAAGTCATACAACATTGTTCAATACTTTTGTAAAAACATATTAATCCTAATCAAAATAAAACCAGTTCAATACAATAAAAATCGTTTATACAAAACAATTTTCTGTGCTGTGTCCGCTCCGTTTCGAAGACCAACCACCATACCATCTACTCAGAGTTTTATCATTTCTGTGAACGGTTTGCAGTGTTTCGTCCAGTGAACTTGTAGCGTTCTACGAACGCACAATTCCGCGCAGGTAAGGTTCCTATCTTCAAAGAACTTACTTACCTGAGAGCGTTCCACGCGCCCACAGACGCGTGCCCCAAAGTCCCACCATAAGGCCTGCAACTCACAGCCAACGTTGAAACCGACACCAAAAAGCAAGGAACTGAACGTCCCCAAAGCTTTTTAGGTCAAGCTCAACAATTATAATTCATCATGCCTGAAACAAAGGTATAAACATCCATGCGTTCTATTCCTAAAAATAAACAATTCCCAAAATGCCATACATGCTGCCTGCGCCCAGGAACATCTCATCGAACCGGCAATTCCGAAATTCGATACAAAAGAATTGCTATCATCAAAGAATGAGCCGATCAGCGGATGCACGTGCGGGTAATATAATGCAAGGACCACACAAATCCGTTGAACAACAGAAGGCAGCCACGACCTATCGCAATCGAATATATCTCAACGAGATATCCGATAATTTATGAGGAGTTAAGCCAACAGGGACAATACTCCGGTCCCACGGCCACGCTAGAATTTCGCACCATTATAAAGATCTAATGGATTTCGATTCCGGGTACCAAGTTCAAATAAGTCCCGCGGACTGCACGTCAAAACAATCGCCGAATATCTCTGGTCTGGGCGCCAGATGTTCTATGCAAACAGAAGGCCGTGGAAATGAAATTCTATCAGCGATAATAATGATGTATGCAAAGATGACTTTCCCCTTTCAGGAAACTACAAAATATCCCCGGGGATGTGATAACATGCTGCTAACAGAAATTCGGAAGTTCTGTTAGCAGTTTGAATCTGGGTATCTGTGTCAGCAGGATATTGTTGTGGGCAGATAGTTAGTGCGATTTTGATCGTCAACGCGACGAGGAGGACGTGAGGATCGAGAATTCTGCCGAACTGCCACCGACGGGAACATTGAAAATTAAGTGTTCAGTTTTTTTTTAATTCGCGAGTTGACTTTGTATAATCGGACGCGGCACAGTAAAAGGAGCGAACGGTCGAGTGTGTGTATCGGCTTACGTGTGTGTCGAGGCTCGCAAAAACTAAAGATACGTGTAATTGACTACAAACAAAAAAAAAACAATAAATAAAGTTTAAAGCAAGTGCTCCGTGTTTCATTTAGTGTGCTGTGGCGTGCCGTTGGCGACTCTCTTCTTCTTGCGAACCGTGTTCGGCGGAACACTGCACCAATTGTAGACAGGTTCATGCGCCAAAAACTCTTTAGTGGAGTAGTAGTGAACCAGTGCACGTGCCGGCACACAGACTACGTACCCCACACGTTCTTCAATCTTCCCCCTGCACTCATCACCAAAGCAATGTTTGAACTTAATTGTTTTCTTAAATCCTAATACCTTTTGGGCTGTTGTTTAATTGTGTTTCTGATCGATGTCCATGTAGTGTCCACACTATTGGCTTCCTAAATGCTAAATCTATTCGTTAGTTCGTATTGATATACCGCCCTTTTGCGCAGGTCTTTTATTTTATCCCAAAATGGGGTTCAACTCCCATATTTGGTCAGGCATATCCAAAAGTGCACTACACATGCTCGATGGGATGCGAAAACGAGCAGTGAAACTTATTGGGGACCCAGCTGTGAGTCGATCAATTCCATCGTTTGATCAAAGGCGTAACGTATCGTCCCCATCTCTTTTCTATAGGTATTATCACGGTCGTTGCTCAATCGAACTTGCTCTTCAAAGATTTTCCCGCGATACCCGTCAATCTGAGAATGCGCATCAATTCACGTTGAAAGTCGACTTTGCACAAATAAATATAGTCATTCTTTAGCCGAACCACACGAATGTGGAATGCTCTACCTGATCATGTGTTTCCTCGTCGTTGTAATGTGCAGGCATTTGAGACCAATGTACATTGATACCTCCTTTCCTTATCCACTTCCTCTCCTTTCGCACTGTCCTCTGACAATTAAGGGTACTTCAAAATCCCCGTTTGTGTATAAAAAAAAAAAAAAAAAAAAAAAAAAAAAAACCAGAACCAGAACCTAAGAGTGGCAACAGCCAAAAAATTCTAAGTGATTTTCAGTAATTTACCGCCATCCAAAGAAAAAAGTGTACAAATGAAGGGATCAAATATTGTATCTGCTGGCTAGCGACGAAGGATATCCCGAAAAGGAAAGTCCTTGCGTTATATTAGATGCAAATGAAAGAACAATGCCATGAATGTTAATTTTTTTTTTTTTATTAGACTTCTCTCGGGAGAGGCGAACCTATAGCGTCGAGTGGTTCTTTTTGAACAGTTGCAGGTTGTAACGCTCCGGGAACACTCTCGTGGGAAGGGAGTTCCACAGCTTCCCCGCTCTGTAACGGAACGAGTTCTGATACAGGGATGTTCGCGCTGTCGGAAGATGAACCACAAACGGGTGCGATCCGTCGGATTGTCTTGTGGAGCGCATATAGACCGAATTTCGTGGAACAATGCCAAGAATCTCCGAAGAACAGCACCCGTGATAATATCTGTAGAACAGACAGAGGTCGGCCACGCGCCTTCGATGTGATAGCGACTGTAGTCCCGACGTCAGCGCCGAGTCCCCGATCAGGCGGATCGCTCGTCTTTGTACGCTCTCAAGTAGGTCGAGAGTATGTTTAGGAGCCGAGCTCCAAACATGACAGCAATATTCGAGCGCGGGTCTAATTTGAGATTTATATAGGAGAAGAAGTTGGGCCGGAGTAAAATATTTCTTCGCTCTAAAAAGATAACTCAGTTTTCCTGAGGCTGATCTGGCGATACCCGATACGTGTTTATGCCATGATACATTCCCACAGACCGTGACGCCGAGCAATCTCAAACTTTCCCCAGCCTCGAGGGCCCGGCCATTCATCATCAGCTGTGGAACCGATGATCCGGTTTTCTTTGTGAATGTTGTATACTGGGTCTTCGTCGCGTTGAAGTCGACAAGATTGGCCTTTCCCCACTGCAGGACTTTATCTAGATCCTGGTTCAGAGAGTCAATCTGTCTACATCTCAGTTGGTGCGACGTTGATGCCCCAATCGGCCGATCACTCGAAAAGGAGGAAACAAGCGTACTATCATCCGCAAAACTGAACACTTTGTTATCCGTTGCCTCCAACAAATCATTTATGTGAAGCAAGAACAAGGTTGGACCCAAAATAGAACCCTGGGGCACCCCCGAATTTACAGGATACAGATCCGAACACTCGCCGTCCACAACAACCCGGATCGATCGATTCTCGAGGAAGCTCCTCGTCTAGTCGCAAAGCTGTTGGGAAAGTCCATATGAACGAAGTTTGCTCAGCAATGCCCCGTGCCAGACGCGGTCAAAAGCCTTAGAAATATCCAATGCGACCGCCCTTGACTCACCATGCCGTTCAATCGCAGATGTCCATATATCGGTTATAAGTGTCAAAAGGTCTCCCGTGGACCGCCTGCCACGGAATCCGTATTGACGGTCATTCAGAAGTCCGTTGCACTCCAAATACTTAACCAACTCTGTAATAGTCAATATGGAACACGTTCGTAGTAGGATCGGATTGAACCACCACATTGAGGAGGTGCCATGCCACGAAAATACGTGATGGTGGTATTCTGAACCGGTTGTTGACTATGTAGTAGCTCTTAACTTAGTTTTCTCCAAACTAACTTTACTTATCAGAGTAAAAGTACCCTTAAGATCGCGTTTGTGTAAATTGCAAGATTGTGTTTTTGAAAATCAAGACTATTGTGTCGAGGGTAAAGCTTACTACTATAAAACTAGTGAAACTATAAAACAAAATCAAAATCAGAAACATCACTATCCGGTCTCTAGGTAGAAATGAGGATGCCAGTATGCGATGTCGAAACGCCTTACCCAGCCAAGCACCAAACTGATCATACTTCTTGGGACAGGCCTTTGAAGAACACCTTCCCTTAAAAGTCGGCAGGGTTCCCGGCAAGGTGGCCAATCGGAACTAGTGTTGAGGATAAATTGTTCTCCGTTAGAAACTTTACACCCGTTATCTGCAAGGAAGAGCTAAAACAGAACTGGAACCAAATAAGGTACTCATATTACCCCTAAACACCTACTGAACCGACAAAATTCCTTGCCTGCCTAGAACTGTTCACAACCATTTCGGCTGTCGAGGCAGTTTTAAGAGAAATGGGTCTTTTGTCAGCTACTTTTAATCCAATGGCCTCTTACGTGCACATCTCGGTTTTAGCATAGCAGAATTTTCCAGTTTTTATATCGTGTAATAGGAGAATCATTTTATAAAAAAAAAACCATAAGAAAGGGATACATTTATGTCAACATTCCTTCTTTCTTTATTTTGTTGATTTTCCTATCATTTTCTACTACCTTCCCGGCCATCATCTACAAGAATACTATTGCTCTCATTAGCGTGTATAAATTATAAAAAATACAAGCAAAGTATCGCATTGAAAGTTTTAAAAATAATAATTTCCGACAGATTGGTAAATGGTACTCCACTTTCCGAAGAATGTGATGTAATCATAGATGACAGACTTTGTTCAACTTTACTCAACCATCTTAATTAACAGCGTCCTGTTCGTTAGTAAACTCCCCATTTCCGCAGTCCCCTGGTCTACAATCTAATCGGACGGTGATACAATTTTGATGTAGGCCAAAAAAGCGATGGTCTAGAGTTTGCGGGAAAACAAATATATAAGTAATACACTTGGGTTGGGCCCAGTCCCAGTTCTCATTGTGATTAACGCGAATTGTCCTTATTGTTGTTAGAAGTTGCTGACACTTGTTCCTATATTCTGTCCTCTTTATCCGTTCACAACAAGTCTGCTCCTTCGAACCGTCAAGATAAACTAGACTTGAGATAATTAGAATAAATTTCTCATGAGACATAAAAAGGACATGATTCGAATTGGTAATGCGGGTGCCGCCTTGGGGGAAGACAATTGAAGGAAGCGTCAAAAGGAAATATTTGTAATATTTGTATAAAGGGCAAAGACTGTACACATAATCATAAATAAAAGAATCAAGCAGACACACTAAGGCAAACTATTCATAGGTTCAAAGATCACACTCAATCTGACACGTAGTCATGTAACGTGATAAAGATTTTTTCCCGCACACATCCTTATAGAAGTGGTGAAGTGCGGAAGGATACAATCACAGTTAATCTTATTAAAGATGCCCCTTATGGACATTATTTACTTATGCCGAGATCTTGGTCACATGTGTTAGATAGTTTTGCGATAACGAAGATTTACATAATTTTTCGGTGACAGAGAAACGAAATTGTTAAGTTTCACAGTTTCAGTTTTTCGTGTAACGACTCGGAAGTTCATATCAACAAAGTTTCCACAACAAGAAAAGGATGTCAGATGAGAATTCCAAAAAAAAAACGTATATATACTATATATACACGCTAAATACGACTTTCAATCCCTAGCGGATTTTTGTACATATTTTTATTTTTTATCAAACTGGCACGCTGTTGTAATGTTTAATGTTTATCATACAAGTACTTCACTTTTGTCAAGGATGCACATTTCGATAAACAAAGAACTTTTGCAAGAATATTACCTCAGTCTTATGCTTGGACTGAACTTTGTACCCATATCTCCAGTTTACCAGTTAATGCCCGACTTGCCAGTCACAAAACGTCACAATTTTGTGCTTGTTTAACTAAGTCAGTCCTCCCCAGCGTTGTGACAAATACAACATTACCTAACAAACTTCTTTTCCAAAAACCAAAAAGGAAAACAAAAAAAAAACAAAGTTGGATTTACTATCAGCTTACAAAAAGGAATTTCTGGTGTCTTCAGATTTGCATGATTTATGCAAAGGATACGAAAGGAGCAAAAATTGCAACAAAAACTTATATCAAAAAATACATGAAAGTAAATATTCACATGTACGTCAGGATCACGAAGAGACTGAGTATGTAGAAGTGTAACAACATTGCAGTAGCAGCAGGGTTGGCAGGACTAAATCACATACTGCTTATGCAAGCGTGAGTAACAACGGGATTTCATCTGTTGGCTTTTGATGCGACAAAAATGATACACAAGGGACGATAAGGGACGCAAAAATACTTTAAGACCTTTAAAGTGCAAACGCATTAGCTACCTTTACCTTCTATAAAGCTGCACGCAAATTGGTTCATTTTAATAGTAATTGTAGTCTAGAATAAATAAATTAATTTTTGAGATCGATTATTGAAACAGATAGGAATACAGAACAAGGTGGTAAAGAGTGATGAATACATTAAAGATGGGGGGAGAAAAAATGATCAAAAACGAACAGTAGGAAGTACGAACAAGAGGGAGAACAAGAAACAGGAGGAGGACGGGAAAGACACCGTGGTAAAAAAGAATAGCAAAAGAAGGAACAAGAATGAGGGGCAGCAAGAAAGATAGACAGCAAGAAAGATAGACAGCGAGAAAGAAAGAACCGCACCAAGAGAAGCAGTTGGAGAAATAAAGAGAAAAGGAAAGGAAATAAGTATATCGGACACGGAGGAAAGTTGCCAAAGATACACCATCCCTCCATCCAAGTAGTTAGAGACCTTTGAACTAACCCTGTAGACACTGTCCTGAGGTACCTGCCCCCGCTTTTTATTTTTTCAGTAATCTTGAGACCGGGCCCAACATCCTCACGGATGTACGTCATTCTGGTTGTCGTAAGATGTCCAGAAGCCAGAGACAAGACGAAGGATATATTTATCCTTGTCTCGCTTAAGTCATCTGTGGCGGTTCTGTGGGGGTTCTCTATACCACATAGTCTTAAGGCATCAATTAAATCCTACAGCATAGGCAAATGCAAATAGGAATTGAATACCTACCCATACCAGCGATACCAAAAACACCATTTCCCTGTAAACAAGCTAAAACAAATTAGCACAATGTTCATGATGCATTGCGGCTGTCAATACAGCTGCTATGCATATTGTAGACAACGATCACCAACCGTCCTTTTGTCTTACATATTCCTGGATCCGTTTACCATTGACCTTCTCACATAAGCAAACACAAACCCAATTAGCATCCAATGAGATTCGGCTTGTTTGCTTAGCCGAACTCACATCTCGTGGATGCACATTATTCCCTTTCTTTGTTTCAGTTTCGTTTTCATGGCTCTGTCCCATGAATGAACCAATGTACTCACAGACATGTGTACCACCATGATCTTTATTACGAGATCTGGTTTTCTGTTCCACAGAGAGAGACTTTACGTCTCTCTTGTGGTAAGTAAAAACATATCCTTAGGGGAGAGGATATTCACCACCACTGAATCGAGGGTGAATCAAGATCCAGATTCCAACCTTCAATTGAGTCTTATCTTGAAGTCGCCTGGTAACCGCAGCGATCACACGGGGGTGTGTACGCCCCCGAGTGTAAAGTATAGTCGAGTGTAATACCCATAGAGTTCGTACTAATTACAAGTATCGAACAAAAATTATCATTTTCAATTCAATTTTTTTTTATTTGGTAGATAATTACATTTATGGTATATTTTACAACTAGTACTTAAGAGATTTAGGATAGCAATTCCTTTACAACTATAATATTAAATCTATATAACGACAATAGCACAATTTTAATGAATAGCAAATAATAAATTAAGGGAAAACTACAATAAAAAACTCTTATTTGAATCTTAAGACTAATATTGCACGAGCTTCCGGTTATTTTATATAATAATAACCTCGATATAATTTTCATAGACAGAGTACATATGTAGTGATTTAGGATAACGCAAGACGGGAAACGAGAACATTGTCAGAAAAAGAACAATTGACGAAGAAGTTTCGATTGAATTTGTCAATGTAGAACTCTACCTGTTTAACGTTAGCGTTTTCATGTAGTTCATGTGTCGAATAATGCCATGGCAAATTCAGCAACATTTTCAATATTTTATTTTGACACCTTTGCAATTTTATTTTGTGTGTGCGAGCACAATTAAACCATACAGGGGCCCCATACAGGAGTATCGCTTGAAAAATGGTTTTATATATTATAATTTTATTTTCGATGCTAAGCTTTGACTTTCTACACACTAATGGATACATAACTCTTACGACTTTGTTTATTTTGTCTATTGTGGTAGTGATGTGTTTTTGAAAGATAAGTTTTTTATCTAGAATAATACCTAGATATCTACAGTCTTCGGACCAATCAATATCAACTGCACACATACTGAGTTTAGTGCCATTTGGTAGGTAGCAGTGTTTCCTACATCTCGAAAACCAGACAGCTTGTGTTTTATTACCATTTATTTTTATTTTCCATTTCCTGTAATACACTGCTAGTTTGTCAAGAGCTGCTTGCAAAGAGTTGTAGACATTAGTGAATAAAGCACCCGAAGAGAAAATGGCCGTATCAGCGGCAAACATAGCTACCTGAATGTTTTCACCTAGATATGGTAAATCTGCGACAAACAATGTAAATAATATGGGACCAAGAACCGAGCCTTGGGGTACACCATTGTGGATTTGGTGAGTAGAGGATATGTCGGTTCCTATACTCACAACATATTTTCTCGAACAAAGAAAGCTCTGGATAATTTTGATAAGCGGTATTGGCAGCTTAAGTTTTAGTAGCTTATAAATCAAGGCATCGTGCCATACCGTATCAAAAGCTTTT
Source organism: Microdon myrmicae (assembly GCA_963931805.1). Lineage (NCBI taxonomy): Eukaryota > Metazoa > Arthropoda > Insecta > Diptera > Syrphidae > Microdon > Microdon myrmicae. Next base: position 49,025,851 of record OZ007496.1, on the reverse strand, counting down.
TCGATGTCTAGAAGAACCAGTCCCGTTGACTCCTTGTCGCTGAATTTACCAGCTATGTGGTTTTTAATGCGCAAGACTAGGTGGATTGTGCTGTGACCACTACGGAAACCGAACTGAAAGTTTGGCAAGATGTTATTGTCTTCCACAAAACGATCAATCCTTTCCTTAATGATTTTCTCTAAGAGCTTACTTAGACAGCTAAGTAGACTAATAGGTCTGTAGCTTTCGGGGCTGTTCTTCGGTTTGCCGGGTTTCGGGATAGGTATTACCTTTGCTGTTTTCCAACAGTCCGGAAAATAACAATTCTTAAGACAAGCGTTGAAAATGAACGTTAAATAGTTACTTGCAGCAGGTGGAAGTGCTTTGATTAATTTGTTGTTAATATTATCGAGACCCGCAGCCTTTTTTGATTTCGATTTTTTTATCAACTCTTGAACTTTGCTGATATTAGTTGCGTAAGTACTTTCAGCTGGTGTTTGAGAAAGTACCAAAAATTATCATTCGTATTGTTCAACGTGCTGTTCCTTCTTTTTGTTTAGTTTTGTAATGAATATTATATGATTGTCAGTGGAGTCCAAATACATCCGCCGACCACGCAGGTCGTGCCACTCCGGCTCTCCGTGGCGCTTCGGAGACACGAACGCGTATCGAGTCGTTTTTTCCTCCCCAGTTAATTGAATAGTCGGAATCACAGTGCGAAGTGTTTAGATAGTATGTGTATTGTTAACGTTTGAACAATGGCTATGAGAATGCTTAAATTAAAATATTCGTAAGGTTCCAGGTGACATCTAATACACGTGTACGTTTGATTAATTACAAAAGATATTTATCAACTAATTAAATAAAGAGCACATTTTGCTGACTAAAAATCATTCAGTGTTTTACTTTTCTTCTCACCTTTGGTGGACAGTGCGTTTTATTTCTGGTGACTACCATGTGTGTTTTTTTTTTTTTTTCTTTGGTGTTCATCGGCGGACCTTTTAGCGAAGTGACGATTCGGTTTGGCGGAACCTTGTCCGAACAGCGGATTGCTAGTGGGACGAAGTAGAACTCGCACCCATGCCGGTGGCACGACTGCTTATCCCCACACATTCTCTCACCACACCCCTTTTTTTGCCAAAGATACATGGACAGTGTTAGGGCTACAGCCATGGGTTACTAACATTATCTATATATATATATATATATATATATATATATATATATATATATATATATATATATATATATATATATATATATATATATATATGTATATATATATATATATATATATATATATATGTGTATATATATATATATATATATATATATATATATATATATATATATATATATATATATATATATATATATATATATATATATATATATATAAGTGAATGTATATTTGTTTGTTTGTCCTGTACGAATACATAAACTATTTATCAATTTGCCATGAAAATTTGATAACGTTTTCTGTAATAGTATCATCAACGTACACTATATCAGATAATGACTCCTTCGCACACCGTTCATCCGATTGTAGTGAAACTTTGGTAAAATATTGTTGGCGTTAGCGTGAAGGTTTCTGATAAGGTATAATCAAAGTTCACCAGGTGATTGTATATGAGATAATTTATCCTGGCGTTTCTAACAGATACACACATAATATGCAAGCAAATAGTGAAGAACACCAAAAGGAAATTTGAATAAGCAAACGCATCAGAGCCGTATACCATAGCGATAACATAAGAATTTCACATCAGTTGAGTGTACTTGAGTTTAAAAATCGAATTCGTACACGCGGCCAGTGGTCTGATGCTTCAATGCTTCGCTTTTCACCCGTTTAATCGTATGTTCAAATCACTGCCTTCACTATCCTTGCTTAATGCCATAATTCCTTCACGCATAATTCGTCCGACTGCAATGAACTATCATCATCATCATCATCGGCACTACAACCGGGCGCCGATCTTGGCCTTATTTAGCAAGTCCTGAGGCTTGTTAAATTTTCCATAATGAATTTTTTTTTCCGGGCAAGGTCATTAGTCTTGCGCCAGAGGCTCCCCGACGGGGAATCGAACCCCGGTCTCCCGCGTGACAGGCGGGTATACTAACCACTATACTATCGAGGAGCCCGCAATGAACTATGGTGACTTGTTATTGGGAGGTGCGAGTAACATCTGCACATCATAAGGACTACGTGACACAACTTCAAAAGTCAATAAACATAATGTATCGAACAAAGCCCACGGTGATCGTCAACAATCCATACCCAAGGTTGTGCAACATAATCAAGAGTCAGATGTGCCACCTGAATATATTCCCCGCCTCAATGGCTGGGTTGGTAAGGAGGTTGTGTCTTGCGTTTGATTCAACCTAGGTTCAACTGACGACTCTTGCTGTTGTGTAGTTCGGCACAATTATTGAGTGGTAGGTACGGTCCCAAAGCCCAGCTGCCCAGTAGAATACCACACCATTAAACTTCGTGAAATGGTTGGAAGAAATCCTTGAGCATCTTTCGGAGCTTGGCTGATGGATCCGATGGAGAAAACAAAGTAGCTCAGGACGCTAATACGTTCTCCTTTCCTGGGAGAAGTAGAATAATTATTAAAAAAAAAAAAAAAAAAAAAAAAAAAAAAACATCAAAGGAATGACGACCGGAGCCAAACTCCGGGGTAGGTCTGTGGCGGTTCTGCCAGATCCCACGGCTCGCCTTCCTGAAAAAAAAAAACGCCATAACCACAACCCAGTCTGCATAAGCTTTCGCTAATGCAATTCGCATTAGCATCTTAAATGCTTCACGCATCAAATAGATCCAATTATTATAACTCAAAAGTACCTGCAAAAGAATTCTTACCTTTTCAAGCATTCCTTCGCTTACAAATCCCCTGTAAGAGTTCTTACTTTCCTTATCATAAATTATCCTGAAAAGAAAAACCCCGGTTCACATATCATGTAACCATTCCAGCCAGAGATAATTATCATGGCGTCGCCTATTCCCACCTTCATTCATGTATACGATAAATTTCTTTATGTATACATTGGCTGGCGACGTTTTTCTCCCAGCAATAAAATTCCCTAACTCGCACAATGCGCAACCCAAAGCAAATACGCATTCCGCGTCCCTTGGCATCAATTGAAATCCCAGCATAAACAATGCAAATGGTCATTCAATACGTACCCTTACTAGCGATGCCATAAACACCATTTCCCAGTAACCTAGCTAAAACGAATTAGCACATTCCCCCATCGCATCGTGGTCTCTTTGTTTAGCTGCTACGCACATGCATCCGACGATTTCGGTTTTATTTGCTTTACCGAAATCGTATCCTAGGAATGCACTTTATGTGTTTCTTTGTTTTAGGCACACATACCACCATGATTACGATGAGCAAGTGAGCTCTGAACGAGCAAGATATCGTTGAGTCGTTATTCAATCTTCAGAGCGGTCGGGTCGCTCGTCATCCACTGTGCCGGCGCCGGTACGGTGGGTTAAAACGTTTGTGCCGCAGTTCGTGTGTGTAATAGCTAAGAATGTATTAAAATAATTCAACACTAATAATAAGTATATGTAAGGATTTTTTTTTGTTTACAATAAAAAAATGTGTATGCATAAATAGCATCGCCTGAGTGTTTTTGTTTCTGTGTTGTGTCTGCTCGGTCGCGAAGGTCAACCATCGTTTTCTTCCCCCTCGCGTTGTGAGCAGTGTTCGTACGACCAATTTATGATGGAGGAGGAAGTGAACCTAGTGTCCGTGTTAGGCACATTACTTCCTCCCCACAGGTTAAAACGATGATTCAAACAAAAAACTGATTGAGGCGGGATCGACGGCGAGATACATACTCGTTTAAGGGCGCACAAAATGGCAAAACTTCAATATCACATTAAACGGAATACTTCACCAACTCCCTCTTTGTACTGACAGGAACCTAATGACGGTTGAGATAAATAAAGCTGCAACTCGACCTCTGAGACTTTGATTGAAACTTCGGAGGCTCAAGGCCCGAAGTACAAACCGGAAAACATTGATTCCCATGACGACTTCACTCTTCGTTTCATCCGGGAGCGTAAATCCTCTGCGGAATAAGATGTCGTCACCCCCTTACGCAAAAGGCACCACTATTGTGATCCATCATTCACAATATTGGCACACTGATTGTTGCAAAATGCAACATGGTCCATCCACACATAAACGTATCACGTAAATTTCAATTACGTGATTACGGAAGCCGGTAATCTGGGAAGACCTTAGGACACGCCTTCGATTAGCCAACCGCCAGCGGCATAATACTTGCAATGCGAAGGCCGAAGGAACGTGTAAGGCAAATGGAAAAATTATGATCCACAAGCAACAGCCAATAGAAAAGGCGGCTTGAATTTAGGTCAATGAGAGTAATCTGGAGAGTCATTATAGAGATTGGAGGTCAGTGGCCGTAATCAAGGCCAATCTGAAAATGTTTGGTACGAGACAAAGAGGTGTTGTTAAAAGTCGTCGTCATAAATTCAGCAGTGTGACAGAAAGTTGATTGGCTATCAGAGAGTGTGTGGCGTCTCTAACAGATACACACACAATACACAAGCAAATTGTGAAGAGCACCAAACGAAAATCGAATAAGAAAATACATCAGAGCCGTATACCATAGCGATAACAAAAGAATTCACATCAGTGGAATATACTTGAGTTTAAAAATCGAATTTTAAACACGGCCAGTAGCCTGATGTGTTAAACTTAGGTTAAATTTTTGGTGATTCTAACTGTCACAGCGTCAGTTCGAATCACACGTTCTTCACTATCAATCCCAAACGCTATAAGTGTGCATCGATATTTTTTCTTCGCCGTCGGTGTGTTAGATAGCGAGTAAAATAAAATAAAAGTTAAGTTTTTGAAATTTATTAACTTTTAATTGTATGACGAATCCTAAGTGATTCTCTGCCGCGATTCGTGTAAAATAGTGAATAAAATTCATCAAAGACTAACCTGTGAGTTTCTTTTCTTTGTCTTTTCTTTTGTTGCACACTACGATTTCAATCGTGCCGGTTTTTTTGTACCTTTTTATAGGTGTTGTATCGTAGCATACACTGATAAAACAAAGAATCCAGTAATGACGCAGCTGACAATTTAAGTTGGAAACCTCATCGTATTCACATGTCTTTGATCCCTCTTCGCCTCCTTTTTCAAACAATCCTACACGAACGACTCTTTCATTCCCGACGTCAGTCATTTCAAATACTTACCAAATTTCTCCCATGGTCCATTTTTTTGCAATTTATTGATCCACTCATAACTGAAAACAAACTAACCTAACCTAAAGACGAACTCACCCCTGGGCTTGATGGGCTCCCCACTATATTCCTTAAAAAATGCTCCTCCGTTCTTTTTTCCCCTGTTTCAATTATTTTCAATTTGTCGCTTTTTCAAGGGAAAATTACCTAATATTTGAAAAACCTCATTTATCAGCCCCGTATATAAAAAGGGACCAAACTACCGTCGCATCGCCAAACTTTCACACATCTGCAAAGATTTTGGAAGCATTCTGTACCAAAGGTTTTATGCCATCCCTGCAAATACCTAACTTCACCTAGGCAAAACGACTTTCTTGGTGGTAGATTTACCACCACTAGCATAGTGGAATGTACTTTCCGCACACTCCTAGCCCCAGAGAACGGCAACGAAGTCGACGTTGTTACTACTGATTTTAATAAAGCCTTCGATAAAATTTCGCACAAACTGATACTTTTCAAATTATTCTCCTTCGGCTTCGAAGCCCTATTAACCGAGTGGATTTCTTCATATCTGAATAATCGGCTCTACAGAGTACGTTTCAAATCTGTTCTCTCAAATCGTTTTCGTGCCACCCCTGGAGTCCCACAGGGCAGTCATTTGGAATCCCTTGTATTCATATTAACAATAAAAGACATTGACATAATTGTCAAGTATTCTTTAGGCCAGGGGAATGGGAGCGAACATACAGGGCAAAGTCTCTGCTTGCTTTCCACCCGACGAAGGCCAGAATGATCTTTGTCCCTGTTCAATCCAAGTTGACATGCAGTGTCCACGTGACACCCCTGGATAGCTACTTTGGCACCCGCCAAGTAGTAAACCAATGCATGCAGAGACATACTGAGAAAGGTTGGCGCAAGACTAATAACCTTGCCGGGAAAACAAATTATTATGGAAAATTTAACAAGCCCCAGACTTGTTAAATAAGGCCAAGACCGGAACCCGGTTGTAGTGCCGATGTTGATGATGATGATGATTATTTTTTAGGCCAAGGATACCAAATTCTTCAAAAACATTTTTTCTCCGCTTGATTCCTTTCCTTCTCCAGATAGAGCTTGACAACTTTTCGTTATGGTGCCAGAATTGTCTGGAGCTTATTGTCAACAAACGCCAATAAGTGACATTTTCATGGAAGCGCCCTCAGCGCCCCCCCCCCCCCCCCCCCCCTTCTCCGACTTCTTATTCAACTAACCTTTATCCTCTGGTAACTCGATCCGAGACCTCGGTATTTTATGTGATAGTCAGCTAAACCTCCTCTCACATATTGACGACATGATTCTCAAGGCCAATTCAGGACTCGGTTTTGTGAAACGCTAACTAATTTTCTAACCCTTACGTGACCCAATCGCTTTACATCACCTTTGTTCGCCCTCTTCTTGAATATATCAACCAGGTCTGGTCCCCATATTCGCAGAATTGACAACATTCGACGACGTTTCTTACGTTTTGCCCTCCGAGGACCGTGTTGGGTAAGCCGACTGTCCTTGGCCCCTACACGAGTCATCTCAAACTAATTAACCTTACCACTCTTGAAGAGCGAAGAATTCACGCTGATACACCGTCTTCTCTCAGGAGCAAGCGACTGTGCAAAGTCTTCCCTACTCTATCCCGTAACATACGCGATTCGCCTGATCGGGGACTCGGCGCTGACATCGGGACTACAGTCGCTACCACATCGAAGGCGCATGCCGACCTCTGTCTGTTTTACAGATATTATCACGGGTACTGTTCTTTGGAGATTCGTGGTATTGTTCCACGCAATTCGGTTTATATGCGCTCCACAAGACAATCCGACGGATCGCACCCGTTTGCGCTCCATCTACCAACGGCGCGAACATCCCTGCATCAGAACTCGTTCCGTCACAGAGCGGGGAAGCTGTGGAACTCCCTTCCCACGCGAGTGTTCCCGGAGCGTTACAACCTGCAACTGTTCAAAAAGAACTGCAACAGTTATTTGATGGCATCTCGGGGCGCCCACTCGACGCTATAGGTTCGCCTCTCCCGAGAGAAGTCTAATAAAAAATAAAAATATACAAAACCCTCGTCTATTTTATCTACCAATCCATCACCCCAGGTGGGGCGGACATGGGGAGCGATAGGACCGTGCGTAGAATTCTTGGCGGTAGACCAATGGGAAAGAGACCAACAGGGCGGCCCCGTCGGAGATGGGAGGACAAGTTAGATTTGGCCTTGAGCAGATCGGATCAGATGGTCAAGCGTGGAAGAAGAGTGCACGGGACAGGGAACGATGGCGGAGTCGACTCGGTGAGGTCATGAACTTCCGAGTTCCTACAGGCCAATAAATAATAATAATAATAAGTCCATCACCCCTCGTATGGCATTAACGAACCGATCTCACGTATGCTACGTAACGTCAACTTTTACCCCACCTTCTTTGCATTCAACCGCACCTCTTCTGCTCTCAAACCCCGTCGCCAAACTAGCGCCTCCTAGCCCTCCCTCAGAATTTATTCATATATATTATAAATTGTAAAAAAACAGCCATTCATATTTATTAAGTGAATTTGAAGCTTGTTAGTAAGCCAAATAAGTGGGGGTTCTGCCTCCACCAAATTAAATTAGATTAACCCGCACGCACAGATATAATTGTCGCTGTCTGTGTAATCGAAGATGCTAAATATCATGTTTGGTTCGCACATTTTGGCAGTGTTCCGTGTTGGGGAAAACTTTACACAGTTTAATTTACAAGTTTGATATTTCTATAGAAAAAAGGTGCTGTGGGTTATGTGCCACAATATAAAAACTGTGTTATCAAATGGTCTTATGATGCTATTTCTACTTCCGTGAAAGAAATTCAAGTCGATGCTGACTCAAAGAGGATCATAAAATTTGTTTCTGTTGGTCCTTTCCCGTTGCGCATTTATGACCTAGGATTTTGGCGAATGTCAGCATATGACGATGCTGTTCTTGAATGATTTGTTTACTCAGGAAGTGGGTCACAAATCGGTTTTAATTCTACAACCATGAATCATGAAGCATATGTTGTGTTGTATATAATTAAGGCAAACAAATTGTTTTACTATGGCGCAAGGCTAATAACCTTGCCCGTAAAAATAAATTATTATGGAAAATTTAACAAGCCTCGAGACTTGCTAAATAAGGCCAAAACTGGATCCCGGTTGTAGTAATAATAATAATGATGATGAAATAGTTTTACTACCAGTACAATAACGTTTTTTTGGATGAAGACGATATTATTTCACACTCATGTCCCTCTGTTAAACTGCATTTGACAATAAAAATCAATCCAAATTTATTCGCCTACATATTTGTTCTTAGATTCCCAGATTCATTTTGGCAATAACCACAACCTCCAAAGTGCATCTGATTTGATTAAACTTCTGCCTTTGACTCCCCTCCCAAAGAAACCGAAGCTTTTCGACAACCCCAGCAAAAACAAACTCTACGTTGAGATGTGATTAAATGTTCCTTTTTCAAACAGCAACAATAAATTTCTACTTTGCTCGAGCTAGTAACTCCGGGATGACGCTTCCATCCGGTTGTGCAATTTAGTTTCACCCTAGCTACCACTTCTCGTTCTGGAAACTTTTGTTACTTTTGATTCGTGCAAAGAAGTTAGTTGCGCTACAAGGAGATATTTGTCTCCTACCTATTAAGAAAACCCAATATTTTCTAGTATGCCATCCAAAAGACGAAGCATTCCAAAATCGATTGTAGTTTCTTTTTAGTCCTTTTTCCGTTTATGTTCCTTACTTTCCTCTGGTGGTATCCTTCGCTTCTGATTGATTCTGAGATTCTGTGTGGAAAAAAGGAACACCGTTGGCAAAAGACATCACTAATGGTGATGCCGAAACGAACTTTGTCGTTCGTGTCGCCCAAAACTTTCATCGCAAAATGTGTTTCCGTCCTCCTTTAAGGGTAAACGTAAGCAAGCAGTTGGGTAAGGAGGTGTCTTGTAAATGTGGGCTATTTTTTCTGAAATAAGAGCTATTGGCAAAAGAATGGGAGACACTTCCCTATTATTTGGCAGGGTACAAGTATTTGGAACCGTTGGAAGGTACTTCGTTAGGAAATTTAAAGTTCCACTAAGTGAATTGTCTTTAGTACTAGCTAGCTTTGAAGATGCTATAAGATTAATGTTTCTTTGTATACATTCAACTGCAATTATAAAAATGAACTTTGGTTGCGCTGTCAGACTTTTTAGACAAATAAGGAGTGACGTATTTAGATCTTTCTTCCCATTTTTTAATAATTATGAATTATATTATATAGGAAAGATGAATGCGAAAAGGACAAAATTGTGAATTCGAAGAATACCAACAAAAACTGATAATTTAATACTTTTTCCGTACGTAAGTTAAAGCACTAAGAACACAGTTATTATAATCCCGCCGAAGGATGCAAAGATCAAGAGAAAGAACTGAATTGCAACAATATCTTGATAACTTAAAAAAGTCAAGGCCTGACCTAAAGGACGCTATAAAAAATTGTGTATTCTCAGACTATTCTAAGTGTAGAGTTTCATAAATTCAAAAATACATTTACTGTTTTAATAACTTGCGGACTTAATTATTCATTACATGCGCTCTACTGACATCACCGTCAAACTCAGGTGAATGCCAGGACACTGTGGAAGACATGACTGTAGAGAGTGATAAATAACCAAGAAAAATAAAGAACTAATGTACAGCAAAACAACTTCACCAGCGTTTTATTATTTTGACATTTTTCCTTCCTATATTCTCTTGTGTGTTTGGTGATTTGTCTTTCCTTCGGTGGGTGTTTTACTGAACCCGCGCCCGTGCAGGTGTACTAGTTGAAACAACCCCACAGGCGTCATACAGTAATCGTTATTTTTGTAAAATTGTTTTACACAAAAAGCACGCTGTTGTTCCGTGAAGCGGTCCATCGTGACAAAAATTGCACCTCTAACGGTTTTTAAAAAATCAAGTGTTGTCATTTGCAAAAATGTATGGTCCACCCTATACAATATAACTTCTCAAAAAATCGTCCAAACTGTCACAATTGACTTTTGACCGCGCTTTCTTCTGCTTAGAAGATAATAATGAATTATTTGCGTAAAAAAGTGAAATTAAGTCTTTACGAAGGGAAATTGTATTCGAGAATAGAGGCAAAAAATTATATCCGAGCAGATTAAAATCCGATATACGAAATATCGCCACCGTTTATGTTGCGGATTGCGTTTAACGCAACAATAGTATTTTTCGATTCGGAATTCTTGAGTCATTGCAACGTTCAGATACAAACTTTTCATTCATTCAACTTATGAATTTCATTGTAGTTTTAAGTTAATCAGTAATATTTTCTTACTACCCAAACTGGTACTCTTAATCGAAATAAATAAATTCCTTTGTCAGCAATTATTAACATTAAACATTTTCAGTAAATAAGACATTACAGTTACGTTTTGCACTTTCTTATTTACGTACATTAAGCTATATTGTTTGTATAAATACCCAGTTCAATTGTGAATAAAATTCAGATGTAATTATCACTCAACCAACTAAGACTTATTTTTCTTCACATGAGACTTTGTGAAGGGCTGAGCAAAGTGCAAATTTCATTTTTGGTGTTCTAGTGTTCCACTAGCAATACCCCCGCCAGTCACGATACAAGAACCAAGATCTGGTCAACAAAGTGATAAAACAATTGTAGCGTTCTACGAACGCACAATTCCACCCAGGTATGGTTCCTACCCTTCAAGGAACATACTTACCTTATTCATTACACGTGCCCACAGACGCGTGTCCCAAAGCTCTTGATCATACCTGTAACAAGGGTCATAGGAAGCTGCAACAATGTTGAACCCGATATAAAAAAAAACAAGGAACTTAACGTTCAAAAACTTTCAATATCGAGTCAACGCATCCATTCATCGTATGCAAAACCAATCCCAGAATACAGGTCATAAATCTCCCATCGTAAACATCTACACGATGTTTCCAAGGAATTACATTGCCGGTAAATAAACCGAACAACGGATGCCTATTCTGGTTGCTATTGAAAATCAACACCAACCCAGCGTATGACTGTAAGTCTAAGGCACACTTGTTCAAACAAAACTTATCATTGCGCTGCTGATTGGCAGACATAGAGCCATAAACTCTAAACACTATCCCAGATAGATGTTTATGAGTGAAAGGTAAACAAAAGGGTTACATTCCATGGTTCCTATCCCATCCGAATTGCATGGGACCCTTTTCCTCATGCCAGATGTGTTGGATAAACAAACCAGCGTGTGATCGGATAATAAGCGGCGGCATCCGATCAACGGACAAAGGAGGACAGGATTTCGATCACCACCACAATGGTGAAGATGATGATTATTATGATAATGAAAAATTCTCCTTTCACAGATACTAAGAGAAATTCTGCTTAACAAATACTGTGCGGAAATACTTTGGGAAATTTCCCTTTTCGGATAGGGGATTGGAATTTGATTAGGCAGTCTATATCGAACATCCGTCTGAGGAAGGCAACCAGGGAACCCCGACGAGGAGGTAATACGCGAGACGAGATACGGTGTTACTCAATTTTAAGAATTCGGCGTTTGATATTTGAAATTGCGCTCAGTGCTGTTTAAAATGATCATGCCAATAAGTGACTCTGTGTTAAAGATTCTAAAGCGACCTAATTAAATACAAGTGAATGCGAATGTTGTGCTTAAGTTTAATACTATTATAATGATGAGGAATTGTTTAAGAATCAACGAACCATATTTACCAACGACTAGGTCGTGTCGAAATAAAACATACAATATCAAAATAAAATAATCCTCAGAGTGTTTCTTTGTGGCAGATTCGCTCCGTGTTCAGGTGGTAATATTTTCTCCGGTGAGAACTGTGTTCGGCGGTACATTGTATCCACATATAGCGAAAGACGCAACATACGCCAAAGTATCGACATTATCCGCCAAACAATCATTTGCAGTACCTTTACCAACTCGGTTTGGGATATCCTCAGGGCCACAATGGATGAACGGAAGTGACTAATATAGGTGTTATGTCCTAACAGCGAATGTTCCACTAAATATCTGCAGAAAGTCAAACCGTCCGTAATGAATAATTTCGTACCCCAAGCCCATTCATTAAAGATGAATATTTTAGGGCAAGAGAAAAAATCATCATTACTCAAATTCCTTTGGGATGATGCCAATCTGTCCACCATTGATAATTACCAACCCCCGCTGCTCTTATCCATATATCTTGATCATGAAACCCAGCCTTCTCTACCTAATGACAGCTTTTCCTACAACTTCCACAAAGCTAACTTCCGCCTTTTAAATGAGCATCTTAGCAAAACAGCGTTTCGCCTTGCCCATTTGGGGGTATAGGAAGCTACTGCCACTCTCTATAAGGAGATCTATCATCATCATCATCGGCACTACAACCGAGAGCCGGTCTTGGCCTTATTTAGCAAGTCCTGAGACCCACTATACCGTCGCCTTATATGTCCCCTATTCTCATCACAGGTCATCGGTTTCATCGCCGCCATGTTACAACCGCACACTCCGCGCTCTTGGGAACAAGAGAAATAACTTGTGGAACATTTTCCTCAAAACGCGTTCCTTCCAAAACTACTCCAACTATCTCGGTTCCTTTTATAAATTTTCCGAGCTCTACAACTCCATCTACACCAACTACAAAAACACAATCTAATTTGATCAATGACCCGAAGCCTTTTTTTCACTTCATAAATTACAAACGTAAATCCGACGCCTATCCTAACTCCCTTTCTTATGGCGTGGCTACTTCAACCGACCCCCTAACTACTGCCAATCTATTCGCTTCGTTTTTCAATAAATCCTTCACAGACATCTCCCTCGAACCCAATCCGTCATACTTCAAAGACTTGTCCGAATTTTCCCTCGGGCCCTTCACCCCTCAAATTATTCAGCGTCATCTAGTTGAGGAGAAATTAAACTTACTCAAAGACGAGTTCAGCCCTGGACCTGATGGACTCCCGGCTGTATTTTTAAAGAAATGTTCCACTTCTCTTTCTCTCCCGATATCAAAGATATTCAATCTATCGCTTTCACAAGGGATCTTCCCTAGTATCTGGAACTCCTCCTATGTTACCACCATACATAAAAAGGGACCTAAAAATGATATCAGCAACCATCCTATCGCCAAACTGTCTCAAATCCCTAAAGTGTTCGAAGGGATTCTTTACAACGCGTTATCTTTCCGTTGTAAATCTCTCATCTCACCCAACCAGAATGGTTTCCTTTTGGGTAGGTCGACCACAACCAATCTGATCGAGTTCTCATCCCATACTCTCCGTGCCTTAGAGAATGGCAACGTAGTCGATGTAATCCCCACCGATTTCAGCAAGGCCTTTGACAAAATCTCCCATAATGTCATCCTTTTTAAGGCGTCCTCCCTAGGCTTCGAACCCCTATTAATCAGGTGGTTATCTTCTTATCTGAAAGATCGATCCCACCGTGTCAAATTCAGATCCTCCTGTCTAATCCTTTTCTTCCCACGTCAGGGGTTCCGCAAGGCAGCCATCTAGTTCCCCTCCTATTTATCCTTACCATCAATGATGTTGACTCCATTATTAAATACGAGGGTTGCCTCTTATGTTTCAGGATTTGGCAACCCTAGTGTTGCAATCCGGCAATTGACAGCTCTGTCGTAAAGTTGGACATTTTTGAGGTTACACGCACTCAGAACGTTTTGACATACGAGCGCTATTTGTGTTGTTTACAGTAACTTAAAGATTCATTTCGGCCCAAAAATGGAATTAAATCGTCAACATTTTCGTGCGATTATTTTTTACAACTTTCGGCGTGAATTAACTCAGCAACAGTGCATGGATGAACTTAATTGAATTTTTGGCGATGAAGCTCCATCAAGGACCAGTGTTTATCGATGGTATGGTGAATTCAATCGTGGTCGTAGTTCACTCCAAGATGAATTTCGTGAAGGTCGTTGTTACGAAAACCATTGATGCTGTGCGCGAACTGATATTGGAAGATCGTCATGTGACCTATCGTGAGATTGAGACAACCTTAGGCGTTAGTGGGACCAGCATACATTCAATATTGCATAAACATTTGACTGTCAAAAAAATTTGTTCGCGTTGGATCCCACACAATTTGTCAATCGCCCAAAAAAAGGCTCGTGTCAATTGGTCGAAAGAAATGCTCAAAAAATACGGTCGCGGTGCTTCGAAACACGTGACAGGTGATGAATCGTGGATTTGCGCGTATGAGCCCGAAAGTAAACAGCAGTCGACTGTCTGGGTGTTTCAAGATGAGCCAAATCCAACAAAAGTTGTTCGCGCACGAAGCACTTCCAAGCAAATGGTCGCCTGTTTTTTTCGGAAAAACTGGACATGTCGCAACCGTACCACTAGAACAACGCAGAACAGTCAATTCTGAGTGGTACACAACCATTTGTTTGCCAGTTGTCTTCCAAGAAATCAGGAAAACCAACCGCCGAAGACGGATCACTCTTCACCACGACAATGCGAGCTCTCACACATCGGCTGCGACAACTGCATTTTTGAGCACCCAAAACATCGATTTGATGGGTCATCCGCCGTATAGTCCTGACTTGGCACCGAATGACTTCTTTTTATTCCCGTACGTAAAAAACAAACTGAGAGGTCAACGTTTTTCGACACCTGAAGAAGCGGTTGCTGCATTCAGAATGCATGTGTTGGAGATACCTCAATCAGAGTGGCAAAAGTACTTCGACAATTGGTTCAAACGCATGCAAAAGTGTATAGATCTTCATGGGGAATATTTTGAAAAACAATAAAGTGATTTTCGATGATCAATATTTGTTTTTGTTCTCTAATCCCGAAATATAAAAGGCAACCCTCGTACTCATCCCTCTATGTGGACGACGCCAAATTCTACAAAACGATCATCTCTCCTCTCGACTCCAAACTTCTCCAAACGGACCTCGACAGCTTCTCAACTTGGTGCCGTAATAACTGCCTTGAACTCAACGTTGTCAAATGTCACTCCATCACCTCCACACGTCCCGACTGCTAAACCAGCAGATATCATCTGTACCCTCAATACGCGACCTTGGGATCTTATTTGACAGGGAGCTTAGCTTCATCCCGCATATTGATGATATTATTCTTAAGGTCAACTCTGTCCTTGCGTTTGTGAAACGCTGGTCTAAAGAATTCGTCCGCCCCCTTCTTGAATACGCCAGTCAGGTCTGGTTTCCACACTACTCGTCCCATGTACGCAGAATCGAAAGCGTGCAACGTCGGTTTCTGCGTTTTGCCCTCCGCGGACTGAACTGGGCGAATCCACGGATTCTCCCCCCATACACAAGCCGGCGCCATCTGATCAACTTCAACACACTTGAGGAGCGCAGATCTCATGCCGATATCCTTTTCGTCCACCGTCTCCTTTCAGGCACAATCAACTGCCCTAGCTTGCTCGCCATCGTTGCACTTCACACTAACCCCCGTAACCTGTGAAACACTGATCTCTTCTATCAGCCCACCCACCACACTTCTTACGACTCTAATGAACCCATTTCGCGAATGCCGCGGCGGGCAAACTCCCACCCTACCTCCTTCGATTGCAACGTTACCTCTACTGCTCTCAAACGTCATCTCCTCTCTTTCCCCTCCCGACCACGACCACTCTCCGTCTAGACTGTTACACCCAGTACTAAGCGAAGTGAATTAATGTGTGATAATTGATGGATAAACCCAGTAACCAGCTCGCCAAACACGCCCCCCCCCCCCCCCCCCCCCCCCCCCCCCTCTTTTTTTCTTCTTTTTAAACATAATTTATATTCTTATATATCGTTTTAAGATAGTTGTTAAGTTTTATCGCTTGTACTAAGCTAAATATATGAGGGTTCTGCCCTCACTAAACTAAAACTAAAACTAAAAACTGGATGACATCGGGTCGGGACCGATGACTATTGGGCCCTAAAGCCCGGATTCCGGAACACATTATTGAGTCAAATATTTATAAACTTACAAACACGGCTTGAAATTTTCTTGAAGATAGACAGCACCCTGATCCGTGGTGACCATGTGAAATAAATACATTGTTTTAGAAAGACACAAAGAACAAACATACGTATAAAATGGACATGAGAGATTGTATTTTATAACATAAAAGCAAGTTTAGAAAAATATGTTTATGTCATATAGACAAAAAGTTCGTAAAAGTCATTAACAACCATTCGTTGATGTTTTGCCATGGTAATCGTGTGGAATTAAAAAAAAATCGTCGTAGATTATAATACGTCTGATGGTCAAACGACGATTATAAATAAAACTGACAGTAGTCGTGCAACTACTCCACGATATTCTAGTTATAAGTGGAGTTAGTGATGATATTAAACAATTTACCACTCCCCATCCACTCCCAGGGATTCATTTTAAAATTTTACTCTCCTTCTCCTTGACTTGTTTCTCTAATGAACGTAAAGATCATAACATAAGCGGTATCCTATCTTCACCAGATTTAATGGTAATCAATACTTAAGATCTAATATCATTCAAATCGTCAGATCTAAAAAAAAAATATAATAATGTCAATATTGCGATTAATTATTTACGAAATCTTTAGTAAATATGAACAATGAAATTGTACTTGAAAATCTGACAAGAAAAAATGGTACTTCAAACATATAGTTGAAACAATTCAAATCAAAATGACTCACCTTCAGACGACTCCTTATTTTCGTAGACCATGTTGATGTTTATTATTCTTTATTCTTAACACTCTGCAATTAGAAATTAATAGGGTAAAATTACACTTCTGTCGAGACTATTTATTCAGAATCGTTTAAATGTCAAAAATGAAGTTTCAATAACTAATGAAGACTGTGATTCATTTGAGAAAACGTAGTTACTGTGAACCACAATTTTCGGATCTAACTTTTATACATATTAAAACTGTATAATAAATTGTAATTTCTAACTCATATAACAATTACATCTATTGGCTATGCATGAGCAAAAGGATAAGTAAGGGAAACTATCCAAGAAACAAATAAACACCTCAATTAATAATAACCGCAAATTCAGCATTGTCAGGGATACCCAGTAGTCCTACTGGTGGGCGGACAAAATTAAGGCACTAGGAGCAACGTGTATACAAACAAGGTACTTCAAACCACGAGGATATACACTAATTCAATGGATAACAAGCTATTTTTCCCCCAGATTTGTTCTTGGTGTGATTTTAATTGCACGCAAACAAGTAAATGCTGGTGTTCATCAAGGATGCTTGTTCCTACCCATTCCACTCTTTTCTGTTTTATATGACCTTTTATCCATTACTAACAATCCGATTCACTCGTTTGCTGATAGCCCCACAGATTATTTTTTTCTTTACACACCACGCACGGACAAAAAAGAGTTTGAGGCTTCTTTAAGTGTGAAAGCACAGTGCGAGCGATAAAAGAGGTAAAAGATAAGAAATTGAGGTATCGATTTGGCAGTAACCAAAGTAACCAAGGAAGTTCGTGCGACTTTTAAAACATCATACGTTACTGCTATAATAATCCTATCCTATAGACGTTACTTTTGCTGCTATGGTAATCCTGTGGCGGCTCAGCACAAATCACAACCTCCACCCAGTCGCCGCAAGCAAAGACTCAAACCGAGAGTGGCTTTCGGCTAATTAAGTCAAGCGTACTCTCGGTAGTATAGTGGTTAGTATACCCGCCTGTCACGCGGGAGACCGGGGTTCGATTCCCCGTCGGGAAGCCTCTGGCGCAAGACTAATGAACTTGCCCGAAAAAAACAAATCATTATGGAAAATTTAACCCGTATGTCAATGACCGGGTACCCGGGTATCGATTTCGTCGCAATTTCACGATTGCTCGGCCTAGTAGACGAATTTCGGTCCCATGTCTTAGATCATCTCCATTCAAACGTTTCTGAATGATAATTACGAAATTTCAATGAAAAAAAAAATTGTTTTTTACTTTCAAATTGACATTTTAAAAAATTGTATCCTGATACCACGACCGGGTACCCGGGTACCCCATTTAATGGATGATGGACTCGATTGCAAGTTTTGTTGAGTAATGCCCCATGATTTGAACATTTTCCGAGCGTTCATGAATACTTGGCAGGGCAAGTTGTTCGCTTAATTGGAGCAAAAACATACGACGGGCGTTCGTCTTTTTCGGCAGCATGGAGTTGTTCTCTTTATAAATGACGAACGTCGCGAGTGTGCTTACATCGAGGACATTGAAGAACATTGCCAAGGGCCACCTATTCATCCGTCGGTGTGTCGTGTATCTGCCGGCCATTTGGTCCATTGTATCAACACCAGCTTTGTACCGATTATAGTGCAAAATAATCTCGGGTTTTTTCTGTGCGTGGTCAGCGACCGTTATGTTCGAGTGCATCGTCGAAAGCAGTATAACTGCTTTATTTTTCTTCGGCACATACGAACAAATCGTCGTTTTGTCGTGAAAGCCGAACAGTGTGGATAATTCTGCACGATCCTTGATGCAGCCATCTCCTTTAGAATATAGGGTTTGTTTTTTCGTAAGGTTCCTACGACAGTCAAGTCCCACGACAATAAAAGAGCGGTAACGTCGTGAAAAAATTGTCCATACAAATATTTCTTCCACTCCCTTTGTACGGTGCTGCTAATTTTTTGACAACATTTTCACCTTGATTTTTTTCTCTAACATTGCCACTTTTCCCGGTGTAAATAATGCCTTTCAGAGGATATGCATTTTCAGCATCATCAAATCCACCACACTTTGATACCATACTTGGCTGGTTTTGATGGAATATACTGCGTAAATTTGGTTCGCCCACGGTACGGCTACAGCTGCTCGTCGATGGTAAGTTCTGTGCCGGGCCGGTACAGAGCGGACAAATTTACATTCAACATCGCCCAGATCCCACTAATTGGAGCTGCTTTGTCCTCTCCGGACCGTTCCTCTCGTGTCCGCACATCATCAAATCTGATAAAACGTAAGATATTCCAAAAACGATTGACACTCATTGTGGCCCTGTATAAAGAGAATGATGACGTTTTCCACATCTCTGTAGTATGGTATGTTTCCATTATTGACCCCCGCTGCAATTAGAATTGCAAAAAACGAATACATCTCTTGACGATTAACATTTTTCCACGTTCTCGACGGTCGATTTGAATTGTTTGCATTCCACTCTCGGATAACTAGATCTGCCTTCTGATTAGTGTAACGAGTAATCAAATCCACTATTTCGCGAGTAAGAATCATTTTGAATGTTTCAGCCACTGAGAGTGTTTCGGTCGAGCGATGAGGACCAGCTCTTTGTCTCACAATATTGTGACGGAGAGTTTGAGTTGTGTTAGGGGGTGTTTTTTGCCATACAGTTTTATCTTTCGCGACAAACGTACGGCCAGTTGAATCTAGAAAAAAGAATAAAAATAATAAGAACGCGTTGTGCAGGTATAACTGAATTTGTTACACACCTGCCGATCCTGACCTTGCTCTGCGCCGATTTCAATAGGCCTTTTGTAGCCGCAGATAGTCAAAATTCTTTATATTCATAAAAAATAATTATATAAAATACATAAAAAATTCACAATATATTAGTTTCTGATGAACAAATTAAAATCTATTGCAAAATATTTGTTTTAACATTGTTAAAACAATGTTTCTATATGTGGGTACCCGGGTACCCGGTCATTGACTACTGTCGGTAAAGTTGGTCATTGACATAAGGGTTAACAAGCCTCAGGACTTGCTAAATAAGGCGAAGACCGGTTCCCGGTTGTAGTGCTGATGATGATGATGTATTCTCGGCCCCCCTCCCACACAAAGGAAAGTCACGGCTGAATTGGCGTGGAGTGGACGCTACACTACGTGGGTCACGCTCTCACGTAGAACGAGAACCGACGCCGGATTTTTCTCGCCAATTTCGTGTGACACACACCACATGTGAGAATAATTGGCAGGAATATTTACTCACTTGGATATTGCTCGCTGCCGAGGCCGGATGTCGCCAAGAATTTCAACATCAGCCGCCACCAGGGATGCCAGCAACAGCAGCCTGTTTTACGTCACTAGCATCTTCACCATCAACAGCAGACGCCACGACGCCGGACTGTTTGGGGATCAGGATCTCAAAATCCTATCCACCCCTAGGGGTACATGTATTAGAGCTTTTTTGAAAGCTTATGCGTGGGCACGTTGCGTCGGTCAACGTAGACAACAGTTTGACAGTGACAGTTCAGAAACTTGCAGTTAAGTATGGCTGTGCCCAACGCAGTTATTAGAGTTCGCTTCCTGTCCGACTTCAACTTAGGTGGTGCCGAAACACCAAAAAAACAAAAAACCTGACACGTCCGGAGAAGACACTGTTAATGAACCAACAATCAAAAGTGGTTTCAGACCTTTTCGAGTGGCGGTATGACCGTTGAAGATAAACCTCGGTCGCGTAGACCAAAATCCCTCGATTTGGACCAATTAAAGGCAGCAACTGAAGAGGATTCAGGAACTCGGACAACGGCTGGAGATAAGCGGTGAAATAATTGTGTAAAGTGGCATTAGGTGGGAAACTCGTAGAAGATAAGTAAATGGGTCACGAATTTATTGTGGCGAATCGACTTCAGCGACTCAATATTTGCTCTTCCTTGCTTACCAGGAACAAGAATTGTCCAATGTTCGACCGAATTTTGACTTGTGACGAAAAACGGGCGAAGCACAGCAACAGTAAACGATCATACCATTAGATTTCGTCACACGACCGAATCCCTTTGAGTGCTAAACCTGCTCTTTATCACCGAAAGGTAATGCTGTGCGTGCGGTGTATTATTGCTGGATTTGTAGTGCTCTGAAAAGTCCTACCATCTCCTTCCCCCACACATACATCCAAATCTCATAATCCTTAACTAAAATTAAAAAAACAATCATCTAAATTGAAAATTCGAGATAAACGAATCAAGTGTTCGTCCCGCACCCAACTCCCATAACCATCCAATTAATCCAGAAATACATAATCCCAACCCAGCAAAATTCCTGGTAAACGAATCAAATATTCGTTTATCATCCATACACATCAATTTCCTATGATCCTCAAACAAAAGAAACCATATGGTAAATTGAACCAGATGTGTCCGAAAATGCGCCTACACGAAACAAACACTTGGCTCCAGCCAAAGTTTCTAAATCGAGATTTCGCTTTGAATTCGATCTCGTCGAGATACAAAATCTCGATTTGGTTTCATTTATAATGGTCATGAATTGGAGATTCGAGGATCAGTCTCGATTGGCGTCCGACGTGTAAGGACGCCAAAAACTAAATACATTAATAAATTTAAATTTAAGAGATCCCTCGTCCTTTTAAAGACAAGGAGACACGCTCCCTGAGTGAAAGGCTACAACAGATTTGTGCATTCTGAGATTATGAAAGTGGTAAACTCATTGCCAAAAAGATTTACTCAGCACAATTACACAGAGCAGCCGAGGGATTAATAAAAAACAGCCAGCGCTCATGAATAGGAAGCGAGTCCTTTTCCACCAAGTCAACGTGGGACCTCATGTACCAATGATGTGATTTCTTCACTAGGTTAGGAACTTTCATCCCATTGTCCATATTCACCAGACGTTGTTCCGTCGGATTATAACCTCTTTTTGGCCATGGGCAACTATATCCGCGATCGGTATTTTTCACCGAACCTATCCAGACTCCCCCTACCGAGGCGTGCTACTTGCCATCCAAAATGGGCTAACTTCTTCCTTTATTACCATCTCTTTTTCTTCCAACCTCGACGATATCGCAATAAAAATTGAACATTGCTTAAAGTCCTTATACGTCATTTGCTTTTACATACCGCCATCGCAACTATACGAACTCGCAATTGCTGCAATCGACCCCTTAACTGAGCTGAGTTCTTCCCGAGATGACATCGTAGTCCTTCGCGATTTTAACCTCCCCCATATCCAATGGACGCTGTCAAACGATAAATCCCACTACATCTCAAACCCCACAACAGTAAAGGAATGTTTTTTTGTAGACAGCCTCACCGACTCGAGCTTTTGTCATGTAAGCAATATCCTAAATCCCCTGGCAGGCAACTTGATCTTGTGTTTACGACAGACCCAGTTGCCCCTAGTCTCGACACCCTCTCGACTATTAACAATCACCACCGCCGTCTCTCTTATCCCTATACGACAGCTCAGTCCACCCCACGCTTCTCCCAACTACGTTTCTTATAACTTCCAACTCAGAAATGAGTACCTTAGCAATATAACACTTTGCTTTAACTTTGCGGTCGCTACAGCCCCGCTCTACACAGAAATCTACAATGCCATATCCCTATATGTTTCATTTTCCCGACAGAGGATATGGTTCTCATCGCTCCCTTGATATAACCACATACTGCGTACCCTTCGTAACAAGAGGAATAGATCGTGGAACACTTTCCAAAAAACGCGTTCACCCCTAGACTGTTCCAACTATCTTGGTTTCTTTTATCAATTCACATAGCTCTACAGCTCCCCCTGCCACGATTACCTCATTAAAGCACAATACAACTTGATCAACGACCCTAAATCTTTCTTCCACCTTATAAAGTACAAACCCAAATCTAGTGCCTATCCCAACTCTCTCTTCTACCGCTCGACTACCTCCGTCGACTCCTATACCATCGCCAATCTTTTCGCGTCCTTCTTCAAACAATCCTTCAGGGACAACTCTGTCGAGCTTAACTCTTCTTACTTCACTGACCTGCCTGAATTCTCCCTCGGCCCCTTCACCCCACTACATATTCAACAACATCAAGTTATAGAAAAACTAAAACAACTGAAAGATGAGTTCAGTCCCGGCCCAGACAGACTCCCTGCTATCCTCTTAAGTTCCTCTTCTCTCTCTCCCGCTCGCTTTAATCTACAATCTATTCCTTGCACAAGGTGTATTCCCAGACATTTGGGAATTGTCTTATATATCTTATATCAGCCCCATACACAAAAAGAGACCGAAAAAGGATATATCCAATGATCGTCCCATTGATAAGCTTTGGCACATTCCTAAACTGTTTGAAAGTCTTTGTTGCATCTCGCTACATAAACCCCACAACTCACTAACGCACACGATGCAATCATTCTCAGCTCACAGTTAATTAATGCTTATATCGCACACATTGCGATACTCATAATATTCATTCAAATACCCTTATTAATTGCCCTCATTAATTATGTTTCCACTCGCTTCCCAAAGCTATACGCTTATCGTGTATCGTCAACTTATATTCATTTTACAGACGAAGCAATCCAATTATAACAATTAGCGTATAATATCGCGTGACACATTCTCGCTTCCCAAGGGTATATGCTAAATGCATTTTTTTGCTTCGTATTCAAAAAACAAGCACAGCACCTGACATGAGGCATTTCCGCACGGTCTCATATTACGAATGCATTTTTTGCTTCGTATATATGTTTATCCGAGAACAGATGTCACACAAGTCGTATGACACTACCGGCGCCTTCAAAGGCAATTAGCGACCATTTAATCGAGCTTCGATCAAAGTGCTGAGATCTGCGAAAAGCCAGACATAGCAACGAAACGCAAATCGACCGAACGACATGAATGGCTTGAACGTGGGCCATTGTCCTTTAATTAGTTCGGTCAAATGCAAAAACCAATTAAGTAATTGCTTAAGTCAACGCCGCTGCACCTTAAGTGCGACATTTAAGTTGCAATGATAAATAAGAAATATGGATGACTGACCAGGCAAATGGACTCAATATGGGTCATATGTTCTGGATCGAATTCCAAGCTATATGAAATGCATCGTTTGCAGTTCTATGCCCATAATTTGGGTATATAAAGAGTGGTTGCAAAGAGATCAGGGTAAAAGATTGCAGCCTTGGAACGGTACAGCGGGCCTTTTGCTCTAATTAGATTAGAGAGTTAAGTAGCCAAGCAAAGGGTTGCAGCCTTAGGTTAAATAGTAATAAGTGAAATAATAATAAATAAAATATTATTATTGCATAATTGAACAGCTAAACTTGTAAAATGAAAACAACATCGTTAAATAAAAACACGATTAAAAAGAATAAATAGATATTTCATAACAACTCTCCACCGAAAACCCAGAACATTCAATCAGTTAATAACATCAGATAGCATTACAATTTGGCGCAGTCGGTAGGATATTGCCGGTTCCAAATGGATGACAATAATATATTTATGTTGATACCAGGATACGTAACCTAACGCTAACGGCGAGGTGCGTATTTTTTTGGTATTAAATTTGACGCACCCAATAGAATACTGCCGGTGCCAAATAAATAATATACGTTGATACCTTTTTGTGGTATTACACCTTCTTTATGATGCGTTATGTTTCTGCTGAAAACCCATCATCTCTCCCAACCAACACGGTTTCCTCTCCGGCAGGTCCACTACTACCAATCTTGTGGAATTTTCACCCCACATACCCCTTGCCTTGGAAAACGGCAAGGAAGTCGATGTAATCACTACCGATTTCAACAAGGCCTTCAACAAAATCCCCCACCTCATTCCCTTTAAGTTACCTCTCCCTCGGGTTTAAACCCCTACTGACTAAGTAGATTTCATCCTAACTTAATAATCAAACCTGTCGGGTGCGATTTAGATCAACCCCCTTCAATTCTTTTTTTCCAACTTCAGGTGTTCCCCGGGGCAGTCATCTCGGCCCCCTCCTATTTATTCTAACCATTAACGACATAGTATCATTCACTTCACTACCTCGCTTTACGCGGATGATACCATACTTTTCAAGACAATCCGCTATTCCCTACACGCATCACTTCTCCAATCTGATCTTGACACCTTTTCGATTTGGTGGAAAAACAAGTGCCTTGAACTGAATATCGCCAAAAGTCACATAATTACCTTCTCTCGGAAACGCTCCCCCACCCCGCCACACTCCTATCTCTTACTTCACCAACCGATTACATCGGTTAAATCGATTCATGACCTGGGCATCCTATGTGGAGGTAATTTTGACCACACATATTGACGACAGAATGCTTAAGGCCAACCCCGAACTCAGTTTTGTGAAACGCAGTCGAAAGAATTCCTAAATCCCTACGTGACACGCTTACTCTACATAACCTTTGTCCGTCCTGTTCTCGAATATGCTAGTCAGGTCTGGTCCCCCTATCGTTCGTCTTACATTCACTGGATTGAGAGCATCCAAGGTCGTTTCTTGCGCTTTGCCGTCCGAGAACTAAATTGGTAAAATCCTCTGATTCCCCATATACAAGCCGTCTCCTTTTAATCAATCTTAACACACTTGAAGATCGCAGAATCCATGCAGACATTATCTTCATCCACCATCTTCTGCCAGGCTCAATCAATTGCCCAAGCCTGTTCTCCTCCATAACATTTCACACAAACTCCTGTAGCTTACATAACACTCGTCTCTTCTACTTGCCCGACATCACACTTCTTACGGCTCTAACGAACCCACCTCGCGTATTCCACGAAAGGCCAACTCTTTCGTCACCTCGTTTGACTTCAACCTCTCCACTTCCGCTCTCAAAAGACGTCTTCTAAAATACCCGGCTCAAATACCCGTAACCCTAAACCCTCCTCCTTATCCGCCAACAAAAAATCCCCCAGATCATAACAAAACTGTCCGCCCCTCACATCTGCCGCCCCATAGTTCTAACTCCTTCTCCCTTTTCGACCTCAAAACAGGCGCGAAGTATCCAAACTTCCACAGATCCCACACTCTCTCTCAACCCCATTTAGGTTTAGTTTTTCTTCACCTAGGTGAGGCTGAATAGGTTGAGAGGTGAAAAGGCCAATGGAAAATTCTGGCAGGTCTTTAAATTAAGAGGGTTGGGCTAGAAAGAGATGTCCGTGACGGATTTTTTGAAGAAAGAAGCAAATAGGTTGACAATAGTTTGCGGATCGGTTGAGGTGATCGTGCCGTAGGAAAGGGAGTTAGGACAGGCGTTTAATTTCCATTTGTAATTATAAGGATTTGGGGTCGTTGATCAGGTTGGTTTGTGTTTTTGAGATGTAGTTTAAGTAGAGGGAGTTGTAAAGCTCGGTGAATTTATAAAAGGAACCGAGATAGTTGGAGTGTTATAAGGGGGAAAGTGTTCTTAGGAAAATGTTTCACAAATTATTCCTCTTGTTACGAAGAGAGCAAAGTGTGGGGGCTTTGCCATGAAACCGATGACCTAAGTCGAAAATGGGGGACATGTAAGGAAGTTGCGTAGTAGATCTCCTTGTAGAGCGTGGCAGTAGCTGCTTCTACCTACAGATGATTGTTGCACGCAGAATTCCAATACCCTGATATAACATTCAATACTCTAGTATTCAAAAACCCCCAGACTCTAATATTCGCGTACACATGACATCTACATGCATATACGCGTATGTTCAAACATATAGCATTCCATGCAAATTGCTGTACGCAAAAATCTCACAATGCAACTTGAAACATATCTAAAATTGCAACGCATCTAATGTTGCACGCTATGTGCCAGAGGGAAATCAAATTCCCATCACCTTAAGATGCATGCGTTTCCCATTCTCGTATCTAAAATTGCAATTCTGCAATTCCCACCTCCCAGACATGCCCATACCCGTGTTCTAACATGTAAATTGCAGCTACGCAAATCGTAAAATTGTAATAACCTTGATAATCACCTAACACCCCATCACCTTCAAGGTAATTTCACCCAAATCAGAATCGCATCACCGTGAATCGAAATTTTCCCATGGCCTTGGAGTGGTACTACAGCCAGAGTAGGCGTAAGGTTGCCGCCTTAGGATGACTGGCGGCAAAATTGCGACGTTGCAGTTCCCATCGTCGTTGGAATGGCGTTCGACTGGGACTAGCAACGGGTGGCTGTCTGGAAGTCAGCAATGACCCATGGGAAAGTATAAAAATGGATTTGGATTTTGGGTATAAATAGGGAGTTCCGTTGGAGGTAAAATTAATTAGAAGCAGACAGCACAAGGGTTGCATCAACCCACCAACAATTAGAAGCAGACAGCCGAAGAGTGCTGGACTCGGTTGAAATTTAGTTTAAATTTAAAACATAAACACTTAAAACGTAAAATAGAAATAAAGAATAAAATAAATTATCGCACCAAAAAACTACAACCAGTGTTTCACTCGGTGTGTACGTCGGTTGATCCTTGGGACGAACAGAAACTGCATACTGGACACCCCGTTTGGCGACTACGAGCCGGAAGACAACAGCCAAGGGCTCAAGCAGCCGGAAGCCAGCAAAACAACGTAAGTAACACCATATAATTAAATAATAATAAATGTTGTATAGCAATATACAACATGATCAATGCGATTTTACTAAGATGCCCATTCAGAAGGCGAAAGTTGGCTCTGCGGAAGTCGTATGAAAAGTTGTCATGAAGTGGAGAGAGGGCAGGGTGACGTAATCACGATGTAGAGATAAGAGAAGCGCGGGGGGGGGGGGGGGTGATGCTGCTGGAAGTTTTAATGTTTGAGAGGGCGTATGGACTAGAGGCAACTGAGGTATTATAGGGGTCCGTTGTAAACACGAGGTCCGGTTGTCTACCCATATGATTTAGGGCATTGCTTATTTGACGGAGGCTAGAATCGGTGAGACCGTCAGTAAAAAAACGTTTCTTGGTACTTGTGGGATTAGGAAAGTAAAAGGATTGATCGTCTGCCAGTGACCATTGCAGATGGGGGAAGTTAAAATCGCCAACAACATCGGTATTGTCTAGGGGGGGGGAGTTTAACTCCGTCAGGTGATCTACCACTTTCATTGCAAGTTCGTATGACATAATAAGACGTGAAGGAGGTATATAGAAGCAAAAAAACAAATAAAGACTTTGGGCGCTGGTCGATTTTTATAGCGACATAGTCGAGGGTTGGCGAAGGCGAGATAGTAATTAGAGATGAGGCGACTCTGTTATAAATGGCAAGAAGCACCCCACGGCATGGGGAATTGGGACATTGACGATGAACAGTGTCATCGCGGAAAGCGGTAAAAGAGGAAAGGAATAGCTCTAGACTGTTAATACTAGAGATAAGGTTGGTCTCGATCAGAGCGTATATATCGGAAGGGAGGGTGTTTGCATCTTGCAGAGTCGATTGCGTTTTGGAGCGAAGACCTCTGACATTTTGATAGTAGATGATTAGGGGAGAGTATTGAGACTCCTGAAGTGGTATGGGGATGTTGACTGTTTAGGGTCAAAAAGGCTTGTCATTATTGAGAGGGGTAATTTTTTTGTGAATATATTGTCGATAGCCAAGTGATCAGCAGCGGCAGCAGCAAATAATCAGAGAAACAGCAGCAGCAGCAATAGTAGTAGTTTTATTATTATTATTATTATTATTTTTATTAACAAAATAATTACAGAAACAGCAACAGGAGCAGCAGCAGTAGTAGTAGTAGTTTTATTATTATTATTATTATTTTTATTAACAAAATAATTACAGAAACAGCAACAGCAGCAGCAGCAGCAACAGCAACAGCAACAGCAACAGCAGCAGCAGCAGCAGCAGCAGTAGTAGTAGTAGTTTTATTATTATTATTATTATTTTTATTAACACAATAATTACAGAAACAGCAGCAGCAGCACCAGCAACAGCAGACAGCAACGACAAACAGGAACAGCAAACAGCAACGGCAAACAGCAACAGCGTTAGCACCAGCAAACAGTAACAGCAAACAGCACCAGCAACAGCAAACAGCACCAGCAAACAGCAACAGAAACTGCAAATAGCAAACAGCACCAGCAAACTGCAAATAGCAAACAGCAACTGCAAACAGCAACGGCAAACAGCAACAGCGCCAACACCAGCAAACAGCAGCAGCAAACAGCAGCCGCAAACAGCAACAGCAGCAGCAATAGTAGTTTTATTATTATTATTATTTTTATTAACAAAATAATTACAGAAACAGAAGCAGCAGCAGCAGCAGTAGTAGTAGTTTTATTATTATTATTATTATTTTTATTAACAAAATAATTACAGAAACAGCAGCAGCAGCAGCAGTAGTATATGATTTCCATAAGTCTTGTTCCATTTTTGAGTGAATATTTTGAATAGCGTTGGAGAGGTCTTTTTTTGTGAACGTATCAAAGAAATAGAGTGGCGTTTTGTGAGCCA
The DNA here is from genome assembly GCA_963931805.1 of Microdon myrmicae. Taxonomy (NCBI): domain Eukaryota; kingdom Metazoa; phylum Arthropoda; class Insecta; order Diptera; family Syrphidae; genus Microdon; species Microdon myrmicae. The sequence continues at coordinate 48,996,517 of OZ007496.1, read as the reverse complement.
TAGCAGCAGCCCGGTCCGCATGCTCGTTTCCTTGTATTCGTGTGTGACCGGGGGTCCACATTTTAAGTTTTTTGGGTGAACGAATGAGGATGTCTCTAATCTTGTTTATAACATGGACATTATATCTATCATTACGGATACCATTAATAACCGATAAACTATCAGTTGAAATAATGTATTGACGGCAAGTTTTTGATGCAATTTTAGCTGTTGATGCTTGTTCACATAGTACACCCGTGCTAATAATTGACCCATCTTCGTGAACTGCAAATGAGACGCTTTCAGATATTTTGGAGCCGTCGGTGAAAAGTAAGGTCCGACCTTTTGTTGTGAATTCGGTCGAGATATCGTTGAAGAGAGCACGGAAGAATTTGCTGTCGGTACGAGGGTTGCCTCTTATGTTTCGGGATTTGGCAACCCTAGCGTCGCTATCCGGCAATTGACAGCTCTGTCGTAAAGTTGGACATTTTTGAGGTTATACGCACTCAGAACGTTTTGAAATACGAGCGCTATTTGTGTTGTTTACAGTAACTTAAAAGATTCATCTCGGCCCAAAAATGGAATTAAATCGTCAACATTTTCGTGCGATTATTTTTTACAACTTTCGGCGTGGATTAACTCAGCAACAGTGCATGGATGAACTTAATTCAATTTTTGGCGATGAAGCTCCATCAAGGACCAGTGTTTATCGATGGTATGGTGAATTCAATCGTGGACGTAGTTCACTCCAAGATGAATTTCGTGAAGGTCGTCCAAAATCAGTTGTCGTTCCGAAAACCATTGATGCTGTGCGTGAACTGATATTGGAAGATCGCCATGTGACCTATCGTGAGATTGAGACAACCTTAGGCGTTAGTGGGACCAGCATACATTCAATATTGCATAAACATTTGACTGTCAAAAAAATTTGTTCGCTTTGGATCCCACGCAATTTGTCAATCGCCCAAAAAAAGGCTCGTGTCAATTGGTCGAAAGAAATGCTCAAAAAATACGGTCGTGGTGCTTCGAAACACGCCTATGACATCGTGACAGGTGATGAATCGTGGATTTACGCGTATGAGCCCGAAAGTAAACAGCAGTCGACTGTCTGGGTGTTTCAAGATGAGCCAAATCCAACAAAAGTTGTTCGCGCACGAAGCACTTCCAAGCAAATGGTCGCCTGTTTTTTCGGAAAAACTGGACATGTCGCAACCGTACCACTAGAACAACGCAGAACAGTCAATTCTGAGTGGTACACAACCATTTGTTTGCCAGTTGTCTTCCAAGAAATCAGGAAAACCAACCGCCGAAGACGGATCACTCTTCACCACGACAATGCGAGCTCTCACACATCGGCTGCGACAACTGCATTTTTGAGCACCCAAAACATCGATTTGATGGGTCATCCGCCGTATAGTCCTGACTTGGCACCGAATGACTTCTTTTTATTCCCGTACGTAAAAAACAAACTGAGAGGTCAACGTTTTTCGACACCTGAAGAAGCGGTTACTGCATTCAGAATGCATGTATTGGAGATACCTCAATCAGAGTGGCAAAAGTGCTTCGACAATTGGTTCAAACGCATGCAAAAGTGTATAGATCTTCATGGGGAATATTTTGAAAAACAATAAAGTTGTTTTTGATAATCAATATTTGTTTTTGTTCTCTAATCCTGAAATATAAAAGGCAACCCTCATATTGCTTTTTCGATTCGAATTTAGGTCAAGGATGAAAGACGACTCTTTAATTGTCCATGGTGGGTGTAAGGGCAGATACTTAGTAAAATGCCTCAATAGAAGATTTATTTCAATTGTAATTGCAATGATGTTAGAGATTGAGGATGGTATTCCCTTTGGCGTAGGTCGGCGTATTGGGGGCTTGAAGTATTTTTCAGCAATGGATCCATTATAACATTTTCCTCTTGTTGTTACAATTGGACTTCGATTGTTGGAAGACCTGCTTCTGCCAGTATGTTTTTGATTGGAGTGGTGGGAAAGGCGTTAATACTCCTCCTGGCCGCATGATGGTAGGCTGGTTATATGATTTTTAACGTGGCCTTAGGACAACTGCCGTATATAGATAAACCGTAATCAATTTTACTAAGTAAAAGAGCCCGGACCTACGTTACATAATGTGTTTATATGTGCACTACTTTTCTTACATGCTAGATAACTAATAACATTGGCTCTGTCAGCTAGGCTCTTTTTTAATTCTGTGATGTGATAATTCCATTTATATTTTCTATTAAAAAGAAGTCCTAGAATACTTAACTTATCAACCGAGTTAAAGGTAATATTACCTATATTTAGTGTTAGTGTTTGAGAGCAAGATAATTTACGACATATGTGCAATATTTTACAGTCTAGCGCCAGATTCATTAATCAATCGGGTGAACATTTCTTTAGTTGTTTCAAGGTCATTGTATCCAGAAGTTTGTGGCTGACTAAAATGTTTGAAATTTCTTCAAAGTCTATTAAAAATAGAACCACTGACAGAGGAGATCCTTGTGGAATTCCATTGTATAGTGGATATGTTGAAGAGAAACAATTATTGGTTTTAACACAAAGTCGTCTGTTTGTTAAAAACGATTTAATATATTGTATTTTGTCGTTATATAGATTGTCGTTATATAGATTTAATATTATAGTTGTAAAGGAATTGCTATCCTAAATCTCTTAAGTACTAGTTGTAAAATATACCATAAATGTAATTTATCTACCAAATAAAAATTGAATTGAATATATTGTATGATTTTAGGGCCCAATTTCCAGAACTGTAATTTGTTAAGAACAAGATGCATGCCAATTTTACCAAATGCCTTCTCGAAGTCAATTGACAAAATTGAAACATGATAGCGAGATGATAAAGCGTTTGTTGTGTAATTGTCTATATGTAGAAGTGCATCAATACAACCCTTTTCTGGTTTGAAACCTACTTGGTTAGGGCTAATTAGATTTTTTTTTTGTGTAAACCATTGGAGACGCTTTGCGATTATTTTTTCCATTATTTTGGAAATACCAGGAAGAGAAATTGGGCGGTAGCCACTAATTGAACCTATATCTTCTTTAGGTTTTGGAATTGGAAGGACGCAAGCAATTTGCCAACTGAGAGGTATAGCTCCAGTTGAAAAAGCAATGTTATATAACTTCAAGAGTCTATGCTTTATTTCAAGAGGTATATTTTTAAGCATCGGGTAAGAAACATTGTCTTTACTTGGGGTTTTGCCTTTGAGTTTCGTCGGGCAGCTTTCGAGTTCTTGAAGTTCTATGGGGTCTTCTATATGTAGAGCTGAAGTATCAGTTGTAGTTGTTTGTATGCTGTTGTTAAGACAGCCGTTTTTTTTTTTATACAATAACTTAAAGGGAAATTACTGTCGCTTGAGTCTTCAGACCAAATCTTCGCAAAGTAATTACAAATGTCAGGTGGGTTAGAGATAGGACCTTGGGGCGAAACAATACAATTGATTATTTTAGGGGACGAGTTCCCTGTTAAACAACCGATGCTGTGCCATATTTTTGTGGTGGTTGAATTTCTATTTATAGATAAGGTAATTGCATTGAGACTATCAGCTTTACTTATTTTAACTTGGTGTCGAAAAACGGCATTTGATTTTTTATAATTTTATTAAGTTTATTTGGTTCTGGTTTTTTTTAAACTTTTTCCAGGCAGTTACCTTAATAGATCTAAGGTTTGCTAAATTAGGGGCCCACCACGGTACTACTTGTTTTTTCATCTTAGGATTAGATTGGGGTATTGATATGTTAGCAGAATAACGAATTGCTTTGACCAATAATGCTGCTTAATCCTGTCAAACACGAGATACATCGTGCAAAATTTATAACCGGTATATTCCGGTACGCTAACATTTTTGGCGCTCGAACAGGCACCAGGGAAGCCCAAGTTAACGTCAGTTAACTCGTAAGTGCTGGAAAATCCCTGGCTATCTAAAATAACCAAATAATTCGAACGCACTGGGCAAGACACCTTTACCCTGCGTCCGAAGCTGAGTCTGGCCACGGAGGTAAGTATCGTAAATCAAAAATCAACAGGAAAAATGTATAAACCTTCCTGGGCCGAACACCAGTGGATTTAACTAAACACAAATGAATAACAAAAGCGTACCTGGGGCTGCAACACCAGTGTAGTAAAAAAAAAGAACCAACAACAAAAAAAGGGGAAACACAAAACCGCAACAAGAAATAGTCCAAAGTCGAATCAACAGTTGACGAGCAGCGCCGGCAGAAGCAGCAGCAGCTCCAGAAGCCCAGCGCCGCACTGTCACACGTCGGGCAGCGGCACATCATCGCCCAACCCCGTGGAGACAGAGAACCAGCAAGCAGTATGGTATGTCAATTCATTTTTAAATTTTTTGTGTGCCACTTATAGTGAGCCATTAAGTGTGGTTAAAATTTAATGATGTGCACGAAAGGAAAAGAATAATTTGTTTTTAAGACAGCAAACTCAACTTTGTATAAGAAGAATAATAATTTTGTGTTAAAATGAAAGTAATTATATATATGTAATCTATACTCGCCCATCATTCAAAGTGAATCTAATAGTGTTTTATTTTTTAACGGATACAAATTTATTGTATCGTTTAACTGCACATAAAGTATATTAGTGAACTGTGTTTTACTTTACTAAATACATTAATAATATCATAACATTTTCAAATACGTTAACATTGAATATTATCTTTAATTAAATACATTAATAAATTTATATTCACAAAAAAAGACCCAAATATCATCAGAAAATTTTCGAATAATTAATCAAATACTTTATACTATATTAAATTAAATAACATAAAATACCTTAATGCTATTAGAACATATTCACATACTTTAAATTGAATATTATCTTTAAATAAATACATTAATATTTTTAAAAAAAAAACCCAGATATCATCAGAAAATTTTCAAATACTTTAGACTATAATGAATTAAATAACATAAAATACCTTAATGCTATTAGAACATTTTCACATACTTTATATTGAATATTATCTTTAATTAAATACATTAATAATATTATATACAAAAAAAAACCAAATATCATCCGACAATTTTCGAATAATTAGTCAAATACTTTATACTATATTGAATTAAATAACATAAAATACCTTAATGTAATTAGAACATTTTCACATAGTTCATATTGAATATTATCTTTAATTAAACACTTTAATAATATTATATACAAAACAAAAAATAATATCATCAGAAAATTTTCAAATACTTTATACTATATTTAATTAAAAAACAAAATACTTTAATGTCATCAAAAAAAAATTTCAAATACCTTATACTATTATATATTGAATATTAACTTTAATTAAAACATAAAATCACACTAATAATGTTATTATATACAAAGCAAAAAAAATATCATCTGAAAATGTTCAAATACCTTATATCATATTGAATAATATCTTTGATTAAAACACATAAAATCACATTAATAATGTTATATCATCAGAAAATTTTCAAATACCCTTCCAAAAACCACTTACGGGATAGCAAATGTCGTAAAATTTAATAGGCTTCCCCCTTTTTTATCACTACTCCCGCGCCTGCCATCAGCACTCCTTGCTGGCATGTAATCACCTAACCGCCCCACTGTCTCCCTATCTAACTTTGAGTCCCCCTCGCAAACCGAAATTTCTGAACATGTCCGTCGATTTTTGTAAAATCGCCAAGCTGACGTCTCAGCTTGTGCCAATTTTCTCAGGTGGACAGAGCCCCCTGGTAAGCAATAAACTGCAAACCTTCCTAGGCTGCTGTAAAAAGGTGATGGAGTGTTTGTCCGTGGAGGAGCAGCCCGCTTTTCTAAAGATATTTCCCACTCGACTACGTGGTGAGGCGTATCTCTTGCTAGCCTCAAATCAACCCACAAATTTCGAGAAAGCTGAAAGGCTCCTCAATCAGATTTATCTGCCCAGGGAGACTTACCCAGAGTTGATAAGTAAATTGATAACTATACGGCAACAGCCTTTGGAGGCTCTCATCGCTTTTACGACAAGGATAAAGTAGATGCTTGTGCTATCCAAGGAGGCTGCTGATCACAATTATGGCATAAAGGCAGCCTCAACTGTGAAGGCACAACTGGAGGACTTTGCCTAATCCTCACTAAAAGGTGGTGTCAGCAATCCTCACCTTGGCCAATACACATTAACCCTAGGGGATGGCACATTAGACGATCTAATACAAAAAGCATTGGATATGGAGAGGCTACAACACGCAGCTTTCTGTACGCAACCGTATAGCCCTATCCCAATGTATCATTACCCTCCTAACGATTTGTCTAACTCCCCTAGCTTTCTCACTCCTGGGTCGATATCCGACAATAAAAATCTTACGCTGCTTAGTCCAAGTTTACAAATTTCTGGTTTTCACAGCGAAAATCTCCCACACCCGCAAAAGGAGCCTTCCGATCTTCACTCAATTCCTAATGGTATAGTTTGTAGATTCTGCCATAAAAAGGTGCACACCTACAGTGAATGCCTCACACGGAAAAACACCCCATTCTGCACATGGTGCAGAATTTATAACCATGGCATTGGGGACTGTCGAAATTTTGAAAACCGCGCCAATGTCACAAATTCAAACCATTTAAGGAAATGAAATCCCCACAGGGCCACCCCCATTAACTCCCATAACAGTACCCACACTAATAACACGCCTAGGGTTTTCAGTATACGAAAAACCTGCGATTTTTTGGTCGACAAGGCCATGACGCGCTGGCATGCCACCAGAAGGCTAGATGGGAATCCCGGAACAAGAGAAACACATCCGGCCCCACCAAATTACGAAATACTCACAATATGGGGTGCTCTCAGCCGCCACAAACTCATGTACCTACAGTTAACCTGTGACGGTTCTTTAAAGCCTTCCTAAAGAACCATCCATTTCTTTAAAACAACCTACTTTTCCCTCACTCCATAAACCACTACACTTACCTGCATACGAGCAGTGTAAGCTTTCTTTCAAATAACTTTCACCTGAAAGTAAAACCCCAGCAGGCATGCACATCAAATAAGTTATTTCATTCATATTGCATGAACCGTGCCTGACAATCGGCTCGGCTTGGCAGCAATTATAAACGATAAATACTCGCTGGCCAGCGTAATTGTTGACACAGCTGTAGCCATTTCATGAGTGAATATTGCTCCAATCCCAAGGTTCACTACAGTTGCGACCAATTTCCTTTATCGGTTGTCTACCGATCATAGGATTTGGGTACGAATATGATTGACGTTAGACAATCATACCCATGATCATGTCTAATGATTCGTTGTCTAAACAACGACCAGCCACTATTCTCACACTGGCTATTCTAAACGAAATGTTTCTGTGCACTCTACGTAAACAGAAGAAATTATTTTTGCCTGCATGCCAGCATTCCTGTGCATTATCCAATGCCTAAAATAAACATGCACCCAAATCTAGTAGCCTTTGCCGTCGCAGCGAAGCTATGTTGACTTAACGTCAATCAAAAATCGATCCCCTATCGTACGGTGGCGATACAGCCAACCCGTACACCGATCAGCATATTTGACCAGCTGCATGTTTGTTTTTCCTTTCCTGCGCCCAGCGAGTGTTTCGTGTGTCTTTCTTGCAGAGGAAAAGGCATTCACCCTATCTGGAAAGATTGCTTTCTCCTGTGATGAGATGCGTGGAAACTCATCGCAATCACCAGAGGCTGGGTCAACGTCGCCCAGCTCAGGGAGTCAGATTATTACACGCGAGGAGGATGGTCGGGAATCTTAAGTTACATCTTTTTAACGTTTGATACGAATTGTTTCGTCAATAAAAGTGGTTTGGTCGTGATAAATCGTCGCCAGTAAATTAATGTCCCGTTAAAAGCCTAGAGTTAATGTATACAAGTAAAAGACTGAATCGATGTCACAATGTGCCGCCTCAGAACAATGTTTAATAAAGTGAAACAAGTATATATGATTAAACAACTGTGTGTGTCTTTGTTTTTAAATACCACGGTGGATCAACTTTTTCTGTGTTTTCCTGGAGAGTCAATTTAGTGCTTCCAATAGAGTTGTGAGGTATTGCACTGAACCTGCGTCGATGATGATGCCTAGCCTAAATACCCACAAACCTCCGCTTAGATATAGGACTAAACGACCAGGTTCAACTAGTGGCATACACCGGCGCTGAGGTGAGCATTATCACTGAGCAAGCACTCAGAGATACCAATATCAACAAAAACGATGCATGCGCCCTGAAATCCCCATATGGAACAGGAAGCACCCTAGGGAGTTGCCAGGGAAACATCGACCTAAAGGCCAAAATTCCCTGCAACTTCCAAGTCGTGCGCAATATACACGGCTTGACCGAAGACAGCATACTAGGGAACGACTTCCTCTCAAAAAATTCTGACGCGGAGGGTCCCGGAAAACAGTTGAAGTTACCACGCACGGTGCAGAATTCGGAGGAATTTAGTATTCCCCAGGAATTTATAATGGAAAGCCCAAATCGCACATGGGCAGTCGAAGTGAGACAAGTCACAGCGGGACCCGAAGAGGTCAGAAATGCCGCCTGCGACGTCTCCAAGGGTTCTCGTACTCGGGAACCTGGCTGCAGAACCTCAGCGTTGGAGGTACACCACACACCAGGAAAAGCAACTTCCGGGAAAACTGTCTCCGTGACAAAAAACCACCAACGGCCAAGGGCTGGCCAAAAGAGCAAAGAAACGCTTCCACCTTGTCAACACGTAGGTGATGGGGGTCCACCTGAGCTCGTGGACAGCACTCCGAAGGAAGGAACTCGTTTTCCAGTTCATGCTTTTAAAATCACAGGCAAACCAGGAACCGCCTCCAAACGACCTTGGGCATTGCCTCAGTCTACCCAACAGCTAACCTTTCCACGCACGGAACAAAATTCAGAAGAATTTAGCATTCCCCTGAAATTTAAAACCGGAAGCCCCAATCACACATGGGCAGTCGAAGTGGGACAAGTCACAGCGGGACCCGAAGAGGTCGAAAATACCGCATGTGACATCTCCAAGGGTTCTCTTACTCGAGAAGCTGGCTGCAAAACCTCAGCGATAGGGGTACACCACCAACCAGTGGAGGTAGTTTTAGGGGAGACTGTTCGCGTGTCTGTACGGTCTCACAAGACAAAAGCTGTTCCAGTGGAACCGAAGGAAGAAACGCTCTGCCTAATTGCACGATGTTTGCTATTCAGCTCTTATTTAGTACCCACGAATTGAGACGGCTAAAACGGACGAAACCTCAGAATGAACATGTTAAAATCGAATATAATATAGTAAACCCTTACACGTTTTATTGAATTAAACTAAATTAACTACAATTCAAACATAGTATTAGCATTAAGTTGTATTAAATTGTTAAGATTGTACTATTCATATCCAATAAAGGAAGTTATTAAAAAAAAATTTAAAGTTGTTTGTGTTGTTCAAAACGTTCCTGTAAAAAAATAGAAAAAAGTATGTAAACTAAGGAACTTTCCTTTGGGGTAATAACCACAAAAGTTCGACATTTGGCAATTCTCTATTCTATTTCAACTTCTGATATCCGGCGTGATTCGAAAAACAATTAAAACAAATTTGTAAGGTTCAAAATAAACGAAAAATGACTTCACAGAAAAAAACTTTTTTTTTATTTTTAATAAAACACAGCTCATGGGTTTATATGGCTCACCCTATACATTAAAACACTATGTTTATAGAGCTGCAGCTTTACAAGGGAGGCCTAAAACCCGCATATTTCTATATGCCAAATGTAATTGTTTTCCTTTGTAGGTATTTCCTCCCTTTTGCAATTAATATTCTGCCATTTTAAGTTAGTTTAATGCGAAACCATAGGCAAATACTTTTGATAAAGACTCCAGCCGTAACGGCGACATCCACAAAAACCAACCTCCAAACCTCCTGAAATAAAACCAGATTCGATATCGACCCTTGAGCTCATATAGTAAGTTGCTATTGAAATGAATATCAATTTTATTTGAAATCAATTTCGCAAAATCTATCTGTTCATTGATTTAATTATCTACTGAGAGGGAGAATAGAAGGGACGCAACCAGAGAAAGAAATATTATCAGTGTGAACGAACTCACAGCTTCTTGCTGATAGAGTGGTTTCGTTTACCACCGAATCGATTGCTCTATGACTTCCCTATCGTAGGAGTCAACAGAAGTTACCATGACAGATGATGATTCATAATTGGCATAAAAGATTCGGATGAATAATAAATTGGAAGTATTATTTTAAATCTGGATGGAGAGTGTCTTCACATCTATATGTAGATCATTCATACAAATCGGACGTCAGTGAGTCATTGTCCACAAAGGAGTTTCCTTCCAATAGGTTGCTGTTTATGGGCGAAAGCAATTTACTATATATCAGAATTGGTATGCTTAATAAAAGAAAGACAGCAGAAAGTCTGCAATGCAATAAAACATCGACGGCTCGTGCATTTCGTGGACTGTTCGACTAAAAAGGACAAAATGGTCCATTCTGTATGAAGAGGCGATTAGCAATGGTGTCTGATATATAATAAGTTAATATTTTTCTGGCGGTTAAGTAATACTAAACATGGCATAGGGAGTGGGTCACCAGCTCCGACGTTTATTTATTTCGGAACACGAACTTAACACTGCAACAGGGAGAGACTAATATGAAAGCATGAACTCACAGGTAGACAGATGAAAAAAATAACATTACTACGAGTTCAAATTGTGCTTTCATTTTTTACCAATATGCACGTTAAAAAGATCTTTAATGCCCTTAATGTGATTTTACGAGGGCCCCAAGTTCAGGGATGCCTTCATCCCACAAAGAGTCACAGTCCAAAGCCTGCACGGCCATCAAGTGGCTCATGGGACAAACACCCCATGATTCTCAAAAAGCCACCACGTGGTAAATGGTCCTTTAACCAACAATTTTTATTGACCCAAATTCTGGCCATCTTTCCGATGGATAATGAGGACAACCGTTCTACGGGATATAATTCGGATAAAAAGCCTTTGGAGGGGGAACACACCCAGTATATCCGTCATCTATTCCCGAAGGAGGAATCGCCAAAAGATCCCAGGTTGACACAATTACACGAGGAACTCCACTTAGGGAAAAACCGAAGTCCTCAAGAGTGTCAATCCATAGTGGAAATATGTGAGGAGTTTAACGACATTTTCCACCACAAAGGTGACCTCCTGACATATACCAGTGCCATAATGCATGAGATACCGGTGATACAGGATCAAGCACCAATAATTCAACGAATGTACGGTCTGCCTGAGTGCAAGAAAGAGGTGGTAAACGAGCGAGTACGGGATATGCTGGAAATTCAACCAAACAAAAGTCCGTGGAACTCACCACTCTTGGTAGTTCCTAAGAAAGCGGGCCCCGATGGAGAGTTGTGGTCGACTTCGGGAAACTGAACGACAAAACCATTGGTGATGCGTACCCTCTCCCTCGAATAGAGGGCATTTTGGACTAACTCGGTCACTCGCGCTATTTTGCTACGCTCGATTTAGCCAGCGGCTACCACGAAGTCTTAGTGGATCAGAAGGATCGAAATAAGACAGCGTTCTGCACAAATTACGGGCATTATGAGTTCAAACGTATGCCATTTGGTCTGAAGGAAGCACCAGCTACGTTTCAGAGACGCATGAACCATGTCCTAACTGGGTTGCAAGGTATCGAATGCTTTGTTTATCTGGACGACGTTGTCATATATGGGAAAAACCTAGAACACCATAATGACATACTCCGAAAAGTATTCGACCAAATGAGATACCACAACCTCAAGCTGCAACCGGAGAAATGCAAGTTCCTACAAAAGGAAGTAGTATATCTGGGAGATGTTTGTTCCAAAAAAGAGGCAAGGCAAATCCCGACACGACTGCTAGTGTCAGGGATTTCCCCATTCCCAAGACGGTAAAGCACGTCCAATCGTTTCTAGGCTTGGCGAACTATTATTCCAAATTTTTCAAAGATAGTACGCTCCTTAACAAATTTGTTAAGGAAGGACGTCAAATTCACCTGGTCAGACAAATGCCAACAAGCATTTGATAACATAAAGGAGTTATTGGTCTCGCCGCCACTGTTAATCTATCCAGATTTTACCAAACCCCTAATCTGACCACGGATGCGAGCAACGAAGCACTGGGTGCCGTACTGTCGCAAGGCGAAACCGGTAAAAGGACCAGAAAGTCGCATACGCCAGTCGAACCTTGAATAAGGTGGAAAAGAACTACTATACAATCGAGAAAGAGTTACTAGCCATTGTTTGGGCGTCTAAGAATTTCCGCTGTTATTTACAAAGGAGAAAATTCAATATATATATCACAAACCATTAAAGGGAGTATTTAACGTCAAAGACCCCACGTCACGTTTACTAAGGTTCCATCGCAAACTACTGGAATTCGACTACCAAATCGAGTATAAACCCGGTAAATACAACACTAATGGGGATACCTTGAGCCGTATTCTGCAAATTTGTGATGAGATTCCCACACTACCAAGATGCAATGTACTAACACGCGCCCAAGCTAAGAAGCTAAGGGCAAGCGAAGGAATTCAGGATGGTCCAAATGACGACAAGTCGCCTGTTAACGAGAATCCCATTCCGGCCTGCACGGAAAAAGCAATGGAGATAACCAATCCTGAAGACATCTAGTTCCTACTTCGGGAATACCATAATCCTCCTTTGGGTGGACACCTAGGAGTGAGTAAAACGTATAATAAAATACGCAGGCATTTTTGGTGGAAGATCATGATGCGCGACATTAAACAATGCATCAAAGTATGTAAAACATGTCAAACCATGAAATCTTCACCGAACATATGTATGCCAATGGTAATAACCGACATTGCAAAGAGACCTTTCGACAAAGTATACTTAGATGTAGTAGGTCCTCTTGATCGCACTCCAACCGACAATCAATATATACTCACATTCCAAGACAACTTGTCTAACTATATAGATTGCTACGCTCTCCCAGATGCGGAGGCAGAAACGGTGGCCACAGTCTTTTTCGACCAAATAATTGCTCGGTATGGTTTTCCGAAGCAATTGGTCACCGATCAGGGAAGCAATTTCCTAAGCAGTTTATTTAAAAGCGTGTGCAAGCTGCTCCGTATTAAAAAACTACAAACCTCAGCGTACCACCCACAATCGAATGGAGGCTTAGAACTAGCCCATCGTCCACTCGTAGATTACCTGCGAAGCATTGTGGATGGAAATTCCCAATCATGGGACCGGTACCTGAGGACGGCAACATTCGTATACAACACCAATGTACACGAAGATACTAAACTTACGCCAATGGACTGTCTATTTGGGTTCACCCTGGAGGTACCGACGAGCATAAAGCAACCTCCGGAACCGGTATATAACCATGACAGTTACCATAAGCTATTGAAGTATAAATTTCAACATACGTACGAAATAGCAAGGCGTAACCTGTTAACTTCCAAGAGGAAGTCGAAAGAGTACTACGACCGTAAGACCCGCCCAGTCACATTTCATGTGGGCGACAAAGTTTTAATACGGAACGCACAAAAGCAAGGAAAATTAGCTCCCATATGGAGGGGTCCCTATAAGGTAGTACAGATAAAGAGTCCGGTGAATAGCGTCGTGAAGGTAGGGAGAAGAAATGCGCTGGTGCACAACAATAAGCTGAAACCCAACTACGAATAGAGGAGGGCAAAAGCAGACAAACCACGACAAACAAGGGAAAATAATGCACCACAGACGGTGTAGGGTTCAACGCTACAGTCTATACTTTGTAGCAAAGCTTCATTCCTCTTCTAAGAATGAAGCTATCACTATTTAAGGGGGAAAGGTATTGTTACGGGCCTCGCGTCTATGTTCTCGTCTAATACCCACTAATTCCCGTTCGCAAATTTCCCCTCTCTACCTGAAAAAGTAAAAACAAATCGCCAAGTAGCTAATTTGCATAAACTACTTTGTACAAATTCTACTTGGCAGAAAAATAATAAAAAACGGCGTTGGCGCCGAATAAAAAATAAACCTCAACGGCGAAATTGATAAAATATTCATTCAAGGTAAAACTACGAAGGACTCAAGACCAAACCTTAAAAAACGCTTAGACGAAAGCTGTAAGTTGGGCTGAGTATCCTTGAAACGAATATCCCGCAGTAACGATATCGGAAGTGAGTAGTAAAGCACAAGAACCATCGATAGAAGTGGATAATAAAGTTGCACAATTATGCGTCGGATGCTGTAATTGACCACCCTTAAGACCGGATACTAAGTATTAGAGTCCAGGGTCGAATACGATTGAACAAGAACATCATCGCCACCAGCAGAAGCACTAGTAACAGTGGCACTTGGTGAAGGACAGCTACATCAAAAGAAACGGACAATATCAGTTTTCGAGACGAAAAGCGAAAGACTATCACATGGGTTAAGAGACTGCATGTAGCAACAACAGACAACAAGCTGAACAGGGGAGCACACCGCTCAACGCCCCCTGCAACCTGCCAGCAGCTGCATCAACAGCAACACTAAGTGACCGCTCCACGGCCAACCAAGTATGTCTCTTCACTAACAATATACCATTAAAATTTTTTTAAATATATTAAAAATATATATGTAAGGAAAGTACCCTCAGTATAATTAAATTTAGTAATGTAAACCATGATGTAAACGTCGTACAATTAAACTCAGTAATATAAACCCACAAAAAAACCTCCATGTAAACCACAAAGGGCACATGCCTGTAAAAGACTAAGAAGAAAAAACGTGTTCGCGAAATTGCATTTCAAATTGTAGAATTAATAACACTGAATGTTGTTTCTTTGTTATTATAGGTAAGAATAGTAATTAAGTTAAGCTATAATATTGTAAATTTTGTATATTTTAATAAAAAACTTTGTTATTATAAAGAAACAATTCTATTATTAATTGCACCACGGAAAAAATCCATCAGATTATATATATATTAACATAACATCCTGAGCAACGAAAATATGTCGAACCGTTTGTGGTTCATCTCCCGACGGCGCGAACATCCCTGCATCAGAACTCGTTCCGTTACAGAGCGGGGAAGCTGTGGAACGCTCTTCCCACGCGAGTGTTCCCGGAGCGTTACAACTTGCAACTGTTCAAAAAGAACTGCATCAGTTATTTGATGGCATCTCGGGGCGCCCACTCGGCGCTATAGGTTCGCCTCTCCCGAGAGAAGTCTAATAAAAAAAAAATTAAGAAAAATATCGAATCGACCTGGGTCTCGGTTAGGGTAAGGATATGAGGTTTCGCTGTCTGCAAATATTGGTAGACGGCGTTTACATTCGTATTGGTGAAACCGATGCCCCTAATGTTACAAGCAGCCATTATCAGTCGAACCTCGACAGCATTTTGAGAACGAAGCCGATTACGCGATGGCGAATTTCTTAAAGTTCGGTTACTTATCAAAATTTGCATGATGTTCCCTTTGACATAGTCCCTCCTGGAGATCCGAATGGGAAAATTGTTTATCTCCGGAATTCTTTATCCAAGGCACCATCATCACTTATCTCCGTCTCAGCCCGGGCCATTAGCCATACATCCGAAACATAGTCGAAGATATCTCCCGACGATATCGCAGAATGAATTATACAGTGTGACGGGGTGCTATCTCGCCTTGGATTCCACTTACCACCTAAACCAACCTTTTCTCGAACCGGTCCGCTCCCGACCATTTCAGGGGGCCTATAGCTTGATGGGTGGTATTTCACCGGGCGACAAGGCGTGGAGACCCCACCTACTACTCGGCCTATAGTCGCCTCTTACGACAAGCCGGCCTAGCTGTGAGTATATTCTAACGCCCTACTCACGGGGCAATGGGTACTGACAAATGACCCATTCACTACAAACAGTGGATCCGAGACCAGAAGGTTGAAACACGCGACGTCGCTACCACATGAGGCAATGCTTCGAGCTGATACCGCTTCCAGCTGCTACGACTTCGAGTTGATACTGCCTCGAGCTGCATTCCGCATGGCGGAATGCTTCCAGCTGTTACCGCATTAGTGAATGCTTCGACCTGCAGGGGAGATTGTTTGGCAAGCATCCAATTCCTGTAAAATGCTACAAACCACAGCGCACTAATGCTAGGAAGCACCCACAACAACAGAACAAGGTGATAACACAAAGCCCTCCGAGACACCAGCGGTAGACTTACAAGATTAAAGCAAGATTTAACATTACCTGAATTGAACGCCCAGAAAGATAATATCTTGATTGGAGTGATTTGTCAACTAATAATGAGCAAAATGTCAAACTGTCAAATGTTTTGGAGATATCCAGAACGACAAGCCTAATTTCACAGAAGCTGTGTTTGAATTGACACCAGATTTTGGTAAGATACGCCTTCAGGTCTTCTGTGACCCCGTTACAGCAAAAACGATTGTATATTAGCGAAGATCTTTGAAATTTAGCGACGATTACGTTAGAAATTAATGTCATTGGTTGATCTAACATTAAGACGAACAAGATTTTATTTCTTTCCTGGTATTTTAGCAAAAGCAACGGAGCGTTTTCAATACTTATTCATTAGAATATAATTAAAGACATTTGAAGAAAGTCGGAAGTAAGTACTTTCCAAAAATGTAATAAAATCAAATGTGCTTAGCTGTTAAAGTATTATTCAAGTGAAATGTTAACACAAACTAAAAACAATTTAGGTGGAAAAATATTTATCCGGATAAATAACGCTTCCAGGAACACTCAATAGATAAACCGCGGTTGCTGAAGTATAGTAGATCAAGGGAAATGCTTTGGTGAAAAACGAAGCTTGGAGAAGGCCTGACATAATTGGACAATTCGAGACTCAAACCCTATAACCATGACTTAGTAGTCCTGAATTTTGTACTAATGCAAATTAATATTATTCCGTATAATAATACGGTTCAGTTGACATCCCCCTAGATAATTGTATAAACTGGTACGTATCTCGTAAGAATGATTTTATTGCACAAAAGTAGACGGGATTGGAAATCAAAACATTATTACTTCGGTACTACAAGTACATTCATATAAGGTACAGATCAAGAACACAACAGTATTATAAGAATCAGTCACAGATTTTTCTCCTTCTTTTCTCTAAAGATCAATATACAATGAGGAACAAATAAATTGCCAAAGTTACGTTTGCATGTAAGTGTCGGAGAAGTGTTAGTTGTTTCTTCCAGACCACAATTGGCCCACTTATATGATCTTCCTACACACCAAGTCTACCCAGTTCACTTTATAAGAGGGCAAGAAAAGAAAATCGGGTGAATTTCAAATTTTAATCTAACTGACAGCAACGATCATGACATCGATTACTGCCCACTACTGGCAAGTAACAGTACTTGCTACTTATCCATTGCGGTTCCACTTCATGACCGGTTTCAGAATCTAGTAACAATGTAAACACCAACAATTTCAAAGGAAAATAGGAGCAGAAAAAAAACATATGTTTTGTTCTCGTCCTAGTCCTTGCCACCAAATACACAAAGGGAGAACCACAACACAGAACAGAGGTTGGAAAAAACCTAAACAAAGAACCCAGACATGTTTGCTCAAATAACTGCAAGGCCGATGTAAAATTTTGGTTAACAATTAAACTAACTGCATGATGAGCAGTACTTACTTATTGTATTCTTTAGTAAATTTTCACTTTTGTTGACGAAAAACTAGCACACTACACACGACTTCAGAGACGCACAACTCGAGTGAGAATACTAACTAACCCCTGAGGATCCGATCGTTTTATAAATCAAAAGCACTCAGTGGTGCATCAAACTCGAGAGTGTTTCCGTGGACCAAGTTCCAGTGGAGTAGAAAGCACTCCGCAATTTAACGATCTGATCGAATATAACGAAATGTTTATTGCTCTCCTGTAATGAAACTTACTAGATAAGTTCACAAGAAAAAAAAAATACCAAAGAACGACAAATAGAAATAATAATAATATTATAAGATGTTTATGAAGTAAATAATAACATTTCGAAAGATAATTTTCATACTAAATGATAATTTGCGTACCAAGATCGGGTACTTCTTGAGTCGCGTATTGATGTATTTTCGCAGGTGAGTGCTTCTGATCGCGAAGTTCATTATCAAGAGAAAAGCAGCAATTAGATTGAGGGTGAACGTTATGGCTTCCAATATGGAGATTAAATGTGGTCTTGTTGTTGGTCAATAGTCTGTTGTTTGGTTTTTTTTTTACACTAACGCGCGTACAAAAACGGATTTTGAAATACCCTTAAATGTTACAGCACAGTGCGAGCGGATGTAGAGGAAGTGTATCAAGAAAAGAGGTATCGATGTATATTGGGCTTGAATGCCTGGACATTACAAGTACGAGGAAATTGGTAATTGCTACTGAGTTTTATATATTTACATAGATTAATCTATATATATTGTAGCGAGCTTAGGGTTCGCTGGATTAATTATTTTTTAAAGAAATAAGAGCCGTTAAATCGATTTTGAATTAATATAACACTTTATTAGTCCGTAATACAACCGTTACTTATACCGTACGCTTAACGATTTCTTTACTTATCGCTTCCGTACTTATCGCGTCTTTTACTCCTTACTTCTCACTCGAGACTTATCGCTTGTTTCACGTCCTACTTCTTACTCCTCAGCAATCGCTTGTTTCACTTCCTCCTTCATACTCATCACTATGCTCTGTGTGCGACGTATTTATACTGTTTCAGCGTTTCGTTTC
This sequence comes from Microdon myrmicae, assembly GCA_963931805.1. Lineage (NCBI taxonomy): Eukaryota > Metazoa > Arthropoda > Insecta > Diptera > Syrphidae > Microdon > Microdon myrmicae. Next base: position 48,977,834 of record OZ007496.1, on the reverse strand, counting down.
CGTCCGTTCCACTGCCTTGAATGTTCTACTGTTCCTAGTCTCCAGTTTTCCATTACTTTATAGAATATTCTAGTACTCTGTTTCGGACTCTCTAGAATATTCTAGTACTGATTGTCATATGCGTCACACTACCCTCCGCCTAGATTAGTTCGTCCCGAACTAAATTCACTGGTCTCCCGGGCCAACAAAAGCCGCCAGTCGGTCGCGATGCACCACTTTCATCTTGGCGTTCGGCGGTGGAAGTTCTTGACCTTCATCCAAATTTTCTACTGCTCTCCTTTTCGCGTCAGCTCTAGCCTGCCGCCATTTTTCCTTTTCCTGACGACGGAATTCCTCTTGCATTTTAGGGATCTCATGCGAATAGTATAAGAGAAAATGCATGTGCACACCCATAAGCTCTTCTGGAGTTTGCACATCACGTAAGCAGTCTAGATCTTCATCTTTACTTACACGCGTATCATCTGGTATTGGAGCATCTGTCGATTTCATAACCGTATCCAACTGGTAGTTCCGCATCTTTTCAAATAACTGGAGCAGTTTGTTCTTTGGAGCTGACAGTAAACACCAGCCTGCGTCGTAGTAATAGACTTTCCATAGATCGTCGCACGTTAATTCTGGTTTCACGTGTTCTTCTCTATAGAACGCAATGAACGGCACCTCTAGCTGTTGATTACGCCTACAATCTAGGGCTTGCTTGATCTTTCCCCCCGTATGTTGGGGCTTACAATAGCGGTCTCGACCTCCAACATCCGTTGATCTCTCTTGGTCAGAAACAGTTGATTTACAAAACGCATGTTTGTAAATCCATTCAGCTTCATCTTGTAGTTCATTGGGTCCCTCTGGAACAGGCGTAACCGGAACTTCGCGCAATTGCATTCGCTCAGGAATATCTGTTTTACGGATTTCACTGTCCAACTCAGTAAAGTGACCCCTTTCCAATTCATCATTGAAATGTTTTGCCGGCTCAATTTCCCTGTGACTGCGTTCAGAGCAGCGTTCAACATTGTCTTCGTCGTCGAATAGCTGTTCGGCTATAGCCTCACGTCCTGAACCTTCATCGACGTGCCGTTCTTCTCCATCGCTTTCTTCGTCCTGTGTACGACGCAGACGCTTGGGACGCTTTCTGCGTTCGACTTTCAAACCAAGATTCTCTTCAATAAGGTCACAGTCGTCGTCTTCCAGTCGGTCGTCCAACTCGTCATCATCATTGTAAATCCGTTTCAGGGAACGGCCTGAAGCATCAGTGTCTTCATCATCACTGCCGTCCTCTTCAATCGGGTTATCATCGATGAAATCCTTCAGTTCTTCACGTAACACATCATCGTCATTTTTCTCCTCTTCACCACAGCTGTCTGCCATAGCTTTGCTCTTCCTGAGTTTCTTCTTTTCATGTGGCTCCAATTCCTCCTCATCCTCAGCTTCTTCCGCTTCCGATTCCCAGAATTCTTTCATACACTGTCTTTGGGCATCCAATTTTGCCTTAAACTCTGCAGCTCGCGCGTCTAATTTTACAGCTCGTGCATCCAATTTTGCAGCTTGCGCATCCAATTTTGAATATAGGGTGTCGAATTTTGCATTAACATCTGCAGCTTGTGCGTCCAATTTTGCCATCATAATCCTGAACATCTCCGAAATGTCCAACGGTTGCGAACTCTTCTCCGAATGTCGATCTGCCATCGTCACAATACACTTCCACAGACTTATTTATTTCACCAACAATTAATCCCACTTCTGACGCCAATTGTAGCGAGCTTAGGGTTCGCTGGATTAATTATTTTTAAAATAAATAAGAGCCGTTAAATAGATTTTGAATTAATATAACACTTTATTAGTCCGTAATACAACCGTTACTTATACCGTACGCTTAACGATTTCTTTACTTATCGCTTCCGTACTTATCGCGTCTTTTACTCCTTACTTCTCACTCGAGACTTATCGCTTGTTTCACGTCCTACTTCTTACTCCTCAGCAATCGCTTGTTTCACTTCCTACTTCATACTCATCACTATGCTCTGTGTGCGACGTATTTATACCGTTTCAGCGTTTCGTTTCCGTCCGTTCCACTGCCTTGAATGTTCTACTGTTCCTAGTCTCCAGTTTTCCATTACTTTATAGAATATTCTAGTACTCTGTTTCGGACTCTCTAGAATATTCTAGTACTGATTGTCATATGCGTCACACTACCCTCCGCCTAGATTAGTTCGTCTCGAACTAAGTTCACTGATCTCCTGGGTTAACAAAAGTCGCCAGTCGGTCACGATGTACCACTTTCGCTTAATCCTATAGACGACGTCGTTAATTCTTGTGAGAATCCTATACGGTCCTTCCCAATGTTGCTGCAACGTCGGAGACCTCCCTTTTTGCCGGTGAGGGCTATAAAGCCACACGTTATCGCCTGCATTAAATCCGGATGCGTTGGCTCGAACGTAGTACCTTGTTTTCATCCTTTCACTTGATACCTTGATTTGCTTTCGAACCAAATGATGAATCTCATCGAGGCGATTTCTCCATTCGTCCACGTAGTCTTCAGTCTTATCTATGGCGTCTGGAGGTATCCCGAATCGCAGATCGGCTGGAAATCGTATCTCTCGTCCAAATATAATTTTTGCTGGAGAATAGCATCTCGTATCGTGATTAGCCGATTTATAACTCATGAGAAAGGTTTTGTACATATTTGTCCCAAACTCGTTGGTGATCACTAACGACCTTCGATAAATGCTCTTTTATTGTTCGGTTGAACCTTTCGACCATTCCGTCTGACTGCGGATGTAAGGGTGTGGTCCTGGCTTTCCTTACGCCCAGTGCCGCACAGATCCCTTGAAATATCCGCGATTCGAAGTTTCGGCCTTGATCGGAATGAAGCTCACAGGGAACTCCATATCTGCTGATCCCATTATTGATAAGCTGCTCAATGACGGTTGTTGCTTCTTAGTTTGGAATCGGAAGGACCTCCACCCACTTGCTGAAGTAATCCATGATGAGCAACATGTATTTGTTGTTGTCGTTGGTTTTTTGGAAATGGTCCCGAGATGTCAATCGCAATTCGCTCGAAAGGGGCACCCACGTTGTACTGCTTCATAGCGCTCCTTGGTTTTGCTGTTGGTCCTTTGGCCGCAGTGCAAGTTATGCACTTCCTACACCAAGACTCGAGTCATCTCTCATGTGAAGCCAGTAGAATCGAGATCGTAATTTTGAAAGTGTCTTGTTAACTCCCAGATGTCCACCGGAGGCCCCGTCGTGCATTTCTGTTAGTACATCCTTCACTTTTGATGGTGAGACTGTGGGGTAGGGAAGCGGTTGTGGTACCTGCAGGGGCAGTCAGAATGGCCTGGGTCGAGCTGGGTAGGGACCTAAGGAAATGCTGCCTAATTTGGTCGTCGGGTATTTCTTGACCGGCTACCGCGCGTACGTGCGTTAGGTAGTGGGTCAAGGAATACCCGACGACCAAGTTAGGCCGCATTTCCTTAGGTCCCTACCCAGCTCGACCCAGGCCATTCTGACTGCCCCTGCAGGTACCACAACCGCTTCCCTACCCCACACGGTTGTAGAGAACCCCCACAGGACTAGAATCAGCATTCGATGGGATTTTCTTCCGCGGCTTACGCTTTAGTATTCCATCTTCCACCAGCAAGGTATTCCATTGTGCCCAATATGCTTTAAATGTTCCACTCTTGTCGGAAATATTGTTCCAAGTTGGTCGCTCGTTCTTTTCTTTGTGTTCCAGGATTAGCGACATATTTTCATCCTGAAGTTGAGCTACGCGTATAGCATCACTCGTCCAACCATCTAGTACTTCTACTTGCACATTTCGAAGGTCGTATGCCCCTTGTTTTTCTTCCGCTCTATGACAATGTTTACAATCTGTCTTACATGATCTTCTTGATAGAGCATCAGCGTTATTATGCACTTTCCCTTGACGGTGGGAAATTTGGAAATCGTACGTTTGAAGTTGTTCGATCCATCGAGCTATTTGTCCGTCCGGATTCTTAAAATTTAACAGCCATTTCAGGGCGGCATGATCCGTCCGAAGGTGGAATCGACGTCCGTAGAGGTACTTATGGAAATTCTTAATGGCTTCTACGACAGCCAGCAGTTCCTTTCTTGTTGCGCAGTAGTTTCTCTTTGGCTTAGATAGGACTCGACTATAATATGCGACAACTCTCTCTTTACCATCGACTTCCTGTGACAACACTGCTCCGATTCCTGTGTTACTTCCATCAGTATCCAATATAAATGGGCGATCCGCTCTTGGGAATGCCAGTGTTGGAGTCTTACATAACTCGGCCTTCAATGTGTTGAGTGCTCCCTCACACTTTTCTGTCCAATTGAATTTCTTGTCTTTAGCCGTAAGTTCGTGTAGGGTTTTAGCCACATTGGCGAAACCTTTAACAAACCGTCGGTAATATGTGACTAGTCCCATAAAGCTTCTCAACTGTTGCTTGTCTTCTGGAGTAGGCCACTCTCGGACGGCTGCTATCTTATCAGGATCCGTTTGAACTCCTGCAGATGAAACGATGTGTCCCAGGAATTTGACTCTCCTTTGGAAGAGTTCACATTTCTTCGAATTGAGCTTTAAGTTGGCCTGTCTTAGTCGTTCGAAGACGGAGCGCAGATTATTGATGTGTTCTGGTAAATTCCTTCCAACAACGATGATATCGTCCAAGTACACAAGACACGTCTTCCATGTAAGTCCCCGAAGAACACTCTCCATTAATCGTTCAAACGTTGCTGGAGCATTACACAATCCAAAAGGCATCACGTTGAATTGATAAAGTCCGTTTCCGGTAGTAAACGCTGTCTTCTCCTTGTCCTCCTCCTTCACTTCCACTTGCCAGTAACCGCTTTTTAGGTCCAATGTTGAAAACCACTGCGCTCCAGAAAGGGTATCTAGTGTGTCGTCGATTCGAGGAAGTGGGTAACTGTCTTTCTTCGTAACGTCGTTTAACCGGCGGTAGTCGACACAAAATCTAGTTGTCCCATCCTTCTTCTTGACGAGCACTACCGGCGAAGCCCATGGGCTCAATGATTTCTCGATGACTCCTTGCTCTTCCATATCTCGAATCATGTTGCCTACTTCTGATTGTTTGGCCAGCGGTAGTCGACGAGGTAGCTGTCTTATAGGTCTTGACTCACCCGTGTCAATGCGATGTTTAACTATACGGGTGCGTCCGAATTTATCATTTCCTGTCACAAAAATATCAGAAAAATCGTTCAGGAGTGATTTTACGCTTGCCTTTTCTCTGTCTGTTAATCCGATTTTCTGGGGCATCAGCCCATCAACCACAGAGGATGCACCAGAGGGCCGTTGAATTGAATGGTCCTCTCCCCTTGTCTGAATTGAGCTTATCATTGATACGGGTGCACATTCTGCGATTACCTCTCCTTTTCTTATTGCGACCGGCTCCCTGGACGCATTTATAATAGTACCCTAACGAGTACGATGTACTTTTTCGCGTCAACAGAGATGTGGCCGACTTCGCCGCATATCCAACACTTCATATCAGGTCTCGGTGTTCTCCGTTGTACATGCCCAATTCTTTGGCAGGAACATTCCTCGATGGACGTTTCTCGGACTCTATATGTACTCCTGGTAGCCAGTTTAGCAGATTCATATGCCAATGCGAACGCCAGTATTTCATTAGTCGTCTTCTTTCCCGCCAAACGAACGGCTTGTTGCAAGTCCCGATCTTGGAGTGCATTTATAAATGCATCCATCGCTACCTCGTTCAGAAATTCCTTAGTCGTATTTGAATAAGACAAGTTTGCCAATCGCTCAATGTCTGCCTGTAACTGTTGAAGATTTTCTCCAGGTTTCTGCGTTCTGCTCCGCAGTTGCATGCGGTAGACCTGCTGCATGTGGTTCTCTCCATACCTAGCTTCAAGGACGTCTCTTACCGCTTGGAAATCTATTTGCTTCTCTGCTGGCATGGTTTGTAGCAATTCTGCAGCCGCCCCGCGGAGTGACAAGATTAGTGATGTTGACTTTTGCTCATCCGACCACTTATTATAATTGGCCGCGGCGTCAAACTGACGTATAAATACGGAGAAGGGTCCCGTTCCATCGAAGGTTGGCGGTTGCATCCTTGTATCTTTGTAGTCATGTTGATTGCTAGGCGATGTCTTATTTCTCTAAGCACACTCAAGTCTATTTTCGATTCGCGTTATTTCATCGGTGACTTTCTTAAATTCAGCTTCGTTTTTTAGATCTAGATTTTCCACTTCGTTTCGAATTTTTGACTGAAATTCTTCCTTAAAGTGTTGAAAATTACATTTCATCCACTGTGTTTGGGCATCCAATTTTTCATTCAGATTTGCAGCTTGTGCGTCGAATTTTGAATTTTGGGCATCCAATTTTGCATTCAGATCTGCAGCGTGTGCGTCGAATTTTGAATTTTGGACATCCAACTTTGCATTAACATCAGCAGCTTGCGCGTCCAATTTTGAATTTTGGGCGTCGAATTTTGAATTTACGGTGTCGAATTTTGCATTAACATCTGTAGCTTGTGCTTCCAATTTTATCATCATCATCCTGAGCATCTCCGAAATGTCCAACTGTGGCGAACTCTTCTCCGTTACATTGGCACCATCTTGACTCGCTGTTTCTTCTCCATCCGGACAGTCTGGCCCAATCGCAAATACATATGTGTTAACATCAATACCCTCTTCCTCCATTGCTGCTTGTAGACGCTGTCGAAGAATTTGCTTCTGTCCTCTGCTATCCAGATTCCGGTCCTCAAGTTCCTTCTTCAACTCAGGAACGCGAAGATCCTCCAAATGTCGATCTGACATCGTCACAACACACTTCTGACACCAATTGTAGCGAGCTTAGGGTTCGCTGGATTAATTATTTTGAATAAATAAGAGCCGTTAAATCGATTTTGAATTAATATAACACTTTATTAGTCCGTTAATAACAACCGTTACTTAGACCGTACACTTAACGATTACTTGACTTATCGCTTCCACACTTATTACTTCTTACTTATTACTTATCGCTTGCTTCACTTTCTTACTTATTACTTTCTACTTCCGTACTGACCGCTTGCTTCACTTTCTACTTATTACTTTCTACTTCCGCACTGATCGCTTGCTTCACTTTCTACTTATTGCTCCTCGCTCCGCGTGCGACGTATTTATACCGTTTTCTCATTCTGATTTGACGTTTCGTTTCCGTCCGTTCCATAATCTCGACTTTTCTATTCTAGTTTTCCAGTACTTCCTAAAATAATCTAGTACTTTGTTTCGGACTTTCTCGAAGATTCCAGTACTGATTGTCATATGCGTCACAATATTATTAATTAATTTTATAGAAGTGTAATGTTAAAATGAAATGCAATGAAATTGTAATTTTGAACAATATAATAAAAAAAAAGTCGACTGCATACCGGCAGAGCTTGTGAAGCATGGAGGAGAGGCAACCGCTCGAAAGATCCACCAACTCATTCAAACAATATGGGATAAGGAAGTCACTCCGGAAGAATGGAAAACCTCAATAGTCGTTCCCATTTTCAAAAAAGGCGACAGATCTGACTGCGAAAACTACAGAGGAATATCATTGCTCCCAACCTTATACAAAATATTAACAAATGTCATTCTATCGAGAATCACACCATACGCAGAAGAGATACTGGGAGACTACCAATGTGGATTCCGTAGGAACCGGTCAACAATCGACCAAATGTTCACAATAAGACAACTGCTGGAAAAGAAGTGGGAATACGTAGAGACGGTTCACCAACTATTCGTTGACTTCAAAAAAGCCTACGACTCAGTCGCAAGGCAAAGACTTTACCATATTGTAGTTGAGCTGGGAGTCCCGAAAAAATATGCCGCCCTCATTCAAATTTGCATGAACGAAAACAAAGGGCGAGTTAGAATAGAAGATCACCTCTCAGAACCATTTGAAATCCGGGACGGACTAAAGCAGGGAGATGGTCTATCACCGTGTCTTTTTAATCTTGTGCTCGAGTATGTCATCAGGAAGGTACAAGACGACAACATGGCCGGATCATCCCTGAACGGGGTCACACAAGTGCTCGCATATGCGGATGACATCGCCGTTCTGGGCGATAATCTAGAAACTGTTAGTAAAAACTGTGAAATCATCATGCAAGCGGCAGAAGAGGTGGGCCTAGAAATAAATGAAGACAAAACAAAATACATGATTACGGCGAGAGCAGGTGGACCTCAGAGAACACATATAAACTTCAGAGATAAGATATTTGAAAAAATTAAAGAATTTAAATATCTGGGAACGATACTGACGGCCAGTAACGAAATGTCGAAGGAAATTAACAAAAGACTACACTCCGGCAACGCGAGTTGGCACGCAGTCAGTAAACTGCTGAAATCCAAACTGCTATCACGTAACATAAAGCTCCGTGTCTATAGAACCATAATCATGCCGATTGTTCTATATGGATGCGAAACATGGGCTCTCACAAAACGGGAAGAAAACAAATTCCGCGTATTCGAGAATAAAGTTCTAAGGGGTATCTTTGGTGGTAAATATGACGAGGAGGCAGGTCAATGGAGGAAACTCTATAACCACGAATTGGAAGAGCTATATCGCAAACCTACAATAGTGAGAGTAATCAAGTCGCGAAGATTAAGATGGGCTGGACACATGGCGCGAATGGGCAACGATAGGACCGTGCATAGAATTCTTGACGGTAGACCAACGGGAAAGAGACCGACCGGACGCCCGCGACGGAGATGGGAGGACAATGTTAGATTGGACCTCGAGGAGATCGGATCGGATGGTCGAATGTGGAAGGAGAGCGCACAGGACAGGGAACGATGCCGGAGTCGAGTCGGTGAGGTCATGAACTTCCGGCTTCCTACAGGCCAATAAATAAAAAAAAAATACGAATTGTGCAAAATCGAGACGCGATAGTAAAAAAAAACAAACATCGGGAGCAGATTCGGACCATCGAAATCTTCATAGTGAGGATAATTTTCTTTGAAGGAGGACATCATTAATATGTTGTTTCTTCTCTTTTAAATGTCTTTTCCTTAAACGTAATAAAAACTTCCGTCACTACTCTGCCTTTTTGTTTTTTCTTTTTAATAAAACTCACCAAATTCTCCCTTAACCTAAGAAAAACAACCAGGGAAAAAAGAGAGGATAGCGGAATAAAATATCAATGTATATTGATCTTGAATGTTTAAATATGATGGTAACGAGGAACGGCATGATCAGGAAAAACATTCTACATTCGTGTGTTTCGGCAAAAGAACGACTATCTATATCTATCAGTAGGTTTATCGGTGTACCGGTCTGAAGTGAGCGTCAAGATACAAATGTGTCGATAGGGAACGTTCGCTGTGAACGAGCCCATATATATTTTTTTATTTGGTTGCTATGACATCTGTAAAACATATTTAGTATCCATCAAGTCATTGTACAAGCAACATCATTTTTTTAATCCTATTAAAAATGTCGAATTCTGTACCAGAAAATGATGATTTGCGGAAAGCATTAATTTTTTGTTTTCATTTGAATAAGAGTGCTGCAGAGTCGCATCGAATGCTTGTCGAGGCTTATGTTGATCATGTTCTATCGGAAGCATAATGATTTTGATGTGCGAAATGAAGAACGCAGAAGACCACCAAAAAAGTTTGAAGATGCCGAATTGCAAGCAATATTAGATCAAGATGACACTTTAAGTCAAAAACAGTGTTTGGAGGGACAGAAGGGGGTGGTGTATCATGAACTTCTAAAACCTGGCGAAACTGTTGATGCGCAACGCTACCGACAACAAATGATCAATTTGAACCATGTATTGATCGAAAAACCACCAGAATGGGCCACAAGACACGGAAAGGTACTTTTGTTGCATGATAATGCACCGAGTCTACAGCAAAACCCGTCAAAGAAACAATAAAAGCTCTCGGCTGGGAAGTGTTACCACCCGCCGTATTCACCTGACTTGGATCTCTCCGACTACCATTTGTTTTCATCGATAGGACACGCATTGGCTGAGCAGCATTTCAATTCCTACGAAGACGTCGAAAATTGGGTCTCCGAATAGTTTGCCTCAAAAGACGACCGGTTTTATTGGCGTGGTATCCACAAATTGCCAGAAAGGTGGTCGAAATGTGTAGAAAGCAATGGCAAATACTTCAAATAAAATGTTTTTTACTTTCCCATTTAAAATTAGTTTTATTTATTAAAAAAACACTCACTTCATACCGGTACACCCCAGGTGTAGATCTGTATAATCTTGATACTGATTCACGTTACTCTATTTTAGAAAACAGTTCTTTAGTTGATGTTCAACCACTAGAATCGTTTATTAACGTATCTCTGGTCGCTGTAAGATATCGCCCTCCTGAACCACACGCAAATTGATAATAAAAAACACAAGTCCAATAAACATACTGTAACCATTTATAATGTTTCGTCCCACATAGGCTTATAATATATGACTTTCTATAGATTCTGAAAATAATGTTTATTTCCCATCTCTCCTGGCACAGAATTGTTCTTCATTCTTTATACTGCCATTCGTGGATGTGAAGTAATTTTATATATTGTTGATATTTTACAGTCGCTTGAAGTAGTCATAATTCGTGAAGCTTGATAAACAGAAGAATGAAGATTTGGCCATGTAATGAAAATTTATATAGGACTTGATACCGTAAAAATTCAAACAGTTTAATTTGGCACATCGATTCATTGGGCACAGGTAGGGAACGCTAAATATGACAGAAAACAGTAGAAAGAATTTATTGCCAAAAAACTAACTTTATATGACAAAAAAATTGCTGTGAATGCTTATTAAAAAATGGTGCATATTTTTCCACGTGTATTTTAAATTCAAATTTATAATTTACATATACGGGTTGGGTTTACAATAGAAATATCCTACTTGCTATTCAAAACAAGGGCAACTAATACCAACTAATTATTCCATACCAAATAAGTTTTCCAACAAGTCAAAATAGTTGTCCTCTCATTATTCAAGTATGTTGATGCCACCAAACAGGCCAGCAAAATCCTATAGTCCATCAAACACCCCAAAAGTTGATTGAAGCCATATCTAAAGTACGTACACCAACATCCTAGTACCAAAGCTTTCCTTCTCCCTTATTCCTTTAGTTGAAAGTTGTATCTTCGAGAAAATAACATAAACACGTCTCTAGACGCAAGAAAATAAATCCCGAAACCACGGTTGATGTCCTTTCGGTTTTAAGTTCCATAAACAGGTATTAGACAGGACGAGCAATTCCATTTCAGAGTCATACAATGTTTACGAAAGTGAATTGTAAACTTTCAAGCTCTGAATGTATCCACTGAGGAGTATTGAATCTTTTTCGTTCGTTTTATTTTATCTTTTTTACTATATATGTAGGTATCCTCCGTTTACATAAACTCTACCCCCAATTCATCTACGACATCTTGGCGGTATGAGAAGTCTGTTCACATATAAAATGGAAAAGCAGTAGTAGTTGTCCCCTCATTTTGTTGGCACCCAGAACGAGGGGGATAGATCTCGTCTTTTACGACATTTACAAAATCGTGCTTCGAATTCTGTTATCCTTGGTAAGAGCCAAAGTAACAAATCCCAAAGGGAAATCGTTGATTAAGAAGAGGGACAGAAAAATGAAGGAAAAAAAGGATCACAGGAGACTATATGTCGGGATACACCTTTAAGAGTTTGAATTAAATGCAACAAGATGTATTATACTCCAAAGGGATATTGGCAAAGTCTGGCGAGGAGAGGAAGAAGAGGACCATAGTACGGGGAATAAGAAAAGGGTGATGAAAATATTCTACGGAAGGATTATCAAGGCTTTGACACCGTTACTTTGTATCGATAGTTTACTTTTAAGGTGTCTGGTATATTTTGTTGTAATAATCTTATCCAAAGGCTTAAAGGTAGCATATAGAATTTGTTGGGTTGTTAACGGAATTCATGTTTCGGGTGGTGATCCTTAAAAGCCTCAAAGGTAAATGGAAAATTCGTTCTATTATTCCAGGGATTGCGTTGAATGGTTCGGGGGGTGTAAATTTATTAGGTATTCTCTCGGTAAATTAATCGGAATAGGGGTCATGGAGTTAAGGATATGCTTAGATCATTATGGACATAAATGACAGGAAGGGAGTACATAAACATTATGAGTAAAACAAATTCTATAAGTTACTAAAAATTAATTAGAAGATAAAAGGAAGTTCCTTTTTTTGAGTAATAAAAGTATATTGACCCTTTTTTAGAAAATGTTTAATGTGTATAACCAATTATTACGTCCAATTTATATATAAACATATATATTATATATATATATATATATATATATATATATATATGTATATATATATATATGGCGCAAGCCTAATAACCTTGCCCGTAAAAATAAATTATTATGGAAAATTTAACAAGCCTCGAGGCTTGTAAATAAGACCAAGACCAGATCCCGGTTGTAGTGCCGATAATGATGATGATGATATATGAACATAGTACCGCCTAACAGTCAATGAATGTCGTGTTAACTTTTTGCTAAACTTAATTTAGCATTTTAATATATTAACGTAATAAAATAAATACAAACAATTTATTAAGTTCTATAGTTTATTATGATAGTATATATAAAGAAAATAAAAATTCAATACAAGTACAAAAATCAAGCATTTCTATGGCGTGTCAGCATGATGTGTGTCTTATTTAAGCTATGTATTTTGGTGCATGGGTTGCACTCCGAGTGGACCAGGGCAGGAGTATTATCGTAATGCTCTACCAATTTGTCCCAACCCCGTTTATAGTTTTCCTCCGCGATGGAGATGTTTTTGATGGTCGTAGCAGCGTCGTTCCGGAGGCTGAACTTTAGGTAGTAGAGACGCTCCACATCCGTGAGGTCTGGGTGTTCCACCAGTACTGCCCGGAACAGGTCTTTGAATGGGTTTCATTCCTAATATCAGCCCGAGAATGTTGGTAACTGCACCGGAGGCAGCTTACGGGGGTGGGCGCGAGGTGTATCGATGACGGGGAATTATGGCGGAGACCTTTGATGGTTGCGTGAAGTCCGAAGTGAGGGAGTAATGGGCGTCGACGAACTTCGCCTGCTCGTCCAGGAAAGCTTCTTCGGCAGAGTCGATGAATTCCTCCGCGAAGTAGCGGCGACCCTTAATTTCTGGAGTTGCTAGCCGTATGGTCTCGTGCCGTTCCCGGATGTTCTCCCCTCTCACCCCAAGGCTCTGCTGGCGAGTTTCCACTAAGCCCAACGTTGGTGGCGCCCTTTTCTTCAGGTTGGGGAACACGCGAGATATCTGGTCTTGTGCCGCGAACTGAGCGGCGATGAGTTCCTCAATCTGGAACATTGTGGCCATATGATGGCGAGCGAATCCGTAGCGAAAGTGCCCCGAGTCCCGGTCAATGGTGTATTCGCACTTTCGCTACTTGATCGTGGTACAGTTTTCCGCGCGATGTAGGCGACAATCATCCAACTTGTAGGACTAAATAATGTTCAAAGATGCAGAGTTGGCGAGGCGGCGCCCACAGGTCGAGCTCACCAAAGAACGAGTGAGTCCACAGGATGGTAACTGACGAAGACGAATCCACGGGAGGGGGGGTAACTGACGGAGAAGAATCCGCAGGTTGAGTCACTGACGACGAAGAACCCCCAGAGTGAAGTAACTGCCGATGAGGAGTCCACAGGATGAAGTAACTGATTATGAAGAGTCCACAGGATGAAGTTACTGACTGTGGAGAGTCCACTGGATGAAAGAACTGACTATGAAGAGTCCACAGGATGAAGCAACTGATTATAAAGAGTCCACAGGATGAAGTTACTGACTATGGAGAGTCCACTGGATGAAGTTACTGACGATGAAGAGTCCACAGGATGAAAGAACTGACTATGAAGAGTCCACAGGATGAAGTTACTGACTATGAAGAGTCCACGGGGTGATGTAACTGCCTACGACGAGTCCACAGGATGAAGTTACTGACTGTGAAGAGTCCACAGGATGAAGTAACTGACTACGACGAGTCCACATGATGAAGCAACTGACTATGAAGAGTCCACAGGATGAAGTAACAGATTATGAAAAGTCCACAGGATGAAGTTACTGATTATGGAGAGTCCACTGGCTGAAAGAACTGACTATGAAGAGTTCACAGGATGAAAGAACTGACTATGAAGAGTCCGCGGGGTGATGTAACTGACTATGACAAGTCTACGAGAGGAAGTAACTGACTATGAAGAGTCCACAAGATGAAGAAACTGACTATGAAGAGTCCACAGGGTGAAGTAACTGATTATGAAGAGTCCACAGGATGAAGTTATTGACTATGGAGAGTCCACAGGATGAAATAACTGACTATGAAGAGTCCACAGGATGAAGGAACTGATTATAAAGAGTCCACAAGATGAAGTAACTGACTATGGAGAGTCCACAGGATGAAGTAACTGATTATGAAGAGTCCACAGGATGAAGTTACTGACTTTGGAGAGTCCACAAGATGAAGTAACTGACGATGAAGAGTCCAAAGGATGAAAGAACTGACTATGAAGAGTCCACGGGGTGATGTAACTGCCTACGACGAGTCCGCGGGATGAAGTAACTGACTATGAAGAGTCCACAGGATGAAGGAACTGATTATAAAGAGTCCACAGGATGAAGTTACTGACTGTCGAGAGTCCACTGGATGAAAGAACTGACTATGAAGAGTCCACGGGGTGATGTAACTCACTACGAGGAGTCCACGGGATGAAGTAACTGACTGTGAAGAGTACACAGGATGAAGTAACTGATTATAAAGAGTCCACAGGATGAAGTAACTGATTATGAAGAGTCCACAAGATGAAGTTACTGACTTTGGAGAGTACACTAGATGAAAGAACTGACTATGAAGAATCCACAGGATGAAGTAACTGATTATGAAGAGTCCACAGGATGAAGTAACTGATTATGAAGAGGCCACAGGATGAAGTTACTGGCTATGGAGAGTCCACTGGATGAAAGAACTGACTATGAAGAGTCCACTGGATGAAGTAACTGACGATGAAGAGTCCACAGGATGAAATAACTGACGATGAAGAGCCCACAGGATGAAAGAACTGACTATGAAGAGTCCACGGGGTGATGTAACTCACTACGACGAGTCCACAGGATGAAGTAACTGACTGTGAAGAGTACACAGGATGAAGTAACTGATTATGAAGAGTCCACAGGATGAAGTAACTGATTATGAAGAGTCCAAAAGATGAAGTTACTGACTTTGGAGAGTACACTAGATGAAAGAACTGACTATGAAGAATCCACAGTATGAAGTAACTGATTATGAAGAGTCCACAGGATGAAGTAACTGATTATGAAGAGGGCACAGGATTAAGTTACTGATTATGAAGAGTCCACAAGATGAAGTTACTGACTTTGGAGAGTACACTAGATGAAAGAACTGACTATGAAGAATCCACAGGATGAAGTAACTGATTATGAAGAGTCCACAGGATGAAGTAACTGATTATGAAGAGGCCACAGGATGAAGTTACTGGCTATGGAGAGTCCACTGGATGAAAGAACTGACTATGAAGAGTCCACTGGATGAAGTAACTGACGATGAAGAGTCCACAGGATGAAATAACTGACGATGAAGAGCCCACAGGATGAAAGAACTGACTATGAAGAGTCCACGGGGTGATGTAACTCACTACGACGAGTCCACAGGATGAAGTAACTGACTGTGAAGAGTACACAGGATGAAGTAACTGATTATGAAGAGTCCACAGGATGAAGTAACTGATTATGAAGAGTCCAAAAGATGAAGTTACTGACTTTGGAGAGTACACTAGATGAAAGAACTGACTATGAAGAATCCACAGTATGAAGTAACTGATTATGAAGAGTCCACAGGATGAAGTAACTGATTATGAAGAGGGCACAGGATTAAGTTACTGATTATGAAGAGTCCACAGGATGAAGTTACTGACTATGGAGAGTCCACAGGATGAAAGAACTGACTATGAAGAGTCCACAGGATGAAGGAACTGATTATAAAGAGTCCACAAGATGAAGTAACTGATTATGAAGAGTCCACAGTATGAAGTTGTTGACTATGGAGAGTCCACAGGATGAAAGAACTGACTATGAAGAGTCCACAGGATGAAGGAACTGATTATAAAGAGTCCACAAGATGAAGTAACTGACTATGGAGAGTCCACAGGATGAAGTAACTGATTATGAAGAGTCCACAGGATGAAGTTACTGACTTTGGAGAGTCCACAGGATGAAGTAACTGACGATGAAGAGTCCACAGGATGAAAGAACTGAGTATGAAGAGTCCACGGGGTGATGTAACTGCCTACGACGAGTCCACAGGATGAAGTAACTGACTATGAAGAGTCCACAGGATGAAGGAACTGATTATAAAGAGTCCACAGGATGAAGTTACTGACTGTGAAGAGTCCACTGGATGAAAGAACTGACTATGAAGAGTCCACGGGGTGATGTAACTCACTACGAGGAGTCCACAGGATGAAGTAACTGACTGTGAAGAGTACACAGGATGAAGTAACTGATTATGAAGAGTCCACAGGATGAAGTAACTGATTATGAAGAGTCCACAAGATGAAGTTACTGACTTTGGAGAGTACACTAGATGAAAGAACTGACTATGAAGAATCCACAGGATGAAGTAACTGATTATGAAGAGTCCACAGGATGAAGTAACTGATTATGAAGAGGCCACAGGATGAAGTTACTGACTATGGAGAGTCCACTGGATGAAAGAACTGACTATGAAGAGTCCACTGGATGAAGTAACTGACGATGAAGAGTCCACAGGATGAAAGAACTGGCCATGAAGAGTCCACGGGGTGATGTAACTGACTACGACGAATCCACAGGATGAAGTACCTGACTGTGAAGAGTCCACAGAATGAAGTAACTGACTACGACGAGTCCACGGGATGGAGTAACTGATTATGAAGAGTCCACAGAATGAAGTTACTGACTTGAAGAGTCCACTGTATGAAAGAACTGACTATGAAGAGTCTACAGGATGAATTAACTGACTATGAAGAGTCCACGGGGTGATATAACTCACTACGAGGAGTCCACAGGATGAAGTAACTGACTGTGAAGAGTACACAGGATGAAGTAACTGATTATGAAGAGTCCACAGGATGAAGTAACTGATTATGAAGAGTCCACAAGATGAAGTTACTGACTTTGGAGAGTACACTAGATGAAAGAACTGACTATGAAGAATCCACAGGATGAAGTAACTGATTATGAAGAGTCCACGGGATGAAGTAACTGATTATGAAGAGGCCACAGGATGAAGTTACTGACTATGGAGAGTCCACTGGATGAAAGAACTGACTAGTCCACTGGATGAAGTAACTGACGATGAAGAGTCCACAGGATGAAAGAACTGGCTATGAAGAGTCCACGGGGTGATGTAACTGACTACGACGAATCCACAGGATGAAGTACCTGACTGTGAAGAGTCCACAGAATGAAGTAACTGACTACGACGAGTCCACGGGATGGAGTAACTGATTATGAAGAGTCCACAGGATGAAGTAACTGATTATGAAGAGGCCACAGGATGAAGTTACTGACTATGGAGAGTCCATTGGATGAAAGAACTGACTATGAAGAGTCCACTGGATGAAGTAACTGACGATGAAGAGTCCACAGGATGAAAGAACTGGCCATGAAGAG
Source organism: Microdon myrmicae (assembly GCA_963931805.1). Classification (NCBI taxonomy): domain Eukaryota; kingdom Metazoa; phylum Arthropoda; class Insecta; order Diptera; family Syrphidae; genus Microdon; species Microdon myrmicae. The sequence continues at coordinate 48,960,160 of OZ007496.1, read as the reverse complement.
TCCACGGGGTGATGTAACTGACTACGACGAATCCACAGGATGAAGTACCTGACTGTGAAGAGTCCACAGAATGAAGTAACTGACTACGACGAGTCCACGGGATGGAGTAACTGATTATGAAGAGTCCACAGAATGAAGTTACTGACTTGAAGAGTCCACTGTATGAAAGAACTGACTATGAAGAGTCTACAGGATGAATTAACCGACTATGAAGAGTCCACGGGGTGATATAACTGACTACGACGAGTCCACAGGATGAAGTAACAGGCTGCGGGGAATAGGATTTGTGTCGGCACGGACACGGGTTCATCGATATTCCCACCTACTTGTTTCACCGAGAGCTAAAGGCACCAAGTTCACCCGCAGGCTTTAGAAAAGTAAAAAAGTTCAAGCACTGGTATGTTGTTTGAATTAACGGTCATTTATTTATCGTGTATTAACTTTACAAAATCCTTTTGTGTAAAGTCCTCGCACTCGGAACAAATCCTAATCCGATTAAGTTCGTGAATTTGAAGTAATTGGTAATTCAAAATTACAGTGTCACAATATCACATGTGAATTCCTCGCACTCGGGACAATTCTTAATCCAGTTAAGTTCGTAAGTTTTAAGCAATTATTAATTCAAAAATGAAATGTCACAACATCACATAATCGTTAGCGTAGTTAATCAAACACCTAGCCGTTTAAATATTGCGTACACACGTCGCGCGTAGGGATTCTTAACCAGGTGACACGGGAACAGTACAACCGTTTGAATTAATAAGGCCGGTAAGTAGTGTAAAGACTGCACTCGTACACGCTATCTTAAATACACGCCCATTAATTTGCGACGACGATTCGTTGAGCTCAATGACCCGACTATTCAGGGATGCGCGCTGGAGGGTATGAAGGGACGTCTGTCCTTTGTGGCGGTTATTACTCGACTATTGGCGTTTTTGAACTCCGACTCCCGTGTGCGCCCCCGGTGGCGGTTGAATCTCGATTGACTAATAAAGGAAAGAATCTATTCATCGTGTCGTGGCGGTTGAGTCATAGCTAAAATCGACTCGCCGCCATTTACTAGGAACTTCGAAAAGAGTTGCTATGCCTGTCTAGGGAGTTTGTTTCCGGAAATTCCTGCCGTACTGGCTGGGCTAGATTCCTCGATTGCTATGTGTACCGAGAAATCAGTTTTGGGAACACGAGCAAGTATGGGCATGAGTTTTCGGGGGAAATTGGAAATGCTTGGGTGCAAGCGAGGGATATAATTTGGATAGAGAATTAACCGAAGCAATTTCGGGGAAAAGTATGCGGCTCGGTGTAGTTGGTGGTGATGATTAATATTCCGTTGTAGGTTTGAATATGCGTTTTATTGCAGCATATGAATTTCCGTGGAAATTAAAATTGCTTGGTCGCCAGGAAGGAATATGACTTAAAAACATAATTGACCGAAGCGGTTTTGGGAAAAATTATATGTGGGGTGATGTAATTGAGGAAGATGATTTAGAATGTATTCTATTGAATTGTATTCTGTTGGGAGTTTTGGGAAATGCCTTTCATTGCAGATTGGGACATGGATTTTTGGCGGTTGGGTCTGTAATTCTTCTGCCAATAAACACAAAACGACACACAGAGCGGAGACAGCGACAATTAAACACCAACTCTTTCCTTTCTGTTGCAGCGCTCCTTTTATTTTATTTTATTGCTCTTACACAAATTGACGAATCTTCGACACACGCTACAACGTTTTAAGTTAACGCAGTTAATTAATGTTAACGCGACTCGATATCCTCCTCGAGAGTTCTACATCGACGTGTACCCTCGCTCCAGAGTCTAACTACTCTCCTGCTGTTCGATAAAGACTGACTGGACCTATCCTACAAATATCCCCTTTGCATTAATCAGCCCGCATTTGGAAAGGAAAATTTTCCCATCCAATCTGCTAACAGAATTTACCCCTCGTATCTGTTAACAGCATAACATTTCCCTTTGTATCTTAAAGGAGAATTTCCCATACGATCTGGAAAAGAGAACTCTTACCTATTTATCATCGTTATCATCATTCGATGTCGGTGGTCGGAATCATGTTCCTTTTGTTTCAGGATCGGATGCCGCCGCTGTTCTCCGATCTTTCCGTAGTTTATTTGCTCTGCACATCTGGCATGCGGCAAAGGTCGCCTGTATTTCGGATGTGCACGCGGACTATGGGACGTACGGCTTTGTTTGCCTTTCCCATCACCAACCTCTATCTGGGATAGTGTTGATTTTTCATAGCCACAAGAACAGGCATCCGTTGTTCGGTTTATTATTCCTAGCGATCCCTTTTTGGCCACCATAATTATCCTCGGGTAGGATAATTATATTTGCTTTACCCTATGGGAACAGCGTTTTAATCGATTGCTGTTTCTCCGCAATGGCTTTGTTTGGGCACGTGCGCCTGTCGGTTTTGGGATCTTGCACGGAATTTAGAGGTGCTAATTGCCTTTAGCTACCCGAGTATGCCTCCCTGGTTCGGTTAATTTACCGAAGATGTAATTTCTTGGAAACATCGTGCAGATGTTTAGGATTGGAGATCTGTATGCGATACTTTCTGCATTTGACGCATTGCTTAGATGAGATGCTTTAGCTTCCCTTTTGAATTGGGTAGAATACCATGTATGGATGCGTTGAACTCGATCTTGGAAGCTTTTGAACGTTAAGTTCCTTGGTTTTTGCTATCGGGTTCGACGTTGTTGCAATCTCATATAGCCTTTATTACAGGTATTGTAATAACTATTGGCCGCCTGTCTGTGGGCACGTGTGCTGCGAAAGGTGAGTAGAGTTCCTTGGCGGAAAGGATAACTCACCTGTAAGGAGTTGTATGGTTCGTAGAACCGCTACAGATTCTTGCAAGTTCGGGATGGATGCGCTTGCAGATTGGGATGTGTTTTGCATGTTTTGAAATGGGTTACAGGTCAGGTTAGGGTGGCGCGCTGTTAGCGGTCAAGATTGGTTGGCATTGTGGGTTGGTTCTCCATGTGGTATAGAGAACCCCCACATGACTATGAAGAGTCCACAGGATGAAGAAACTGACTATGAAGAGTCCACATGATGAAGCAACTGACTATGAAGAGTCCACAGGATGAAGTAACAGATTATGAAAAGTCCACAGGATGAAGTTACTGATTATGGAGAGTCCACTGGCTGAAAGAACTGACTATGAAGAGTCCACATGATGAAGCAACTGACTATGAAGAGTCCACAGGATGAAGTAACAGATTATGAAAAGTCCACAGGATGAAGTTACTGATTATGGAGAGTCCACTGGCTGAAAGAACTGACTATGAAGAGTTCACAGGATGAAAGAACTGACTATGAAGAGTCCACGGGGTGATGTAACTGACTACGGCAAGTCTACGGGAGGAAGTAATTGACTATGAAGAGTCCACAAGATGAAGAAACTGACTATGAAGAGTCCACAGGATGAAGTAACTGATTATGAAGGGTCCACAGGATGAAGTTAGTGACTATGGAGAGTCCACAGGATGAAAGAACTGACTATGAAGAGTCCACACATTGAAGTAACTGACGATTAAGAGTCCACAGGATGAAAGAACGACTATGAAGAGTCCACGGGGTGATGTAACTGACTACGACGAGTCCACAGGATGAAGTAACTAACTATGAAGAGTCCACAGGATGAAGAAACTGACTATGAAGAGTCCACAGGATGAAGTAACTGTTTATGAAGAGTCCACAGGATGAAGTTACCGACTATGGAGAGTTCACTGGGTGAAAGAACTGACTATGAAGAGTTCACTGGATGAAAGAAGTGACTATGAAGAGTCCACAGGATGAAGTAACTGACGATGAAGAATCCACAGGATGAAGAAAGCGACGAAGAAGGATATTTTTCCAGGAGAAAAACGCTGGTGAGCAAGGTCCAAGAAGAAGAATCGAGAGAGGTCCAATGATCGTTGAGTTGGTTTGAAAAGCGACGCTGAACCCCGTTTTTCCTGTCACCAACCCATTGTCAGCGGTGACAGTTGGCAGATGCGAACGTACTAGAATTCTCTAGTGCATTTAATTGTGAATCCGCAACAGTTATCGTATGTGATCCATCTTTTATCATTTGCCAACATATATGATACTGCAAAACTGACTTGAATCGCCAATGGAAATTTGATCCATTCAATTTTTCATTATCCAAAAACCGAGTTTGTTTTCATAATCTGGTTTAAAACCATTTTTCTGATCTGTCATCAGTTCGTTACACATCGGTTTTTGTAAACTGTATCCATAATTTCATCAAATTTTCGGTGAAGAGTTTATTCGAGGGAAAAGCACCCTTGAAACCAAATGTCCAGAAACCAACTGAGAACAAAATTTTCTGTCAGTTGATTGCGCAGAAGTACCTTCGTAAATGATTGCACATAACTGTGCCGCATTACTACTTTTACGGTGGTAAGATTACAAAACAAATCAATTTTTTTTCTGAAATTTTACAAATTTTTATTTTGCAACAACTTTCAGCACGACAAATCAAGAAATAAAATAACCATCAATGATCAACTGATCTAAGGCTAATGACCTTGCCCGGAAAAACAAAGTATTATGAACAATTTAACAAGCCTCAGGACTTGCTAAATAAGACCAAGACCGGATCCCGGTTGTGGGGCCGATGATGATGATCAACTGATCTGTAGTATTTGTAAAATAAGCGAAAAATTGATGCAGCTAACAGTTTCAAAGTTACAACAACTTAAGATGAAGGAAACGCAAAAACGGCGAACTCTTTTTCCTCAAGCTCAAACATACTACCTTACATGTTGTTCGCCTAATTCGTCTGCCAACTCGTCACTAAAAGAATTGTATCAATCTGTGGCTAGCTGCGGTGTGGCTATCTATTTGAATATTGGTGTGTAGGGTCAGTACGGAAGCTGAAAATTGCTGCAAAGTACTTTTGAATTATAAATATCAATATCACAAATGCAGGTAACCATGTAAATAAAATGAATTAAATAAAAAGGCGACCACGTTACTCTAGATTCCTTAAAGCAAGTATTGCATCCAATCTATCGATTACCACTCCTTACTTGTTACAACCTCTTTCCAAAAAATATACAGCATAAGTGTTTCCAGACCTTGCAAATCCCTTTTCTCGGGAATAGATTGTTGGAAATTATATTTTTCTATATCGTCTTTTCCAATTCCTTTGAAGATATGATGGCAAGAATTATCTGTTCAATTCTTTTAGACGAGAGGCACGAAAATGGAAATGAAATTCAGTAATAATAAAATTGTAGCAGGAAATATTTTTTGATATGAATTATGTAAATCTCGCTAATATAAGACCGCATAAAGGTCTAAGAGAAACCACCCGAATTCGCAATAATTAAATCTTAGGCTTAGAACCAAAACATAAAAAATTCCCAATCATGATCCTTGGTGGTTATCAAAAACACAGGACCTACCAGAAAAGTCTTTATTTAGCTCAAGTAATTAATTATGGACCGCGCAGTTCGGCAGGTTCAACTCTCTCATGCACTCGTTAGCCACATCATTTACAACGAGTTTCCGTAAAAGGGCAATTAAATGCATTTTAAAAACTCGCTTCTTTTGTTGGTTGAACTTGAGACTTCATTTCGAGTTATTGGGTTTGACGACCTCTGCTGTTGGCATACGCAGTGCATATTTCCAAATAAGGAAATACGGAAGTGACGCTAAAAAAGTTGGTTGCGACGACCCCATGATTTCATTGTTGTATGAATAAGTACTCGTAAATAGCAACAAGATGGAGATGGAAACAAAATCTCTGTGTTACTTTTGGGGTCGATAATCTAATAAAAGAAAACCATGATGAGATGTTGACCAAAGGGGTCTGGTTCAGAACTGTAGCAAATAAAAGATTACTCTTTGTGGAATTGGCCAAGGGGTATCTAATAACACTCACTTTATTCTTCTTAATGAACGTGTTCGGTGAGGCTCATCGAGTTTTGACCTGGAGGTCTTTTGGTTGTGAGAAGCTGGTTTAATATTTACTTAAATCAGAAAGTACATATTATAATACGAGGGTGGCCTGAAAAGATACAAAATTAAAATTTATTTTTATTTTTCTACGTAGTCTCCTTGTAACTCTACACACTTCTCCCAGCGATGCTCCCATCTCTCTAACCCGTCCAAGTAGTACTCGGCGTTTTTCTCTGCAAAATAACTGGTCACAAAAGTGATTGCCTCCTCATTGCAATCTAAAAATGCACTCTGTCCTCCGAGTGCATTTTTAGATTAGGGAACAAAAAGAAGTCGCTTGGGACTAGATCTGGTGAGTAAGGCGGATGGTCAAGCAGTTCAAACCGTAATTCGTCGATTTTCGCCATGCCAACCACTGAGGTGTGAGGCGGCGCGTTGTCTTGGTGAAACAGGGTTTTCTTTTTCTGCAAATGTGGCCAATTTCTCCCAATTTCTCTCGTCAGTTGGTCGAGTAATGATGCGTAGTATGCTCCTGTAATGGTTTTTCCTTTTTGAAGATAATCGATTAAGATAACTCCATGACTATCCCAAAAAACAGTCGCCATCACTTTCCCAACCGAAATAACATTTTTGCTTATTTTTGGAGCCGATTACCCCTTTGCAGTCCACTGCTTTGACTGTATTTTTGTTTCGTGCGTATGATGGTGTTGTGGTGGTCTTGCGAACCCCACAAGCCACTGTGGTGTTAAATACCTTTCGCCTAGCCAAAGGAGACATACTTACTGTGCCCTCAACCCCACGTACCCACAGACACGTGGGCCCACTTTACCTTTCCGCCCAGTTAAAGGAGAAATGCATACGGGCGTCCTCGACCGCACGTATCCACAGACAGGTGGGCCCAATTTCTCGACCGATTCCTCATGACTGCACGGCTATCGAAGGGCACTACCCAGAAAAGAAATCGTTTGACGATCCATTAGCTGGACAAACACAAGTGGCCGGCGGGGCAGCGCCAGATGCCGACAGCCAGAAAAATCCCAGCCGATAAATGTATGGCCAAGGAATAAACAAATGTAGGACCTTCCCTTGAGACAACCGCAATTTGGTTTTCTTTATCGAAAGGACTATTGTGGGAACAAAAGGTTAAACACTAAACCAAACAACCGACACTGTTCCTACAAGGAAATTAAACCATGTAAATATCTGGCGCAAGACTAATGACCTTGTCCGGAAAAAAACAAATCATTATGGAAAATTTAACAAGCCTCAGGACTTGCTAAATAAGGCCAAGACCGGATCCCGGTTGTAGTGCCGATGATGATGATGAAATATCGCAGCCGAAGATAATGACTTCGGCCGAGGAATTCAACAGGGCCATAAACCATACGCGGGTAATGACACAAAGGGATACCGCAGATGTGTGAAAACCCTGACGATCCTCGGCATATCTCCGGCCACACGCACAGCAACGTTCGCGTCTGTGTGTGCGGGTGCATCCGCACAGTATTCCTGCGAACAATACGAAATCGTAGGACAAGTGAGGGTTTGGCGGTTTTTAGAGAGTCGAATCTTGATGAAGTGTTCCGCCGAACACTGTTCGCAGAAAAACAAAACGAAACCAGAGCGAATGATGTGCTCTGCCTGCACTGTCCACGAAAACAACAAAAGTCACCGGAGCGAATGCTGTCACTAATTAAACACAGAGATATTTGTTATTAAATTTGAATTTTTATTTTTATTATTTATTAAATTCTGTTTTCATTAATACATGAAGTAACGGATTTGCAACACTTGAACGCCCGTGGCAATTCTAAAAGAACTGGCGTGTGTACATTTGGCTTTTCTTACATCTTGCCTTGTGTATTGTGTGCGACGTAAGCTACCCGATTGCAAGCGAAGTGTCAACTCAACGGAAAATTTTAGTGTACTTAATTCCGCTTATTCTTTAGCATTATTTGCTGTTGAAAACTGTTTTAACTAATATCACACTTAATTAATTCAAGGGACACACATTAAACTCGACACACGTTGCGCGACCTTCCTCGTGAACACTTCCTGCGAACTCTGTAAATGGACTATCAGCTTGGCGCGGACTAAACTCCTCGTTAGGGTTCACTATATCGACGGTGGTAACTTCTCTGGGGATGATTCCATTCACCCCATAGTTTTCTTTTCCCTTTCGCTGGTGTTGACTTTCTCTCAATCGAGAATCTCTCCACCAGGGACGATCGTGCTCACACATACAGACGCGGAGGTTATTGCCTGGTTGCTGTGGATCATTCTTTGATCGTCAGGATTTCACACCTCTGATGCACCGGTTAGGCACACAATCGAATGTGTGATTTACATTAGGCGATCGTGGGATAATGTTTACTTTGCCCTATGGGAACAGCATTTTCGTTCATTGCTGTTGCTCCGCAATGGCCTTTGTTCAGGCTAAGTACATTGGAGTAGGGACAAAGGTTTTGTCGACGGCTTGGTTTTCCGGCAATTCGCTTATCGCCGGAGATGTGATGTTTGTCGACATCTGGCGCAGCTGTGCCAACCGCTTATGTATATCCAGTTAATGGATCGATACTCAATTTCTGTTGGTGAGTCATGTCCTTCGATCGGGAACAGCATTTTCGTGCATTGCTGTTGCTCCGCAATGGCCTTTGTTTAGGCTAAGTACATTGCGGTAGGGACAAATGTTTTGTCGACGGCTTGGTTTTCTGTCAATTCGCTTTTCGCCGGAGATGTGATGTTTGTCGACATCTGGCGCAGCTGTGCCAACCGCTTGTGTATATCCAGTTAATGGATCGATACACAATTTCTGTTGGTGAGTCATGTTCTTCGATCGCCGCGCAGGCGTAGAAAAATTATTCAGGACTTGTGGCCCACGTATCTGTGGATACGTGGGGTTGTTGACTCCACCATGAATGTTACCTTTTATTTCAGGTGTAAAGGAGAACTTTTGAGAACACGTATCTGTGAGCACGTATAGTTTGGCTATAGGTGAGTGTGTTACTTGGTGGAACGACGACATCTCGACCTATAGTGGTTTGTGTGGTTTGTAGAACCGTCACAAGGGTGCGATATCCTGGAAAGGAGAAATCCCTTGGTAAAGATGGGACACCAAAGGAAAAGAAAATGGAAGAGAAAGAAAGAACAACCGGGTGAGTTTCCATTCTTTCAAAAAATTGTATGAAGTTAGTCAAGTGATAGCATACACCGCGAACGGTCCGCGAAAGCAAAAAACTAAGAGTGTCGGCGCGAGTTTCTCGAGCAACATAAAGGTATTCAAAAAAAAAAAAAAGAAAGAAAACAAATTAAAAAAAAAATACAAAAAAATTAAATTACAAACCAAAAACTGTTTTGATTTTACGGATAATGTTCGGCGGAATACATGCAAAAAAATAAAAAATGCGACGTGATCTGAACGACATAACACACACTCCCATACACACACAGATCTTAACTACCTACAATCACACGACTTTTACGCAGAACACCGGCTCACTCGCCTGCTCTGACATTCTCTCGATTGCTCTCTCGCCCGCTCAGTCGTTCGCATTTTAAAGTTGATCGTAACGGAAGTTACTGGGAAGGGAGTGATGGGGCGTTTCTAGCAGACACACGACAATAGTTAAGAACAACAACGCCACCAAAAGCACATCCATTACAGCCGTATACCGTAGCAATAATATAGCATTTCCTCATCAGTCGAATGTACTTGAGTTTAGAAATCGAATTCGTACACGCGGCCAGTAGCCTGATGCTTCAATGCTTCGTTTCTCACCCGTTTCATCGTATGTCCAAATCACCTTCTTCAGTATCCTTGCTTAACGCAACAATCCGACGTGATCTATATACACAACACACCATTGTTACGGACCTTGCGTCCATGTCCTCACCTAACACCCACTAATTCCCGCAAATTTCCCCTCTCTACCTGTAAAGGGAAGAAAAATCGTCAAGTAGCTAATTTGCATAAACTACTATGCAAATTCTACTTGGCAGGAAAAAATAATAAAAAACGGCGCTGGCGCCGTATAAAATCAAAACGTCAACGGCGAAAAGAAAAAAAATATATTCATTCGTCGTTAAAATATTGCACAAGAGAGTAAAAAACATTCTACAACCTCCCAAGATTCCCTTACAATACGACGAAAAGTTGATTGACCACGTATCAGCCCTTAACCGATTCATCTATGCCAGATACAATTGTGGCTAAGCCACAAATTAAGCAACCAGTGAAAGAGCAACCGTCAAATGAAAACTTAAATATCGCAATTCAAAGTATCTTGGAAGAGAACGAGACAACATCGACAAATCGCCCTAAAATAACTAATTACGAAGCAGTTACGCCTGCCTCCATGAATAATCCCACAAGTTGTACAGGGGAGCACAAAGCTCAACGTCCCTGCAACCTGCCAGCAGCAGAGACAGCAGCATCTACACCGACCGCTCCACGGTCAATACAAGTAAGTCAATCCGCTTACCTTACTTATTTATTAAACTAGTATATTAAATTGTGTAAAATATCTACAACACCATCTCTCATAGGTAAACAGAACTTTACTAGTACAATCACGACTTCCGCATGGAGCACCGGCACACTCGCCTGCTCCGATATCCTCTCGCTCGCTCGTTCCTCGCTCCATCGTTCGCACACGAAGTTGATAGTAACAAAGTTAGTGAGGAGGGAGTAGTGTGACGTTTCTAGCAGATACACACAATATGCAAGCAAATAGTGAAGGGCACCGAAAGGAAATTCGGATAAACAAAGCATCAAAGCCGTATACCATAACAATTCCACATCAGTTGAGTGTACTTGAGTTTAGGAATCGAATTCGTTCACGTGGCAGTGACCTGATGCGCTGAGCTTTGGTTCTATCGTTTAGTGATTCTTACCGTGATAGTGTCGGTTCGAATCACACTCTCTTCACTATCGTCGCAAACGCTATAGTGTATCCAAGTTTCATAGACAGTAATTAATCGGCGCCAAAACTCGGATTTATTGTGCCTAAACTCTGTCAACAGAGAGTTGGAAATGTTCATTCGAACACGTTTTTGGTCTAGCGTGAGCAAACGCGGCGTTTGGGTGCGGCACGCAACGCGCGGACAGCTTTCTCATGCCGAAATCTTTTTTTTTATTTTTTTTATTAGACTTCTCTCGGAAGAGGCGAACCTATAGCGCCGAGTGGGCGCCCCGAGATGCCATCAAATAACAGTTGCAGTTCTTTTTGAACAGTTGCAGGTTGTAACGCTCCGGGAACACTCGCGTGGGAAGGCAGCTCCACAGCTTCCCCGCTCTGTAATGGAACGAGTTGTGATACAGGGATGTTCGCGCCGTCGGGAGATGAACCACAAAATCCGTCGGATTGTCTTGTGGAGCGTGTATAAACCGAATTGCATGGAACAATGCCAAGAATCTCCGAAGAACAGCACCCGTGATAATATCTGTAAAACAGACAGAGGTCGGCTACGCGCCTTCGATGTGATAGCGACTGTAGTCCCGACGTCAGCGCCGAGTCCCCGATCAGGCGGATCGGTCGTCTCTGTACGCTCTCAAGTAAGTCGAGCGTATGTGTAGGAGCCGAGCTCCAAACATGAGAGCAATATTCGAGCGCGGGTCTAATTTGGGATTTATATAGGAGAAGAAGTTGGGCCGGAGTAAAATATTTCTTGGCTCTAAAAAGATAGCTCAGTTTTCCTGAGGCTGATCTGGCGATACCCGATACGTGTTTATGCCATGATACATTCCCACAGACCGTGACGCCGAGCAATCTCAAACTTTCCTCAACCTCGAGGGCCCGGCCATTCATCATCAGCTGTGGAACCGATGATCCAGTTTTCTTTGTGAATGTTGTATACTGTGTCTGTGTCTTAATATGTGACAAACACGTTCTTCGGACACTTTCATAGCCTCTACTATCTCTCTCAGTTTAATTCGGCGGTCGTCTAGCACCATTTGGTGAACTTTAGCGATGTTATCGTCAGTGCTTGCAGTTTTTGGACGTCCCGAACCTTCATCGTCTCTCAAGCTCTCACGGCCATGTTTAAATTCAGCTACCCAAAATGTCACTGTGGTAAATGATGCTACAGAGTCCCCATACACAGAGTCCAACTCATCTTTGATTTGCGTAGGCGCATTGCCTTTCAAAAACAAAATTTTAATAACAGCTCGATACTCAAGTTTTAGCCATTTTCACAAAAACACTCACTGAAACGACTGTCAAATAAAAACTACGCGTCCAAAATGGTTGAAATTTTGATGAGTAACTGTCAAAAGATGCACAACTACATTCACTACCTTTTATTGGAGAGTGTTGCTATCTTCACGTTGAGGTCGGAAACTTTTCAGCGCACCCATGTACCTATATGGTTAGGTCTTATAAACTGCTGTTTTTTTTTTTTTTTTAAATTAAAAATTATCACAACACGGCGGTGGCATATATAACAAAAACGCCACCCAGTTTGTGTTAGCATAAAAATCTTTATTTTTATAATAACACAACATCACACAACACTACACACAACATATGTAATAACACAACATCACACTTAACACTACTTCAACATTTATTAAGGCTCTTTTTTATAATTACAATAAATAGGGTTTGATGTAGGATGTTATTTCACTGAAAGCATGATAGGCGAACTATGTGTGGTTTTTGGATAAATTTTCACAGAGGAACAGCCTGAATGACACCGGAACACGTTACTGTTTGTTTAATAAACGATTATTCATTCGACATTTTAAGCAGTTTATATTAACATGATTGCCAGTCCGTCATATTACCTTGCACAACGACCCTTTTTTCGACTGTTGTGGATGATGACTGAATTTCGACTCTTTAAGGACTGGCTCAATAGTATAGTGGTTAGCATACCCGCCTGTCACGCGGGAGACCGGGGTTCGCTTCCACGTCGGGGAGCCTCTGGCGCAAGACTAATGACCTTGCCCGGAAAAAACAAATCATTATGGAAAATTTAAGAAGCCCCACGACTTGCTAAATAGGGCCAAGACCGGTTCCCGGTTGTAGTGATGATGATGATGAAGGGCTGGCTCAAGGCGCTCAATAAGTACATATATATCGACTCATTTTTGCAACATCGCTTTCTTTATCGATAGTTATACCTCCACTCGTTTACGTCCATATCCATCTTGTTAAATGGTTAAATCGCGACTTTCTTGCGATTCGAAAATGCTTCGTCAAAAGGTGTCACGATTAATGGGAAGCTCGATTTCTTCACGGTTATCTGCTTTGGTTGGGTTTTTTAACCTCATCACCTACTCTGGTCTCATCACCGCTTGGTTATCTACTCTAGTCTCATCACCGCTTGGTTATGTACTCAGGTTTCATCACCGACTAGTCATTTACTCTGGTGTCCGCACCGCTTGGTTATCTACTCTGGCCTCATCTGCCCTTGGTCACACCACTCTGGCGGCATCGCACACCCTTCATCACACGCTGCCGGTCGACGTGTCGCTCTCTACCCGATTCCTTCTTGGACGCGCCACCATCACCCCGTCGGCTAGTCTTTCAGGGACCCAGACTCACTTGCCATCGGAACCCCGTACATTTACTGGTCCTTCGATCATTATCACCTACATCGCAGTGAAAGTGCGAGTGCATCCTTGAAAAAGATTCGGGGCAAATGGCCGCAATGTCCCAGATTGAGGAACTCATCGCCGCCCAGTTCGCGGCACAAGACCCGAAGTCTCGCGCGTTCCTCAATCTGAAGAAAAGGGCACCACCAACGATGGGTTCAGTGGAGACTCGACATCAGAACCTTAGGCTGAAATGGGAAGATATTCGAAAGGGGCATAAGGAGATCGTACGCCTGGCAACTCAAGAAATTAAGGGTCATCGCTACTTCGCGGAGGGCTTCTTCGACTCGGCCGGGAAATTTACTTAGACGAGCAGGCGAACTTCAGCGACGCTCATCACGCTCTCACCTCGGGCTTCCCGGCACCACCAAAGGCCTTTGCCGTAATTCCCCGCATCTCCAATATTAATCCCGCCTACCCCCTAAAACTACCTCCATTGCAGCTACCAAGATTCTCTGCGGGAATTCAGAATGGAAACCGTTCAAAGACTTGTTCCAGGTAGTAGTCGCGAACCATCCAGACCCCACGGATGTTGAACGCCTCCACTACTTAAAGAGTAGCCTCCATTATGACCCCGCTAGGACCGTCAAGAATACCCCCGTCACGGAGGAAAACTACACACGGGCTTTGACCAAACTAATGGAGCACTACGATTATACTCATCCCCTGGTCCAGTCTGTCTTGAGTGCTCTCCCCCAGGTACCCGCGGTCCCCAAGGAATCTGCCATGGGCTTACGTCAACTCCGCGGCGCTATCAATGACACTGTCGAGACCCTGGATGATCTCAGCCGTCCCGTAAACGCCTGGGATGAAACACTCGTCTACCTGACCACCCAGCGCCTGGGTTCACGCACGGGACGTGAATGTCAGACAGCGCATGGAAACGACATGGAGCCCTCCATAAACCAGCAGCAACAAAAGTTGTACTTCAACTGCGGTCGGTGGCACTTGCTTCGCGACTGCCTCTCCATCAAAAATTGCAGACAGTGTCAGGAACGACACCACACCTCAACCTCAACGCCTCATTCATCATCACCTCCAGAAGCGGGTACCAGCCCCAAAGGCAAAGCGGCCAGATTCGAACCGCTCCTCTTTCGCGGGCGATACTCGGTTCGCGAAGTTGGACCATCAATTCACTTATCCTGCCCCCCCCCCCCTCTGATTATACGCCGTGTCCCCGACTTCTGCCCGGAAACCTCTACATCGTGGCGGCCCTGGACCTTGCAGACCCGAATATCTCATCGACGGACAAGGTTTAACAATAAATGTGGTGGTATATCATCCATTAATCATCCATTTTGTTTTCGAATTACTTTTTTACTAAATAAAAAAAGTTTTTCTTTATTTGGATCTTTACAATTTTTTCTGTTAAGTTAAGAGATGACTGCAGCTGTCTAGTTCATAAATGTCAAATATGATCGACGTAGGACGCTTTGGCGAATTTATACGTGTTCAAGTGTTCCGCCGAACACTGCTTGCCGCAGAGAAAACATACATACACAACAAATACAGCACAAGAATGAAACTCAGGCAAATTGTTTTTAGGAAGCGTTTATTCAATTTCCTTTTATTTATGAATGTTTATAAGCGGCAACGTTAAACTAATACTGTTCTTTTCTATCGCGGTGAAACACTAAAAAAATGAGTTATATGTGAATCTTTACACAATTGTACAATTTAATTCAAAAACACTTAAAGAGTTTTTGCACAAAGCGGATAGTTCCTTCAACACACGATATAATTTAAAAGTTGGTGAAACCTCGACATTTCTTTACTTGTCCTACCTCGAAAAAGACTCTTCTTCTCCACCGTTCGATATAGACGACTCGTCGCGTTGCCGATCAAAATTTTACTTAACCTCTCGGATACTCTTTTTTTTCAGTCCCTGTGTGTTTTGTATCTGCAGTTGTGCAGACACAATTTCCTGTAAGGAGAAAATTCTCACGCATACATGTGGAAGCTTCACCGTCGTGGTTGACGGTGGGTTCTATTCCCACGCTGCTTGGTTAGGTCGACCATCTGGTGTTGACGATCGCCTGGACGTCTAGTCCGCTGGTATCTATTGGATTTGAAATCCAAGAGAGTTTTTCACATGGTGTGAAAAACAAACATTCCGCTGATGCATTTCTGCTTGGCGGACAGTGGCAACGGCGCAATGCTGTGCCGTATTTATTTATTGCAGCTGGCCTTCGTAAAACTTCAAACAAAGTATTGTTTGGAGTTACGTGGTGCTTGGTTTTTCGCGCCATCTGGGTGGTTACGAGGCTAAGGAATGCGGTCCTTTGTTTGCGGTGAATATTTGGGTGATCTAATGTTTAGATCAACCGCACCACGTCCGTTGGTCGGTTAATTGTTTTAATTGTAATTCCCTGCATCTCGTGCAGATGTTCAGGGTTGCCGACTTGTGGTGCTGGCATTCACTTAGCTTGCGATTGCACACGTCGAAGGATGCATGGATGTTTCTCCTTGTTTCAGGTCGTAGGTTTTAGGTATGGAGAATTATAATTGTTGAGCTTAACCTAAAAAGCTTTGGGGACGTTCAGTTCCTTGCTTTTTGGTGTCGGTCTCAACGTTGGCTGCGAGTTGCAGGCCCTATCGTGGGACTTTGGGGCACGCGTCTGTGGGCGCGTGCAACGCTCTCAGGTAAGTACGTTCTTTGAAGATAGGAACCTTACCTGAGTAGACTTGTGCGTTCGTAGAACGCTACATCACTCCCCCCCTAGTGACGTAGTCACGATATGAGGTAGTTAGTTGCTTGGGGGGTGTAGTTGAGTTTTACGAGCGTGCTCCCTTCCGTATTGGGCGGTGTTTGGGTGGTAGAGGAGCGAAAGTTAGCGCGTTCGTCGTTCTTTTTCGCTTGTCAGAAGTTGGGGTTTCAGGTTGCCGTACATTGAGAATCTTCGCAGCGTCTTCTTGTGCGCGCAGATCTCGGGCGCGCTGCCGCGTTATCGGTCCGTGTAGGATGTCCGATGCCCCGCGCGCGACCATTTCGCGAGGGTTTGGTTGATTCTCAACATTTGACGTGCCTGGCGTTTCGTGGGAGTCTGCTGGGTGGCGTAGGGGGCAGGTTTCGGCTACCGCCGCTGGTTGTTGATGCCCTTCTCCCAGTACGGTATCTGGTGGTAGTTCCAGGTGGCACGGTTTCAATCTTTCGACACTGACGGTGTACGGCTTGCCGTCGATGTCTACAGAGAAAACACGGTTGTTTATCCGATCCAGCACCCTGTATGGCCCTTCGTAGGGCGGTTCTAGAGGTTTCCTAACTTTGTCCACCCTGATGAAGACGTGCGTGCAGCTGTCCATCTCTGGGTGAACAAATATCCTCTTGGAACCGTGTCTGGCGACAGGTGTTGCCCTGACCTTTCGCATAAGTTTGCGTAGGTTTTCCAAATTTGGCAACTGTTCGAGCGGTGGTTCTCCATCGGCGAAGAACTCTCCTGGGAGGCGCAGATTGGTTCCGTAAGTCAGATCTGCTGCTGAGGCTCCCAGGTCTTCTTTTATGCTTGTGCGCAAGCCTAAAAGAACTGTCGGTAGTACGTCCAGCCATTGATTATCGTCGTGACACATCAGTGAGGCTTTCAGTGAGCGATGCCATCGTTCAATCATCCCATTGGACTGGGGGTGATAAGCTGTCGTGTGGCTTTGTTGGCAGCCGAGTAGATCGGTCAGCTGCTTGAAAATCGCCGCCTCGAACTGTGGTCCTCGATCGGCTGTGAGGGTAGCTGGGACGCCGAAACGTGTGACCCAAGTCGAATAGAATGCTTTGGCTACATTCTCTGCGGTCACTGTTCGTAGTGGCACTGCTTCTGGCCACCGAGTGAAACGATCGATCATCGTCAGGAGGTACAGGTAACCTCTCGACGGCGTAAGCGGTCCCACAATGTCGATGTGAACATGGGCGAATCGTGCCTCGGGGAGCTTAAACTGTGCTGGCTGTAGCACGTTATGTCGATCGACTTTGCAACGCTGACATTGCAAACAATTGCGTGCCCAATTTGTTATGTCTTTGGCCATATGTGGCCAGACGAATTTACGTCGGACGGCTGCAACGGTTGCGCGTCCGCTTGGGTGGGCTGGGTTATGGAATGTTTCGTACACATTCCTTCGAAACTTTTCTGGGATGTAGGGGCGAGCTGTCCCTGTCGATACATCACACCAGACTTCATCTTTTGAGTCGTTGAAAGGAAGTTTACGCAGAACTAGTGCTGTCTCCGCTTTCAATAGGGACTCGAGTTGATGGTCCTCTCCTTGCGCTTGTGCCAAGTCGGCATCATCGATTTGCGCACGGAGTTTAATTGCATCGATACGCGAAAAAGCGTCTGCAATTACGTTGTCTGCACCTGGAACATATTCGATTCGGGTGCTAAATTGCCCGATGAAATCCAGGTGCCGTTCCTGTCGTGGAGTTGAACTTCCCGCTTTCTTTCGGAAAGCGTACACCAGTGGTTTGTGATCAGTTTTGATCGTCAACTGGCGTCCTTCGACCATGTGCCGGAAGTACTTTACTGCGGAGTAGATCGCTAGTAACTCCCTGTCGTAGGCACTGTATCGTCGCTGGGTCGGGTTCAATTTTTTTGAGAAGAAGCCCAGCGGTTCCCATTTACCATCGCACTCTTGTTCGAGTACGGCCCCAATTGCAGTGTCGGAAGCGTCACACTGTATGGACAATGGGGCTCCTTCGATGGGGTGTCGAAGCAAAGTTGCGTTCGCCAGCTGCTCTTTCGATAAGCGAAAAGCTTGGTCAGCTGACTCGGTCCACTTAATTGGTCGCTTATCGTTGCGTTTGGCTCCTACTAGATATTCGTTGAGAGGAGCCTGGACCTGTGCGGCGTTTCGGAGTGTTGGGCGATAGAAGTTCAGCATGCCCAAATAACGCCTTAATTCTCGCACGTTCGTGGGGCGAGGAAATTGCATTAGTGCGTCCACCCTGTCCTGTAATGGGCGGACGCCTTGGCCATTTATACAATAGCCAAGGTACTTGACTTCCGCTTCTCCGAGGTGGCACTTGTCTGGATTGATTACCAGGCCGAAATCTCGGAGGCGCTCGAACACTTGCTTCAAATGGGAGCGATGTTCAGTCATGTTTTTCGATGCTATGAGTATATCATCGATATACGCATAGCAGAAGTCAAGTCCGCGGAGAGCTGAGTCTATGTAGCGCTGGAACGTTTGCGCTGCATTTCGGAGACCGAATGTCATCACCTTGAACTCGAATAGTCCAAAAGGTGTGGTTACCGCGGTTTTCGGTATATCTTCGGGAGCCACCGGAATTTGGTGGTACGCCCTCGTGAGGTCGAGGGTCGAGAAAACTTCGCACCCCTGCAGCTTATAAGAAAAGTCGTGCAGGTTTGCTATCGGATACCGATCGGGTGTCGTCACCGCGTTCAGCATTCGGTAATCACCGCATGGACGCCACTCGCCGTTGCTCTTTTTGACGAGATGGAGTGGGCTCGCCCAAGGGCTATCGGATGGCTGGCAGATTCCTAAGTCGAGCATATACTCGAATTCTGCACGAGCCTCACGCAATTTTTCGGGAGCCAATCTGCGCGGGCGTTGGCTCACTGGGGGGCCGCGCGTTTCAATGTGATGAAAAACGCCGGCTTTTGCGCGTCGGGGATTACTAAGCGGAACTGTAATGTCCGCAAATTCGCGCAACAGATCGCTGAATGGACCGTTTGCGGTTGTGCACGTTAACGTTAATGCCTTTCCCGCCTTTGCGTTTACTGGCTGAGAAAGAGACGTTAACGGGTCCATCAGTCTATTACGTGCTACGTCCACTACTAGTTTATAGTGTCGCAGCAAGTCCGACCCTATTAGAGGATCGGTGACATCGGCTACTACGAAGTACCATCGAATTGGTCGACGTAGGCCTATTTTTAGTGTCATTAACTTCCTACCGTATGTCTTGATAGGGGTATTGTTCGCGGCGAACAATTTCAATTCATCCGGCAACCGAGTGGCAGGTGCGTATGAGCGCGGAAGAACGGAAATATCCGCACCTGTGTCAATAATGAAGTCCATATTTAACTTCGAATCGTATATTGACAAGCGACTTAATTGGGGGTTGCCGGCCGTTTGCGCTTCTTCTACGGTCGGCAGTTCTAGTTTAAAGAACTAGCCTGTATTGCTGGCACATGTGACCAGTTGCAGGGTTGCCTGCACTTCCTGGCTTGTGCCCCGAAACGGTGGTGGAAGTAACACCTGCCCAAGGTGTTTTCGTTGGTTGGGGTGCGCGATCTACCGCGCCCGCGTCTAAAGTTTTCACGCGACCTGCTTCGTCGCCGTGATCTGTCACGGCCAGGCCATGAATTGTTCCCCACGCTGAGGTTATTCAGTTGCGCTTGCAACTGCTGGACCTGCCTGCCTAAGCGTTCTATCTCATTGCTCGTTTGTGTTGCATGAGTGCACGTTACCGTGGAGGTTCGTGGTTGGGGCAGAGGTGGATTTTGCGCGGGGTTCGTTACCGGAAGGAATTGGAGATCCGTTCGGGATCTATCCGTGGCCATTACTGCCTCGGCGTGTCGCGCTAGCTCGTCGAGACCAGATTCGGCTAGAGGCGCGACGATTGCCTGAACGTATTCTGGTAAAGATTCTCGAAATATAGCCGTTAAGGCTGTCTCGGACATGTCCGTGCCGGCCAGCGCACGGAAATAGGCGGCGCGCTGGGATGGTCGCATCCCAGAGGTGTCGGTCGACCGTAATAAACGTCGCAAGCGATTTTGCGGCGTTTCACTATAGGCGTTAGTCACCATCTCTTTAAACGCCGTGTACGGTTGCGGAGATGGGGTTTTTATCAGACACTTCGCATATGGGATTAATTTTGGGTCTTGTACCCGTGTTACCACGAGGAATTTCACTTCCTCGTCGGTGATTCCTTCCACTCTGAAAACCCTTTCGGCGTAACCGAACCAGTAGTCTGGGTCGTCGGACGTGAAGTCCGGTAATATTGCGTTACGCAGTTGTGGGCGGTGGTCCGCCTGGAATGGGATGTCGGCTTCTTGACGGAGGGCAGGAGCCTGTGATGTCGTTGGCGAAGGTCGGGCGTCGTTTGCCATTTGCGTTTTTTGAACCGTGCTTTTCGACCTGGTGGTTAATGTCGACTTGGGGAGGTCTCGCGTTAATTTTCTCTGTGGGAGAGCGATTATATTTCCTCTCAACGTTTTCGCTTTCTGTATCGAAGCTTGCGACCTTGTGGTTGGCATCTACTTTCAAAAGTTTCGCGTCGAAAATCTGTCGCTCGGTGTGCGGATCGCTTGTTAACGAGAGGTTCGCGTTTACTTTTTTCGAGAAGTTTTTTCGAGTGGAACGCGGTAAAACGACCTGCTGGTTCCAAAGATATGACAGGGGAAAAGGCCTAGCACAAAAGGATTCTATCTATTTTCCAAAGATAGTAAAAAGGGTGGGCCTACACCAGAGGATCCTACGTGTTGTTCGACTGTGCTGGCAGCGGACAGAGAGAAACTTTTCCGTTCGGAGGAGGACAAGCAGCACGAGGAGGTAAGAACTATCAAGGTTTTTCGCGGATGCGCAGCTATGTCTGCGTTGATTTTATTTCGGGGGATTAATTTCGCTTTATTTCGCGTTCTTACGAGAAAGTAATGCCGAGTGTGTCGTTAGTTCGTGTGTGCTTCAGGCTCTGAAGGAGCTTACCAAATTTCTATTTAATATTTTGGATTTGTGCTTTCTTTAGTAATATTTTTATTTCCGCTCTGAAGGAGCTTACAAAAATCTCTATATATATGGCTTGAAATAAGCTGACAGGAAATGCGTATAATTCTCGCCTTCCGATTGGATACGAAGGAGGCCACTGTCTAATGCTCGGGAACTAAAAATAATAATGTCCTAACATAAGTCAGCCGCTATTGGCCGTATTACCATGATTCTTTTTTGACATGATTTAATCTTACGTAAATATCTTTTTCTTAACGGCGTCTCAGAAGGAGCTACGCGCCGTGTTTTAAAAGGACTTTAAGGCTCGGATGGAGTTTCACACAGATTTCTCACTTCAGCTCTGAAGGAGCTTCATAAATTTTTCACACACAAAAAAAAAAAAAAAAAATATTTTATCTGCACTATGAGACTCAGAGGGAGCTCGCACAAGAAATTAAAGTAGGATATATATATATATGTATCACAATTTGTTTACTGCACTACAGACTAAGAAAGGAAAAAGAAGAATATGATAAAAAAGGAAATTGTTTTAGTGTGCATTAAAATTCGAATTTTTGCTCGGAAGGAGCTTACTACATTTCGGTTTTTCTCAGAAGGAGCTTAATCAATTTTAAAATATGAATGACTCTTTTATTATAATATAAAGGAAGAATAAAATGACTTGCGGCTTTTTTTTTTTTTTTTTTTTGGAGATGTCCTGCGTTGTTGGGCTTCGTGGGGCGAAAGTGGGCTGCAGTTCGGTGGTGTCGTCGCTGTCACTGGCACTTCGCTTTACTGGGTGCTTATGTTCATCCTTGAGTTTCGGCACTGTTTTTCGCTTCTAGTTTTTTTAGTGTCTTTTTTTATTTTTCGGCATTCACTGTTTTTTTTTTTTTTTATTTACCGTGTGTATTTTTCTTTACATTGTTTTTCGCGGCGTGTTCTGTTCACTTTCCCTCGTCGGGATGTCACCACTTTGGCGAATTTATACGTGTTCAAGTGTTCCGCCGAACACTGCTTGCCGCAGAGAAAACATACATACACAACAAATACAGCACAAGAATGAAACTCAGGCAAATTGTTTTTAGGAAGCGTTTATTCAATTTCCTTTTATTTATGAATGTTTATAAGCGGCAACGTTAAACTAATACTGTTCTTTTCTATCGCGGTGAAACACTAAAAAAATGAGTTATATGTGAATCTTTACACAATTGTACAATTTAATTCAAAAACACTTAAAGAGTTTTTGCACAAAGCGGATAGTTCCTTCAACACACGATATAATTTAAAAGTTGGTGAAACCTCGACATTTCTTTACTTGTCCTACCTCGAAAAAGACTCTTCTTCTCCACCGTTCGATATAGACGACTCGTCGCGTTGCCGATCAAAATTTTACTTAACCTCTCGGATACTCTTTTTTTTCAGTCCCTGTGTGTTTTGTATCTGCAGTTGTGCAGACACAATTTCCTGTAAGGAGAAAATTCTCACGCATACATGTGGAAGCTTCACCGTCGTGGTTGACGGTGGGTTCTATTCCCACGCTGCTTGGTTAGGTCGACCATCTGGTGTTGACGATCGCCTGGACGTCTAGTCCGCTGGTATCTATTGGATTTGAAATCCAAGAGAGTTTTTCACATGGTGTGAAAAACAAACATTCCGCTGATGCATTTCTGCTTGGCGGACAGTGGCAACGGCGCAATGCTGTGCCGTATTTATTTATTGCAGCTGGCCTTCGTAAAACTTCAAACAAAGTATTGTTTGGAGTTACGTGGTGCTTGGTTTTTCGCGCCATCTGGGTGGTTACGAGGCTAAGGAATGCGGTCCTTTGTTTGCGGTGAATATTTGGGTGATCTAATGTTTAGATCAACCGCACCACGTCCGTTGGTCGGTTAATTGTTTTAATTGTAATTCCCTGCATCTCGTGCAGATGTTCAGGGTTGCCGACTTGTGGTGCTGGCATTCACTTAGCTTGCGATTGCACACGTCGAAGGATGCATGGATGTTTCTCCTTGTTTCAGGTCGTAGGTTTTAGGTATGGAGAATTATAATTGTTGAGCTTAACCTAAAAAGCTTTGGGGACGTTCAGTTCCTTGCTTTTTGGTGTCGGTCTCAACGTTGGCTGCGAGTTGCAGGCCCTATCGTGGGACTTTGGGGCACGCGTCTGTGGGCGCGTGCAACGCTCTCAGGTAAGTACGTTCTTTGAAGATAGAAAATTGCAAAAATTATAACATCTCCCGATAGGGTGATTAATTTTGCGCCACATTTAATAATACTTGTAAATGTGTATCACTTGCTGCTGCAATGACATAGCTTTAATTTGCCAACATGTCCTCAGGATTTTCCGTGTACCTTTGTCTTTATGATCCTTTGTTCTTATTGTTGGTTGGTGAGTGTTGCGGATTCGCAAATAAATATAGCGGGGAGAATCTAGTACGTTCACCGTCTAGTACACTCCCCGACCAGCATATTCACCACACGCCTGTCAGCCGCCAGCTGACAATGCGTCATCACCCAGGGACGCCATCGGACTGTCACCCTTTTCAAATGTGACCAACGGTTTTTAGTATCCGCCAGCTCTTCGTCGCGAGTGCACCGTTCGCTAGTCAACTTAACAGTTCGTGTTCTCTCGCTGCAAACAGCGTCACGGTATTAAATCGGAACAAACTCCCTAAAATGGGATTAATTTATTTACTTTACTAAGTTAAATACCTAAAATATAAATGTTAGATACATTTTAAAGGGTGCATTGTGCTTACACGACCACTAGAGGCTTACTTGGATGCTGCTCTATCAGCCTTGTAACACCTTGGACGCCACGTCTTTGTTCATATCACTTTGGACGCGGCTTTATTAACCTTGCATCATCTTGGACGTGACTTCTCTGTTCAGTTCCCACGTTGGACACTACCCTATCAGTCTTGCATCATCTTGGACATCACCTCTCTGTCCGCCTCACCACCAGAATTGTATCCTAGAACAGTGAGCCTCGCCGTCTAACTTAGGCATATCTGAATAAATGAAAATGATTTTTCTTTGTTTCCTGATATTGTAAATAATATTTTTCTTTTTAACTTATTGTGAATACAAATTAGCTCGATCGGTTTGTAAAACATGGGCCTGGTTGCCATGAATGTTTCATAGTGACAGCTGTCTTCAGAAATGTTGGGTGTGAAATGTGTACATTCCTTTGTCGTTTTGAACGGATTCAGTTCCACTAATCTTTTATTTTGCCATCTACTCGATCTCACTCATTTTACTTTTTTTTCCTAGTTATAAGAAAATACGTTTTCATTTTGCTTTTAATTAAAAACCTTTAATCCAAAACAATCCTTTCTTTTCACGCGCATCTCAACAGGTTATGCGCCCAGTCCATAAGGAAGATCGAGGAAAATTTTAAAAATAAAATGTTTTCGCTTTTGTTTATTTTTTTTTTTATTTTACTTCTCCCAGGAAAGGCGAACCTATAGCACTGAGTCAGTGCCCTGAGATGTTATTTTTTCTCGAGCGGCTCCATCAGCTAACCTCTGAAAGTTGCTCAAGAATGTCTCCCAAGCATTTCACGAAGCCTATATCTTAATGGTGACTCCTCGATAGTATAGGGGTTAGTATACCCGCACAAGACTAATGACCTTGCCCGGAAAAAACAAATCATTATGGAAAATTTAACAAGCCTCAGGACTTGCTAAATAAGGCCAAGACCGGTTCCCGGTTGTAGTGCCGATGATGATGATGATGATGATGATATCTTAATGGGGTGGCATTTCACCGGCCGGCTGGGCTTTAGGGCCCTATCTACCACTCAGCAATTGTGTCGAACTGCACAATAGCAAGGGTCGTCAGTTGAAAGTACGTTCAATCAAACGCAAGACACAACCTCCTTACCAACTCAGCCATTGAGGCGGCAAGAGTAGCCAATTAAATAGAATTCGAACAGTTATGAGTGCCTCAAGCTCGCATGGCCGAATGCCGCTTCTAAATGGAAGCAACTGTATCACATGGAAGGCACAGAAGGACACAGCCGTGCATCATCGTGGAAGATTCCTTCAACAAGTCGAGGGTGCACCGAACGGCTGGAGTAGAGCAGACTTAGCGGGAGGACAAGGATTTGGATGCCCGTGCAGGATTGCTTACAGCAATGGAGACAAATATAGTTGTTTTGGCAGGAACCCTGAAAACATCCAAAGAACACTGAGATTTCTTGTTAGAGTGTTACGACAAGAACGGCCCTCGCCAAAAAGACTGAGGAGTATCGCAAGTTGACCAGCCTCAGAATGACCACAGGAAAATCGATAATTGAATAAATTTAAATTTAATTTAAATTTTTAACTGTTAGCGACGCGTCATTCCACATCCAAGAGAGACGCCGACCCAGCACATCATAAAATGCCGAAGACGCCGCATGCAAAACAACATCGTGGGATTCCCAGGAACACGCGCCGATCCACAAATAAAAACTATCTTGGGAAGACGTCGCACCGAGGTAAATAAAGCCAAAAATTACCAAAAGCTGGACAAGGAAAAAAAAACCGGACGGAATCTCGGGCAGACGGACAATGAAGCAACATAGTAACCATTTCCCAGGGAAGCGCTAATTACCCGAGCACTAATTGCTTGATCCCTGAATATATGTGACACAATAGAACCACATTAGGCAGCTGATGATTGGACAATGGCACATGCCATCGATGGAAATGTGCAAGAGTAGTATAAATATAATGTAAAATTTGTAAATTTTTGAGGTTCGTGTACGTTCATTTTCTGTCACCAAATAAATGTATTATAAGCAAAGAAAATAATATCCTTTCAGAGGGAAGTTGTTCTTCTCTTCAATCCGCTCCTTTTCTTGATTTACAGGTCCCGCACGCCGCTAACCTGCAAGCGCCTTGCCAAAAGGACAACCTTCAGAGGACGCCCGAAGCGGACCGGGCCTTCCATTTGTGCGAGCAGGTCATCGCCGACGCAGCATGCACCACCTTCTTCCGCCCAGATGGGAACTTGGCGCTGAGGATGGATACCTTCGACATCGCAATAGGGACCGTGCTGGAGCAATAACAACCCAAGAACACCAGGCGATCTCTAGGCTTCTTCTCCAAAAAGCTCTTGGGTACCAAGAAGCGCTACAGCACTTATGACGGAGAGGTTTTGGTAATATACGCAGTGGTG
Source organism: Microdon myrmicae (assembly GCA_963931805.1). Classification (NCBI taxonomy): domain Eukaryota; kingdom Metazoa; phylum Arthropoda; class Insecta; order Diptera; family Syrphidae; genus Microdon; species Microdon myrmicae. The sequence continues at coordinate 48,933,822 of OZ007496.1, read as the reverse complement.
GACACTTCGATCGACCACAAGTCCACGCCCCGGCCCAGCGATCACACAAGACATCACCTCGAGTACATGCTGCGTTTCAACGCAAAACTGGAGGATGCTGGAGCCGCAGACAATGTAGTAGCCGACGCCCTGTTCAGGACCCACCTCGATGGTCCGTCTACAGCCAACGACAACGACGCAATCGACAGCACTAACCTACCAACGAACTCGCCACCGCTACTGGCGCGACGCCAACCACCGAAACGAACACAGCGCCGGATGGGCTGGAAATCTCGATGGCCATAACGCTGATCGTGGACACAATCGCCGAAGCGCAAGCCGCCGAACCAAACCTTCCGCACCTGATGGAATCCGTCCTACCACTGCCGCTGCTTTCAATCGGCGGCCACAATATTTACTGTAACACGAAGGAAAACACCATCCAACCGCACCTGCCAGCGCCCCTGCGACGTCAGGCCTTCAGTATCATTCACAGCTTGTCCCATCCAAGTGTCAGAGCAACAGTCAAAGCACCGGCGCGGAAATTCGTCTGGCCCGGCGTTCGCGAGGACTGTAAAGTAAGCCGTCACAACAAGGAGGCCCTCGGAAAATTCAAAGAGCCGGACAACTGCTTCGAGCACATCCGCATAGACCTCATGAAGATGTCATTATCCAAGGCATGCAGTACTGCCTGTTTATCATTGATAGATTCTCGCGATGGCCCGTGACGGTGCCTTTGCCCAAAATCCAAACACCTACAGTCGCCAAGGCATTCATATACCACATTGGTCAGCAACTACGGAACTCCACTTTGCGTCACGTCAAACAGATGGCCACAGTTCGAGGCGGAGCAAATTTTTTGCGAGACTGCTACCCAATGTTAGTGGACCCCGGCCCCACATAAGGAAACTGATAACCGGTGTCAATACCCCTATTATAATGTATGCAGCTCACATATGGGCAGGCGCCGCACAGTATAAGTCGTACATGAGGGGAGTGAACTCAGCACATAGGCTGGCATCATTAAGAGCATGCTGCGCATTCCGAACAGTATCCGAAGATGCCATAAATGTTTTGACCGGGAGGACACCACTTAACAATGCAGCTCACAAGAGAATCGCCGACGAATGCGGTCACAATTAGAGCTCTCAACCCTAAGAGAATGGCAACGAATGTGAGATTCTTCCGCCAAAGGAAGATGGACCTACATCATGATACCTGATGTAGAAACCTGGGTAAAAAGAAAACATGGCGAGCTAAACTACCACTTGACTCCGCTGATATTTGGCATGGATGCTGTCAATCACTCGCACTGCTTGTATTGCGATGGCAAAATAGAAAATGCGGAACACGTACTCTCACAGTGCGCGAGGTTCGAGACCGCATGAACGATTTTGGAGAGACATATGAGACGTACAATTATCCCAACAGGAGTAATATAATACATGCTAAGTTCTAAACAAGCATAGTGCAAATGATATTCTATGTCACATGGTGCAGCAGTTGCGATGCGACGAGCACAGTAACAGGTAAACTCCGTACCGCCCCGCCATGGAATATCTAGAAAGTTCCGCGGGGATCAACGGGAATATGTGTCTGTCGGGAGGTGATTTAGTCGGTAAAAAATCCGGCACGCCTCTGGATCGGTCCAAACCCTTGTCCATATAATTTTATATATATTACATATTTTTCTCTTTATCCAATATCGCTTATATTAAGTTATATAAATGAGGATTCTGACCTCGCCAAAATAGAATATAGCCGAAGCGATGAGAAGGCTATCTGAAGGACCAGAGGAATCCAACTCAAGGTATGCGATCGAGCTACCACACTTCAACGGTGCCAGCGAAGAATGGTTGACATTTCGAAGGACGCACGACGACAAGTATCCGATTTCACCCACGCTCAGAACTTGGCGTGTTTGCACAGAGCACTCCAGGGAAGAGCTAGAGAGGCTCTGAGAAGTCCCCTATTTGTTGCCGAGAGCCCCAAAGAGATCTAGAAGAGGCTGGAAATATAGGCCAGGAGGCCTGGCCCTAGCGGAATTGAAGAAACTAAAGAGTCTACCACGAGTTGCCATCAGGAGATGCGACCACTTGAGAACTATTAAAGACAAGTTAACCTACAGCGGGGAAGAGCCTAAAGAACCCGATTATGAAAAAAAGCATCTTAGGGCGCCGTAGGTTCGCTTTTCCTGAGAGAAGTAAAATGAAAAAAAATAAAATAAAACACTACTAATAGGCCAGAACAACTGTGGGCTCATAGTGACGAGGAAATTAAAGAAAGAAACAAGTCTCTAACCTGCCACCTCCCTCACGAGTCTAGGTTTGGTCTTGCATGGCTGTGATGCCAGAGATAGCGCACAAGTGAAGTTCGTCAACTACAGCCGGCTGAAAGAAAATGAAACAGGAGCACTTGTAAGACATCATTTTGAAATCGAAGCCCTTGGAGTGCAGCCGCGCTGACCGACAAACGACGCCGACAGGATAGTATTAGAGGTGCTAGAAAAAACCACCAGACGACTACAAAGCGGAAGGTTCATATCAGGACTACTATGGAGAAGCGAGCACGGAGTTCTGCCCAAGAATTACAACCAGGCTTATAGACACCCCATTAACATCGAAAGAAAATTGGACATGGACGAGAACCTTAAGAGAATGTACGAGGAGCAAATGAATAAGCTACTAGACAACGGTTATGCAGAGAAGGTGCTTCCAGAAACTACCGACGGGAGAACTTTCCACCTTCTTCACTTCCCAGTAATGCATCCGGTCAAACGGAAACCACGAATAATGCTTGACGCAGCAGCCAAGTTCAACGGAAAAAGCCTTGTTACCCGGACCGGAGCTCCTTTAATCACTTTTCGGAGCACTGGTTAGATTCAGGGAGAAACCAGTTGCCATCGTTGCCGATATAAAAGAAATGTTACTCCAAATTCAGATGCGCGAGGCAGGTCGGGACAGCTTGAGGTTCCTTTGGCGCAGCGGAGATTGAAAAGGAAAGCCAGGAGAATACCGTATGGCGTTGGTGGTATTTAGGACTACGTCATCACCAACGGCGGTGATTCACGTGATGAACAGGAACGCCCAAGAATCCGAAGAGGAACATCCATCAGCGAGACAAGCGGTGTACGAAAACCACTAAATGGAAAGCTTTGCGATGATAGAAGCGACGGTGGTAGCAAAGGATCCACGCCAAAACCGGATTTCATCTAAGGGAACGGAGCAGCAATAAACCAGAAGCACTGGAGAAAATCTAGGAACAGCCCCAAACAGGAAGGAAGTGTCCCTTCTCAAGGGATTAAGGACCCAACCATTCTTCGCCCATCCTATCCTAACAGAGAAGACGACCAATTGCAGACATTTAGCGATCCCAGGGAAGAAGCCTACGCAGCAGTAGTCTACTGGAGAACAGTGATCCAATGGAGGATAAGTGTGGCCTTAATTGTCGGTAAGGCTCGGGCAACACCAACGAAACCAGCATTGATGCCTCGACTGGAGTTGCAGGCAGCATTACTGGGAAGCAGGCTGGTAGCTACGATCGGAAAGGAACACAGACTGAAGATATCAAGAAAATGGTATTGATCCGACTCCAGTGTGATTCTACGGTGACTAAAGTCTGATCCACGAAAACCCAAAACCTTTGTAACCCACCGATTACCGGAAATCGAAGAACTCACAACGCCACAAGACTAGAGTTCCCCCTTCTTGTATGAAAGTAAACATCTTGAAAGTGAAAAGCTAGGTGCAGACACAAGTCGACATCGCCGGCAAGGACAAGAACTGTAACCCTTCCTCTTATGTCAGGTTTTCCAATAGGGACTTGACAAATTTGAATTTAATTTGTGAACGCACCCTTTCACTAATCATCGAACTGTCACTGTCAATTTATTCACCATGGTGAAGTACATGAACGAACGTCTGCAAATTATAAAAATTTACTACCGAAAAAAAGTTGTCAAGTCCCTATCGGAAGACCCTATATTTGGCAATTCTATGCCTCGTGAGGAGAAACTTAATAAACTAGAAAAGGAAACGCAACGGTGACAAGCTCATCCAAAAGGCAGATCGAGGACGAAACAACCACTAATGGATCATAGTGGAGAAAAATGGGTTTAGTAACATCCAGTAACGACGGTAGCCACCTCACGACCTAGAACCACATGGGTAGAGTCAGATCCGCAACCAATGCATCTAGGCCTAGATGGGCGGAACAGACGACGTTACCACCGTAAGAAAGAGTGCTTTGCACTGCGGGGGAGATTGTTAGCGACGCCTTGTGGCCATGCCCACAAAGTGCTTATAAACGCGGCGCGAAAGATTATTCACCCTGTGGAATTTATTAATTGATCTGAATTAGCGAAACTAAAAAAGGAATAATTTACAGATTATATTTAGGGGGAGAGAATAGTAGAAATGCACGCACTGTTATTATTACCACAATATGTTCGAACTTTTTGAGTCAGCCGATAACTGCCGCTGACTTAAAATTGAGTTTTTTGCCCTTATTCGGAAATCAATGAGTAGAAATAATTTTAAGCAATCATTAGTTCAACTTAAATAATTGTTTGGACTATATTGATGCCAATGTCGACTAGACATTTACTCCTTAGAGAACTATACCTGAATCTGGAAAAGGGAACTAAACTTAACTAACTCCTGCACTATTTAACCATTACCGTGAATATGTTACCACTGGTTCGAGGTTATTCATTGGAGAACTCTAATCGAAGGCCATTTCTCACTGTATTAAGAAGAGGAAAATAGATAAAATATCCTTACTTTCAAGTATAAATAGATTTTATTTCTTGTTACCCACAATTGTGTAATTGGGTTGATGCTAAAGTTTGCTCAAAATATCGAGAACTTTCTTGTCTCAATTGATCAAGAATTTCTGAATGTCCAGATCGGCGTTACCAAATTTGTTAGTAAGCATAGAATCGCTAATTGGCTGCCTCGAGGAAATGTTGCAGTGGGTTGTAACATTTACAACAAACACGGCATACATTTCATTTATCATTCATCTTATGAGGTGGTATACTCCAAAATTTCCGAGCATTTTGTCGAACTACGTCTCCTTTTTCTTGATCACATCCTCCTTGCAAATACATCGGAGTAAACTCTCTGTACGCGATACACACCCTCCTCAGTTTGATATCCTCCCGCAGAACTGAATGCTCAAATTGGTACCGTGGTGGTCCGAACAGCACAATCAAGGACAAACTGTAAACATTAAAAAACAATTTCCTGGTGGATGTCATGAATATTTTACCTCAGCTTACTTTGGCATCGGAATGCGAATAACACTTTTGGACCACCGCTCCACAAAATCCGTATCAAATAGATCACATAAAAGTTTATCTCTATATCCATTTATCAAGTCACAGTTATATTTTCTCTCTTCCACAGCCGTATACGGAGATAGAGTCAAAACCGAATCACCTAAGCAATTGACTGTTACGACACGTTCACCCCAAATCCAACAGTCATCGATGTGCGGGTCTATAGAAGCACCCTTATCCGGATTATATTCCAGAGAACATTGTTCAATTGTTTGGAATCCGTCAAGAAGAGGGATATTGCGAAATCTGTCTTGAATGAATTGTGAACATTTTGGGAATCCAGCAAATTCTCCATTTTTAAGTTTCTTCTTTTTAAAATTCGTTTTCGGACCAAAGTTTTGCTTTCTTCGGCCGCTTTGAGATATCTGCCAAGGGAGTCTGTCGAGATTTTCCATTAAATCACGAGCTTCGTCGGTTGATAGGAAGTTTGGAAGAACATAAATGCCAGGAAATTCGACTCCGTTCGTTAAGTTATGATCCAAGTGGCAACTATTGCTCATGTCCACATCCCAACCGGCAAATACTCTGTTGCAAGTAGGACAGAAAACATACGAGTCGAGATCCTATTGGAGAAAACTTGATATGAGGAAGATCGAATATACGGGGAAAAGAGGGATCTTACTTGGAATTTCTTGTAGAATGACGGTTTGTCGAGGTTGAATTGATCTTCGCAGAGGAGGCAAGTACGACAGCCTTTACAACCACAAGGTCGTATAGTATTCATCGACGATTTCTGGTTAACACTATAAGTTACACAATTGATGTAGAATACTGATTCTTATTCAGAATTGTTGGCTACATATCAAAGTTACTTGAGACTTTATAAACTTAGAACCGGTTAATATGACATTCAGGTACCTTGAAAAAATATCTTTTATCTGTTATTATAATAAAATAAATAATTTTCTTTCATTTTTTAATACGATAAATACTTACATCTGTTAGTTGTGATTTATGCGGTGGCAATGACAGCAAGTATGACAGTTATCCGTCAGTGACAGTATCTGCTGTCAGTGTCAGTATATTGTTTTACTTCCTACTCTAAATTTAGTTTACATAATAAAATATTTTATATTTGCTTAAATGTAAATTAATTAGAAAAGTGGTTAAATTTCCATTTAAGAGTAACCTCCGATTTTTTTAAATATGTATATGACAGTAAAAATAGGACCCAATTGAATTTTTTTGTGAAAACCATAAACAAATTTTAAGAATGATTGTTTTTTGCATTTAATTCAACAAATTTTAAGAATTTAGATGATTGTTTGCGACAAAACTTCTACGCCTTAGTAACCAGATTTTATGGACTGTCGATTTTTGCACAAAACTCTCCAGTTTCAAATACATATCGTTATGTATATTTAATGAAGCTCCACCGGTTGGTAGAAACCTTGACGTACTGTGGGAGCTTAAATTACAACGAATCACTCAGGCTATACTGACGGAAGCATATGCTTCCAGTAGGGTCACCCATGTCAGACAGGCTAGCGAGGAGTAACACACAAAGATCTACCACCCCCAATCCAGGGTGTGACGCGTCACCGTGCCCATTAGATGGTTTGCAGCCAGGGGTATACCGGCTGTATTATAACGGCACCTCTCCGACACCGGGTCGAATCAGAGCAGTAAGCAGACCTTACCACATCAAAGCGGGGCTCTGATATGTGGGACTATTAGAAACCTCAAAGACTCGTAGAAACCAAAATGAATAATCAATGTACACAAAACAATCCCACGAAAAACACGGTAGACGTATGTGTTATGAACCGACACTACCATAAAGGAACAAATCATCAGGAAAACACCGACTCGGCAAAAAGAAGACGTAGGGAAAAACGGAAAAACCGGGATATACGCGTCGGCACGTGGAATTGCAGAGCAGTCGACCGAGAAGGTCAGACTATATACCACGTGAGCCCATACCATATTTTCAATTGTTTATTAATTACAATATATATATATATATATATATATATATATATATATATATATATATATATATATATATATATATATATATATATATATATATATATATATATAATATACATATTGTGCGTTGAAGTGGTACGCGTTTCGATGGACGGTCACAACGACCAATGGCTGTCGAACTCGTTCCGCGCAAAGGGGAGAGAACAGCGCGGTCAATGTATAAGAGCGCGTTACCAATTGAGCGAGAACCAATAAATAATATCAAGTTATTCTTTATTGTAATGTTTCATGCTTAAGGAACGTTATAATACACAATGAATTGTAAGTTTGGTTAATTGCAACGACTGGGAATAACTTGCTGTTCCGTTTGACTGTGTGAGCGCGGTGAAGGTTGGTTGCAGACAGACTGACCGTTGGTCACATTTGGCTGGCGTCCCTTGGCGATGACGCACTGTCAGCTGGTTGCTGACAGGTGTGGTGGGTATGTTTGTTGGGGAGTGTACTAGACGATAAACGTACTAGATTCTCCCCGCTGCATATAATTGTGAATCCGCAACAATATATATATATATATATATATATATATATATATATATATATATATATATATATATATATATATATATATATATATTGTTTGTTTATAACTCTAAGTAGTCCGCGTGTAAACCGATAAAACTTTGTTATAGGAGACAGTACCACAAAAACGGCAGAGGTGAACTTGAGAGTGGGCTCCTCGATAGTATAGTGGTTAGTATACCCGCCTGTCACCCGGGAGACCGGGGTTTGATTCCCCGTCGGGGAGCCTCTGGCGCAAGACTAATGACCTTGCCCAGAAAAAATAAATCATTATGGAAAATTTAACAAGCCTCAGGACTTGCTAAATAAGGCCAACACCGGTTCCCGGTTGTAGTGCCGATGATGATGATGATGATGATGAACTTGAGAGTAGCTTTATTAATTGATGTATTGATTGACAATTATTGACCGATGGTGCTTACTCAATGAATGTTGATTGTAGACTGGCGAATTGGCACAACTGCCAATTCAAAAAGCGACGCTATGACATCATCGTGGTGACAATGATGGCCAGTTGGTGCCAGCTGCTGCGCAACTGGTATACATGCGAATGTACTAGATTTCTCCAGTACATTCCAGCACATTTAATTGCCAATCCGCAACATTCCGCCCGCCTTCGCCAATCATTGGCGAATCATTTTGTTCCAGGGGACGGTGGCTAGGGGCCGGGAATGTGCGGTCTGCTGGTGGCAGTTGGTCTTGGTTGGCTGTCCACTTTCACGTGGATGATCGGCTGAGAGGGGGCCTTTGGCGGAAGTTTCGCGGATTTGTTTAGTTAAATTGTTTTGCTCTAATTCGTTGGATCTCTCGCTATCCTCCTCGTCGCGTTGACGATCAAAATCTGACTGCCTATCTCGAACCTCAACAATATCCTGCTCACACAGATACCCAGATTAAAACTGGTATCTGTATCTATCCGGAAAATATTCCCTATTTGCTCTGCTAACAGAACTTCCGAATTTCTGTTAGCAGCATGTTATCACATCCCCCGGGATATTTTGTAGTTTCCTGAAAGGGGAAAGTCATCTTTGCATACATCATTATTATCGCTGATAGAATTTCATTTCCACGGCCTTCTGTTTGCACAGAACATCTGGCGCCCAGACCAGAGATATTCGGCGATTGTTTTGACGTGCAGTCCGTGGGTCTTATTTGAACTTGGTACCCGGAACCGAAATCCATTAGATCTTTATAATGGTGCGAAATTCTAGCGTGGCCGTGTGACCGGAGTATTGCCTCTGTTGGCTTAACTCCTCATAAATTATCGGATATCTCGATGAGATATATTCGATTGCGATAGGTCGTGGCTGCCTTCTGTTGTTCAACGGATTTGGGTGGTCCTTGTATTAGATTACCCGCACGTGCATCCGTTGATCGGTTCATTCTTTGATGATAGCAATTCTTTTGTATCGAATTTCGGAATTGCCGGTTCGATGAGATGTTGCTGGGCGCAGGCAGCATGTATGGCATTTTGGGAATTGTTTTTTTTTTTTTTTTTAGGAATAGAACGCATGGATGTTTATACCTTTATTTCAGGCATGATGAGTTATAATTGTTGAGTTTGACCTAAAAAGCTTTGGGGACGTTCAGTTCCTTGCTTTTTGGTGTCGGTCTCAACGTTGGCTGCGAGGTGCAGGCCCTATGGTGGGACTTTGGGGCACGCGTCTGTGGCCATGTGCGCTGCGTTATCAGGTAAGTAAGTTCTTTGAAGGTAGGAACCTTACCTGCGCGAAATTGTGCGTTCGTAGAACGCTACAGGCCACCCGCCCTGAGGAGCGCTGGAGGCTTGAGGGTCTGGGATGGCCCGTATGATCGATGGCGACAGAACCTCTTTCCCATCGCTGATGTCCGTTGCCTTTTGTAGTCGTGTGACTGGCCAGTTGATCTGGGTTAGAGTTGTAAGGTCGCAACCCACGATCAATGACCACGTGATGACTGGTGATGGGTCTCCCTATGTCGAGGCCGGTGGTGGTGCCATGTACTGCGCACGTTGGGGCCCGCCTGGAGTGAGTGGCCGGCGGGATGCGACCGTTGGGGGTGTGTGCTGTAACGTGGAGTCGGGTGCGGTGTCTACCCTGGCACTGTCCGCGTGTCCTTTCGTAATGGCAGTCACGGGCCAAGTGCCTCCCGGGGTCGTCGCAATACGGCCTCTGTGGATGCACAGAAGAGCGTGCTTTCTTGCTGGAGTTCGTTGCTGGGGAGCGCCGCCCGCCAAGCGGGGCATTGCGCGCTCCTGATCCTGTTGTGGTGGCTACAGGTGGTAGCGGTTGGCCTGGGTAGCTTTGGACCTGGGCAGGAGCTTGACCACGTGGTGTCCTGGGTGTAGTGGAATGCCTTGGAGTGTTCGAGTGGGCAAGCTCTTGGTTCCTCGATTGCCCCTTGCCCCTGCAGTGGTTCAGCGAGCGGGGGGTATGTCTTGTAGTTGGGTCGCACAAGTGGTCGGTGGCTGGTAGTTGAATGGGCTTCGTATGTGGCCACTGGGGCCGATGCCGGCGAGTCGTCCTTTGGGTTCTCTGATGGATGCCGCGGCCGTCAGTCGGAAGGTCGACCAGTTCCTCTGGGTCGGAGTTGTAAATTCGCAACCCACGAGGAATGGCCATATGATGGCTGGTGACAGGCCTTGTCACCTTTGCGCTGGATGATGTGGTGAGTGCTGAGCCTGTTAGAACCCATCCCAGTTCAGTGGCCTGCGCGACGAGGCCGGGACGTTGGTCCTTCCTTATGCCTTCGAGGATGATGTTGGGGTATATGTCTGCCCCAAGGATGATGTCCACCTTCTCGGCGGAGGCGATGTTCGGATCTGCAAGTTCCAGATCCGCCACGAACGAGAGATCCCTTGTCGTTGATTGTGGTGGTGGTGTATACACTGAGGGCCCTGACAGGATGAAGGGCCTTAGTGTCCATTGGCTCGAGCCGTGGGGGCGAGGAGTGATGCTGATGGCGGCCTGAGTCCTAGTGGCAAGGCCACGAGTGCCCCTAACACCGTAGGTGGGGAGGGGTGATGCTTGGCGTCGGAGGTGCAACCTTCGGGCGAGTGATGTTGAAATGAAGGTGCCACTGGAGCAGGGGTCCAGCAGAGCACGGACTTCAATCCTCTGTTCGGTCTCTGACGTCACGATGACTCTGGCTGTTGGCAGCAACGCGCAATGCTGTGAAGGGGTGCTGATTGTATGTGCGCAGACCCCTTCCTGGCGGTCGATCCGGGGGCCGGATCCTTTGGCTCGTTGCGGCGATGATGTTGTCCCGTCGATGGCGGTAGACCGGACATGCAGCAGGGTGTGATGTCTCCGCCGACATCGACGGCACGCCTTGCTGGAGTGGCAGTCGCGCAGGCGGTGGCGACCCAAGCAGTTGGTGCACAGGTTTCTTTTGTGTGCGAAGGGCTTCCGACGGCCAGGTGTGAGTGATCGGAAGCCCTCGCAAGCGTAAATGGTGTGTGAGGCCCTGCAGAATGTGCAAGCGCCCTGTTGCTTTACGGGTGTCGGCGGTGTTTTGTGCATCGGGACACTGGGCTGGTTGGGCTTTGGGCAGACGGCACTTTGGTCGGCGGCCTGCTGACTCACTGTTCTGGGGTGCGGTTCCTTTTCCGCTGGCTTAATGTTGACCGTTGGCAGCTGCACTGGGGACAGCTCGCTCGGGTGGAGGCGATTGGTGCTGTTGACCATGGTTGGGGAGGCTGACTTGAGCGCGTACTGAGCCTCGAGGAGCTTCGTCTGTTCCTCCAGGTATATTTCTTCGGTTTCGCCGAAACAATCCTCCGCGAAGTATGTGTGCTGTAGATAGTCCGGTGTCGCCGTGACGAAGATGTCGTGGTGCCGCTTGGAGAATGCTTCCCATTCGGCGCGGAGTGCATGTTTGGTTGCCTCGATTGCTGTCGGACTTGGTTGTCCCTTTTCATGTATGTTGAGGAAAGTGCCGGAGATGGTGGCCTGTGCCGCGAATTGAGCGGCGATGAGTTCCTTAATCGTGGTCGGTTGTTGTACGAGAGCTGATGTTGAAGGCACTTTGGTTTGAACTCTCGTTGTAGAAAGTTCGTCGTCCTGCTTTCGTTTAGCGGCAACAGCGGTTTCCGACTCATGTTGTTGATGAGCACGTGTATGATCTCTGCTGACCGAGGAATGTCGTCGGTCGAGATCATTTGGGCTCCGCCGACCGAGGAATGTCGTCGGGGACCGTTGTCAATGTTGTCGCCGTCGCCGCCGTCACCACTGTTTGATCCACTGTCGGCTCCGTTGCGCACCGTGTGAAAGCAGGTATGACTTCCTCCGAGCGAGGAATGTCGTCGGTCTAGATCTTTGGTGTTCCGCCGTCCGAGGAATGTCGTCGGGGAGCCGCTGTGTTGCTTCGTCGATGTCTTTGCCAGCATTCGCTTCTGCACTGGGCGCAGCTTCGGTAGATCGGTTTCTCCCTTTACTGTAGGGTGATCGGATCGGCGATTCGTTCTTTCAATTCCTTGGAGGTGGCAATGATCTCGTCCGCCCTCTTCTGGTGGCAGCGGTTCTAATATAAGATCATGATCGGCCGCTTGCCTTGCACTCCTTTGTTCAAGTGGCTCCTCATTCTCATTGAGCGATTCACCTAACAAAGGTGATTCAGAAAACAAATATTTAAGGGGTGATCTATACCTGGCATGGAATGAAGGATATAGCGTTTTGTCTCTGCCCAGCAACTTCGCCTCTTGGTTTGGGGGAGCATTTTCCTTATTATCGAGAAGACATGAAGTTGAGTCGTTAGCTTGTAAAATAAGATCACATGCAATTCCCTCTAACAAGATCGGAGTACTCGTCCTCCCACACATACGGGACCAACAATTCTGATTAAGACCTTCCTCTCGAACGCGGCATATCAAATAAGTTAACAGTACAATTTGGCGCAGCGAACACACATACAGCCGGTGCCAAATAAATAACTTTTAAGAACTTATGTTGTCCGTTAAAGATGTTTATTGGTTTGGACAACAATCTCGCTATTTTTACTTGACTAGTTACGTTGGTCATGGTCAACCTACAAAGTCGTATCAATTTATTTGGAATGCCGAACTCTCTCATGGCATTAAATAGTTCTACCCTGGCTATGTTTTCGTAGGCGGCCTTAAAGTCTATGAATATATGATATAATGGAATCTTAAATTCCAGACATTTTTCCATCGCCTGCTTAAAGGTGAATATCTGATCAATCGCTAATATGCCTGGAATGAAGCCACACTGATATTGACCAATGATGACTTTATCGTATGGGGCTATCCGATCTTGTGGGATAGAGGAGAATATCTTATATGCGGTACTCAGCAATGTTATGCCTCTATAGTTGGTGCACACTGTAATATCTCCCTTCTTATGTATGTCGTAAATTATTCCACAACGCCAATTTGCCGGCATCTCCTCTTACTCACATACATGGACCACGATCTCATGAATTGCGTGATGTAACGCTGTCCCTCCTTATTTGATCAGATCAGTTGGTATGTCATCAGTTCTGGGGGCTTTATTTGATTTCAGCTGTCTTATGGCTTTTAATGTTTCGTCAATGCTTGGTGGCGGCAGCATTTGGTCTTGATCTTCCATTGGTGGAGCCACAACTTCTTCAGTGAGCTGACCATTGGGCAATTCATTGAAGTGCACTTCCCATCGCTCCGGAATACCTTCAGGATCGATGACAGATTACCCTATTTATCCTTGCAGTAAGTGCAGCGTGGTGTGTACCGCGTTATACTGCGGATTATTTGGTAGAACTTCCGCGCCTGGTGCGTACCTCGGTCTCTACTTTTCTCTATTTCACAGGCAAGTTTTTTCTCAGGCACTTTTTTTTGTCTGTGGAGGCTTTTTTCACATCTCCTGAGCTCTTTGTATTTCTCCTTGCGTACTCGCGTCCTATGAGACTGCTGCGTTGCCCGGTATGCAGAATTCTTACGTTCAGTCGCTAGTTTGTACTCATCATCAAACCTGCGACTACTGTCTAAGATGGAGTTGGCAGTACTAACGACAGTATTCTTAAAGCGTGGCAAATTCTCTTCTACGCCCGGCATTCTGGCCCCAGGACTTACTCTCCGTCCATCGAGCTCTCCGAGGGCGAGTCTTAACTCATGACCAAAGTTGTTACTGGTGTTCTCATTGGGTAATGCAGTCGTGTTGATTCGAATTTGATCCGCGGATGCAATACGTCTCTGTAAGGCAATCCGCGCTCGGAAAAGTCTACCAACAAGATAGTGATCCGAGTCGACGTTTGCAGCTCGGTACGCTCGTACCGTCATCAGGCTCGAGGAATGGCGGCGATCTATCAACACTTTGTCAATTTGGTTGCGAGTGGCTCCATCAGATGATACCCAGGCGGCTTTGTGGATGTCTTTACGCGGAAATCTGGTACTCGCAAAGACTAAGTTCTTTGATGCTGTCAGTTCAACTTCTCGTAGTCCATTGTCATTAGTATTCTCATGCAAATTATGGGAAACTGCGTAGTGTCAGAAAACCGGCATTCAGATCTATTTTGGCAATAAAATCACGAAGAACGATTTTCACATCGTATCCTGGGCAGGCATTAACGGCCCGTTCGACGTTCTCGTAGTATTCTTCTTTTTCGTCGTCAGGAGACTTCTCTGTAGGTCTGTGAATGTTTATGAGGTTTATGTTCTTAAACTTGGCTCGCACACGAAGAGTACATAGCCTTTCGTCTATTGCATTAAAGCCGACAATGGCAGACTTCAATTTTTGGCCGACTAGAAAACCTTCTCCGAGCACATGGTGTTTTGCATGGCAGCTATAATAAATGTCATACTCGTTTCTTTGAATAACACCACTCCTCGCCCATCTTATGTCTTGTAATGCTGTTATGTCAGCCTAATATTCGGTCAGGGCATCGGCTAACTGCTGTTCAGCTCGAGCCCTGTATGGTGAGCAGACGTTCCATGAGAAAATCCTCAAATCGTTTAGCCATTTTCGTTTCCGCGGCCGTCGTCGTGTATCCGGCGCATTTCCGAGGCTTGTTAGATTTCCCATAATAATTTGTTTTTCCGGGCAAGTTTATTACCCCTGCGCCAACCTTTCTCAGGACATTGCTGCATGCACTGGTTCACTACTTGGCGGGTGCCAAAGTAGCTATTCAGGGGTGTCACGTGGAGACTGCATGTCAACTTGGATTGAACAGGGACAAGGATCTTCTTGGCGTTCGCCGGGTTGAAAGCAATCAGTGACTTGTTGCTCTATATTTGCTCCCACCTCCCAAAGTTATACTTCACTATCTTCATAAATAAAAAACCATAAAAACGAGAAAAACACGTGAGTATACTACAATATTTTTGGCGTGGGTCCAAAGTTTGGTTTCGAAACAGGAATGAAAGGAAAGAAAATCAAACCATCGATTGCCATCTGAAGACAGTAAAACGCTCGAGTAGAAGCTGTGCCAGTATTTCCAGCGTGAGTTCAAGGTTGGGCTTAGGAAGGTGGTATAACAGCGTGTATGGTTATGGAAGTCCTCAACGCTGTAAATAGGTTTAAGCTTATTTTAGATTTAATAATTAAATTATCTGTATTTGATGGTGCAAAAGAATGTATAGTCGATTTTTTAGATAGAGTTGATTCATTGGCTACCGTTTTCGATAACTTTGATGAAAATACAAAAGTGCTTCTGACAGGTTACATCAAAGACAAGATTATTGGTAACGCGCGTACAGAATTACAAAAACACCACAGGCTTTTGCTTTGGACAGAAATAAGAGAAGTGGTAAAAAATAACTTCGATATTCCTCCCACCATTTTTTTTTTTAAGTCCTGAACCGATCTTCTATCGCTGCTGCCAACCATTAGTTCTGCAATTTGAGCTTATATCGTAATTGTTACGATATAAGCAATGTAGTAGACGTCACACGAAGTGTGACTTCACCACGAAATCGGAACTGACATTCAATTACGATATAACAAGCTGTTTTTGTTTTTTTTGTGTCAGTCGCAGGAATACTGACATACATGTCAAATAGAAATATTATTAATATTAAAAGTTGCATTAGGGCCGCCAGGAATTTTCTACGGCAAAATGGTCCCTTTTCGAATCAAAGTAGACTTATCAAATTTTTTTAATGACTTTCGTAGCACCATTTACGTTTTGGTCGTTCCAAATTTTAAGTTTGTTAAGGATTTGGAGAAACATATAGAAGATCAGTTTAACATTAGAGTACAGTTCGTTGTTAACGAGGAGGTATTATTACCATCCAAGGAACCAATATCAATTATCAAAGAAGAAGACAGACTGAAGTAAGAATATAAACAACTAAATAAAATTCCAATTCAATTGGTATGGATTGATTTTAGAGCCATCAAAAAGCGCAAATTAAAGTATCAATTAGATAAGAAAATTGGACTAGAAACAATTGAAGGCGCCGAAACAGAAGATTCCGGATCGAGACCTCAACAGATTCTTCAAGCAGAACTCAACGAATCGATGATTGTCAATGATCAAAAAATAGATTCGTTGGTAACTCAGCTAAACGCCGCAAATCAGGCAACTGATACAAAGAAACGGATAAGAAAACGCAAAAGGGGCAAGGATGAAAAGCCTTCAAGTGAGTACATTCGTCCTTGATCGGGTATGGAAATAACAATTATCTTTTCAGGTGTTTCTATTGAAAAGGAGGAGAACATTGGGGAACCACGTTGCCCTCATGTCGAGTTTAAGTGTGCTTTGGAAACGAACGACTGCCTAACGCCAAGGGAAATAGCTGCCGAGCAGAGCCCGGACAGAAGTGAAAGCGATTACCACAACAAAAAGCAGAAGATTGAAATTCAGGAAAATGTTCTGCTGGCTCCGATAAGTGCAGATCAATTCAAGATAGATGGAAACGATTGAGTATATTTGATAGTTCTAGATCAGTGTGATAAAAAAATAAAACTAAAAGGAAATTCAGTTTTTTGTGTCAGTTGTGTTAAAGGGTGGACTAAAATTGGAAGTGAATATACTCCATACCTGTGAGAGAACCTTCTACTAAATGCAATTTGCATTTTTGCAAAATGTAAGTCGATATCTATCAGCTACAGACTTGAGATGGGGGTTCATGGTACTCATAGAATTGACGAGAGAATTCGTAAGGCCAACTCAACTCCCGGTTTTGTGGAACGTTGAATGAGAAGTTTTTTAACGCCTACGTGACTGGGTCCCTTTACAGTTCTTTTATCCATCCACTGCTTGAATGTGCCTGTCAGGCTTGATCCGCTTATCACAAGATTAACATGCGCAGAATCCTGAGTATTCAATGAAGTTGCTTATGAAAACCCCCTAATCCCGCCCCCAATATATAAGTCGCTGCAAACGAATTAGCTCAATTACCCTTGAGAATGTAGACATCTAAGTGTCATTCTCCGCATATACCGACCCCCCTCAGCTTCGGCTGATTGCAGACTAGAATATTTTAGTCATATCAGCAATAGAGCTTCATATCATCCTAAATTTCGCTCTATTTAACGCTCTGTTTTGCTGGTCCATTGATATTAGACATTTGCTTGTTCCAGCATTCTTTCAGATGTAACTTGGTCAAAACTGCTCCCTACTATCTGCTACCTTGTGTGTTTAGCTTGTCCCGATTATTTCACTTATCAACACGGTCTTGAAGAAATTCCAAACATCTTTTTCAGTTATAATACAATTCTTGCTAGGGACAGCATTCAATCCTCCGGAGGACGTCACAAACTACAGTGCGTCAATTCTTGGAAGACTCCATATGCCAAAGACTAGAGGCACGCTTTGGAAGCATTGTCGTTGGCATTATTTAATGAAATTCAAGTCTGCCGCAACTGTCGAAAGACTTGGTTGATGTATGCACATTCGCTAACCACGTGAGCAGCTCGATCGGCACCATCAGGGCACTAGGAAAGGTGAAATAATTGAATTCACCGGAAACAGTAAAGGAAATAATCAGAAAAATGCCAACAACCCTGAGCTACAGATGGTCCATGTACCACCACAGTCAGAAATAAGAAGAACAACCAGAATTTATGGTTTTCCACGACTTTATTGGGAGTACCCTGGGAGCTGAGGAGGAACTACCGGCAACACGCTCCACCTGAGGGGAAACACGGAAGAATGTGACACGGAAGAGTGGTCCACGGCGTCCAATAAAAGGGAGCACCCTAGTACGAGGATAGAACTGAGTAATCAGTATGCTATGAACTCTTAAAATGCACCAACTCGAGAGGGCATGTGGGGTGCTTTAACTCACTTCCAGAGAACCTCCCATTACCATAATTTACCTGCACCTATTTTAAGCAGCTTACCTGAATATGAGTTGTTCCAAGCCTTCCTTCGAACGGTCATTCCTGAAACATAAATTCATGACAAGATTACCATCTTGCCATGACATCAAACCTATAGCATCAACCGAGCCACCTCGGTGCATCCGTCATGAACCCACCGAACTATGGACGGCCACATGTCAACCAAACACACGCCAACCTTTGTTTCGTCCCATCAATCCGTTGTCCAAAAAGGCATGCCGGGCTACTTGCTGGCTTGCACATCTGCAAGCCAAATTTCAAATGTGCATGCCCTACGATCTATTTTTTGGAAAGGAAAAAAGAACAAATAAACCTTTATCCTAGTCCTGGCCATGGCGAGCAGTCCCCTGCTGAACTAACTCCACAGAAGAATCCATTTCCGTCGCCTGTAATATTCCCTATTACTCTCGACATTATGGCTTTAGCCTCCATGTACGCATATTTATTGACATACCAGCATGACCGATTATACGATCCGTTGACCTATCGAGGAACGATCACCAGCATCGGTTCTTACGCTGGCTATCGAATCGAAATGCTTTTGTTTACTCAACGTAAACAGAAGAAATTATCTTCGCCTGCACAGCAGCATTCTCTTGTGTTAATGAACGCTTAAATAAAAATGCACCCAAGCATCGTAGCCTCGATCATTGCAGCGAAGTTTGGTTACATATCAACAGAAAAAGGAACCCTATTCCCTATGATTTATGATGGTACAGTCAGCCATCCCCGGTATTCGATCTTTTATTTGATCAGCCGGTGTATCTGAACTTCCTTTTGCGCACCCGTCGCTTCTGCGTTGTCGTGGCTTCCAACAAATGGATTTTCATCCAGGCCTCTACGGCCACAAGGGAAATGCGTCGGTTAAAGATTCCAGTTCGATCGCTCTTTGGTTATCACCAAGCAAAAGATCGGAAGGCTACTTCCAGACCGATGGAAATCCATCTTCATCGCGGCTAGTGGGCGTTGACGGCAACAGACCACTGAGTCAGATTTCTACCGTCCAACGGGGCAGACATTTAAGGGTCGTCGCGATCAGAGTCAAATTTTAACACCCATCGAAAAGAAAAGAGTCGAGTATCTAACGTTGTGCTGTTCGGTTTTCTTTTTAACTCTAAAAATAATGCAGTCATATTGTATCTATGAAAGAAGTGCATTTTGATCGGAGTGCAGGACTTGTCGTCAAAACACAGGAAGAAGTGTATTTGTGCAATAAAGCCCAAAAGAAATAAACAATGTGTAATCAATTCCAAGTGTAAACTTAACTATTACAAGATATGAATAAAGAAGTTTAAAAAAACATTCATTCCCTTCGTCTTTTGTGGTGTACGTGCGACTTGTGTCGAAAGGATCAGCTTGCACCGAAGAACAAACAATTTTCGGCAAATTAATCACCCTGTTGTATTTATTCAGTGACGTGCTGGGCGTTAAATGAATCGGTGTCCGTGTTTGGCACGGCTATTTACACCACTCACAGGTCAATGTCAGAAAGAAATGGGAAACTGCCAAAAAACAATGCTCTGCTTTAGGTCTGAGTCAAGTGGACCAATTGGTGATTGCCCGGCTCAAAGGAAGGTCTACCTACCGACTTTCCTAGCCTTCGCAACATGTTTTAGAAATTCCACAAAAATTTCAATATGCTCCTCTGGCGTTTGTAACAGTTACACACAATATACAAGAAAATAGTGAAGAACACCGAAAGAAAATCGAATAAGAAAATGCATCAGCCGTATACGAAGCAATAACATAGCAATTCCACATCAGTTGAATGTACTTGAGTTTAGAAATCGAATTTATACACGCGGCAGTGGCCAGATGTGTTGAGCATTGGTTCCATTTTTGGTGATTCTAACCGTCATAGCATCAGTTCAAATCACATGCACTTCACTATCATCGCAAACGCTATAATTGGTGACTCCGACGTGGTCTGTGTACAAATAGCACACACTCTCCCTTAGTAAAACAGGACTTTACTACTACAATCACGGCTTCCGCATAGAGCACCGGCACACATACCTGCTCCGACATCCTTTCGCTCGCTCGTTCTTCATCCCGTCGTTCGCACACAAAATTGATCATAACAACGTTACCGAGGAGGGCGTAGTGTGGCATTTCTAACAGATGCACACAATATACAAGCAAATGGTGAAGAACACCGAAAGAAAATCGAATAAGAAAATGCACCAGCCGTATACGAAGCAATAGCATAGCAATTTCACACCAGGTGAATGTAGTTGAGTTTAGAAATCGAATTCGTACACGCGGCAGTGGCCTGATGTGTTGAGCATTGGTTAAATTTTTAGTGATTCTAACCGTCATAGCATCAGTTCGAATCACACGTTCTTCACCATCGTCGCAAACACTATAGCCCTACACAGAAAACCAATACTGCCTCGGGAAAGGATGCAAGTTGGGACCAGCAATAGATAAGCGAAAGCAACCACTACAGGTGCTATGCCCTTGTAGTAGATGCCCTACTAGATCCGTGCCGAAATCTAGGTCACATCCCTTCCATGACGAACATTATGCCACTCACACACCAAAACAGCCTCGAACTGTAGTTTAAAAATGTTGAACGGTACAGTGTGGGGGAGCCAACGTGAGTGCCGGATGGCCGAGGCGATTATGCGGACACCCTGGATCTGTTTTTGACATCCGAACCGAGTATTTATACCGTAGAGGTTTCTGCGCCACTGGGATCACTCAGATCACTGCTTGGTATCTGTCGTGCAAGCACTTGCATACCAAGCGAACAACCGGCCGAGGCAGCTTCGCCATGTATGGAAGTATGGGGCCGCTAACTGGGACGATTTGCGAGATTTCTTCGCATCCTTTCCATGGTCCGAGGTGTGCTTCGGAAACTCCGATGTTAACGCATGCGCGGAGTCAGTATCAGAGATTATTCTTCTGGGGATGGAGATGTATATTCCACATTTCATCAAACGAAGTTCGTCTGATAAATCTTGGTTTGACAAAAAATACGAGCTGATTACAGCGGCAAAAAATAGAGCTTTTAAGCAATGGCGCTCCAATCCCACCGATGTTAACAGAACGAATTTTGTTAGAATCAGAAACGCGTGCAACCAGGCGATTGATACCGCGAGGAAGGCTCACAACGACAGGGTGATTAATAAGCTCCTTCGGTGCCCAACTGGTTCGCGCTCCTTCTGGTCAATGGCAAAAGCTGTCAGCGGTAACTTCACATCCCCCTCTTTCCCTCCGTTGGAGACAGACAGCGGGACGTTAGTCACGCATTCAAAGGATAAAGCTAATGTGTTCGCAAATTTATTTTCGGCGAATTCAAAACTCGATCCTGGCCTTTTGGAGCCACCTGTGATCTCGCCGGTACAGTCTTCCATGGGGGATGTGAGATTTCCTCCGCGCACTATTCAACGCATTCTACGTGAACTGTATTGTAGGAAGGCAACCGGTCCGGACGGAATACCAGCTATAGGCCTTAAGAACTGTGCTCCAGAACTATCGCCGGTTCTTGGCAGACTCTTCCGCTTATCTTATGCACGGATGACCTTTCCTGCCTGCTGGAAAATCGCTCGAGTTCAGCCAATCCCAAAGACGGGAAAAAAGTGTCTCCCACAAAATTACCGTCCGATAGCATTACTGTCTATTTTATCTACGGTAATGGAAAAAGTCATCAATACAGAGTTGGTTAAGTATTTGGAGTGCAATGGACTCCTGAATGATCGTCAATACGGATTCCGTGGCAGGCGGTCCACAGGAGACCTTTTGATACTTATAACCGATATATGCACATCTGCGATTGAACGGCATGGTGAGTCAAGGGCGGTCGCATTGGATATTTCCCAGGCTTTTGACCGCGTCTGGCACGGGGCATTGCTATGCAAACTTCGTTCATATGGACTTTCCCAACAGCTTTGCGACTGGACGAGGAGCTTCCTCGGGAATCGATCGATCCGGGTTGTTGTGGACGGCGAGTGTTCGGATCTGTATCCTGTTAATTCGGGGGTGCCCCAAGGTTCTATTTTGGCTCCAACCTTGTTTTTGCTTCAGATAAATGATTTGTTGGAGACAACGGATAACAAAGTGTTCAGTTTTGCAGATGATGGTGCGGTTGTTTCTCCTTTCCTAGTGATCGGCCGATTGGTGCATCAACGTCACACCAGCTGAGATGTAGACAGGTTGACTCTCTGAATCGGGATCTGGATAAAGTCCTGTAGTGGGGAAAGGCCAATCTTGTCGACTTCAATGCAACGAAGACCCAGTATACGACATTCACAAAGAAAACTGGATCATCGGTTCCACAGCTGATGATGAATGGCCAGGCCCTCGAGGCTGGGGAAAGTTTGAAATTGCTTGGCGTCGCGGTCTGTGGGAATGTATCATGGCATAAACACGTGTCGAACATCGCCAGGTCAACCTCAGGAAAACTGAGTTATCTTCTCCCATATAAATCCCAAATTAGACCCGCGCTCGAATATTGCTCTCATGTTTGGAGGTCGGCTTCTAAACATACCCTCGACCTACTTGAGAGCGTACAAAGACGAGCGATCCGCCTGATCGGGGACTCGGCGCTGACGTCGGGACTACAGTCGCTATCACATCGAAGGCGCGTAGCCGACCTCTGTCTGTTTTACAGATATTATCACGGGTGCTGTTCTTCGGAGATTCTTGGTATTGTTCCACGCAATTCGGTTTATATGCGCTCCACAAGACAATCCGACGGATCGCACCCGTTTGTGGTTCATCTCCCGACGGCGCGAACATCCCTGCATCAGAACTCGTTCCGTTACAGAGCGGGGTAGCTGTGGAACTCCCTTCCCATGCGAGTGCTCCTGGAGCGTTACAACCTGCAACTGTTCAAAAAGAACTGCAACAGCTATTTGATGGCATCTCGGGGCGCCCACTCGGCGCTATAGGTTCGCTTCTCCCGAGAGATGTTATTCGACAAAAAAAAAAAAAAAAACAAACGTTGGCGTTTTCAATTTCGTTGTACTAACAGCTGTAACTGGTCCACTGAACTGTATCTCTCGGATATGGCCGTCCAACCTCCGTATTTCTGTTTCTAATTTTGTGTGACTTCATGTAATTCCTCCTCCATTTCAACCTGCCTCGCCTGTGTTCTGGCAGAACTCCCTTCCATGCGCGATCGTTTTTCCTGCAGTTGTGAAGTGTGTTGTGCCAGCTGCCCCTCCATGCGTTGTGCTAGGTGTTCCTCCACGCGTGAGGACTGCTGCGCCATTGCGGCTAGAAGCACATTCGTGTCAGATGATGGGGCTGGCTGGAGCTCTACCCTCTGCTCTTCGGCTTTAATTGAAGCCCCTGAAACATCGTGATAAAACTCATGTCCATCAACCTCGATGCCCCCGCTCTCCATTACTTTACGCAATCGTGCTTGTAGATCCGCTTTATTCCCTGTCACAAGCAATCCCCGAGACTCCAATTCTTCTCTTAAATGGGTTATCCTCAAGTCTGTGAGGAGGAGATCATTGTGCAGGCGCACAACACGGGATTCATCTTCCTCCTCCATTATCCACTGTTCCACCGACGAGCACTAAACGATTCCGCCGAAGCAAAGGAAACACCAACACAGGAAGTAAAACACACTGCTATACCGTTTATTATAAAAGGTTCCTTTATTATATTTGCAACTACTTGTGACACGTGAATGCGAATTAAAAGGGCGTATTAAACCGCGAATGTATATCTAGTATATTATTTCGAAACGGCTTTCTCGACCACACTTAACTGTTAATAACGCTCGGGGGTAACCGTATCCCCGAGCATACTGCTAAGGGAAAATCGAGGACGACTATTATGCGTTTGCACAGCACTAAGGACAGCGGGAGCAAAACGACCGGCTCGGTCGGTGGATGGTAAAAGACTCAGCGATAATCATCTCGTGCAGAGCTGATTCGCTTAGCAAGGGAAATTTTTGGGTGCAATTCCCCTTCACTAGGGAAGGGAATTTCCTATCACAAGAGAAACTAAAGTCTCTCTTGAGACAACCAGATCTCGTAATGGGGATCATGGTGGCGTGTGAGATCGTTCAGATCTGATGTTGTTTACACGTGCTCGAAGGCAATGGAACAACGAAGCAGGCGGGCGGCAAAGACAAAGGAGGAAACGACCAAATGCATCATTCGGTAATGCGGGTCATTGTTTACGAGATGCGTCTTCGCTAGTATCCACGTTGGGAAAAAAGGTGCTAATGGGATTGGTGGCGGAAACGAATCCCTTGCCTGGATTTGTATATGCAGGGTGATTAGTTTGTGGCGACGTACGAAATGGATGATTGTTTGTCTATTGAACAACGAATCGCTGGTCGGCTTGTTGCAGCTGTAAAAACAAGCCGTCCAACGAAACTCTAAGTTTGTTCTCTTTTTCTCAACAGATTTATTTTATTTTCACTTATTATTTTGGCACTTAATATCCGCTGTCAGTTTGCTTAGCGAACTAACCGAGCGACGCCCGGCATGCTATTCACGACTATTCGAGTGTAAATTCGTCACAATACAAATGTATATAGTACATGTTATTTCGAATACAGAAGCTAGCCAAAACTCAATGATTTAAACTGAAGGGTAGCACGAGCACTATTGATGGTAATGGAGGTAACCACAGAACGTTGATCTGACCGGCGGCGCGGCCGCGATGAAGAGCCGGCAATGACTGATGAGCGATGTGTCCGCGGGGAAAGGCTGACAAGGACTGACTAAAGGCCGTTGCACACATTTGAATAGGTGACAGCCGGATGGCGTCCCAGCTGGCGGCTGACAGGCATGCGGTCACTATGCTGAGTGGTGAGTGTACTAGACGGTGAACGTACTAGATTCTCTCCGCTATATTTATTTGCGAGTCCGCAATACAAAAACTCTTTATTTTTAATTTTTACTTAAGATCTAATATTTTTATGCAAAACGAAGTGTACGTATATCTATCTGTGTATCTTTTAATGGGCAATTAAAAGAAAGGTACTTAAAATATTGTGACGCATATGACAATCAGTACTGGAATATTCGAGAAAGTCCGAAACAAAGTACTAGATTATTTTAGGAAGTACTGGAAAACTGGAATAGAAAAGTCGAGATTATGGAACGGACGGAAACGAGACGCCGAATCAGAATGAGGGAACGGCTATAAATACGTCGCACACAGAGCATGGAGATGAGTATGAAGTAGGAAGTGAAGCAAGCGATTGCTAAGGACTAAGAAGTAGAACGTGAAGCAAGCGATAAGTGTGGTAGTAATAAGTAATAAGTAAGCATAAAATACGCGATAATTACGGAAGCGATAATAAAGAAAACGTTAAGTGTACGGTAAAGAGTAACGATTGTTATTACGGACTTTTATTAGTAGCGTATGCATGTCGGGTTTTATCGATTGGTCTAAAAGACGAGATGTGTTGATTATGTTATGTTTAGGTGATGACGATGGGTCAGGCGTTAACTCGCACAAATCGAGCAGATGATTTCAGGTGTATTTTCTATTTCGGTATAATTTCCTCTCTTTAAACGCCAGGCCATGTTTTATTCTACAGTTTGATTTATTTGGAGGTATTTTTCTCAGACTAATAACCTTGCTCGGGGGGATGGGTGCGAACATACAGGGCAAAGTCTCTGATTGCTTTCAACCCGGCGAAGGCCAGAACGATCCTTGTCCCTGTTCAATCCAAGTTGACATGCAGTCTCCACGTGACACCCCTGGATAGGTACTTTGAAACCCGCCAAGTAGTGAACCAATTCATGCAGCGACATCCTGAGAAAGGTTGGCGCAAGGCTAATAACCAGGCCCGTAAAAATGAATTATTATGGCAAATTTAACAAGCCTCGGGTATGGACGGGATACACGACGACGACCACGGAAACGAAAATGGCTAAATGATTTAAGAATTTTTTCATGGAACGCCCGCTCACTATATAGAGGTCGAGCTGCACAGCAGCTAGCCGATGCCCTGTCCGAATATAAGGCTGACATAACAGCATTGCAAGAAATAAGATGGACGGAGAGTGGTCTTATTCAAAGAAAAGAGTATGACATTTATTACAGCTGTCACGCAAAACACCATGTGCTCGGGGTAGGCTTTCTAGTCAGCCAAAAACTGAAGCCTGCCATCATCGACTTTAATGCAATAAATGAAAGGCTATGCACTCTTCGCGTGCAAGGCAAGTTTAAGAACATAAGCCTCATAAACGTTCACGGACATACAGAGGAGTCCCCTGACGACGAAAAAGAAGAATACTACGAAAATGTCGAACGGGCCCTCAATGCCTGCCCAAGATACGATGTGAAAATCGTTCTTGGTGATTTGAATGCAAAAATAGGTCGGGAGCCGGTTTTCAGGCACTACACAGGTTCCCATAGTTTGCATGAGAACACTAATGACAATGGACTACGAGTCATCGAATTGGCAGCATCGAAAAACTTGGTCGTTGAGAGTACCAGATTTCCGCGTAAAGACATCCACAAAGCCGCCTGGGTATCATCTGATGGAGCCACTCGCAACCAAATTGACAAAGTGTTGATAGATCGCCGCCATTCCTCGAGCCTGATGACGGTGCGAACGTACCGAGGTGCCAACGTCGACTCGGATCACTATCTTGTTGGTAGAGTTTTCCGAGCGCGGATTGCCTTACAGAGACGTATTGCATCCGCGGATCAAATTCGAATCAACACGACTGCATTACCCAATGAGAACACCAGTAACACCTTTGGTCATGAGTTAAGACTCGCCCTCGGAGAGCTCGATGGACGGAGAGTAAGTCCTGGGGCCAGAATGCCGGGCGTAGAAGAGAAATGGACACGCCTTAAGAATACTGTCATTAGTACTGCCAACTCCATCTTAGACAGTAGTCGCAGAGATCGGAGCGACTGGTTTGATGATGAGTACAAACTAGCGACTGAACGTAAGAATTCTGCATACCGGGCAACGCAGCAGTCTCATGGGACGCGAGTACGCAAGGAGAAATACAAAGAGCTCAGGAGATGTTAAAAAAGACTCCACAGACAAAAAAAAGTGCCTGAGAAAAAACTTGTCTGTGAAATAGAGAAAAGTAGAGACCGAGGTACGCACCAGGCGCGGAAGTTCTACCAAATAATCTGCAGTATGACGCGGTACACACCACGCTGCACTTACTGCAAGGATAAATAGGGTAATCTGATCATCGATCCTGGAGGCATTCCGGAGCGATGGGAAAAGCACTTCAATGAATTGCTAAATGGTCAGCTCACTGAAGAAGTCGAGGCTCCACCAATGGAAGATCAAGACCAAATGCTGCCGCCACCAAGCATTGACGAAACATTAAAAGCCAAAAGACAGCTGAAAGCAAATAAAGCCCCCAGAGCTGATGGCATACCAACTGATCTGATCAAATAAGGAGGGACAGCGTTACATCACGCAATTCATGAGATCGTGGTCCATGTATGTGAGTAAGAGGAGATGCCGGAAAATTGGCGTTGTGGTACAATTTGCCCCATACATAAGAAGGGAGATATCACAGTGTGCACCAACTATGGAGGTATAACATTGCTGAGTACCGCATATAAGATATTCTCCTCTATCCCACAAGATCGGATAGCCCCATACGATAAAGTCATCATTGGTCAATATCAGTGTGGCTTGATCACAGCCAAATCAGGAATTGATCAGATATTTGCCTTGAGGCAGGCGATGGAAAAATGTCAGGAATTTAAGATTCCATTATATCATCTATTCATAGACTTTAAGGCCGCCTACGAAAACATAGCCAGGGTAGAACTATATAATGCCATGAGAGAGTTCGGCATTCCAAACAAATTGATATGACTTTGTAAGTTGACCATGACCAACGTAACTAGTCAAGTAAAAATAGTGAGATTGCTGTCCAAACCAATAAACATCTTTAATGGGTTCCGATAAGGGGGCGGTCTGGCTCGGCTCCTCTTCAACCTGGCGTTGGAGAAAGCAATCCGTGGCTCTGGAATGACAACTAGAGGGACTATTATCACCAAGTCCAGCCAGGTACTTGCCTACGCAGATGATATCGACATCATCGGTAGATCCGATTCCCGCTGTACAGAACAGCTTCACCCAGATCGAGCAGGCGGCAGAAAAACTGGGACCGCACATTAATGGGGGGAAAACTAAGTACATGGTGGCAACTTCTGCGAAGAGAAGACCTAACGTTGGTCAAACTATCAGGGTAGTGGAGCACGAATTTGAAGTAGTGCAATCCTTTAACTACCTTGGGTCAATAGTATCAGCCGATAACAATATGGAAGAAGAAATACGCGGACAGCTGATCAAATCCAACAAAGCCTACTATGGTCTATCAAGGCTCTTTAAATGCCGAAATTTATTCAGAACATCCAAGCTACTACTGTACAAGACCATGGTCTTACCAGTACTCATGTATGGATCCGAGACTTGGGTGCTTAATAAAAGGCACTCTGAACTCTTGGTCGCGTTCGAGAGAAAGGTCTTAAGGAGAATTGTTGGCCCCGTATGTGAGGGAGGACGATTCCGGAGATGCTACAACCATGAGTTGTACATAATCTACCTTGAAGCTAATGTTGTAAGAAAAATCAAGCTCGGTAGACTCCGGTGGGCGGGACACCTAACTCGAATGAGCGAAGAGGAGCCTGCCCGGAAAGTCCTTTGTGGTAGGATGTATGGAAGGAGACAGCGCGGCAGACCTTGTCTGCGATGGAGGGATGGCGTAGACCAGGACGCCCAGACCCTGGGAGTGCCAAACTGGATGACATCGGCTCGAAATCGGGACCGATGGAGAGATTTGCCAAGACCGGATCCCGGTTGTAGTGCCGATTATGATGAATAACCTTGCCCGGAAAAATAAATTATTATGGACAATTTGACAAGTTTCGGATTAGGACCGTATACCGGCGGAGAGACTTGCTAAATAAGGCCAAAATGGGATCCCGGTTGTAGTGTCGATGATGATGATGATTTTTCTCAGTAAAAATTTTATAACAAATCAAACTGTCATACTGTCATGATATTTTTATTCAGTATTGTTTGATACTTCATCATGGAAACATTTACCTCTGCACAGCGTCTATTAATTATTCAGTTGTGTTACGAAAATTTGCGTTCTAAGAAAAATGTTTCATCCGCTTGGAGTAACTACCTTATGGTCCACATAATTGGCTTACCAAATTCATCACACCACTGAACAATCTGGTACCCAATTTTCATTATTGGATGATACGCGACCGAATAGATCACACCCAGCATCTACTGAATAAGCTATAGTGGCGATAGCTGTATTCGTCAAATGCCAATTGATTGAGGTCTCAGAATGAAGCGAATTAGAAGTAGCCACGACCGACACTTGAAAGAAATAATATTTCAAAATAGACAATGGTCCTTTTATATGCTAATAGTGATTACCCGATAAAAGCAAATTTTGACTCCTTTTTCTTATAGTACTAATAAATGGATTACCCAATTATAAGGGACATGGAATATCTCTTTAGCATTTGCATGTCACCATGCTTTTATTTTCCAACCATAATAATCTTTAAAAACACCCGCTGCATGCGGGAACAATCTTTCTTATATAGGAATCGAATGGAGAGTGCCTCTTAATGTAAACGTATAGAGATAACCAGCTGATTTGTTCGCGCCAACGGCATAGGTCCTGTACTACAATCCAATGTACGAGCAAAGAAAAAAGGAGCAAAAGATCACGATTATTATCGCAATAATTGCAATCCAGAACGGAACGGTGTCTGTAAGTAAGCAAAATAAAAAAATCGAATTGAATGCGTTGCATAGTGGAATATTCCCTCCAGACTTACGCCTATATTGCAGACTGTGTATGCAAACCCTGTTGTCAACTGATATCGAAAGTACTGCCACTTCAGTATCACTTGAGATAGGTGGTCCCTGTTGATCAGTGCTCGGTAGAAACTCTAGACCGGTTACGAACATTGAGTGTGCATTAGGAATGTGAAGGACACGCTAGAAGAAGAGATCCATTATCAAAGTTGAGGGTATTTATGAAAATAGGAAATTCTACCTGTAGACTAAATGCAATGTATATCGAAACACTGCCAGAGAACATTGTTCCAACGGCAACGAATCGTCCATCATCCCGCACGGCCAAAGAGGCGAGACTCTCGTCAATACCAAGTGCGAGTTTCAATGTACCATCAGTAGAATTCCACTGTTGTAGGTATCCCCGCTGCTTTCCCACCTTGCCCAATGGATTTGAAATAGTGAACAAGCGATAGTGGTCACGACTGGCTTCAACTGTGCCGTAGCGACATCGTTTGTAAAGGTACTTTGAGCCATCGGGCGTCTCCCATGTCAACTTGTAATGTAGCTTGCCAGAATTAGCTTCGACGACAGTGCCCAAGCCATCCTTTGAAATGGTCACAATGAATTTACTGTCCGGACTGACGTCGATGTCATCGATTTCCTTTGTGTGGCCTCTGTGGAAAAGAAACATTATGGACAAACGCATTTAAGAAACCGAAGAAGTACTCACTTAAAGACGAATTTTTTGACCATCTGCGGGAATGTCCACACACGCAGATGGCCATCGGTGCCTCCTGTAGCCATAAAGCAGCCATCCGGTGAGATGCGCACGACTCGCTGCAGCGGTTCGCCACTTAGAAAGTCAGTTTGAATCGAATCCGAAGCTTTGATATCGAATCGAAGTCGTTTTCTTAAGACGTTTGAATCATCCTTCAGTGGGATGTCTCTTTCATGTGGTCCATTCTCAGCCTCTGGTGCAGGTCCTCGTCGGCGTACTCCGTTCTCATTGGGTCTCTCTGCTGGTCGCTTTTTTCCGTTCACAACGTCTTCTTCACCTTCAATCACTATTCGAGGATGTACTAGGTACATCTGGCAGTGAGACTCTTGTCCAGCCAATAGGTATGATCTTCGTTCGCTATTCCGTACTGCAAAATTCATCACCACATTAGCACCAGTTTCATGACGGACAATTTCCTCGGCGACAAAGTGTTGGCCAT
The DNA here is from genome assembly GCA_963931805.1 of Microdon myrmicae. NCBI lineage: Eukaryota > Metazoa > Arthropoda > Insecta > Diptera > Syrphidae > Microdon > Microdon myrmicae. Next base: position 48,902,781 of record OZ007496.1, on the reverse strand, counting down.
TATGGTAGATTTCATAGATTTCCTTGATGGGAGATTGATTTATTGTTTGGATAACCATTTTATTGATTTGATTCAACTTACGAAGCCATTGGCTACTCCTGTTTTACTGGACCCACCACCTCCGGCTACTAATACATGACGGCTGGTCAACATTTCAACGGCATACAAAGGAAAATTTACTCGAGCCAATAAGCCGTCATTGTGTCCACGTCCCGGTGGCATTTTTGTTCACTGTTAACTTTTCCGCCCTAAAACAACTTTTCAATTATTTTTGTCCGATTTGAGAAAGTTCCACGTATCCATGACTGTGAAGTTCAACGAAAATTAAATATTTGTTATAATTTTGACAGGTCAACATTGACAGCGCCGTCAGCTGAGTGAAAAACGAGTGAAATGGATAGTACCACGAGTTACAAGTAAATACTGGGAAAAATTTCGTACTACAGTAAAGAAGTTTGAGAACAATGAGACGTTATTAAAATTTTAGAATCGAATTGTGTAAAATGTAAAAAAGTATGAAACATATGAAATTACTGTGAGATTATACATATTTTCAATATTTTTTAGTTGTATAGTGTTCGATGGTGTACAGGTTTTAAATCATCATTTTATTTTCCTACAACCGAGTGCTTAGTAGACAGTACCATTAGTCCGAAGTCTGTTTTGAGATGTGTAGTTTCAAGTACAATAGTTTTCGATTTGTATATTGCAATTGTTGTGGACACCTTTATATGTTGCGATATTTTCCAGCGTGTTTAATGTTGAATCGCCCCCTTTTGTTGAATATGTCCTCTAACTCCGATTCGAGTAGATGTAAATGTTGCATGACCGTTTTTCATCGTTTTCAAGACTTATATCCCGAATCTTGCCTTCCGAAAACCGTGTACAAGCTTGCAGCTTTGTTAGAAATTCAACACATTTGTTGTATTCCAGAATACTACCCTTTATTAAATTTAACACTGAATCTCCTTACACATCCTTAAAAACTTCACTTAACATATATTACATTCTCACTTAATACATACCATTCATAAACATTCACAATATTACCAGTTACAGCACACTTAATAACCTGCACCTTTTTATTTATTCAAAACATAGTAACTTTGATTTTCGTCCAAAATTTGATTCAATGTGAAAAGTCAGAGAGAAAAAAAAGGAGAAAACAAATCAGTTTAAGTTTGAGAAAAAGTAAAATTTAGTTCAGTCAAGTTTAATATATATTATAAATATAGAATAAAATATAGTAAAATATAAAAGAGTGAATAAATGTGTTTTGGAATTATAAGCTCTAATTGAAGTTGAGTTCTAGAGTTTTTAATTGAGAAAAGGAAGTAAAGGAATAATAAAAGGTCCCCGCTCTTCCCTCAACCGAGGAAGCACGGCGCCGGACGTCAACACATTCTTGATCCACTTGATTGGTAACGGAAACGTCTTAGAATTTTAAAGTGTTAATTTCATTGTTTCTATTCAGTTAGGTTAAAATTACAAATAGTAAACCTCGTTAAACTTTTTCTTTGCAAAGATTGTTTTTACGCTTTTATTAAGCAAGCACTTTTTCCTTCTTTTATTGTTTCGGATTCATGATTATTTGCTCGGGGAGAATCTATTACATCGTCTAGTACTCTCCCCGACAAATATTCACCACACCTGACGACGGCCAGATGACAGTGCACAAACAACTGTCACTTACTTGTGTTTTGGTGCTCGACATGAGCAATGTACATTTTAAAATTTGTAAGAACTGTTAGCAATAAATGAAGAACTTTTTCTATATACTCGAGCGTTGTCTGGTGTACACTGAATTCTTTTCGTTCGTGAACTTATAAACCTGGTGAATTAAACAATTGTTTACACATAAATAATTTAACTTTGGGTGACAACAACATAAGGAACAGAAACACATTCGTCAAATACATCCATTCAGCGCGGATGTCTGGATTCGCTGCTAAAACCCAGGAACAACAAGTTCAGCTTGAGATCAACAGGTATTGCTGTGCCCTTCATTTGAATACAAATTTAGTTTCAGGCAACGTGCTCACCTTCGAAATTCCCCGAATGACATTCCTCGTTCGGCGGACATGTGGGGTAGGAAGTATGTACCAGCATGGGTACTCTGTTCACTCCTATCCCCACCCGTCTGTTAACAGTTCCGCCGACAAGTAACAAAAGGAAACTATTCACAACGGAAAAGGAAATGCAACACAACAAACTCTCCGACATACCGTCCACAAGGAGAAAAAGTTAAACGCACTATTTTGTTCTTTACGATTTGGTTTATTTTCTTTTTTTTTTTTGGTCCGGTTTTACAATTGGTCAGTAGCCACTTAAGTAACAAAAACTTAAAATATTGGTTCACGCCGACGACTCACATTCGATTTTTCACGTACACACCGTACCGGCGCCGGTACGGTGGACGGCAGACGACCCGACCGCCTTGAAGGTTGGAATAGGACTCCACCGATATCCTCTCCAATAAGGATATCGTTTTTACCTAACACCAGAGACACGTACAGTCTCTTTTGGTGGTATAGGAAACCAGATCTTGTGATAAAGGTCATGGTAGTATGTGTGGTGATCGTTCAGATCGATGATATTCACACGTGCTCGACAGCAATGGAACAACGAAACAGGCAGGCGGCAAGGACAAACGGGAGAAATGACCAAATGCGCCGTTGGTAATGCGGGTCATTGTTTACGCGATGCCCGACGCTATTATCGACGTTGGGAGAAAAAAGGTGCTAAAAGCAAATTGGATGTTTATGGCATATCTGGCTGCAGTAGAAACCGGGTTCATGTTTGCATTAGAAAATGCTGGAGAATTTGGTTTCAGCGTCTATTGTGCTAATTATATGCAGCTGCTTGGGTTGTTTATTGATAAGACAAACAAAAAAGGTTGCCAGGCAATGTGTATGAAAAGGTCCATGACGCGGCTGGGAAAATAGACGGCGCAATATTTATGGTCCCTGTCATGACGGTTACATTGAATGCAATCCGAATCATTTTGTTTACAGGAATTCATCTGGTACCGAATTGGTTTAGAATACCAGATAAGCAAAGAAAGAAATCTTACGGAAAATTGTATGCGAAGGGATGCATGAGAAGGTAAATTTTCTTTATAGGGATTTTAAGATTATAGATGGTGATCTATATAATGCGTGAAGCATTTACAGGTACTAATACTGTTGCATTAGCAAACTTAAGGGAGTTGGGTAGTAGTTATGGGGGTTTTTTCAGGTAAGTAGACCGTAAGGTTTGGCGGGACCGCTACAGACCAACATCATTTAGGATCTCGGCTGACAACATTCCTCGTCAGGGTCGAGATATACAACATTTATTAAGTTTTCAAATAAATTGCCTTAACTTTTCGCTAGATAAACTTTGATGAGGAAAATTTATATAGGAACCGAACGTCAATTGGTTTGAAAATTGGCATACGGAGGACATCTACATTGGCATGGTTCAACTAAAGAACGATCTGTTTATTCGTAGGTTTGAAGTTAACTTTTAACGTAAACTGATGACCACTTGTAGTGGCTCTACGAGTCCACAATAAATAATTATCAACGGTAATTCAATTTTTAGAACCAGGGACTTCTCTGTGCTAATTTCGAATCAGCTTTTGAATTAACGAGCAAATTCGAAGTTAGCACCAACAACGGTCGGAAATAGGTTCTGCGTCGGTTATGCGAGTATTGTCAATTGGTTGTTGCGGGTGTTACACCTCACTACACACCCCCTCTTAAACAAAACAATTATTACTACAAGCATCCTCACACCATCTCAGATATCTTCTCAAACAACCATCCTCAAATAATAGAAATCCAATCGTCAAGTCATATAGACATTAATCAAGTATTCTGCATAAAATGCAATACTCGCCTCTCCAGCAATCGAAACTCGTATTTTGCATACAATGCAAACAATACAAATTCACATTCAATCGGAAGTAAAGACTTCTCCAAATTAAATCATATCGCGTACGATAATGGCCTATCCATGCCAAAGCCATACACTTGACCCATTTCCCAAGGCCACTACAGTCGGCTTCGCATTACGAAACTCAAACAAGCACCCGTCCACAGACCTACACAGTCTCATGTTACAAGTACACATGTTTACAGGTGTAGTACACGAGATTTTTTTTTTTTTTTTTAATAGACCTCTCGTGAGAGGCGAACCTATAGCACCGAGTGGGCGCCCCGAGATGCCATCAAATAACTGTTGCAGTTCTTTTTGAACAGTTGCAGGTTGTAATGCTCCGGGAACACTCGCCTGGGAAGGGAGTTCCACAACTTCCCCACTCTGTAGAGGAACGAGTTCTGATGCAGGGATGTCCGCGCCCTCGGGAGATGAACCACAAACGGGTGCGATCCGTCGGATTGTCTTGTGGAGCGCATATAAGCCGAATTGCGTGGAACAATATCACGAATCTCCAAGGTCGGCTACGCGCCTTCGATGTGATAGCGACTGCAGTCCCGACGTCAGCTCCGGGAACACTCGCCTGGGAAGGGAGTTCCACAACTTCCCCACTCTGTAGAGGAACGAGTTCTGATGCAGGGATGTCCGCGCCCTCGGAGATGAACCACAAACGGGTGCGATCCGTCGGATTGTCTTGTGGAGTGCATATAAGCCGAATTGCGTGGAACAATATCACGAATCTCCAAGGTCGGCTACGCGCCTTCGATGTGATAGCGACTGTAGTCCCGACGTCAGCGCCGAGTCCCCGATCAGACGGATCGCTCGTCTCTGTATGCTCTCAAGTAGGTCGAGGGTATGTTTAGGAGCCGAGCTCCAAACATGAGAGCAATATTCGAGCGCGGGTCTAATTTGGGATTTATATAGGAGAAGATGTTGGACCGGAGTAAAATATTTCTTGGCTCTAAAAAGATAGCTCAGTTTTCCTGAGGCTGACCTGGCGAGACTCGACACGTGTTTATACCATGATACATTCCCACAGACCGTGACGCCAAGCTATTTCAAACTCTCCCCAGCCTCGAGGGCCTGGCCATTCATCATCAGCTGCGGAACCGATGATCCACTTTTCTTTGTGAATGTTGTATATTGTGTCTTCGCTGCATTGAAGTCGACGAGATTAGCCCTTCCCCACTGCAGGACCCGATCTAGATCCTGATTCAGAGAATCAATCTGTCTGCATCTCAGCTGATGCGACGCAGATGCACCAATCGGCCGAATACTCGAAAAGGAGGAAACAAGCGTGCTATCATCCGCAAAACTGAACACTTTGTTATCCGTTGCCTCCAACAAATCATTTATGTGAAGCAAGAACAAGGTTGGAGCCAAAATAGAACCCTGGGGCACCTCCGAATTAACAGGATACAGATCCGAGCACTCGCCTTCCACAACAACCCGGATCGATCGATTCTCGAGGAAGCTCCTCGTCCAGTCGCAAAGCTGTTGGGAAAGCCCATATGAACGAAGTTTGCTCAGCAATGCCCCGTGCCAGACGCGGCCAAAAGCCTTGGAGATATCCAATGCGACCGCCCTTAATTCACCATGCCGTTCAATCGCAGATGTCCATATATTGATTATAAGCGTCAAAAGGTCTCCCGTGGACCGCTTGCCACGGAATCCGTATTGACGATCATTCAAAAGTCCGTTGCACTCCAAATACTTAACTAACTCTGTATTGATGACTTTTTCCATTACCTTAGATAAAATAGACAGTAATGCTATCGGACGATAATTTTGTGGGAGACACTTTTTTCCCGTCTTTGGGATTGGCTGAACTCGAGCGATTTTCCAGCAGGTAGGGAAGGTCCTCCGTGCATAAGATAAGGGGTCTGCCAAGAACCGGGGATAGTTCTGGAGCACAGTTCTTAAGGACTATTGCTGGTATTCCGTCCGGGCCGGTTGCCTTCCTACAATCCAGTTCACGTAGAATGCGTTGAATAGTGCGCGGACAAAATCTCACATCCTGCATCGAAGACCATACCGGCGAGATCATAGGTGGCTCCAAAAGGCCGCGGTTGAGGTTTGAATTAGCGGAAAATTAATTCGCGAACACATTAGTTTTCTCCTTTGAATTCGTGACTAACGTCCCGCTGTCTGTCAGCAACGGAGCGAATGAGGAGGATGCGCAGTTACCACTGACAGCCTTTGCCATTGACCAGAAGGAGCGTGAACCAGTTGGGCACCGAAGGAGCTTATTGATCATCCTGTCGTTGTGAGCCCTCTTCGCGGTAACAATCGCCTGGTTGCGCGCGTTTCTGAGTCTAACAAAATTCGTTCTGTTAACATCGGTGGGATTTGAACGCCATTGCTTAAGAGCTCTATTTTTTGCCGTTTTAATCAGCTCGCATTTTTTATCAAACCAAGGTTTATCAGACGAACTTCGTTTGATGGAATGTGGAATATACATCTCCATCCCCAGAAGAATAATCTCTGATACCGACTTCGCGCAAGCATTAACATCGGAGTTTCCGAAGCACACCTCGGTCCATGGAAAGGATGCGAAGAAATCCCACAAATCGTCCCAGCTAGCAGCCCCTTACTTCCATACATGGCGAAGCTGCCTAGGCCGGTTATTCGCTTGATATGCAAGTGCTTGCGCGACAAATACCAAGCAGTGATCTGAGTTCCCCAGTGGCGCAGAAACTTCTACGGTATAAATACTCGGTTCGGATGTCAAAAACAGATCCACGGTGTTCGCATAATCATCTCGGGCGTCCGGCACTCGCGTTGGCTCCCCCACGAGTTGAGTCAAGTTGTGGCCTACAGCAAACATCTCCGAAAGCCTCCCAGCCTCGTCGGTTCTGTTAGAATGTAACAACCAGCCGGAATGGTGCCCATTAAAATCGCCAAGGACAACAATTTCAGAAGCTGGGTGGTTGTTCTGTATCCAGTCGAGGGTATGTGAAAGATGTTTGAAAAATGTCACCGGTCGATCGTCATTCGGGGAGCGGTAAAGACAACAAAGAAATTTAACGGAATTCCTCAGCACGACCCTCAACCATATGATGTCCATATTATTGGGTTCCAACGCCTCCATCCTCTGGCAAGCCAGATCGGATCGCGCGAAGACGCAGACTCCGCCCTTAAAATGGAATCTCGAATGCAAGTCGTATCCTGAGCAACGAAGATATGTCGAATCAGTTGACGAATCGACCTGGGTCTCAGTTAGGGCAAGGATATCAGGTTTCGTGGTGTGATGTTACAAAATGCCGTCACCAGTCGAGCGTGGGCAGAGCCGCGAGAGCGAGCCCGGTTATGCGATGACGAACCTCTTAAGGTTCCATTATTTATCATGATATCTGCATGATGTTCCCCCTGACATAGTCGAGCACAAGCGACATTATCAAAGACCACCGACTGAGAAGTAGTTGAACGTCGGTGAAACACTGAGCTCGCGAAAGTGGCGAGCGCAGCGGTAAATCGCAAATTAATCGTATGATACGATTTGCACGTAGAGCAATGCACTGAAATTGGTTCGGTCATTGCTACTGCAAATCGAATGAATATTTAAATTGATTCGGCTGCATTTTTTGTAAAGACCATTGAGTGGTCATTACAAAATTTCGAATTACAAATGACAGGCGAATAACCTCGGAATAGGTTACACGTTCGGTGTGAAAAATGTATCATCTGCACATTTAGCAGATTTAAATGGTATATAAAGTGGTTGAAAAAGAGTTGCAGTTACAGTGTGTTAACAGTAGCAGCAGTGGGTTAGGAGTTGCAAGAGGCAGTGTCTTGTTAGTTAACAGTGTAGCGTAATATAAGTAATTGTGTATAAACTAAGGGATCAACCCTACAACCAATAAATAAAATCGTTCAGACACGTATAGTGAAGTTTTCATTGCAAGGTTAATCTCACAACCACAACGCTGAAGAAGCTGTCGTCACCGAGAAGCCGAGTAATCTCATTGTCTAAACACGTAAGTACCTCCTGCCGCCATAGAGAAGTTACCTCCTAAAAAACTAAATAAAACTAACTATAACTAAAATCAAATCACTATAATTAATTAATAAATGTTAACATCTGGGGTTACGCTCAGGTGTTACATTTTGGCACCCAACGTGGGGCCTAATAAAGTATAAATAATTTAACCCAAGAGAAAATCTAAACAAATACTTTACCATAACTTAAAAAAATTAAATGATAATATCAGAGGTCAAACTCTGGTGTTACATTTTGGCGCCCGAGCAGGGACATGTTGTAGGTCCGGGACGCCGTGCTTCCTCGTTAGAGGGAAGAGCGCGGACCTTTTATTTTTATGTTAGTAATATTAATTAAAACTCCTTCTTTTACTCTTCTTTTCGAATTTAATATTTTAATTCTTTATTTCTATTCTTCTCTATTTCTAATTTATTCTTTAACTTTTCCGAACTTCACTTAATCTTATCTCTTCTTTAAATCTCAACTGTTCGACTGTACTTCTGAACTAACTTCAACTCTCTATACTCTCAACTCTACTTCTCAACTGTATAATCTCAACTAACTTCTACTCGTCTGTATCTCAATTGGCTTTACAATAAAATTTTCCCTCTTCTTATAGAACTTTGAGTTCTAATTTACTGTAAATTATAATATGAACAAAATCAATTTTGTTGACTTGACTGCCTACAGAAAAGACCATGTCGCTTAATTGGCAACACAGCATTAAAATCTAGACTACAATCACTGCGAAGGCGCGTGACCTTGTCTCTTTTACAGATGTTACGACGCACACCTGTAGATCCGTGATATTGTGGCGACTTCATAACACGCATAATATAAAGATAAATAATAATAATAATTGGCTCCTCGATAGTATAGTGGTTAGTATACCCGCCTGTCACCCGGGAGACCGGGGTTCGATTCCCCGTCGGGGAGCCTCTGGCGCAAGACTAATGACCTTGCCCAGAAAAAATAAATCATTATGGAAAATTTAACAAGCCTTAGGACTTGCTAAATAAGGCCAAGACCGGTCCCCGGTTGTAGTGCCGATGATGATGATGATGATGATGAAAATCAATTTTATCAAAGTATTATTTACTCTACTGTGACTTTTAAATTTTGAATAAACTTTGAACGAAAATCAAAGAGCCATGTTTCAAATGAAAAAAGAGGCATGTTATGAAATGTACTGGAACTGACTAGATATAGAATATTGTGGATGTTTATTTATGATATGTATTAAATGAGAATTTTAGATATGTAAGGAGACTGTTTTAAGGATGTGTTAGATAAATAATGAGACTCAGTATTAAACTTAATAGTTATAAGGACAGTAGTATTCTGGAATACTACAGACATAACAAATTCAGCCAATCAAACCAAAATTAAACTTAGATAACAAATTATTGATTGTTAACATTGCAGTTTCAAACTTTAATGTTACACGCGAATAGAATTATTTAAGTCTAGCCATTGAATTCTAGTCGATTAGATAATTTCAACTGGTATATTGTGCCGACGTTCGTATTCAATAAATACGATACTGTTTGATAATCCGGTCGAGCATGTTTGAATGAGTAGAAGAAACTCAATGCGGTGCCATCAGCAAACGAATGAATTGGTTTGTGAGCAATTGTGAAAAGAATTAAAAAAAAAAAAAATACAGTCAATACGAGTAGAAGCTAGGGGGACATCACTATTTAACGCAATGTAAAAAGCAAACAAAAAAAGTAAGTGAGAGTGCGTAGCTCTGAGGATGTGCTTCATGGGGGTAGACTTGATATCATCTATACTTTCTTGGATTTAGCAACCACATAACCGTTGAATCAGTGTGTTGTCAGTTCTATAAGGAAACAATTTGTGACCCGCAGATTTGTTAATGTTGGTTTCTTTAAGTGCTCTGGCAAGTGCATGCACCGACACCCAAAGGTTTCAGAAGAGAACGCTTTCTTTCTATGCCCTAACGCGGTTCTACGGTATTGCCTCCGGCGTCATGTGTCGTGGTATCAATTTTATCACCCTTTTCCCTCGCGAGGGCTGTTACCACCGGTTGTGGGAAACACGCTATTTGTAAAACCAAGACAAAGGAGAATATGTCTCGAGCTCCCTTGCCAGTGGTGGGGGAAGGAGCTCTGAGGGTACCTGTAAACAATAAGATTCGGTTGAACGTCCCACAAGAAAAGAAGCGGATTGAAAGGCAGGACAACTTCCCTCTGAAAAGATATTATTTTCTTTTCTTAACTGAAATTTATTTCGTGATAGAAAAGGAACCTACACGAGCCCTGAGTTCTTCAAATATAACTCAAGGATTTAGAAATTTATTTATTCTACTCTTGCATCGATGCCATGTGCCCTGGTCCAATCGTCAGCTGCCGCATGTGGTTCTATTGCCCCGCATCTTTCCAGGGATCGAGAAATTAGTGCTCAGGTAATTAGCGCTTATCAGGGTACCTGAGCACGAATTTGAAGTAGTGCAATCCTTTAACTACCTTGGGTCAATAGTAGCAGCCGATAACAATATGGAAGAAGACATACCGGACGGTTGATCAAATCCGAAAAAGCCTACTATGGTCTATCAATACTCTTTAAATTCCGAAATTTATCTAGAACATCTAAGCTGCTACTATACAAGACCATGGTCTTGTGGCGGTTCCACCAAACCCCACGGTTCGCTTTCCTAAAACCCCCCATAACTTGCACCCAATCTCCTAATTTCACTAATGCAAACATTAGCATCTTAAATGCTTCACACATTAAAGAGATCAAATCTGTAATCTAAAAAAGCCCATGGAAAATAAAACTTACCTTTCATGCATCCCTTCGCATACAATTCTCCGTAAGATTTCTTTCTTAACTTATCAGGCAGAACCCCCATTATTACAACCCAACTCCCATTGTTTCCCGCCAACGCATTTGCATGGGCACCTGAAAACATTCCCTTCCCAAGGGTAGTTAATGTTTTCAATCCATTACCTGTGTCGCAGCTATTTTATTCTTAATTGTTATAAGTTGTTTGTTATTAAGTGTTATAATTGTTATCGAATAAGTTGTTATAATTGTAATTACCTGCATGCTTGGCAGCACTTTTTTGTGTTCATTACTGCCATTTTCGTTAGTTAGTTTTTAGTTGTCATGAAATATGTAAATGAGTTTGTGTCTTTGGATTTTCTTAATTTGTTGTTCGTTGTAGAAGAATTCGCTATGGGTTGAAAGTTAATTAAATCAATTCGTTCGATTTGTCTTCGATTTGTTGTAGTTTTAACTGCTAAATAACACTGGAGTCAATTAAAGAAAAAATATAAAATTTCTCGAACGTGTCGTCATTTCGTTCGTTCGCTTTGAATCGTGTCCGGTAAGCGCACCGGGACTCAACATGGTCCTTCGAGCCGGATCGTTTTTAATATATTGAATCAGTGTGTCTTATGTTTACTCGATCCTTAAAAATTAAATTAAAACATTTAGAACCCTTAATTCAGTATTTATTTTAATTAGCCTTATCCACGTGTTTGTGAATAATTGTGTTCGGTGAAAAGATTGAACTTACTCGATCACGCGTGAATAACTCCATTCGGGAATAAAACAAATATAATATTTGTATTCCATAAATTTTATTCGAAGAAAAGGATCTCTGCATTAGCGACCCAAAAACCGACTTTCCAATTAGTGTAGATATTCACACTATAGTTCGATCCTGGCGCCACCATAGATGCCATGCATAATTGACACAGATGGTATACACAACCGTCATTGTGTACCCATTTAAATTATTTTCCGAAGACTTGTAACTATTGATTCAGCTGCAAGCGCTTCTCGCGGAAATATTTCTTTGTTCGAATCTTCAAACAATCACCGACGTTGCGCTTTGCCTTCGGATCGGATTCAATAGCATAACCATATGCAAACAAAAGAATCCGATTCTCCCAGTCGGCAGAGAGACGATATACGATCTCTATTGTATAAATTATCGCAATCCCTTTTAACATCTAATGAGTGGCTGCTATTTAGACAGCTGACCCTCATTACCGAACGATGCCCTATGTCGTTTCCCCTTTGTTCTTTTTTTCCGTTTATCCTTAACTAAACGCATCGATAAACACAGTGATGTGTACGAACACACACATACACTACCGTGTCCCAGAGATCGCCTTCCTTTGGTCACTGGTCAAAGGAGATTTCATTTCCTTTTCACCACACCACCAAACTCACCCCAAACGTGGGTTGAATCTTTAAGTCGTTTGCCACCATCCAATCGAGCAACAGAGTTGTTCGGAGACGAATAGTTTAAATATAAAACCAGTGCGCATTAATTAAAAACGATTTAAATGTACAACTAAAAACAAGTAGACACCACTGAAATTTCATTAACGAAAGAAGATGTCATTACATTAAGTGTAACCCCGTAAAACAATAAAAATTCATTAAAATATAAAAGGCGGTGATCACCCGCCACAAAACAGTGTTTTCCGTTTGCTTTATTTTTTTCTCGTGAATGATTTGTTGTGGACTACTCATGCCAGCAATACACAGTAACCGAGTGCGGACGTGTTTTTAATTCGGCGATCGAGTTAAATTAAAAAGTTGTTTGAATGAGTCGCGAGTGGTTGAAATATACGGACTATTTATAAATAAATAAATTCCATAAAACAGTGAAAACAAAGTTAATATATATAACTATAAGCAAATAAGGGAGAACGAAGCCACGTGTTGTGTGACAGGCAAAACAAAGAACACAGTTTAATACTAACTACCTCCGTGCGCATGTGAGCATATGCTTAGCAAAAAAAAAAAAAGTTCAAATGCAAAATAGCAGAGAAGAAACAAGTAATTAAAAAGTTAAAACTAAAGTCCGTGGTAATAAAACGCCCTGCGAGCTCCCCACTGTCACGAGCGACAACAAAACGAGGCAACAACAAACTTGCTCGAAAAAGGACAAAAAATGGAAGAGGAGAACACATTCCCCCCAGTTCCATATAATGACGGCAATGTAACAAATAACATGTTTGTATGTTTAGCGACTACTGAGACTGAGGAGGACGAGGAGAAAGTTATTGCTGTTCCTTTGAACCCCACTGCTTTCCTGCCCACCAAGTATTCAAAAAACTGCTCCCTAGAGCATCAAAAGCCTGGAAAACATTTACTCGCCTTTCAGTTATCCACATAAAATGTCTCCTAACCATCTAAGTCATAGTTCTGCGCTAAGGCAAAAAGCAATGCAGCCAAATAGACATTTTCCACAAGGGCATAATCACACCAAACGCACCATACGCGAAAAAGCAATTCGGTCGCATCAATAAGCAACCGATATAACTCGACCACCGCGGTGCACATATCCCCTGGTCGAATCCTATAGCACACAAGCAGGAGATATTCTTGCTTTACTTCTTTGCTGCGCCCATATCGGTCGCCAAACCAAACGACAAAGCAAATGCATTGGCACCAATAAGCATGCCCCTGAAATTAAATGCGGTTACGACACTACGAAACCACCGAAAATCCTCAAACTTGTCCATGCACACTAATAGAAAGTATGTTTTCACATACGTGCATGGCAAGCCACCACAGACCAATCGGTCGACTGTGCAAGCGACAATACGCAGTAGCACAACTCACTACTGGCTGCGGAAAGAAATCGAATTCGCGCTAATGTAAATACACATGCGACAGTTTGGCCCTTTCAAGACCCCATCGAGTGGCGCATGATCAGCATAAATGCTGTACGCAGCATGATTATCGCCCAGCTGCAACCACTGCGCGTAATGTCTCCCTTTTACGATGATCGTATAAACATCCAGCATACCCACGGACCTTAGGCAGGCGATGGAAAAATGTCTGGAATTTAAGATTCCGCTATATCATATGTTTATAGACTTTAAGGCCGCCTACGACAGCATAGCCAGGGTAGAACTATGTAATGCCATGAGAGAATTCGGCATTCCAAATAAATTGATACGACTTTGTAGGTTGACCATGACCAACGTAACTGGTCAAGTAAAAGTAGCGGGATGGCTGTCCAAACCAATAAACATCTATAATGGACTCCGACAAGAGGACGGTCTGGCTTGCCTCCTCTTCAACCTGGCGTTGGAGAAAGCTATATGTGACTCTGGCGTTACAACAAGAGGGACTATTGTCACCAAGTCCAGCCAGATACTTGCCTACGCAGATGACATCGACATCATCGGTAGAACCGAATCGACTGTACAGGAATCCTTCACCCAGATCGAGCAGGCGGCACAAAAACTGGGACTGCACATTAATGAGGGAAAAAACAAGTACATGGTGGCAACTTCTGCGAAGAGAAGACCTAACGTTGGTCAAACTATCAGGGTAGTGGAGCACGAATTTGAAGTAGTGCAATCCTTTAACTACCTTGGAAAAACCAAGTACATGGTGGCAACTTCTGCGAAGAGAAGACCTAACGTTGGTCAAACTATCAGGGTAGTGGAGCACGAATTTGAAGTAGTGCAATCCTTTAACTACCTTGGGTCAATAGTATCAGCCGATAACAATATGGAAGAAGAAATACGCGAACGGCTGATTAAATCCAACAAAGCCTACTATGGTCTATCAGGGCTCTTTAAATTCCGAAATTTATCCAGAACATCCAAGCTACTACTGTACAAGACCATGGTCTTACCAGTACTCATGTATGGATCCGAGACCTGGGTGCTTAATAAAAGGCACTCTGAATTCTTGGCCGCGTTCGAGAGAAAGGTCTTAAGGAGAATTGTTCGCCCCGTATGTGAGGGAGGACGATTCCGGAGACGCTACAACCATGAGTTGTACGCAATCTACCTTGAAGCTCATATTGTAAGAAAAATCAAGCTCGGTAGACTCCGGGGGGCGGGACACCTAGCTCGAATGAGCGAAGAGGAGCCTGCCCGGAAAGTCCTTTGTGGCAGGATGTATGGAAGAAGACAGCGCGGCAGACCTTGTCTGCGATGGAGGGATGGCGTAGACCAGGACGCCCAGAGCATGGGAGTGCTAAACTGGATGACATCGGCTCGAAATTCGGACCGGTGGAGAGATTTGTTAAATAAGGCCAAGACCGGATCCCGGTTCTAGTGCCGATGATGATGATGATGATACCCACGGACACACAGCACGAGCATCCAAAAGGGTCAGCGTGTGTGTGTTTCGCGCGCTTTTCCTGTGATCAATGTGGTGAATCATCTCTGTCTGTCTGTCGTTTCAAAAGAATTAATTAGTCTCATCTGGCGTGGCGATCAGAAAACCATGGTTTTATCGAATTCAGTAATGAAAATACGGCAAACGCCGAGATCACTGCCAAAAGCGCTAACAGCATTTTGATCACTAGTGAAGACATCCACGGCGTATTTGCATCATTAAGAAACAAAAAATCAGTTGGAATCGATGGAGTACCCAATATAGTACTCAAACATATTCCTCCAATCGCAATGGATATATATGCAGTCTTGTTTATCAACGCTCTGAACAACGCGCACTATCCAGTGCGTTGGAACACGGCCATCATCCAACCGTTACCAAAAAAAGGAAAAGACAGAACAAACCTAAAAAATCGGCGATCGATCCGTTTGTTACCGAGTGTCAGTAAAGTATTCGAGATGGTTCTAAACAAGGCTCTACTTAAATGGGTTGAGGACAATAACATTATTCCAAATAACCTGTTTGGTTTTAAAGCTGGTCATGACACCACACATGCCACAGCTAAACTGGTTTCAGACATTCAGTGGAATAAAAGACAGAAACAGTGCACAGGTGCCTGCTTGGTTGAATTGGAGAGGAGCTTCGACACCGTTTGGCTAGAGGAGTTATACTACAAGTTAATGTGACTAGGCATTCATAAACTATCACTGTATATACTATACGACATGTTGAATGAAAGGAAAATCATCGTCAAAAGTGGCAATGTGACCTCCGACATTACTTACAAATTAAAAAACGGTCTCCAACAGGGAGTGGTGTTATCTCCGATCCTTTTTAGTATTGACATTGGCGACCTGATAGGGTCTCTTCATCAGGTTATTGCGTAAGTGGCGTTTCTAACAGATACACCCACAATACACAAGCAAATAGTGAAGAACACCGAACGGAAATCGAATAAGAAAATGCATCAGAGCCGTATACCATAGCGGTAACATAACAATTCCACATAAGTTGAATGTACTTGAGTTTAAAAATCGAATTCGTACACACGGCCAGTAGCCTGATGTGTTACGCATTGGTTCAATTTTTGGGGATTCTAACTGTCATAGCGTCAGTTCGAATCACACGTCCTTCACTATCATCCCAAACGCTATACGTATGCAGACGATCTGATAATATATAGAACAGATCCAACAATTGAAATCATTAACAGACTATTAGAAGGGGGTTTCAATGATGTTCAGCGATACTGCGACAACTGGAACATTAATAGACTATTAGAAGGGGGTTTCAATGATGTTCAGCGATACTGCGACAACTGGAAACTCAAAATCAATATCCAGGAGTGTGAAACCATCCTCTTAAGAACACCACTGGCTGAAGCTACTAGAGACACCAGGAAAAACTGGCGAAAGCTAGCTATTATGGGACCACACCAACAAACACTGGAAACCAAAAATGTAGTCAAATACTTAGGCATCCTCAATCCGATCACAAAAAATACTATCCCAATGAAGCGTTGTACGGTGGGGCCAATATAAACAGAGTGGATAACTTTATGATCAAGTTGATCCGAGGGCATCTTGCGAGATCAATGAGCTCGCCGAACGATTTAATTTTTTGGTGCATATTTGGTGTATTATGAGGGGGTCCGTCGCAATGGCTTTATTTCACCAGAAGCATTCCTCAGTCTTGACATGAACGGTGTTGCGGATTCGCAACTAAATGCGGCGGGGTGAATCTAGTACGTTCACCGTCTAGTACACTTGTAGCGTCCTACGAACGCACAATTCCGCCCAGGTAAGGTCCCAAACCTTCAAGGAACTTACTTACCTTATCCATTACACGTGCCCACAGACACGTGTCCCCAAAGCTCTTAATCAGACCTGTAACAAGGGCATAGGAAGCTGAAACAATGTTGAACCCGACATCAAAAAACAAGGAACTTAACGTTCAAGAACTTTCAGTATCGAGTCAACGCATCCATTCATAGTACGCAAAAACAATTCCAGATTACAGGCCATAAATCTTCCATCCAAAACATCTGCACGATGTTTCCAAGGAATTATATCTTCGGTAAAGTAACCGAACCAGGGAGGCATACTCGGGTAGCTAAAGGCAATTAGCACCTCTAATTCCGTGCAAGATCCCGAAAATCCAACAGCAAAAGCATCGCATACAGATCTCCCATCTTAAACATCTGCACGATGTTTACCAGGAATTACCATTTTTGGTAGATAGATAACAACGGATGCATACACTGGCAGCTAAACGCAAGAAAGCATATCGCCTATCCGCTACCAAAAGTGTAAACAACCGTAATTATCGCAACAAGATAATTCGGAAGATTTACAAGTCCAACGCCAACAAAGGAAATACTCTGGTCCCACGATTCCTTTGTAAAAATTTCACACCCATTAGAGGGATCTAATGGATTTCGGTTGTGTTTGCAAAAGGCAAGCAACCACGGGCTGTACGCCCGAAAAATCATCTCCGTCTTGCGCGGCAGATGTTCTGTGCAAACAGAAGGCCGTGGAAAAGGAAATGCTATCACCAACGAATAATGTATGCAAGATGACTTTCCTTTTCTCAGGAAACTATGAAATATCCCTGGGGATGCGATAACATGCTGCTAACAGAAATTCGGAAATTCTGTTAGCAGGGGGAATAAGAAAATTTTTCGATACAGATACAGATACGATCTGTATCAGGGCATTTTTTGGAGGAGAATAGCGAGTCAGTTAGATTTCGATCGGCAGAAGACGAGGAGGATAATTTTGAGAGTATAAGGATCAGAGTGTGCATTTGCGAAGTTAGAAAAGTAAAGTAACGTCGAGTGTTGAACGTACGTGCGGTGTAGTGAAGCGCTTTAAAATCAAAATAGAAACAAATATAAAACAAAACAAAGCATTCTCGGAGTTTCATTTGTGTACTGAACCAAGTTTTCGTGTGTCGCTGTGAACAGTGTTCGGCGGAGCACTCTAACGTAAGTAGCTATTGACATTCCATACTAATAGGCCAACATTCGTCAAAGTCCTATCCGTTAAAACTAACTCCGCTAAACACTCCCTAACCAGCATACTCACCAAACCTGTCAGCTGCCAGCTGACAATGCGTTATCACCTAGGGACGCCATCGAGCTGTCACCTAGATTTGAATGTGACTAACGTCTTTTAGTCAGTCGAGCATCAACTTCCATCCCGTGCAGTCCGCCTGTCACCAACCACCAACGCCTACACAATGGCCATTTAAGAGAATGAGACAAAAGATTACCAAGTGATACTTCAATTATTAAAGAGTGAATTTCTCGAGTCGTTTTGGTCATTTATTTGCTTACGTTAATACAAATATCAACTGAATTGAAATACGTGATTACTGACGTAATTGAATTGAATCGTATTACGGTTCATGAGGCTCACCGTTACCATCTCGGTGAACGCAACCTTCATCCGAACGGTTACATCCACCACAAACGGCCTCATACAAAATGAATCCGCTATACCGTTGATTTATCACATGAGTTGGTCGAGCATAGATAAACTAATACGTTATAATCGAGAGGTTGCGCACACAGATGGAGAGCGCCTGCAGTTTAGTAGGGCAGTAGCACAGAAAGACCGAAAAGACACGAATAAGCAACACCAGGGATTTTGGTGGCTGAGTGGGAATTAAAAACCTGTTTCCATATAAAACTGGCAAAAAACGGGAATTAATAATAATAATGATAATAATAATAATAATAAAAAGCCCAACAAACAACGGATTGGAAGAGCTATACCGCAAACCTACAATAGTGAGAGTAATCAGGTCGCGAAGATTAAGATGGGCCGGACATGTGGCGCGAATGGGCAACGATAGGACCGTGCGTAGAATTCCTCACGGTAGACCAACGGGAAAGAGACCGACAGGACGGTCGCGACGGAGATGGGAGGACAATGTGAGGTTGGACCTTGAGGAGGATCGGGTCAGATGAACAAGCGTGGAAGAAGAGTGCACAGGACAGGGAACGATGGCGGCGTCGAGTCGGTGAGGTTGTGGGATAGAAGTTGTTGTGCAAAAACCTAAGCCCAAGGCGACGATGTTGTTCAGTAAGAGGATCTACCCAACGCTGATCTCACTACTTGTCACTGGATATACAGATGCAGAATGTTCGCCCAAAAATTGTCCGCCAAAAGGGGAATAAACAATAAAACTCACTGGTGATAATGTTGAAGGAACATTTATTTATTTATGGTTTAATGCCTAGTAACACTATTTACACTTATTATTGTCGAACACTAATTATAGTTTTATTCTTAAGGTTAGATGATGATAACGGTTGATACACATTCATTTATTAATTGTTTAAGGTCTAGTAACACTATTTACGCTCATTATTGGGGAACACTAATTATAGTTTTGTTCTTAATGGTTAAACGGTGATAATGTTTGATACACATTCGTTTATTTATTGCTTGAATGTAACCACAACCGCGCTACTCTGTGATCGAATTTCTACCCTTCAAACTGAAGGGAACTCTGACACGCAACGTATCCGATACGTGTGCGTGGTTCAACGGGTAAGATCTCACTCTTCTCTTCGAATTAGTGGACTTCCGTCCACTTTAAAACTATCGCATCGACTGATTGGCTCGCTCTCTGTTGGGGTGAATTGGGCGGTGTGGTGAAAAAGGTAAAGAAATTTTCCTTTTGGGACCGACTAATAGAAGTGGATCTCCGGTACACAGATTCTAACGAGGGTGTGTCCACTTATGCGCAGATCACTTTGTTTGCACGTGACGCGAGTTCATGGGTGGACGAACCGTGGGAATGAAAATTCAAGTGCCTGCAGCTGTTTCAATATGGTGCTGCTGATTAGGATGCGATTGGGATGATTACAAATGACGGTTGTGTATACATCCACGTCGATTGTGTATTGCATCCATAGCGAGTCAAGGGTCGAATTCCAGTGTGAATACTGGCAAAGAATTCGGCTCTTGGCAGCTAGGCGCGAGTTGCGCTATGCTTTGTATTAGCGAACAAAACATGGGATGTGACCGTTGCTAGATTGTTTAGGGAAAACAAATTATGATCACGTCCGATTCGATGCCAGTTTATCGCTTATGCAACCGATCAGGGATAATAGGCTGCAGCTGTATAAGCAAGCGATTTGCCATGGCTTGATCGTGGGACCAACGGTTGCTGGAGGAAAACAAACACAGTGGGATTGCTGTGTATATGGTAGCCATGGACGCCGGCAAGAAGACCCGGATAGCTTCCCAAATGGTTTGTGAAGGTCATGGGTGCCGGCGAGAGGAACCGAAATGCTTTGAGAAGAAAGCAATGCTGCCCGATGCCGCGGCAAGGTGATGATCTTGCCGTGGTTTTATGTTTCAGGTTAGAAATGGTTGAAGGAGAGCTTTGTACTGCTCGTATGCAGGTAAGAGGTAATGATTGGAATGTAATTTATCGCTGTTGGGAATTGGGAGTTGGGTTAGGAAAATGGGTGGTTCTTCGGCGAGCCTTAAAGAACCCCTACAAGGTAATGAACTTCCGGGTTCCTACAGGCCAATAAATAGTAATAGTAATAGTAACAAACAACGGAAAGCTTATATAGATTTAGCATTTCGAAGATTGAGTTTAGATGTTAGGCTTAGAAAAGAGTTAAGGTAAAAAAAAGTCTAGTGTTTTAGTTAGATATGAGAAAAAACAATATTAAAAACAAAGTTTTTTCTGCTGTTCATTTTCTGTGTATCTAATTAAGTTCTTTAAAATTCATGTAAACAAAACAATCATAATGGCGAAAGACAAATTTTCACGCTTTAAGCGTATGCATGTAACTTAGAGAGTTCGCAAGGGACCAGTAAGTTACGAAATAAGATACCATAAGCTAGAGTTTAATCATTTTTGTCTAGCGAGTAAGTAAATTAAAATAAGAGGAAGAAATAAAAAATGATATGTTTGTATTAACTCCGGTCGTAAACTGATACATAAAATAAAAAATGATATAAAAAATTAAAAATGAAAAATGATGGACGTAAAACAAATGGATGCCAAAATGGTGCTTCGGAGAAGGCAAAATACAGACATAAATCTAAAAGCTAAACGCCTTAGAACCAATGAAAACAAGGATACAGACACGTTGAGTGTCAACAACGACGACGAAGACAACACCCATGGTGCCCAGTACTCAGCGGCTGGAAACCAATTCCAAGAACTAACTGTCGGCGAAACAAATGCAAACGCCAGCAATCAGGTCGAGGCACTCAACAGACTCATCCATGAGATTAGTCTTAAAAACAAGAACTGGATAAACAAATGGAGGAAGTACTTAAACTAAAAAGCAATTTGAAGCAAAAAGAGGCGGAAAACGAAAATGGTACAACAACAACAGCATGAACAAAGGCGACAGCAACCCACCAAGCCAAAGAAAACACGACAAGATAAGGAAACTCAACAGCAGGAATCACATCAACAACAACAGTAGGAAACACATCAACAGCAGGAACCAAATCAGAGGCAAACCCCATCTCAGCAGTTGCCAGTCAAAAAAAAGGAGAAAGTACCTCCTATCTACATCAGCTACATGGAGACGAATGGATCTCACAAAATTGGGTGAGTTGACATGCAAAACTTTCAAAACAAGACGAATAAATAATTTTAAGATAAGTTTAACATGCGATGATTTAGAAGGGTATAACAAAATTAAATCGGCATTAGGGAAATCGAAAAGCGAGTACTACGAGGGTTGCCTTTTATATTTCGGGATTAGAGAACAAAAACAAATATTGATCATCGAAAATCACTTTATTGTTTTTCAAAATATTCCCCATGAACATCTATACACTTTTGCATGCGTTTGAACCAATTGTCGAAGCACTTTTGCCACTCTGATTGAGGTATCTCCAACACATGCATTCTGTCGAAAAACGTTGACCTCTCAGTTTGTTTTTTACGTACGGGAATAAAAAGAAGTCATTCGGTGCCAAGTCAGGACTATACGGCGGATGACCCATCAAATCGATGTTTTGGGTGCTCAAAAATGCAGTTGTCGCAGCCGATGTGTGAGAGCTCGCATTGTCGTGGTGAAGAGTGATCCATCTTCGGTGGTTGGTTTTCCTGATTTCTTGGAAGACAACTGGCAAACAAATGGTTGTGTACCACTCAGAATTGACTGTTCTGCGTTGTTCTAGTGGTACGGTTGCGACATGTCCAGTTTTTCCGAAAAAACAGGCGACCATTTGCTTGGAAGTGCTTCGTGCGCGAACAACTTTTGTTGGATTTGGCTCATCTTGAAACACCCAGACAGTCGACTGCTGTTTACTTTCGGGCTCATACGCGTAAATCCACGATTCATCACCTGTCACGATGTCATAGACGTGTTTCGAAGCACCGCGACCGTATTTTTTGAGCATTTCTTTCGACCAGTTGACACGAGCCTTTTTTTGGGCGATTGACAGATTGTGTGGGATCCGACGCGAACAAATTTTTTTGACAGTCAAATGTTTATGCAATATTGAATGTATGCTGGTCCCACTAACGCCTAAGGTTGTCTCAATCTCACGATAGGTCACACGACGATCTTCCAATATCAGTTCGCGCACAGCATCAATGGTTTTCGGAACAACAACTGATTTTGGACGACCTTCACGAAATTCATCTTGGAGTGAACTACGACCACGATTGAATTCACCATACCATCGATAAACACTGGTCCTTGATGGAGCTTCATCGCCAAAAATTGAATTAATTTCATCCATGCACTGTTGCTGAGTTAATCCACGCCGAAAGTTGTAAAAAATAATCGCACGAAAATGTTGACGATTTGATTCAATTTTTGGGCCGAGATGAATCTTTTAAGTTACTGTAAACAACACAAATAGCGCTCGTATGTCAAAATGTTCTGAGTGCGTATAACCTCAAAAATGTCGAACTTTACGACAGAGCTGTCAATTGCCGGATTGCAACACTAGGGTTGCCAAATCCCGAAACATAAGAGGCGACCCTCGTACACGTATACCCCAAAATCGGAGAAAACTGTCTCCATGTTCCTCAAAGGAGTTGACCCTTCCTTTACTCCCGAAGAGGTGCTCGAAGAACTAAAAAGCTTCGAAAACGATACCATGAAATTTACAGGTGTGAAACCATTTTCTACAGCAAATTCTAGAAATCGCAACCGTAAGTTGCCTTTCTTCATTGTGTCGCTAAGCCCCAATAGTAAAATTGATGGACTTAGATATTGTAGCGAGCTTAGGCTTCGCTGGATTAATTATTTTAAAATAAATAAGAGCCGTTAAATCGATTTTGAATTAATATAACACTTTATTAGTCCGTAATACAACCGTTACTTATACCGTACACTTAACGATTTCTTTACTTATCGCTTCCGTACTTATCGCGTCTTTTACTGCTTACTTCTCACTCGAGACTTATCGCTTGCTTCACTTTCTTACTTATTACTTAACTCCCGATCTGCGTGCGACGTATTTATACCGTTTTTCCTCATTCTGATTTGGTGTATCGCCTAGCAAGGCTATTTTCCTACAGTTCCATGGCCTCCATGCATCATCAGCACATAGGCCGAACCAATGGTTCGTAACCTTCGATTTAAGAACTCGATATGGAACTTGCGAATGTGACAAATTGTAGACTCAGCGCCTACCGAACGTTCGATCCTCTGTTCCAAAGTGTGATAATCACTTTTTGCAATTCAATACCGAGGCGTAATGTAGAAGTACATTACTGTATTGAGTTGATTTGGTTTTCAGACGTGGACGAGGAAAGTTATTTTCAAATTATAAATTATGCTGAATTCTAATAAAAGTTTTGAAGGAATAAACATCCCGTCAAACGGTTTTTAATAAAGTAGTACGCGGCTTTTTTTTCACATCGAGGACCCCACCATCGTAACTCGCGCATGCTGGCTTGGGGCCGCTTGACTGAAAATCGGTAATAAACGTGTAATAGCATATTGAGAGTATTGCATTGCACCCTTTTCAAACCTTCCTTGAACTCGGCTTACTTAGTTCAATATTCCTGAAAAACAACTTCTTTTCAAATGCAATTGTGGCGGTTCCGCCAAAATCCACGGCCCACTTACTTGAAAAAATCCCATAACTTCATCCCAGTCTGCATAGGTTTTTGCTAATGCAATCGTATTAAGCACCTGTAAATGCTTTACGCATCAAATAGATCAAATTTATTTAACTAAAAGTCCCTGTAAAGAATCCTTACCTTTCATCCATCTCTTCGCATACAAATTGCCTGTAAGAATTCTTTCCTAACTTATGAGGAATACCAAAACCAATTCGGCACCTTCGGTGCCAGGCAAATCCCCCTAGACGAATTCCTGAAAACAAAATGATTTGGTTTACATACAATGTAACCATCATAACAAGGATCATAAACATTGCGTCGCCTATTTCCCGTCCTCACCAAGTGTATCATAAATCACCATACATACACATTGGCTGGCGACCTATACCAGGGAGCAAAATAAATATACGCATCTCGCGTCTTAAGGCATCTTTTAAATCCTACAGCAAATGCAAATAGGAATTGAATACCTACCCCTACCAGCGATGCCATAAACACCATTTCCCGGTAATCAAGCTAAACCCAATTAGCGCATTTTCACATTGCATTGCCGCCTATTTATTTAGCCGCAATGCACATCTAAGACAAAGACCTAAGCGTCCCCTTTGTCTTCTCATATTTCAGGATCTGCTTCTCATCAGCAGCGGCATGAGTAAACAAAAGCCATTAGCATCCAAGGAGATTCGGTTTGTTTGCTTTACCGAACTCACATTTCATGGATACACCCTATGTCCTTTTCGTCGTTTCAGGTTCGTTCTCATGGTTTGTCTCATGAAAGAACCCATGTACACACATACATGTGTACAACCAACGATCTTCACGGTCCTTTTGTCCTTACCGCCTGTCTGCTTCGTTAATCCATCGCCTTCGCGCGTGTGTTGAATATTATGATCCTCACGATCACCCATGCACTCATACTACCATGATCTCCATTACGAGATCTGGTTTTCTGTTCCACAAAGAGAGACTTTACGTCTCCCTTGTGGTAGGTAAAGCGTATCCTTAGTGGAGAGAAACATTTTCTCTCTCGGGGAAACTTACCCCAGTTGCGAAGTGGCTCTGCATCGAGCAGAGCAACGTGGAGTCCAATTACATCCGCCGACCACCACGGTCGTGCCGCTCCCGCTCCCCAGTGCGCACGGGGACGCAAATACAATATATCGCGGGTCGATCGTTTCCTATCTCAGTAAATTTCCACTGTTTGTGCTGTAGTAGTAAATCATATAAAGTTAATGCGGGACGGGTAATTTAATTTATTCGGTTCCAAAATAAAAACAACAGTTTAAAGCCCAATCATATACAGTGCAGTGAATTTGCAATCATTCTTAAGACTAAAAATACCTTCAACCTGAATAATAAAACTGTGTAGTGACTTATTCGTAAAGAAATAGATATTAAAATAAAGTCTGAACGCAAATGACTAGTTGCAAAAAAATCAGTGAAAATAAAACGAATTAATAAAATCGACCAGTGTTTAATTTTTCATGCTGCAGTTCCGGGGTGTGTTTTTTTCATTGTTGTTCCCTTGGTGATCGTGTTTTTTGTCATCATCATCATCGGCACTACAACCGGGAGCAGGTCTTGGCCTTATTTAACAAATCTCTCAACCGATCCCGATTTCGAGCCGAGGTCATCCAGTTTGGCACTTCCAGGCTCTGGGCGTCCTGGTCTACGCCATCCCTCCATCGCAGACAAGGTCTGCCGCGCTTTCTCCTTCCATACATCCCGCCACAAAGGACTTTCCGGGCAGGCTCCACTTCGCTCATTCGAGCTAGGTGTCCCGCCCACCGGAGTCTACCGCGCTTGATCCTTCTTACAACATTAGCTTCAACGTAGATTGCGTACAACTCATGGTTGTAGCGTCTCCAGAAACGTCCTCCCCGGCATACGGGACGAACAATTCTCGTTAAGACCTTCCTCTCGAACGCGGCTAAGAGTTCAGAGTGTCTTTTATTGAACACCCAGGTCTCGGATCCATACATGAGTACTGGTAAGACCATGGTCTTGTACAGTAGTAGCTTGGATGTTCTGGATAAATTTCGGAATTTAAAGAGCCTTGATAGACCACAGTAGGCTTTGTTGGATTTAATCAGCCGTTCGCGTATTTCTTCTTCTATATTGTTATCGGCTGATACTATTGACCCAAGGTAGTTAAAGGATTACACTACTTCAAATTCGTGCTCCACTACCCTGATAGTTTGACCAACGTTAAGTCTTCTCTTCGCAGAAGTTGCTACCATGTACTTAGTTTCTCCCTCATTAATGTGCAGTTCCAGTTTTTGTGCCGCCTGCTCGATCTGGGTGAAGGATTCCTGCACCGCCGATTCGATTCTACCAATGATGACGATGTCATCTGCGTAGGCAAGTATCTGGCTGGACTTGGTGACAATAGTCCCTCTTGTTGTAACGCCAGAGTCACGGATTGCTTTCTCCCACGCCAGGTTGAAGAGGGGGCAGGCCAGACGGTCCCCTTGTGGGAGTCCATTATAGATGTTTATTGGTTTGGACAGCAATCCCGCTATTTTTACTTGGCTAGTTACGTTGGTCATGGTCAACCTACAAAGTCGTATCAATTTGTTTGGAATCCCGAATTCTTTCATGGTATTACATAGTTCTACCCGGGCTATGCTGTAGTAGGCGGCCTTAAAGTCTATAAACATATGATATAATGGAATCTTAAATTCCTGACATTTTTCCATTGCCTGCCTAAGGGTGAATATCTGATCAATTGCTGATTTGCGTGGAATGAAGCCACACTGATATTTACCAATGATGGCTTTAGCGTATGGAGCTATCCGATCTTCTAGGATAGTGGAGAGTATGTTATAGGCGGTACTCAGCAATGTTATACCCCTATAGTTGCTGTACAGTGTGATATCTCCCTTCTTATGTATGGGGCAAATTATACCACGACGCCAATCTTCCGGCATCTCCTCTTGCTCCCACGTGCACCACGATCTCATGAATTGCGTGATCTAACGCTGTCCCTCCTTGTTTGATCAGCTCAGCTGGTATGCCATCAGCTCCAGGGGTTATATTTGATTTGAGCTGTGTTATGGCTTTTAATGTTTCCTCAATGCTTGCTGACGGCAGCATCTGGTCTTGATCTTGCATTGGTGGAGCCGCCAATTCTTCTGTGAGTTGACCATTTAGCAATTCATTGAAGTGCACTTCCCATCGCAACAGAATGCCTTCAAGATCGGTGATCAGATCACCCTTTTTATCCTTGCAGTAAGTGCAGCGTGGTGTGTACCGCGTTATACTGCGGATTATTTGGTAGAACTTCCGCGCCTGGTGCGGACCTCGCGTTCTACTTTTCTCTATTTCACAGACAAGGTTTTTTTATCAGGCACTTTTCTTGTGTCTGTGAAGTCTTTTTTCAGATCTTCTGAGCTTTTTGTATTTCTCCTCGCGCACCCGTGTCCTATGAGACTGCTGCATTGCCCGGTATGCAGCATTCTTACCTTCAGTCGCTAGTTTGCGCTCATCATCAAACCAGTCGTTCCGATCTCTACGACTACTGCCTAAGATGGAGTTGGTAATACTAATGACAGTATTCTTAAAGCGTGTCCATTTCTCTTCTACGCCCGGCATTCTGGCCACAGGACTTACTCTCCCTCCGTCGAGCTCTTCGAGGGCGAGTCTTAACGCATGACCAAAGGTGTTACTTTTATTCTCATTGCGTGAGGCAGCCGTGTTGATTTGAACCTGATCCGCGGATGCAATACGTCTCCGTAAGGCAATCCGCGTTCGAAAAACTGTACCAACAGAATAGTGATCCGAGACGACGTTGGCACCTCGGTACACTCGTACCGTTGTGGCGACTCTAACAGATACACACACAATTCACAAGCAAAATAGTGAAGAACACCGAACGAAAAATCGAGTAAGAAAATACATCAGAACCGTATACCTTAGCGATAACATAACAATTCACATCAGTGGAGTATAGTCGAGTTTAAAAATCAAATTCTAAACACGGCTAGTAGCCTGATGGATAACGCTTAGGTTCAATATTTTTCGTGATTCAAACTGTCATAGCGTCAGTTCGAACCACACGATCTTCTTCACTATTATTTCAAACGCTATAATTGGTGACTACGACGTGATCTATACACGCAGCACACACTCCCCGTAGGAAACAGAACTTCACACACGCAATCATGACTTCTGCATAGAGCACACCCGCTTGCTCCGACATTCTCTCGTTCGCTCGTCGTTCGCACCGAATGTGATCACAACGAAGTTACTGTGAAGGGGGTGGTGTGGCGACTCTAACAGATACACACACAATTCACAAGCAAAATAGTGAAGAACAACGAACGAAAAATCGAATAAGAAAATACATCAGAACCGTATACCTTAGCGATAACTAACAATTCACATCAGTGGAGTATAGTCGAGTTTAAAAATCAAATTCTAATCACGGTCAGTAGCCTGATGGGTAACGCTTAAGTTCAATTTTTTTCGTGATTCAAACTGTCATAGCGTCAGTTCGAATCACACGATCTCCTTCACTATTATTTCAAACGCTATACCGCCATCAGGCTCGAGGAGTGGCGGCGATCTATCAACACGTGGTCAATTTGGTTGCGAGTGGCTCCATCAGGTGATACCCAGGTTGCTTTGTGGATATCTTTACGCGGAAACCTGGTACTCGCAACGACCAAGTCTTTCAATGCTGCCAGTTCGATGACTCGTAGTCCATTGTCATTAGTGTTCTCATGCAAACTATGGTGTAGCGTCTCTGACAGATACACACACAAATACACAAGCAAATAGTGAAGAACACTGAACGTAAATCGAATAAGAAAATACATCAGAGGCGTATACCATAGCGATAACAAAACAATTCACATCAGTGGAATATATTTGAGTTTAAAAATCGAATTCTAAACACGGTCAGTAGCCTGATGTGTCACGCTTAGGTACAATTTTTGGTAATTCTAGCTGTTACAGCGTCGGTTCGAATCACACATTCTTCACTATCAATCCCAAACGCTAAAATTGGTGACTGCGACGTGATCTGTACACACAGCACACACTTTCTCGTAGTAAACAGAACTTCACACACGATCATGACTTTCGCATAGAGCACCAGGCACACTCGCATGCTCCGACGTTCTCTCGTTCGCTCCGTCGTTCGTACACGAAGGTGATCGTAACGAAATTACTGAGGAGGGAGTAGTGTAGCGTCTCTGACAGATACACACACAAATACACAAGCAAATAGTGAAGAACACCGAATGAAAATCGAATAAGAAAATACATCAGAGCCGTATACCATAGCGGTAACAAAACAATTCCATATCAGTGGAATATATTTGAGTTTAAAAATCGAATTCTAAACACGGCCAGTAGCCTGATGTGTCACGCTTAGGTACAATTTTTGGTAATTCTAGCTGTCATAGCGTCAGTTCGAATCACACCTTCTTCACTATCAATCCCAAACGCTAAAATGAGAACCTGTGTAGTGCCTGAAAACCGGCTCCCGACCTATTTTCCCATTCAAGTCACCAAGAACGATTTTCACATCGTATCTTGGGCAGGCATTGAGGGCCCGTTCGACGTTCTCGTAGAATTCTTCTTTTTCGTCGTCAGGGGATTCCTCTGTAGGTCCGTGAACTGTTATGAGGCTTATGTTCTTAAACTTGACTCGTACGCGAAGAGTGCATAGCCTTTCATTTATTGCATTAAAGCCGATGATGGCAGGCTTCAGTTTTTGGCTGATTAGAAAGCCTACCCCGAGCACATGGTGTTTTGCATGACAGCTATAATAAATGTCATACTCGTTTCTTTGAATAACACCACTCCTCGTCCATCTTATTTCTTGTAATGCTGTTATGTCAGCCTTATATTCGGACATAGCTGCTGTGCAGCTCGGGCTCTGTATAGTGAGCGGACGTTCCACGTAAAAATTCTTAAATCGTTTAGCCATTTTCGTTTCCGGGGTCGTCGTTGTGTATCCGGTCCATATCAGAGGCTTGTTAAATTTGCCATAATAATTGATTTTTACGGGCCATTGCGCCAACCTTTCTAAGGATGTCGCTGCATGCATTGGTTCACTACTTGGCGGGTGCCAAAGTAGCTATCCAGAGGTGTCACGTGGAGACTGCATGTCAAGTTGGATTGAACAGGGACAAGGATCGTTCTGGCCTTCGCCGGGTTGAAAGCAATCAGTAACTTGCCCTGTATGTTCGCACCCATCCCCCCGTGTTTTTTTGTATTCGGCGGTATTTATGATGGGGGAGGGAGGTAAACCGAGTGCCCATGCCTGGCACAATACACTTCCTCCCCACACAATCACTTTTCTTATAACACAATTTCCTGCGAGCTAAGAAAGTGTGTGAATATAATAAAGCATGGGAGTCGATGATTGAAAATAAGGTTGATTTAGCTTTTTAAGGCTTAGTATAGGTTAGTATAAGAGTAAATTCACAATTGATTCTTATGCCCGCAAATTCCAATCTTTGACTTTGACTCGAATTATCTGAGGTGCATGTTATTGACTTTGACCAATAGCGATAACGACAGTCCAGTTGCGTTCACCTTCATTTTAAGTTCCATATCCTCACAGTTTGCACCCACGCAAGCTGCCAACGTGATATCACCATACGTCTTCTACATTTCTGTGGCGTCATTATCAATAAATTTCCTTTAGCTAAGGTTCATTGCCGCCAAAAAGTCCGACAATGATAATGGAAGCAACGCGCCGGAATGGAGGCTCAATTAATATTACAATATGCGCGTTCTTCCTTTGATCATTTTTTGTATACTTATATATGTCACTACACGTATTTCCTTACTGTGCAAATTTTTCTGAAGGTCCCTGTCGGAGTCACCGGGGAAATAACCAACAGTAACGTGATAAGGCCACCAACAACCTGACATGAGATTTAAAGTAATGGACAACCGCGAGACGATGGCAAGAGTCTCATTGAGGCGCTGTATGAATTTCCTATAAAATGGGCGGAGGCACAATTGCAATCCGATTGCGGATTTCAGGCTTTAAACAAAACAGGTCCCGGGCAAATGAGGTGAAGGGGTCTATTTCCGGAACGATGTGCTCGCCTTTGGTATGCGGGTCATGATTTATACCCTGGAGCGCATACTTTAAGTCGTAATCAACATGATGAGTTGAATGCTTGATGTATTTTTAGATTTGAAGTGAGATAACAGATGTTTTATTGTGCAGATACTTATCAGGAAGTTTATTTTCGTATCTACTAATTCAGCGGAGATTGTTATGCACTGTCGAAAAAGCTGTCAAATATATTCGTTTCAGTAGTTCGATCTCAAGGTAATGACCTTGTAATAACTCCTTTAGTTGGTGATTGGTAAACATCTAGAAAAGTTTACTGGGGCTGGTGAAAGAACAACATCAATCAAATTCAAAAGATGACGAAAAATAATGAAGAAGAGATTTATTGATTTAAACACGATGAATGGAATACGGCTACTGATTTATTGCAAGGGTTTTAGCTACGCGATGTAGAACGTCCCGCGTTAGAAAAGTAATGAGACTGATTTTGTTTCTGTTCCCATGAATTGTATTTTTTTACGAATCAATGTCTTACACTTTAAAACAGTGTCCGTTCGCAGTTGCGACAGAGACGTTTTTTGCAGTGTTCGTAGCATTTCGAAAAGGCTTCTTCTGGAATACCTTTCAGTTCGTCGATCGTACTCTTTTGAATATCATCCGAAATGCCAAAGCGATACCTTTTCAAGTCATTTCTGCGCTGAGGGGAATAAAATGAAAATGCGGGGTCTGAGTGCGCGAATAGGGACACTAAGGAATGTTATTTTTTTGCATCGCTGGATGTTACCTATTAGAGATTGCCGTGTCACAGGGTGCGTTTTCGTGGTGCAGTATCCAAGTGTGGCACCTTTTCCTTGACTCTTTCAAGGACTTCTCGATAAAAGGCTTGATTTACAGTTTGTCCTGAGTTAAAGATTCTTAAATCTGGACCGATGATGAAGGCTTAAATTCTTTGTGGACGATATCCCGCCTTAAAAAAAAAGAGCATCGATTTGATTCTGGATCCGCTTATTCTTGCTCTCTGGCTGCACTCACGACTTTGTCATTTTGTTTTGGGAACGTGTTCGAAAAGTCACCTATCATAACATGTTTGCGGGGCGTTAATGGTCCGTGCGTCGGCATGGACGCGGATTCTACCATCAACCCCACTAGTTCGCGCTAAAGTTCCATCCAAAAATGAGTTCAGCCGAAATTCGACGGAAATGGTTCCGACGAACACCAAAGGGAGAGCACAAACAAAACTCCACGACGACACCGTGCACAAGGAGGAATAAGAATTGAAACACTGGTTATAGTTCTGCAATGTTTTTGATTTATTTAAGTTGATTAAAATCCGGGGTGTTCACAATTATATGGTTATTGGTTTTATTTTTAAGCGGTAACTCACGACAAATTCCATTTACATTGACTATTACAAACGAATTGCGGCACAAACTCGCCAAACAATTGGAAACCGACAAGTTCGAAACACCTCTCACGACTCCGGGTATTATCGCGTGTCTGCAGCGCTACAGACAGCGGGAGCGGCATGACCATGGTGGTCTGCTGATGGTAAAGGACTCAGCGATAATCATGTCGTGCAGAGATGATTCGCTTATGGAGTGAGTTTGTGGTGTCGTAGTAGATATCCTCTCCACTAAGGATATCGTTTTTACCTACCACCAGAGAAACGTAAAGTCTCTCTTGGTGGAATAGGAAACCAGATCTTGTAATGAAGATCATGGTGGTATGTGTGCGATCGTTCAAATCTGAGTTGCTTACACGTGCTCGAGCGCAATGGGTAAACGAAGCAGACAGGCGGCACAGACAAAAGGGAAATATGACCAAATGCGCCGTTGGTAATGCGGTTCATTATTTACGCGATGCGTCGTCGCTATTATCGACGTTGGGAAAAAAGGTGCTAATGGGATTGGTGGCCGAACGAATCCCTTGCATGCCTTTGTATATGCCGGGTAATTAGCTGCGGCAGGGAAAGAAATTGAAGATTGTTTGTTAGTGGAAAAACCAACGATGAGTTGGATCTTACGCATGTTTACATGCGTAGAAATATGGTTTATGGCATCTGTAAAAACAAGCTGTCCGACATAGGATTTTAACACAGACAAAGGGTGCCGACTGGCTTGGGATTCATGATGCCATATGCACTTTAAAGAATTATTTCTAGGAATTTTATCGCACGCGTTGTATGCTTTAAATGTCCTTGTAAAAGGAAATGTTTCAGGTATGCGGTGGAGATTGCGGTGCAGGTGTGGGAAATTGAAATTTGCCTGGGAACCGATGGTATCGAATAGGTTTTGGGATTCCTGAAAAGGTAGAAAAGAAATCTTACAGGAAATTATATGCGAAGAGATGCATGAAGGTAAGTTTTCTTTTACAGGGACTTTTTAGATTATACCTTAGATAATCCTAGATGCGTAAAGCATTTAAGGTGTTAATGCGATTGCATTAGCGAAATTATGTGATTGGATAGAGTTATGGAGGTGTTTTTAGGTAAGTGAACCGTAGGGTTTGGCGGAACCGCCACAGGTTCCTCTGAAATTACTCCAAAAGAACAAGACACGCACTCCAGCGATCGTTCTTCTGCTCAGTCGTGAGGATCTTTGTTACAATAGTTGCGCTCATTTTCTGCATCTTCAAATCCTGTTTTAGAATTTGATGGACGCTACTTATTTGTTATCATTCTCACTATCAATTTGACCTCACAAGATACTTCAATCTTTCCGCATTTTCATTCATTCTTAAGGTTGTGCATGAGCTTCGTCTTTCAAATTCTTGTTCCATTGGTAGGGAATGTTCTTCGAAGCGCTCTGTATGTTTTTTAAGTCACAGCAGTGTTGTGGATTCATGAAATTACCAGTGTAAAAATCTACTACGTTCGCATTTGCCTGTCAGCCACCAGGTGACAACGCGTCGGTGACAGAGAAAAAAAAGATGATTTTTTAAGGGTCACCCGATTTAAATTCACAACGATTTTATTCAACTCGAGCAGCTTACCTTGAACGGTTGATTCTCAACAGTTTTCTCATTCAACTCCAGCAGCTCTCCTTGGATGGTTGATTATCAACAGTTTTCTCATACATCAAATCGAGTAGTTTACCTTGGATGGTTGATTCTCAACAGATTTCTCATTCATTCAACTCGAGCAGCTTACCTTGGACGACTCATTTTTCAGAAATTCGTCATCGTATAATGTGGCTCGCTCTCGAGGCTCTGTCCACGACTGGTAACGGCATTTTGTAACATCAGGGGCATCGGTTTCACCAATACGAATGTAAACGTCGTCCATCAATATTTGGAAATAGCGAAACCTGATAGCTTTGCCCTAACTGATACCCAAGTCGATTCGTCAACTGATTCGACATATCTTCGTTCCTCAGGATACGACTTACATTCAAGATGCCGTTTTAAGTGCGGAGTCTGCGTCTTCGCGCGGTTCGATCTAGCTTGCCAGAGGATGGAAGCGTTGGAATCCAATAACATGGACATCATATGGTTGAGAGTCGTGCTGAGGAATTCGGTTAAATTTCTTTGTTGTCTTTACCGCTCCCCGAATGATAATTGACCAGCGATATTTTTCGAACATCCTTCACATACCGTGGACTGGATACAGATCAACCACCTACATTTTTTCCTTGGCGATTTTATTGCGCACAATTCCGGCTGGTTGTTACATTCTAACAGAACTGACGAGGCCGGGAGGTTTGCGGAGATGTTTGCTGTTAGCCAGAACTTGACTCAATTCGAGGAGGAACCCACGCGAATGCCGGATGCGCGAGTTGATTATGCGAACACCCTGGATCTGTTTTTGACATCCGAATCGAGTATTTATACCGTGGAGGTTTCTGCGCCACTGGAAAACTCAGATCACTGCTTGGTATCTGTCGCACAACCACTTGCATTTCAAGCGAATAACCAGCCTAGGCAGCTTCGCCATGTATGGAAGTATAGGGCCGCTAACTGGGACGATTTGCGAGATTTCTTCGCATCCTTTCCATGGTCGGAGGTGTGCTTCGGAAACTCCGATGTTAACGCTTGTGCGGAGTCGGCTACAGAGATTATTCTTCTCGAGAATTCACATTCCATCAAACGAACTTCATCTGATAAGCCTTGGTTTGATAAAAAATGCGAGCAGATTACATCGGCTTTTAAGCAATGGCCTCCCAATCCCACCGATGTTAACAGAACGAATTTTGTTAGAATCAGAAATGCGTGTAAGCAGACGATTGATACCGCGAAGAAAACTCACAACGACAGAGTGACCAATAAATTCCTGGCGTGTCCGACTGGTTCGCGCACCTTCTGGTAAATGGCAAAATCTGTCAGCAGTAACTTCGCTTCCTCCCTTTTCCCCCCTGTTGGTGATAAACAGCGGGACGTCAGTCACAAATTCAAAGGATAAAGCTAATGTGTCCGCGAATTTATTTTCCGCGAATTCAATTGAATTGAAGCTACCTCTGATAGCGCCGGGACGGTCTTCCATTCGCCATGTGAGATTTCGCCCGCGTACTATTCAACGCACTCTACGTGAACTCGTCTGTAGGAAGGTAACCGGCCCGGACGGAATACCAGCAATAGTCCTTAAGAACTGTGCTCCAGAACTATCGCCGGTTCTTGGCAGACTCTTACGCTTATATTATGCACCGAGGACCTTTCCTGCTTGCTGGCAAATCGCTCGAGTTTAGCCAATCCCAAAGACGGGAAAAAAGTGTCTCCCACAAAATTACCGTCCGATAGCATTACTCTCTATTTTATCTAAGGTAATGGAAAAAGTCCTCAATACAGCGTTAATTTGGAGTGCAACGGACTTCTGAATGATCGTCAATATGGATTCCGTGGCAGGCGGTCCATGGGAGACCTTTTGACACTTATAATCGATATATGGGCATCGCGGTTGCATTGGATATCTCCAAGGGTTTTGACCGCGTCTGGCACGGAGCATTGCTGAGCAAACTTCGTTCATATGGACTGTCCCAGCAGCTTTTGGACTGGAGGAAGAGCGTCCTTGAAAATCGATCGATCCGGGTTGTTGTGGACGGCGACTGTTGGGATCTGTATCCTGTTGATTCTGGGGTGCCTCAAGGTTCTATTTTGGCTCCAACATTGTTTTTCCTTAACATAAATGATTTGTTGGAGACAACGGATAACAAAGTATTTAGTTTTACGGATGATAGTGCGCTAGTTTCCCCCTTTTTGAGTGTTCAGACGATTAGTGCATCAACGTCGCATCAGCTGAGATGTAGACAGATTGACTCTCTGAACCGGGATCTGGATAAGTTCCTGCAGTGGGGAAGTCCAAACTCGTCGACTTCAATGCAGCGAAGACACAATATACAACATCTCACAAAGAAAAGTGGATCATCGGATCCAGAGCTAATGTTGAATGGCGAGGCCCTCGATTCTGGGGAAAGCTTGAAATTGCCCGGTGTCAGGGTCTGTGGGAATGTATCGAGGCATAAACACACGTCGAGCATCGCCAGGTCAGCCTCAAGGAAAATCTTTTTAGGGTCAAGAAATATTTTACTTCGGCCCAACTTCTTCTCCTGTATAGACCCAAATTAGACCCGCGATCGAATATTGCTCTCATGTTTGGAGCTCGGCTCCTAAATATAACTTCCATCTACTTGAGAGCATACAGAGACGAGCGATCGGCCTGATCGGGGACTCGGCGCTGACGTCGGGACTACAGTCACTATCACATCGAAGGCGCGTAGCCGAACTCTGTCTGTTTTACAGATATTACCGCGCGTATTGTTCTTCGGAGCATCAATGCTAGCTCGCATGTAATACAAACAAAATTTACGGGATTAGACAAATGCTAGCAGACATTTGAGACAGAAAAAGGTTATGTTGGTTTCGCCGCCAAAATGGGTCTACCCCAAATAATACCGAACCCTTTTAATCTGACAACGGATGCGAGCAACTAGGGGCGCCGAGTCGTGCTGCCTCAAGGCGAAAAGCAAAGAACCACCTATTGCTTATGCCAGTTGCATCTGGAATATGGTGAAAGGACACCACTTGACTATTGTGGTATTAGACGGATTGTGTGGGCGACATAGACTATCCACTGCTATTCAACGGGACATATATGCACGGTATACTCCGCCATCAAAATAGGCAAAAAGACGGTGGTAGTTCAATAGGCGGCTAAAGCCCTATGGTGATCAGACACTACGGAGTGCAAGGTGATCGATTAAATAATGGTGGTCTTAACCTCCTTTTCTTTCCCCATGATCCCATTTCTGTTAGGAAGTGCACGAAAAGCAAATATCGGCTTTTATTTTTTTTATTTTCCTTTTTTCAATAAGAATCACAAACTACCCACCACCATCAGCAGCAGCAACAATAACAAGGCCGCCAATGTATCGCCCGATGCGAACCCACCGGTTCAACCTTCGGCGTGTCATTCCTCTTCCAAGAATGGGACCCATCATGGTAAGGGGGGGGGGGGGGGGGGGGCTGTTACGTAGTAACTTCCCCCACCACACTTGTCCCGCTGAGAATCAGTTTTAGTATAACAAAATTAAACGTAAAGTTGAAACGGAAAATATACATTACATTTTGACATTACAAACAATTTACATTTTCAAATTAAACATATAACGCACAAAACGTTAAATTAGGCACCCCACGATAGTCAACTGAGAACTGTATTTTGAAAATGGGCAAAAAGTGCCACACTAGCAGCACTTAATATCCCGAATTGCCCCAGACAATCGACCGGGTTAAGGTAGAGTTGCACCCAACCAGGGATTATTCAATTGTTCCCGTGGAGATGCGAGTAAATACGTCGACGGGGCTTAACTCTGATGATGAATCGAGTAAACCAGTGTCCGAGGACAAACCTTCGGGGGAATTACACTTCCTATATATTAGACATCTGTTCTCGGATGTTCAGTCGTCTGTTGAATCATCACAAGATTCAAGGTTGGCACAACTATACGAGGAACTCCACTTAGGAGAAAACCTAAGTCCTCAAGGGCGCCAATCGATAATGGAGGAGTTCAACGACATTTTCCACCTGAAAGACGACTGCCTGACGTGTACTACAGCGACCTTACATAAAATACCTTTGGTGGAAGATGTTACATAATTAACCCTAAACCGGTAAACATATTTTTGTCAACTTAATTCGGTAAACTGGGATTACCCCGCTTGCACTTTTAATCTTTACTACCCAAGCATGCGTGAGCGACTGGAGCTAAAAGAGTGTCTGCCTACTCTTTAGTGATGGAATTGAATTATGATCAGGGTCCCGTGTTGTAAAAGCAAATCGTTCTCTTTAGGCGGGAGATATAAAAACGTCTGGCGTGTAAATATCCCCAGTTTACCGGTTTAGGGTTAACAATCTTAATTATCACCCCCTTCCTATCTAAATCAATACGCACATTCGTGTCCTCAGCCCATAGCATACATATATCATATCCAAAAATAACTTGTCTTTTGTTTCCGTTCATGCAGATTTGAATGAGGGCGGCATATTTTTTCGGGATCCCCAGCTCAACCACAATATGGTAATGTCTTTGCCTTGCGACTGAGTTGTAGGCTTTTTTGAAGTCAACGAACAGTTGGTGAACCGTCTCTCCGTATTCCCGCTTCTTTTCCAACAGTTGCCTTATTGTGAACATTCCCAATATATCTTCTGCGTACGGTGTGATTCTCGCCAGTATGACATTTTTGGGAGCAATGATATTCCTCTGTAATTTTCGTAGTCAGATCTGTCACCTTTTTTGAAAATGGGGACGACTATTGAGGTTTTCCATTCTTCCGGAGTGACTTCCTTATCTCATATTGTTTTGATGAGTTGGTGGATCTTTCGAGCGGTTGCCTCTCCTCCGAGCTTCACAAGCTCTGCCGGTATGCAATCGACTCCGGGAGCTTTGTTGTTTTTCAATCGATTTATTGAGTCTACAACTTCGTTGAAAGAAGGCTGGTTGTGGTTGATGGGTGCGCACATTGAGCGGGTTTTCAAAGTACTGCTTCCGTCTTGTTACGATAATATTTATTTCTGTGAACAGGCAACCGTTCGTGTCTGGAATTATTTTGGCCCTCCCCCGGGCAGCCATTTCTAATTGAATTTATGCCGGCATACATACCTCTGATGTTCTTTGCTTTGGCATTTTCTAGGACTTTCTCGATCCGAGTCTTCTCCTATTCGCGTTTTTTGCGTTTGAAAAGTCTCATTGTCTCTTTCCGAATCGTCGCGTATCTTACTGCGTTGACTTCATCATATCTTTGTAATTGGATCACTCTGCGGCATTTACGTTCTTCGATCTTCGCCCTGCACTCATCAGCAAACCAAGGTTTGGACATAATTGTTTTCTTAAATCCTAATACCTTTTGGGCTGTTTGTTTGTTTGATTGTGTCTCTGATCGATGTCCATTTAGTGCCCACATTATTGGCTTTCCCTTCCTCAGTGCACCCATTCTCTAGGATGCTAAATCTATTCGTTAGTTCGTCTTGGTATTCAGCCCTTTTGCGCAGGTCATTTAGTTTATCAATGTCGAGCTTTTTGCTCGTCTCCAATGACTGCCCATGTGGATTTGCTGCGAGCCGACTCCTGACTTTGCCCATCACTAGAAGATGATCGGAGTCGCAATCTGCTCCTCTATTACTCAAGGATATTCGAGTGGTGTCTTTTGTCTATCAGGAAGCGGTCTATTTGGTTACGCGTTACGCCGTCGGGAAGCTTTATGGATTTGCTTGTGCTTGAACATCGTACTTTTCACTACCAGAACGTGATAATTCGAATTCCATTATCATTTGAAATGTCGTGTAGGCTTTCTTTACCTATAGTTGGTTGGAAGATATCTTCCTTTCCAATTTTCGCATTGAGGTCCCCGATGAGGATTTTAACATCGA
Source organism: Microdon myrmicae (assembly GCA_963931805.1). Classification (NCBI taxonomy): domain Eukaryota; kingdom Metazoa; phylum Arthropoda; class Insecta; order Diptera; family Syrphidae; genus Microdon; species Microdon myrmicae. The sequence continues at coordinate 48,862,779 of OZ007496.1, read as the reverse complement.
ATGATGAGATACCATCAAATACTTCCTCTAGGGTCTCATAGAGCGTGTCCTTCGTTTCTTCGTCGATAGATTCTGTCGGGACATGTACGTTTATAAATACATAATTGTACCATAGGCCCTGTATTTTTAGCACGGACATTCGGTGATTAATAAATTTCACATCTTTTCAATGGGGAGTAATCTTCTTGATTATGATGAAGCCGGTTCCGTTGTTATGTGTATCGGTACCTCCATACGTGAGTGTAAAGCCGTTGGTTTCGATTACTTGATGTGGGAGTCATAGTTCCTGAAGCGCGACGATATCCATTTTATATTGTTCGGTTTTTCTACGACTGTATGTATCGCGCCTGGTTTATATAACGTTCGAACCTTCTCGAATGCGAATGCGTTTGGCCTGCTCTTAGGCCAGTTCCTGCCAAATGTTTCTGCTGCTGCTGCTATAGTTGTTGCTACAATTGATGTTGCTGATGCGATTGGCTATTAATCGGACTCTGAAGTTTGTCACGGTCACTGGTGACATTGGTGATTACTGTTTCTCGGAGAGTTGATGGCGTCTACATGAAATGCCTTGGTTCAAGGTGAACCAGTTCCTCTGGGTCGGAGTTGTAATTTCGCAACCCACGAGGAACGGCCATGCGACTTCGTCTCCCACGCCACGTGCGCTGCATCGGTTTCTGGCGGGGCTTCGGCGTTGGTTCGAGCATCGGGACATGGGGCGGATTAAGCTTTGAGCAGGCGGCACTCTGGTCGGCGGCCTGTTGGTGCAGACTCACTGGGAGTGTGTGCGGTTCCTAAATCGCTTGTTTGGTGTTGATTTCTTGAGTTGGGGAGGCTGAATCGAGCGCGAACTGGGCCTCGAGCAGACTCGATAGTTTGGCAACATTGCTTTGGTCGGCGGCCTGCTGGTGCATACTCACTGGGAGTGTGTGCGGTTCCTCAATGGGTTGTTTAGTGTTGACTTCTTGAGTTGGGGAGACAGGGCCTCGAGCAGTCTCGGTAGCTGTTCAGCATTGCCTTGCTCGGCGGGTTTCTCTGCAGCAGGCTCTTTTCCTTGGCTAGGTGCATCGGATTTCTTGGCATCTTTCTTCGCTGGTGCTGGTGCACTGGCAGCTGCTGGTGCCTTCTTGCTGAAATAAGCCTTCTTTTGTGGTGTTTTCAGTTCTTTCACTGCCTCTGGAACCTTCTTGATGTCCTTGGAGGCGTTAGTTGTAGGTGGTTGCGACATCAATGGCGGCAAACGATTTGTTGGTTGACTAACGGTGTCCGTCGCAGTCTTGGATGCGATCGGACGGTCGGATGTGAGGACGTGCCTTGCCTCAACAAACTTTGTGGCCTCGTCCAGATATATCTCCTCGGCCTGACCGATGAATCCCTCCACGAAGTAGCGGTGACCGCTGGTCATCTCTGGAGTGGCCACGAGTATTATCTCATTGTGTCGCTTTCTGATGTCCTCCCATTCGATCTGGAGGTTATTCTGGCGTATGTCCACCGCGAACAACGTTGGCGGACCTCTCTTTTCCAGATTGAGGAATGCACCCGACATCCGTTCCTGGGCGGCGAACTGGGCGCTGATGAGTTTTTCCGCCAATCTAGCTGTCATGTTTGACTTCGCTGACATTGCTCTGCGCTCTGGGCTTTGAGATAACTGTTATCACGAACTTGGCGACGGTGGGTATTTACGTCTGGACTCTGGTGTGTCCCGCGACCTTGACGTCGGTCGGTCCTTAGGCTAGACCTTCTATTATACAGCGATTGACAGCCGTCGGTCCCTAGGCTGGACCTTGTAATATGCCGCGACTGAGGGCGGTCTTTCGGTTGCGTCGCAAGCTGAGCGGCGGGATGGATCCACAATCTGGATCCCTTGCAGTGATGCCGCGAACTTGGTCGTGATTGGTCCGTACGTCTGGATCTTCTACTATGCCGCTAATGACGGCGATCGGTCCATAGGCTGGACCTTGGGGCTGCGACTGGGCAGCGGTATCTGCATCTGTAGTTGGGGCAGCTTTGGTTACTGCGCCAGGAAGCTGGCGGTTGTATTGTAGCTACCATGTAGGCAGCTCATCGTTGTGCCGTGAACTTGGCGGCGTTAAGGCACAGCGGTTGCGCCTGATCCACAGGTGGATCCCTTGCAGTGCCACGAACTTTGCGTCTGTCTGGACGGCTGTTGTTTGATCGACTATAATGTTCGAAAGTTCCTACGGTCGAGCGAATGCTAAGATGATTGCACCACTTCGTGACAAATGGTGTTTTCCGTTGTTTCTATAAAACTCGCAGTTAATCTAATTTATTGTTTGAGTGCAATTCTCTTCAATTTGGCTTCAGTTTCCTTGTATAAATGAGGGTTATAAAGATTACTTGATTATTTCGAATGATAACAGATTATTGCCCTTTGCATTATAAATTGTAATTGTTGACTAACTCTAATGAATTTTTTTATCAAGTGAGATAGATCCTTTCAGTCCCGAAGTGAAATGAGGTGTGGTACAAGTTGAACCTAACTTAGTCAACTTACGTGACTTATGTATCTGCAACTCTTTCGTCCCTTTTCGAAAAGGTGTGGTTTTGCAAAGCCGTGGTGAACTTCGATTTATGTCTGCAAGTAATTGCGATTGGATGGAAATTAGTGATTCTTTTCGGTTGCGCTGCGAACTTGGCGGCAGTATGATAGCTGCGAGCGGGCAGCAGTGGATTGGATCCACAGACTGGATCCGGCTCGAAGGACCAAAATGTGTGTCCAACAAGCGTTGAACACACCTTCCACGAACAATGGTTCTTATCTTGTTGTGGGCCTGGCGTCAGGAACAGTGATGTCTCCTGACGTGTACTTGGGTTGGGCCGGGGCGACACGTATTTAGATTTCGCCGACCGATGAATGCGGTTGGGGAATATCCAGATGTGGTCACAAACACGAAGGACTGGATGTGCTAAAGCAATGGCGTCCGCAACAATGATGTCTGAAACCAAATTCAGCTATTGAGCGAGAAAGTGAACTGAATACCTGCATTAATTCCAGAAATAGTCGTCTCTCTTGATAAAAGAACTCGTGGCTGATAGGTTTCTTATTATTTAATGTGTTTATGTATACTCGTATTGATTACTAGGATTTACACTGATTATATTTAGTGGACATCCGACTAGGCAGAGCAGTTAACGAAGAAGAAGCTGTTGTATTCCAGAATACTACCCTTTATTAAATTTAACACTGAATCTCCTTACACATCCTTAAAAACTTCACTTAACATATATTACATTCTCACTTAATACATACCATTCATAAACATTCACAATATTGCCAGTTACAGCACACTTAATAACCTGCACCTTTTTATTCATTCAAAACATAGTAACTTTGATTTTCGTCCAAATTTGATTCCTATGGAGAAGAGAAAATTGAATAGAAAAAAAATCAGTTTGAATTAGAATCAGTTCAGATGGAGTTGAGATTTGGAAGTCAGAGAAACAAGTCAGAAGTCAGGAGTTCAGAAAAAGATAAATATAGAAGTTATTACAATAGAGAAAAAGTTATTAGTTCAGAAACAATAGAGACAATAGAAGAAAAGAATAAACAGAAAAATTCTGAGAGAAGATAAATTAATTAATTCCTGCGTTTTAATTAAGATTAAAAATAAAAGGTCCACGCTCTTCCCTCGAAAGAGGAAGCACGGCGCCGGACGTTCAACACCGGTGGCAGCGGTGGGATACCGATGATGATGATGATGACCATGAAGACTTAATTTTCTCTATTTGTGAATACGGATCTTATTTGCATGGAACGGATAAATAAGACTGGTGATATCCTCGAAGACTGGTGGGATGATCCAACCAAAGGATCCCATGAAGAAATAAAAACAAAATAAGAAGAAAAAATAAAACAAAAACAAAAAAAAACACCACAAAAAAAGAAGAAAAAAAATTTTTTTAAAAAAAAAAAATTTTTGTTTCAAAAAAAAAAAAAAAGAAAAAACCACAAGGGAAACAACAAAGCTGAAGACAAGAATGAAAGAAACAAAAAACACAATGAGAAACTAAAACAGAATAAAACAACGAAAAACTAAAAACAGACATAAAACAACGAAAAAAAAAGACCAGGATAATCAAATCAACTATAGGGCGTGAAGTCTGCCTGGCGGTAATAAAATAAGAATAAAATAAAGGAAAAATAAAAGGAGACACTAATTCAAGATAAGAAATACTATCGGAATCCCGGAATCAAGACAGCAATCAACATTTAGTAGTAGTAACAAATTTTTTTCAATATTTTGATTTTTCTCTTCCTTTTTTTTGTAGGAATATTTTTCTTGGAATTTTTCTTTTTTCAAAAAAAAAGTGTTTTCTCGATAGAAATTTTGAAAATTCTTTTTTCAGTTTTTTCGACGACATTTCCGTTTCTTTTCTTTCGCGTCGAAAATTTTCTTTCTTTTCAGTTTTGGGTCCAATTTATCATTATTTTCCTGCATATATATTGAATAACTAAATAAAGGCCTTTTCCTTTTTTCATAATCATATTTTAAGAATTGAATTTTCGCCATACAGTATTTTAAACTTTCACTATTACGAGTCCATATTACACGAGACAGGCGGCTAGGCAGGGGGAAGAACAAATCCACTATCAACCGATATACAATAAACCCCCTGAAATGGCTCTCTCTGTCGGAATTGCTGATGTTTTCAGAATCGTCCCCACCTTTGACGGGAAACCCTGCGACTTAGGTAAATTTATTTCCGGGGGAGACGTTTTATTTAGATCCATAAAGAAGGCAGACCCGGATATATACGAGACATTTTTAGAGCTAGTCAAAAATAGACTAGAGGGTCATGCTTACGATCTGATTAGGTATAGCCAAATCGCTAAGTGGGAGGATTTAAAAGAAAAATTAGAATCGGAATATAAAGAGGAGCAATCTCGGTCGACGGCACACAATGAGTTGATTTCTCTGAAACAACGCTACAGAGAAACCGTCCGGGAATACGGCGATAGAGTCGCGAATGCTCTAAGGACTCTAAACTCTGCCACGTGTGAAATAACAGCAGACGCGGTGGTTAGGGAATACTTAATAGAAGAAAACATAAAATTGGCCGTACAAACATTTGAGGATGGACTAAACAACGAACAGCTAAAGATACTAGCTAAAGTCCATGGGGGAAACAATTTGAAACAGTCGATTGCACATGTAGTGTCACATGCGGCTCGAATGGACAACTCTCCCAGGTCATATCAATATAACGAAAAACCTACATTCAATCGTATAGTCTGCCAAACCTGTGGTAAGCCAGGGCATACACAGGACACATGTTATCGAACATGCAGTCCACTTTTCCGAATAGACAACCCATAAAAAGGGAATATAACATTTTATGCAATTTCTGTGGTCGGAATAATCACACAGAGAATGAGTGTAGATACAAGATATCTAGGAATGGATCGTCTTCAACAAATTACCAACAAGGTACAACAACGCGTAACCGATTCCGAAATAATCCTACAAACTCTGAAAATCGTTTTGGTGAAAATTCTAGGACCACCAATAGACAAAACGATCGGCAAAATGTTCACTTTTCTCGGGTGCAAGAGTCGGAAAACGAGGCCTGACGCCAACCAAAAATTATGGAAGACAAACAAAATTTTTCTATTTACAGCATTAGATCTTTGGAAATAGATAACGACAAATTTAATGAAACTCCTACCCAAATTTACCTTGAGCCAGCTTATGATTATCCTAACCATATGAATACAAATACAAAAGAAGTTAAACCAAACCCTAATATAATGACTCCGATTCAGACTGCAATTCTGAAAAATAATTCAGCAACTAAGACTGAAAATTCGAAATTTTCAGCAGTATTAAAGACTGATATCCTTAATATTTCAGCTATCCCAATTGATTACCCAGACACTTCAGCAACCAAGACTGAGAACTCAGCAGTATTAAAGACTGAAATCCCTAATATTTCGGCTATCCCTATAGACAACCCCGGCACCTCAACAACAAAGACTGAACATTCAGCAGTGTTAAAGACTGAAGATCTAAAAAGTGCCATTAAAATCAAAACCCAAGTCAGTTCTGCAGCTAACACTGATGAAGAAATCTTTTCAGCAGCAAAGACTGACGGATTAAATGTTTCTACAGCAGATATAACTGAAGAAATAGTTCAAACAGCAAATAGGACTGGGAACCAAGATGTTCTAACAGCTAATAAGTCTGAAGAACTATACGAATCAGTAAATGAGACTGAGAAACTAAACGATCCATCAGCAGTGAGTAAGACTGAAAAGGTAGACGTTCCAACAGCGGTTAAAGCTATGGACAATGACAACACTAAGCCGAAAACAATAAATATTTTAAACAACGAAAACAAACACAAACCCTTACTCATACACGAAATAATAAAAAATGAAAATAATAATTTAACTAAAATAGGTATTGTAAAGAATAACTATATAAATAGATTACAAAATTTTTTTTTCAACAATAAAAATTTATTCGAATACAAAATACAAAAAAATAAAAATTTACACCGTCATTTAAATTATTTAAGATCATTTTTCAAGAAGATTTTTGGTAATAATCATCTTTATTCAATCATCATAGTAATAGGCCCAAAAAGGTTTTGGAAAATTTTCCATAAATTTAAGGAAAAGATAAACACATAACAAATGGCCTTTGTTTTATTATTCAATATATATGAAATAATCTAACAATTGTAGGAAATGACGGAAATGAAAAAAAAAAAAAAAAAGTTAATGAGGGGGACGAAAGAAAGAAAATTTTAGAGTTAATATGTATAATGGAAATTTTAGAATTAATATATATATTCGAACGGAAATGAGAATTTTGAAACATAATATTAATATTATATAATTAATATAATAAGTAATAATAATTTTTGGATAAGAAAAGAAAAGGTTCCAAGGAGAAATATTTAAATTTAGTTAACATATAATGTAAATAGACAATAGTGTTAAGAACTTTTTGAAATTTAAATATTGTAACCTTTGATTTAAATTTAGTTAACATATAATGTAAATAGACAATAGTGTTAAGAACTTTTTGAAATTTAAATATTGTAACCTTTGATTAATTCTGAAAACCATTGTAATTGAACGAAAATCCAAGCCTTTAATTAATCTTAATCTAACCTATAGTTACTAGAAAATTATTCGCTTCAAGGATAATTTTCTTTCTCGAAGAAGGGTGGGATGTTGTATTCCAGAATACTACCCTTTATTAAATTTAACACTGAATCTCCTTACACATCTTTAAAAACTTCACTTAACATATATTACATTCTCACTTAATACATACCATTCATAAACATTCACAATATTGCCAGTTACAGCACACTTAATAACCTGCACCTTTTTATTCATTCAAAACATAGTAACTTTGATTTTCTCCCAAATTTGATTCGTATGGAGAAAAGTCACAGAGAAAATTGAATAGAAAAAAAATCAGTTTGAATTAGAATCAGTTCAGATGGAGTTGAGATTTGGAAGTCAGAGAAACAAGTCAGAAGTCAGGAGTTCAGAAAAAGATAAATATAGAAGTTATTACAATAGAGAAAAAGTTATTAGTTCAGAAACAATAGAGACAATAGAAGAAAAGAATAAACAGAAAAATTCTGAGAGAAGATAAATTAATTAATTCCTGCGTTTTAATTAAGATTAAAAATAAAAGGTCCACGCTCTTCCCTCGAAAGAGGAAGCACGGCGCCGGACGTCAACAAAGCGAAAGTTTGTTATTGGTTGCTTGACAACCAAATTCGATTATGTCAGCTAGTTGCTGACATTTGTTATATTGTTACCAAGGGCAGCATTCCATTGCGACTTCGCTGGTTGCATCCAGTGAATCCGCAACATGGCGTGTATTTTCTTTTTCAACTAAGTGTATAACATAACTATCAATTCGTGCCACTGAATCCATACAATTTTACAGAAATCCTGGCAAAACCAATTGAACTTTCATAACTGACAAACGGGCCAGTATCGAGTCGATCATCGATGATTAGTGAAATAAAACATAAAAAAGTAAAGACAGAAGGACATAAAATAAAGACGAGAGATATTCGGCCAGGCAGGAAGGAGAAGCAAACACTGAAGGAAGGGATCAGATCGCCACCACAACAATCATCCGGTAGCTACGTTAAGTTGAAGAAGCGGCACTTATCGAAATCGCATCGTGAGGTTACTCATCTAAAGGATACAAAGCGGTAGAACGCCAAACCAAACCCAGGGAACAATTGTGAGTACCTATAATAAAATTTTTATTTTTGTTGTTTGCAATAAATATAATAAATATTACTCATGAGAAAATGTTTGTAGACGTATACTTAAGATGATTGTTAACTTAAACTTATTGTACATATGTTTAAAACTTCCTCAGCGCATGGGTCATCGTGGAGTGTTTATAGAACGTAGCATTTAGAGTACAATTTTTGGTTTGAAATCCTAAAATTGAATTTGAAAATTCTGTAAGTCCGTTTTATTTAAAGATAAACTCTTAGAAAGAGTTTTCTAGTTTACGGTCATGTTTTCCAATAACGTCCCAGAGGTTCATCACACGCCCTTCTACAACCAGCTCTTTTCTGCTCAATCCAGTCTTAAGTGTTGGATGTGTAATTTAACACACCCGCTTATATCCTCCTTTCTCAATTAAATGTATACTTTGACATATTCACCGTATAATGTACTAATTTATTAGTGAAAACAAAGGTCTTCAGTTAATTGCAGTATAAAACACTTTAAGGCTTCAATGATATAATGGTATGGGCGCGGGCATTTAAAACTGTTCACTGAACTACAATTACAGGCCAAATCGGCATCCTGCAATATGTGATCTGAATGTAATTACGAAACTTAATAGCAAACCAACAGCTCAACTCCAGACACATGACTCCACCAATTTGGAATGCGTCACATTCTTTCAAAATGATCGTGCGGTCCATAACCTCACGCAGCTAGAGCGAACAGCTTACTAAGTAGATCAGGCTCCAATTGTATACGTCAAGCCGCCGTCGTGTCTTGCCTGTACGTAGCTGCGAGGCACGTGTACTCAATACGGTGTTCATCGACAACGATTGGCAAACTTCAAAACACTTTCACGAGACCTCCACCTTAATTATGCATTTCATTAGGCTTGACTTGCATAACAGCCCCCACTGTGTTGCGTACGGTTATATACTCTGAGACACCCCAAGTGAAGAGGTTAAGGTATACGGTCGACCATACGATCAAGGTGTTGGATTTCGCATATTATATGTTATATGTATCTGCTAGACGTTATAAAAATTTAGAAGCAAATAAATCGAAACAACACTAAGTACAAGATAATAAATTTATTTGTTTTATAATTAAGATGATTTCAAATTTATATTGTTTTGTTTTTCCTACTTTTAATTTAAACGCTTTTATTTTGAATTCTAATAAACATTTTTATTTTATATTCTATTAAACATTTCTATTTTTAATCCTAATCAACATTTCTATATTATAATTTGATAATAGCTTTATATCTATCTATGTTAATCTAAAGGGCATGTAATGATATAAGTAAATAATATTGGCACCTAATCGCTTCAAACATCTATATTATTTATTTATTGATAAATTTACTGCAAGTAATGATGTCTTATGGGTACGAATTTAAATACGCAAGATACTTAATCGATTGATCTTATATAGTTTCATTATCTTATATATTATAATATTTTCATACATATATCTAAATATAAGAAAATAAAATAAACAATTCTTAATTTTCGGATTAACAACTTAGATAAATGTATATATATGAAAAATATGTATATATGTGAAACAAAAACACTTATTTAGTAAAGGCGTTAATATGCTTATATTCCTATAACATGTTTATACTTTGTTTAACAGCTATATTATAAATATTAACAAAATTACATCATGGCCATTCTAAGCATTACTTTGCGATGTTGATATCAATCTTGTTTCCCAGAACAATTTGAATTGAAATTCTCCACACGAAAAGGTCGACACGGGACTATGATCTGAAAAGAAAAATAGAGCTTACTCTGAGTGATAAATGGATCAAATGTATTTTGTTACAAGTGAATTGAATTTATTATAAAGTGTAATAGTGGCGGCTACTATAAGTGAATGATGAAACCTGAAAAGAAATACGCAACTTACTTCGAATTATGAATTGCTCCGTTAAATTTTACTATAAGGCAGATACAGTAGTTGGGTCGGTGATTGTTAAAGGGCCACATGCCATACTAGATAATATGTTCGTGGTCTTGAAAATGAGAGGGTCGTTGAATAAGTCAGTGACTCTTGTAGGAAGTGATATTTAAATGGAATAGTTTAGCTTTTCCTGTAATATCTGGCATTTATATTATGTGGATCAGTAATTTGCTGCCTTTGTGAAAATAAGGATGATTTTATTTTATTTTCTCTTTTAGCTGACGTAATAATGATGCATGATACTATCTAGTTATCGTTTGTCTCTTTTTCAAATAGTCAATGAAGATAATAAATAATGAAATGAAAATAAATAAGTAATAACGTGCAGCCGAAAACACAGTGGCCGTAACCTTTGATTTCAGTAGCTATAACCGCTGATTTCATCATCTTTGTCTTCTTTGGAGCCAGTTCGCCTTTAACAATCCATTGGTTTGGCTGTTCTTTCGTCTCGGGAGTGTAGTGGTGTATCCATGTTTCATCTACAGATACAAATCTGCACAGAATCTTATCTGGGTTGCGAAGCATGCGCTCCAAAAGTTTTCAGCTGAGAGCAAATGCGGCACCCATCTCCCAGATATTTATTTATACTAAATTTATTATGCAAAATTGAAACGAAACAAATTGAAAATTGCCAGATATCTAGTAAGGAACGATGGCGGAGTCGAGTCGGTGAGGTCATGAACTTCCGGGTTTCTATAGGCCAATAAATAAATAATAATCTAGTTAGGGATGATTCTTATTAAAAACAGACCATTCGGGATGCTACGGGTGCCATCGTAGTTGTTTTTAAGGACTTATTGACCTCTCCTCGTATATATTTTTTAGGTGAAAGCGCTTTGTAGCGATTTGAAAATATTAAACAAATGCAACCGTATTGAAGAATGCAACACCGAAGAGAGTCGAAAAAATCGATATCGCCACATAACAAAGGATTGACACAACAATCACTGCTAAATCGAGGGTTGCCTTTTATGTTTTGGGATTTGGCAACCCTAGTGTTGCAATCCGGCAATTGACAGCTCTGTCGTAAAGTTGGACATTTTTGAGGTTATACGCACTCAGAACGTTTTGACATACGAGCGCTATTTGTGTTGTTTACAGTAACTTAAAAGATTCATCTCGGCCCAAAAATGGAATTAAATCGTCAACATTTTCGTGCGATTATTTTGTACAACTTTCGGCGTGGATTAACTCAGCAACAGTGCATGGATGAACTTAATTCAATTTTTGGCGATGAAGCTCCATCAAGGACCAGTGTTTATCGATAGTATGGTGAATTCAATCGTGGTCGTAGTTCACTCCAAGATGAATTTCGTGAAGGTCGTCCAAAATCAGTTGTTGTTCCGAAAACCATTGATGCTGTGCGCGAACTGATATTGGAAGATCGTCATGTGACCTATCGTGAGATTGAGACAACCTTCGGCGTTAGTGGGACCAGCATACATTCAATATTGCATAAACATTTGACTGTCAAAAAAATTTGTTCGCGTTGGATCCCACACAATTTGTCAATCGCCCAAAAACAGGCTCGTGCCAATTGGTCGAAAGAAATGCTCAAAAAATACGGTCGCGGTGCTTCGTAACACATCTATGACATCGTGGCAGGTGATGAATCGTGGATTTACGGGTATGATCCCGAAAGTAAACAGCAGTCGACTGTATGGGTGTTTCAAGATGAGCCAAATCCAACAAAAGTTGTTCGCGCACGAAGCACTTCCAAGCAAATGGTCACCTGTTTTTTCGGAAAAGCTGGACATGTCGCAACCGTACCACTAGAACAACGCAGAACAGTCAATTCTGAGTGGTACACAACCATTTGTTTGCCAGTTGTCTTCCAAGAAATCAGGAAAACCAACCGCCGAAGATGGATCACTCTTCACCACGACAATGCGAGCTCTCACACATCGGCTGCGACAACTGAATTTTTGAGCACCCAAAACATCGATTTGATGGGTCACCCGCCGTATAGTCCTGACTTGGCACCGAATGACTTCTTTTTATTCCCGTACGTAAGAAACAAACTGAGAGGTCAACGTTTTTCGACACCTGAAGAAGCGGTTGCTGCATTCAGAATGCATGTGTTGGAGATACCTCAATCAGAGTGGCAAAAGTGCTTCGACAATTGGTTCAAACGCATGCAAAAGTGTATAGATCTTCATGGGGAATATTTTGAAAAACAATAAAGTGATTTTCGATGATCAATATTTGTTTTTGTTCTCTTATCCCGAAATATAAAAGGCAACCCTCGTATAGCGAGTTGACAATAAGTGCCGTCCTCAACAAGTTTTTTCGTTCCTAAACCCCTACCTCCCCTACCCATTCTCAAAACCGACAGTATTACACCCCTTACCCTCTATTTTCAGAACGTGAGAGGTCTTCACTTCCTCCACCTCCTCCAAGGTCGACTTTGTGAACGTGAAAATCACTCTTCCTCGCAAATCAATCTTCATGATAGGTTTCTGTAACTTGGCCCCACAGCCTATAGACATTTACGGACTCGCTAGAGTTCTACGCTACGCATTGCGCAAACTTAGAGATCGAAAGACATATGAAAATATTTGTTTAGCGTATCTCCACGACAAATCTGATTCGGTCTGCTGTAGAGGCAAATCAAAAACTAGTGTCAAACACTCTATTCAACAGGAGGGTTTAACCACTGAGGCCCCCAGTCTTCACAAATTAATCGTAAAATTCCAGGTAATTTTCAATTTATTCCCTCATAAAGTGTCGAATGGCCTAAAAGCTTTCGGCCACGTCGTTCACTCCAGAAGGTTATTACATCTTCAACGCAGTGAGTCCGTCCTCAACAAGTTTTTTCCTCCTCAAACCCCAACCTCCTCCACTCGCTCACAAAACCGACAGTATAACACCCCTTCGCTCAAAGACCCAATCCATTCTGAAAAACTCCCATGCCCCACCTGTCGACATTTTTGCTTTAAGTGAAACGAACTTAATCCCCAGCATTCATAACCTGGAACTGTTTTCCCCCACGTTCACCATCTTCCGCTATAACCTCCTCAATTATACTACCCACAGCCGGGGAGTGCTCATCGCTGTCCATAACCGCCTCGAGTCGTCACTTTTCGCTTTCCCCACCTCCATCTAGCTGGACTTTGTGACTTCAAAATTACCCTTACTTGGATCTCAATCTTTGTCATGTGCTTCTATATCTTGCCATCCCAGTCTATTGAAGTTTGCGAGCTAGCCCTTAATGTTATCTTTCATATAATCGAGCTGAGTAATTGCGAGGACGACATCATCATATTTGGAGATTTTATTTTTCCACAACTCAATTGGGTTATATTTGACGATCATTCATACTTCACTTCCCACACCACCTCGGCCAAGGAATGTCTCTTCATTGATCAACTAGATGATTCTTGTCTCTGTCAGATCAGCAACGTTCGAAATCTGTTGGTTAGGCAGCTTGACCTCATCTTTAAAACAGACCCTATCAATATATCAGTCTCACCCAGCCCCTTCGTCCTTACATCTGCAGACCACCACCACCCCCCTCTTCTCGTGACCTTCTCCCGTGTCCACTCGCCACAACTCCCCCCCCCCCCCCCCCCCCCCCAATCACTACACCTACGATTTCCATAAAGCTAATTTTCGTCTCATCAACGACTATTTAGGCCACCTTTCGTTCAACTGCGGTCGCCTATCCGTTGAAGATACCATCACCCACTTATATACCGAAATGCTTTTCTCTATTTCCTTGTTCGTTCCCTACTCTAGACAAAGAACATCAACGTCTTTTCCTCCATGGTACAATCACAATCTCTTCGCTCCCCGCGTAATAAAAGGAATAAGTTATGCGTCATCTTCTCTCGGAATGGAAGTATAACTGACTACTCCAACTTTCTTGGCTGTTACCTCCAATTCACGGAACTTTACAACACCCTTTATCGCAACTATGTCACCAAAACGCAGACCAATCTCAAAAATGACCTCAAAGCCTTCTTCCAGTTCGTCGATCATAAACGTAGATCCGACGGTTACCCCATGTCGTTTACCCTAAACTCTCATAGCTCATTTGATCCTTTTACTATTGGTAACTTCTTCGTCACTCACTTCAATCAGTCATTCACTAATGACTCCTTTGTTCCTGACCCGGCATACTTCAACTACCTACCTAACTTTTGCCCCGGGCGCCTTCTCCGCAACTCCTTTGATCCGACCTTAATTGAATCCAAGCTACTGTAACTCAAAGACGAGTTTACACCGGGTTTGGGTGGAACCCCTGCAATCCTTCTCAAAAAATTCTCATCCATTCTCTCTGATCTTCAATCTCTCACTCTCTCAAGGCGTATTTCCCCACATTTGGAAAACCTCCTTCCTCACCCCCACCCACAAGAAGGGTCCCAAAAACCCAAGATATCGAAAGCATTCTATACGAATCTCTTAGTTTTGGTTGCAAATCTATTATGTCATCAAGGCAACATGGTTTTCTCAATGGCCGATCAACTACAACCAACCTCGTTGAGTTCACTTTCTTTACACGCCCAGCACTAGACGACGGTCAATATAGCCTTGACCGACCTCAATAAAGCATTTGACAAAATCTCCCACAATCTAATCCTCTTCAAATTATCCGCCCTTGGCTTCTAAGCTAGATTGCTGAAATGGATTTCTACCTATCTAAAGGATAGATTTTATTCCGTTCGGTTTAGGTCTTTGATATACAACCCCTTCATTGCCGCCTCGGGGGTCCCTCAAGATAGCCATTTGGGTCCTCTTCTATTTATACTTGCTGCTAATGACATCGATAACGTCATTAAGAATTCCAGCTTTTCCCTATACACTGATGATACCAAGTCATACAAGATCATCGAGTCACCACTTGATTCTGCACTCCTGCAATCTGACCTCGACAGCTTTTCGACTTGGTGTGACAAAAATTGCTTTGTACTTAACATCGACAAATGCAAATCTATAACCTTTTCCCATAAGCGCATTCACTCATCCTCACGTTCTTATACCCTTCATAGTCAACCCCTGACCATCGTCCAAAGTATTCGACACCTTGGGATCCTTTGCAACAGGGAGCTTAACTTCCTCTCTCACATTGATGAGACGATCCGGAAAGCCAATTCTGCCCTCGGATTCCTGAAAGGATGGTCTAAGGAGTTCTCCAACCCTTACGTTACTCGGTCCCTATACCTTACCCTCGTCCGTCCACTACTTAAATATGATAGTCAGGTATGGTCTCCTAATCACAAGATCCATATCTGTAGAATCGAAAGTATTCAACGTCGCTTGCTTTGGTTCGTTCTCCGAGGGCTAGGATGGGAAAACCCCTTAATCCCCCGCTGTACGTTAACCGTCTCAAATTAGTCAACCTCAGAACCTCGAGAAGAGCAGGGTCGTGGCTGGCATAATGTTCATTCATTGGGTCGTCTCCGGCTCGGTCGACTGCGCCTACCACCTTAACTTAATACCTCTGAACACAAACTCTCGAAATACGCGTAATCCCCGGCTTCTCTATATTCCCCACCGCCAGACCTCTTATGGTCTCAACGAACCCCTTTTGCGGATGCTGAGAAATGTCAACTCCAATTCCACCTTGTTCGACTTCGACCTCTCTACCCATATTTTCAAGCACCGCCTCCTAAACCATTCTCGCCACCAATCTTAAACGGCGCTTCTACACTTTACTATAACCTACCCCCACCTCTCACCCCTACTCCTGCCTTCTTAATTTGTCCTGGTTACCTTAGGTTAAGCTTAGTTAAGATCGGTTTTAAGCTCTCTAGTATGTAACTTAGATATATTTTAGATGTAGGTAATTATGTTGCTTGAATTAAGTTAATAAATGGGGTGGTAGCCTCACTAAACTAAAGCATTCTTGAATAATACGAGGGCGGTTTAATAAGTTTGAAAAGCTTTTTAGTACGAAATATTATCTTTTAACGCCATTTAGCGTAACCCGATCGCACTTATACAACGCGAGATACAGATTAGTAAAGCCATTTATTGGGGAAATAATGGATTTATTTTTACCAGAACTTATATTTAATATGCTCGGTAAGCTGTCACAAAGGTAAATATTTTTTTTCACTTGCTTTACACGAGGGCGGTTTAATAGGTCAGTGACTTTTCGAGCTTCCCGTGCAGTAACTTTATACTGCTCCCACCAACTGCCATCTATAAATAGACTACTGTCAAAATTTGTGGAAGCTGCGTCATTTTGTTTGTGTTTGACAGCCATTGAAAGCAGACAACCTCGTGAATTTTAACGAAAATGGAACAAATTAAAAGTTCCTGTGCTGATTAAGGATTATGTTTTGCGTAAAAAAATCATCACCGAAACCAAAGAAAGGCTCGATAATACTGTGGGGAGTCTGCAGGATGAATTTCATTGGTTAAGAAGTGATTTACTAATTTCCGTTGTGGTCGGGTGACGTTTCTCACAGATACACAGACTATATACAAGCCAATAATGAAGAATACGGGAAGAAACTCAAATAAGCAAAGTATCAGAGCCGTATATCAACGCGATAACATAACAATTCCAAATCAATTGAGTGTGCTTGAGTTTAGAAATCGGATTCGTACACGCGGCAGTGGCATGATGTATTGATCAATCGTTTAGTGATTCTAACCGCCATAGCCTCGGTTCGAATCACACGTTCATCTCTATCGTCGCAAACGCTATAATCGTACCGGCACAAGTGCGGCCAAACGTTCAGGTCGCCTAAAAGAGGCCGTCACGCCAGAAATCGTCAATTAAATCCATGGAATGATATTGGACAATCGGAGAATGAAAGTTTGTGAAGTGGCTGGTGTGTCACATTTTATATGAATATTATGCTGTGAAAAATCTATCCGCGGGACGGGTGCCGCGATTGCTCACACTCGACCATAAGGCCAATCGTGTGACCACTTCAAAGGAGTGTTTGGCGTTGTTCAGCCGCAATCTAAACGAGAGACCACGGAATAATCAAAATAGTGGGTTTCTTCGGGTGAACGTGTACCAAAGAAAGCTAGGATGGGTCTGTTGGCTAACAAGGTCATGGCCACTGAGTTTTTGCGATGCACGCGGTGTAATTCACATCAATTACCTTGAAAAGGGTGAAACGATCACCGGCGAATATTATTAAAAGCTTTTGAACAGATTCGATATAGATTTAAAACACGAACGACCGCATTTGTCGAAGCAAAAACTGCTGTTCCATCAGGACAATTCACGGGTGCACACGTGTGTTGTCGCCATGACAAAAATCCATAAATTAGGCTACGAACTGATATTTCATCCGCCATATTCTCCAGATTTAACTCTGCGACTATTTTCTCTTTCCAAACCTAAATAAATTTCTGGGCGATAAGAGATTTGGGTCGAATGAAGAGGTCATCACAGAAGCTAACGAATATTTTGAGGGCTTTGAGGAAACCTATTATTTGGAAGGAATAAAAAAATTGGAAAAACACTGGGCTAAATCTATCGAGCTAAATGGAGACAATGTTGAGAAATGATGATTTGCAAAAAAAAAAAAAAAAAAAAACATGTTTTGTTCAAAAAGTCATTGACTTATCAAATTGCCTTCGTACTCTCGATGCGCCGCTTCTAGCGTTTTTGGCTTGGGTTGGAATCACATTCTTCATTGCTTTGCTAGAATCGCAACAACTTCACTGGCGCTTTTGAGATCTGAATGAGTAACTATTGATAGTCTTTACAAGGCGTAAATTCGTCCCAAAATGTTCATCATCATCATCGGCACTACAACCGGGATCCGGTCTTGGCCTTATTTATTTAAACCACGCACTAATCGAAAGACGTTCGGAATGGGCCAAACGACTTGGCAAAGTAATTTTGTTACACGACAGGGCGTCGTCACACACAGTAAAACTAGTGAAACACACCTTGAAATCGCTTGGATGTGGGAGCCTTCTGTACCCGCCGTATTCCCCTAACTTGGCGCCATCTGGCTATCACCTCTTCGCATCAATGGGTCAAGCGCACACAGAGCACCACTTCAACGATTTCGAGGAAGTTGGAAAATGGCTCCACGAATGGTTTGCCACGAAAGACAAGCAATTTTTCTGGCATGCTATTCATAAATTACCTGAAAGATGGGTGAAATGTGTGAAGCCGATGGCCAATACTTTGA
Organism: Microdon myrmicae; assembly: GCA_963931805.1. NCBI lineage: Eukaryota > Metazoa > Arthropoda > Insecta > Diptera > Syrphidae > Microdon > Microdon myrmicae. The sequence goes on along the minus strand of OZ007496.1, from coordinate 48,844,455 downwards.
ATAAAAAAAATTAATTTCCTTAGAAATATTTTTTTTTCCTCTAAGTGATTTGTGGGGGTTCTTCAACTTTACGCAAGAACCACCCACAATTCCGACCTCAAACTCCCCTGGCAAATTGGCAGTTACCTGCAAAAATCCCCTTTACATTTCCTTCATTAAGGTTTTATCTCATGTCCCTGTAAAAGAATTCTTACCTTTCATGCATTCAATGCACATTCAAAATTCCTGAAAGAATTCTCTTACATACATATCATAAATTAGGGAAACTATTCGGCACCAGGTTGCCAGGCAAATCCCAGCCTCACATGTGCAGAACAATTGTTTCTACATGCACATTGGTTGGCGACCTATTTGTCTAACGACACAAAGCAACACCAAGCAGCTTGTTGACGCAGCTGCAAACAATCAGCGCAATGCAATAGCCGCTAAAACCGAATTTTTCAGCATTTCCCAATGCAAACAAGAACTCGGTTCCTACTGCAGTCAGAGATGCTATAAACATCCAATTTCCTTTTAGCATATTTTCTTAATAGCAAAGTAGCTATGTACTTAGCTGAGCCCTCATTACAGAACGATGCCCTAGGTCGTTTCTCCCTTTGTTTGAATTCCTTTCAATGTTTCTGAATTCGTTTCTCATGAGCTTGTTGCATGAGCAAACAGTGATCCATTAGCACATTGCTAAGATCACCACACGCACACCACTGCGTACCAGAGGTCGCCTTCCATTGGTCACTGGAAGAAAGGAAAAATTTCGTTTCTTTTTTACCACACCATAGATAGAAATTTTCTCTCTTTTCTCACGAACTCACCATCGAACTGAGGGTTGAATCAAGAGTCGGATTCCAACCCTCCATTTTTAAACATTTTTTTTATTTTCTTTCTATATTCTTAGTTTCTAAATTAAAGGCTAGACAAAAAATGCTTAAATTCTAGCTTAAATAGCTTATATAATAACTTACTGGTCCTTCGCAGACGCTCTAAGCTAAAACGGATTCCAACCCTCGGTGGAGTCTTATTACAACCATCAGTGAGCGCACATCGGGAGTCGCCCTGTAACCGCTGCGATCACACGGGGGTGTGCACGCCCCCGAGTGTAAAGTGAAGTCGAGTTTAATGCACTGTGGAGTACATACTACAAAAGGATTCAGATTTTAAGTGATTGATTGCAAGTAATCGAATAAAAGTAAAACTAGCGTTGTTAAGTGTTGGTTTCATCAAATTAAGTTTTCAAGTTTTGGTTTTTGTTTTGTAACGATAAAAACCAATTATCAACAACAATAAAATAGATCTTACAAAAATCGTATGTTTTACTTTCCTCCTTGTTGTGAACGAAAAGTGGAGGAGTTTTGTTCTTTTGTCGGCGGAACAATGGATGAACCTTTAGTGATGATGGGGATAGGAGTGAATCAGTGTCCATGCCGACACACCTACTTCCTCCCCCACAGATTCCTTCAAGGGTGCGAACCAAAAATAGTCACAGGGAGACATGTCTGGGATAAAAGGAGGGTTTCCCAGCCCATTTATTCCAATATATTCCTTGTGAAGGACGCGGTGTGAGGCCTGGCATTGTCATGAAGAAGGATGACATCTCGAATGGGTATACCTCGTCTTTTGTTTCGATATGCAGCTTTGCCGACTGTAACAGCTGACAGTAATAGGCCGCATTTACTGTTCGTTGTTCGTGAAGAAAATCAATCAGTAAAACTCACTTTGAGCCGAATGAAAATCGTTGCAAGAATTTTTCCAGTTGAGAGGCGTGTTTTGGTCTTCACTGGGCAGCCTTCATTCGCCCTTTGCCACTCCTTACTTGCCATTATCATCTCGGGAGTATAATGATATACCCAGGTTTCACGATACGGTTCAAAAAATCCTCCTCTTCTTATCGAAATCGATTCAGAAGTCTTCCACTGATCTCCGACCTGACCTGTTTTTGATTTACGGTCAATAACCTTGGAATCCATCGAGCAGTAATTTTTTGAAGCTTGATATCTCACTGATCGGCTACAGGAAGCATTAGCTATTAGCCGCAGCTTTACTCAAGTAGCGGAGGATGCTACCCGAATACCGAATAACCGGAGTGGTTTTGCCAAAACATATTTCTCGTCCTTTTCTTTCCCCTGCGCTGTATTTTGATGTTTAAGGGCACCTGAAAATCCCCTTTCGCGCGTTTGCAAAAAAAGCACATCTAGTGCAAGCACTTGTCTGAATGAGTGCAACCGCGTTCATTTCAAATGACTAACCAACTTAAGCAGCCTCACCAAATATGGAAATTCAGGGCTACCTTTGTTTTATTTATATATGTTTTATTTATTTATTTATTTATTTATTTGTTTGTTCTTATACACACACGTATATACATATATGTATATATATATATATATATATATACTCGTATATATATATATATATATATATATATATATATATATATATATACACATATATACATATATATACTCTTCCATAGTTGATAGCCACTTCTGATGAGATTTCTCCAACAGTTAAGCGTCGATCAGTTTGAATAAGCTCTCGAACGGCACGGATGTTGTCATCTGTACGACTTGTCATTGGGCGTCGATCATGATTTTCGCTTTCGATACGTTCTCGCCCACTTTTACATTCTCTGGGACACGTATACACACGGTTTTTAGACAGTGTATCATCACCAAACTGTGCCTTCAATTGGAAAAACATTTCCGAGGGTTTGACGCCTTCATTTCTTAAACATTAGATAATAATCCGTTGGGCAACAGATGTATGTATCTCTTACCCGCTCATGGCTGTATTGACTACAAAGTCGAGCGCGACCGTTAGCCAAGCCCGTTTCCCCACTCTTCATAAACCAAACAACAGCCACGCACAAGATTATCTAGCTCCCAACTTGTTGCTAAGGGAAAATGTAAAATTACCGTTTATATTTGATCCACCCTTGTAGATGTCTTATTAAGTGGGGATTTCATTGGTGTAGTTAACTTATACATTTTGACAGTGAAGAGAATGTGATTCGAACCAACGCTATGATGGTTAGAAACATTAAAAGATAATACCAAAGACTCAATGCATTAGTCCAATGTCACATGTAGGAGATTAATTGTGTATCCCATCTATTTCTTACTGAAGTGGGAATCCTATGTTAATTGCGTTGTTATACTACTCTGATGATTTATTTCTTCAATTTTCTTTCGGCGTTGTTCTTCATTATGACTATGTATTGTGTGTATTTTATGTAAATGCCACAAACTCTTTTTTGAACGGTGTCCTGGCATATCGCCCAGGTTCCGGGAGAATGAAATGTCGCCCATCTAGAACTCAACTAAATTAACTCATGCCGCACGGTGTGACAAATAACAGGGATGCCGGAACTGGTTTCTAATACAGCGTCGTCCTTTACATGGATCATATAACCGTAACACATGTACCCATCTCTATGATGCATTTTAAAACATTAAAATGGGCAAAGTCTCAAATATTTATATTCGAGTCTAGAAGTTATGATATCAAACCTCCCTATAGCGTTTGCGACAATAGTGAAGAATGTGTGATTCGAACCGAGGTTATGACGGCTACAATCAATAAAATATTGGACCAATGCTCAACACATCAGGTCATTGCCGCGAGTACGAATTCGATTTCTAAACTGGAATTGCTATGTTATTGCTTGGTATACGTGTTGGTCGTCAATATTTGCTTGTGTACTGTGTGTGTATCTGTTAGAAACGCTACACTACTCCCTCCTCAGTAACTTTGTTACGTTCAACTTCGTGTGCGAACGACAGAGCGTGCAGGAGAACGTCGGAGCAGGCGAGTGAGCCGGTGATCTGTGCAGAAGTCGGGGCCGTAGTAGTAACGTACTGTTTACCCATGGGAGATAGTGTGCTGTTTGTACATCATGTCGAGATTGTAGAGTTTAGCAGGGATAGTGAAGAAGGTGAATTCCTCTCGAACGCGGCATATCAAATAAGATAACAGTACAATTTGGCACAGCAAACATACATACAGCCAGTGCCAAATAAATAACTTTTAATAACTTATGTTGATACTTTTATTGGTATTACAGAGTCTAGAGTGCCTTCTATTGAGTACCCAGGTCTCAGATCCATACATGACTACTGGTAAGGCCATGGTCTTGTACAGTAGTAGCTCAAATGTTCTGGATAAATTCCGGGATTTAAAGAGTTTTGGTAGACTATAGTAGTCTGTAGGAGAATCATTTGGTTATATGCCGGCCTTGGCAAGGTTCACCAAGATTTCCTAACGATAGTTCCGTCGAACACTGTCCACCAAGGAAACAAAACTCCGGGACAAACCGTCCACAAGAAGTAAAACACACAAGCTCTCTCTGAGTTTAACTTGTGGGTGTAAATGTGTTGATGCCGACGTACGGCAAGTATTCCATTAACTTCCCCCAAACACTTGTCCACGGTAAAATTGTCCACCAAAGGGAAGAATGAATGAAAGCACTTAACTGAATTTGTTTGCTAGATGTCACTTATATTTTTTTTTCTTTATTTAATATTCTTTTAACAATTCGTGTTACCGTGTTTATTCGCTCCGATTGAAAATACGTTTTTTTTTTTTGCGGAAATTTATTGTAATTGATAATCAATTATCAAAGGGAAAACAAAAAAAACGATTCACTATTGGTGTTCGACGCGACGCGACCTTTTGCTATCGGTTGGTGAATAGCGACTAGTGTGAATTGGGGTTGAAATTCATATTTCTTTCTATGCACAGGACAACCAAAAGAGACCACGCCTCTGCTCTCTCAACCTCACGCCCGTCAAAGTATGAGTAACTTTTGTTAATAGGGTAATTGACGGACATGAAGAATGAGAGAACAGAAAACATGATATGCTGTGATCTCGGGGTAGCTTTGGTTGTGTGTGTTGGTATCAGATGCAGCTACTGACACGACCTACTGACCCAGTGGTACGGCTATGGTGTAGTTAAAGCGCATTGAACCGTGGAAAGAAATACGAATGAGAGAGAACCCTAGCGGATGTTACTCCCCTGCAAAGAGAGATCGTTGATCCCAAGCGAATGGGTGATCTGAGGGAAAGTCGATAGGACGCCGCTGATGTTTGGGAAATAATTCGCGTGAGAACCAGACTCTATGACGCTGAAATTACCCCAGCTATTTTGCTATGTTGCAACAGCGTCGTTCTTTTAGACTTGTTGTTGCTAACCGACATTATGAGATTTCCGATGGGAAACTCATGGTTAGCAAGAATGGAGTTGCCGTATGACATTTATGTAGCTAAACTCAATTATGCATTATCTGCAAGGGATGATGAGTTAAGCTATACGTCCGTTTGAAATGTTTTACAGGGGAATACATATAAAGGAAATTGGTAAGTATGACGCGCTGAAAGCGGTCGAATTTAGGTGGAAATGTTGGTTGGAATTGTGGGTTGTTTCTCATGTAGAATAGAGAAACCCCCCACAGTACTCCCCCGCCAGTGACGTAGTCACGAAATAATGGTAGGGCGGAAGGAGTAGAATGGTTGGAGGAGCGCTAGGTGAAGTATCGGAAGGAGAGTCGTGTGTTTGGAGTATGGCTGGTTTGGATTAACCCAGTAGTTGCGGTGGTAAGGCTTGGCTCTGTCGTGTAGACGTGTTCCTGGGTCGTGGCTGGGCTTGGGTCTGTAATGGAAGTGGACCTGGTTGGTACCGCGTGTGTTGCCGACGGGGACAAAGGGATTGCGGTGCGGTCCACTGGCCTGTTGTTGTTTGCATAGACCAACAGGTATGACATCCAAGTAGGTCGTGACCCATCGGTAGCTCGCTCGCATCCGAAGTGACGAAGTTACGTGTGCGGGATGGAGGAGCTTCGCGTCCAGTGTTAATTTTTCTCCGCAGCGACGGGGTGCCGTGTGCGGGATGGAGAAGAACAGAGTCTAGGGTCGGCATTTTTCGTCCATACGTCGGTATGGGGAGTTGTTTGCCGCCCTTGGTAGAAGTGCAGTTTTGTGGAGGCTGGCGTTGATGTACAGTCTTAGCCTTGCGCGTTTGTGTTGGAGTTTTAGACTTGTATGTCGTTAACCTTGTTGGTGACCCTTTGCTATCGAATCCGTGCCATCCCCTTTTTACCCTGTCTTTGCATATGTTCTGTGTGTGACCTGTACGGCCACACAACTCGCAGCAACTGCGAATGCTATAGACTCGGGGGTTTGATGTTGCTGGGGTGTTGGAGGCAGACGGTTGGTGTGGTCCCGGGTGTGTTCTATTCTGGGAGTCCCTCTGCTGGCACGGAGATTTGTTCTGTGGTAGTGTGGTACATCGCGTACGACATTCTACAATGTCGTGGCCATACTGCCAGCACTCCCGGCAGAAAGGTGTGTTTCGCCTTTTCCGGCACTCGTCGTATAGGTGGCCTAATTTATGGCAAAAACTGCACGTGATGCGTGCAGTCACCTGATACAATCGACGAGCGCCGTGGTCCCTCGTGGTTTGATCCACAGGTGTGGTATTTTGAGGAGGCGAATGTCGACCTACCCGTTGGGTATGTGCGTTTCGATGGTCGCTTCGAACCTTCGCGAGGATTTGATTTAACTCCCGGCGGAGTGTGGCCTGCAACGCTTGAAGGTCGGATCTAGTGGCGGGCGCAGGGGAGCTATCTGACGAAGACTCGTTGGGCCCGCGGTTGTGGGTTCGCTGGTGGAGACAGGTTGTGCAGAAAGGAGCGTGCCTTCTGGAGGATGAGGAGGGTGGCTGAGAAGATGACGCTGCTGGAGCAGTCCTGGTGTCAGAAGTGGGATTTAAAAGGTGGGCGGTATCGGTTACGTCGCCGTGGTGTTACAGATGAGATGTCCTCTGATGTTAAAACTGGTAATGGTACAGCTGAGGTGGGGCTCTACTTGCCCTTTCAAATGTCTTTAAATTTTTTGTTTTGGTTTTTTGAAAATTTTTAAATTGTCTTTGAATTTTTTTGTTGAAGAATTTTTGTTTAAGCTGTACTTTTTTAGTCGTTTTTTTTTTTTTTTGGTTTTTGCGAACTGAATGTGTTTAATTTTTCAATTTTTTAAAATTTTGTCACTGTGTTCTTTATTGTCTTTTTTTTTTTTAAATAATTTTCGCACTTTAACTTTGATATTTTTTTTTTTAAATTTATTCTTTTTGGCACTGTCTATTGGTTAACTTTTACTTAGTTGGATTTTGTTTAATGTTTTTTTGAATTTTGTTGAGTTTATAATCAGAAGGTTTTTTGATTTTTTTGTTGAAAAATTTTTGTTGAAGGTTGCGTGTTGTTTTTTTGTAGCGTCACCAATGTGGGGGTAAATGTGTTGATGCCGACGTACGGCAAGTATTCCATTAACTTCCCCCAAACACTTGTCCACGGTAAAATTGTCCACCAAAGGGAAGAATGAATGAAAGCACTTAACTGAATTTGTTTGCTAGATGTCACTTATATTTTTTTTTCTTTATTTAATATTCTTTTAACAATTCGTGTTACCGTGTTTATTCGCTCCGATTGAAAATACGTTTTTTTTTTTTTGCGGAAATTTATTGTAATTGATAATCAATTATCAAAGGGAAAACAAAAAAAACTATTCACTATTGGTGTTCGACGCGACGCGACCTTTTGCTATCGGTTGGTGAATAGCGACTAGTGTGAATTGGGGTTGAAATTCATATTTCTTTCTATGCACAGGACAACCAAAAGAGACCACGCCTCTGCTCTCTCAACCTCACGCCCGTCAAAGTATGAGTAACTTTTGTTAATAGGGTAATTGACGGACATGAAGAATGAGAGAACAGAAAACATGATATGCTGTGATCTCGGGGTAGCTTTGGTTGTGTGTGTTGGTATCAGATGCAGCTACTGACACGACCTACTGACCCAGCGGTACGGCTATGGTGTAGTTAAAGCGCATTGAACCGTGGAAAGAAATACGAATGAGAGAGAACCCTAGCGGATGTTACTCCCCTGCAAAGAGAGATCGTTGATCCCAAGCGAATGGGTGATCTGAGGGAAAGTCGATAGGACGCCGCTGATGTTTGGGAAATAATTCGCGTGAGAACCAGACTCTATGACGCTGAAATTACCCCAGCTATTTTGCTATGTTGCAACAGCGTCGTTCTTTTAGACTTGTTGTTGCTAACCGACATTATGAGATTTCCGATGGGAAACTCATGGTTAGCAAGAATGGAGTTGCCGTATGACATTTATGTAGCTAAACTCAATTATGCATTATCTGCAAGGGATGATGAGTTAAGCTATACGTCCGTTTGAAATGTTTTACAGGGGAATACATATAAAGGAAATTGGTAAGTATGACGCGCTGAAAGCGGTCGAATTTAGGTGGAAATGTTGGTTGGAATTGTGGGTTGTTTCTCATGTAGAATAGAGAAACCCCCCACAAACTTTATTATAGGTCCTTAATTTGATAACTTGATGTGGTGTTACACATGAATCTGTTTGAGTTTATTTTATTTAAGAACATTCGGGAGCACTTTACCAAAGAGACTGAAAGTAAGTTTTGAGCGAAACTTTTATATCCTGCGCCTTATTCTACTTATATTTTTATTTAATTGAAAGTTATTTTAGAGCTTCACATACGCTTAGCATGATGTGCTTACTTAATCGAACACACAGGACACTTTGTTATTAATAAACCGTACGCGACACGACCAGCACTCTACACAATGTCAAACTTAAGTTTTTATATTCGCGCGGACGACTCACTGCGACTCGTGGTTAAAAACTCAACAGCTTATCAAACTCGTCATCACTCGATTTTCCGGGCGCACTCCACTTAGGTTGAGACTCGACACCTTTACCACTATTTAATCGACTGAACTACTTTTGCGCGCGGATCACCTTGTTGGCTTGTGATGCGAGCGCATGGGTGGTCGAACCGTGGGAATGAAAATTCATGAAAAAGCATTAGGATGCATTTGGGATAATTACACAATGATGGTTGTGTTTACAACCATGTTAATTGCGTATTGCATTCCTAGGGAGTCATGGGTCGAATTACAGTGTGAGTATTTACACTGGCATTGAATTCGGCTCTTGGCAGCTAGGCGCGAATTGCGCCGGTGGTTTGAAGATTGCATAAAAGCCGCCGTGAGTACTGGTGCAACATGAAAATCTGTTGCGCACGTGTGGGACAGTAAATGCAAGCAGACAGGGGTTCTGCTGATTGTTTTCATAACAGGTATCTAGTATGGCAACCAAAATGTTTTCTTTTTAGAACAATGCTGAGATGCATTGATGTATGCGGGACTGGCGTACCGAATTTCTTCCAGGAAAATTTATATAACGCGTTCATTGCGTGAATGTCCTTGATGGGCAGATGCTTGATGTTGGATGCGATTTGCATAATCGAAAGAGAATGCAATAGGTGGGAGAATGCTTGGGGAAGTTATTGCGCTTGCATAAGCAAACATGATATAATAGGACAGGAAGATTTGGGGGTAGGTTGAAAAGGTAGCACTAGTGTTAGTAGAAACGCCACAAGTCTTTGTTGGATATGTTCAACCGTCACCGTATTTCCTCTTTCATATTGTTATCGGCTGATACTATTGACTCAAGGTAGTTAAAGGATTGCACTATGTCAAATTCGTGCTCCACTACCCTGATAGTTTGACCAACGTTAGGTCTTCTCTTCGCAGAAGTTGCTACCATGTACTTAGTTTTCTCCTCATTAATGTGTAGTCCCAGTTTTTGTGCCGCCTGCTCGATCTGGTGAAGGATTCCTGTACAGCCGAATCGGATCTACCGATGATGTCGATGTCATCTGCGTAGGCAAGTATCTGGCTGGACTTGGTGATAATAGTCCCTCTAGTTGTGACGCCAGAATCACGGATTGCTTTCTCCAACGGCAGGTTGAAGAGGAAGCAGGCCAGATCGTCCCCTTGTCGGAGTCCATTAAAGATGTTTATTGGTTTGGACAACAATCCCACTATTTTTACTTGGCTAGTAACGTTAGTCATGGTCAACCAACAAAGTCGTATCAATTTGTTGGGAATGCCGAACTCTCTCATGGCATTATATAGTTCTACCCTGGCTATGCTGTAGTAGGCGGCCTTAAAGTCTATAAACATATGATATAATGGAATCTTAAATTCCTGACATTTTTCCATCGCCTGCCTAAGGGTGAAAATCTGATCAATTACTGATTTGCCTGAGATGAAGCCACACTGATATTGACCAATGTTGGCTTTAGCATATGGGGCTATCCGATCTTCTAGGATAGTGGAGAGTATGTTATAGGCGGTACTCAGCAATGTTATACCCCTATAATTGCTGTACAGTGTGATATCTTCCTTTTTATGTATGGGGCAAATTATACCACGACGTCAATCTTCCGGCATCTCCTCTTGCTCCCATACGTGCACCACGATCTCATGAATTGCGTGATCTAACGCTGTCCCTCCTTGTTTGATCAGCTCAGCTGGTATGCCATCAGCTCCAGGGGCTTTATTTGATTTGAGCTGTCTAATGGCTTTTAATGTTTCGTCAATGCTTGGTGACGGCAGCATCTGGTCTTGATTTTGCAGTGGTGGAGCCTCCAATTTTTCTGTGAGCTGACCATTTAGTAATTCATTGAAGTGCACTTCCCATCGCTCCAGAATGCCTTCAGAATTGGTGATCAGATTACCCTCTTTATCCGTGCAGGAAGTGGGGCGTTGTGTGTACCGCCTCATACTGCGGATTATTTGGCAGAACTTTCGCGCCTGTGGTGGAACTCGCTCTCTACTCTTCTCTATTTCACAGACAAGGTTTATTCACAGGCACTTTTTTTGAGCTCTTTGTATTTCTCCTTGCAAACCCGCGTCCTATGAGACTGCTGCATTGCCCGGTATGCAGCATTCTTACATTCATCATCAAACCAGTCGTTCCGATCTCTCATTTCTCTTCTGCGCCCGGCATTCTGGTCCCAGGACTTACTCTCCCGCCGTCGAGCTCTTGGAGAGCGAGTCTTATCGCATGACCAACGGTGTCACTGGTATTCTCATTGCGCAAGGTAACCGTGTTGATTCAACCCTTATCCGCGGATGCAACACGTCTCCGTAAGGCAATCGGAAAACGTTGGAAAAACTGTACCAACAAGATAGTCATCCGAGTCGACGTTGGCACCTCGGTGGGTTCGTACGGTCATCAGGCTCGAGGAGTGGCGGCGATCTATCAACACGTGGTCAATTTGGTTGCGAGTGGCTCCATCAGGTGATACTCAGGTTGCTTTGTGGATATCTTTACGCGGAAACCCCGGTACTTGCAACGACCAAGTTTTTCGATGCTGCCAGTTTGATAACTCGTAATCTATTGTCATTAGTGTTCTCATGTAAACTATGGGAACCTGCGTAGTGCCGGAAAACGAGCTCCCGACCTATTTTCGCATTCAAATCACCAAGAACGATTTTCACATCGTATCTTGGGCAGATATTGAGGGTCCGTTCGACGTTCTCGTGGAATTGTTTCTTTTTCATCGTCAGGGGACTCCTCTGTAGGTCCGTGAACGTTTATGAGGCTTATGTTCTTCTTTCGTTTATTGCATTAAAGCCGATAATGGCAGGCTTCAGTTTTTGGCTGACTAGAAAGCCTACCCCGAGCACATGGTGTCACACTCGTTTCTTTGAATAACATCACTCCTCGTCCATCTTATTTCTTGCAATGCTGTTATGTCAGCCTTATATTCGGACAGGGCATCGGCTAGCTGCTGTGCAGTTCGAGCTCTGTATAGTAGGCGGACGTTCCATGAGAAAATTCTCAAATCGTTTAGCGATTTTTGTTTCCGTGGTCGTCGTCATGTATCCGGTCCATATCCGATGCTTGTTAAATTTTTCATAATAATTCGTTTTTACGGGCAAGGTTATTAGCCTTGCGCCAATCTTTCTCAGGATGATGACTTGCGGGGTATGGGGTCTAGCATTGTCATGCAAAGAATCGGGCCGTGCCTGTTGATCAATGCAGGTTACTTTTCAGCCAATTTGGCATGCAATAAGTTTTCGTTCTTGAAGCGTTTTCAGTGAAACCACTAAAGCAATGCTCCAGTAGATCGTCTCCTGATAAATCTTCGTATATCGGGAGAATATTCTTTTGTATTTCTGGCTGTTAAAGGGCTGGATGTTCCCCAATTTTTCGAAAACTAAACTAGCAAACTTGTTTGGCTTAGAAAATAAACGGTCGAGGTCGTAAAGAGGGCTCGTTTGCTTACCTATTATCGGTACTTTTGCGCATCACGTTAGGTACTTTCTACGGACATTAAGGACTTTCTGTTGAGCCCTAAACTTTGAGAATACATTTTTCAGGTGTTAAATTAATTTTTAAGGCAAAAAAAAATGCAAAAAAAAATTACAAGGAGTTCCCCCTTAAATTATCCTTTCTTGGCTTCGAATTCGTTTTAACTAAGAGAATTATTACGCGCATAATAGGCTGTTCAGGATAACTTTCAGATCCTATTATCTCGATATCGAATGTTCCACAGGGCAGTCATTTAGATCCTCTTATATTTATACTAACTATAGTATAATAAACATTGGAAGGAAAGTGCACAGAACAGGGAACGGTCGTATAGCCAAGCTAGTGAGATAATTTGCTTTTGGCTCCCTAGAGATTAAAAAATAATAATAAAGAAATAATTAGCTTGATACGATTATCAAGCAATCTTGTACCTGCCTTTACATTGACGATACCAAACTTTTCAAAATCATTGGCTCTCCATTTGTTTCCCCCGTCTTGCAAATATATCTTGACCGTTTTTTGGGGTGGTGTCAGAAGAATTGCTAGGAATTTATCATTGACAAATACCAATCAATTATTGTTGCACTAAAGTGTTCTTATTCCACCCCTTTCTTCGGTCTCAATCAACTTTTTTCTCTATCCATTTGATTCGCGGCCTTGGCTTCTTATGTGACAGGGAATTAAATATGGTATACTCTATCATATTGATGATATTAACCTTAAGACCAACACAAGTCTCTATTAAGCCTATCTCTCGAATGCCAGCTCAAAATCAACCTTGAACTTAAGCTTCGTTACCTCAATAGCCCCTCCTAACTGCCTTTAACTATACACCAGTTTGATACCTATTCCCTACTTAACAATCCTCGTGTATTTTTGTTTCGAGTGACTTTTTAAGATAGTTTTCAGATTAAAATAGTTTATATTTAAATTTAATAAATGGGACACTGCCCTCATCAAATTTAATCGTAAACAATGAAAAAAAATGTGAGCTTATGATAATTTTCCATGGAGGATATGAATAATATTTGTATCCATTGGTTTTTGTCGTGAATGCCCACCGTTACAGTTTATATTTAGCTATAATACATGTTTTGTGATTTGTTTATGACACATTGCTGAGGCGAGTAGAGCAACTAAGTATATAGAGGACGTGGTTGGGATTTATTATCATTGACATTTTTAAATGCAGAAATTTAGTGCGTGGGTAAGAAGTTCAAAACTAACTGTCGAATCAAATGAAATTCAGTTCCAAAAGTACAAAACCAATCGAAACTAGAGTGATATGAAAGAAAAAAAAAATAGAGAATTGAGAGTAGCTCTATTGCAATATTTATTAATAAGTTTAGACATTTAAAAATTCGAGCCATTATTATTAAAAATGAAATAGAAATGGGATTTTTGAAAATAAGGCATTTGAGATATTTGAAAAAATACATTATACCAAAAAGTTGCGATGGGACGAAGGAGCACTGAAGTCAGGTTGGATGGAGTGAAGCTACTCTTGCACCTTTTAAGAAACCTCGTATATTTGACCGCATTTTTCGCAGTATTTTCGTTTTGATTGTCTCAATTAGGATTTGAATTAATTTAAATGCCAAAAATGCACAGATCGTTGGTTTTCTTATGTAAGCGTTGTATATACATGGGTGGGCTGAAAAGTTTCCGACCTCAACGTGAAGATAGCAGCACTCGTCAATAATGTCAAATAGTGAATGTAGTTGTGCATCTTTTGACAGTTACTCACCAAAATTTCAGCCATTTTGGGGGCGTAGTTTTTATTTGACAGTCGTTTGAGTGAGTTGATGCGAATGTTTTTGTGAAAATGGACAAAATTGAGTATCGAGCTGTCATTAAATTTTTGTTTTTAAAAGGCAATACGCCTACGCAAATCAAAGATGAGTTGGACTCTGTGTATTGGGACCCTGCAACATCATTTACCACTGTGAAGTTTTGGGCAGCTGAATTTAAACGTGGCCGTGTGAGCTTGGGAGACGATAAACATTCGGGACGTCCAAAAACTGCCACGACTGACGATAACGTCGCTAAAGTTCACCAAATGGTGCTAGACGAACGTCCAATTGAAGAGTGAGAGATAGCAGAGGCTATGAAAATGTCCAAAGAACGTGTTGGTCACGTATTAAATCAAGATTTAGGCATGAGAAAGCTGTCCGCGCGTTGGGTGCCGCGTATGCTCACGTTAGATCAACAACGTGTTCGAATGAACATTTCCAATGCGCTCTGTTGGCGCAGTTTAGGCGCAATAAATCCGAGTTTTGGCGCCGATTAATTACTGTCGATGAAACCTGGATACACCATTATACGCCCGACAGAAAAATACAGTCAAAACAGTGCAAAGGGAGAATCGGCCCCCAAAAAGAAAGAAGTATTTTTTTCGACTGGGAAAGTGATGGCGACTGTTTTTTTAGGATAGTCATGGAGTTATCTTAATCGATTATCTTCAAAGAGGAAAAACCATTACAGGAGCATCGTACGCATCATTACTTGACCAACTGAAGGCAGAAATTGCGGAAAATGGCCGCATTTGCAGAAAAAGAAAATCCTGTTTCACCAAGACAGCCCGTCGTCTCACACCTTAGCGGTTTCCAGGGCGAAAATCCACGAATTATGGCTTGACCATCCACCTTACTCACCAGATCTAATCCCAAGCGACTTCTTTTTGTTCCCTAATCTAAAAATTGCGTTCGGAGGACAGAGATTTTCGTCAAATGGGAAGGAATCAACTTCGTGAACAGTTATTTTGCAGAGAAAAACGGTGAGTACTATTTGGACGGATTAGAAAGATCGCTGGGAGAAGTGTGTAGAGTTACATGGAGACTATGTAGAAAAATAAAAATAGATTTTAAGAACAAATTTCTTGTATCTATGTTAGGTCGGAAACTTTTCAGGCCCTCGTATATCAGGTCACTAAATTTCTCTTTCGCGAAAGGAGTCACCAGTGCGTTTTAAAAGCATCATATTCTACTCGGGCGTCTAATATGATGGGAGGCAGTATTAATAGTATCCAGAACTACCCTGTCATGTGTGTGAGTTGGTAGAAACACCTGAAGTTCGGCCGGCTTATGGAGAAAATCGATTAAATAGCGGGAGTGAGTAAATTCAAAATGACATGAGTCGATGAACCCATCACGTCGTTTTGTTTGGCCATCGTGAGTTCTGTTTGATGTTTATGTTGATTTTCGGGGACTTGGGCATGAAATGACTGATTTGTGACAGAAAAACGTCAGGTAAGGGTAATTGTTCAATAGGTTTGTTGGCCAATTATTTGTCGTAGAGGGATAACGTTTGTGGCTATTTATTTTTGGGACACTGCATGTAGTGCTGTCGCATCTCGCTTAACAAAATAGCATAGCCAATATTGACTGCCAACATTCATCGAAAGACGACGACCATTGAACATTGCATTGACACCTTAACTGTCATAAGTCGAACGTCACATCATCGTCCAGTTGGTCCAACAATTTATATTAATCAACCACGTGACCATGATGGCCCCGCCTATTTCCGCCATACCAAGGGACGCCTTCGTTAAGCCGAGCCATTAAGGATTTCAACGGTGAAGATGCTTTCACACTTCGTTCACTTCGTTCTTCGTCAGCAATCCAACCAGTCGAGTTTATTGCAAATCTCGGTGTAATTTCGTTTCGGTTTCGAGTATTTTGTATTCGTGTCTTGTGACATTACGTATACTAGTTTGGCATGTGCTTAATTCGAAAATTGTATATTCAATTACCACTTATGAAATAAAAGGAGAGTTTCAAATATAAGCATTTTTCTCGTGTCGTTATTTATCTTAAATCGCTCGTTTCGCTAAACATTAATTCGAATTTGCACGGTAAACGCACCGTGATAACAGGTGCTAATAGCGTTTCCCGGAAAAACAAATTATTATGGACAATTTAACAAGTCTCGGATAAAGACCGGATACCGGTGGAGAGACTTGCTAAATAAGGCCAAGACCGGTTCCCAGTTGTAGTGCCGATGATGATGATGCATGTGGTGTTCACATGTTATATGGGTTATATTTACAATGTTGGAACGAGTTTTTATGGTTAATGTGCCAGAAACCCGTCTTCCCAAATAAAGGTTAGCAAATTTACAGACCAAGTCATTATGAGACTCAACTCCTTCTTTCCGTTATTTTTTCTAATTTTTCTGAGTTACCTGCCTGCACTATCCCTTTTTTCCCCATAAGGGTGAGCGGTCGAAATCAGCTGACTTCTGTATACCGACCTTCGATGATTTCGGCCGTTGTTTATGCTATATCCAAATTATCTCGTTGGTTCAAGAACTAGTTCGAATTCAACCTAGAAGCTATTTTATAATTTGTTGTTTGTGAAGAGCTTCTATAGCCGGCATAACTTCTTATCTATTGAATAACTACGTAGCCAAAGGAAAGCAATTTTGACAATGGAGTTGAGAGCCGAATTCTGCTGAAAGTGTATGGCGTATACAGTGCTACAAATTTGTTTTTACCGAAGCTATGGATAGAGTTGGCGCAACGCTATAACCTTGCCCGGAAAAACAAATTATTATGGACAATTTAAGGCGGTATTCTGTTCTAGAAATTTGAAAAAATCATTTTTTTTTCATATTTTCAAAGCTTAACCCTTTAAGAATATATCTTTAAGAGAATTTTAGAAAATTCAAATTATTTTCGGTGGTATGGCTGTTTTACTCACGTGCCGTTTAAACCGGCTCGGCCGGAACGTGAACCTTTAAACGCGTTTTTCTCGAAAATGTCTTTTTTAAAACAATACCCACGATTTTTCAAGTTATACTGAACCGATTTACTTCATATTTAGTATATGTCTTTATAGGCTTTTCTATTGCATGAACTATCCCCATCCTCAAATTTCAATGTTAACTATTTTTAAAAAATTCGAAAAACTAAAAAAAAGTGGTACAAAAATAATTTTTTTTTCAAGCAGTCGCCATTTTGTTTTTTTTTCAACTTTTTTTAGTTCCAACGATAGAGGCATTTCTGTAAATTAATAATATATTGCAAGGAGGGTTGAATCGTGGGTATGGTCGCGTGCCAACTTTTTGAGATCCCCCACTTCATCAGCAGCTAACTTTTTGAATTTTGAATTTTTTACTTTCAATTTTTTTTACTGTATTCTTGAAATATTAATAAACATCCTATAAAAAATTAATAGTTATATTGATTGCTTTTTTTTACAGCACTTCAACAATTGCGTTAAATTCGTGCGTCTAGACCAGAATACCCCCTTAACAAATTTTACTTGCTAAATAAGGCCAAGACCGGATCCCGGTTGTACTGCGGATGATGATGATGATGATGGATAGAGTTACGCCCTTTTTTCGATATGATGCGCCATAAGACCTTTAATGGATTTGTTGCTACGAAACCCATATTGGCTGTCATTAGGAAGTTGTGGCGTTTTCAACAGATTAAATACAACATGGGGGCTGTAAAAAACACAACACCAAAACAAAAAACAAATTGCGTATCAAAGCATTAACGTAGCAATCTATAACTTAAATAGGGAGTTGAAACATTCGTGGGTATACGCGGCTGTAGTTAGAAGCGTTGGTGTTTTGGTTCTAATTTTTTTCATAATGTGCGTTCGAACCACGCTAATATTTACTATTTATTGGCCTGTAGGAACGTGGGAGTTCATGACCTTACCGACTCGACTCCACTATCGTTCCCTGTCCTGTGCACTCTCCTTCCACGCTTGACCATCTGATCCGATCTCCTCAAGGTCAAAACTAACATTGTCCTCCTATCTCCGTCGCGGCCGTCTGCCGGTCTCTTTCTCGTTAGTCTACCGTCAAGAATTCTACGCACGGTCCTATCGTTACCCATTCGCGCCACATGTCCGGCCCATCTTAATCTTCGCGACCTGATTACTCACACTATTGTAGGTTTGCGGTACAGCTCTTCCAATTCGTGGTTCGAACCACACACTTTACCTTTTTTTTTACACTAACGCGCGCACAACAGGGGATTTTGAAGTACCCTTAAATGTCAGAACACAGTGCGAGCGGATGGAGAGGAAGCGGATAAGGAAAGGAGGTGTCGATGTATATTGGTCTTGAATACCTGGACATAGAACGACGAACAGGTAGAGCATTCCACATTCGTGTGGTTCGGATCAAGAATAACTCTCTATGTTTATTTGTGCGCCTGTAGTTCCCTTTCAACGTAAACTGATGCCCATTCTCAGATTGACGGGTATTGCGGGAAAATGTCTGAAGGGGCGGAACACATTCAGCAAGTTCAGTTGAGTAGCGACCGTGGTAATACCTATAGAAAAGAGATAGGCATGATACGTTGCGCCTATGTACTAATTATGTTCACTACCTCGCAAACGTTTATGTGAACGTTTGTTTTCAGATGTTTACAAAGTTGAGAGTTCATTTACAGTGCTCAAAATGGATTCTCGTTTGCTGATAAGCGGAGCACCCAGGGAATACCTAATTTGAGTACACTGAATCCGTGATTATAGGTTACCTCTGGTTTTCGAAATGTTTGACATTAAAATTCATAGGTTTATTGTTATTGGTACTATTCTTATTGTTGTTATTATTTACGAGTCTGTGATGAAAGAGAGCAGAAACAACAAAAATTTATCTGAATCTCAAATATCTTGAAAACAAGAGCTAACCTATAAAAATGGTGATCAGCATCACTGGATTCAGCGCGTTTTCGAATTAGTCGTTCCAAACGGGCCCCCTGCTTGACGGATTTTGAAATTGGCACAGTGTGATCAATGACTCCACAACCATCAACTGAGTATGAGCTACTCCTACAGGGCGCAGCAAAAGGAAATTCTTGGGTCGCTCTTTTTGGGAATTAACCTCTTGAATAAGACTTGTAAAAGAGTTTACGTAGCGGATTAGCGAGCAAAAAGCAACATATTTTTAAGGGGTGTGAGAGAATGGCGTCGCGCCAGCGGATTTGTCAATGTTCAGCTCTTTGAGTTATTAGTCAATAGTATGAATTCGGAAACAGTTAAAGACTTGAATAAAATTGGTGGAAGGGTTTACGTAGAGGTTTAGCGAGCAAAGAGCAACATCTTTTTATGGGATGAGGGAGAATGGTGTCCGCGCTAGCGAATTATGAATGTTCAGCTCTTTCAGTTACCAGATAATAGCATGGATTCGCAAACATTACTGTAGTATGGTGTGCTCCTAGTGTTCAACTCAAGGCGGAGCTGATGGCGGCTTTTTGCGCTGTCCGCTAACACCAAATGAAAGATGCTATTTTAAAAGTTATTTTATATTAATTTATTCTGCGTTATTTTTATATACAATATATACTGCAACGAGCACCAACTGTGAGGCTGAACCAATCACCATCGATGGTGTTGAGTGGGCGAAGCGAACTGCCTCTTTTTTTCCGCTAATCAGAACAAAGCCGGAGTTGTCAGAATTTCTCGAAAATTCTAGATGCTTGGTGCGGTTTTGTTGTTGCTCTCTCGTTGTTGACAGCTTTGTTCGGGAAGCGTGTTATGCAGTTCTAAGGTGGTATAAAATTGCAGTATAACACATTGTGTTTGTACCGGATGCTTGATTCTTCGTACGACGAGGGGGGGGGGGGGGGGGGGGGGGGGGTCAAAAGTTTCAAATGTATACTAACAAAGCAATCGAATTGAAAATTTATATACAAGCTTAAGGCGACTAGTACTATATAATACAAGTTACAAATTAAACCTGGTGGCGCCTTCTGTAGGTCGGGCTGGAAACTTTTTACCCCACCCTTGTATGAAATTAATCAGAATTTAAAACTAGATTGGATGAATGGATTTTTCGGTATACGATGGTATATGAAGATAATGGAGGTCCTGCAATTGCCGACATTTGACTTGTTACAATTATTGCCTAAGAAACAATGAAACGTGAATCAGCCAAGCTCGGCCTCTAGATCGCTGAAAAAATTGGAAGATGAAGCAAATATACACTTCGAAGGCAATTTGTATGGTGCTGGCACTGCTGACTAACGTAAACATTTTTTTTTATAAATTTTTTCAAGTTTAAAGAATAGAAATCAAAACTTAAAACTTTAAACGCGATTATTTCAAAACTATGGTTTTCAAATTGGCGCGCAAGAAAACTCTTCCAATTTTTATCCGATTGAGTTCAAACTTTAGCTTCTTAATTAGATTCCTCAGAGAATGCCGTACGGATTTTGCTAAGTTTAAAAATTATAAAAGTTATTATCAAACAAATTTAAATTTTTGTGAAAAAGTCGATTTTTTTTTTAAAAAGCTTTTATTTTTTTAAAATTTTGTACGGCATGCTCCAGGCAACATTTTTTTTTTGCAGTATCACAACTCTTCAAGATATTTTGCTAGCCATGGAGCAACTTTTTAAAAACACTTTTTTCTTTTCAACCGCCGTCTGCCGCCATTTTGTATTTTTTGTGGTGTTGCGGATTGGCAATTAAATGTGCTGGAATGTACTGGAGAAATCTAGTACATTCGCATGTATACCAGTTGCGCAGCAGCTGGCACCAACTGGCCATCATTGTCACCACGATGATGTCATAGCGTCGCTTTTTGAATTGGCAGTTATGCCAATTCGTCAGTCTACAATCAACATTCATTAAATAAACACCATCGGTCAATAATTGTCAATCAATACATCAATTAATAAAGCTGCCTTCAAGTTCACTTCTGCCTTTTTGTGGTTCTGTCTCCTACGACAAAGTTTTATTGGTTTACACGCGGACTACTTAGAGTTATAAACAAACATTTTCTGGTCCTTCGCCGCCCAGTTCGTGGCAACACACATCGGATTCAGCAACCTGTGAATCAAATCCATCGCCGCTCAATTCGTGGTAAAACACATCGGATCCAGCAACCTGTGGATCAAATCCATCGCCGCTCAGTTCGTGGCAAAACACATCGGATCCAGTAACCTGTGGATCAAATCCATCGCCGCCCAGCTCGCGGCACAACACCTGAAGAACAACACGACAACAGTGAAAAGAATTCCGTGAAAATATTTAGTTCTAGAGAAACAATGACAGTTGAGTGGAAAGCAACAAAGGCTTCATTGGCCAAACGCCGAAGACTCGCCGAAGCAGGACGTCTGACTGAATGCAAACGTCAAGAAACCGAAGAGGAACGTCTGCGCCAAGCCATTGAAGAAGTAAGCCGGCGCAACCAGGAAGAAAGGCCGAAACGCAAGGAAGCTGAGGAAAAAGCAAAGAAAGTGGAAACGCCTGGCGTGCCACTGGGTCCATCGACTAACCTAGTCGATATGTCGGATCTGGACACCGATGCAGAAAATGACGAACCGCTACAACCAGCCAAAAGAGCGAATCGCCGACCAGATCTCTCTAAAGTAAAGGAAGAAAGTGATACATCGAGTGAAACCGGTGACGGGGAAAGTGATTCGACGCCGAAACCTGGTGACGATGCTCCTCGGACTGGTGCACTGGCCATCTCCCCGCCAGCAAGTCTTTCGCCGCCAATGATGTTCCGGCCACCTCTACGGCGCCCGGAAACTCCACCAACACCTGGCATGCGCATGCCGCCCGGCCCCCCACCCGGATTGTCATCACGGATGATGCAGCCGGAAAATTCCCCCCGTAGGGACACCAAAGGCCCGACGACATTCCTCGGCCGGCGGAACAGCAAAGATCTCGACCGACGTCATTCCTCGCTCGGAAGAGATCATACGCCTTTTAACACCATGCGTAACGGAGCCGACAATGGTAACGACAGTGGTGGCGGCGGCGACGGCGACAACTTTCACAACGGTTCCCCGACGACATTCCTCGGTCGGCAGAATCCAAAGGATCTCGACCGACGACATTCCTCGGTCGGAAGAGATAAAAAATCATCGGAAACCTCTGTTGCCGCGAACCAATCTATCGATGAGCAAATGCCGTTTGAAGAACTCATCGCCGCTCAGTTCGCGGCACAGGATCGCATCTCTGGCACCTTCATCAACATGCAGGACAAGGGACAACCAAGTCCGACAGCAATCGAGGCCACAAAACGAGACCTCCACCCCGAATGGGAAGCCATCCGTAGGCGGCATAACCAAATCATTTACATGGCGCCCCCTGAGTACCAACAGCTTCAGTACTTCGCGGAGGACTTCATAAGCGAGAGCGAAGATATATACCTCGAGGAACAGACGAAGCTCCTCGAGGCTCAGCACGCTCTCGATTCAGCCTCCCCAACCATGGCCAACAGCGCCAATCATCCCTACCCTAGCGAACTGCCCCCAGTGCAGCTGCCAACGGTCGACTTGTTCCAGCAAAGGGAACCGCACCTCAGAACAGTGGATAAGAGTGAGTAGGCCGCCGACCAGAGTGCCGCCTGCCCAAAGCCCAACCTATTCAAGGTCCCGATGGTCGACCAGCGGAAGCCCCCACAGAAGACGATGCCGCGCACGCATTGTGGGGCACAACATGACATGGCCGTTCCTCGTGGGTTGCGAACTTACAACTCCGACCCAGAGGAACTGGCTACTATCACACGGACTCCAGAGCAAGCAGTGGGCACGGCGTACATAGGATCCGTGTCAGATCCAACGCCAATGCCTTCCACGAATTCGACTGTTCCAGCAACAGTAGCCGGCCCGATGACTAACCAGCCCAGTGTCCCGATGCACAAAACACCGCCGACACCCGTAAAGCAACAGGGCGCTTGCACATTCTGCAGGGCCTCACACACCATTTACGCTTGCGAGGGCTTCCGATCACTCACACCTGGCCGTCGGAAGTCCTTCGCACACAAAAGAAACCCGTGCACCGAACACAACAGGACCAGGAGTGCGCAATGCCCCGCTTGGCGGGCGGCGCTCCCCAGCAACCAGCGGTCTCTCGAACTCCAGCAAGAAAGCACGCCCCTCTGTGCATCCACAGAGGCTGCATTGCGACGACCCCGGGAGGCCCTTGGCCCGTGACTGCCATTACGAAAGGACACGCGGACAGTGCCAGGGTAGACACCGCACCCGACTCCACGTTACAGCACACACCCCCAACGGTCGCATCCTGCCGGTCACTCACTCCAGACGGGCGCCAACGTGCGCAGTACATGGCACCACCACCGGTCTCGACATAGCGAGACCCATCACCAGTCATCACGTGGTCATTGATCGTGGGTTGCGACCTTACAACTCTAACCCAGATCAACTGGCCGCTCCCGCGACCACAAAAGGCAACGGACAACAGCGATGGGAAAGAGGTTCCTGCGCCATCGATCATACGGGCCATCCCAGACCTCCAAGTCTCCAGCGCTCCTCAGGGCGGGCGGCCCCCTCTCAACCGATCATCCACGTGAAAGTGGACAGCCGAGCAAGACCAACCGCCACCAGCAGACCGCACACTCCCGCCCCCTAGCCACCGTCCCCTGGAACAAAATGATTCGCCAATGATTGGCGAAGGCGGGCGGAATGTTGCGGATTGGCAATTAAATGTGCTGGAATGTACTGGAGAAATCTAGTACATTCGCATGTATACCAGTTGCGCAGCAGCTGGCACCAACTGGCCATCATTGTCACCACGATGGTGTCATAGCGTCGCTTTTTGAATTGGCAGTTATGCCAATTCGTCAGTCTACAATCAACATTCATCAAATAAACACCATCGGTCAATAATTGTCAATCAATACATCAATTAATAAAGCTGCCTTCAAGTTCACGTCTGCCTTTTTGTGGTTCTGTCTCCTACGACAAAGTTTTATTGGTTTACACGCGGACTACTTAGAGTTATAAACAAACAGTGGTAAACTTCGTTTTATTCATAATATAATACATTTTTTCCCATCCAAAAAAAATTCCAAAGAATTGGTCGGTTTTCGAGTCTCTACAGTGGCCTTAATTATTTACATTAGTAATGTGATATTATATTTATTTGTGTGTACTTATACATATTCTCCTTATTTGTTATGTTAGGTAGTTCTTACCTTTCTCTGATCCGTCTTGTCCTTAGAGTCGCGGTGAAGTTCTTTTCTCTCCGACAAATTGATCGCTTGCATGCTCAATAAGTTTCACTGCTCGATTTTGCCTCCTATCGGGCACGTGTAGTGCAGTTTTGGATGCACCTGACGAAATATGGGAGTTGAACTCCATTTTGGGACGAATATACGCCTTGTAAATAGGGGCCAGGTTGGGTGGAGTGAAATCTCTAAAGGAACGCCATACATTTGGCAGCCCTTTCGCAGCTTCAAATATGTGGTCGCTCCAATTAAGATTCCAGTTAATTCGAGTGCCGAGGAGTGATAGTTCCTTGACTTCGTCGATGCAAGTGCTGCTCATCGATAGTGTATTTATTTTGGAATTCGCTTTTGACGACAGGATATAATACTGAGTTTTTAAGGCATTGACTCTACTCGGTTAGATAATCCCCATTGCTATATCTTGTTGAGGTCTGAGTTAAATGTATTAAGCATAACCTGCTGATTGGTATTGACGTTCGAAGAGTTTGGTCGGGAATGTTCGTATGAGTATGAGAAATTCAATGTGCTATCATCAGCAAACGAGTGGTTTGGGTTGTGGGTAATGGACAAGAGATCATTTATAAAGATGAGTAAGAGAGTGGGTGATAGTACAGGGCCTTGGGAATCACCTGCACTAATTTGACGGGAGGCAGATTTGACACCGGCAAGAACCACTTGGATTGAACGGCCAGAAAGATAGTCTCTTATCTATCGGATCAGGGAATCGTCAACTCCATAGGAATGTAATCTTGACAAAAGTGCTGAATAACAAACTCTGTCGAAGGCTTTTGATATATCCAATGCGATAGCCTTACTTCCGCCAAAGTAGTCGATGGACTGACTCCACTTTTCGGTAATGTACACCATCAAATCCCCTGTGGACCTGTTGCTGCAAAAGCCATATTGGCGGTCATTGATGAGATCATTTGATTCCAGATATTTCGAAAGTTGACAGTTAATCGACGATTCTATTACCTCCGCGAGAAGAGAAGTTACTGCTATGAGTCAGTAGGAAGAAAGGAACGATTTGTCGCCCCTTTTGGGAATTGGTGGAATGTTCCCTGACTTCCATCTATTTGGGCAGCCAGTAGAATAAGACAAATAAAAGAGTTTCTGCAGTGCTCTACCGAGTGAAGTAGAACATCTCTTCAACAGAATTGTGGGAATGCTATGCGGGCCAAGGGATTTATTTGCGTTCAGCTCCTCGAGTGCGCGGGCAACAGTACGCGTTCGAAAGTGAATCTGGCTCATGGTGTGTAGCTTATGCTCAAGTTGAGGCGTAACTGATGTGAGTTGAGTTAGCTGCAAAATGTACAACAAGTAGATTTGCCTTCTGTATTGCACTGGTGACCGGTCTGTCATCCACTGTAAGCGATGGAATGGATGACGAGACCTATGTTTCGGTGTTGTTCACGAATGTCCAGAAGTTTCTACCAGCTGTGGGAGAGTGTAGTATTTTTTGTCTTATTCTCTGGTCATTTAAGAACTTTGCGCGTTGAATTTATAGCTCTCCCGAATCTTTTTAGGTAAAGAGCGTGTCTATATTCTAAACAGAACCTTCCAAATTTGAGTGAATGGAAAGCTTTCCCGAACTTTCAACGCCACTGCATGCGTACCACAGTGCTCCATTCTAGGCCCCATCTTATTTAATATCTACACCTCAGGTATTCCTCGCCCTGTATACGGGTAAGTAAACCAGATATGCTATGCGGATGACGTCCTAGTATACACGTCATCCAAAAGCCCTAAGCTCGCAACAAATCGACTCAACCGTCATCTAGATGAACCGTATCAGTATTACAGTCGATGGAAAATCCAACTTAACCCATCCAAAGCAGTAGCTATAATTTTGAGTAGTAAACACTCCCAATCTACTTCTCGATATTCACAGAATATTCGAATACAGATAGGAGGTACTACGATTAGACCACAGGACAGGATGAAATATCTTGGGATCATCTATACCCCAAAAATGAATTTCACCAAACATGTGACGCACCTTCAAAGGGGCCTCGGTCGTTCTAAGTAACTGCACAACATCCTGCAGTGGAGCAACAAAGTTGACACCAAAGTTAAGCTTCTCTGCTATAAGCAGCTAATTCGATTTGGAACATCGTACGCCTTTCCCATATGGTCCTCCATATCTTCGGCTCAAATGGAAAGTCTTCGAGTTTTCGTAAGAAACCTTCTCAGGAGATGCAATACCCACTCTAGAAGGCCTGACGGTCGTCATTACCCGAACTGTCACCTATACGAAGGTGTCTCCATTACCCCTATCGCCGAGTACTTGCTACAATTAGCATACAAGTACCTCAAAAGCATTCAGAACAGCGAGAACCTACTTGTACGGGAGTCTTGCGTTCTTGACCCTTCTCTGTCTCAATAGCTTTGGATCAGACCACCACAATTTCTTCTTCAGAACAAAACTGAAGAAAGCACCCTTCCCAACAAGATTTTCCCATATAATAGAGGATTCCTGGACCCATCCCATAGGGTCTACTCCTGACACAATGTAGGGGTTCTCTATATCACATGGAGAACCAGCCCACAATCCCAACCTAATTTCGACCGCTAACAACACGTCACATCAACCCCTATTCCACGTTCATGCTATTCAACTGAAATATCATGTTTCCAAATGGACGCATGGCTGAATTCATTGTTCTATGCAGATAATGCATAATTGAATTCAGCTACCTTTTTCCCATACCGCAACTCAATTTTTGCTAGCCCATGAGATTTCCATCGGAAATCACATCATGGCGGTTAGCAACAACAAGTCGAAGCAGACGACACGGTTGCATAATCATGCAACCGCTGGGGAATTTATCAATATATTTAATTAGTTCTCACGATAAATTACCCTAGCCAATTTAGCGTCACTTCGGCTTTTCCGCAGATCATCCATTCGCGTGGGATCAATGATCTCTTTTCGCAGGTGAATAGCACCGGCCACATTTCTTCTCCTCCATAATTCTGTCACTCACCAGTTTAATTGTACTCTGAGATCACCACAGCCATAACACTGGGGCAGTAGGGCATTCTCGGGTACTGCATTTGATACAAGCGCACACGCTAAGCCAATCCCGAAGTTATTGCGCTCTTTCTTTTGTTCTTTTCATCCTTCGCATGTCCAGCGACGAATGATGCGGGAGTATTATTCACCTCACCGAGACATGCAAATGAGAAGATTCGTGAAAAGAGCGCAATGATAATTGGCTAATACTTGCGCGAATTCAAAATCAATTTTTCATCCCCAATTGAATCAGTCGCTAGTCATACTTTAGCGTGGTTGGTCACGCCGTTCTGAGAGAAATTTATTTCGCGTCTATTTAACGCAGTCGTTACTCAATCACCATCGTGCTAGGTCACGCCGCCCACAAATATCTGAAATGCTATCCAACATACTCGCCGCAGTACTCTCAAAATGTTTTTAGTTCCTTGTGTATTATTGACCAAATCGTACTTTTACAATAGTTATATTGTGTCGTGATCCCTTCCTGTGTGAATACAAATACAAGTCCTTCCATTTAAAGGGACACTCCGGTTTGTTCGGTTCAAAAAATCAATTTTTTTTTGCTTAATCGATAGTTTTATCCTTCAAAAATAATATGTTAAAATTTGGAAACGAAATCTTAGGCGGTTCCAAAGTTATAGGTCATTAAAGGGTCGGGTCTCCCGCGGATACAAATTCGTAACATAGGTGGCAACTACCGTGTGTTTAGAAAGATGCAGACTATCCATTTATGGGCATTAATTTGCCTCGCTGTTGGCTTGGGCCAACTGCCACTTCTTTGAATATGTCGCAATCTTGTGCGACTGAACACCACGTTCATAAGCGGTAATGGATAGTCGCTCCTGTGTATGTTGTTTTTACATTCGGGCGTACTGCGGGTGACCTGCGATTGCCTGAGTTTTAGTTAGTTTCTTATATATGAAACTAACTTGCCCGTTGCACGGTGCTGGTGGTTTTTTCTTGTTTGGTGACTATGGAAGATGTTCCTACCGGTGACGTCGCGGGGTAGGCATTTTTGATGTCTCTTTGTTTCTTTTTCATGAGGAAGGAAAAGTATTTAGTGTAAACGTGGTCTCAGAGCGTGCCGTGTTCGCGTTTAGGCGTCCGTTTCATACGTTTCTCAACGGTAAATTTTTCTAACATAATGTTTAAAAACGTTAAAGGTTCGCGTAAGTCAGGGGTGCGTCCAGGGAGTCGATATAAAAAAGAAAAGGATTTATGGGAACTGTAAATGAACTGGAAACGGAGTATGCGACTACATCGGCACAAAAATTGGCTACTTCGCCCGACTTCGCTCCAACGGTCACAGCGACGCCAGCAGTGATGTTACTTTTTTTTCAGTTTTTTCCGAACTTTCAAACAGTATAAAGTGTAAAAACAGTTACGGTTCGATAAACTTTTCAAAAAAATCTGAGAAAGGCCTAGGATTCAAACTGATTGTCGAATGCAACTGTGGTGAGAGGGTCATCGAGTTCTGTCCACGAATCCCCAACAAAGCTTACGAAATTAATCGTAGAATAGTATTCGTAATGCGCATCTTGGGTGTCGGGTTAAATGGATTACATTGTTTCACTTCACTGATGGATATTGGCGAATTTACGAAACACATCTACTACGCTGCTCTCGATAATGTACACACCGCTTGTATCGGCGTTTTTTCTTCCGTGATAAAAAAGGCTAGCAAAGAAGAAAAAGAGAAAACTGATGAAAGTGAAGATAAAAAATGTACTGCTTCTGGAGATGGTAGTTGGAGCAAATGGGGTCATACTGCTAATTATGGCGTTATGACATTGATCGGCAACAAAACAAACAAAGTTCTCGATCTTACTGTGAAATCGCGTCATTGCCAAGTCTGCAACCTTATGAAAAGAAAGAAAGGCACCCCTGAATATGATACTTGGTGGGATGAGCACGAACCAGTTTGCACATTGGATCACAATGGAAGTTTGGGTAAAATGGAGCTTGACGGAATGTTAGAGATGTTCGAGCGCGCTTTCGATCTGCACGGCCGCATTTACGGAAGGTACGTTGGAGACGTGGATGTAAAAATAATGAATGCGTTGCAGAAATCATTACCAAATGTTGTAAAGGGCAAGTGTATCAATCACGTGGGAAAGCGAATCGGTTCGCAATTACGAGGGTTGCCTCTTATGTTTCGGGATTTGGCAACCCTAGTGTTGCAATCCGGCAATTGACAGCTCTGTCGTAAAGTTGGACACTTTTGAGATTATACGCACTCAGAACGTTTTGACATACGAGCGCTATTTGTGTTGTTTACAGTAACTTAAAAGATTCATCTCGGCCCAAAAATGGAATTAAATCGTCAACATTTTCGTGCGATTATTTTTTACAACTTTCGGCGTGGATTAACTCAGCGACAGTGCATGGATGAACTTAATTCAATTTTTGGCGATGAAGCTCCATCGAGGACCAGTGTTTATCGATGGTATGGTGAATTCAATCGTGGTGGTAGTTCACTTCAAGATGAATTTCGTGAAGGTCGTCCAAAATCAGTTGTTGTTCCGAAAACCATTGATGCTGTGCGCGAACTGATATTGGAAGATCGTCATGTGACCTATCGTGAGATTGAGACAACCTTAGGCGTTAGTGGGACCAGCATACATTCAATATTGCATAAACATTTGACTGTCAAAAAAATTTGTTCGCGTTGGATCCCACACAATTTGTCAATCGCCCAAAAAAAGGCTCGTGTCAATTGGTCGAAAGAAATGTTAAAAAAATACGGTCGCGGTGCTTCGAAACATGTCTATGACATCGTGACAGGTGATGAATCGTGGATTTACGCGTATGAGCCCGAAAGTAAACAGCAGTCGACTGTCTGGGTGTTTCAAGATGAGCCAAATCCAACAAAAGTTGTTCAGAATGCATGTGTTGGAGATACCTCAATCAGAGTGGCAAAAGTGCTTCGACAATTGGTTCAAACGCATGCAAAAGTGTATAGATCTTCATGGGGAATATTTTGAAAAACAATAAATTGATTTTCGATGATCAATATTTGTTTTTGTTCTCTAATCCCGAAATATAAAAGGCAACCCTCGTACCCGGTGTCATAAAAAAATCAAAAAAAAAAAAAACAGACCAATTAGGAGGAGCTGGTCCTGGAAAACTTACGGGAAACATGATAACAGAACTGACGACTTATTACGAACTTGCGATTAGACGCAATGCTCAGTCTGCTGAAGAAATCGCGAAAGAAATTTGGGCAACATACTATCACAAAATATCAACCGATGAAAATCCGCAACATCAAAACTGTCCAGAGGGCCCGGAGTCATGGGGGAAATGGAAACGCGCGGAAGCCGCGAACGAGCTGTCAAAGTTCCACCACGACAACCCCCCCTTGGATCCTAAAGTACAAACAGCTATTTACACCGTTTACGTAAAACTGACACCTCCCGATTTGTTAAAACAATGCGAGGGAGGTTTCACGCAAAATAACAACGAAAGTTTCAATGCTACTATCTGGCAAATGGCACCAAAACACACATACAGTAGTAAGAAAATCATTGAAGTTGCGGCTCTTACCGCAGCTTGTATGTTTAATGAGGGGTTTTTACCCGTATTGCTAATAATGCAAGTCATGGGCATCGAAATTGGGTACGCTGCGAGAGCGTTTTCGAACGTGAGGGACAGAGATCGGCTGCAAGACGCTGACCGCAGCCTAGTATACAACTCGCACGAGGCACGAACAGCGAGGAAAAAGGCGAAAATGCAACTGGAGGACCAATTTGAAGTCGTGGAAGGAATTGTTTATGGTCCAGGAATAGATGTCTAGCTGTTAGTATAAAAAATCTCGATGATTTCATGAAAAAAATCACTTTTATCTTTTGTCTAATTTATCTCCAAACTTTGAATGCGTTTTTCTCGAAACGACTTTTTTGAGTGCGGTGTAAGCGATAATATGAAAACGGTGCAGGCGATTCTTATGAAAGTTCGCACACATATTTTTAACAAGCACACGCAAATTGTGAGTGAATTACTTTTTTATTGATTTGTTTATTTTTTTAGTTATAACAAAAAATTAAGTAAAAAAGGGCCGAAAAATCAATTTTTTTTCAATAGTCCGCCATTTTGTGGTTTTTCATCAATTTTAAAATTTTTTTCACTCACATTGGGCTGAATGTGTTTAAGTTCAATAAACTTTTTGCATTTTTCGTATTTTATCACCAGGGACGAAAATAACCCTTACACGAACAGAACGGATGTCTAACTTTGAACAGCTGGAGGTGGGGGTTTCCGGTTCCGGAGTGACTCGACAAAATTTACAAACATAGTCGAAAGATGAATAACATGTTTAAAAAAAAATTGTTGTCAAATCATTAATACTTTCTCTTAAAAAAAATCATGAAAATAACCAATTTTTTGACCCGACAAACCGGAATGGTTCCTTAAATCTAGTGATAATTTATTTTAATGTAGAAATAAAAGAAACCATTATATTAACAAATAAAGAAAAAAAACGAACAACTAAATTAAATCAGTGCCTTCTAATTTCTCCCGCTCTTTTCTTTGTATTTGGATATTTGATATTATTTACCCAGTGACGTTGTGGGGAAGAAAGTGAATCCGTGCCCGTGTTTTGGTACACATATTTCTTCACCCCCATAACACTACAAACACGCACGCACAGTACAAGACAGCACAAACACACACACACACCGAACAAGGCGCAGATTATCAGACGTCAAAGGCGTGATCTGCGTTTACTACTGCACTCAAGACCTACCGGTCTTGTACGATTTCTTTCCCACCACCCCTTCATCCAAGTAGTTAGAGAACACCTGAACTAACCCTGTCCACACTACCTCCCCCCTTTTTCTTTTTCAGATATCTTGATATCGAGCCCAACATTCTCACGGATGTAGGTGATTCTGGTTATCGTAAGATGACCAGAAGCCAGAGACAAGATGAAGGACACACCTGTCCTTGTCTCGCCAAAATCGGCCTCTCGCCACCCATTTTTTTTTTAATCTTTTATTTATTTTTTTTTTTTTGCTTCATTATCAGTCGAAATCCAGGAGGCCGGAGCTACGGCCAACAGATTATCAGTTCAATCCCGGAGAATAAACTTAAAAGATAGTCACGTCCTAATAAGAGGAACCGAATAAGATTGATAAAAGTCCAGCGAAAAAAATAAAGGGCACTCTTTGATCGCTCCCTTGGCAAGAGAGAGTACAGACAGATTCGCTCGCCGTGATCGCCACAACCGGAGAACGAAACACAGACCGGCACTTAGAGGAAAACCACATAGGTAGGACTACCATCATAAAATAACTTAACATTATCATGCATTTATTCATCTCTACAATGAATTCTCCTTCAATGTATTCAATTGTGTTGCATGTAAATTACATTAAAACTTCGCAGTCCTAAAATAAATACTGATTTTAATCCAGTAACATTAATTCCTGTATTCCAAATTAAGCCTATAGTAAAAAAAGCTTTTGTTTAAAATCACTATATACCGTGCTAACGTTTGCATTGATTAAGTTTTTTTTTTTTAAATAAATTTCCATATTTCTATAAATAGACTAATTTAAAATCAACGGTGTTGCCTCGAAATTGTTTGTAATTAACTACAATAATATAAACGATTTGTTTATACAATAGTTATAGTATTAACTTTATTTCGTAAAAGTGATTTCGTGAAGCGATTAAACAGAAATGGCAAACTGAATTTATTTATAACCACTGGATTTGACATTGTAGAAGGGGCGTATGGTGATAAAAATGCACGTTCGCGTAATGTAGGTCAGGTTTTTCCGAATCGGAGGCACTGTTATCACGTCAAGGCCACCGATGCGCTGAATAATTTTTCACATATGTGCTTTGTGAGTGGAAGGTGCTATAAAGTATTTCTTGAACTGTTGCTATAACAATAACGCACGTAATTGACTTACAAATAATGAAAGGGAGCATTGTAGGGGTATAACGAAATTGACAGTTAAAAATATGGATTTTTGTATCAGGTAAGTATAGTAGGTATATGAGTCAAGTACTATTGTTATAGGCTTGAAAAGTGCCAAATGTTTATCTGACTAAATAGTGTAACAATTAAATGTATAGAGATCGATAGTTAGTTGTATCAGTTTGAATCCCCCGTGCTCATAGATGCCGTTAGTGAGAATATTAAGCTGCTATGGCAAATCAATACATTTGTTTTTATGAGTTTAACTTTTGTTAGCAATTATTAGTGAATATTGTCAGCAATTTTATAAAGAACATATATTTTTCTTTTAGCAATCATGTCTCGGTTTTTACCTGGAAAACAGCTCTATATTATATGACAACCAACCCACAATTCCAACCAATTTTGACCCCTAAAAGCGCGCCACCTTAACCCAACTCCCCCATTCAATACTTGCAAAAAATACACTCCCCAACGTGCAACAACATTCATTCCCAAATCCGCAATAGTATACATTCCCAAACTTGCAATGAATTCATTTCCCAATCTGAAATAGCATATACTTCCCAATCTGTAATAGAATGCATTTCTAAAACCTACAACAGAATATAGCCCAAATCCTGCAACAGATTACATTTTAAATCATCTCCCTCAACTACACCAAACCCCATTTAGTTTTCCCCGAAAAACATTCCGCCTCCCATTCTACCTAAACCATTTGAAATAATACCAATTTTTCCCAAAAAAACCATTTTAGTTACCATTCTACTTAAGCCATTTTTCTCGCTTGTAACCCAGCAGCCTTTAGTTCCTCCGAAAACCACCCCGGCTCCCATTCTACCTAAACCATTTGAAATAATACCAATTCTCCTTACTGATAAGTCACCAGCACGATGCGTTGCATTTCCACGAAACAACCATCGCAACGACCAAGACCCGCGTTCCTTTGTCTAACCGACGACCCATGCCCATACTTGGTTATGCCGCCAAAACCGATTTCTCCGTATACACAGCAACAGAGGAATCTAACTCAGCCTGTACGGCAGAAAATTCCCCGAAACAAATTCTCTATGTACGCATAGCAACCCTTCTCCACATTCCTAGTATGTGGCAGCGAGTTTACTTAGCGACCACTCCACTGCCACGACACCCTGAATGGATTCTTGTCCCCCTTTAGTTAGTCGAGTTTTAATGGGCTACGCGACAAGGGTGGGAATTTCAACCGCTGCAGGAGTCAAGTCCTGGTCGTCAGGTTGTCAGAGTCGGGAGAGTACGTCGAGTTACGTGTTTCACGCGTTAATACATCTCTTGTGAGAACTCCATACCCGAAAATTCGTATTCTTTCGGAAGGCAGCGTTTTTCGCCCGTTATTGTCCGCCGAGTCATTTTGCAAAGCCTGATCAAAACGCAGATCGGTCGCGTCATCGGTAAAGGAATATTTATTGTAACCAAACACCAGAGTTATAAAAAAAAGGGAGATTGTCCTTCTACACTTGTGTAGCGTTTGTCCTTTTTACGTTTGTGTAGTGTTATTGTTGTACCGAGATTTCCTCAGATAATGTAAAAGTTGATTGTTAAAAAAATTAAGTAACGAAACTCGAAATAAAAAGATAACTCAAACAACATTTTTACAGAGAAATAGAAGAGAACATTTAAACAACATTTAAACAGGAAAAATAAAAAGGAACGCTTAAACAACATTTGTACAGAATGTAGTCGTGTGTTTTATTTTCCCTTTTCTACAAGTGCACCGTGTGTGGCGGACCTTCTACTTTCGGAACAATTTCCGGCGGCGCAATTCGGTGGAAGTGTAGTGAATCCGTGCCATACCTTGGTGTCAAACTATCCACCCCCACACTTCTTTTAGGAGAGGAGAACCTATAGCACCGACACGGCGGCCCGAGATGCTATCAAATAACCGTTGCAGTTCTTTTTGAGCAGTTGCAGATTGTAACGCTCCGAAAACGTTCGGGCGGGGAAGGAATTCCACAGCTTTCCCGCTCTGTAACGGAACTGGTTCTGATACAGAGATGTTCGCCCCGTAGAGAGATGAACCGCGAACTGCTACGTTCTGTCAGATTGTCTTGTGGAGCGCGTATAAACCGAATTGCGGGGAACAATACCACGAATCTCCAAAGAACAATACCGGTGATAATATCTGTAAAAAAGACAGAGGTGAGCTACGCGCCTTCGATTTGATTGTAGTCCCGACGTTAACACTGTGTCCCCGATCAGGCGGATCGGTCATGTACGTATGTTCTCAAGTATGTTGAGGGTATGCTTACGAGCGGAGCTCCAAACATGAAAGTAATATTCGTGCAAGGGTCCAATTTGGGATTTATACAGGAGAAAAAGTTGGGCCGGAGTAAAATATTTCTTGGCTCTTTAAAGATAATTCAGTTTTCCTGAGGCCGACCTGCCGAGATTCGAGGGCCTGGAGATTCATCATCGGCTGTGGAACAGATGATCCACTTTTCTGTGAATGTTGTATACTGTGCCTTCGTTACATTAGAGTCGACGAGATTGGCCTTTCCCCACTGCAGGACACTATCCAGATCCCAATTCAGAGAGTCGATCTAGCTACATTTCAGATGGTGCTGTAGCGTCTCTAACAGATGCACACACAATTCACAAGCAAAATAGTGAAGAACACCGAACGAAAATCGAATAAGAAAATACATCAGAGCCGTATACCATAGCGATAATATAACAATTCACATCAGTGGAATATACTTAAGTTTAAAAATCGAATTCAAAACACGGCCAGTAGCCTGATGGGTAGCGCTTAGGTTCAATTTTTGGTGATTCTAACTGTCATAGCGTCAGTTTGAATCCCGCGTTCTTCACTATCATTCCAAACGATATAGTGCCACGGTGATGCACTAATCGGCCGGTCACTCGAAAAAGAGGAAACAAACGTACTGTCATCCGCAAAACTTAACCCTCTGTTATTCATTGATTCCATCAAATTATTTATGTGAAGCAAAAACAAGGTTGGAGCCAAAATAGAACCCTGAGGCATCCCGAAATTAATAGGATACGGATCCGAACACTCGCCGCCCACAACAACCTGGATCGATCGATTTTCGAGGAAGCTTTTTATCCAGTCGCAAATCTGCTGGGAAAGTCCGTATGAAGGAAGTTTGCTCAGCAACGCCCCGTGCAAGACGCGGTCAAAAGCTTTGGGGATATTGTAGCGTTTCTAACAGATACACACACAATACACAAGCAAATAGTGAAGAACACCGAACAAATCTCGAATAAGAAAATGCATCAGAGCCGTATACCATAGCGATAACATAACAAGTCCACATCAGTCGAATGTACTTGAATTTAGAAATCGTATTCGTACACACGGCGGTGGCCTGATGGGTTGCGCTTTGGTTGGTTTACTGTCAAGAATTCTATGCACGGTCGTATTTTAATCTTCGCGACTTAATTACTGCCCCTCAATAAGGGACAAAGGTCTCCCGTAGACCGCCTGCCACGGACTTCGTATTGACGATCCTTCAGAAGTCCGCTGCAGTTCAAATACATAATTAACTTGGCGTTGATGACCTTTTTCATCACCTTAGATAACATAGACAATAATGCTATCGGCCGGCAATTCTGTGGGAGACACTTTTTTCCCGTCCTTGGAATTGGTTGAATTGAAAATAAATTCGTGAACACATTAGCTTTATCACATGAATTTGTGACTAACGTCCCGCTGCCTGTCACCAACGGAGGAATAGAGCAGGAAGCGAAGTTACTGCTGACAGCTCTTGCCATTGGCCAGAAGGGACGTAAACCATTTGGGCACTCAAGTTTATTGGTTACTCTGTCGGTGTAGGCATTCTTCGCGGTATGAATCGCCTGGTTGCACATGTTCCTAATTCTAACAAAATTCGCTCTGTCAACATCGGTGGGATTGGAGGGCCATTGTTTAAAAGCTCCTATTTTTGCCACACCTCCAACCACGGAAAGGATGCGAAGAAATCTCACAAATCTTCCTGGTTAGCAGCCCCACACCTCCACACTTGGCGAAGCTGCTTAGGTCGGTTATTCGCTTGAAATGCATGTGGTTGTGCGACCGATACTAAACTGTGATCTGATCTTCCAGTGGCGTAGCCACTTTCATGGTATAAATGCTTTGGTCGGATGTCAAAAACAGATCCAGGGTGTTCACATAATCGCTTCGGACATCCGGCACTCGCGTAGGTTCTTCCACAAGTTGAGTCAAATTGCGGCTAACACCAAACATATCCGTCAAACTCTCAGGTTTGTCGGTTCTGTTAGAATGCATCAAGCAGCTGGAATTGTGCACATTAAAATCGCCAAGAACGACAATTTCGTACGTGAAAGATTTTCGAAAAATGTCGACGGCCGATCGTCATTCGGGGAGCGGTAAAGACAACAAAGAAATTTAACAGAATTCCTTCGCACGATCCTCAACCACATGATCTTCATGTTATTGGGTAAATTGTTCCTTTTCTAATCCTGTTGATTGGTTTTAGTTCTTAACTCATTACGTATTTAAGTTCGTCCTAGCTTCGATAAAGATGACAAAATAGCTTCTTAGCCGTAGTTCTTAATTTTATTTTAAAAGTACTTCCTTTAGGAAAGGCGAACCTATAGCGCAGCGTCTGCCTTTTTTCTCGACCGGGTCCATCAACCAAGCTCCGAAAGGTAGTCAAGAATTTCTCCCAACCATTTTACCGAGCAGGTGGGCTTTGGAACCCAACCTACCATTTAAATTAGCCACATCTCGGACTAGTTTGAAAAATAGGGATGTTCTAACCTTGTTCTTTTGGCCTAGTTTTTAAGCCACTAATTATTGAAGATAGTCTTAGCTTCGATCAAACTGAAAATGATCGAGCTCTTTTAAATTAGAATTCACATTCTTAAGTTTTTAAGTATTAAGACAGACTTAGATCAAGACGGTACCACCTAAAATAAGAAATAAAAACAAATGATTGTCTAACCATCAGAACAACCCAGAGTCATTTAAAACTGCAGTACCTAAGCTCAACCACATGCTCGCTGCAATTTTGTATTCAACGGATCCATTTTTAAATCAACATATCCACTGAGGTTGTCAAAAAAATATTAAATCTTAGTTTAAGGGGTCCGAAACTTTTAAAAATTTCGTCCCATGTCGGCTGTTGCCTTTCGTACTAAATCACTAAATACAATATCTTTAAAGTAATGTTTAATTATCAGGCAACAGACGAGCCTTGCTATGAACTCCTATGTCATATGTGTGAAGACTATGCAAATTTATATGTCTCCTTAGTAAATCCGAAACCTAAAAAACGCTTCTCTTCGTGTAAGTTTACCAAAACAACCATTGCGTCGAATTGGAATACTAACACTCATCACTTCCCATTGAATGTTCGAAACAATAACTTTTTGTTATACAGTGCGTTATCCTTTCCCACTCCCCCACTCACTGCAGTCGACTTACCTTGGTGAATTGTCACAATCTCGTTCGTGTTTGCTCTGTGTATTCCTTTAAATATTCTGCCCGAATACTTCTCCTCGCCAATCATTCCTTGAGAGCTACTTAATTGACCGGGGCCACGGTTTGTCCAAACTTCCTGGAGCGCGATCCAAAACCCTTGCTACCATCCGGTCCTATCGGAGTCCGTACCACATTCTCAGCCTTGTGCATCGAATTGAGGAAACTGCCAGTTCTCGATCGGGGCGATCCTTCGAACTCACCCATTCCCCCTCCACTCTTATAGGAATTCAAAAAGCTGCCCGTTCTTGATCTCGGTGAGCCTTCATATTCTGATCCGAAGGAGCACCGTCGGTCGTAACCCGAATCCGTGGATACTCGACGTCCATTGTAATATTCGTAACCTCCAAGTTTGCATTTAGGATCGAAATTATTCGAAAACCGACGATAGGTGTGGAAGTTCTCGTTCTCGATCATCATTCCCGATCCTGCGTCACCGGATGGTTTGCGTGTGAAGTTGAAATCGTTCGACTGGCGTCTGGGCATCATGCCCATGTCCGTGCTGGCGTTGGAGAATGTCCTTTCGAACTGGAATGAACCATTCGAAAAACGCCGTTGACTGCAGTCTGAATCGGATCCGTGTGATAGTTTCCGATAAGGTTCGACATTTTGGGATCCACGGCGACTGTTTAAACAGGGACAGTTTTCAGAGCAACCAGAATCACGCCGTATGTCGGTGCCATCGATTGAACAGTTCGAAGGGCGACGGGATATTTCTGAACATGTGGAGTAGCCATCTGTGGAGCATCCAGAGTACCTGCGTGCCTGGTTTATCATTTCGAATCGGCGCGGTGAGGATGCGTAGAAGTTCATATTGCTGGGAGCACTGCTTGCGTTCGCGCCTTCCATGGGAATGTTTCGCGTTTGGCTGTGGTAATGGTTGTGATGAGTGAATTGTGATTGGGGTGCTGCTTGTTGGGGCAATTGTTGAACATGATGGTGTGGGTAATGGAACATGTTGTCATTTCTCACGTGCATATCGGAGTGGTTACGACGTAGCCTAAAACGTAGGTCGGGATCAGTTGAGGTGATGTGTCCGCTGAAACTTCCTCCGCGGGTGCGTTCGTAGGTGGTGTCGTAACTGTATGGCTTGTAGGTCTCCACCATTTTCGCGACTGGGGCTCCGACCGATTTTTTACCAGTCTTCTTTTTCGGTGCAACCATGTCGTAGACTTGAAAGCTGCCTTGGAGGTTTTTAGCATTGCGAGCGGAGCTAGATTCGACGTATTCGACTAAAGCACATTCCTTGGTCTGCATTTCGGGGTATTTGTTCATAAACTGACGGACATCGACAGGTATAGCCATGCCAGGTTTCAGAATTCGTATTAGGGCGATTTCTCCGCATTTCGAGAAGATGTCGGAGACTTTTTCAATACTCAGCTTTTCCATTGGCAAGTCACAGGCGACTATGGTGCGCGATGGCATTGTTTCGTCGAATACCGGAAGGGGATCAATTCGCCGTACTTTAGTGCACTCCTCGTTCAACTCGATTTTCTTACCTTTCTTACGAACTGCATGGCCTACAACTCGCCAATCTTTAGTCAGCTGTCGGACACGTTTAAAACTTGACACGAGCTTGAGACTAACGAAACCTTCTTTATTTCGACGGACGTGCTTTAGAAGGAATGCATCCTTCAATATGCTGTCGTTTGAGAAGTAGAATTCCACTTGCTCCACAATCTCCTCCGAGAAATGATCGCTGGGAATTTCCGAAGGATCCAAAGTGTCGATCTCTATCTCGTTCGAATCGATTTCGTCACCAGTGGTAGAAGTGCTACCTCTCGGGCAATGGCTCATTTGATTGGACTCAATCCTGCCCTCCATAGAGCCACGTCGTTGCAGTTGTTCGTCGTGCAGGTGAAACTGATGATAGTTATGCTGCGCTAAATGGTGATGGTGGTGGTGATTGTGATGATAGCTATTGTTCGTGATCTCACCCAATACGGGCATTTGGATGTTGTGCTCTTTTGGTAGTGGCCTTAGCTCATCTTCTTCCTCTGACACAGATTCCATTGACTCGCCACTGTTGCTAAGATCGATTAGATCTCGATGGCAATGCGATTCAAAATTAGTAGTATTGATCATGCAGACGTGAGCTCCGTTTTGGGAAACAGCTATGACATTCTGCTTGGGTGGGGTCTGTTTTCGACGTTGCAATTGAAAACGTAAAATTTTCGATGGCAACGATGATGAAATCGGTACAATCGCCTGGGTTTCAATGCATGAGGTCATTACCTCCACCGATCCGGACGTTTCAGATGTATTGTTGGCAATACTTTCACTTTCATTTTGTATCTCAAATTCTCTGCACTTGTCTACGGTTTGGGACATATTGAATGGTCTTTCTTTTTTGGTTTTGTTTTCTGTTTTTGCTTGTTTTTCAATTTGTTTTCACGGTTCACACAACTCCAGCAATGTATCTATGAACTTCTGTGAGGCACTAACGTTCGGCTCTGCTCTTGATGGTAAGTAAAATCACGGCGATTAATTCCGGCGTATGGTGTGTAGTATACCACAACCGCAGATGTTCGTGCAATTTGAGTAAAATTTCACTTTCACTTTTCAATTGTTTTTTGTTTCTGCAGACATGAAACTTGTATTTGGTATCAATTAACCTTCTGAAATAAATGATGGCAGGTTATCCGTTGCATACGAGCGCGACAGTCGGCAGTCGGATTCATTTACATTTTGTTATAAAAATTTTAAAAAACACACACTTGGCATGCCGCAGGGAGGTCACTTAGCTCTCAACTTTTTAATTCTAACACAGTATCTAGGCGAGATCGATTCCTAAGCGGTTTGTCACGCGAGGATTCGTGCTGATGGCAATGCGGTTATTACACTGAAATCGCGAAATATCTTCGAGCCGGTTATATACCATCCGTAACGTCTGGTGTCTGCTATGAGAATTATCGGAAAGGTGTTCGCGTACTCAACATTCTCCTTTGGTTTTTGCTTTTTACTTTCTGATAACCGAATGAATGAAAGCTTCGCAATGAGCTTTTCTACACGCAACAGCTGAGTACTGAATCGGTGCTGGTTGAATTACTTTATCGTCTGACGAATACGCACATCACATCGGACGGGGTATAAATTTATATTCAAGCCAGGTACCCACGTGGTGTGGGTATACGGTGCACCTGATGGGAAAATACCATAATACATATTCGGACCCATTAAAATTTATCTCACTGGTTGTTGAGGTGCAAGGAGAATCAACAAAAGCGGAACCTTGACAAAATTCGTACAAAATAAAATGTAGAAAAAAACAAATGTGATTACATGATTACATGATGCATGGTGGTTGTAAGGCGGTGGTGTATTTGAAAGTTATTGTATAAATGGTTTGCATACTTAATTGCATTGGGCTATGATGCCATAGTTGCTGTTATGCTACCGTAACTGTCAGAACGTATGTAGAGCTGGATTCTAGTTGCCTTTTTGTTGTTGTTTGATTTTGGTTGACACTATTAGGGGGAAGGAGCATTGTAAGCGTGCGACTCTGCATTGGGTTTCTAGACACCTGTTTATGGATATTCGCAAGTTAGTTAATTATTGACTTTCTCTGTTAGCACAACAAGACACTAGTTCAATAGTCTTGTGCT
This sequence comes from Microdon myrmicae, assembly GCA_963931805.1. NCBI lineage: Eukaryota > Metazoa > Arthropoda > Insecta > Diptera > Syrphidae > Microdon > Microdon myrmicae. Next base: position 48,802,267 of record OZ007496.1, on the reverse strand, counting down.
ACTCTGTTTATTTCGGTCCAAAATTCTGTTGAGAAAGTTAGGAAAATTGCAGATGTCAACCATTGATAACGGAAATATATGGTGGCGAATCAAGAGTTCGTGACCCCAGAAATACATTGTTGTTGCGCCCTATTAAATACATTCAAAAGATCAAATATTAGAACTACCTTTGTTTTGATTTTGATTTTGGTGAGGGGACAACTCTCATATATACATGTACTAAGCAAAGTACAACAAAGTGATTATCTTAATAACTAACTTAAAACTAAGGTTTGAGGAACTTGTGGGTAGTTTTTACGTTGGCATCAGCAAGGATGCAGATTGTTCACTAAAAGTAAAGAAAATAAAACACACTGGAGTGGTAGCTGAAAATACATTTATTGTTCACTGGTGACTTTTACTATTTGTCGAATAAGGGTTATTAAACTTCTAATTGAAACACGTGTGGCCCATAAGAATACAAATTTTAGCCGAAAACGGTGTTGGAATAACTTTAGTCTATCCCGGCACATCAATATTAATTAATTAATTGTTTCTCCGCGCGTGGTGCTTTTTTTAATTCACTTGTCCTAGACACGAAAATGAAAGTTTAGACTTGGCACTAAAGGTAAAATTAACTTCATCAGCGCACGCACCTCGATTCCGACTTGACACCGCTACAACTCGACTTCACTCATTGGGTGGAACAAAAAAAAAACTACGAGACGCAACGACCTCGGCACGTCTGTCTAGTTAGGCGGATAAGATTTGACTCCCCCTGATGCAACTCACATCCATCCGTTCGACCGGCCGCGAATTGCATAGATAAGGGAGGATTATATATGTGGCGTATAGGAAAAGTACAATGCCCCGCGATGAGGACCTTGATCGGCTGACACCTGATCAAACAGAACATCGTTGGTGATGTATCCCAGAGATCGAAATAGTTTTCTTGTTTCAAAGTAAACAAAAACGCTATTTCACAGATCAATGGTGTATATGATGATGATGATGCACAGATGATGTATATGATGTGCCTATGATAGAAAAGGGGTCGTCATGATATTTGCCTAAGATTCCTTGGAAACACCGATGTAGGGAATATCCAATCTAGTCATATGGCTCCGGTGCACAAGGAGGCAAATTATTTTGTTGACATAAGTCAACAGGGACCTCGTCAACGGCGGCAAAGGGTCAGACTGGATGGCTATATGTTTAATTTAGGTTTTCAGGCGGGTCATCATATGCATGGCATGGGTAAGGTTACCTAAATAATGATCTTTTCCATGCCAAAATTCCAGGATCGGTTGATAACCGATGAAAAGGAATTGTCGCAAGTGTTGCGGACCTAAGGGTATAGGCGCGATATTCACTCATGAATCGTAGCAAGAATACCGGCTACAGCTATGTCAACAATTACGCTGGCCAGCGTGTATTTATCTTTTATAATTGCTGACTAGCTGAGCCGATTGTCTGGCACGGTGCATGTATGAATGAAATAATTTGTTTGGAGTGCATGGTTTATAAGATTTAACTTTCAGGTGAAAGAGAATGAAGGGTAGCTTACGCTGCCCCAAAATTGCAGGTAGGTATAGTGGGTGGGAAAGTGGTTAATTTAAGAGGATGGGCGGTTCTTTGGGAATGTATTAAAGAACCGCGACATCACTCCCTCCCCAGTGACGTAGTCACGAAACAGGTAAGGAAGATTGGGAGGGGGGTAGTTGTTTGTGGGCGCGCGCTTGGGCGCGGGTGCGAGGAGGTTGTGCAGGTCGGGCGCCAGTTGTGTCTTGGATAGGAGGCTGTTCTGGAGCTAAAGCTTCCAGAAAGCAGGGCTTAAGTCTTTCGACGCTGGCCGTGGATCGCTTGCCTCTGATATCGATCTCGAAGACGCGGTCGTTGATGCGGCGGAAGACTTTGAATGGGCCATCATAAGGGGGGTCGAGGGGTTTTTTGACCTTATCCACCCTGACAAAGACATGCAGCTGTGCAGTTCAGGGTGGACGAAACGTTTTTTGGAGCCGTGCCTGGCTACTGGTGTTGCTCTAACTTTACGTAGCAAGTCACGGAGATGCCCCAATTCGCGAAGTTGGTCACGCGGTGTTTCACCGTCCAGGAAGAGTTCTCCTGGAAGAAGGAGCCTAGTACCGTAGGTGAGCTCTGCTGCCGAAGCTCCCAGGTCCTCCTTAATACTTGTCCTCAGGCCGAGGAGGACAGTGGGCAGGGCGTCAAACCATTGGGTGTCATTATGACACATGAGTGAGGCCTTGAGGGATCTATGCCAGCGCTCTATCATCCCATTTGATTGCGGGTGGTAGGCGGTGGTACGACTTCTTTGGCAGCCGAGAAGATTTGTTAGCTGCCTGAAAATTGTCGCCTCAAATTGTGGACCTCGGTCCGAAGTTAAAGTGGTTGGTACACCGAAGCGCGTGACCCAAGTTGAATAAAAGGCCTTGGCGACTGATGCGGCAGTAATTGCCCGAAGAGGTGTCGCCTCTGGCCATCGCGTGCAGCGATCCATCATTGTGAGGATATAGGAAAATCCTCTTGATGGAGTAAGCGGTCCCACTATGTCTATATGGACATGGGCGAAGCGTGCCGTGGGAAGCTTGAACTGTGCTGGCTCCAGTATAATGTGTCGCGCTATTTTGCAGCGTTGGCACTGGAGACAAGCACGGGCCCAACCGGTGAGATCTTTCTTCATCCGGGGCCAAATGAATTTGCGACGGACAGCAGCGGCTGTTGCTTGGCCGCTAGGGTGGGCTGGGTTGTGGTAAACCTGGAACACACCCTTACGAAGTTTCTCGGGAATGTAAGGTCTAGCGGTTCCAGTGGAGACATCACACCAAATTTCGCCCAAGGGGTCGCTAAGAATAATTTTCTTTAGCTCAAGTGCCGTTTCCGCAGTTAGGATGGATTAAAGTTGTTCGTCCTCCCGTTGAGCTAGGGCAAAATCAGCGTTGTTCAAGGCGGTACGCAAGTGAATCGTATCGATTCGAGAAAGGGCGTCCGCCGTGACATTCTGTTTACCGGAGATATGCCGGATCTCCGTAGAATATTGCCCAATGAGGTCTAATTGACGCTCTTGTCGGGGGGAGGCATTTCCCGACTTCGTCCGGAACGCCTACACCAGCGGTTTGTGGTCTGTTAGGATGGAGAGTGAGCGACCTTCTATCATGTGACGGAAGTATTTGACAGCGCTGTAGATCGCGAGTAATTCACGGTCGTAGGCGCTGTAACGTCGCTCAGTGGGACTCAGCTTCCTTGAAAAGAAACCGAGCGGTTCCGGTCGGCCTTCAATGTCCTGTTCAAGGACAGCTCCGATTGCGGTATCCGATGCGTCGCATTGGATGGAAAGTGCCGCTCCCTCGAGGGGGTATCGGCGTAAGGTGGCATTTGCCAATTGTTCTTTGGACAGTTGGAATGCTCGATCAGAGACTTCTGTCCAATTAATGGGGCCCTTATCATTGCGCTTAGCTCCTTTTAAGAACTCATTTAAGGGAGCTTGAATTTGGGCAGCGTTCTTCAGTGTTGGACGATAGAAATTAAGCATGCCCAGAAATCGACGAAGCTCACTCACGTTAGTAGGACGAGGATACTTCATGAGGGCCTCCACACGGTCTGGTAGTGGGCGAATGCCCTGGTTGTCAACGACGTAACCCAGATAGGTGATTTGCTCCTTGGCGTGTTGACACTTATCTGGGTTGATGACAAGACCGAATTCACGGAGGCGCTCTAGGACCTGACGTAAGTGGTGTTTATGTTCGGCGTGGTCTTCGGAGGCGATGAGAATGTCATCAAGGTATGCATGGCAGCAATTTAGACCACGTAAAGCCGTGTCGATATAACGTTGGAATGTCTGTGCGGCATTCCTGAGGCCGAAAGTCATCACTTTGAACTCGAAGAGTCCGAAAGGTGTGATGACTGCGGTCTTGGGGATGTCTTCTGGTGCTACCGGAATTTGGTGGTATGCCCTGGTGAGATCCAGGGTAGTGAAGACGTTGCACCCTCGTAACTTGTACGAAAAATCGTAGAGGTGTGCGATAGGGTATCTGCCCGGGACAGTTGCTGCGTTCAACAGCCTGTAATCTCCACTTGGGCACCACTCACCGGAACGTTTCTTCACTAAGTGGAGTGGGCTTGCCCAGGGGCTGTCTGACGCTTGGCAGATACCAAGTTCGATAATATGCTCGAACTCCACGCGTGCCGCAATTTTCCGGGAGCCAGTCGTCGTGGGCGCTGGCTCACCGGGGGGCCACGTGTTTCTATATGATGAAACACCGTGGCCTTATGTCGACGCTGGTTAGGTAGAGGAATTGTCGTACTAACAAATTCCTGTACCATGGCTTGAATCGGGTCTGTGCACTCTGTGGCCCTTGAAGTTGCCGCTGGAGATGCCGACATGGGCAAGGGGGGTGCGGTTGGAGCCACTAGTTTGTTATGGGTCGAATCGACCAACAGGTTATGTGCACCTAATAGTTCGGAACCTATCAGGGGTTCATTTACGTCCGCAATGACGAAACGCCAACTGATCGGACGTCTAAGACCCAGTTGTAGTGTCAGATTTTTTCGTCCGTACGTAAGTATCGGCGTATTATTTGCAGCTGACAATTTAAGTGCGGCGGGCACGCGGTTACGCGGAGCAAACGATCGCGGGAGGACTGAAATATCGGCGCCGGCATCGACAGTAAAAGCGATATTCAGTTTAGTATTCCGGATGGTTACGCGACTTATTGTATGGGTGCCGGCCGATTGCGCGAGGGTATCGGTCGGCAAAATTATTTCTAAAGGTCGTCCCTGATTGGTGGCTGGTTGCGTCCAACCACAGGGTGCCTTGCAATTAAATGTGCGATCACCGTAACGTTGGTGATTGGCGCACAAAGGGAGAGAGGCGGCGTTGTTGGGCGTATTTTGCCCCTGAATGTTGTCGTTGCCCCTGAGGGGCATTTTGGGGAGGTTGTTGCCGATCCAAGGGACGATTAGATACGGCACGATTCTGAGCGCCTCGTTGGTTGCTTCTCGCCTCCGCGCGAATTTGATTTAGTTCGCGGAGGACTGAGGTCTGTATCGCACGAAGGTCAGAAATGGTGACCTGAGCAGGAAGACTTCTCGGGCGGAATTCGTTGGGCCTGCCCTCTTGGGTCCGCTGTGTGACACTGGTTGAGTGGGATGTGGTGACGGAGAAGGTTGACGCACCGGAGCCGTCGGCGGGGCTGTTAGTGGAGGAAAAGGATGCCATGTAGGTTGAGCGACGTGTTGAGAAACCGCCGCTACTTGGTACGCTGGATGCTCAGACTGCTGGTCTGAGCTTTCCATAATTGCGTCCGCAATTTTAGCTAAATAGCCCAAGCTCTGATTGGGTTGGTCTACGAGTGCCGAACGGGCATGGTGCGGGAGACATCTTAAAAAGTGAGGCCGTATTAGGTCGTCCGAGAACCTGGTCCCCGCTATAGAGCGTAAATGGGTCAGGAAAAGGGACAGTCTCATCCCCGAAAGGTTCGTTTCGGCCGCCAAGCGTTGTTGCCGCGAACTTCCGGGCTCGTCCAGAGCGTCGAGGTGAGTCTCAGCAAAACAAAGTTCAGGGTCCTCCTCGTCAAAAGGGGGCAGATTAATATTGGCAGGGTTGGGTCGGTTAACGACACTGGGGGCATCGTGGAATGCCATCGGAGCGGGTTGTGCTGTCGCTTTGTGGTCGGTAGCGACTTGTGTCTCAGGGAAGTCGGCGCTGGAGGCGTCGTAAAACTCGAGGGACTCGAGTTGTTCCTGATCCTCTTGGGGTGGGCCGTTTCGCGTACGGACCATTGTATACTATTGCGTACGAGACAGGACCAGAATTAAGGAGTAGAGGTGGGTCGCCAGAGGGCGCGAGGAGCAGAGGATTGGAGAAGATCGAGGATACACCGCCAGAAATAGGAACAGGTTTAGCTAGAGGGCAGAATTGAATCAAAGGGTTCTACGTGAGGAGTTGAGCGGAGTCAAATGGAGCCACGGGGAGTCGAAGGTGGTCAAGTGGAGTCGTGATGTGCGTTGTCAATGTCACCGTAAGGATGGTGTATGGTGATCTATACCCTGAAGGGGTTTACAATTGTTACTATTTGTTTTCCTTTTGTATATAGACAGAAGTATGACTTTTTCGAATATGATCTTATTATATTTTCTATGTTCTAGGCAGCCAAGATAATTTATATTCAAAATTGCTTTTAATTTCTAAGCTAGTACTGTGGGTTATTATTTATATTAGGGTACCGGCGTACGGCACAGGTTTACTAAAAAACACCCAACGATCGAGGATGTTAACCAGTTCTCACGCGGAAAATGGGGTAGTAAATCGTTCCGCGAAGGAAACAAAGAAACCAGCACACAAGTTGATCCTCAAGGCAGCAACGGAGAACAAAATTAAACACTTCACATTGAATGTAGTTTGTATATTTTTATTACTTGTGTATTATCATTAGTTGTTCACAGTAAGTTACGGTTACATATTAATTCAAATTTTGATTACACAGGAAGTTCGTTGATAGGGTACATTGTAACAAAGTTACATCGAATAATACGAAACAATTATGCGCATACTCGGCGTGACATAACATAAACGTCTAACATTACACTTGACAAACTATGGGACACGCGTAGTGACATAAAATAAACGTCTAACATTACTCTTGGCAAACTATGTTGACACTTGAAAATCCTTCGTCTCCCCGGCACAAGATGACTCCTTGAATAATTGTATCTGACTGCCAGGAGCAATCGTCCTCCACATTCCTTGTAGTATCGGATACCTCTGGCGTACCAGGGAAATTCCAATACACATCTGGTCAATTAGAGGGACGGAAATTTAGGCTGGCAGAAAATGCAGTCATAAATCATGAGAATGGTTTTCCCATGATGGTGATAAAATATCGGCAAAAACCCAAGGCTGCCTGAGAGCATGAATCTTTTGACTACATTGTTTATGTAGGAAATTGCCGCCTGGACGAAAACGTTTTCTTTTGTCTACATCGGATAGACAGAAGTGTTTCGTATACCATAAGGGAACAATGCTGGCGGCGGCAATTAGGTCTTCTGTGATGTAACATAGAAGATCGCTTGCCATAGCAACTAGAAAAAAAGGCTAATGGATCTTTGGGTTATCCCGCTCATTATGTCCTATTGCAGGGCTATTAGAAATCTGTCTTGCAAATGTGCAAGCCAGCAAATAGCCCGGCATGTATTTTTGGACGCTAATGGGCATGGAGACTGGTGGATGTGTAATCTTTTATTCTGCTCAAGGTAACATTCCATCGGGTGTGTGGTATTTTTGAAGGACATACAGTCGGTTGCAGGTAGTCAACGGTGGCTACTCTGCATATCGTCGATAGAACGATCGGTCGATGGGTCTGTAGCTACGAGGTAAGTATACAATGCCGAATGTGGAGAAAAAGCTCCTCGGCTATGATGGAATATTTATGACAGTTATCCAAGAGGATAACCGAATTGTTTTCAGCAATTTTAGGACAGTGGTGAATACTATGGTAAGGTTGTGTGATCTTGCGAATGATTCGACTTAAGGGTAGATATGGGGTTTATAGGGTTTTTATGGGGTTAAAAATGATGCGAGAGTCTTCGGGCCCTGAAAACCCCTACATCACTCCCTCCCCAGTGACGTAGTCACGAAACAGATAGGGGTAGCCGAAAGCAGGTTTGCTGAGTGAGGGCGCGCGCTCGGGCGCGAGTGAGGGGAGGTTGTGTCGGCTGAGTAGTAGTCGTATCTGCAGGCGGGGGCTGTTCTGGAGCGGAAGCTTCCAGAAAGCAGGGCTTAAGTCTCTCGACGCTGACCGTGGATCGTTTGCCTCTTATATCGATCTCGAAGACGCGGTCGCTGATGCGGCGGAGGACTTTGAATGGGCCATCATAAGGTAGGTCGAGGGGTTTTTTGACCTTATCCACCCTGACGAAGACGTGCGTGCGGCTGTGCAGTTCAGGGTGGACGAAAAGCTTTTTGGAACCGTGCCTGGCTACCGGGGTTGCCCTAACCTTGCATAGTAGGTCACGGAGATGTCCCAATTCATGGGTTTGATAACGTGGTGTTTCGCCGTCCAGGAAGAATTCTCCTGGAAGAAGGAGGTTAATGCCGTAGGTAAGCTCTGCTGCCGAAGCTCCCAGGTCCTCCTTAATACTTGTCCTCAGGCCGAGGAGGGCGATAGGAAGGGCGTCAAACCATCTGATGTCGTTATGACACATGAGCGAAGCCTTGAGGGATCTATGCCAGCGCTCTATCATCCCGTTGGATTGCGGGTGGTAGGCGGTGGTCCGACTTCTTTGGCAGCCAAGGAAATTTGTCAGCTGCCTAAATATTGTCGCCTCAAATTGTGGGCCTTGGTCCGAAGTTATGGTGGTTGGTACACCAAAGCGTGTAACCCAAGTTGAATAGAAAGCCTTGGAGACTGATTCGGCAGTAACTACCCGGAGAGGTGTCGCCTCTGGCCATCGCGTGCAGCGATCCATCATAGTGAGGATATAAGAAAATCCTCTTGATGGAGTAAGCGGTCCGACTATATCTACATGGACATGGGCGAAGCGTGCCGTGGGAAGCTTGAATTGTGCTGGCTCCAGTACATTATGTCGCGCTACTTTGCAGCGCTGGCACTGGAGACAAGCACGGGCCCAACCAGTGAGATCTTTGTTCATCCGGGGCCAAATGAATTTGCGACGGACAGCAGCGGCTGTTGCTCGGCCGCTGGGGTGGGCAGGGTTGTGGTAAACCTGGAACACGCCCTTACGAAGTTTCTCGGGAATGTAAGGTCTAGCGGTTCCAGTGGAGACATCACACCAAATGTCGCCCAAGGGGTCGCTAAGAATAATTTTCTTTAGCTCTAGTGCCGTTTCCGCAGTTAGGAGGGATTTAAGTTGTTCGTCCTCCTGTTGAGCTAGGGCAAGATCAGCGTTGTTCAAGGCGGTACGCCAGTGAATCGTATCGATTCGAGAAAGGGCGTCCGCCGTGACATTCTGTTTACCGGAGATATGCCGGATCTCCGTAGAATATTGCCCAATGAGGTCTAATTGACGCTCTTGTCGGGGGGAGGCATTTCCCGACTTCTTCCGGAACGCGTAGACCAATGGTTTGTGGTCTGTTAAAATAGAGAGCGAACGTCCTTCTAGCATATGACGGAAGTATTTAACAGCGCTGTAGATCGCGAGTAATTCACGGTCGCAGGCGCTGTAACGTCGCTCAGTTGGACTCAGCTTCCTTGAAAAGAAACCAAGTGGTTCCGGTCGGCCTTCAATGTCCTGTTCAAGGACGGCTCCGATTGCGGTATCCGATGCGTTGCATTGGATAGAAAGTGCCGCTCCCTCGAGGGGGTATCGGAGTAAGGTGGCATTTGCCAATTGTTCTTTGGACAGTTGGAATGCTCGATCAGAGACTTCTGTCCAATTAATGGGGCGCTTATCATTGCGCTTAGCTCCTTTTAAGAACTCATTTAAGGGAGCTTGAATTTGGGCAGCGTTCTTCAGCGTTGGACGATAGAAGTTAAGCATGCCTAAAAATCGACGAAGCTCACTTACGTTAGTAGTCCGGGGATACTTCATGAGGGCCTCCACACGGTCTGGTAGTGGGCGAATGCCCTGGTTGTCAACAATGTAACCCAGATAGGTGATTTGCTCCTTGGCGTATTGACACTTATCTGGGTTGATGACAAGACCGAATTTACGGAGGCGCTCTAGGACCTGACGTAAGTGGTGTTTATGTTCGGCTTGGTCTTTGGAGGCGATGAGGATGTCCTCAAGGTATGCGTGGCAGCAATTAAGACCACGTAAAGCCGTGTCGATATAACGCTGGAATGTCTGTGCGGCATTCCTGAGGCCGAAAGTCATCACTTTGAACTCGAAGAGTCCGAAAGGTGTGATGACTGCGGTCTTGGGGATGTCTTCTGGTGCCACCGGAATTTGGTGGTATGCCCTGGTGAGATCCAGGGTAGTGAAGACGTTGCACCCTCGTAACTTGTACAAAAAATCGTAGAGGTGTGCGATAGGGTATCTGTCCGGGACAGTTGCTGCGTTCAACAGCCTGTAATCACCGCATGGGCGCCACTCACCAGAACGTTTCTTCACTAAGTGAAGTGGGCTTGCCCAGGGGCTTTCCGACGGTTGGCAGATACCTCGTTCGATCATATGATCGAATTCTACGCGTGCCGCGCGTAAATTTGTCGGGAGCCAGTCGTCGTGGGCGCTGGCTTACCGGGGGACCTCGTGTTTCGATATGGTGAAACACGGTGGCTTTGTGGTGACGCTGGTTGGGTAGAGGAATTGTTGTACGGACAAATTCCTGTACCATGGCCTGTATCGGGTCTAAACTCTTTGTGGCCCTAGATGTTGGCGCAGAAGATGCCGACATGGGCAAGGGGGGTGCGGTTGGAGCCACTAGTCCGTTATCGACCAACAGATTGTGTGCACCTAATAGGTCGGAACCTATCAGGGATTCATTTACGTCCGCAATGACGAAACGCTAAGTGATCAGACGACGAAGACCCAGTTGAAGTGTCAGCTTTTTCCGTCCGTACGTAAGTATCGGCGAATTATTCGGCGGTGCGCGATGGGTATTGGCCCGTTGAGGGGCATTTTGAGATGATTGTTGCCGATTGACAGGACGGCTCGGCATGGCTCGATTCTGGGCGCTTTGGGGGTTATATCTCACGGATTTGACTTATCTCGCGGAGGGGTGAGGTTTGGAGCGCCCGAAGTTCAGCAGGAGTTAATTGAGGTGGAGAACTTCTCTGACTAAATACGTTGGGCCTTTCCTCTGGATTCCTCTGTGGGAAATTGGTTGAGGTGGGCCTTCTGTGATGTAACTGGGTTTGAGGATGTTGCTCTGGAGCCAATTGAGAGGCTGTAAAAGGCAGACGAGGATGCCGTGTAGGCTGGGCGGCGTGTTGAGAAACCGCCGCTACCTGGTACGCAGGAGACTCAGAATACTGATCTGAGCTTTCCATAATTGCGTCCGCAATTTTGGATAAATAGCCCAAACTCTGGTTGGGTTGGGCTATAAGTGCCGAACGGGCATGTTGGGAGAGACATCTCAAAAAGTGAGGCCTTATAAGGTCGTCCCCGATCCTGGTCCCCGCTATAGAGCGTAAATGGGTCAGGAAAAGAGACGGTCTCATCCCTGAAAGGTTGGCTACGGCAGCTAAGCGTTGTTGCCGCACACTTCCAGGCTCGTCCAAAGCGTCGAGCAGAGCGTCACGCATGTTGCTATACGCGTTGCGGTCGGCCGACCTAATGATGTGGGCAACATGCGGTCGCTGAGTGTGGTCAAGCACTTTCAACAGCTCGATTGCACGAAGTTGTTCGTCGTGCAAGTCAGAGGCCAGGAAGATGCGGCCTGCTACTGCAAACCAAAGATCTGGGTCCTCCTCATCGAAGGGGGGTGCCCTATATTTGAAGGACGAGTCCCATTCCCGAGGCTGGAAGCATTGTGGAACTCTTGGGGCTGTGGTTGCCTATGGGCTTGTTGAGAGGTACCGGCACAAGTTGTGGGCATTAAAATGCCGGAATTAACCAAAGGGCCGGTACCAGGGGTGCTAGAAGGAGTCGGGAGTGCATTAGAAGAGGCAGGTTGGGGTCGGTTAACGACACTGGGGGTAGCCGGTGGTGCCAGGGGGGTAGGTAGTGCAGGTGGGTCCTGATCGGTATCGAGTTGATCAGCCGGGAAGGCGACGCTGGAGGCGTCGTGAAATTCAAGGGGCTCGGATTGTTCCTGAGCCTTTTTGGCCGTGGTGTTTCGCGTGTTGACCATTATGGGCTGTATGACGCGAAACAGTCATTAAAAGCGTAAGAGGGCGCGAAGAAAGGTGCAGGGAGGCCAATGGGTTAAAAGAAGTCGCAGGGAGTTGAGAGTAGGTCAGCGGAAGTAGAAGCGAGTCTCTAACACTAATGGGCAGGTTTAAGTATCGCGTGGTCGAACTTTAAAACTATTAAAGTAATTCCCAAAATTTAATAATGTCACTTTTTTCTATTAAATTAATTCCAAAATTTAATAATATTTTGTAATGTATTGTATATTCGTTTGTTTTTTAACCCAATACCTGTTACGTTTAATACACTTGTTTTATAGTTTAGCTAATATATTTGATTTTAGGTTAACAGCTTTTAGATTTGTAATGAAAGTGGTTACTATGTCGCGCTTTTCTTATACTTCAACTATATAGTTGCATTGGTTTTTTATTTCAATAAATTAATAATAATTGTTTGTATTGTATACTATACAAAATACTAATAAAACAAGGAAAATCAGAAATTTCGAAAAACAAAACGAAAAAGGAAAATATGCAGATTTATGTATTTTGTGTTTAGAATAAAATTTTGAGCAATATGAATTTTGTTTTTTTTTTAAACTAATTGGAACAGAAAGATAGTCGACTAATAATATTCTTTAAAAAAAAAAAAAAACTACACAATATAAAAAAGTATTATTCGTATTTCAATCAATAAGAGAACTTATGCACAAATAAGGTATGTATCTAGTTATTCCTGTGTCTGAGGAATGTCTGGCTTTTTGTTTCGTTAATAAAATTTTTAAACACACAATCTTAGGAGATAAATAAACTTGGAATAGCGCATAATCGTTAAAAGACAAACGTAAAAATTAGGAAAAACAACTAAATGATTTTCTGAAAATTTATTAATATCGGTTATGCCTTGACAATTAAAGATCATTCGCCGTTTTGTTGTGATTCACAATACAATTCACTCTCTAAAACAAAACAATGATAACGTTTAAAATTCTGTTTGGCGGCTCAGAAGGTGCTCACCACTAGAGAACTGAAACTAAGTATCTTGAAAAGGAAAATTACACAAGGCAAGGAAACTGCTAATTTCTAAACAATACTTGCGGTTAATCCGTAGGGTTGCTGCTGGTGGAACCTATGTGCTGTCGATCTTCCGGTGATGTTGATACGGTCAGCAGCGTTGGGGTTGCTGCACTCCTTGCGAATTCCTTAGCACTGGTCACTTTCACAGACTGATGTCACTGGTACTGTCTTTTGATTTAATTGTTCGAAGCAGTATTAAGGCGCGTGTTCGCGAGTCGCGGTCATCAATGTGGGTTATTATTTATATTAGGGTACCGGCGTACGGCACAGGTTTACTAAAAAAACACCCAACGATCGAGGATGTTAACCAGTTCTCACACGGAAAATGGGGTAGTAAATCGTTCCGCGAAGGAAACAAAGAAACCAGCACACAAGTTGATCCTCAAGGCAGCAACGGAGAACAAAATTAAACACTTCACATTGAATGTAGTTTGTATATTTTTATTACTTGTGTATTATCATTAGTTGTTCACAGTAAGTTACGGTTACATATTAATTCAAATTTTGATTACACAGGAAGTTCGTTGATAGGGTACATTGTAACAAAGTTACATCGAATAATACGAAACAATTATGCGCATACTCGGCGTGACATAACATAAACGTCTAACATTACACTTGACAAACTATGGGACACGCGTAGTGACATAAAATAAACGTCTAACATTACTCTTGGCAAACTATGTTGACACTTGAAAATCCTTCGTCTCCCCGGCACAAGATGACTCCTTGAATAATTGTATCTGACTGCCAGGAGCAATCGTCCTCCACATTCCTTGTAGTATCGGATACCTCTGGCGTACCAGGGAAATTCCAATACACATCTGGTCAATTAGAGGGACGGAAATTTAGGCTGGCAGAAAATGCAGTCATAAATCATGAGAATGGTTTTCCCATGATGGTGATAAAATATCGGCAAAAACCCAAGGCTGCCTGAGAGCATGAATCTTTTGACTACATTGTTTATGTAGGAAATTGCCGCCTGGACGAAAACGTTTTCTTTTGTCTACATCGGATAGACAGAAGTGTTTCGTATACCATAAGGGAACAATGCTGGCGGCGGCAATTAGGTCTTCTGTGATGTAACATAGAAGATCGCTTGCCATAGCAACTAGAAAAAAAGGCTAATGGATCTTTGGGTTATCCCGCTCATTATGTCCTATTGCAGGGCTATTAGAAATCTGTCTTGCAAATGTGCAAGCCAGCAAATAGCCCGGCATGTATTTTTGGACGCTAATGGGCATGGAGACTGGTGGATGTGTAATCTTTTATTCTGCTCAAGGTAACATTCCATCGGGTGTGTGGTATTTTTGAAGGACATACAGTCGGTTGCAGGTAGTCAACGGTGGCTACTCTGCATATCGTCGATAGAACGATCGGTCGATGGGTCTGTAGCTACGAGGTAAGTATACAATGCCGAATGTGGAGAAAAAGCTCCTCGGCTATGATGGAATATTTATGACAGTTATCCAAGAGGATAACCGAATTGTTTTCAGCCTTTTTAGGACAGTGGTGAATACTATGATAAGGTTGTGTGATCTTGCCAGTGATTCGACTTAAGGGTAGATATGGGGTTTATAGGGTTTTTATGGGGTTAAAAATGATGCGAGAGTCTTCGGGCCCTGAAAACCCCTACAGTACCACATCAAATAAATAGTTATAGAAACAGTTGTTTTGATTTTGTATTAGTAGTGAGTGGCACCGTTTAAATGTGATAACATATTTATGTATACATTCTAAATTTAAGATTAGGATTCTATGAATACCGGAAAGGATTACAATTATTATTTAACAAGAATACCGGGTAAATTGATATGACATATCTATAGAAAGTATTGATATAACGTGTATGAGGTTTCTCGTTGAAAACTTAGCTTATGTGTTTTTAATTTAAATTTGACTTACTGGATAGTTTTTGATTCATTTCTTAAACGGCAAATATTTCTTAGCAAGGAGATAGTTGTTCCCTTGCTGGATTCTTGGGCTGTCTTAGTTGTGTAATTAAATTTCTTATTTTCTTTAAGTTTGTGTTTGCGATGTTATCGGTTACTCTCTTAATTTTATATTTAATTAATTGGCTACGAAAAGAATTACTCGCCCTTCTGTGGCTGTAATAATTGCCTTTACAGTGACGTCTAAATACAGTTCAATGTGCTTTCAAAATGTGCGTGTTACTGGAATAACATGGTTAAAATGTTTATTGGGTACCCGGAATGGTAAGGTTTATAATTAGATCCAAAAAAAAAGAAAAAACTTTAAAATATGAATTAAAATTTATGTTTTCATATTATTTAAATGCACTTTAATGAAAAACAATTGGGTAAATAAATTAAATTCTAGCTGGAGAAATGTAAACAATTGCTTATTGGAATTTTAAAATAAATTGCTTGAAAAGTAACGCGAAACTGCATATATAATTGAAAATCCTTTAGACGCCTTAAATTATTATTAAATGTTGATTGTATTAAGTATAATATTTTTACCAAAGGTTTCTATTTCTGGGATAAGTCGTATAAGTTAAACACAGTAGTACAAACAATAACTAGATATCATTTGAGATGCTTTTAAATGCATCTTTAAGTAGCACAATTTGATTATCGGTTGGAAACTGGATATGTTTACGTCGTCGACTTACCCATTTCTCAGTTGAGATGTTGAAACGTTGTTTAAATGTTGGTTGAGCTAGACACGCTCGTTGCAAGCAGCTACAACCCTCCGTTGAAGAAATTGAAGTTGTGGTGATTGTCCTGCTAGGGAATCTAAGTTTACTGCGGCGATACTGGGTTGTTAAAATGAAGGTCGTCACTGGGTAATCCTCACTGCTCTTAGTTCTTCGGAAAGTCACTGGTCACTGGCTCGTACTGTCTTTTTTGTATTCTTAATTTTTGCACCACAGTCACTGTTTTCAATTGTCACGGTAGCACAAACGTTAAATTAAGGTGCGTGTTCAACTTTGTGGTCACCAATATGGGTAGTTTTTACATTGGCATCAGCAAGGATGCAGGTTGCATAAAAACACCACAGATTGTTCACTAAAAGTAAAGAAAATAAAACACACTGGAGTGGTAGCTGAAAATACATTTATTGTTCACTGGTGACTTTTACTATTTGTCGAATAAGGGTTATTAAACTTCTAATTGAAACACGTGTGTGTTGTATAAGAATACAAATTTTAGCCGAAAACGGTGTTGGAATAACTTTAGTCTATCTCGGCACATCAATATTAATTAATTAATTGTTTCTACGCGCGTGGTGCTTTTTTTAATTCACTTGTCCTAGACACGAAAATGAAAGTTTAGACTTGGCACTAAAGGTAAAATTAACTTCATCAGCGCACGCACCTCGATTCCGACTTGACACCGCTACAACTCGACTTCACTCATTGGGTGGAACAAAAAAAAACTACGAGACGCAACGACCTCGGCACGTCTGTCTAGTTAGGCGGATAAGATTTGACTCCCCCTGATGCAACTCACATTCATCCGTTCGATGGCCGCGAAATGCATAGATAAGGGAGGATTATATATGTGGCGTATAGGAAAAGTACAATGCCCCGCGATGAGGACCATGATCGGTTGACACCTGATCAAACAGAACATCGTTGGTGATGTATCCCAGAGATCGAAATAGTTTTCTTGTTTCAAAGTAAACAAAAACGCTATTTCACAGATCAATGGTGTATATGATGATGATGATGCACAGATGATGTATATGATGTGCCTATGATAGAAAAGGGGTCGTCATGATATTTGCCCAAGATTCCTTGGAAACACCGATGTAGGCAATATCCAATCTAGTCATATGGCTCCGGTGCACAAGGAGGCAAATTATTTTGTTGACATAAGTCAACAGGGACCTCGTCAACGGCGGCAAAGGGTCAGACTGGATGGCTATATGTTTAATTTAGGTTTTCAGGCGGGTCATCATATGCATGGCATGGGTAAGGTTACCTAAATAATGATCTTTTCCATGCCAAAATTCCAGGATCGGTTGACAACCGATGAAAAGGAATTGTCGCAAGTGTTGCGGACCTAAGGGTATTGGCGCGATATTCATTCATGAATCGTAGCAAGAATACCGGCTACAGCTATGTCAACAATTACGCTGGCCAGCGTGGATTTATCTTTTATAATTGCTGACTAGCTGAGCCGATTGCCTGGCACGGTGCATGTATGAATAAAATAATTTGTTTGGAGTGCATGGTTGATAAGATTTAACTTTCAGGTGAAAGAGAATGAAGGGTAGCTTACGCTGCCCCAAAATTGCAGGTAGGTATAGTGGGTGGGAAAGTGGTTAATTTAAGAGGATGGGCGGTTCTTTGGGAATGTATTAAAGAACCGCCCCTCAAACTTAACAAAGGTAATTGGCAGGACCAGGGTAGGGCGAGTATAGGCCGGAATCCAAGATGTGATATGGTTTATTTAACTTTTGGTAAGTTTTTATTCAGCTTACTCACAACTACGGTTATTTATATCTAAGACTTGCGAGCTAAAACATGAGAACAGTGGACAGGAAATGTATGTAAGTGGGGAGGTGTTGGACATGAAGATGATATTATTTTTATCGAGCGACACCAAGCGATCGACTTGTCGGAGCTATAAGAAATGCGGTAGACAGAAAAGCGAAAGACATTTCAAAATATGAGGGTTAGGTTTTGTAAAGAGATACTCAATTGAAAGAAAAGAGTCTGTGGGGGTTAGAAAGTAGGGTGCCGGCGTACGGCACTGGTCACTTCCACTCCCATCGTCGCTAAAAGGTTCCACCAAATATTGTTTAAAAAGATTGGTCTCCAAAGGAAATAAAACACGCGATTTAGTTCACTACAATTTGGTTTATTTTTATAGATATCATCTGGGTGTAAGTATGTACATTGTCGTAGTGCATTAACAGCCAGTATGGGAAATTTAAAACTTAATTATTTGACATCTCTTTAGTTTATATAGATTTCTGTTGTTTTGAATACATATATTTATTTTTGTTTTTTAGATTGTTCCACATGTAACACACCACTGCACTGAATAAAATTTAGATTTTATTATTGAGCCCTGTGAGTAGGGCGTTCGAATATACTCACAGCTAGGCCGGCTTGTCGTAAGAGGCGACTAAAGGCCGAGTGGTAGGCGGGGTCCCAACGCCCTGTGCGCCCGGTGAAATACCACCCCATCAAGCTTTAGGCTCCGTGAAATGGTCGGGAGAAATCCCTGGCCATCTTTCGGAGCTTGGCTGATGGACCGGTTCGAGGAAAGGTTGGTTAGGTGGTAGTCGGTCCCAAGGTGAGATACCACCCCGTCACGCTGTACATTCCGCCATATCGCCGAGAGAAATCTTCGACGGTGTTTCGGATGTGTGGCTGATGGCCCGGACTGACACGGAGATAAGTCATGATGGTACCTTCTGATATAAAGAATTCCGGAGGTAAACTAGTTTCCCATTCGGATCTCCGGGGGGACTATGTCAGAGGGAATATCATGCAGATATCACGATAAATAATGGAACTTTAAGAGGTTCGTCATCGCATAACCGAGCTCGCTCTCGAGGCTCTGCCCACGCTCGACTGCTGTCGGCATTTTGTAACATCAGGGGCATCGGTTTCACCAATACGAATGTAAGCGCCGTCCACCAATATTTGCAAACAACGAAGCCTGATATCCTCGACCTAATTGAGACCCAGGTCGATTCGTCAACTGATTCGACATTTCTTCGTGATTCCATTCGAGATTCCGTTTTAAGGGCGGTCCAATCTGGCTTGCCAGAGGATGGAAGCGTTGGAACCCAATAATATGGACATCATATGGTTGAGGGTCGTGCTGAGGAATTCCGTTAAATTTCTTTGTTGTCTTTACCGCTCCCCGAATGACGATCGACCGGCGATATTTTTCGAATATCTTTCATATACCGTCGACTGGATACAGATCAACCACCCAGCTTCTGAAATTGTTGTCCTTGGCGATTTTAATGTTCACAATTCCGACTGGTTGTTACATTCTAACAGAACCGACGAGGCTGGGAGACTGGCGAAGATGTTTGCTGTAAGCCACAACTTGACTCAACTCGTGGGGGAGCCAAGGCGAGTGCCGGATGCCCGATGCGATTATGCGATCACCCTGGATCTGTTTTTGACATCCGAACAGAGTATTTATACCGTAGAGGTTTCAGCCCCACTGGAAAACTCAGATCACTGCTTGGTATCTGTCGCGCAACCACTTGAATGTCAAGCGAATAACCGACCTGGGCAGCTTCGCTATGTATGGAAGTATGGGGCTGCTAACAGGGACGATTTGCGAGATTTCTTCGCATCCTTTCCATGGTCGGAGGTGTGCTTCGGAAACTCCGATGTTAACGCTTGGGCATAGTCGGCTACAGAGATTATTCTTCTCGGGATGGAGATATACATTCCATATTCCATCAAACGAAGTTCATCTGATAAGCCTTGGTTTGACAAAAAATGCGAGCAGATTACATCGGCTTTTAAGCAATGGCCCTCCAATCCCAGTGATGTTAACAGAACGAATTTTGTTAGAATCAGAAACGCGTGTAAGCAGACGATTGATACTGCGAAGAAAACTCACAACGACAGAGTCACCAATAAACTCCTGGAGTGTCCGACTGGTTCGCGCACCTTCTGGTAGATGGCCAGATCTGTCGGCAGTAACTTCGCATCCTCCTCTTTCCCTCCGTTGGTGATAGACAGCGGGACGTTAGTCACGAATTCAGAGGATGAAACTAATGTGTTCGTGAATTTATTTTCCGCGAATTCAAACCTCGATCCCGGCCTTTTGGAGCCACCTGTGATCTCGCCGGTACGGTTTTCGATGCGGGATGTGAGATTTCGTCCGCGCACTATTCAACGCATTCTACGTGAACTGGATTGTAGGAAGGCAACCGGCCCGGACGGAATACCAGCAATAGTCCTTAAGAACTGTGCTCTAGAACTATCGCCGGATTGACAGATTGACTATCTGAATCAGGATCTAGATAGGGTCCTGCAGTGGGGAAGGGCCAATCTCGTCGACTTCAATGTGGAGAAGACACAATATACAACATTCACAAAGAAAAGTGCATCATCGGTTCCACAGCTGATGATGAATAGCCGGGCCCTCGAGGCCGGCGAAAGCTTGATATTCCTAGGGGTCACGGTCTGTGGGAATGTATCATGGCATAAACACGTGTCGAGCATCGCCAGGTCAGCCTCAGGAAAACTGAGCTATCTTTTTAGAGCCAAGAAATATTTTACCCCGGCCCAACTTCTTCTCCTATATAAATCGCAAATTAGACCCGCGCTCGAATATTGTTCTCATGTTTGGAGCTCGGCTCCTAAACATACCCTCGACCTACTTGAGAGCATATAGAGACGAGCGATCCGCCTGATGGGACACATCATACAATTTGTATATCGTATCTTTAGTCGTTGTAAGAAACGGATTCTTTATTTGCATTTGTTTATGCTATTCAATTCGAATCCGGCGGCTAAGCGCGAAGTTGGTGATTGTTTGGAGATTCAAACAAAGGAGCATTTCTGAGAGAAGTGCTTGTAGCTGAATCAATAGTTACAAGTTATTAAGAATCAATTTAGATGGTTATAATGACGGTTGTGTAAAACATCTATGCCGATTGTATATGGCATCTATGGTAATTCAAGGGTCGAATTCCAGAGTGAATATTTACATCAATATAGAATTCGGTTCTTAGTTGCTAATGCTGAGATGCCTTGATGCCTGCCAGAATGCCCTTGTCGGAGAAATTCTTTTCAGGAATTTCTAGGTAATGCGTTGAAAGCATTAATTGTCCTTGAGGAAGGAAATGTTTTTGATGCGGGGAATGTTTACAGGTGTTAATGCAGTTGCATTAGCGAAACAACGGGATTATGGGAGCTTCAGGACTGGAAGCTTTTAGTAAATTTGGAATGGTGAATAGTGGCATTTAGTGGAACTGCCACAAGTAGATAAATGAAAATAATGTTCGTTACATTGCTTGCATCTCCGCATCCTCAAATCTATTTAAATTAATGGGTTTTGGAAGATTTTTAGAGACATGCAGTGCAATCGGGTCGTTTTTTTCATTTTTTTTAATTTATTTTTTTTATTTAAAATTATGACACTTCTCTCGGAAGAGGGGAACCTATATCGCCTTGTGGGCGCTCAAGGATGCCTCCCAATGACTGTTACCTTAAGAATTTTTGAACAGTCGGAGATTGTAGCGCTCCGGAAACCATCACGCGGGGAGGTAGTTCCACAGCTTTCCCGTTCTGTAACTCGGAGCGATTTCTGATGCAGAGATGTTTGCGCTGTCGGGAGATGAACCACAAACTGACGCGATCCACTGGAATGTCTCGTAGAGCGCATATAAACTGAATTGCGCGAAACAATACCACGAATCTCCGAAGAACAGTACCCGTGATAATATCTGAAACACAGACAGACGACAGCTCGCACCTTCGATGTGATTGCGACTCTAGTCCCGAGGTCAGCGCCGCGTCGCCGATCAGGTGGATCGCTCGTCTCTGTATGCTCTCAAGTATGTCGAGGGTACGCTTCCGAGCGAACTCCAAACATGAGAGCAATATTCGAACATGGGTCAAGTACGGGATTTATACAGCGGAAATAGTTGGGCCGGACTAAAATAATATTTTTTTGGTCTAAAAAGATGACCTAGTTTTCCAGAGACGGACCTGGCGATGCTCGACACGTGTTTATCTCACGATACATTCCCACAGAAAGTGACGTCGAGACATTTTAGGTGCACCCCAGATTTGAGGGCCTGGCCATTCATCATCAACTGTGGAACCAAAGAGCCACTCTACTTTGTAAATGTTGTAAACTTTGTCTTCGTTGCATTGAAGTCGACGAGTTTGGCCGTTCCTCACTGCGGTACCTTCATCAGATGTGGAACCGATTAGCCACTTCACTTTGTAAATGTTGTACACTATGTCTTCGTTGCATTGAAGTTTACGAGTTTGGCCTTTCCTCACTGCAGTACCTTCTCAATACCTCGACTCAGAGAGTCGATCTGGCTACATCTCAGCTGATGCGACGATGATGCTAATCGGCTGATCACTCCAAAAAGAAGAAACAAACGCAAAACTGAACACTTTGTTATCCATTGACTCCAACAAATGATTTATGTGAAGCAAAAAACAAGGTTGGAATCAAAATGGAACCTTGAAGCACCGCGGAATTAACAAAATATGACCCCGAATATTCGCCGTCCAAAAAAACCCGGATCGATCGATTTTCGAGGGAGTTCTTATTCCAGTCGCAAAGTTCCTTGGAAACTCCGTATGAACGAAACTTGCTCACCAATGCTCCGTGCCAAACACGATCAAAAGTCTAGGAGATATTCAATGCCACCGCCCCCGACTCACCATGCATCTAAATCGGAGACGTCCATATATCGGTTATAAGTGTCAAAAGGCCTCCCGTGGATCGCCTGCCACGGAATCCGTATTGACGATCATTCAGTAGTCCGTTGGACTCTCGATACTTAATTAACTCGACATTGATGACCTTTTCCATCACCTTAAATAATATAGATAGTAATGCCATCGGTCGAAAATTTTGTGGGCAACACTTTTTCCCCTTGTTTGGGATCGGCTGAACTCGAGCCACATTTCAGCAGATGGGAAATGTTTTCCGTGCAGAAAATAAGCGGAATAGTCTGCCAAGAACAGTTCTGGAGCACAGTTCTTAAGACCTATCGCTGGTACTCTGTCCGGGCCGGTTGCCTTCCTACAGTCCAGTCCACGTAAAATGCGTTGAATACTACGCGTACGGAACCACACATCCCACATCGGCGGCCGTACTGGCCCGATCACCGGTGGTTCTAAAAGACTGGCATCGAGGTTTGAATTCGCGGAAAATAAATTCGCGAACACATTGGCTTTATCTTTTGAAATTGTAACTAACGTCCCGCTGTCCGTCACTAACGGGAGAAAGAGGAAGAAGCGAAGCTATTCCCAACAGCCCTTGCCATCTACCAGAAGGGACCCGAACCAGTTGGGCACTCAAGAGTTTATTGGTCACTCTGTCATTGTAGGCCTTCTTCGCGGCATCAATCGCCTGGTTGCAGGCGTTTCTGATTCTAACAAATTTCGTTCTGTTAACATCGGTGGAATCGGAGCACAGTTGTTTAAAAGCTCTATTTTTGCAACTGTAATCTGCTTGCATTTTTTTGTCAAACCAAGATTTATCAGATGAATTTCGTTTGATAGGATGTGGAATGTAAATTTCCATCCCGTGCAGAACAATCTCCTTGACCGACTCCGCGCATGCGTTCGTATAATCATCTCTGGCATCTGGCAGCCCCATAGGTTCCTCCACGAGTTGACGCAAATTGCGGTTAACAGCGAACATCTCTGCTTTTCAGACTCGTCGGTTCTGTTAGAATGTACTAATCACCCGGAATTGTGTATACTAAATTCGCAAAGGACGACAATTTCGGAAGCTGGGTGGTTGATCTGTATCCACTGTACGTGAAAGATGTTCGAAGAATGTCGCTGGTCTATCGTCATTCAGAGAGCGTTAAAAACAATGAAGAAATTTAACAGAATTCCTCCGCACGACCCTCATCCACATGATGTCCAAGTTATTGGGTTCTAACGCATCCGTCCTTTGGCAAGCCAGAACTGACCGCGCGAAGACGCACACTGCACCATTAAAACGCAAGTCGTATCGTAAGCAATGAAGATATGTCGAATCAGTTGACGAATTGACCCGGGTCTTGGTTAGGGCAAGTATATCAGGTTTCGCTGTTTGTAAATATTGATGCAGGGCGTTTACATTCGTATTGGCGGAACCGATGCCCCTGATGTTACAACATGCCGTTATGAGTCGAACGTCGACAGCGTTTCGAGAAGGAGTCCGATTACGCGATGGTGAATTTCTTAAAGTTCGGTTACTTATTAAAATATTTGCATGATGTGCCCCTAACGTAGTTCCCCCTGGAGATCCGAATGGGAAACTTGCTTACCTCCGGAATTTTTATCTCAGAAGACGCCATCATGACTTATCTCCAGATATACTTCGAAAACATAATCCTAGAACTTGACGTTGAATTCTAGATATGTAGAGTCATTGGGACGGCGGGCACAATTGGCGGGCGCACTCAAAAAGGGATCGGACAAACAATGTAGACGATATGTCTAGATCCCTTCCAGATTTACTTAACTCCCGGTATAAATAAACACAACACACCCGCACGATATCTGTCTTTACTGCCATCTTTTTCATCTGCCTTCTTGACGACGGATAATCCACAATTGGAATATGAAGCACGACATGATTTTAGAATGCCCGACCGCGATGGCTGTGTGAAAAGTGATCCTCTACGTCCGTTCTGGACAATGAGACTCCTTTTCTTCTTCCGCCGTGTAGATCGAATGGTACATCGTATGTTTGGATACATATAATAGATGTATTTCTATCACACAACAGATGCAGATCTCGCTGTACATTTTTTATTTAACATTGAAAATGATTACGATCTACAAGACCTGATTGTGAGTATGTACATGATACAGTTCTTGGAATCTTGTGTTTACACAAATGTTCAGTTATGGTCAACGTTAGCAAAGATTGTATATGTTATTACATCGTTTCCATAGAACTGCTACTTGTTTTGAGTAGCACATTATATCCTTTGTTCCATCATCGATTTTTTTTTGCAGGTGTGGTGTCTGGATTGTATGACCCGCCTGCATACGCACTTGATTTCATGCACTTTCACAGGTACTCATTATATTGGTATGTTGAAGGGGGTTGATCACCGTACGGAGATTCACATGAAGGTGAATCCGATTAATGGTGTGGAGTGGTCCAAAAAGGGTAAGTATTAGGGGACTTAAACTTTATTATTTATTATTATTTATGGGCCTGTAGGAACCCGGAAGTTCATGACCTCACCGACTCGGCTTCGCCATCGTTCCCTGTCCTGGGCACTCTCCTTCCACGCTTGATCATTCGATCCAATCTCCTCAAAGTCAAACCTAACATTGTCCTCCCATCTCCGTCGCGGCCGTCCTACCGGTCTTTTTCCCGTTGGTCTACCGTCAAGAATTCTATGCACGGTCCTATCGTTCCCCATTCGCGCCACGTGCCCGGCCCATCTTAATCTTCGCGACTTGATTACTCTCACTATTGTAGGTTTGCGATATAGCTCTTCCAATTCGTGGTTATGGAGTTTCCTCCAATGACCTGCCTCCTCGTCATATTTACCACCAAAGATACCCCTTAGAACTTTATTCTCGAATACGCGGAATTTGTTTTCTTCCCGTTTTGTGAGAGCCCATGTTTCGCATCCATATAGAACAATCGGCATGATTATGGTTCTATAGACACGGAGCTTTATGTTACGTGATAGCAGTTTGGATTTCAGCAGTTTACTGACTGCGTGCCAACTCGCGTTGCCGGAGTGTAGTCTTTTGTTAATTTCCTTCGACATTTCGTTACTGGCCGTCAGTATCGTTCCCAGATATTTAAATTCTTTAATTTTTTCAAATATCTTATCTCTGAAGTTTATATGTGTTCTCTGAGGTCCACCTGCTCTCGCCGTAATCATGTATTTTGTTTTGTCTTCATTTATTTCTAGGCCCATCTCTTCTGCCGCTTGGATGATGATTTCACAGTTTTTACTAACAGTTTCTAGATTATCGCACAGAACGGCGATGTCATCCGCATATGCGAGCACTTGTGTGACCCCGTTCAGGGATGATCCGGCCATGTTGTCGTCTTGTACCTTTCTGATGACATACTCGAGCACAAGGTTAAAAAGACACGATGATAGACCATCTCCCTGCTTTAGTCCGTCCCGGATTTCAAATGGTTCTGAGACGTGGTTTTCTATTCTGAATCGCCCTTTGTTTTTGTTCATACAAATTTGAATGAGGGCGGCATATTTTTTTGGGACCCCCAGCTCAACTAGAATATGGTAGAGTCTCTGCCTTGCGACTGAGTCGTAGGCTTTTTTGAAGTCAACGAACAGTTGGTGAACCGTCTCTCCGTATTCCCACTTCTTTTCCAGCAGTTGTCTTATTGTGAACATTTGGTCGCTTGTTGACCGGTTCCTACGGAATCCACATTGGTAGTCTCCCAGTATCTCTTCTGCGTACGGTGTGATTCTCGCCAGAATGACATTTGTTAATATTTTGTACGCGGTTGGGAGCAATGATATTCCTCTGTAGTTTTCGCAGTCAGATCTGTCGCCTTTTTTGAAAATGGGGTTGACTATTGAGGTTTTCCATCCTTCCGGAGTGACTTCCTTATCCCATATAGTTTCGATGAGCTGCTGGATCTTTCGAGCGGTTGCCTCTCCTCCATGCTTGACAAGCTCTGCCGGTATGCAGTCGACTCCGGGAGCCTTGTTGTTTTTCAATCGCATTATTGCGTCTACAACTTCGTTGAGAGACGGCTCTGGGATCTGACGCTCGGCTGTATGTACGCTTGGTGCATTTATCTGTGGTTGATGGGTGCGTACATTGAGCAGGTTTTCAAAGTACTCCTTCCATCTTGTCACGATATTGTTTGTTTCTGTGACCAGACAGTCGTTTGGGTCTCGAGTTATTTTGACTCTCCCTCGGTAGCCATTTCGAAAAACTTAAACTGCTTTTTAAAATCGATTGCAGAATCATATCTCAAACGATTAACGAATCTGAGTAGCCTCACCAAGTATCGAGGTACAGGACTTCTAATAAGAACGATTGCCGGAATTTCTTCACATTTTTCCGTTGTCAGAGATCTGCTTCCCAGCTCCCTTTTTAAGGACTACGTGAAGTCGGTCACGAATTGATTTATTCAGGTTGGTATATACCGTGTCTTCGAATTCCTATTCTATCAGTTCCGAAGTGCCACTGGGTTCTATTTTGGCTCCAACCCTATTTCTTGCTTTATGTTAATGATTTATTAGAATCAACGTGTAACAAAATATTCAGTTTTGCGGATGAAAGCACACTTATTTCCTCATTTACAGACGGCCATCAAAATCTCTATTTATTCTTTAAATAAATTGACCAACAATCATTTTAATATTCGCTGCCGAAATATTACCCTAAATAAAACCGTACCAACGCAAGGTGTATTACTTGAGCAATTTTTTTTCGATTATAATAATAATACTAAATATTAATAATACTAAAAACTATTAAAATACTAAAAACTATAATATTAAAATACTAAAAACTATTAAAACAACTGTTCAAAAACAGCGTCATAAGTTATTTCATTAAATAACATTGCAGGGTGTTGGCGTAGCGCTTTAGGTTTGCTTTTTCTCGGAGAAGTATATCATCATCATCATCATCATCGGCACTACAGCCAGGATCTGGTCTTCGCCTTATTTAACAAATCTCTCCACCGGTCCCGATTTCGGGCCGATGTCATCCAGTTTGGCACTCTCCGGCTCTGGGTGTCCTGGTCTACGCCATCCCTCCATCGTAGACAAGGTCTGCCGCGCTGTTTTCTTCTATACATCCTACCACAAAGAACTTTCCGGGCAGGCTCCTCTTCGCTCATTTGAGCTAGGTGTCCCGCCCACCGGAGTCTACCGACCTTACAACATTAGCTTCAAGGTAGATCGCGTACAACTCATGGTTGCAGCGTCTCCGAAATCGTCCTCCCCCACATACGGGGTCAACAATTCTCCTTAAGACCTTCTTCTCGAACGCGACTAAGAGTTCAGAGTGCCTTTTATTGAGCACCCGGATAGAAGAAGAGCTTTTGTGGTTCAGTAGAGCTATTTCCATAGAGACCGGGATGGCACTGTGGGAGTTCTCTATACCACCTGGAGAACCAACCCACAATGCCAACCAACTTTGACCGCTAACAGCGCAGCACCCTAACCCAACCTGTAATCTATTTCCAAACATGCAAAAACACATCCCAATATGCAACAGCATCCTTCCCTAAACCTGCAATTGCACACATCCCCAACCTACCAAGAACCCATTTCCCAAAATTGCTTCGGTTAATTCTCTATCAAAATCATATTCCTTGCTTGCGACCAAGCAATTCTAATTTCCCCCGAAAATCATATTCTGTAATAAACGCATATTCAAATTTACGACGGAATACTCACCATCTCTGTCAACTACTTCGAGTCACATACATTTTTCCAAAAACCACTTCGGTTAACATCATCATCATCATCATCGGCACTACAACCGGGAACCGGTCTTGGCCTTATTTAGCAAGCCCTGAGGCTTGTTGAATTTTCCATAATGATTTGTTTTTTTCTGGGCAAGGTCATTAGTCTTGCGCCAGACTTCGGTTAACATCTTACCTAAATTATATTATATTCTTTTTCTTTTTATATTCTTAGTTTCTAAATTAAAGGCTAGACAAAAAATGCTTAAATTCTAGCTTAATTATCTTATATAATAACTTACTGGTCCTTCGCAGACGCTCTAAGCTAAACATTACTTAACATTTGTATAATTTGCCTTTTGGCGACAGAACTTTGTGACAGTACTTATAATTATTTGAAAGACAAAGAAAAATTTGAAAAACTTTGTCAATTTTTTTTTTGTTTTTTTTTTTTCTTAAAATTTAACTTACTTAACTACCCCGAAAATCATTCCGGCTCACTTCTTGCTTAAACTATCTCCTCGCTTGTAACCCCCGAAAACCATTTCGGTTCCCATTCCACCTAAAGAACCGCACCAATTCCCTCTTACTGGTAAGCCCGCAGCATGATGTGTCGCCTTTCCACGAAACGACCATCGCAACGATCAAGACCCTTGACCATACTTAGCTATGTCGTCGAAACCAATTTCCCGGTACACACAACCAACCCAAGTAAAACTCAACTTATACGGCGATGATTCTCCGGAACTAAATTCCCTATACACGCATAGCAACCCTTTTCAAAGTTCCTAGTAAATGGTAGTGAGTTTATTTTAGCTATGACTTCACTGCCACGACGCGACGAACTTTTCTTCGCTAGTAATTAGTCAGTCGAGATTCAACCGCCACCGGGGCCGCACAGTCAGTCGATCGCCAACCACCAAAGTGCGCGCACCTCGCTGAAGTCGAATCTCAACTCGGAAGAAGTCAAGTCGAGGCCGTGCATAGTCATAGTCCGGAGAGTACGCGTAGTTATGTGTCATATTAATGTGTCCGTACATCACCGTGGAGCATTCTGCCCTTGTAAATTCGCATTTTTTCGCAGAATAGCCTTTTTCCCCCCCGACACTGTCCGCCGGCCCGTTTTTCACCGAGCTCTTTCGTCGATAAAACGCGATCAGAGCACAGATCGACCGTGTCGTTAGTGAGGAAATATATATTACCACGATACATCTGGAAGAAAAGCCATCCCCTTTTCGCTGACTAATCCGCCCCCAAGTAAAACAGTTAATACTAAAGGGGGAAACTGCCCCCTTACGCTTGTGTAGTGTTTACCCCTTTCCTTTACATTTGTGTTGCATTATTGTTGTGCCGGGATTTCCTCTTGTTACGCAAAAGTTGAATTTTAAAGGAAATAAGTACCAAATAAAAGGAACGCTTTATCAAATTTGTACAAAACACAGTAAAAAGAACACCCAAATAATATTTATACGAAATGGAAAGAACCCTCGAATAATATTTATATCGAAAAATAAAAGGAACACCAAACAACGTTTATGCTGAACAAAGTCGTGTGTTTTATTTTCGTCTTGTTACAAGTGCACAGTGTGTGGCGGACCGGCCGCTTTCTCGAACAATTTACTAAGGACAATTT
Organism: Microdon myrmicae; assembly: GCA_963931805.1. Taxonomy (NCBI): domain Eukaryota; kingdom Metazoa; phylum Arthropoda; class Insecta; order Diptera; family Syrphidae; genus Microdon; species Microdon myrmicae. The sequence continues at coordinate 48,772,739 of OZ007496.1, read as the reverse complement.
TCGGCGACGCAACGTTGGTGGGTGATAGGAACCCGTGCCGTACGTCGACACCCAAACTACAGCCCCCCACAACACTATTAAACAGCACCCACAGTTTTGGTGGTTTAATGGCAAATAAAGACCTATGTACCAAAGACAGTAAAATAACTCCAACATCAACCAGCTTACACAGATTTAGCTTTTATAGGATTAGGGTAGAGTAAGATATAAGTTATATTAAATTAGGTTCTTAAGTAATAAAATATATAAGTAAATACTAAGTTAAAAAAAAAAACAAAATTTATATATAAAGATACGAGTATAAGTTAATTTTAAGTTAAAAAAAAAACAAAATTGACAACCTTTTTTTAGTTTTTCTTTGTTATTAAAGTAAATATAATTAAAAAACAAAGTTCTGTCGTCGAAAGGCAAATTGTACAATAGACATGTAAAGTTTAGCTTAGAGCGTCTGCGTAGGTCCAAAATTTAAGCATTTTTTGTCTAGCCTGTAATTTAGAATCTAAGAAAGAAATGGAAATAAAAAATGCTGAAAAATGATGACATCAAAATGTAATATGTTAAAATATGGTTAGCTAGTTAGTTAAATCTTGTATGTACTTCTTTTTATTTTGCTAATAAATGCGTTGAAAAAACAATTAATTGTCCTTTAGTCGAACCACATGAATGTCAAGAGTCGTGTGTATTCCCTTGGCGGCTTTTATGTAAAGAAAGGTGCGGCGGTGGCCGTCATATGCAACATAATTTTTGTTATCAACCAGAAATTTATCACCACTCATATGTATTTTTTTAAAAGCCGGATCTCCTTAAATCGCGTCTGATCAGCACCCACATCAGCCCTGACAGTTTCTGTATACATTACAGCTTAATTGCGTTTCTGTTGCTCTTGAGAATACTCAATGTTCGTGTATCTCTTCGATATCCAATTGTAATTTATCAGAATACTTTTGTGTCACCATTAGCAACTGAAAACGCGTAGAAGGCATCTGCATCGAGTCTCCCGTACACTCGCAACTACAGCTTGGCATTAATTCATATAAATTTTATCTTTACAGACAAATTAAATTGTGAATTCAATGCAACGGCATACACTTGGTGAAGGATTAATTAGATCGATTCGTAACCTTACATTGAGATAAATTTAAATGTGCTTGTGTATATTTATTTTGTTTTATTTTTTCCTCCTTCTAATTTAAATATTAAGCTTTAGGCGAAGCGATATTGCAGCGAACTGGCGACGTTCCACAGAGAACTTTGTTTACATCTCTTCCTGTATAAAAATATCTTTTGCATATGAGTATTAAAGTACATAAATGTTTAGATTGTTGCCTTTGATACTTTCATGTGAATCATTTGTTTCAATGCAATTGGGTGATTTGTGAGATACGTTTCAACATGTTCGTGACTCGTGATGTTGTGTTGTTGCAGTTGACCTTACCCGCCACGTTTGTTGCTAGTAGCAGAATACCTATAACTTACGCAAATATTATACAACTGACCTACAGTTGCCTTGTGTGGCACTTCCGAGATCTAATATTAGAATTTAAGTGATCTCTTAAGCAGATCACGAAGGAACTAGGAAGTACTAAGACACGTTGTCAACCGGGAAAGTTCATTGCAACATCAGTGGGAAACCAGCAAATGTGTGATATGCAGTGGCGATTTTGGTTTGAGACGGTTTCAACACTACACTCGATAGATCTTTCCATTTTATTGAATTTATTTTAAAATAACTCTGTTAGTTGCCACCCCTAAAGTGGTGATTGGAAATTTCATGTATCCCAAACACTTGCGTTTCGTTATTTACATAACAGGGACGATTTTCAGGAAGTCTTGAGGTTATAAATTTATTTTATTTTATATCATATATCTGCCTTTATAAACTCACGCGTTTTCCTCTCCCTCTCTGAGCCCACCCGCCAACAGCAATGTCTTCGCGACTAACTTAAATTCCATGGTGAACAACCCACAGAGTAATTACAAGATTTACGCATATCAAAGTATAATGCACACCCAGCCGATTGCATAATTTGCACAGTTAATCAAACCTATTCCCCGACCATACTCATACAGTGTGTATTTAAAAAAAAAAGGAACGCTTAAAATATACCTGGCGAAAATAAACGCAGCGACTCGTGAAAGACTCAAGCAAAACAACAATCCTTGTCTTAACCCAGTTCTGTCCCTTTCAATAGAGTCTGAGGTGACTTCGATAACTCACGCACACTCTGGGGCCTCGAAGTTCGCTGATTAATCAAGCGTTGGAGTTGGGGCTCAGCTGAACCACAAGTCGCGCAGCACTTGCCTTACTTTTAATCAAGTATCTCTATCTTTATAAAGTGAAATAAAAGTATTTAAAATCTACAGTATCTGCATGTCTGTGGAACCCGTTTCGATCCGGTCCGAATTTGACCACACGCTGATGTATCGATGGACAAACGCACCAATAAAAGTTGCAAATCTGTGAGAATTCCAAGTGTTCACTTCAGATGCGTGCCAATGGCTTAGATCTCAGACCTCAGATCTATACTCGTGTATGCGTGTTAGAGCGTATGCTCTGCTGGTACTGGCACTGTTAGTGGTATTTAGTCGAAAACATTGTACCGGCCGACATTCCTGTTTTTAAAACGAAATTTATTTTTAATTTAACTTGGTAGGTGTGGTAGACTCATTGGTACGCACTCCAGTTTTGATTGCCTGCGGCTTTAAAAAGCTAAATTCATGCCTACTGCCACCACAGGCTGAATCGTGACAGAAAAACAGTTATGGATCTAAGACAATGTGTCACAACATTTAATAGTTCGTTAAATCGTCATATGGCTCCATCCATCTAATTCCAACTTGGAGATCTTTTTCACAACAACGTAGGTACTATCCGTTGATTGTCTTTTCGTGTTGAACTATAATGGACTTTGATATTAGATCTGGAGGTTGGTTAATCGTTTGCAACATATTTTCCTGTAGCACAAAGTGCCAAAATCTAAAAGCAATACTATGTGTTTTCAAAGTTTTCTTTATAACTAAAAAAAAAAGTTTTCTTTGAAAGTAAAAATACAAACTTCATACTATTGTGGTATTATTCCCCTTGCTCGCAGAGGTAGTTATAGTACATTTAGTGATGATATTGGAAGATAATAATTTACCCTACGACCATGTTATACTTAAAATAGAAAAATTCCAAATTTCTAAACTTTTGCAAGCACCTTGGTGGAAAACCCTTTATCTTGAGGTTTTGTCGGGAAGAAGTATGGGTGCCGGCGTACGGCTCAGGTTCACGTCCTTCCTCCATCATAATTGGTCCATCGTCACAACTAAAGGAAACTGTTCACCAAATAAGTCTCCGAGAAGCACCGTTTGAGACAATACAATATTCAAGCAATGCACCAAGGAGCAAAACAGGTGAAATAAAACACACGGATTTAGAGTATTATTATTGGTTTTATTACATGTATACAGTAGTCGCGGTGAGTTTCTCAATTACATACAGTTTAGATTTTTGGATACTGGTCACTGGTAAGACACAAAAACTATTCTTTTATCCTGTAGTGTATTTAACAGCTTACACCTAAGAGAGTTTACAAAACCATATCATCGCGGGCGTAAAAGATTGCACTCATCAGAGTGATAAAGGAAACTGTCACGTTTAACAAAATGCTAACTCCACGCACTGTTCTGGATTTGAATTTTATGGTAACTGCGGAAGGCTAAAAACTCGATTCGCGACTAGCACTCGCAGAATGAAAAACTCCCGACTATGAGGTGTACTGAACGCGTGCCCGCAGCGCTACGGACAGCGGGAGTAAAACGACCGGGTCGGTCGGTAGATGGAATGGGACTCCGATGTGAATTCGCTAGTAAGGGAAATTCGGCCAGTGGTGCATGCTTTCTTGATTAAGGGATGCGTTTCCTACGTGAAGTCTCTCTTCGGAGTAGGTAACCGGATCTCATAGAGAAGATCATGGTGGTATGCATGTATGTGTGAACATTGGTTATTTTCATGGGACAAGGCCATGAGAACTCAGCTGAAAAATCAAAAGGGAATAATGGGCACCAATGAGATGTGAGTTTGGCTAAGTAAACAAGTATCTCATTGGGTGCTAATTGATTTCTGTTTGCTCATGCCGCGAGATCATCAGAAACGGATCCAGAAAATATTGAAAGACATAAAGGAATTTATGAGCTGAGAGATCAGCTAAATAAACAAGTTGCAACTCATTAGATGCTAGATGCATTTGGGATACTTCAAACAATTTGGATTGTTTATCGTATCGCCAGAATGCCTGCGAAAGAACCGAATTCTATTGTTTGCACTGGTGCGTGCTGACGAATTTGGTTGTAGCGTCTATTGCGCTAATTGTATGCAGCTGCGTCAGTAAGCCGCTAGGAGTTGCTTTGTCGTTGGGTGGAAAGGTCGCCAGCCAATGTGTATGTAGGGAAATTTATTGTATACATGGTGAGGCTGGGAATAGGCGACGCAATGATTATTATCCCTGGTTATGATGGATACATGGTACTGTAACCGAGGTTTTTTCTTTCAGGGATATGATGTTTGTTCCGTAAAGAATTCTTTGTTGCGAAAATTTTGCCGATGCGTTGATGCATGGAAAAATGCCCTTGTTGGTGAAATTCTTTTTAGGAATTTAGGTAATGCGTTGTATGCATTAATGTCCTTGCATTGGCGGGCAACAATGGAAGTTGAATTGTAATAATGGGCGTTCTTCGGGCAAGCTTAAAAGAACCCCCACAGTTTCATCGCATCCCAGGGGCTAAAGCTCTTGCTGCAATGTAGTTAGTGAGCTCTTAAATGAATTACAGCTAAAACAAAAATAAATCGCCCAGTACGTACTATAAGCGGGGGAGTACATCGTGATCAAATGCCAACGAATTTTAGTCTCGGGTCTAACAAATAGTCTTTTTTGAATACTGTAGTCTAAAATATTTTATATTATAAAATAAGGCACAATACGTATTATTCATTTATGTTATTATTTTAGCTTCTATCTCAATCCGAGGTGGTATGATTATTTTTAGACGATGTTTTAGCAGATTTCGGGGGTTAGTGTAAAATGTAATGAAGAAGAGCAGGCTTGGACAGTTGATTGAACCTGAGAGAAGACTGGAGGTAGAATCAGAGAACTCTCCCAATTTAATCCTCGGAGGGCAAAATGCAAGACACGACGCTGAACGCCTTCGATCCTGCGAATGTGGGACGAATAATAAGAGGACCAGACCTGACTAGCATAATCTGTGGGGGTTCTTGAAGCTCACCTGAAGAACCCCCCATATCCGCAACCCACATTTACATCCCAATCACGAGCACCTGAAAACATTTCCTTTTTCAAGGACATTAGTGCATACAAGCATTACCGAAATTTCCTAAAAAGAATTACATCTACAAGGGCATTTTCCCATGCAATAATGCATCGGCAAAATTTTCCCAACAAAGCTTCTTTATGGAATAAACAGCATATCCCTGAAAGAAAACAATTCGGTTCACATAGCATGTAATTATCCCAACCAGGGACAATGATCATTGCGTCGCCTATTCCCAGCTTCATCACGTGTACAGCAAATCCCTTTTCATACACATTGGCTGGCACGCAGCTCACATGTGGGCAGGAGCCGCACAGTATAGGTCGTACATGAGGGGAGTGAACTCAGCGCATAGACTGGCATCACTAAGAGTATGTTGTGCATTTCGAACGGTATCCAAAGATGTCATAAATGTTTTGGCCGCTTGACATTGCAGCTAAAGAAAACGCTGCATTGCATAAGGTCTCCCAAGAAAATCGTCGGAGAATGCGGGCACAATTGGAGCTCTCAATCCTAAGAGAATGGCAACGAAGGTGGGATTCTTCCACCAAAGGAAGATGGACCCACGCCAAGACCTGATATAGAAACATGGGTGAAAAGAAAACATGGCGAGCTGAATTACCACCTGACTCAGCTAATATCAGGACATGGATGCTTCCGGCAATACTTGCACAAGTATAAGCGTTTTTATCGATGCATTTCAGCAAGGATAAACAAAAACTACAGCGAGGGAAAAAGAACAAGAGAGAAGCGACCTAATGCATCGGTCTGTAATTAGGGTCAGCTAAATAAATAAGCTGGATTGTTTATGGTATCGGTTAGAAAGCCATTACATGCAGCTGCGTTGGACTGTTTATCGTTGGGTAAAAGGTTCGCCAGCCGATGTGTATGTAGGTAGTTTTTATTGTACACATGTTGAGGCTGGGATTAGCCAACTCAAGGGTAAGATTCCCTGATTATGTGGTTGTATTATATGTGAACCGATGAATTTTCTTTCAGGGAATATATGATAAGTTTCGAGAGATTTCTTATAGGGGATTTTAAATGCGAAGTTATGCATGCAGGTAAGAATTCTCTTCTAGGGGCTTTTAGCTAAATAAACTTGATCAATTTGATGCGTGAAGCATTTAAGGTGCTAATGCGATTGCATTAGCGAACTTATAACATTGGGTCGTAGAGATGGGGGTTCATTAGGTAAGTAGTCAGTGCGGTTTGGGGGAACCGCCACAGTGTGGTGAGGGCGACTGATTAGTGTCGAAAAAACATGTCATTTTTGGTAGAAGTCATATTTTGAGTATAATTGAATTGTGAATAATGTGAATTGTTCTTGCCGATGCTGTTGTACTTTTTTCTGTTGCTGCTCGTTCTGAGTCAACTTCCCCTTTCATTCAAAAACTTCCTCTATTTGCTTCTCTGGTGCTTGTTTTTCAATCTCAGCAATGATATTATTGATGATCTCGGCCTAATTGCTGGGGTACGTTGTTGATTTAAAGGCGCCCATTCCTAGAATTAGTGTCCAGCTCTTGAATACTGAGCGTTGTCTTCGCCGTCACTATTGTCACTCATACTGTGTTGTGTTTGTTAATTTTGTTGGATTTGTGGCACTTGGGGATTCGGCTGTGGTGCCTTCTCAGTAGCACCGTTTTGTAATCAATTTGTTCTTCGTCGATATTATGGACTACTTGTTTTCATTTTGTATATATGTACATCTGAAGGTATCTACAGGTATTTATGTAGTTGTTCGTTGCACTACTTAACACTTACGTACGTAGGGGAATGATTTTCCACGCTCTCAATTGGCGAGTGTGCTAATGCACTGCTGCCGCAGTTGTGCAATAATTTGCTATTTGTTTCTGCATAAATGTGCCAAGTAACATAATCTGATTTTTCAATTCGGAAGGCTGTGATGGCATTGGTAGAGCGGTCATTTTGAGGGTATTACAATTAACTGGCCATTTTCTTCTTGTCTTGTTAAGTTTATTTCGAATAACAGTTTTAATTTATGCAAAACTTGAGTTACAATATTTCTCTTGAATATAGCAATGTAAATATACAAGTATTTCTAGTTCGATATTCAATTATATTATCCCGTTTAATTACTGCAAAAAGAGCTAAAACTCTTCACGCTTTGTGTTAACGATGTCTTTTCAATTAGCTATTGATAATGGCAGTAGTAAAATATTACTATAGCATGTCTACAACTGGCCATAAATATTCAGATTTGTCGATGACTTATTAGCATCGGATAACAAACAATTCATTGTTTTTGATAACTAATAAAAAAAGCAAACAAAACATGTAAAACGTGGTGAACAGAGACGGTTATCAGACGATGTAGAATTCGCAGAAATTTGTACATCGAAATTCTGTTGTTTTGGTGATCAGAATCGGAAACAGCCGATTGATCGTGGTCTGTTGCTCCGGTTTATGTTAATTCTTACACTATTAACACTCAATTTAGACACCTTAAAAATCAAACGCATTTGCGGAATCTGTATATCGAATAAAGTTATGTAAATTCGTGCCAGTGATTCCACTGAGTGTTATTCACAAGTTCAATAGATTCAGTGAGACGTGATTTATTGCACGAACTCCACTCTTTTATAATTTGAATTTGAAAAGAAGGCACACGCAAAATAATATAGGAAAAATAGTGTTTTTGATTGTTTTTTTATAGGCTTATGGCATCCTTAGTAACGATTCATGATATTATGGTTTTGGTTCGGCAATTCATAGTTAAATAGAAGCTTTCAATAAGTAATCTAGGATTTATAAAACGGAATTATTAATTAACATAAATTAATAAAAACATAAAAATTATTTAACACAAATAAATAAAAACACCAATAAATCGTAAGCAAAGCTAAAAATAGTCTAAACGTGTTAAGTGCAGGTACAAAATGACCACTCAATATTGAAGTCTGGGTAGTTGGAGTAACATATTAGTAAAAGTCTTGTCAATTGGGCTTCATTGGAATTGCGAAACTAAGTTCGCTGCGGACGGATGCGATACGGAGTTGTAGCGTTGCTATGTCAGTGAGATCACGAAGCTGCTGTTCTAAAAGCCCGTAATTGAGTGATTGATTTGGTTTATTGCAAAGTGTTTGGGATATCAACATACAAAAGGCGCGAAGTGCATTTTTATTTCAATTCAATTCAATTTTTATTAGGTAGATAATTACATTTATGGTATATTTTACAACTAGTATTTAAGAGTTTTAGGACAGCAATTCCTTTACAACTATAATCTGAAATCTATATAATGACAATAGCACAATTTTAATGAATAATAAATAATAAATGATTAAGGGAAAACTACAAGAAAAAAACCTTACTTGAATGTTAAGACTAATATTGCATAGTTTTCCGGTTATTTTATGTAATAATGACCTCGATATAATTTTCATAGACAGGGTACATATGTAGTGATAACGCAAGACGGGAAACGAGAACATTGTCAGAAAAAGAACAATTTACGAAAAAGTTTCGATTGATTTTGTCAATAAGGAATTCTACCCGTTTAACGTTAGCGTTTTCATGAAGTTCATGTGTCGAATAATGCCATGGCAAATTCAGCAACATTTTCAGTATTTTATTTTGACACCTTTGCAATTTTATTTTGTGTGTGCGAGCACAATTACACCATTCAGGGGCGCCGTACAGGAGTATAGCTTGAAAAATGGTTTTAAAAATTATAATTTTATTTTCGATGCTAAGCTTTGACTTTCTACACACTAATGGATACAAAACTCTTACGACTTTGTTTATTTTGTCAATTGTGGTAGTGATGTGTTTTTTGAAGATAAGTTTTTTATCTAGAATGATACCTAGATTTCTACAGTCTTCGGACCTTTTTTTCTTTTTTTTTTTGTTTTATATCCACATTTATTTAACAAATTAATTACATATTTTTCTTAATGTTAATTTCTATTTTACAAATATCACTCTTACATTAATTTACTGGCTCTTCGCAAGCACTCTAAATTATACATTATTATTTTTCTTATGCCTTTCGGCGTACAATAACTGTTTTTATAACATGTCACAATAATGGATATGTTTTCTTTTTTAAATGTATTCTATTTTTTTTTCTACACCATGTTGTTGGCGACGTAACATACGAAGTCAAGGATGGAGCAGCACACGACTGCTCACCGTAGATCGGCAATTTATACCATTCGCTCTTTGGTTCTCGTGACAATACGCAAACAAGAGAACGGGGACAAAAAAGAGGATAAAAGCAGCGGCAGTTGGAGAGTGCAACCAGTTGTACACCGCAAGCACGTATGCCCTCAACTTCGAAATAGTCGCACCTACGGTTGGTACCCGAGGTAACTCAATTCTGGACATATTTTTTGTGTCCAAAGACTTACTCCCACAAATCACTCCTCCTCAAGTTTCAGCGGGTGTATCTGACCACAACGCTGTGACCACATTCATTCGCGGCTATCGAGCATCCCGGGCTCATATCAGATACATACCCGATTATGGGCGGACAAATTGGGACAACTTCAATATTACATTGAACGATAAACTCCACCAATTCTCTTTTCCCACTGACAGGAACCTAACGACGGTTGAGATAAACAACGCTGCAAAACGACTTCACGAGATTCTAGTTGAAACTTCGGAGACTCATGTCCCGAAGTACAAACTTGAAAAGACCTATCAGATTCCCCAGGACGACATCACTCTTCGTCTCATCCGGGAGCGTAAAAAGCTCTGCAGAATGAGATATCGTCACCGCTTTACGTAAAGGGAGCCATTATTGCGATCCATTATTCACACTATTGGTACACTGATAAAACAGAGAATCCAAAACAATCGCACCCGACAATTGGAAGACAAGCCAGAACGTTTATCATCATCATCATCGGCACTACAACCGGGAGCCGGTTTTGGCCCTATTTAGCAAGTCCTGAGGCTTGTTAAATTTTCCATAATGATTTATTTTTTCTGGGCAAGGTCATTAGTCTTGCGCCAGAGGCTCCCCGACGGGGAATCGAACCCCGGTCTCCCGGGTGACAGGCGGGTATACGAACGTTTATAAAAACGTTAAAAAGATAACGTTTATAAAAACGTTAAAAAGATAACGTTTATAAAAACGTTAAAAAGATATGTGGCACTTCCCGCATCACTGGGCCAATTATGCACAATGGTGTTGTTGTCAATAACGACACCAATAAAGCAAATATCATCGGAGAGACCTTCGAAAACAACCACAAACTTACTCTCCAAGATGGCGACCCGGATACTAATGCAATCGTTAGTTCAGAGGTCCACAGTAAGCTGGACGACTTCAACGAGCCAATTGTTGTCTTTAACCCAACTAGCAGTGCATACTTCGATGACACACGTGATAATGGTCACAGTTTCATCACACTAAATACCCTACAGAGCCTGGTTAAATCTCGACACCTTAAGAAGTCACCTGGTATCGACAACATGTCATACTACTCGTTGCGAAGGCTTTCTGCCTTATTCTTAATAAAGCTCTCCATTCTGTTCAACCATGCTTACAACATGGGGTACTTTCCCCAAGCTTGGAGGCACGCTATTGTTTGTCCAATAGCCAAAGTCGGGACACCAACGTATCACCCCTTAAGCTTTCGCCCTATCTCGCTTCTCACTTCCATCAGCAAAATATATGAAAAATACATATACGAGAAGCTAAATAACTTTGTCAGTGCCAGGCACCTAATACCTGATTTCCAATTCGGATTTCGAAGAGCGCACAGCACCACTATGGCTCTCAATTTATTTCAAAACCACGTCTGCGTGCGGCTCTTTAATAAGGAACCCACCGTTGCGGTAAGCCTAGACATTGAAAAAGGTCTCGCTTTTAAACTATTAAATACTGGCCTCAGTAGAACGCTATGTAATATCATCTACCAGTTCGTTCGAAACAGAACCTTCCAAGTTAGAGTGAATGGGAAGCTTTCCCGAACTTTTCATGCCGCTGCAGGCGTACCACAGGGCTCCATTCTAGGCCCCATCTTATTCAATATTTACACCTCCGATGTCCCCCGCCCTGTGGATGGGAGAGTAAATCAGATATGCTACGCGGATGACGTCCTGGTGTACACGTCAACCAAAGGCCCTAACCTCGCAACAAATCGACTCAACCGTCACTTGGACGAACTGTATCAGTATTACAGCCGATGGAAAATCCGACTTAATCCATCCAAAGCAGTAGCCATAATTCTGAGTAGTAAACACTCCCAACCTGCTTCTCGATATTCACAGAATATTCGAATAAAAATGGGAGATACTACGATTAGACCACAGGACAAGATGAAATATCTTGGGGTCACTTATACCCCAAAAATGAATTTCATCAAACATGTGACCCACATTCTCCAAAGGGGCCTCGGTCGGTCTAAGCAATTGCACAACATCTTGAAATGGAGGATCAAAGTTGACACCAAAGTTAATCTTCTCTGCTATAAGCAGCTTATCCGATCTGGAATATCGTACGCCTTTCCCATATGGTCCTGCATATCTTCGGCCCAAATGGAAAGACTTCGGGTTTTCAAAAGGAAACTCCTCAGAAGATGCACCAATCATTCTAGAAGGCCTGACGGTCGTCATTACCTCAACTCTCACCTATACGAAGGCGCCTCCATTAACCCTATCGACGAGTACTTGCTTCAATTAGCATATAAGTACCTCGAAAACATTCAGAACAGCGAGAACCTACTTGTACGGGACTCTTGCGTTCTTGGCCCTTCTCTCTCTTGATCTCTTCGGATCAAACCTCCACAATTTCTTCTTCAGTCATCATTTCAAGAGAACATTTAATGACACGGCACCCGCTTATAGCCATGCGCAGAATCTGGCGCGTTTACAGAGAGCGCTACAAGGAAGGCCGAAAGAGGCTGTCAGGAGTCTCTTGTTCACCGCCGAGGATCCTATGGAGGTAATGAGAGGGTTGGAAGCACTTTTTGGAAGGCCCGGAGCCTTGGCTTTGGCTGAATTAACAAAGCTAAAGAGTCTGCCCCGAATGACAGAGGACCCGATGGACGTGTGTGCATTTTCCAGTCAGGTGAAGAATTCGGTGGCCACCATTTGTGCATTGGAAAAGGCGCAGTACCTGTGTTCACCAGAAATGATAAAGGAATTGATCGTCAAGATGCCGTCATCAATGCGGTACAGGTGGTTCTCATACCATCATAGCCACCGAGGAGAACACCAGCCTGAGCTCTTTTCAGCGGTTTCTTGGAGATGGAAGCGGAAATGTGTGGTGATTTCGCGCCACCGGAAGTGTTTTGGGATTCAAAAAAGAACTCCCAGGCGCACTCATTGCCCGAGGCGAGCCGTCCACGCTGTTCGAGGAGATGAATCGGTTCTGGAGGATGACAGACTGGTGTGCCCCGTGTGTGAGGAAGGACATGGGATTCTTGAATGTCCCAAGTTTAAAAGAGTCGACGTAGGCGAAAGGTGGAAAATGGCAAAAGACGCACGGCTCTGCTTCAAGTGCCTTCGACACCAACATCAGAGGTCAACTTGCAGAGCGCCGCCTTGCAAAAGATGTGCTAGGTGGCATCACACTATTCTTCACAGTGCTTCAACAACAACGATGCAAGATGAAATCAAGGTGCGTCGTAATGCGGCCCGTCCAGACGGCGAACCGAAAACTGAGGCGAGGGAAGAAATAGTTAGTTCCGTCCATACCTTGGGTAGCGGAAGGGTTTATTTAAAGATGGTGCAAGTGTGTCTGTACGGGCCAAAGGGATCAGCCAAAGTGTTAGCTCTCCTTGGTGAAGGATCGACCGTTTCATTGCTGGATGCATCTGTCGCCGAGAAAATTGGGGTAAAAGGCAAGCCCGAACCCCTCGTTTTAGAGACCGTCGCCGGACAAGGTATCAGAAAAGGCGAATCGCAGAGGATCCAGTTAAAGATCAAGGGAGCCCACAGAAGGGAAAAGATATCGATCGAGCCTAGGACTATCGACGACTTGAAGCTGGCCAAGCAGGAAGTGACAAGGGACACGATAAAAAAATGTAAGCACTTGCAAGGAATCGAACAACAACTGACCTACAGAAAAGAAGAACCGCTTTTACTCATTGGCCAAGATAATTGGGGACTTATAGTTACCAGGAAGCTGAAGAAGGGCAGAACCGCCGAACCAGTCGCCTCGCGCACCAGTTTAGGATGGGTGCTTCATGGGTGCGAAGGTAGAGACAACGTGCCAGTGAAATTTGTGAACCATAGCAGGATGGTAGATGACGAGACAGAAGCATTAGTCCGTCATCATTTCGAAATCGAGGCCATCGGAGTGCAGCCGGGCCGCCCAAGCAACGACGCAGACAGAAGGGCGTTGGAGGTACTGGAAGAAACCACAAGACGATTGCCATGTGGTAGGTTCGAAACTGGGCTGCTGTGGAAAAGTGAAGATGAAGTTCTGCCTAACAACTATGATCAAGCTTACCGGCGACTTGTGAATACGGAGAAGATAAAGAACTGAGAAAGATATACACGGAACAAATAAAGAATTTGTTGGATAACGGATACGCAGAGTTGGCTCCTTCAAGTACCGTTCTGGAAAGAACCTTTTTTCTGCCCCACTTCGCCGTGATACACCCCACTAAGAAGAAGCCGCGTCTAATTTTTGACGTAGCTGCAAGATTCAATGGGAAAAGTTTGAATGACGCCCTATTACCGGGACCGGATTTCCTCCAATCGCTGTTTGGGGTCTTGGTCAGATTCAGAGAAAACCCGGTTGCAGTAGTGGCAGATATTAAAGAAATGTTTCTTCGAATTCAAATACGAGAGGCAGATCGTGACAATCTAAGGTTCCTGTGGCGCGGAAGTAACAGCAAAGGAAAGCCAGAGGAATATCGCATGACTTCAGTGGTATTTGGGGTTACGTCATCGCCATCAACACGCTGAGGAATTCAAGGAACATCATCCAGTCGCAGTGCGGGCTGTGCACGAGAACCATTACATGGATGATTATTTACAGAGTTTCGAGACAGTAGAGGATGCTATGGAAGTGACGAAGACCGTATATAAAATCCATGAAAGGGCAGGATTCCACCTAAGAGGATGGGCTAGTGCCAGACCAGAGATACTCCAGGGGCTTCAAGAGGAGGAGGGAAAGGAAGCCCTAGATCTAACAAAAGAGGAGAAAACCCTTGGACTCAGATGGTTAACAAAGGAAGACACATTGGCATTCAGTGTGGGATTTCGAAAGAGTCCTCCGGATATACTTAGTGGAATTAAGACTCCTACCAAGAGGGAAGTTACTAGTGCGGTAATGTCCACTTGCGACCCTTTGGGACTCGCAGTACCAGTCCTTATACAAGGAAAGAAGATGATACAAGACATCTGGCGCGCCGGCATTGGATGGGATGACAAGATCCCAGAAGAACAGGAGGTGGCTTGGACGAAGTATTTGCGACAGATATCCCTCCTCAGAGAATTAAAGATTCCTTGGTGCTTGTCGTGGGGCCGAAAGGAGGGTGAACTCCACACGTTCAGCCACGCCAGCGAAGAGGCGTATTCAGCAGTAGTCTATTGGAGAACTGCGGACAACGACGGAAGAGTGAGTGTTAGTCTGATAGCTGGTAAAGCACGAGTGGCACCAACTAAACCCGTCTCAATGCCACGACTGGAACTACAAGCAGCATTGCTAGGCAGCAGGCTATCAGCAGCATTCGAAAAAGAGCTCAGGGGGAAGATATCAGGCAAATGGTATTGGACGGACTCCAGCAAAGTCTTACAATGGATACAGTCAAGTCCCCGCCAATTCAAAACCTTCGTAGCGCACCGCCTTGCAGAGATCGAAAGACTTACCGAACAGCGGGACTGGAGATGGGTGCCGACAAAAGAAAACCCAGCCGACGACGCTACAAGAGGGACACCTAAGGAATTCAGCAGTGACGCAAGATGGTTTAAGGGTCCCACCTTTTTGTACAATGATAAAAGCAGGTGGCCCGATCAGTGTTTCAAAACAAAAATAAACACCAGCACTGGGGAGGTGAAAAACAGGGAAATAATAGCTACGGTAAGGGTCGCCGAGCGGTACATGCCAGATCCAGAACACTTCTCCAGTTGGATACGGCTGTTAAGAACTACGGCACGCATGTTCCAATTCATATACGTGCTAAAAAAGTGCAATCATGATCAAAGAAAGGATACCATTGCAGATAAAAAGGGCGGCCGGAAGTCACAGAGAGACCACCTTGAGAAGAAACTGCGTATCATCCTGCCCATAGAAAAGGAATGCTTAATAAGAGCTGAAGAAGAATTGCTCAAGTTAAGCCAACGAGAGAGTTTCGACGAGGACATATCTCTTTTACGGAAAGCAAAGCCACCGAGAACCTCAAGTCGGCTGCTAAAAATGGACGTTTACCTTGATGGAAATGGCGTCGTGAAATTGAGATGTCGAATTGGGAAAGTGTGCATACGCAAATGGGAAGTAAATCCTGTCATATTGGACGGAAAGCACATCATCAGTCACCTCATTATACGACACTACCATGAGAGGTATTTTCACGGTAACACAGCCACGGCGATGAACGAAATTAGGCAGAAATATTGGATCTTGGGCCTAAGGACGACGACAAAGAAGGTGATACATCAATGTCAGTGGTGCAAAGTCAACAAGGGCAAGCCCCAGGTACCGCCTGTCGGCGATCTACCCAGCGTACGACTGCTCCACCACAAGTTCCCCTTCACTAGCACGGGAGTGGACTATTTCGGTCCAGTCAAAGTCACTGTTGGAAGAAGAACAGAAAAACGTTGGGGTGTTCTATTCACATGCTTGACCACAAGAGCTGTGCACTTGGAGTTGGTAAACTCACTCAATGCTAGTTCCATGATTATGGCCTTACGGCGAATGATGGCCAGACGAGGAGCCCCGAAGGTGATATTGAGCGACAACGGGACTAACTTCGTTGGCGCAAATAGAGAGCTGGAAGCGGCGGCAAAAGGGGAAATGATCCAGTGGAAGTTCATACCGCCCGGATGTCCGAACATGGGAGGTGCATGGGAAAGGCTCGTGCGCTCGGTAAAGACAGCCTTGTTTGCCGTTCTGCACACGAGGGTCTCGGCAGAGGAGGTTCTCCATACGTTAATGACTAAAGTGGAGCATGTCATAAATTCACGCCCGCTTACTCCCATAAGTGCTGATCCGGAGGAAGAAGAGAGTCTGACACCCAACCATTTCTTGCTGGGGCGATCCTGCGGAGCAAGATCGCCTGGCGAATTCAATGACTACGAGCTCGTGGGAAAAGCGAACTGGAGGACTGCTCAGCGGTTGGCGGATCATTTTTGGAATAGATGGATCAACGAATATCTACCTATTTTGATGCCGAAGAGGATTTCCGGACGACCTCGTGCGGACCCACAG
The DNA here is from genome assembly GCA_963931805.1 of Microdon myrmicae. Classification (NCBI taxonomy): domain Eukaryota; kingdom Metazoa; phylum Arthropoda; class Insecta; order Diptera; family Syrphidae; genus Microdon; species Microdon myrmicae. The sequence continues at coordinate 48,756,073 of OZ007496.1, read as the reverse complement.
GTCGGAGATATAGTCCTGGTGGTGGATGCGTCACTACCACGAAACACTTGGCCTCGAGGGGAGGTCCAGACCGTGTATCCGGGACCAGGTGGGAGAATTAGGATACTGGATGTGAGAACGACATTTGGAGTACTGCGAAGACCAACCCGCCGGATCGTCGTTTTGGTTCCCATGAAAGCGTCGCCTCAACATGATGAAGTGCCTTGCACTGCGGGGGAGACTGTTGGCGACGTAACATACGAAGCCAAGGATGGAGCAGCACACGACTGCTGACTGGCACACCGTAGATCGGCAATTTATACCATTCGCTCTTTGGTTCTCGTGACAATACGCAAACAAGAGAACGGGGACAAAACAGAGGATAAAAGCAGCGGCAGTTGGAGAGTGCAACCAGTTCAGTTCAGTTCAGTGCAGAGGTAATAAAAGATCTTAACAGATTCTGGTTCTACCAAAACAATAAAATAAACAATAAAAAAAATAATAATACAGTCCACTGATTGAATAAGGCGATCCGTGCTCGCAACATAATCGAGACGCCGCCTACCAGTAAAACCATGTACTATTTAATTTTTTTTTTTTTTTTTTTTGAATTACATGTATAGGGAGTTGACACGCAAAAAATAAAAAATAAAATAATGGAACAAAATGGACAAACATAAACAAGGAATACAAATAAACATAAAAAAAATTAAAATTAAATTAAAAACGAAAATAAAAAAAAAAAAATAATAATAGGAGTTGAGGATAAGGGGAAGGAAAGCGGTGCGCCTAAGAGGCATACTATGTTTGGGGACGTGTAGACCTTTCTTCATCAGTGATCCACCACCAGTTGGGATGGGATCGATCTTTTATTGATTTATCTCTTTCACCGATCACGATACTAAAACGCAGGCGCTCTGGAAAATTAGAGATATCGTTATCGTGGAGAATTCGTTTATCCCTGGTACCACGGAAAGCGTGGTAAATAATAGGGACTCCGCGTTTGTCTTGGATAAGTCCTTTTTTATCCAAGAAAGGGAGAAGCGTTCCCATTCTGGAGACTACTCTCCATATACATATCATTGGGATAGAATACTCCCGCTATAAGATCATTTTCACTGCACATTGCCCTTGTTGTGTGACCACGAATAATCTTAATAATGAAGTTATCTATTCTGTTTAGTCCTGATTTGTCGTACAGGACTTTATTGGGGTAGTATTTCTTATACTGCGACTCTGGGGTTCTGTACATTCCGAGGCAGGAACGCAAATACTGCCTCTCGAACACCCGAAACTTCTCCACGTAAAATGGAAATATGTTGTACCATACCGGGCAGCCATACACCAATATTGGTCGGATGAATGCTGAGTATGAAATTATTTTCACCTTGGGGTCCAGCAGACTACTACGAAAGATTCTTCGTGTGATTGCATATGCATTTTTAGCTGCTGTAAGAGCAGTTGCTGTATGCTTATCAAAGTAAAGATACTGATCAAGCCAGATTCCAAGGTATCTGACTACAGTTTTTACTTGTAGGGGAAGATTATTACTTCCTGCAATGGAAAATGTTTTCCAATTCCGTTTTGTATCCCTTGATGCACTGGATAGTGGCGTTCTGAAAAGGATAGTCTCTGTTTTCTGGAAATTTATTTTTAATTTCCAGTCGTTGCAAAAACGTTTGATTTTGTTGAAATCATCTTGCAGAAGTCTGTTGATGACATCAATCTTTTCTCCAGATCTATACACCACAATGTCGTCGGCATACGCAATTGCATGGTTGAGAGAACCCACTAGACCACTAGTGTAAATGTTAAATAAAATGGGAGAATTGACATGTGGAAAGTCTTGTTAGAGATTATATCTCCACATTTCACTACAAATTGTTTACCCATTATCATATCGTAGATAATGTATAATAAATATTCGGGCATACCTAGATTTGATAACTTATATACCAGACCTTCTAGCCATACGGTGTCGAAAGCCTTTTCAAGTCAACCAAACAGGCCCCTGTGCATTGTCGCTTCGCCTTGTTCCACTGTATGTCGGAAACAAGTTTTGTCGCAGCATGAACTGTGTCATGTTGCGAAGGGAAACCAAACTGATTGTTCGGACTAATACCATTTTCCTCACACCAGTTAGTCAATGCTTTATTTATAATTTTCTCGAATAGCTTTCTGATGTTCGGAAGCAAACTAGTCGAGCGAAGATTGGCTGGATTGCTCCTGTCCTTGCCCTTTTTGGGGATGGGATGGACTACTGCAGATTTCCATTGGGTTGGATAATATGCACTATTTAGAGCGTTATTGAACAAAATAGTGTAAGCCTTCACTACTTCAAGAGGTAAATGCTTTAGAACAATGTTTGGAATACTATCTATTCCAGAAGATTTTTTGTTCTTAATCGATCTAAGAATGTCTGCCAGTTCATCCTTGTGTACAAATATGCTAGTGTTTAGATCTCTAAGCGGGGAATCCGCTCTATTATTTTCACTAAAGATAGTGAAACTTCGACTTAAGAGACGCCAATTGTTGAGTTCATAGCGTAGGGAAATATGTTTTTGGAGAGCCCTATTTTCCAGGTCAAGGTTAGAATGAGCCGATTCGTTCAATCTATACACTGCTTCGAAACAAGCGCCAATTGAGTTCGCCTTTTTTTGCGGATCCTCGACTATTATGAACTCTTCGTTAGAGTTGATGTGTTCCAGGATAAGTCCTGCGTTCAGCAGAGTTTGACAATTCTCGGGAGTCCGCGGAACTCGCAGACATGGGATGTCCTTGTAATCTTTCCTTCGAAAGACTTTATTTATTTGTGGGAACATATTCGGTCCACTAGCTTTAATGGCTTTAATTCTCTTGTTCCAGTCTTCATTAATTACTGATCTATAGTTGTCACGGATCAGTTTTTGAAGATTTTTAATTAATTACCTAATTGTTTTTATTTCCTGGCTATTTGGATCGCTGAATTGTCTGTAGAGCGGTTTTAACTTAGAGAGCAGAATACTCTTTTGACTATACAGCTCGTCGATCGTTGCGTTTTTGTACCGGTTTGTATGGCTCTCGGAGTGAGACACTTTTGGGATAGAACGATTCATTGTATTAGTAACAATGTTGTTCATCGTCGAAAGATAATGATAAATTTCGTCATTATGAAGATTTCTGTCAGTTGGTGGAACTATGCCATTGGAGCGTAATTCTTTTTTTATTATCCGATCAAAGCGCGACCAGTGTGCTTTTCCGAAATTAAATCTGTATCTCTTTGTACTGCTAAGTAGTGAATGTTCGTTTGGGACATGTATTACAGCCGTAATGATCGCTATCGTACTCGATTGTACGAAGACAATTTCGAGTAGTTAGATCCGTATCTAATAATTGTATTCGCTCGTCGAGCAACAATAAATCCAAGAAGGAATTTCCTCTTGGATATGACGGCGTACTTGTAGCGTACAATTCTAGTTTATGTTCGATAGCGTTCGTTTGCCGCCAGTCGAACAACGCATTGCCTCTTGTGTTTGTGATAAGGTTACCCCAAGCACTGTGCTTGGAATTGAGATCTCCCGCCATAAAGAAATAATTATTTTCCGACTCTAACTTGAGACTTCGAAAAAGGGTATCAAGTTCATTGATAAACTGTAGACACTGTGGAGATTCGGGAGCATACGCAGAGATCACATATAGATGCCTTTGACTTTTCAAAGGAATATCTATAACGCAGGCTTCTAGTACCTGGAACTTGTATACGTCTCTACTGTAGACGACTTTGTGTTGTATACCATTTTTAACTAAGACAGCGACCCCGTCCCACTGAGTGGAATTTGGACGATCTCGTTTAATTATTTTATAATTTGGGTAGCCCAATTTATGCCTTTGATTTAGCTTAGTTTCGCTAGCCAAAAGCACATCCGGGCGTTCAGTTTCCAGCAAATTGCTGAGATTATCCCTTCTTTCCATGCGGATTAGTGAATTAACATTCACAGCAATAATTTTTAGCAATAATTCAGTCGCGGTGAACGTTATGATTAGAGTGTGGGTTCGTCTGGAAACAGGGTCGAATATATAATGTCCGTTCGAGCCACTTGTTCCGTCAGTTTTTTTTCGATCTTTTCGAATTTTTTATCAAACGCAGCAAACTGTCCTTGTATGGACAGTAATATTGCTGTTATATCAGTTTGTGCCTCTGGACCAGGCGTTTTAATGATATTACGTGATTGTTCTAAGATTGGTGCATTTTCTACTCCACCTGTCATTTGGGCGTATGACACACTTGGTGCCATGAAGTTGTTGTAAGAGCGAGTTTTCATCCTTTTCTCTTCTTCAACTTGCTTCTTTTTGACTTCCAACTTTGATTTTAGTTGTTGGTACTTAGGGCAACCTCTAAAGTTAGCAGGATGACCTGAGTTGTTACGGAGGACACAGGATAGTTTACTTCTATCCGGAAGCTGTTCTTTGCCCAATGGACATTCTCCAATGATATGTTTGTTTAGGCATTTGACGCATCTGAAATCCATATTGCAATTCGCTGTGTTACGTATGTCGGCCACCACCATCATTTGATACTTTGTATTTAATATAATTTTGTTTTAAAATAGTACGATGGTAAGGTGGTGGAGGAATTGCACGATCCAGAAGTGAGTTTTTGAACATGCCCTGATTCGGGTGTGGATCGTGCAGTTCTTCGAGTTCGAATTTGTTTTTCGAAGTGGACGTGAATGGAGAGCGAGAGAGACGGAGGGTTGACCTTTTTCTTGAATACGGTTCAATATTCCGTTGTTGACGTTTTGTTTTTTGACAACGGAAAAAAAAAGAAAAACGTTTTGTTCTGTGTGGGGAGTTAGAAAAAAGAAGAAAGAGCAGCAAGTGGTCCCCGTTTTGTTTGATCGATGCTGAAGAAATTTGAAATTTGAATGTAAAAAAAAAAAGAAAAAAAAAGTAATAAAGAAAAAAAAAAAACCTCGGATGAAGTGAAATTTTCATTATTTATCGAAAAGCTTGCTTTCGCCAAAGTAGTTTCACTGAGATTAGAAATACTCATGCTGATAGGGCGTACCAGTTTGTTCCCGTTCTATAGCAACCAAATGTCTGTTGAGAGATAAATTGCAAATTAATGGAATGTATCTGTCCTATGGAACGAAAATAAACTAAATTCTTTGGATTGATATCACTGATTTCCATGGAGTAGTCGCCGAGGTTATATCGATCAAACACAACATTAATACACGGAAGCAGTTATCCCCCAATATCAGGAGTAGTCGCCGAGGTTATATCGATCAGACACAACATTGATACACGGAAGCAGTTATCCCCCAATATCAGGAGTAGTCCCCGAGGTTATATCGATCAAACACAACATTAATACACGGAAGCAGTTATCCCCCAATATCAGGAGTAGTCGCCGAGGTTATATCGATCAGACACAACATTGATACACGGAAGCAGTTATCCCCCAATATCAGGTAACCTATTTAGTATTCCAAACATAAAATTTTTTGTGGCTTTATACACCACAGCTGTCACATGCCCGAAGCGTTGACAGCGCATACACTGCAATACGCGGTCGCACTTCTTTATTTTCTCCCAACTTATTGTTTGGTGATTAATGTATTTAATATATCTAAGTCCATCAATTTTACTATTGGGGCTTAGCGACACAATGAAGAAAGGCAACGTACGGTTGCGATTTCTAGAATTTGCTGTAGAAAATGGTTTCACACCTGTAAACGTCAGGCTATCGTTTTCGAAGTTTTTTAGCTCTTCGAGCACCTCTTCGGGAATAAAGGAAGGGTCAACTCCTTTGAAGGGGCATGGAGACAGTTTTCTCCGATTTAGGGGTGTACGTATACTCGCTTTTCGATTTCCCTAATGCCGATTTAATTTTGTTATACCCTTCCAAATCTTCGCATGTTAAACTTATCTTAAAATTATTTATTCGTTTTGTTTTGAAAGTTTTGCATGTCAACTCACCCAATTTGATGAGATCCTTTGTCTCCATGTAGCTAATGTATTTCTCCCTTTTTTTGACTGGCACCTGCTGAGATGTTTCCTGCCAAGATGTGTCCTGCTGTTGGTGTGATTCCTGCTCTTGATGTGGTTGCTGCTGTTGTTGTTGATATGATTCCTGCTGTTGAATTTCCTTATCTTGTCGTGTTTTCTTTGCCTTCGTGAGTTGCTGTTGTCTTTGTTCTTGCTGTTGTTGTTCTACCATTTTTGGTTTTCGCTCGTTCTGGGACAGGTTGGTTTTTAGTTTAACAACTTCCTCCATTTGTCTATCCAGTTCTTCTTTTTTACGACTAATCTCATGGATGAGTCTGTTGAGGACCTCGATTTGATTGCTAGCGTCTGCATTTGTTTCGCTGACAGCTAGTTCTTTGAATTGGTTTCCAGCCCCTGAGTACTGGGCACCTTGGATGTTGTCTTTGTCATCGCTGGTTACAATCGACGTGTCTGTATTCTTATTTTCATTTGTTTTAACGCGTTTAGCCTTTAGATTTAGGGCCGTATTTTGCATTCTCCGATTTACCATTTTGGCATCCATTTGTTTTCCGTCCATATTTTGGACCGCGTGTTCTCACTTTTTTATTGTTTTTTTTGTTTTTGGATCTACGTCCGTATTATGGAAAGTATTCTTTTTTTTTTTTTTTTGCGTGAAGGACAAACAGATTGTGGCCTTGCGCACACACTCGCAATGTTCGCGCACTCACACGTAAACACCGTTAACGTGTTACTCACACACTTTTTGTATTAAACTTGTTCTTCGTTTTGACTGTCACAACACGTGGCTTCGTTCTCTTTTATTTTATTCTATTTATTTATATTTACTTTGCCTTGACCGTTTCTATCACTCTAATTTATTTGTTTATAAATAGTCTTTTTATAACACTTCAGCCACTCGCGACTCATAGAAGCAACTTTTTTCATTCAACTCGAACGCCGAACCGAAAACACGTCCGCACTCGGTCAATGTGTATCGTTGTATGACAGTCTTCGGACCAATCAATATCAAGTGCACACATACTGAGTTTAGTGCCATTTGGTAGGTAGCAGAGTTTCCTACATCTCGAAAACCAGACAGCTTGTGTTTTATTACCATTTATTTTTATTTTCCATTTCCTGTAATATACTGCTAGTTTGTCAAGAGCCGCTTGCAAAGAGTTGTAGACGTTAGTGAATAAGGCACCCGAAGAGAGAATAGCCGTATCATCGGCAAACATAGCTACCTGAATGTTTTCACCTAGACATGGTAAATCTGCGACAGACAATGTGAATAATATGGGACCAAGGACCGAGCTTTGGGGTACACCATCGTGGATTTCGTGAGTAGAGGATTTGTCGGTTCCTATACTCACAACAAATGTTCTCGAACGAAGAAAGCTCTGAATAATTTTGATAAGCGGTATTGGCAGCTTAAGTTTTAGTAGCTTATAAATCAAGGCATCGTGCCATACCGTATCAAAGGCTTTTTCGATGTCTAGAAGAACCGGTCCCATTGACTCCTTGTTGATTTATGAGGCCCACTGCAAGGTGCACACTTGATGACCTCATTCGTTTTGCAGTCGGATGTTTTGTGGTTTCCAGAACAGATTGCACAGAAGCTATTAATGTGACAATGCATCGAGCCGTGGCCAGCTATGTGGTTTTTAATGCGCAAGACTTGGTGGATTGTGTTGTTACCACTACGGAAACCGAACTGAAAGTTTGGTAAGATGTTATTGGCTTTCACAAAACGATCAATCTTTTCCTTAATGATTTTTTCTAAGAGCTTACTCAGACAGCTAAGTACACTAATAGGTCTGTAGCTTTCGGGGCTGTTCTTCGGTTTGCTGGGTTTCGAGATAGGTATTACTTTTGCTGTTTTCCAACAGTCCGGAAAATAACAATTCTTAAGACAAGCGTTGAAAATGAACGTTAAATAGTTACTTGCAGCAGGTGGAAGTGCTTTAATTAATTTGTTGTTAATATTATAAGACCAGTGGCCTTTTTTGATTTCGATTTTTTATCAATTCTTTAACTTTGCTAATATTAGTTGCGTAAGCACTTTCAGCTGGTGTTTGAGAAAGTACATGGATAGCGTTAGCAACTTCGGCCTCAGTATACGCGTCGCTTAGATGCATAGATACGGAGTGGTTCTTACTAAACGTGTTAGCAAGTAGGTTCGATTTCTCCACTGAAGAAATAAACAACTTGTCGTGAACTTTAAACGAAGGAATACTTGACCCTCTCTTTTTCATAATTTTTGATATTTTCCAGAACGGTTTGTTTGCTTTGTCAAGAGAGGAAAGGTGTTTATTCCAACACTTGTTCCTATATGCTGAGATTTCCTTTTTTAATGATATTATTTAAGACTTTAACATTAACTAGAAAACAATCGATTCTATAACGAAGCCATTTTCTTCTTTCAGAGTTTCGTAGCTCAGTCAGATGTAAGATATTTTCAGGAAGCGGTGCCTTATCAACTGGAGCAGTGGAACATTTAGGTATCGCAAGATCGGCCGCTCTATTGATAACAGAAACAAAATTGTTACATAGGATATCAATGTGCTCGCTGCAGGTTATAGAATTTAGGCTGGTATCACCTAGAACCAAGTTCGTGTTTATATATGATTTATAACAATTCCAGTTGGCGGCGGAATAGTTGTGGAATAAACTGGTACGATTTACAGCTACTGTATGATTCACTGTAAGATTGATCGGAAGGTGGTCTGAACTTAACGCATTTAGAGTTAATGGTACTGCGCAGTAATTTGGAATAACAGTGACATATAGATCGAGTGTTGAGGGGTTCTTGTCAGCACTCGATGGGATATAGGTGGGGAGAAGTGGATAAAGTATGGAAAAACTTGGGCTGGATTCAATAACATCTAGTAAAATGTTACCCCAGCAGTTTGCCCTAAGACAATTCCACGACTGATGTCTACAGTTTAGATCACCACCAATAATTACCTTGTTTCGAGTGTTGAGTCTATACAATTTTTGCAGATCCCCCTTAAAGTAAGTAGATTTCTCAATTTTTCCATTTCCTCCAGGGAAATAGACCGAAAAAATACTTACCTTGGAGTTATCACTTAATGTCACATCAATACTAATTTCTTTAATTAATTTAAGGTTCAATGAAGGACGCAAAGTATGTTCTATACATTTTTTCACAACAATAGCGACACCTCCACCACTAGCATGTACCCTGTCTAGGCGATAACATATGTAATTTTGATGTGAGAAAGAAATGTCTTGTTTCAGCCAGGTTTCTGAAACAAGTGCAATGTCAATATTAAAATTTATCAAGAAACTAAAAAATTCATGCTCTTTGTTTTTGATGCTTCTCGCATTCCAAGTTATGATGTTAAGAGAGTTTCTTAACATGTTTTTTCCGAGTATATGTACTTAATAGTTAATGAAGTGTTACGGCTCCAACGCCGTGCTTCCTCTTTCGATCTCTTTTATTTAAATATTTGTTATATTTTTATTTTATTGAACTCAGCTATCTCAAGCTGAGCTCTCTTCTTTCTACTTTTTTCATATAAATTTACTTGTTTATATAGAACATTTAGTTCTAACTGACTGTGGCGTATAAACTGAACAAAACTATCTAGAAGTCTCTGTGACTTAGAATTTTGAATAAACTTTGAACGAAAATCAAAGTGTCCATGTTTTGAAATGAAAAATGTGCTTGTTATGAAAAGGGGCATATTTATGAAATGTGCTGTAATTGACTGGATATAGAATATAGTGTCTGTTTATTTATGAAATGTGCTGTAAGTGACTGGATATAGAATATTGTGTCTGTTTATTTATGAATTGTATTAACTGAGAATGTAAGATATGTGAGGATGTAGTTTTAAGGGCTGTGTTTGAAAGGACATGAGTTAGTGTTAAAGCGAATAAGGGTAGTATTCTGGAATACAACATCCCACCCTTCTTCGAGAAAGAAAATTATCCTTGAAGAGAATAATTTTCTGTTAACTATTGCTTAGATTAGGATTAATTACAGACTTGGATTTTCGTTCAGTTACAATGGCGTTCAAAGAAGTTAATCTTATATCAAAAGTTACAAAAATCCAAAAGTTCGTAATACTAGAAAAATAGGTTACAATAATCCAAAAGTTTACTTATAGTCTACTTACATTATCTTTTAACTAACTTTAAATATTTCTAACTAACTTAATATTTCCACTTGGAACCTTTTCTTTTATTATCCAACAACTTTTTTTTTCTATATATATAATTAATATTATTTCTCAAAATTCTCTTTTTCGTTCGAATTTCCAATATATTATATCCCAATATATATTTTAAAATGTATTATATCCCAATGTATAATAAAAATTTTTTTTTTTCTAAAATTTTCTTTCTTTCTTCCCCCTTTTTAACTTTTTTTTTTTTTTTTTTCTTTTTCTTTCGTTTCCGTCATTTCTTACAATTGTTTTATATACTGAATAAAAACAAAGGCCATTTGTTAAGTGTCTATCTTTTCCTTAAATTTATGGAAAATTTTCCAAAACTTTTTTGGGCCTATTATTATGATGACTGCATAGAATTGCATAATACCAAATATTTTCTTAAGAAATGATCTCAGTTGTCCTAAATGACTGTGTACCTTTTTATTTTTTCTTATTTTGTGTTCGAATACATGTTTATTGTTGTAAAATTTAATTTGTAAGGTATTTATAAGGTTTTTCTTTTCAATACCTATTTTAATTGAATTATTATTTTCAATTTTCATAACTTCGTGTTGGTGTTTAGTATCGTTATTTGAAATGTTTAGTGTTTTCGGCTCAATGTCATCATTTTCTATAGCTTTAACTTCTGTCGGAACGTTTACCTTTTCAGTCTTACTCACTGCTGATGGATCGTTTAGTTTCTCAGTCTCATTTACTGATTCGTATAGTTCTTCAGACTTATTTGCTGTTAGAACATCTTGGTTCCCAGTCCTATTTGCTGTTTGAACTATTTCTTCAGTTATATCTGCTGTAGAAACCTTCAATCCTTCAGACTTTGCTGCTGAAACATGGTGTTCTTCAGTGTTAACTACTGAACTGACCTGGGTTTCGATTTTTATTGCACCTTTTGGATCTTCAGTCTTTACCACTGCTGAATTTTCAGTCTTTGTTGCTGAAGTGTCGGGGTTGTCTATAGGGATAGCCGAAATGTGAGGGATTTTTGTTAGTGTATTTTCTGCAAGTTCTGAATTTTCCGTCTTTAATATTGCTGAGTTTTCAGTCTTGGTTGCTGAAGTGTCTGTGTTGTCAATAGGGATATCCGAAATATTAGGGATTTCAGTCTTTACTACTGCTGAAAATTTCGAATTTTCAGTCTGTGTTGCTGAATTATTTTCCAAAATTGGAGTACGAGTCGGAATATTTATATTAGTGCTTGTTTTCTCTTCGTTTATCTGTATCGCTTTAGTTATTTGGTTAGGAGCTTCATTAAAATTGTCGTTATCTATTGCCAAAGATCTAATGTTATAAATAGAAAAATTTTGTCTGTCTTCCATAAACTTGGGTTGGCGTCAGGCCTCGTTTTCCGACTCTTGCACCCGAGAAAAGTGAACATTTTGCCTATCGTTTTGTCTATTGGTGATTCTAGGATTTTCACTAAAACGATTTTCGGTGTTTGCAGGATTATTTCGGAATGGATTACGCGTTGTTGTACCTTGTTGGTAATTTGTTAAGGATGGTCCATTCCTAGATATCTTGTATCTACACTCGTTCTCTGTGTGATTATTCCGTCCACAGAAATTGCATATAATGTTATATTCTCTTTTTATTGGTTGTCTATTCGGAAAATTGTTGGACTGCATGTTCCGATAACATGTGTCCTGAGAATGACCTGGCTTACCGCAGGTTTGGCAGACTATTCGATTAAATCTGTCATTATAGTTATATGGCCTGGGAGAGTTGTCCATTCGAGCAGCATGTGATACTACATGTGCAATAGACTGTTTTAAACTACTTCCCCCATGGACTTTGGCTAGGATTTTCAGTTGTTCATTCTTGAGACCATCCTCAAATATTTGCACTGCCAATTTTGAGTTTTCTTCTATCAAGAATTCTCTAACCACCGCGTCTGTTGTTATTTCACACGTAGCAGAGTTCAGCGTCCTCAGAGCATTCGCAACTCTATCTCCGTATTCCCGAACGGTTTCTTTGAAGTTTTGTTTCAGGGATATCAACTCATTGTGTGCCGTTGACCGAGATTGTTCCTCTTTATATTCTGATTCAAGTTTATCCTTTAAATCCTCCCATTTAGCAATTGTGCTATACCTAATTAGATCATAGGCAGGACCCTCTAGTCTATTTTTGACTAGCTCCAAAAATGTTTCATATATCTCCGGGTCTGCCCTTTTTATAGATCTAAATAAAACGTCTCCCCCGGAAATAAATTTATCTAGGTCGCAGGGTTTCCCGTCAAAGGTAGGGACGATTATGAAAACATCAGAAATTCCGACAGAAAGAGCCATTTCAGGGGGGTTATGGTGTATTTGTAGAGAGTGGATTTGTTCTTCCCCCTGCCTAGCCGCCTGTCTCGTGTAATACGGACTCGTAATCTTGAAAACTCTGAAATCAATGTATGGCAAAATCACTTCTTAAAAATACGGTATATAAAAATGGCCTTTCTTTTAGTTATTCAATATATATGAAAAAGAAAGTTAATTTGGTCTCAAAGCTGTAGAGAAAGAAAATTCGGCGAAAAAGACAAAACGGAAATGTCGTCGAAATACTGGAAAGAGAATATTCGAAATAATTTCTATCGGACAAAATTGTTAGTAAAAAGGAAAAGTTAAAAGTTCCAAGGTAAAAATATTCCTACGGAAAAATGAACAGAAAAATTGATATTTCGCTAACGATTCTTACTACTAATATATGTTGATTGATGTTTTGTTCTCCTTTTTTATAATAATTTTTTTTTTTTTTTGAGTAATGTTTTGTTCCTTTTTTTTCTGAGGTGTTGTCTTCTTGATTTTTTTTTTTTTCATCTGCTGCCACTGAGGTTAATTTAGATTTCCTCTGGAACTCATCGGCAAAGGAAATTACGAAGTTATTTGCACTCGATACATCGAATGTTCCGCCATCCAAGTCGAAAAAAAGTGAGGACCTTCCTTCCCTCTTTAAGGTTTTATCTTGCACTAATCTTCCTCTGGGATCGAGTCCTCCTACGAGGATTAAGTCGTCCTTCGGGGATTGGTCTTCCTACGAGGATTGGTCTTCCTTCGAGGATTGAGTCGTCCTTCGGGGATTGGTCTTCCTTCGGGGAGTCCACCAGTCTTCGTGGATCGGTCTTCCTTCGAGGATTGGTCTTCCTTCGAGGAGTCCACTAGTCGGGAGTCCACCAGTCTTCGTGGATCGGTCTTCCTTCGAGGATTGGTCTTCCTTCGAGGAGTCCACTAGTCGGGAGTCCACTAGTCTTCGTGGATCGGTCTTCCTTCGAGGATTGGTCTTCCTTCGAGGAGTCCACTAGTCGGGAGTCCACCAGTCTTCGTGGATCCCACCGCTGCCACCAGTGTTACGGCTCCAACGCCGTGCTTCCTCTTTCGAGGGAAGAGCGTGGAGGTTATTATATTTATTAAAGAAAATATCTCTTTTATTTTTATATTTGTTTTATTATTATTTTTATTTTTATCGAACTCAGCTATCTCAAGCTGAGCTCTCTTCTTTCTACTTTTTTCATATAAATTTACTTGTTTATATAGAACATTTTGTTCTAACTGACTGTGGCGTATAAACTGAACAAAACTATCTAGAAGTCTCTGTGACTTAGAATTTTGAATAAACTTTGAACGAAAATCAAAGTGTCCATGTTTTGAAATGAAAAATGTGCTTGTGGTGAAAAGGGGCATATTTATGAAATGTGCTGTAATTGACTGGATATAGAATATAGTGTCTGTTTATTTATGAAATGTGCTGTAAGTGACTGGATATAGAATATTGTGTCTGTTTATTTATGAATTGTATTAACTGAGAATGTAAGATATGTGAGGATGTAGTTTTAAGGGTTGTGTTTGAAAGGACATGAGTTAGTGTTAAAGCGAATAAGGGTAGTATTCTGGAATACAACAGAAGTAATGACGTTAAATTGGTCAGCTTTAGTTTGACAAGCACTAAGCTTGGTTACAACTTAATTAAGAAGAGAGTTTATCTCGTCAAAAGAGAACAAGTTATCATTATTTAGAGTTTCAGTTGGATTTTTCTTAGTGTGTGTCGTATCACTGTTGGAAGGTTGCTGGGTTTGATGGAGGCCAGAAGCCCAGGTGGATGAAGGAAGTGAAGGTTGACGCACAGATCGTGGTAGTGGAGGAAAATTTTCAGGGGGGAAACGGTCTGGCAGTGGCTGCTGTCTATCACTCGGAGGCTGTAGGAACGTTTTACTTCCTGCACCACGTCCACGTGGGGATAATTTGCGGCGAATATATAGGTACTGCCTTCGGCTAATGTATTCAGGATCTGTGGATTTATGAAGCCCACTGCAATTTGCACACTTGATGACCTCATTTGTTTTGCAGTCGGATGTTTTGTGGTTTTCAGAACAGATTGCACAGAAGCTATTAATGTGACAATGCATCGAGCCGTGGCCGTAAAGCTGGCAATTATGACATTGCGTGACCTTACCTGAATGATGTTTTTTGAAGTCCCATCGAACGATGGTTTTAAATAAAGTAGAGTAGTTACGTTTGAGTTCATTTAATTTAATAGTACTGCGTTGAATGTAGACGATGTACAGGTAGTGTTTGTACAGGGCTTTTGTTGACGAATTTAATGTGATGGTTTTAACATCTATGCACTTAATCCCGAGTGTAACTAGTTCATTTTTCATTATGTTATTGCTAATTAGATCTAAACCGGATAACACTACCTTTACCCCTGGGCACTTCAGACCACTGTGTCGTGTCAGCTAAATTTCCTCTAACCAACAGTAACGTTAATGAGAAAGCTCCCAAAAGAACAGTATGCTTCTACGAGAAAGCCAACAGGGAAGGTCTGAACGACTTTTTTGGGAGGTTAAATTGGTAGTTATTTTTCCTCAATAACGATCTTCACTCTATAGCGGACACGTTGACACGTTCTACTTGGCATGCAGACCTTTATTCCACACAGAGTAAAGAATATCAAACCCAAGAGAAATATGTGGTTGAGTTTCCGGTTGTATAAATCAAACAACACTGAAGAAAACCGGAAAAGATTTAAGAGAATTAGAAATGACTGCAATGCGTATATTCAATGCGCCAAGTTCTTGCATGAGCAGAGCGTGAGACAAAAAATACTACACTCTCCAACAGGCAGTAGAAACTTCTGGGCATTCGTGAAAAACATTCAAAACTCAGTCTCTTCATCCATTCCATCGCTTATAGTCAATGACAAACCAGTCACGACTGCAATAGAGAAGGCGTATCTACTTGCTGCACATTCTGCAGCCAACTCTACGCCGCCTGATCCCACATCAGTTCCACCGCAACTTGAGCATAAGCAGCACACCATGAGCCAGATTTGCTTTCGAACACGTACTCTTGCCCGCGCACTCAAAGAGCCAAACGCAAACAAATTCGTTGGTCCGGACGGCATTCCCCCAATCCTCTTGAAGAGATGTTCCTCTTCATCCTCTAAACCAGTGTGGAAACTCTTCCATTTGTTTTATTCTACTGGCCATTTCCCAAATAGATGGAAGTCAGCCAACATTCCCAAAAAGGGCGACAAATCATCCCTTTCTCCTTATCGACACATAGCACTAACTTCTATTTTCTCGAAGGTAATGGAATCACTTATCAACCGTTAACTTTCGAAATATTTGAAATCAAATGACCTCCTCAATGACCGGCAATATGGCTTTCATCGCAACCGGTCCACAGAAGATTTTATGACGTACCTTACCGAAAAGTGGAGCCATTCCATCCACTACTCCGGAGAAAGCAAGGTTGTTGCACTGGATATCTGGAAAGTGGTCGACAGTGTTTGGCATCCAGCCCTATTATCAAAATTGCATTCATATGGAGTAGACAATTCCCTGATCCATTGGATAAGAGACTATCTTTCTGACCGTTCAATTCAAGTGGTTCTTGATGGTGTCAAATCTGTCTCCCATCAAATTAATGCGGGTGTTCCCCAGGGTTCGGTACTCTCACCCACTCTCTGCCTGATCTTTATAAATTATCTCTTAGCAATTACTCACAACCCAACTCACTCGTTTGCTGATGATAGCACGTTTAGTTTCTCATACTCAAACGAACACTCCCGTCCAAACTCTTCGAACGTCACTACCAATCAGCAAATTAGGCTTGATACATTGAATTCCGACAGCAAGAAGAGTAGAATTCAATGCCCAAAAACTCAGTGCTGTCTCTTGTCGTCAAAGGCGAGCCCCAAAGTAAATATACTGTCTTTGAACGGCACTTGCATCGATGAAGTCAAGGAACTATCAATCCTCGGCACTCGAATTAATTCGACTCTTAACTGGAATCACCACATATTTGAAGCTGCGAAAAGTGCAGCCAAATGTATGTTATAGGGTTCCTTAAGAGATGCAAAAGATACTCCACTCCATCCAACCTGGCCCCTATTTACAAGGCGTATATTCTTCCAAAAGTGGAGTTCAACTACCATATTTGGTCAGGCACATCCAAAACTGGACTACACGTGCTCGACAGGATGCAAAAACGAGCAGTGAAACTTAATGGGGACCAGCCGTAAGTCGATGAATTCCGTCGTTGGAACACCGGCGCAACGTATCATGCCTATCTCCTTTCTATAGGTATTAACACGGCCGTTGCTCAACTGAACTTGCTCAATGTGTTCCGCCCCTTCAGAGATTTTCCCGCGATACCCGTCAATCTGTGAATGCGCATCAGTTCGCATTAAAAGTGGAGTTCAGGCGCACAAATAAACATTCTTTAGCCGAACCACACGAATGTGGAATGTTCTGCCTGATCATGTGTTTCCTGGCCATTGTGATGTCCAGACATTCAAGACCAATATACATCGACACCTCCTCTCCTTATCCACTTCCTCTCCATCCGCTCGCACTGTGCTCATACATTTAAGGGTACTTCAAAATCCCCTTTTGTGCGCGCGTTAGTGTGTACAAAAAAAGTTTTCGTTGTTTTCTTTGTGTTCTCTCGCCTTCTCCTGATCTCGACTTATTATCTTTGTTGCCGTTGACGTTTTATTTGTTATTCGGCGCCAACGCCTTTTTTCAAAGTAATTTATGCAAAGTAGTTTATGCAAATTAACTACTTGATGATATTTATTTCCTTTACAGGTAGAGAGGGGAAATTTGCGGAAATTAGTGGGTGCTGGGCGAGGACATGGACGCCAGATCCGTACTACAATCCTTTAACTACATTGGGTCAGTCGAAGCACTCGATAACAATATGGAAGAAGGAATACGCGACCGGCTGATCAAATCCAACAAAGCCTACTATGGTCTATAAAGGCTGTTTAGATCCCGAAATTTATCCAGGACATCCAAGCTACTACTGTACAAAACCATGGTCTTACCAGTACTCATGTATGGATCCGAGACATGGGTGCTCAATAGAAGGCACTCTGAACTCTTAGCCGCGTTGAGAGGAAGGCCTTAAGAAGAATTGTTGGCCCCGTATGTGAGGGAGGACGATTCCGGCGATGCTACAACCATGAGTTTTACGCGATCTACTTTGAAGCTAACGTTGTAAGAAAAATCAATCACCGGTGGGCGGGACAACTAGCTCGAATGAGCGAAGAGGATCCTGCCGGAAAGACATCTGTGCCAGGATGTATGGAAAGCGACAGCGTGGCAGACCTTGTCTCCAAACTGGATGACATCGGCTCGAAATCGGGACTGGTGGAGACATTTTTTAAATAAGGCCAAGACCGGATCATTTTTTGATCACTTTCGTTTTTTATGCCAATCGATTTGTAAGAGGATTTTATGGATTAACAGATTCGGTTTTGCAACCCAGTCTATTTTCGAAATTATATTCCTGTAGAGTTGACGCCAAATTGAATCTTTGTGGCCGTTCAAGTCAAGTGCTTTTGGATGGCTTCAAATCTGGGTCATCAAATTAATGCTGGTGTTTTTCAAGGCAGTCTATTCTCACCTACTCTTTTGTACATTTTTAAAATGGATTTATAGTAAACTTCTATTTTCTATTGCTCATTTTCAATTACTTTTTTCTCTTCTTATGTTGTTCTTTATTTCCTGATATTATGTGCATGCCTTCCTTCCTCTTCTTCCTTTGCCTGTCTTCCTCTCCCCTTTTCTTTCTCTCTGACCACCATCCATTTACTACTTGTCTTTCCGACCAACTTTATGCCTCCTCTCTCTGCCTTTCGTCACTTTTTCTCACCCTGGATAAATTAAATTGACCGCTCATTGAGTTTAATGAAAATACCCAAAACAAACACGACTTCATTATATTCGTAGCTTATCAACAACTGGCTTATTAACTGAGTAATTACAACATTCATTAGCTGACACCCGTAAATGAATTGGGCAAAATCATAAATAAACAATTAATGAACAATCGAAACATCATTTAAAATTGGATAAGCAAATGTTTGTACAACTTTAACGCTTCTGTCTTACACTGAGTGCTTTTTAATTTTACAATCAACCAACATACAGAATCATTTAATGTCCGTATCAAGGATAAAAGTCGACTAATTGACAAAAGATACACAACATAAATAACTGATAGGCCCGAGCTACATACATTAAGAAAAAGGAAAAGACAAAAAAAAAAAAAACACCAACTGCCAAAAAGAACGACAATGCGATCTTTTCTCGCTGAATCGCCCTTCAACCAAACTTGTCTTTAATTGAGCTTGAACGTGGGACGAAGGGCATTTGGCCGCCTTTCGCATACTCCTTGAATCTTGCGAACGATAGCAGCCACGGTTCGCGAATTAAGAACCAACCACAACTGCAGGTTCACGGGAATTCATGCGGAGTGTTGAGTTAATTTATATATTCAAGAAAACCGACTTACAACCATTAAAGCTGTTTAGCTTGTGTAGATACTATCCAACCATCAGGTTGATAAAATTTGGATACCACTCTCGGATTGCTTCTGCTTCTGGGGCAGGAGTTTTCCGGTTTTTGTTGTTAATTGCGTTTCCTTTTGGTTTGGATTATCCTTGACACTAATTTGTGGCATCTGATTCGCGTTGACATGGAACAAGTGATATTGATATTGTATTGAGAGGAACCTGCAATTCAGGTATGAAGGTTACTGGCTACATGCTGTCTGGACCAATTCTCTATTGTAGCTCAGTTCTGTGGTTTTAGGTGGACTACTATAAAAGTTCTCAGTTATTCTTTTCAGCATATTCTTTCTTTGTTTTTTCTGGATAAAAAGAGACCAATGGAAATAAAGTGATAGGATAGTTCGTAGTAAATCAACATTTTAGAATTTTACTATATGAGGGTCGTTCAATAATTCTTTAGAAAATGACTTTTAGATGAGGACGCTTTTTTATTACTTCGCTCCACCGGTAGAATAACAGCTCTTCTGTTATTGGTTTTTCTTTTTCTAATGTCACGTGCATGTAAAAAGTTATTGGTGTTCCTTTTGTCAAGTAATTGATGAAGAAGTGGGCATCCAATTTTTTTTTTCATCATCTTCGCTTTCTTTAGAGTACGTGGGGTTTCAAAAACCTGCTGTTTTGGTTATTTTTCTGTCTCGGGTGTGTAGTAGTATATTCATAATAATATATCGGCATAGAACATCGTCTCCTCGATAGTATAGTGGTTAATATACCCGCCTGTCACACGGGAGACCGGGGTTCGCTTCCCCGTGGGGGAGCCTCCGGCGCAAGACTAATGACCTTGCAAAAAAAAAAAAAAAAAAAAAAAAACAAATCATTATGGAAAATTTAACAACCCTCAGGACTTGCTAAATAAGGCCAAGACCGGTTCCCGGTTGTAGTGCCGATGATGATGATAGAACATCGTCACGACTGAAAAGCGCCAAAACAGTCTCGGAGTCGATCACACAATAGAGTACATTCTCCACCGCGCGATTCCCAAGAGTTTATTCACACCCAAATTTTCGGACGACTGTCTGCTGAGTAATGGTGTTTGTTGGTGAATTGTCCTGTGAATATGATCTTTACTAAAAACAAACCATTTTTGATAATATGAGCAACAGATCTTGGATTTTCTGGGAATTTATTAAACGATTCTCGTACTTTCAACATCTCTCGTTCCCTCTGGTAACATGACTTTCTTTACCGAAGTTTGCGATCATTGATGAGTTCAATTTCGGATCCTTCCTATCATTACTAGTTTGTTCATTAAGTCTTTGGTCCGATACATAGATGGCGTCACCAGGTTCGAATCGAGACAACCGAGCCAAATGATATCTATCTAGCCTTAGCCGTGTCATCCACTTTTACTACTGAGTCGTCTAATACGATATCAAGGATTTTGTAAATATTTAGTGGCTACCTTTTTAGGGCGATGGTTGCCTATCTAAAGGTTGTTTATCAGAAGTGCTTGTTCGACCACGTTTGAATTTACCAGATAAATTATGTCTATGGCTTATATTTACCACAACGTTTGTCATGCTATTCCCTTGTTGGCACTGAGTCTTTTCCTATTTAAAAATTCACCGTTTTCTGTTGCTACGCAAAGTACAAACGTTTTTCCTTCAAAAGATAATCACCGACGAATTATTACATGAAATTGGTTCAAATTTCGATAGTTATCGTTTGAAAGATGAGTGGTAAGAATATATCGACTTAAACCTATGATGTCATCTACCAGGTGTATGCATATGTTATTTCCGGTTTAATTGAGAGACGGCGCCAGCAAAAAGTATGCGGCGTATTTATTTGACACATATGTCATTTTTTTCGTCTGCGGTTTAACTACAAACACACACAAGTGGTGTTCACCAAAAACTAGCGTCTTTGTTTTATCGTTCAGTGATCATGTCGAGTTTTGTGCCTGAAAAAGAACATTTGCGGCACCCATTGCTTTTTTTATTTAATCAAAAGAAAAAGGCTGTCGAAAGTCATCGTTTGCCGGTAGAAACAAATGGTGAGCACACTCCAACAATTAGAGCAATGAGACATGGGTTCGACAATTTAAAAGTGGTGATTTCAATGTGAAAGACAGTGAGCGCTCTGGTAGACCACAAACATGCGAAGACCAGCAATTGCAGGAGTTATTGGTTGATGATCCTATAGCGCATTGCAACGATAGTGAAGAACGTGTGATTCGAACTGACGTTATGGCGGTTAGAATCACTAAAACTTGAACCAATGCTCAACACATCAGGCCACTGGCGGGTGTACGAATTCGATTTCTAAACCCAATTCCACTCAACTGATGTGGAATTGTTAAGTTATCGCTATGGTATACGGCTCTGATGCCTATGCTTATTCGAATTTCCTTTCGGCGTTCTTCACTATTTGCTTACATATTGTGTGTGTATCTGTTAGAAACGTTACATGTGTCACAAGAAATAATCAGCAGACGTTTACGACAAATGGAGAAGATCAATAAACTCGGTAAATGCGTCCCATACGATTTGAATGAATGTCAAATGGAAAATCGCAAAGTAATTTGTGAAATGCTGCTTCAACGCCATGCATTTTGCATCAAATTGTGATGGGTGGCGAAAAATGGATTTATTTTAAAAATCCGAAACGGAAAAAAATCGTGGCTTTCCTCTGGCGAAGCCGGTCCTTCAACGCCAAGGCCAAATCGCTTCAGCAAGAAGACCATGCTCTGTGTCTTGTGGGACCAAAGCGGTATTGTGTATTATGAACTCTTGAAGTCCAGCGAAACCGTTAATACACAACGCTATCGTTGTTACGGACCTCGGGTCCATGCCCTCGCCCAACAACTAATCCATGAATTTTCCCCGGTGAATCACTTAACCGCATGGGTAGTCACCGCAGAAAAAATTTTTCCTCCACTGCGGATAAAAAATCTAAAGTCCTCAAGAGTGTCAATGCATACCGGAAATATGTGAGGAGTTTAACGACATATTTCACTTCAAAGGTGACCTCCTGACATATACCAGTGCTAGAACGCATGAGATACCGGTGATACAGAATCAAGCACCGATAAATCAACGAATGTACCGTCTGCCTGAGTGCAAGAAAGAGGTGATAAACGAGCAAGTACGGGATATGCTGAAGAATGGTATCATTCAACCAAGCAAAAGTCCGTGGAACTCACCGCTATTGGTAGTTCCTTAGAAAGCGGGCCCCAATGGAAAAGCTCGATGGCGAGTTGTGGTCGCCCTCAGGAAACTGAAGGACAAAGCCATTGCTGACGCGTACCCTCTCCCTCGAATAGAGGATATTTTGGAGCAGCTTGGTCACTCACGCTATTTTTCCACGTTCGATTTAGCCAGCGGCTACCACCAAGTATTAGTGGATCAGAAGGATCGAGATATGACAGCGTTCAGTACAAATTACGGGCATTATGAGTTCAAACGTATGCCATTCGGACTGCTAGTATCAGGGATTTCCCCATTCCCAAGACGCTAAAGAACGTCCAATCGTTTCTAGGCTTGGCGAATTATTATCGAAAATGTATTCCGAATTTTTCAAAGATAGTACACGCCTTAACAAACTTGATAAGGAAGGATGTTAAATTTACCTGGTCGGACAAATGTCAACAAGCATTTGATAACATAAAGGATTTATTGATCTCGCCGCCACTATTAATCTACCCAGATTTAACCAAACCTTTTAGTCTGACCACGGATGCTAGCAATGAAGCCATGGGTGCCGTACTATGCAAAGGTGAAATCGGTAACGACCAGCCAGTCGCATAAGCCAGCCGAACCTTGAATAAGGAGGAAGGGAATTACTCTACCATTGAGAAAGAGTTGTTAGCAGTTGTGTGGGTGGCTAAGAATTTCTACTGTTATTTACAGGGGCGAAAATTCACCATATAAGCGGATCACAAACCACTAACGGAGTATTTAACGTGAAACACCCCACGTCACGATTACTAAGGTTCCATCACAAGCTACTGGAGTTCGACTACCAAATCGTGTACAAACTCGGTAAATATAACACCAATGCGGATACATTGAGCCGTATTGCACGAAATTGCGACGGCACTTCCACATTACAAAGGTGCAATGTAGTAACACGCGCCCAAGCTAAAAAGCTAAAGGCAAGCGAAGGAACTCACGATAGTCCAAATGACGATGTTATATTTTTTACCCGGACTCCCGGGCGTTCCCCTGAGGTTGGCCTTTCACAGCTGAGGGACGTGGGTTGGGGACTTCTGAGGTGTTAGGTCGGTGGAAGGCGGCTTCCGACCGTTGGTTCCCCTGGGTCAGCCCGTGGCCAGGCGGCTGCCGAGTGGTGGTTTGGCGGATTTTCGCCTTTAGTCGTCGGAGTGTTCCGCCGAACACTGTTCAATACTTACACGGAGCGTAAAACTGCACACAAGTAAAACACTGAGATGTGAGTTTTGTCAGCGACAAGTAAGAACGTTTATTTTTCACTTTAAGTTTTACCTACTTAAGAATAGGACCAGCGACAATCTACACTCGAATATTTATATACCACTCTAGCGTTGTTTATTTGCTGTTACTGTGTTCAATTCGTACTACTCGTATTCACATATACAAATATTTTCCTTTCCTTCGCACGACAACACACGATAATCTAGACACACGTCACCTTCGAATACTCTAGTTTCTTACGCACGACAACACACGTTAATTTTTCTTTTCTAAATTTTGCTACGCGGACCGACTACCTCGTGGGTTCCTCTCTGTTCGACCTCCTAGGTGGGGTTCGCTGTGCTGCTGCTCGATATAGACTGTCTGTCTGCCCACACAGATACCCAGATTCCCTTATTCCGGCTGCATCCACAAAAGGAAATCTCTCATCCTGTCTGCTAACAGATTTTCCCATCGTATCTGTTAGCAGCGTAAAACTTCCCTTTGCATCTCAAAGGAAGAATTTTCCATCGGATCTGGAAAGGGAGAAAGTCATTGACGCATACATCCTTATATGATTATCACCATCCGTGGTGGTGATCGAAGTTCGGATCGACGGTTGTCGATCGTGTGCCGCTTCTATTTGCATAGCACATCTGGCGCGCGGAACGGAGATGATTGTTCGGGCGTAGAGCCCGTGGTTGTTGGCCTTTTGTAAACACAACCGAAATCCATTAGATCCTTCTAATGGGTGTGAAATTCTTACAAAGGAATCGTGGGACCGGAGTATTTCCTTTGTTGGCGTTGGTCTTGTAAATCTTCCGAATTATCTTGTTGCGGTAATTACGGTTGTTTACCATTTTTGGCAGCGGATAGGCGATATGCTTTCTTGCATTTAGCTGCCAGCGTATGCATCCGTTGTTATCTATCTACCGAAAATGGTAATTCCTGGTAAACATCGTGCAGATGTTTAAGATGGGAGATATGTATGCGATGCTTTAGGTGTTGGATTTTTGGGTTCTTGCACGGAATTAGAGGTGCTAATTGCCTTTAGCTACCCGAGTATGCCTCCCTGGTTCGGTTAATTTACCGAAAATATAATTCCTTGGAAACATCGTGCAGATGTTTCGGATGGAAGATTTATGGCCTGTAATCTGGGATTGTTTTTGCATACTATGAATGGATGCGTTGATTCGATACTGAACGTTTTTGAACGTTAAGTTCCTTGTTTTTTTTATGTCGGGTTCAACATTGTTGCAGCTTCCTATGCCCTTGTTACAGGTCTGATTAGGAGCTTTGGGGACACGTGTCTGTGGGCCCATGTAATGGATAAGGTAAGTAAGTTCCTTGAAGGTTTGGAACCTTACCTGGGCGGAATTGTGCATTCGTAGGACGCTACAGTGGAGTCCGTGCTTAATGGCTTCCGGTGCGTTAAGCCCATGTGCTTTGTTGCGCTTAGTAAAAACAATTTATTGGTTCCTTACCTGGTTGTCCTTCGGGTCACTTTCGAGTTCCCGGTCCAGCTGGAGGAGTGAGAGGAGGCGAACAGGGTGCGTCCAACCTCTTGCAACCTTTTAGAAGTATCTCCGATGAGAAGTTTGTATAACAAATGAGAAGCCTTTTGTTTTTTGGTGTTCCTTGGTTTTATTAAATTTACTAGTACAATGTAAGCTTCCGCACTGCTGCTTCTAATTCCGCAGTCCTTTTTTATACCTAATATCCAAATCAAAATTTGCATATCTTCCCACGGTTCATTGGTTACTTCCAGACAGCTAGCCGATGCTAGTCCCAGTCGAAGGCCATGCCAACGACGATGAGAATTGCAACGTTGCAATTTTTACCGCCAGTCACACTGAGGCGGCAACCTTACCCCGACTCTGGCTGCAGATCCAACCCAAGGCCATGGAAAAATTTCGATTCAAGGTGATGCGAATCTGATTTGCCCATAGCAAATAGCATGCATTTGCATGGGTGGAATTACCTTGAAGGTGATGGGGTGTTGGGTGGTCATCTTGGGGATGAGCATTTTTTGTTTGCTTGTAGGGCATAGATGGAATGCGAGAATTGCAGAATTGCAATTCTGATTATGAGAACTGGAAATGCGTTTAGCAACAGGTAGACATGTGATAAGGTTTCACAGAAATCCAAAAGGATTTCATCGGTTGGAGCAGGAAATTATATTTGATGCTACACCGAAAGAATTCTTTCGGTTTAAAGTTAATAAAAGATGTCCCATATGCAACTTTATTGTATTTGCAGAATTTTGCGTATACCATAGGAGTTCTGCGTGTAACAAATTTATTAGATTATGGGCTACATCCGTATAGTATAAATATCACATGGAATGTATTGGAAATTTGCGTGCAGCAAAGTGCAATACACATGTTATATGTACATATACGGTACATTATTGGAGTATTGGATTTCTGCGTGTAACAACGACAAGTCTTCTCTTCACGAGAATCTCATTCCGGCCTGCACAGAAAAAGGAATGGAGATAACAAATCCTGAAGACATCCAATTCCTACCCCGGGAATACTAGGATCCTCCCTTGGGTGGCCGCCTAGGAGTAAGCAAAACGTATAATAAAATCCGTAGACATTTTTGGTGGAAGAACATGATGCGCGACATAAAGCAATACAACAAAGTATGTAAAACATATCAAACCATCAAATCTTCACCGAACTTACGCATACCCATGGTAATAACCGACATTGCAAAGAGACCTTTTGAAAAAGTATACTTAGATGTAGTAGGTCCTCTTGATCGCACTCCAACCGGCAATCAATATATACTCACATTTCAAGATAATTTGTCTAAGTATATAGATTGCTACGCCCTGCCAGATGTGGAGGTAGAAACGGTGGCCACAGTCTTTTTTGGCCTCCCGATCAGGGAAGCAATTTCCTAAGCAGTTTGTTTAAAAGCGTGTACAAACTGCTCCGTATTAAAAAACGACTGACCTCAGCGTACCATCCATAATCGAATGGAGCATTAGAACGAGCCCATCGCCCACTCATAGATTACCTGCGAAGTATTGTGGATGGAAATTCTCAATTATGGGACCAGCACCTGAGGATGGCAACATTCGTATACAAAACCAACATACACGAAGGTACTAAACTTACGTAAATCGACTGTCTATTTGGGTTCATCCCGGAGGTACCAACTAGTATAAGGCAACCTCTGGGACCGGTATTTTTTCATTTTTTTTTTTTTTCATTTTTAAACATTTTTTTATTTTCTTTCTATATTCTTAGTTTCTAAATTAAAGGCTAGACAAAAAATGCTTAAATTCTAGCTTAAATAGCTTATATAATAACTTACTGGTCCTTCGCAGACGCTCTAAGCTAAACATTACTTAATATTTGTATAATTTGCCTTTCGGCGACAGAACTTTGTGACAATACTTATAATTATTTGAAAGAAAGAGAAAAATTTGAAAAACGTTGTCAATTTTTTTTGTTTTTTTTCTTTTTTCTTAAAATTTAACTTACTTAACTTACCTAAACTTATCTACTTTTTTTTTTTTTTTTTTTAATTTTAAATAAAATCACTTAGCTTAACTTAACTTAAATCTTATACTACCCTAATTCTAGAAAAGCTAAGTCTATGTAAGCTAGCTGATGATAGTGTGATTCTATACCGACTTTGGTATCCAGGTCTTTATATGCCATTCAACCACCAGAACTGTTGACGCTGTCTAATACTATCGTCCCGGTCTCTGTGGGAGATAGCCCTACTGAAGCGCAGGAGCTCTTCTTCGGTGCGCGTTACTTCCCTGTCGTAGCACAATCGCCCGTCTACGGATGATCTACTTACATGATAGATCAGCGGAATTCCGGATCTATCCTGTATAAGCCCTTTCATGTCCAAATCAAGGAACGCCTCTGGTGGGACAAAACCGATGCGACGCACGTTCTCATAGTACAGGGTATTTGGATAATAAGCCCCGAAAATTAGGTCATTGCACAAGCATATTGCTCTCGCAATATGTCCTCTGATTAATTTAATCATAAAATTATCCACCCTATTTATGCAGGCTTCATTATATAAAGTCTCATTTGAGTAGTACTTTTTGTATTCCGAATCCGGTGTTCGATATAATCTGAGACAGGTTCTGAGACACTTCCTTTCGAACACCCGAATCTTTTCCGTCAAATTTGGACCTATGTTAAACCATACTGGACAGCCATATATGAGCATTGGCCTGATTAGCGTCATGTAGCATATGACTTTTACCCTGCTGTCAAGTTGGCTACTGTGAAATAGCTCCTTGTCATAGCAAACGTTTTTCTAGCCTTGATCAGAGCAGCCTCTACATGTCTGTTGAAATACAGATATTGGTCTAGCCAGATGCCCAGGTATTTAACTAAACTCTTGGTTTACAGTTTATCTCCATGCGGTCCCACGATAAATAGCTTTCGCCAGTTTTTCCTTGTGTCGTTCGTGGCTTTATATAATGGGGTTCTAAATAGGATGGCTTCACATTTCTGGAAGTTGATCTTAAGTTTCCAGTTGTCGCAATAGCGCTGCACGTTGTTGAAATCTCGCTGTATTAAACTATTTATGATCTCAACTTTCGGAGCTGTTCTGTAAATTATGAGATCGTCTGCGTAGGCAATAGCCTGCGGAAGTGCATCTAATAAGTCGCTAATGTAAATGTTAAAAAGAATCGGAGAGAGTACCGCACCCTCTTGCAAGCCATTCTTGATATTATACGTTTTATTAGAGGTCACATTACCACTTTTGACCACGAACCTCCTGTCCTTTGACATATCGTAAAGTACATATAGTAAAGGCTTATGTATGCCATGTCTGACCAGTTTGTAATACAACCCTTCGATCCAGACGGTATCAAAGGCTTTTTCCAAGTCGACCAGACAGGCACCTGTGCATTGGTTCCTACATTTATTCCATTGTATGTCCGAGACCAGTTTAGCTGCGGCATGTGTGGTTTCATGACCCGCCCTTAAGCCAAACTGGTTATTTGGAATAATGCTATTGTCGTCTACCCATTTTAGCAGAGCTTTGTTAATGATTTTTTCAAATACCTTACTGATGCTTGGGAGTAAACTTATCGAACGCATGTTCATTGGGTTTGTACAGTCTTTGCCCTTTTTTGCGATGGGCCGGTATATAACTATGACAGTTACCATAAGCTATTGAAGTACAAATCAACATATGTACGAAATAGCAAGGCGTAATCTGTTAACTTCCAAGAGGAAGTCTAAGGGGTATTACGACAATAAGACACACCCATTCACGTTCCATGTGGGCGATAAGGTTGTCGCGTCAGGCGCGAACAAAGCAGTTCAAAGCATCACAGTTGTTTTTTGTTGTTGTTATATTGTTAATTAGTATATTATATTTGTTCATATTGTTAGTCATTTCTTGTTGTTATAATTTATAATTTAGTTATAATTAATTTGCATGTTTGGCAGCACTTGCCCTTTTTGTTATCGTTTGTTATTTAGTTTTGTGTTGTTATAGTTACTGTTATTGTTGTTGTCAGTTTTGCGTTATGCAAATCAGAGTTTTTTCGTTTTGTGAATCATTTTTGTCGTGTAATAAAATTGATCTTTTTTCGTTTTATCGATTCGTTTTTGTGTGATTAATTCGATATCGCAGTCGTTCGCCTTTTCGATAAACGAACCGAAAGTAAACAAAGGTTTTAATACGAAATGCGCGAAAACAAGGAAAATTAGCTCCCATATGGATGGGGTCCCTATCATCATCATCATCATCATCGGCACTACAATCGGGATCCGGTCTTGACCTTATTTCGCAAGTCTCTCCACGGGTATCTGGTCCATATTAAAGACTTGCTAAATTGTCCATAATAATTTGTTTTTCCGGGCAGGGTTATTAGCCTTGCGCTAAAAGAGGGGTCCCTATAAGGTAGTGCACATAAAAAGCCCGGTAAATAGCGTAGTAAAGGTAGGGAGAAGAAACGAGGTGGTGCACAACAACAGGCTGAAACCCTACTACGAAGAGAGGTGGCCAAAAATTGACGCACCACAGCCGGTGTAGGATTCCACGCTACACTCTATATTTTGTAGCCGAGCTCCATTCCTATTCTAAGAATGAAGCTACCAATATCTCGTGTCCATGCCTTCGCCCAACAACTAATCCACGAATTTCCGCTCTCTACCGGTCAATTAGAAATACCTTCAAGAAGATAATTTGCATAAACTACTTTATGCAAATTCTAGTTGCAGAAAAAATAATAATAAAGGGCGTTGGCACCGAATAAAAAAATAGAAAAACGTCAACGGCAAACAGATTTTCAGTTAGATTTTGAATCAGGATTGAGTAAGAACAGAAAAAAAAAACAAAAATCAGTCCGAAAATAAAATTGCGAAAGAATTTCCGACATCCATCGCGAGTGCAACATCAATACACACTAACTTTTTTTTTTTTTTTTTTTTTACATTTCTGTATTTATTGACCATCAATAATTTTTACAATAAGCAATACAGATAACTTATGATACTTTAGCTATAATTGTTTACATATACTTACTAGTACATTTTTCAAACAATATGATAGGAGTTATATATTGATTATGGATTAAGATTGTACTGGGTAGAGCTTCCTGGAAAGGTTAGAAAACCAGTATATAGTTATTTACTTAACCTATGCTAATTTACTTAACTTAGTCTAGTTACCTAATTATTATTGAAATAAGTTAGTGTGGTGTGGAAGGGGGAAGCATAGTGATCAATATGTAGGTTATGGGTTAGTGAGGATATTATCAGTGTTGACGTCCGGCGCCGTGCTTCCTCTTTCGAGGGAAGAGCGGGGACCTTTTATTTATTGCTTTATTTAATGTTCTTTCATCAATTCGCGTTTTGTTTTATTTCAATTCTTGATATAAAGTTGTCCGTTTTTGAATTGAAAAATTGTTTCTTTTCTTTTATTGTGTGTTACTTTGTTTATTTTTATTACAGCTTCTCCTTTTTTTTAAATAACAAAACTCAAACTAAAACTTACAATTCAATTGCTAACTCAAACAATTGTTCCACTGTAATCTCCAACTAGAACTCTCAAACTAAACTTCTTCTTCCAACTGCCAAAACTAAACTCTACTAACTTCCAATATCAACTGATTTTACAAATGAATTTTTCTCTACTTATAGAACATTGTGTTCTAATTTACTGTAAATTATAATATGAACAAAACAAATTTTCTCAAAGTATTCCTTTAGTTTCTGTGACTTTTAAATTGAATAAAATTTGAACGAAAATCAAAGTGCTCTGTTTTGAAATAAAAAGGGGCAAGTTATGAAAAGGGGCATGTTATTAAATGTGCTGTAACTGGCAATATTGTGAATATTTATGAATGGTATGTATTAAGAGAGAATGTAATATATGTTAGGGGAAGTTTTTAAGGATGTGTAAGGAGATTCAGTGTTAAATTTAATAAAGGGTAGTATCCTGGAATACAACATCTGTCAGGGATGTGGGTTGGGGAACTACTTTCCGTTTGTTCGTTGAAACGGAAAATATTGGAGAAGGGTTGAATATTACTATATTTAAATTGGTGAGGTGAAAGCTCTGTATTGTGGTATACAATCTCATTTGAGTTATTAACCAATCTGCCAGAGGTGAAGAACGTTCTGATGTGGAGACAGTTCGGGTAGGCAGTTCGGTTATCTGACGGAGTCGATGTGGGCGCATTTATTATCGGGTTGGGATTATTGGGAAGATTTTCGATAAATTTGATGGACAGTTCGAGGAAGCGTCGATCTATACGTTCAATATTAGCGGCATAGTAGAGCGAACTACTGTTGTAATATTTGTGGGAGTTGGGATGTCGGTTGAGGCCAGTGATCAGTCTGAAGCATTTCCTTTCGAAGATGCGTAGCTTCTCCATTTGGGCGGGTGTGATATGGTACCATATCGGGCATGCATATGTGAAAGTGTGTCTGATTATCTGTTTGTAGATAAGTGATTTAACTTTGGGAGAGAGACCATTCGGCTTGTACATCACTTTTCTGCAGAGATTAAGTTGAATTGCGGCTTTGCGAATCGAGTTTTTGGCGTGGGCGGAGAAGGACACATTGTTGGTGAAGGTTATTCCCAGGTACTTTAAGGTTTTGGAGGGTTTAATTATATTGTTATTTAACTTGATTCTGATTTTGTTATGGCAGCGTATGGTGTTGTTAGTACAATTCGCATTTCTGCCTTTAAACACTATGAGTTGATTTTTGGCTGGGTTGAGTCGGATTTTCCACTTAGTAAAATATGCTGAGAGATTCGGGAGATAGCTGTTAATACAGTTTCTTGCCTCCTTGACAAACTTGTTGCTTGAATAAATTAAAGTGTCATCGGCATAGTTCAGCATTACTGTATTAGGTGATAGTGGCTGCGGGGTGTCTGAAGTATAAAGGAGGTATAATAATGGTCCGAGAATGGAACCTTGAGGAACACCTGCGGTTATACTGTATGGTGTCGAAAGAGTTGAATTTATTTTCACCATGAACTTTCTATCAGAAAGGTAGGAAACGAGAAGTTTTATGGTGTGGGTGTTTAATCCGAACATTGAATGTAACTTGTATAGCAGTCCTGCAATCCAACGCAATCGAATGCGTTTGCTATGTCGAGAGAGACGCATATTGTTGGGGATTGGTTTTGGAGATTCATTGTCACATTATGTGTCAGTTTTAGCAGAGCATGACAAGTTGAGTGTTTTGGACGAAAGCCAAATTGAGAATTCGGGATAAGGGAGTTGTCTCTAGCAAATGAGAGAAGATTTTTGTATATCTTACATTCCAAAACCTTACTAAGTAAATTTAGCTGTGATATGGGACGGGAGTTGGGCTCCTCGATAGTATAGTGGTTAGTATACCCGCCTGTCACCCGGGGACCGGGGTTCGATTCCCCGTCTGGGAGCCTCTGGCGCAAGACTAATGACCTTGCCCAGAAAAAATAAATCATTATGGAAAATTTAACAAGCCTTAGGACTTGCTAAATAAGGCCAAGACCGGTCCCCGGTTGTAGTGCCGATGATGATGATGATGATGGGACGGAAGTTAGCCGGGTTGTTGGAAGAACCCGACTTACTAATAGGGACTATCACCGCTGTTTTCCAACATTTTGGGAAATGTAAAGCGTTTATTATGTGGTTGAGAAGAAGGAGAATGGGGAGTAAGTTCTCCGGGTGAAGTCTTTTAAATAGAAGGTTAGGGATTCTATCCAAGCCTGTAGATTTTTTATTTTTACGCGAAGTAATCAATTCAAATAATTCTGTAAAGCTTAGGAATGTGTCGGTTCCCATGGGATGTGACGCTTTATTGGTTTCGTTGAATTCAGTAATGAATGGTGGGAAGGATGGCTCCAGTGTGCGTGAGATGAATTCATTCACGGTGTCGTGGAAATTAGTGACTGGGAGGGAATCGTTTTGTTTATGAGTTTTACAGAAGTGTTCAGCGAGACAGTTTGCTATATCAGTGCCCGATTGGGCGATGTTACTGTTAGTTGGTTGGATGAGATAGTCTATTCGAGGCTTGAATTTACGACCAGTTAGTCGATTTATATTTTTAAATAGGTCACGGTTTGGTTTGATGCTGTTTAGAGTAGACGTGTAGGCCTGATCGGAGAAATTTTTAAGTTGTCCATTTATCAGGGTGGTCAAAAGCTGTATCTGTTGTTTAATAAAGGGTGAGTAGCTAATATGCAATTTACGTCGGAGTTGTTTTTTTATGGGCAATAATGTTGTCAGGAGGTTGGGTAATGGTTTTCCTAAGTGGTTATGTTGCAGTTCCGCAACATATATCACATTATACCATTCCGAAAAAACATACCACACGGAACGCCACCTATTGCTGAATAGACAAAAGCAAAATTGTCTATTCGTGTGACGTTTCCATGTTACTGTTTACAGTGCTTGTTTTACTACTGTACGGTGCTCACACTGTTTTTGACCTTTTTGTATACGGTGCTTTCAGCACCTGTTGTTTTGATAACGTTTGGAGATGACGGTTGGTGCTAGACAGTTTTTAACGACGAGAGACTCTAATCGTTTACTCAATGTGTTTTTAAATCGTTTTTCATGTGACATTAAAATTCGTAATAAAGTTAAATTAATGTAATGTGTTACAAAATGTATTTCTTTTGTGCCCAATGCGGCGGTCATTTTTGTTGTCTCGTCGATGAAAGGATCGAGACGCAGAATCAACCTTTTGCTGTTTCCCAGTTGGTGAACCATCAGCAACAACGGAGTTGCGGTCCCAATTGGCGAAACAGGTTATGAGGGACGGTCGTAGGGGTATGGCTGAAGAGAGGATTTCCCAGTATTTTCTCTATTTTTACAGCTGCCTGGTCAATTTCAGTAGGGAATAGGTTTGAAGATTCCGGTAAAGAATAATTTGAAAAACTGGCAGCAATATCGTTATTGACCTTTTCCCAGTTTGTTTTGGAAAAATTTGGGATAGGATGCACTGTGTAGAGTGGTTCGAGCGAAGGGATTTGAACCGTGGAGTGGACGGACCCATGATCGGATGGGAATGTAAAGGACGCTGTAGGGGGATTAGATGAATAGATATCTGTGGATTTTAGGAAGAAATCGATTGTTGATTTGGTTGTACTAGAAATTCGAGTAGGTTGCAATGGACAGTCTGCGTAAACATATGGATGAAGTGGGAGGAGATCTAGGAGTTGGTAGCCGTATTTGTTGCACTTGATGTCATTAAATGATGTATGTCGAGCATTCCAGTCTCCCCCTATGATGAAATGTGCCGGCAGAGAATCGTGGATTATTTGAGAAATGTCTGCACTAGGGAAGTTAGGTTCACGAGAAGGGTGAATGTATATAGAAAAAAAACCAGTACTTTATTACTTCTGCAGAAGAGTTTAACTGCCGTATATTCAACATTAATTATGTTAGTGAACCTAATTTCAGTAAATTGGAATTTCTTGTGTATTAGAATTCCAGTACCAACATGAAGGCCAGTGGTTCGCGGACTGGACACAAATGTGTAATTAGGAATGTATACTCGAGAGTTTGATGTAAGCCAAGTTTCTGAGAGAAGAAGAACATCTGGGGAGAACTTTTCAACAAACAAACGGAGGTGATGTCAACGAGTGTGGGAATATATGGATTCTGTGTTGCGGGAGACTAGGGTTAAACTATTCATTAAGGGAAAGAATGTGGGAAGTTATTAAATCCAAGATCTGACCTTTTTTTCTATTTCCGAGCTGTGTTTCAGGGTGGGTAGCAGCGTATGCAGGCTTCTAATATAACCCATGATCTCCAGGTTGAGAACGTTGGAATTGGGTTGATGAGGTTTAGTGCAGTTTCGGGAATCTTTCGTAACTTCTGCATAGGATATTCCCGATACCGCGAGATGAGATGGTTGAGGTGATGAGGGTTTAGTTGCTGTTGCTTTGGTTGGTGCTGGTTTATTTGTTGTCGTGTGTGCCGATCCTCTCTCGAGGATTCGTAGCTTTTCGGGACATTGGGAAAAGTTCGCTGGATGTGGGCCTCCGCTGTTACAGCACGTTACCGTGATTTTATTTGTGGTTGTTGATCCATGAGCGTTTGTTTTTTGAAATGTTGTTGGTTCTGTACCAGGCGGGTTTACCTTGCATTCTCCAGGTGTATGCTGTTCGGCATATTTCTCGCATCGTGCACTTAAATGGCACGCAGCTGCTAAGTGACCTGAACCTTGACATCTTTTGCAATGGAGAACGTTCTGTTTGTGTGGTTTTAATTTAATTTTATGCGTAAACAAATATTTTATTTATTCAAGCCGGCTAACATCTTCGTTCGGTGGAATCTGTACGATTCGTAAACTCCGAATATTGTTTTCTCTCATATGACGAGTTTGGAAGTAGTCCAATCTGTGTATACTCAGTTCCGGGCAGATCCTCGATATTTCGAGTAGAAGTTCCTCATTCGTCCATGCTGGGTCAATGTGCCTTATGACGAATGTCTTTGGTTTCATCTGGGCATGTTGAAAAGTGAAGAACTCATGTTTTTTTTCTGTGAGTCTTTTTACTGCCGTGTCGTGGTCCGTCAAAGTTGTTGTCATGATCGAGATCGAGGAGCCTTTGGAATTTGTGGTAAAGTTTCGATGTCCTAGGGCATTCTCGAGCATCTTGATTACTTCCTTGATGCTAGTTGCATTTTTGATGTAAATTGGTGGTGGCCTCACCTTATTTGTAATTTTGTTTCCAACTGTTTGCCACTGGTCCTCTATTTTGTTGGTATATTGGGACGTTGACGGCCTATGTGATGACGATGGTTTGATGTTGGTTGTTAAGGAGATGCCTGATCTTTGGGGATGTACTTCCTTCATGCAGACGTCGTCGTAGGTTTTGATCGGTGATTAAAGAGAGCGTATTTTGTCGTGCAGTTGGTTTATTTGGGCTGTAAGCAGCCTTATTTGTTCCATGGCGTCATTGTATTTCTTATGGTAGTCGATGATTGGTTGAGTAGTCATTGTAGCGATTTTCTTCGGGGCGTTTAAGCTACTGTGGATGGTTTTTTTTTCCGTTTTATAGTTAATCGTTGGGCAGCACTGGGACCGTTGCCCGGCATTTGCGAACGCAAAGTCCCGATACGGTCGTTTATTTTTTGTTTTGGTTTACCAATTTTGGAATAGTTGTAGGGGGGTGCTGAGTGGACTCGGAAGAATGTATTGATAGTCTGT
Source organism: Microdon myrmicae (assembly GCA_963931805.1). Taxonomy (NCBI): domain Eukaryota; kingdom Metazoa; phylum Arthropoda; class Insecta; order Diptera; family Syrphidae; genus Microdon; species Microdon myrmicae. The sequence continues at coordinate 48,720,055 of OZ007496.1, read as the reverse complement.
TTACGGCGTACCTCATTTTTATTTGAAATCTAAGAAGAAATAAAATTAGAAAATTGTAAACATTTAGTGGCTAATAGTGGGGTGAGGTCGAGGCAACGGATTATGAGTGCATCATTTCCCGTAAACCATGCGCGATAAGTTTATTACAAAATTTAGATATATTAAATTTAGATATATTCGATAACAATGTTGAACATGCGGCAAAAGACAAAGTTGGCTGTCTGTGTAAAAATGAACCTGCAAAAAAAAAAAAAAAAAACATCGAAATTTTGAAACCCGCGTTTCTTTTTTCTCTTTGAAATGTTGACTAGTTACGGAAACTGGAATTAACGTAAAGAAAATAAAATGATATGTTTATTTGGTGCTATAAAATATTTTATTCATAAGTCCTTGAACGTGTACCCATATGAAATAAACAAAAGCTCACCTGATGACCTCTTTTTCAACTTATCTGCATCATTTGATTCTATCTTTCATCACTTGTCTAAGTACGATTATTGTCACGACCACGGTTAGAAAATACAAAACGTTATTTGTATTGTTAACAACAAAAGCTTTGTTATCATTCGGGTCATTGAGAAATTCAAGGTGTTTTCCTGCTGTGACGATACCAAAAGTGTTCGGGTTAAGGCTTCCAAACAGGGGTATGCAAATTTGTTGCGAGGTGGGTCGAGGAGCGATTGAATAACTTAACATTGTTCTGAATAGATAGGATCGGGTGTTTTGCGGAAGTTTCTTCAGAACGCTTTTTGTTGTACATTTCCGTAATTAATTTGGTTTTTATCAGATAGTTAATTATTCGCCTTGGAAACACTGTATTTAAATTGTAGAGTAACTGAATAGTAGGCAAGTGGTGATAGTAACTGGAGACTACAGCAAATATTAATTTACTATAGTTTAGTAATTTATAGCATTAAATTATTTTCCTTTAATGTAAACCCAAATTGCGAACTTTGCTTGGGAACATATATATCAATGCGCTTTTGAGTGTAAATCTAATCTACAATAGATAAAGTGATATATGGTTTGGGACATGTGCATTTAAGATTTCATCAGTAATCACATTTTGATGGGGCAAAACCATTTAGAATAAAAAATAACATATTTCGAAAATATAATATATTAAGAGTATGTGGTATCCTGAGAAAGGTTGGCGCAAGGCTAATAACCTTGCCCGGAAAAAACAAATTATTATGGACAATTTAACAAGTCTCGGATAAGGACCGGATACCAGTGGAGAGATTTGCTAAATAAGGCCAAGACTGGATCCCGGTTGTAGTGCCGATGATGATGATGGAGAGTATATGGACAAGAGGAGGAATCAAAATATTACATTTTTACAGAGCTATCGCACACATAGTCGAGGGCGTCGGGGCCCGCATATTATAAACTAGCGAGCCAGGTAGCCAGTGCGCTTGGTGTGAAGCAACCTTTCCAGCAAAGAGAATGGACTCTAGGCTCCGAAAAACAAAGAAACACTGTCGAGAAAATGGAAGCTGACTGATAAGGTTGTAAAACAACTTACAAAATAAAATGGTTTAAGTATTCAGAGAAACAGAAATAGGTTTAAAAATGTGAAAAAACAATGATGGCCAGTTATTACCATATTTTTTCAACCTATGAAAACCCTCAGCATGAAAATTATCAGACCGGACCCAAGAGCAGATACAACTGGCAGAAAGCTATCCCTTAAGTGCTGGCGAGGTAAAAGAACATGTCCCAGCAATTTATGAAGATTTATCTAGAGATGATTTACTTCAAAGATGCTTGGGTGGGCAAGCCCAGAACGCAAATGAAAGTTTTAAAGCAACAGTTTGGCGATTGTCTCCAAAACACCTGCATTCTGGTTTGAAAATTGTTGAAATCTCAGCATACATCGCTGCTGGAATATATAATGTATACGCATTCGTTCTTAGAGTTATGGATAAACTCGATATAATTATTGGCAGTTTTCGTCAGAAACAAAGATGATGCACAAATAACTCGACAGAACCGGAGGAGTCTTTCCGAGATAAAAACAAATCATACAGCCCGAAAATAGTTTTTCTAGAATTAGGGTAGTATAAGATTTAAGTTAAATTAAGCTAAGTGATTTTACATAAAATTTAAAAAAAAAAAAAAAAAAAGGTAAGTAAGTAAGTATGTTAAATTTTAAGAAAAAAAAAACAAAAAAATTGACAAAGTTTTTCAATTTTTTCTTTGTCTTTCAAATAATTATAAGTATTGCCACAAAGTTCTGTCGCCGAATGACAAATTATACAAATATGAAGTAATGTTTAGCTTAGAGCGTCTGCGAAGGACCAGTAAGTTATTGTATAAGATAATTAAGCTAGAATTTAAGCATTTTTTGTCTAGCCTTTAATTTAGAAACTAAGAATATAGAAAGAAAATAAAAAAATGTTTAAAAATGATGATGAGCCCGAAAATAGCAGCAACTTGAAGAAAACTAACTTTTTGAGTAAGCAGAAGGTCTATTATATGCACCTGGGATTGCTGATTGATCGGCATTATTTTATCGCACTGAAACTTTAAATGCGATTATTTCGAAACTGCATTTTCAGCCGATGTCATCCAGTTTGGCACTCCCAGGCCATCCCTCCATCGCAGACAAGGTCTGTCGCGCTGTCTCCTTCCATACATCCTGCCACAAAGGACTTTCCGGGCAGGCTCCTCTTCGCTCATTCGAGCTAGGTGTCCCGCCCACCGGAGTCTACCGAGCTTGATTTTTCTTACAATATTAGCTTCAAAGTAGATTGCGTACAACTCATGGTTGTAGCGTCTCCGGAATCGTCCGGTATGACCATACTAAGGAAAGAATTATTAATATATTTGTCACCAGAGGTTGGAAATATACTATTACTCAGTAATTTTTGGGGGAACGTGTGGAGGTTCTTTAAAGCTTTCCCCAAGAACCATCCATTTCTTTAAATCAACCTGCTTTTCCCCCACCCACAAGAAACCATACCTACCTGCAATTTTGGGCAGCGTAAGCTACCTTTCATTCTCTTTCACCTGAAAGTAAAACCCCAGCAAGCATGCACATCAAACAAATTATTTCAATCATATTACATGAACCGTGCCAGACCAATCGGCTCGGCTTGTCAACAATTATAAAAGATAAACACTCGCTGGCCGGCGTAATTGTTGACACAGCTGTAGCCGATATTCTTGCTACGGTTCATGAGTGAATATTGCTCCAATCCCAAGGTTCCCTACAGTTGCGACCAATTTCCTTTATCGGTTATCTACCGATCATGGGATTTGGGCACGAATATGATTGACGTTAGACAATTATACCCATGATCATGTCTAATGATTCGTTGTCTAAACAACCACCAGCCACTATTCTCACGCTGGCTATTCTAAACGAAATGCTGCTGTGTACTCTTCATAAACAGAAGAAATTCTTTTTGCCTGCATGCCAGCATTCCTGTGCATTATCCAATGCCTAAAATAAACATGCACCCAAATCTAGTAGCCTTTGCCGTCGCAGCGAAGCTATGTTGAATTAACGTCAATCAAAAATCGATCCCCTATCATACGGTGGCGATACAGCCAGCCCGTACACCGATCATCATATTTGACCAGCTGCACGTTTGTTTTTCTTTTCCTGAGCCCAGCGAGTGTTTCGTGTGTCTTTCTTGCAGAGGAAAAGACATTCACCCTATCTGGAAAGATTGTTTTCCCATGCGATGACATGCGTGGAAACTCATCGCAATCACCAGAGGTTGGATCAACGTCGCCCAGCTCGGGGAGTCAGATTTTATCGCCAATGGCGTGTGGACACACAACATTAAAAATCCAGAGTGTGCGCGAGGATTGTTAGTCGAGTGGAGTCGTGTAAATTCTAATCCGTTTTATAAAGTAAATCTTGTCGTTGGAATTAATTCTTAACGTGCTACTTAACCGTTCTTAAAGATAAATACTGTCGCCGTAATCGACGATTATCAATAAAGATTAACTCTAAGTGACAAAATCAGAGTGTTTATTCTTCTCTCGGCGGAACTTTTAGATTGTTTGGGGAGTGAAGTGAACCAGTGCCATGTCAGGCACCTACTTACACCCCACAAACGCATCTACATGCACGAATATTCATTGTTTTAGAAAGTAGCGACTATTTGTAGTCGACCACGTGCTGTGTTTTGTAGTAGTTGTGTTAAAATATTTTACTTTTTTTTTTATAGGTAAATATGCCTAATTTACTAGGTGTATGCTTACGTTTTTTCCGGTTTCTTTGGTAAAGAAAAAAAACCTAATTTTCTATGGAAATACTTTCGTTTTTATTCACGCTTAACCCGTTGATGCGAAGAGGTGATAGTCAGATGGCGTCAAGTCCAGGGAGTACGGCGGGTGCAGAAGGATGTCCCATCCAAGGGATTTCAAGGTGTCTTTCACAAGTTTTGCTGTGTGCTGCGTACTTTTCGCTGACGTCAGCTAGAATTTAAGCATTTTAGTTAGAATCTAAGAAAAAAATATATATATAAAGAATGTTGGCAAAAATGAAAAAAAAGAAGACGCAAACACTGCCTCTTGAACACCCGAAACTGGTCGGATGAATGCCCAGTATGAAATTATTGTGACTCTAGACTCCAGAAGACTACTACGGAAAAGACTTCAGCTTTCTGGAAATTGATTTCTAATTTTCAGTGGTCGCAAAAACATTTGATTCTATTGAAACCATCTTGAAGAAGTATGTTGATGACAGCAATCTTTTTCCAGATCTGTACACAAAAATGTCGTGTGGTGTGGTTGAGAGAATTCATTAGATAACTAGTGTAAATGTTAAATAAAACGGCAGAATTCACTGCTCCTTACTGTAGGCCGTTTTTAATGTGAAAGGTCTTGTTGGTGATTATATTTCCACATCTTTCCACAAAATATTATTATTATTATTATCGTTATCATATCATAGATAAAAATATATTATAATATTATTATTATTACTATCATTCATTGCCAGACGAACTCTCGAACAGTAAGGACGCAAATTTTAACCGTATTGTGCAGTGAAAGAATTGTGAACACAAAACCGCGTGTGAATATTTTATTACGGTACTGTGCGTGTTGTAAGTGTATTGCTTTTGTTAGTGTACTTTAAATTAACCGGTTCCCAAGTAAAGCAAAAGTAAAAGAGAAATAAATAAAAAATGGCCTTAGGGCCAAAGCAGCACACCGGCAACAGATTCGGTATGTTGCAGGAAACGTCCTTGGGTGACGTCCCCGTCAATAAAAAAAAACGGCAGGCATTTAGTCCTATTGAATCGAACTTCCCGGAATTACCAACAAAGACAAGTGAAAAAAACCCGAAATTTATACTAATTGTTCCTAATGACGCGACAAAATCTCTGACCGGAGTGAACGTATTCGTGTTAAAAAGAGCTATAGACTCAATTAGTACACAATATGAAAAAGTGTCCATGCTAAGAGACGGTTCAATTCTCTTACTAGTGAAAGATGAACAAACAGCTCCACGTTTTGTAAATACCAAACGGTTCGATCAACTATGTCCGGTAACAATAAAGTTGCATCCGAAATTAAACCTCTCGAAAGGTATTGTTTACGCACCATACCTAATTAATGTTCCGGAAGAAGACATCGTCCAAGAAATGAAACCTCAAGGAGTGGTAAGTGTCCATAAATTTAAAAAATCGCAAAATGGCGAAATCAGGGCCTCCGGACTAATGTTGTTTTCATTTGACCGCTTCAATCCACCGAGTAACATAGAAATCGGATGGCACAAAGCCAAAGTAAATGAGTATATCCCAAGACCAATGCGCTGCCGCCAATGCCAACTACTCGGACATACAGCCAAATGGTGCAAACGAAACCCAGCGTGCAACAACTGCAACCTTCCTCCACACCCCGACTTAGAATGCGCCCGAACCCACTGTGCCCACTGTCAAGGCCTTCACCCTGCTTCATCACCATCATGCCCCCAATATATAGAAAACCAGTCCATTCTTGAAATACAAACGAGAAATAAAATTTCTCTATCCGAAGCGAAACGGATATATAGGGAACGAAATCCCACGCCATCAAACAAACCAAAGGAATCCTATGCCGCACTTCTCAAAACAACAGCCACACATATAACACCACCAATAAAAGAAACTACAAAACAAAACCCAACAAAAACTACACTCCAACCAACATCGACAAACACTTCATTCATTTCAAACTGCGCTTCTACATCTGCAGAATACCGTAAAGCCATACAAAACCAATCACCTCTAATCATAAAACCCACAACAACTAACCGTAACAACGAACCTATACCTATTAAAAAAAACACTAACATAAAAATAAATGAACCCACCATTCAAGAATTATTAAACTCCCCACTCCCTCACAATAACCACATATAACCCTAACACTCCCAACGAAAGCACAGTCTCTGTGTCTCGAGAAAATCCCAACTCGGGCCGAAGCAGACAGGGCTTCGGCTTGAATGGATCAACACTCGAGACACGGAGACTGAACCCTTACAACAACAAAATCCCCAACAGCAGCAGGTTTAATATACACAATAGCATTCATATCCATAAACTCACAATACTACAGTGGAATCTGAACGGACTCAAAAACAATATGCATGAGCTCCAAATACTCATCAAAGATCTGAAACCATCCATCATAGCTCTACAAGAAACGCACATCCGCCACGACTCCCGGGCCACAGGACCCAAAGAATACGCGGCATTCTTTCACAACCTTACGGAAAATGTTGCTTCTAAACATGGTACAGGTATACTTATACATAGATCAATCCCACATAAACTTATAGTAGTAAACTCTGCAATCTCGGTCGTAGCAGTAGAAATAAATATCGGCAGAAACCTCACGATAATATCAGCATACACCCCCACATCCCAACCAATAACGATACACGATCTTACCACTATCACAGATAGCATCCAAACACCGATACTTCTCCTCGGAGATTTTAATGCGTGGAGTCCCATCTGGGGATCTTCGTCCACTAATAAAAGGGGAAAAACCGTAGAGAAATACATACTGACGGCAAATCTAGCACTACTCAACAACGGTAGCCACACACATTTTTCCACTCACAAATCCTTCACACATGTAGACTTATCACTAGCCTCACCTCAATTGGCCCCAATGTGCACTTGGAATACTTTACCCAACCTGCACGGGAGCGACCACTTTCCAATAATAATAAACATTAACACTAGCATGTGTCCCAAACCCTCCAAACTTCTTCCTAAATTCCAAACCGAACTTGCTAATTGGAGTAAATTTCAAAATATAGCTACCCAGGCACTAAGTCAACATGTAGAGAGTCAAAATATTAATCAAGAAACAGCCATAATCACTAAAGCAATCCGAATAGGAGCAAATGCCTCGATACCACAAACAAGTCGAAAACTCCATAAGGCAGTAGTTCCCTGGTGGAATCCGGTATTGGACAACCTAAGGAAGAAAAAACAAGAAGCCTGGAGAATTTTCAAAAGATTCCCCTCCGATTTTAACCTAATCAATTATAAAAAGTTAAATGCTCTTTTTCGCAAAAATGCCAAGGAAGAAAAAAGAAAAGCCTTCCAAACATTTACCGAAAAGTTAAATCCGAACTCCACTCCCAGAAAAATCTGGGCGGATATAAAAACGCTAACTGGGCAGTATCGCCCCCTCTCAATAAAATGCATGAACACCGACTCAGGCACTCTCACATCTCCCCAGCAAATTGCAGACCATCTCGGCAAAACATGGTCAAACTATGCAGAAGACGTAAACTTTCATCCGTCATTTCTCTCTGCCAAAAGAAACACAATTAGCCCGTCCCCTCACACAAGCCCATCCTCTAAATTAATAGATCTCCCGATCAATAAAATTGAATTAGAGTCAACCCTACACGGCGCCACAAGTAAAACACCAGGATATGATCGAGTCGATTACACAATGTTAAAGAACAGTCCACCACTCCTGAGACACCGAATACTCCATCTCTTCAATAACATACTCCAAACAGGTGTAATTCCACAAGTGTGGAAAATAGCCACAATTGTACCCATACCAAAACCCACGGGCGAACCGACTTCGGCAAAAGGATATCGCCCAATATCGTTACTCCCATGTCTAGGAAAAACATTTGAAAAAATTGTAGCTAGACGACTCAACTGGTTCATGGAGAAAAACAATCTAATAAGCATTGAACAGGTTGGTTTCAAGCAAGGACGTGGAACGATTGATGCGCTACTCCATATCGACAACTTCATCACATCTTCTTTGTCAACCAAAAAGCATACAACAATTCTCTCCATAGATTTTGAAAAAGCGTTCGACCGGATCGGTCCTCATGTGATTTTGAATAAATTAGCGCAATGGAGAGTTGGTAACAATATGTTCTACATAATCAAGTCCTTTCTTTCCAACAGGAAGTTTAGAGTCAAAACAGGTGGTGCATTCTCACAAATATACAACATAAAAAACGGTATTCCACAGGGTTCTCCACTATCAGTCCTATTATTCGCTATAGCCTTTGACGGAATAAACGACATTCTCGTAAAATATAAAAACATAAAACACTGCCTCTACGCTGACGACCTAGTTATTCTAACAAACGTAAACGATCTCAACGAAGTACAATCTACCTATTCAGAAATACTACACGACATCACTAATTGGTGTAAAACCTCAGGCGCAAAGATCTCCCTCGAAAAAACTAAAATGTTACACATTTGTAGAAAAACCAGCTGCAGCAAAAACATCACACTTCCCTTTCAGAATCACGCAATCCCTACAATCCAATCCATGAAAATCCTCGGTATCCTCTTTGACAGTAAATACAATTTTAAAGAACATTGTTTAGCACTTAAGAAAAGCCTAGCTGCAAGATTAAATATTGTAAAATACCTAGCATATAAGAATGGATCTGCACATACTAACACCCTTATTAACATAACTAAAGCCATCATCCTATCTAAAATCGACTACGGACTAATGGTATACGGAAAATGTAGCAAAACGACCCTGCAAACAATAAAATCTCCCTATCACGGCGCAGCTCGAGCAAGTACCAGAGCATTCCGTACTACACCAATTAAAAACATCCTCGTCGAATGCGGTCTCCCATCTGTAGAAAACAGACTAAAATATATATCAGCTACACTTGCTTACAAATTTACAATGTCTATAGCAACCCCCATAGTGCAGGACATCCGAAAAATTTATAAAAAGAAACGAAGGTCGAGATACCGCTCAGGACTGGAAAGGGCCATCGATATAGCCAAGGACTTACATATCCCTATAAATATTTCAAAACCCCACCGCACACAACACCCTCCATGGTTAATTCCGAGAAATACAATCTTAGATGACCTGTCCCATTATCCAAAACATTCAACAAATCAGATAATGTATCAAAAACTTTTCAAGGATACCATCGACAAACATCAAAACTGGAACCTGTTTTTCACAGATGGTTCCAAAAACGAATCAAATGTGTCATTTGCTATAGTCAACAATCGCAAAGAAATAATCAGAATGGGATCACTTCCCACCTTTTGTTCCATCCTATCAGCGGAAGCAACGGCAATTTTGGAAGCAACAAAACTGATCCAGAAAATCCCAACGATTATCTGTACTGATAGCCTCTCAACTCTAAAAGCAATAACCAACGTAAACTCCACAAATGCTGTCATTCGTCAAATCCAAGATAACATTATTAAGAAAGCTAATAAAATAAAGCTACTTTGGACCCCCGGGCACTGTAACATTAGTGGAAATGAAGCGGCCGACGCGGCCGCAAAACTGGGGACAAAGTCGCCTCTCGTCTCCTTCTATTATCCTAACAAAACGGACATAAGAAGACAGGTAAAAAATGCCCTTAAGAACGTGGAGGAAGAAGAATGGCACCACTACACCCACATGTACAGCACTATTAAACAGGACACCAAACCCGTTACTTACCCAACAACAGTCTCAAACAGAAAAATAAAATGCTTCCTACGACTCCGGCTAGGACACACCAAGATCACACACCAACACATCCTTACAAAAACCAGCCCCCCACAATGCAGTAACTGCAACAACCAAGTCCCACTTACTCCACATCACATCATATTCGACTGCCCAAAAGTCCAAACCATCGCAAACCAACTATTTGGAAACGACCCCTTCAGCAACATTCTGGCAAAACCATCAGAACAGAATACGAATTACTAACACTTACTAACCTTCATAACAAAATTTAAAGTAACTCGATATTAGCCGAAAGCCCTAGCAGCTAGCGCTATTTAGAATTAAGTTATTGTGTAATTAATTACATCGTAATAAATAATAATAATAATAATATTACTATCATTATCATATCATAGATAATAATATAATATAGAAATATTCGGGCATACCTAGATTTAATTATTCATATACATGCTCTTCTAACCAGACGGTATCGAAGACCTTTTTAAAGTCAACCAAACAGGCACCTGTGCATTGCCGCTTTCCTTGTCCCAGTGTATATCGGAAAAAAGTTTTGTTGGGGTATGAACTGTGTTGTGTGGCGATCTAAAACCAAACTGGTTGTTCGGAATGATACCATTTTCATCACATCAGTTTATCAATGCTTTAGTTATAATTTTGTCGAATACCTTGTTGATGTTTGGGAGCAACTAATCAAGCGAAGATTGGTTGAACTGCTCCTATCCTTGTCCTTTTTGGAGATGGCGTGGACTACTGAAGTTTGGATAATATGCATTATTTAGAGCATTGTAGAATAAAACAGTGTAAACCTTCAATTTTTCAGGAGGCAAGTGCTTTAGAACAATGTTTGGAATAGTATTTATTCCAGAAGATTTCTTGTTCTTAGTTGATTTAAGGATGTCCGTAAGTTCATCCTTGTGCACAAATATACTCACGTATTGATTTCTAAGGGGGGAATCCGCTCTATAAATGTAGTGAAACTTCGACTTTCGAGGTGCCAATTGCAAAGTTCATGGCGGATCGAAATATGGTTTTGTAGAGCTATATTTTCCAGGTCGCGGTTAGAATGAACCGATTCGTTTACACAGCCGCCAAACAGGCACCAATTGAGTTAGCTTTCTTTTGCGGATCCCCGATTATTATTAACTCTTCGTTGGAATTGAAGTGTTCTAGGGTAAGTTTTGCGTTTATCAGTCTTTGACAATTTTCTGGAGTCCGTGCGACTTGCAGTCCTATAATGTCACTATAATCTTCCCTCCTAAATACATTATTTATTTGTGGGAACATATTCGGGCCACTAGCGTTAATAGGTTATGGCACTGTATTTTGTTTCTAAAAATTATTTTTTTTTATTGGCTCAATTGATGGATAAACTATTAAAAGATATTAAAAAAATTGTTTTATACCATAGACAACATTTCACATCAGTTCATTTAAATCATTTTATTGAACATAGTCATTACGTATGACGTACGGGGATGGGGTGACGCTGACTTGACCTGATTAAATGTATACTAACAAAACAATCGACCTGAACATTTATATACAAGCTAATGAGACATAGTACTATATAATACAAGCCACAAGGTCATTCATTTCATTTCATTTTTAAAACATTTTTTTATTCTCTTTTAAATATTCTTAGTTTCTAAATTAAAGGCTAGACAAAAAATGCTTATATTCTAGCTTAATTATCTTATATAATAACTTACTGGTCCTTCGCAGACGCTCTAAGCTAAACATTACTTAACATTTGTATAATTTGCCTTTCGGCGACAGAACTTTGTGCCAGTACTTATAATTTTTTCTAAGACCAAGAAAAATTTGAAAAACTTTGTGTCAATTTTTTTTGCTTTTTTTTTCTTAAAATTTAACTTACTTAACTTACCTATTTTTTTTTTTTTTTTTTAATTTTATTTAAAAGCACTTAACTTGACTTAACTTAAATCTTATACTAACCTAATTCTAGAAAAGCTAAGTCTATGTAAGCTGGCTGATAATACTGTTATTCTTTACCGACTTTGATATCCAGGTCTTTATATGCCATTCAACCACCAGAACTGTTGACGCTGTCTAATACTATCGTCCCGGTCTCTGTGGAAGATAGCCCTACTGAAGCCAGGAGCTCTTTTTCGGTGCGCGTTACTTCCCGGTCGTACAAAATCGCCCGTCTACGGATGATCTACTTACATGATAGATTAGCGGAATTCCGGATCTATCCTGTATAAGCCCTTTCATGTCCAAGTCAAGGAACGCCTCTGGTGGAACAAAGCCGTTGCGACGCACGTTCTCATAGTACAAGGTGTTTGGATAATAAGCCCCGAAAATTAGGTCATTGGACGAGCTTATTGCTCTCGCAATATGTCCTCTGATTAATTTAATCATAAAATTATCCACCCTATTTATGTACGCTTCATTATATAAAGTCTCATTTGAGGAATACTTTTTATAGTCCGATTCCCGTGTCCGATATAATCTGAGACAACTTCTGAGACACTTTCTTTCGAACACCCAAATCTTTTCCATCAAATTTGGACCTATGTTAAACCATACTGGACAACCATATATGAGCATTGGTCTGATTAGCGTCATGTAGCATATGACTTTTACCCTGCTGTCAAGTTGGCTACTGTGAAATAGCCTCCTTGTCATAGCAAAAGTTTTCCTCGCTTTGAGCAGAGCAGCCTCTACATGTCTGTTGAAATACAGATATTGGTCTAGCCAGATGCCCAGGTATTTAACTAAACTCTTGGTTTCCAGTTTATCTCCATGCGGTCCCACGATAACTGGCTTTTGCCAGTTTTTCCTTGTGTCGTTCGTGGCTTTATATAATGGAGTTCTAAATAAGATGGCTTCACATTTCTGGAGGTTGATCTTAAGTTTCCAGTCATCGCAGTAGTGCTGCACGTTGCTGAAGTCACACTGTATTAAACTATTTATGATCTCAACTTTCGAAGCTGTTCTGTAAATTATGAGATCGTCTGCGTAGGCAATAGCCTGCGGAAGTGCATCTAATAAGTCGCTAATGTAAATGTTAAAAAGAATCGGAGAGAGTACCGTGCCCTGTTGCAAGCCATTCTTGATATTATACGTATTATTAGAGGTCACATTACCACTTTTGACTACGAACCTCCTGTCCTTTAACATATCGTAAAGTACATATAGTAAAGGCTTATGTATGCCATGTCTGACCAGTTTGTAATACAACCCTTCGATCCAGATGGTATCAAAAGGTTTTTCCAAGTCGATCAGACAGGCCCCTGTGCATTGGTTCCTGCATTTATTCCATTGTATGTCAGAGACCAGTTTAGCTGCGGCATGTGTGGTTTCATGACCCGCCTTAAAGCCAAACTGGTTATTTGGAATAATGCTGTTGTCGTCTACCCATTTTACCAGAGCTTTGTTAATGGTTTTTTCAAATACTTTACTGATGCTTGGGAGTAAACTTATCGAACGCATGTTCATTGGGTTTGTACAGTCTTTGCCCTTTTTTGGGATGGGCTGAATGATAGCCGTTTTCCAACGCGCGGGATAATATGCATTATTCAACGCGTTGTTGAACAGGACCGTGTATATATCTATTGCCATTGGGGGCAGGTTCTTGAGTACGATGTTAGGTACTTCATCTATTCCCACTGACTTTTTGCTTCTTAATGAGTCGAAGATACTCTGGAGTCCTTCCCTTGTGATTAAAAGGCTATTAGCCCCACCATTGGCATTAATGTCAATTGACAGATTATCTTCACTGAATTCGGTAAAACCCGGATTCTCCGATTGCCAAAGTGAAATTTCATTCCGGAGGTGCAGGTGATTGAATAGAACTCTGTCCTCCAGGTCGTGATTTCGGTGAATGCTTTCATTCACCTTGTACATTTCCTGAAAGACAGCTCCCAAAGCGTTCACCTTTTCCAAAGGATCTTCGATCACGAAGAGCTCACTTTTGAGGATATCGTTCTCTGCATCTATGCCAATGTTGGTTAGCAGCTGCTTATTTACATCAGTACGTGGAATTTGGAGACACTGAATCTCGTTTTGATTATTTCTCCTGAATATTTTATTTATTTGTGGGAACATATTCGGGTTATTAGTTTTTATAGTCCGAATTCTGTTGTTCCAATACAAATTTGTTGCTAATCTATAATTAGCTTTAAGTAATTGTTGGAGGTTTTCTAATCGGGATTTCAGTGATATTATCTCCTGATGTTGTCTGTCTGTAAACTGTCTGTGTAATTGTTTCAGTTTCGATAGCAGTCTGCTCTTTTTCTTGTGAAGTGCGTTTATTGTTGTGTTTCTGTGTATGTTTATGTGATCTGTAACTGTTGTTTTGGGAATTGTTTTGTCCATTGTTCGTTTTACGGTTTCGTCCATTTGTTGGATGTATTTGTCGATTTCGACATTAGTCAGGTTTCTGTTTACTGGCAGATTAAAATCATTCGAACGAAGTTCTCTTGTTAATGATCTGGTGAACCGCGGCCATCGCATTGCCCCGTGGTTGTAGGGTTGCGGGATCACGAATTCCTCCAGATCTGCGAGCTCGTTCGGAAGCTCTATTACTGCCGTGAATGCACAGTGGTCACTGTCGTATTCAATTGTCCGTAAACAGTTTGTGTTTCGTCTGTTGGTACTAAGTAATCTCAGTCGTGAGTCGAATAGCAAGATATCTAAGAACGATCTACCTCTGGGGAACGATGGATATTTCGTAGCTAGCAGGTCAGTTCTATATTCAATATGATACTGATCTAACCAACCAGCCAACTGATTTCCTCTGGCATTAGATATATAATTTCCCCAATTTCTATGCTTGGCATTCATATCTCCCCCTAGGATAAAGTAGTTTTAGCCCAGGTGCAATTGTAAGCATCGAAAGAGTGTCTCGAGCTCCGCTATAAATAGGTTTTGTTGGTGCTCCTCAGGTGCGTAGACCGCAATCGCATACAAACCCCTACCTTGCTGAAGGGGAATGCGTACGATACAGGCTTCCAGCACCCGGAACCTGCGCACTTTTCCACTATATATTACTTTATGATTGATCCCTTTTCTAATAAAGATTGCGACACGACCCCCCCCCCCCCCCCCCCCCCCCCTTGAGAGGAGTTAGGTCGGTCTCTTTGTATAATATCGTAGTTTTTATGCCATATCTTGTGTCTCTGGTTTAACTTTGTTTCTCCCGCCAGAAGTACATCACGCTGTTCAACATGCAACAGGTTGAAAAGATTGGCTCTTCTCTAAGTTCTTATTAGTGAATTTACATTCACGACAAGAGCTTTTATTGATGTTGTGGTTAGAGGGTTTATATTGACTTTTTGTTTAGATTGGGCAAGTGCGAGTAGATCTCGTTTATTTGATTTTGCAGCTGTGTCACCTGTCTCTGCAGATTGAGCAGAACCGTGACCACGTCTGCTTGCAATGTTATTTCAGTCTGTGTAGGAGTATTTGTGGCTACCAATGTTGTAGCCTGGTTTGGTGGTCTCCCACCTGACGCAACTTGTGCGTACGACCGCTGCGATGTTACGGGTGTTGTTGTAGTACGAGCTGGCTCTGTGTTTTTTTGCCGGGTCACACTTCCTGCCATTATTTCTCGGAATTTAGGACATCCTCGATAATTAGCGAGGTGTCCCTCATTCCGGCACACTGCGCCCTTTAGAAGGGCTTTGTCTTCTACCCTTTCTTTTCCCAGAGGGCATTCTTCTGCCTTATGATCTTTTCTGCATTTTACGCAACGGGGCTGCATTTCACAGTTCGCCGCCGCGTGACCAAACCTTTGGCAGCGGACACATTGCAGGATGTCTCTGCCTTTTTTTAATTTGTCCCATGTGACACTTTGATGATCCAAGACTGTAATCTTTCTTAGATCACCAATTCTGCTGCTGGGCGTTAGTTGAACCAAAAAGAAGGGTAGCTTGCGGTTTTCCCTTCTTGCCTTGGTTGTGGTGAACGGTTTTACGGAGATAAACTCGAGATCGCCGTGCCTTAACTTTTGAAGCATCTCGACCAGAGCCTCCGGTTCCACCTCAGAATCGACACCCTTTAATAGAACCGTTACCCTCTTTGTTTGCTTCGGCGTGAACGAGTAGAATTCCGCGGTGCCCCTTTTTAAGTCCTCTTTAACCGTCATACGGTTTTGCCAAATATTAAAAACTGTAAAAGTTATTAACAAATAAATGTCTTCTTTTTTTGCAAAATTAGTCGATCAAAGCGCGACCAGTGTGCTTTTCGAAAATTCAAAGAATGTTTGGGGGTGAAGAGAAGTATTTGTCCGATCATGGGCACTAGTTCACTATCTTCCCCACGATGTTGCTCGACGAATATCCATAGAAAATTCCAGCACCAAAAATGAAGAAATGAAATGCACTGATTTTGATTGGGTTTTTTGTTATTTTTATTTTATACTAAGCTTATTGATTCGTATGCACTTATATCTTTTGGTGAGGTTAATCAGTACATGCTTGCGATAATCCAAGAATACGGTTAATATGAAACAGCAGAATGTAAGGGACGCCAACACACTAAGAGAGTACGCCACGGTGGCATTTCCGCGAGTTAAAACTGTGTGCATTATAAAAATCGAACAATAAAAACTTCCTGACCGAATGGAATTAGAATGGATCTAATTTTAAATCGAACTCGTTTTAACTCTTTAATGGGAACGGTTGTTAGTACTCAAATTGTCGACAGACACGTCTTTCTTTCGAGAAAGTGAAAAGGACGCCGACTTGGCTAGGGAAATCTGATCATGGTAACTAACGTAAATGCTATAATTTCCCCAGCGGTCGCAAGATTAAGCAACCGCGTCGTTTGATCAGACTATGCCGTTGCTAACCGACATGATGCGATTTCCTGTTAGCGAAATGGGGTTGCCGTATGGCAAAAAGGTAGCTAAACTCAATTATGCATTATCTGCATAGGATAATGAGTTTAGCTATGCGTCCGTGTTACATGTTTTACAGGTGGAATAGCTTATAAGGGGAATGGGTAGAAATGACGCGTTGAAAGCGGTCGAAATAAGGTATGGAATTGTGGGTTGGTTCTCCATGTGATATAGAGAACCCCCACAAATGTATCTGGTCATACTGGTCAAGCAGTGAGTGGCCGTTTGAAAGACGAGTTACGGCGCCAAGGCCGTAATGACCACTGTCTGGTTCCTAACGAAATCCTCTAAAACAAAATTACCTGCATGATTTTTGTTGCGACCCTTCACTGGCCATTTAAGACGGCTCCACAATTTCAAAGTCACGATTCCTTAATGGCATTATTTCTCTATTATCTAAACAATGTATCCTGTCCTACATGTTGTACTATTTTTCAATTGGGTTTTATTATCCAAACAAACTGCCAACATCTGGCAACCAGACATATCTTGCGACGTCAAGGCCAGCCTAATTACTTGGTCCTGTGAAATAAAACGAACGTGCATCCCAGGAAGGAGATAGCGTTTGAAATAATAGTGAAGAAGATCGTGTGATTCGAGCTGACGCTATGACAGTTTGAATCACGAAAAAAATTGAACCTAAGCGTTACCCATCAGGCTACTGACCGTGTTTAGAATTTGATTTCTAAACTCGACTATACTCCACTGATGTAAATTTTTTTTTATCGCTATGGTATACGGTTCTCATGTATTTTCCTGTTCGACTTTTTCGTTCGGTACTCCTCACTATTTTGCTCCTCGATAGTATAGTGGTTAGTATACCCGCCTGTCATTCGGGAGACCGGGGTTCGATTCCCCGTCGGGGAGCCTCTGGCGCAAGACTCATGACCTTGCCCAGAAAAAATAAATCATTATGGAAAATTTAAAGAGCCTCAGGACTTGCTAAATAAGGCCAAGACCGGGTCCCGGTTGTAGTGCCTATGGTGATGACTCCTCACTATTTTGCCTGTGAATTGTGTGTGTATCTGTTGGAGTCGCCACAAGGATGTGAACGATCTCCGCGCACAGTGTTTGGATCAAGGGAAGTTATTTTGATAATTTGCAAAAGGAAATTACTCCCGAGAGATTGAACGAACCGGTGGTCTTCGTCGGTCTCCCATCGTCATTTAAACTGGACACCAGTGTCTAACCGAACGTTACCGGAATAACATACTGCTGCGAAATCTATTGTATCTGTACGCGTATTAAATACAATTAAGTGTTGTTATATGTATTAAAAAATAGTGAGTTTTATTTTTGTGTGAATAGTAACGATCCAAACTACCTATAATTCCTTAATTGGAACTATGGGCAATTACTCACCGTTTCCGACCTGAACGTGAAGATAACAGCTCTTGTCAATAAAAGTGAATATAGTTGTATATCTTTTGACAGGTACTCATCGAAATTTCAGCCATATTGGATGGGTAGTTTTTATTTGACAGCCGTTTGAGTGAGCCGATGTGAGTGTTTAGCGGATTTATCTTTTAGTCGTAAGTGTTCCGCCGAACACTGTCCATACAAACAAAACGACACAAACAAAACACTGGGATCCTTCTTCTTAACCTGTGGTTTTCTTTTTATTTTTATTGTCACTGTTTGTAATATTTACAGAATGGTTACCAACTCGTAATAAGTCACTCTATACATAATCGAAAACGAGCACAAATGGAAAGGACTGTGGAAGATACTCAACACGAATTATGTTGTTCCCGGTATTCGGCACGCATGCACTCTCGACGACACTAAAGTATTGCAATCCTTGTTCTTATATATCGTGTGATATCCGGGATAGCTTTCCTAAGGTGTTAATTTATCGGTTCTAATTAGGCACATACGTTTTACTGTTTGGGTGATTCGTTCCGAATTATGTTACTCAACACGCGACCTTCTCGGTGAGGTTCTCTGATTGTCCTCTATCGACCTCCTCGGTGGGTTTCTCTCTGTTCGAGTATTTGTCCGTATTCATTTTTCCTAAAACGACTGCCCTATCTAAATTTTCCTATCCATCTTGTCTGTCTCTTATCTTCAAGAGAAAATTTCCATTTTGGTTTTCGATCCCAACTTCTTATCGGAATCTTGTTTCGAAGGATCAAGCGTGCCGCCACTTCTTTCTTGATCCTACCATGGGCCTTGTTTACGTTACCCATCTGGCTTACGACAACAGAGTTTTTGTGTGCTTCAGATGGGTAACAAAGGGACCGTGGGATTTGGTTTGTAGATCGCATTTCGTTTACGATGTTTATGATCGTAAGAGTTGTTGGTCGGCGAGCGAATCGCTAGGCCTTTGTTTGCGCACGTGCGCTTGTCGGTTTGGGATCTTGCGAGGAATTTATGGTGCTAATTGGTATTAGCTACATGAGAAGATTATTGTGTTTGTTTCAAGCAAAATGGGT
This sequence comes from Microdon myrmicae, assembly GCA_963931805.1. NCBI lineage: Eukaryota > Metazoa > Arthropoda > Insecta > Diptera > Syrphidae > Microdon > Microdon myrmicae. Next base: position 48,700,810 of record OZ007496.1, on the reverse strand, counting down.
TCAATGGATGCATCGAATGGATGCATTGGATGGATCCATTGAATTCGATATTAGGGAATTTTGAACGTTAAGTTCGATTGATTTTTACTATTGAATTCAATGTTGGGGTATTTGGAATGTTACCTTTCGTTTCAGGAGGAAGTAAGGACTTTTGGGAAACGTGTCTGTGGGCACGTGTACTGGATATAAGTGAGTACGTTCCTTTCGTGGAACGACGACATCTCAACCTATAGTGGGTTGTGTGGTTCGTAGAACTGCCACAAGTGTTTTTATGAAAATGGACAAAATTGAGTATAGAGCAGTCATTACATTTTTGTTTTTGAAAGCCAATACGCCTACGCAATTCAAAGATGAGTTGGACTCCGTGTATGGGGATTCTGTACCATCATTTACCACAGTGAAATTTTGGGCAACTGAATTTAAACGTGGCCGTGAGAGTTTGGGAGACGATGAACGTTCGGGACGTCTAAAAACTGCACCAACCGACAATAACATCGCTAAAGTTCAACAAACGATACTAGACGACCGGGAGGGATAGCAGAGGCCATGAAAATGTCCAAAGAACGTCTTTGTCACATATTAAATCCAGATTTAGGCATGAGAAAGTTGTCCGCGCGTTGGGTGCCGCGTTTGCTCAGGTTAGACCAAAAAAGTGTTCGAATGAACATTTCAGACGCTCTGTTGGCGCAGTTAAGACGCAATAAATCCGAGTTTCGGCGCCGATTAATTACTGTCGATGAATCTTGGATACACCATTATACGCCCGAAACAAAAATACAGTTAAAACAGTGGACTGCAAAGGAGGAATCGGCCCAAAAAAAAAATTAAAAACTGTTTTTGTCGGCTAGAAAAGTGATGTCGACCTTTTTTTGGGAGAGTCGTGGAGTTATCTTAATCTAAACGGAGTTATCTTCTAAAAGGAAAAACCACAGGATCATACTACACATCATCACTTGACCAACTGAAGGCAGAAAAGACAGAAAAGCAAATCCTATTCCACCAAGACAACGGCGCAAATTCACGAATTACGGTTTGAACTGCTTGACCATCCGCCTTACTCACCAGATCTAGCCCCAAGGGACTTCTTTTTGTTCTCTAATCTAAAAAGTGCGCTCGGAGGACAGAGATTTTCGTCAAGTGAGGAGGCAATCACCTTTGTGAACAGTTATTTTGCAGAGGAAAACGCCGGGTACTATTTGGACGAGTTAGAGAGATGGGAGCATCGCTGGGAGAAGTGTGTAGAGTTACAAGGAGAAACTATAGAAAAATAAAAATAAATTAAAAAAAAAAATGTCTTGTATCTTTGTCAGGTCGGAAACTTTTCAGGCCACCCTCGTATTACCTTCATGACGAATATTTTATTGTTACCGATCACACGACAAATGGGTAAAGCGGCCATCTTTCATCACATTACCCCTCGCAACACCAAGGGGTATTGGCAGTTCTTCATCCCCCCACAGAATCAACTCCCTGGATTCGTAAGCGATGTAACATATGTCCTTCGTGGCATATTAGACATTTCACGGTATCTCCGTTCTGGATTTCTTGTTTGTGATTCCATATGAAGGCAGACACCACAGAGAATTTGATTCTTAAGCCCCGAAAGTTGCAGGGATTAGCGTGAATCCCTCGTGCTATTACAATACCGTATTAGCTGTGAACCGCAATGGTTGAATGAAATTGCTCAGTATTGGATTTTGCCCATACCATCATGTCGTATTCCAAACCTATATACATAATGTCAGCTCATTAGGGTTTAAAGCCTTGCATCAACAATCTTGATCCTGCCATTAATTTAATAAAAATAATTTCAGTGAGCTCAACACAGTTCATTGTTCACTACAATTACCCCGGATTGCAAATTCGTATAAACCACAATTAGCCCGAATTGAAAATCACTTCTTTACTCTAAAACTGTGTCATACAACTCTCACTGTTTACTTCCACCGTGATATCTAAAGTAAATCCTTTTGGAATAAATAGAATACAAATTGGACAACATCAAACTGCCTCACCTTACACACGGATGATAACGAGGGTAAACATAACTATCAGAAACCCTGCACCTAAAACCTGCCAGCTACCTTTTTATTATAAACCTCTTTTTTCTTCAAGATCGCTACCGTAGCCCCGCTCATCCAATTTCGACAGTAAGAAGTCGTTTATCATGACTATTGTAGCGTTCGCCGGTAACAGTGACCGTATCGCCGATGGCGTCCTTAAAAAAATACGGCCCAATCACTTCTCCCGCGTGAACGCCGCACCACACAGTGGCTTTGAGTGGATGTAATGGCTCTTCGTGCACCACACGCGGATTTTCAGTACCCCAGAAATAAAGACTTTGTTTATCGACGTAACGGCTTAAATGGAAATGCGCCTCACCGCTCATGATGATTTTCGGCACAATGATGATTTCGTCCTCTTCGTTGTTGAGATTAAGGATGGCTTGACAGTAATTCACATGCCACTGACGGTCAATAGGCATTAACTGATGCACTGTTTGCACTTTGTATGGGAACATGTCTTTCACTAAAATTCACTGTAGGGTCCGTCTGGATATGCTCAATTGCGTGGCCCGTCGTCTGGTTGGTGTTTCTTCGTTCTTAGCGACATCGGCAGCCACAGCCACGATATTCTCGCCCGAACGACCAATCCGTTGGCGGCCACGACATGCATGATCTTGTAGCGGTTCTACGAACCATACAACTCCTTACAGGTTGAGGTATCCTTTCCGCCAAGGAACTCTACTCACCTTTCGCAGCACACGTGCCACAGACACGTGTCCCAATAGTCATTACAATACCTGAAACAAAAGGTAATATGACATTGCAACGACGTTGAACCCAATATCACAAATCAAGGAACTTAACGTTCAAAAGCTCCCAATATCGAGTTCAACGCATCCATACATGCTATTCTATCCTAACTCAATAGGGCAGCAAAGCATCGCATCTAAGCAATGCGCTAATGCAGGGAAATGTCGCATGTAAATCGATCACCCATCCTAAGCATCAACGCGATGTTTCCCACGAAATACCATTGTCGGTAAATAAACCGAACAACGGATGCATACTCTGGTAGCTAAATGCAATTAGCACCTAAACCCCTTGCATGACCTAGCACACTTGCGCAAACAAAACGATTCGTTGCGCTGCTGATTAGCAGTCGAACAATTATAAACTCTTAACACTATCCCTGATAGATGTTTATGAGTGGAAAGGCAAACAAAGGCTTACATCCCATAGTCCGTGTACCCATCCGAAGCGTATGTGATCCTTTGTCCGCATGCCAGATGTGCAGTACAAATAAACCACGGAAAGATCGGAGAATAAGCGGCGGCATTCGAACAAAAGAAACAAGATTCCGACCACCAGCAACGAATGATGATGATAATGATCATGAGGAAGATTTCTCCTTTTCAGATCCTATGGGAAATTCTCTTTGTGAGACGCAAAGGGAAATTTTATGCTGTTAACAGATACATTGGGAAAGTCTGTTAGCAGGGTGGATGGGGAAATTTTCTTTTGCAGATGCGGGGATAAGTATTTCGAATGGGATTTTTAAGGATAGAAACAAAGAGTCTAGAGAATACCGTCGAACCGGAGAGTCTTCTTTGAGCATCCGTCCGGAGGAGAGACAGTTAGAGAACCTCATCGAGGAGGTATCGGCTATTCGAGAAACGAACAAATTCGAGTTAACGTGAGTTGCGAGTTGTGCGAGATCCGTGTTAAATAGAAAAGAAATATAGTCGCTTCGATTAGGAAAGTCGTGTGTGAACAAAATAGTAAAAATTGGAATATTAAATCCGTAATAATTACAAGTACTTCAAATAAAACCTAAATTAAAACAAAACATTTCCCAGTGTTTCATTTGTGTGATCGTTTCCGTGTTCCGGTTGTTTTAATTCCTTTTACTGCGGACGTTGTTCGGCGGAACACCGCAGCCATCAATACCACGACTAAGGACAAAACACAAAAAACTCGCTAAAGTGGTAACATCAACGCCAAAATCTCCTGTGGTTCCAGTCTGTGCGAGTCGAGTAACTAAGTGCCGGAATGTTTGCCCAGTTGGCGCGACACGATTAGGAAATCGACGTCGAAATTCACGCTGCGCTAATACTACCGGCCTCTCAAAAAAATCGACAAAATTATTCCACGCTCTTGGGGAGTATAGCCCTCCTGTTTATTACTTATAGAGGTATAAGGCCTCTTTTGACCTTCCTCTTTTGGATATAAGAACTGTGGCGAACGTACAAATTCCCCACAGGAAAAGTCCAGACCAACTTGAGGTAACGCACTTACCGGGACAACATCACGCCCACAGACGCGGTCTCAAGCCCAGCGGGGGCCGCCAGTAACCCAACGTTGAGTCGACACCAGAAGGCAAGGAACTTAACGGCCCCAAAGCCTCTAATACCGAGCTAAACGCTCCATACCTAAAACCTACGACCTGAAACAAGGAGAAACATCCATGCATCCTTCGACGTGTGCAATCGCAAGCAAAGTGAGGGCCAGCACCACAAGTCGGCAACCCTGAACATCTGCACGGGATGCAGGGAATTGTAATCAAAACAATTAACCGACCAACGGACGTGGTGCGGTTGATCTAAACATTAGATCACCCAAATAGTCACCGCAAACAAGGAGCGCATTCCTTAGCCTCGTAAACACCCAGATGGCGCGAAAAACCAAGCACCACGTAACTCCAAACAATACTTTGTTTGGAGTTTTACGAAGGCCAGCTGCAATAAATAAATACGGCACAGCATTGCGCCGTTGCCACTGTCCGCCAAGCAGAAATGCATCAGCGGAATGTTTGTTTTTCACACCATGTGAAAAACTCTCTTGGATTCCAAATCCAATAGATACCAGCGGACTAGACGTCCAGGCGATCGTCAACACCAGATGGTCGACCTAACCAAGCAGCGTGGGAATAGAATCCACCGTCAACAACGACGGTGAAGCTTCCATATGTATGCGTGAGAATTTTCGCCTTACAGGAAATTGTGTCTGCACAACTGCAGATACAAAACACACAGATACTGAAAAAACAGTATTCGATAGGTTGCAAGACAGTGAGTTTGATATCGAGCATCGAGCCAGAAGAGTCCAGTCACAGAGAACTCGACGAGGAGGTCAGTCCGCGCCGCGCATTACGATTGATAAAGTTGTTCTGATTGTCGTGAATATAGTCGCAAGTTTAGCTTCACAACGGATGTAAATATCGAACGTTACAAATATAGTGCTAGCGAACATAAGTGAAGTAGTTAACGATACGAATATAGTGCTAAGGAGCATAATGTGCTAGCGAACATAAGTGAAGTAGTTAACGATACGAATATAGTGCTAAGGAGCATAATTGATATAGATATTGGACGATACCGATATAACAAACTTAATCGAAATATCGAACGACAAATAGAGTGCTAACGAACATAATTGATATGAATATTTAACGATACAAATACTGTTAAGGAACATTAATTGAAATATGGAATCGGTGCAACCATAGGGCTAAAGAGCACAACCAAAATTATCAAAACTGTCTTAGTCGATTAAGTGATACGAAAGAAACATACGATGGAATAAAAAGAACATAAACAATAAATAGCAGAAACTGTGTTTTGATTGGTGGTCTACTGTCTCCGTGTTCTGGTTTGTCCAATTTCCTCTGTGGTGAACGGTGTTCGGCGGAACACTCCACCAGTCGACTCTACGAAACCCGCCAAAGTGAACTAATACGCCAAAGTACTCCTATACTGACTTCGTCAGGGCACATAAACCCGTGACGTAATTTTTTTTTATTGACGCCTAGGCTCTTTTACCCATGCGTCCTTTTATTCGTTGGTGATCCAACCGTCAATCGATAATTCCAACCATCTGAAAATAAGAAGCGGGTAAATCTCTAATGCAAATGAAGTAGACGTTTACGTCTCCGCAAGTGAAAGAAGAATCACCTTTATTCTATTTCTTTTATTTTTATATAACGCTGTCTTTATTGACCATTATAAGTTTAGTTACATAAGTTTACAGCTAACTTAACTAAGTTGTGACAATTTTACTTACAATGTCTAGAACATTTTTTCAAGTAATATTTAATTTGAGGTCTTACGTCTAAAGAGACCTATTCCAGATGCAATTTATTAGTATGACTCCTGGAAAGGTCATGAAAACCAGGATGGATTATCTATGTTTAGAATAAATATCCTTAAAACTACTTATCTCTACTTAAATCTGGCTTATATCTAAGGTAGTTAAATAAACTCACATTTAGCCATGTAGAACAATTTAGCCTAGTCTTAAGCTTAAGTTGAGATTTCATACTTTACATACCCTAAGGAGGGAAGGGAGCGGCAGAGGGAGGTCTCTCCACCGACTGCTCGTTAAAGGAAAGAACCCGAGAAAAGGGTTGAATGTTTGAGTATTTGAAGTGGTTAAGATCTGTTATCCTGTTATGGTAGATGATTTCGTTCGCATCATTTACTAATCTTTTTGCGTAGAAGAGAGCTTTTAAATGGAGTGCATGAATATAGGGATTTGATGCATTGTGGCTGGGGAGGCTAAGGGAATTGATGAGAGGGTTTGGATTGGCTGACAGGTTTTCAATGAATCTTATCGACAATTCCAGGAACCTTCTATCCAATCTCTCCAGGCCGACGGAGTGGTATAGCGTAAGGCTTCTGATATATTTGTGGGAGTCGCGCTGTCGACGTAGCCCTGTGATTAGTCTGAAACACTTCCTTTCGAAGATACGAAGTTTTTCCATTTGAGAGGGAGAGATATGGAACCAGATGGGACAAGCGTAAGGCCTGATGATTTGTTTATAAAGTAGAAGTTTGACTTGCTGAGAGAGACCATCTGCCTTCCACATTACTTTCAGACAAAGGTTCAGCTGTATCCCCGCTTTGCGGATGACATTGTTTATGTGAGTCGTGAAAGAGAGATTATTTTCGAAAGTAATGCCCAAGTATTTTAGTGATTTAGATGGTTTTATGAGGGTGTTGCAGAGGTTCAGTTGGATTTTTGAATGGTTACGTACCGTGTTATTGGTACAGTGAACGTTTCTACCTTTAAATACAACTAGTTGAGTTTTGTTGGGGTTTAGGCGGATCTTCCATTTAAGGAAGTAGGAGGAAAGAATTTGGAGGAATTCATTTACGCGGTTTCTGGCAGATAATACGAGCCTGCTGCTGGAGTAGACAAGGGTATCGTCTGTGTAGTTGTGGATTCGAGTATTCGGTGGGAGGGGTTGAGGAATATCAGATGTGTACAGTAAGTATAAGAGGGGGCCCAGAATGGATCCTTGGGGGACTCCTGCTGTTATTGAGTACGTCTGGGAAACGGTGGAATTTATCTTGACCATGAATTTTCTATTTGATAGGTACGAGTAGAGAAACTTGGAAGTGTGATTGTTGAGACGATACGTGGAATGTAATTTGTACAGAAGACCCGCAGTCCACACGCAGTCGAAAGCCTTGGATATGTCAAGGGAGATACACACAGTAGGGCACTGGTCGTTAAGAGCCATAGTGATGTCGTGAGTAAACTTGAGGAGAGCGTGACATGTTGAGTGTTGTCCACGAAAACCGAATTGGAAATCAGGGAGTAATGAGTTAGTTTCCGCGAAGGAGAGTAGGTAATGGTGAATTTTTAATTCAAGTAATTTGCTTAAATTATTAAGTAGTGAGATGGGTCGAAAATTGGCCGCCATCAGGGATGCGCCTGATTTTTTAATGGGGATGACTATGGCAGTTTTCCAAGACTCCGGTATGTGACCAGCATTTATTATGTGGTTTAGCAGGGTCATGATGTATAGTCGATTTGAAGGGTTGAGGTTTTTGAAAAGCACATGTGGAATTTTGTCCAAGCCGGTTGAGTTTTTATTGCTACGAGAAGATATCATTTGGTTAAATTCCTGCGGTTGTAAAAAGAAGTTTGTATCGGTGGGTTGAGATGCTCTATTGTCATTATTAAATTCAGTTATGAATGGAGTGAATGAGGAGATTAGTTCATGGGATGTATAACGGTTGACCACTTCCTCAAACTCGGAGTTGCCTAGACTATCATTTTGCCTATGCACTTGGGAGAAGTGTTCCGCTAAATAGTTTGCTATTTCAGAATCAGAGTACAGAATATTATTTCTAGGACCAATTAGTCTGTCTATTGAGGTGTGTATTTTTCGTCCTGTAAGGCGATTGATGTTTTTGTAAAGATTACGATCGGGTCTGATACTATTTAAAGTGGAGATGTAGTTCTGCTCTACGAAAGCATTTAACTGCTGGTTAATGAGGGTAGACAATAATTGAACCTGTACTTTCAGGAGGGGACAAAATCTTCGAAATAGTTTTCGGCGGAGCTTTTTTTTTAATGAGATGAGTTTGAGGGTGAGATATGGAAGTGGTTTACCTACGAAGGAGTGTGGCATCCTTGTAGGGGTATTAGAATACAGGGCTTGCTGTAAGATCCCTTCCATCTTACAAGCTGCTTCTTCAATTTCGTTAGGATCCAAGTTATTCGTATCTGTGATGGGAAGCGTTTGAAACATATCGCCAACGGATTTGTTGACCTTTCTCCAGTTAGTTCTGGAGAAATTATGGACTGGGTTGAGAGTTTGAAGCAGATTTAAGGGGCCAAGGTCAATTACCGAGTGGATGGAGGCATGGTCCGAGGGGAAGAAGTGCGACACAGTAGGGGGAGATACAGAGCGTAGGATCGCAGATTTTAAGAAGAAGTCTATAGTTGATTGAGTAGAGCTGGAGCAATGAGTAGGTTCCGTAGGGGAGTCGATATAGACGTAGGGGTGGAGAGGTAGGAAAGCAAGCAATTGTTTGCCAAATTTATTGCAAGCGGTGTCGTTGAAGGCGGTATGACGGGCATTCCAGTCGCCTCCGATGATGAATGAGTGGGGGTGGGATTGACGGAATATTTCATCGAAGTCTGAAGATGGGAAGTTAGGGTACCTCTTGGGTTGTAAATAGATGGCTACTAGAACCAAGACTTTATTGTTGTCACAAAGCAGTTTGACAGCAGTGTATTCGACACAGGAGATGTTGCTAAATTTGACTTCACTGAATTGGAATCTTTTATGAATAAGGATACCGGTACCTCCGTTTGCACCGTCAATTCGAGGAGTTGAAACAAGTTGGTAATTAGGAATAGAAATGCGAGAGTTGGGTTTGAGCCAGGTTTCACAAAGAAGAAGGACGTCTGGAGAAAACTCCTTCACTAGCAGTCGGAGGTGATGCCTCCGTATGTTTGACGAAATGGAATCTACATTGAGGGCACCTTTATTCTAAAAATATTTCGCCTTATATACAAAATCTAAGAATAAACTTACTACCTAACAGTTCTGGTACAGTTGGAAAACAAGATTTTTTCCAATGTACCTACAATAAAAATACAAACCAGTCATATAATCATATGGCGACGACCAAATATCAAAAGATACACTTTTTTTTTTACTACGTCAAGTGACGGGTCGCACATTTTCTTAATTACCCAAGTTTCTTTTTCATTTCGTGTATCAATACAAACCGATACCGCCGCGGCTGCATCTGGGAAACCCCTTAATGGAAATCCCTTTGCCTGCGTCATAAAAAATGTGCGCATCGAGGTCGTTTCATGAGACAGGAATTATCTGCTAAGATAATTGCCGTAGAAAAGGGAACCGTCATAAAAACTGGTATTCTGTGAAAAGATACTTGGACAACTCAAAAAATAAGTTTGTAATCACGTGGTTATGTACGATGTTTGTAATGACACACGAAATGAAACTTATCCTATGACTCGATAAACAAAATGATGCAAATACTTAAATTAACATCTCCATTGCTTGTCTGTTTCTATACTGTAGCTGTCAATTTCACAAATGTCAAATATGATTGACATACGACGCCATTTGCAAAAATTATAACATCTTCCGATAGGGTGATTAATTTTGCGCCGCTTGTATATATATATGTTCGATTCCCCGTCGGGGAGCCCCCGGCGCAAGACTAATGACCTTGCCCGGAAAAAACAAATCATTATGGAAAATTTAACAAGCCTCAGGACTTGCTAAATAAGGCGAAGACCGGTTCCCGGTTGTAGTGCCGATGATGATGATGATGTATATATATAAGGTAGGTACAATAACAGCTTGAGATTATTTTCCAAAGTCGGTTTGTACTTTAAATAACTTACGAGAGTCATTACCCACTTGGACATATTGCAATTTGTTTATTGATATTTTTAGCCAAATATAAGAATAGTGTTTGAACTTCACACGAATAAAGGTGCACCCCACGTATGATTAAAAGTTGCCTAAACCCATTCCACAACTTGTTACGATTTTGCAGAAGCGTATTCCAGAACCGCCACAATAGTACAGGCAAATGCTACATCCACACACTTGTTTCAATCAACTGCATAACTGACGAATGACTATTATATAGCCTTTTCCATAAGAGCTTAGGTCAGAAAGATTGGCCAATTCCCGACAGGTACAGCATTTCCATAAAACTAAAGACAGTATGAGTTTCGGTACGAACCAACTTCGAAAAAAGGGAAATAACGACTGTTCGATAAGAACAAAGTTGCTTTAATCTTCGTTAAAGGTACTAGTCGCGAAATAGATATTAATTAAAAACGATTAAAGAGTATATAATGATATTAACCGATGTTTTTCAATCTTGGCACTTGTATATTGTTTAAAATCGTAGGTGTAAAATGTAGAGTAATAAAAGAAAAACAGACTTCCGATTATTTTTTGCGTTGTTGAGCACGGAAACTCCACGATCAAGAATTGGAAGAACTATACCTCAAAGAGGCGCAAGGCTAATAACCTTGCCCGGGAACACAAATTATTATGGAAAATTAAAATTAGCCTCATACTTGTTAAATAAGGCCAAGACGGGATCCCGGTTGTAGTGCCGATGATGATGATGAGCTCAACACAATCGTTGCAGTAACACAGAAATAATACTCTAGTTCTATTCGATTCTATTGGAATTCACGTACAAATGTTACCGCTAACAATATACCAAGTCACCTAGTAGCAACCACTTGTTATATGCTTAATTCATACTTGTCTTCAGAAAAGTAGAAAGCCTTGTCGGAACACCTTTCCTACGCCAGCATTGCTAAGAAAACCAAGGGATCTGAAACCACGCCACTACTACGGATTTTTGAAAAGTCACACAACGTTACCGGATCTTTTGATCATAATCTGATAAATGCAGAGTTTTCTAAGCATTTACGGACTTCTATTATTAACCTCCTCATTGCCTTTTAACACGATATTACTTTATCTATCTATTACAACAACAAAAAAACATATTTTATCCAATACCAGTAATAGTCATCTTAGTGTTCCACATTTATCGATCATCGATCTACGTAACATGTGAGAACGACCATCACGGATTATGAAATCACTTGCCGCCATAAAATTACACGATAAACCCAAATAAAAAATAAAACAAAATGAAATATCGATGAAATCATCGTCGACTATTCTACGCAATTTCTTCCGATCTCTATGTGCATGCGTGTCGATCGGTTGTGGTCCCCAAGGACGACAACTATAACTAGCTCGACACACGCACTTGAGCGAGTGCATCTAGGAACAACCTTCTCCCGATCGTCAAGAACAAATGTGTGTAACTTTTCCGAATTACACAGCCGACTTGGTGATCAGAATATGGAACATCCTCCCCAGCCTACTCCCCACCACCATAAAAGGTATACTTTTTGCACAAATCGAAGGCAAGTCACAGCAGGTAAGTCAATTCATAGCGTCATCCAGTTGTGGCTTTACCTCACGTCTAAAATTCTTAAAGGTGGTTCAACTTGAAAGTAGACGCTCAGAAAGCAGGTACACACACTAGCGACGACCTTATGACAACAGTATTTCGCGGGTTCCTGATCGCCATGCTTAAAAAAAGCGGAACCAGAAAGGAGGGATCGAGGTAAAGTAGCAAAAGTCCTTCCCAATCAAATTGGCAACCTTGTAATGAGACTTTTGGGCTTGCCTCGGTGATTAATATCGTATATCTTCACTTGTCCGCTGGCCGGGAGACGCCGCTAAATAACGAAGATCAAAGCTAAAAGCCAAAAAATAAAAAGGTAATAAAAGCAAAAATAGTTTATGCATTTAACGAGGTGTTCTGGATACAAGTACGGGTGACTGACTCGGTGTGACCTTATTACTCGAGAGGAGGGCGCACAAGTGAATCTCGAGGTTCGTCTACAGAATGCTTTTGTTTGTTTGTCAGTTTGTTCTCGAAATGAACGAAGGTCGTAATTTGATAAGGAAATGGTGGAATATTTATTAGAAAGCTTAAGAATTCATACGAGTGATACTTCCTACAATTAGAATGTGTCATAAATTAAGAGCGTGGGTAATCTTCGAAAAGTCAGAACAGTCATCCAGTTATAGTACTACTTTGCTGAGCAAATGTAAATAGGTGGAACCTTTATAATCACAATTCATGTGATCAGAAAAATCTTTATTTATTCATCGATGTTAATTTTTATGAAGACTTTTTAGTAGAAAACCGTAAAATAAGTGAATTATTTAATAAACAAATCGCGATATCTGATTTTTGGGTTCTTGCAACTCACAGTGTTAAGTTTTATTTAATCTGCTTGCTCTTACTCTTTCTCCAGCCGAACATGGTTTTCCTGGAAGGAGGTAAAGAAAGGATCGTGGCTGCTGACTAATCAATGCTTCGTTGTACCTCTTAATGATTTTTCTTAAGGCAGTTGATGTGTTGAAATATCATAAGCTCTGATAATAGGATCGCACACACTTACAAATACAGACTTGAAGTGTTCGAAGGAAATTATATTAGAAGAGCATCAACAACGGTCGTCATCACACTAATTTTGAATTAGGCATAATTTTTAAATTTATGTCAAAACTTGTAATTCAATGTATGTAGTTTAATAATTTAATATTATGGTATATGGAGAATTTGAGTTCAATATTAGTTTGGGTAAAAAGATATCCATTATCCGACTTTCGGGCCACAGGACCCAAAGAATACGCGGCATTGTTACCTCTAAACACGGTACATGTATACTTATACATAGATCAATCCCTCATAAACTTATAGTAGTACGCTCTGCAAACTTATACATAGATCAATCCCTCATAAACTTATAGTATTGCGCTCTGCAATCTCGGTCGTAGCAGTAGAAATAAATATCGGTAGAAACCTCAGGATAATATTAGCATACACCCCCATATCCCAACCAATAACCACACACGATCTTACCACTATCACAGATAGCATCCAAACACCGATACTTCTCCTTGGAGACTTTAACGCGTGGAGCCCCATTTGGGGATCTTCATACACTAATAATAGGGGAAAAACCGTAGAGAAATACATATTGGCCGCAAATCTAGCACCACTCAATAACGGTAGCCAGATGTACTTCTCCTCTCACAAATCCTTCACACATGTAGACTTATCACTAGCCTCCCCCAATTGCCCCCCATTTGCACTTGGAATACTTTATTCAACCTGCACGGGAACAACCATTTTCCAATAATAATAAACATTGACACAAGCATGCGTCCCAAACCCTCTAAACTTCTTCCTAAATTCCAAACCGAACTCGCCAATTGGAGTAAATTTCAAAATCGGATTTTCCAATAGGGACTTGATAACTTATTTTTTAAATAAAACGCAAACCATTTGAGATATTTCAAAAACTTTATTATCGGCTTGAAGTACAATCAAAATATTTATGAATAGTACTCGACTTCGTTCATATGGCCACCGCGGGCACGTTTGCAGCGGTCGATTCGTTGGACCAAATTTTCGATGACTCGGCCACACATTTCGGCCGAAACGGCCGCTATTTCGCGATCAATGTTGGCTCTGAGCTCTTCCAACGTCGTCGGTTTGTTGGCATAGACCAATGACGACGCAGCCCCAAAGAAAATAGTCTAGAGGCGTTAAATCGCACGAACGAGGCGGCCGACCGACTGACCCATTTCTTGAGATAACACGCCCATCAAACTTACTCTTCAATATATCGATTGTATCGTGTGCTGTGTGGCTTGTGGCATCGTCTTGTTGGAACCACATGTCGCCCAAGTCCATATCTTCCAATCCGGGCCAAAAATAAACGGTAATCATGGCCCGATAACGATGGCCATTCACAATAACGTGACGATCGTTATCGTCGACGGGAAAATATGGCCCAATGAGGCCGCCGGCATGCAAACCGCACCAAACAGTTACTTTTTGTGGATGAAGTGGTGATTCATGAAGCACATGTGGATTTTCACCCGACGAATAACGCATGTTTTGCTTATTGACGAACCCATTGAGCGAAAAATGAGCTTCGTCACTGAAGATGATTTTGCAATGAAATTCATCATCTTGGCGCATCTTTTCCAGAGCCCAATCGGAGAAAGTACGTCGCCTCAAATGGTCCATCGGCTTCAATTCTTGAGTCAACTTGATCTTGTATGGGTGTAAACCAAGATCCTTACGCAAAATTCGCCATAGAGTGGTCTAGGAGACGCCCAATTCTTGAGAACGCCGTGGAATTGACTGATTTGGATTTTTTGCACGGGCGCCTGAACGGAAGCGCTATTTTCGACACTTCGACCAACTCGTTGTCTCACTGGCACGGCAACATCACACAACGAATATGTAGACTCAAATTTTTGCACTAAACCTGTTATTGCCTGTCTACTAGGGCGAGAATTACGACCGAAAATTGGAGTTAACGCTCTTAAAGTTGCGGTCACCGACTCCAAATTTCGGTAGTAAATTTTTATAATTTGCAGACGTTGTTCGTTCGTGTACTTAACCACGATGGAAATGTTGAGTTTACGGAATAAATTGACAGTGACAGTTCGATGATTAGTGAAAGGGTGCGTTCACAAATTCAAAGTTGTCAAGTACCTATTGGAAAACCCGATATTAGAAGAGCATCAACAACGGTCGTCATTACATTAATTGGGAATTAGGCATAATTTTTAAATTTACGTCAAAACTTGTAATTCAATGTATGTAGTTTAATAATTTAATATTATTGAATATGAAAAATTTGAGTTCAATATTAGTTTGGGGGAAAAGAAATCCATTATTTCCTCCTTATATATCTCAAAAAGAATCGAACAAACTGATTTAAACTTTTGCGGGATAGAAAAGTGACATTCCATACTAAAAAAATTCCTTGATTTGATTGTCAGTTATAGGGGGCAAAATACGGAAGTTAACAAAGAGAACAAAGAGAATGTTTTATTTTACAATTTTGTATGGCACTCTTTGTTTTAATATGATATACATCTATTTACCTATCATGATTAGAGTAAATCTATGCCATCGGGAATGAAACTGGTAAGGTTTGTTTCCGATGGGAATGAACCGCGGTTGGTGCAGCTGAATAAAGCTTGTAATATTATAAGATGAATGAACCATCTTCAGGGTACTTTGGTACTTTGTAAAGCCAGATCGGAGCATCTCAAAATAGACTGGGCGTTCGTTGTCAACGCTAGTCGATGCTATATATATATATGTATATATATATATATATATATATATATATATATATATATATATATATATATACACATATATATATATATATATATATATATATATATACATATATATATATATATATATATATATATATATATATATATATATATATATATGTATAGAGAGAGAGAGAGAGAAAGAGAGTGGTGTTGAAGCTTGCTGATGTGAATTGGGACCTCTGAAGCGAAATTTTTCCAACGGCGTTGAACTCCGGCACGATCGCCCAATTTATACTCTGCAATTTTTGTTTTGCTAACTTAAATCATTTATTTACAATTGTCCCAAAACCCCAAATCACATAAAAAATAACGTAAAGCTGTGGCCAACATACCCATAGATGTTAAAAAGAGTTGAGGGACATTTTCGAGTTCGATTAATGCAGCGTAATAACAATAATGGATGTAATCTGCCTGACATCAACTTTAAAGTTGTACGATTGAAATAAAATAAGTAAATACTTTTCGAGAGATTGAGCAACCAGGAAATTTCTCATTCAATAAGGCCTTAACGGCATGCTCTCTGTGGCACGTGGTGCCGTCTTGTTGAGTCCACATGTTGTTGATCTAGGAAGTTGTGTCTTGCGTTCGATTGTGCAAACCTAGGTTCAACTAACAACACTTGCTATTGGGCAGTTCGGCACAATTACCGACTGGTCCCGTAAGATACCACCCCGTTAAGCTATAGGCTCCGTGAAATGGTTGGGAGAAATCCTTGAGCACATTTTGGAGCGTTGCTGATAGACCCGGTGAAGAAAAAATATCACCTCAGGGCGCTGACTCGGTGCCATAGGTTCGCCTTTCCTGGGAGAAGTAACATAAAAAAAAATAAAAAAAACTGTGCTCCAGAGCTGGCGGCGATTCTCAGAAAAATCGTTCGTTTATCTTATGCATGGAAAACCTTTCTTACCTGCTGACAACTCGCTTGAATTCAAGCAATTTCCAAGGATTCTGGCTACGTCTGACACATACCGTAACTGAATGAGCTTCGCTTATACGACTTTCCCAACAAATTTGCGACTGGAAGAGTTTTCTCGAAAATCGATGAACCCGAGTTGTTGTGTGTCGTTGAATCTCTATTCTATTGATCCCGGTGTTCCGCAGGATTGTATTTTGGCTCCGGCTTTGTTTCCTATTCATATTAAGGTTTTTTTTTAATGAATTCAGACTTTTTTACAAGATATTCAATCTTAATACCGCAGTCTCTAAATATCGCAATATCGTAATATCGTAATATCGTAATGTTATAATATTGTAATATCGTAATACCGTAATGTTATAATATTGTAATATCGTAATATCGTAATGTCGTAATGTCGTAATGTCGCATTATCGCTATATCGCAATATCGTAATGTTGTAATGTTGCAATACCATAACACCGCAATATCGCAATATCGTAGTATCGTAATACCGCAATACCATAAAATCGCAATATCGTAATATCGTAATGTCGTAATATCATAATGTCGTAATGTCGCATTATTGCAATGCCGTAATATCGCAATTTCGCAATACCGCAATATCGCAATATCATAAAATCGGAGTATCGTAATATCGTAATATCGTCATATCGTAATACCACAAAATCGCAATATAGGAATGACGTAATATCGTAATATCGTAATGTCGTAATATAGTAATATCCTAATATCCCAATATCGAAATATCGTAATGTTGTAATGTCGTAATGTTGCAATGTCGTAATGTGGTAATGTCGCAATATCGTAGTGCCGTAATATCGCAATGTCCCAACGCCGTAATATCGCAATATCATAATATCGCAATATCGTAATATCGCAAGTATCGTAAAGCCGTAATATCGTAATATCGTAATGCCATAATATTCTAATATCCCAATATCGTAATATCGTAATATCATATGGTGTATATAGTACACGGTGTATGGAATATGATATGTGATATACAGTCACTCACTATGTAATCCTCACCCAGAGCGGACCTGTCTGAAAATTAATAGTGAAAACAGCATCGTGAAGTGTTCTTGGTAAAAGAAATTGTGCATCACGGTTAAGTGTGAGTGCTAATTCTGTACTGTGCCGTGGTGTAAGTGGACTGTGTTATCGATAAATCAATTCCTACACACTGGATGAATGAATAATATTAGTCTATATTCTTGATACATTGAATTCAGACCTCAACAAGATATATCAGTGGGGATTATCTAACCGATTAGAATTCAATACCCAAAAAACTCAGTGCTGTCTCTTGTCGTCAAATGCGAGCCCCAAAGTAAATATACCGTCTATGAACAGCACTTACGTCGACGAAGCCAAGGAATTATCAATCCTCGGCACTCGAATTAATTCGACTCTTAACTGGAATGACCACATATTTGAAGTTGCGAAAAGTGCAATCAAATGTATGGAGTTCCTTAAAAGATGTAGAAAATACTTCACTCCATCCAACCGGGCCACTATTAACAAGGCGTATTCGACCACAAATGGAGTTCAACTCCCATATTTGGTCAGGCGCATCCAAAACTGCACTACACGCCCTCGATAGGATGCAAAAACGAGCAGTGAAACTTATTGGGGACTCAGCCGTAAGTCCATCAATTCCGTCGTTAGAACACAGGCGCAACTTATCATGCCTATCGCGTTGCTATAGGTAGTACCACGGTCGTTACTCAACTGAACTTGCTGAATGTGTTCCGCCCCTTCAGAGATTTTCCCGCAACACCCGTCAATCTGTGAATGCACATCAGTTGACGTTGAAAGTGGACTTTAGGCGCACAAATAAATATAGAGACTCATTCTTTGGCCGAACCACACGAATGTGGAATGTTCTGCCTGATCATGTATTTCCTGGCCGTTGTGATGTCCAGACATTCAAGACTAACACACATCGACACCTCCTTTCCTTATCCACTTCCTCTCCATACGCTCGCACTGTGCTCTGATAATTAAGGGTAGTTCAAAATCCCCTTTTGTGCGCGTTAGTGTAAAAAAACTATATATCAAATATAGAATTCTCGAAAAGCTACAGTTGTTGGTTTCAGTGGTTTTTATTTGTAGTTATCGTTGTTGCAGTTGTCTACTGGTGTCACGAGGACTCAATTCAGCTTGTTTGTTGATGGTTCTGGATGCAGGCTCGGGCCAGTTTTCACTTTCAGATTACAATGGATTTCCGGTTATTTGTAGTTCGGGAGTGGTATGGGCTATGTGGTTGATTACGGGAGTGTCCGAATGCCTTTTCATTGAAATTTTCCTTTTTGTTTATTTTAGATTACAATTACTAACTTGATGTAAATGCATATACGTAAAGGATTTATCAAACTAATTTCGAATTGTGTTCGGTTAGAGTTTTTTATATATTTCAGCGGTATGGTCGGTTGCGTTCATTGCTATAAAACGATTGATTGAATAAAGCCGCCTACTCGATGTGGGGTTCGGTAAAGTTGCAACGATGCTATGTTGAAAGATATCTTGCAGATAATCTTGGTTATAAATACTTGATGGATGTACGTTCGATGGTATGATATAAATTCAATTATATACAACCGATAGAACAACAAGAATTCTTCTAGGAACTGTGTCGATTTGAAACGTTGTCGGCAAACGCGGCGCGTACCTGATTATTCGTTTTTCTCCAGTTGAACAACCGATGTCACTTCATTTGGTCTTTTTACGATTTTCCGCTTGAAACGCAAATATTCCCTTGCCACAGGTCCTTGTATAATTCGAACGGTTACACCAATCACTCACTACTTTAACGTTTTTACGTTGTTTTATTTACAACTGTTGCAGTATGATGTCTAGTTATAATTACGCGTATCCAATTCTCACCATCTCAATTTCCAACCTCCTCCTGAACTCTTTGTTTTTTTTTTTTTTTGTTTTTTTTCTCCTTATCGCTTCATCCCATCAGTTCTTTGTTTTCTCCCCACAACATTATCGCTCCTCTTCTCTTCCGGGCTTTTGTGGTGTTCAAGATCAGGAGCAGTACGGTTGTACTGTTCTCTTGGAGTCGTCTCATTAGTTCTTGTGTCACAGCTCAATGTAATCGAAACTGAGCTAATTGGTTGTGACACAAGCTAAGACCTCTAGTGTAGAGGATGGAGAGTTATTGCCGTTTCTCAGCCAGAACTTCCACATCATGATTTGTTGCATCGTGCAACAGTGAGTGTGCACGAAATTCCTTGTCCTGTGCGTGTTACTCAGCGCAGCGAAAATCTTTAGAAAACTATCTATGTATAATAAACAGGCAGCCTTGATGAATGGGTAGTTAGAAAATCCCATATTTTGTGACCCCCAGAGCTAGTGGAAAAGGGAGGAATACGTTCTGAAAACTTATTAAGTAAGTGCTAGGAACATTATTTTCACTTTGGGATGGTTCAAATCTCGTAGGTAAGATGGAGAATTTACAATAGTAATTAGCCTTGAAGCTCGAAATTTCCCATTTTAAATAAGTTGCAATGATACGTAGTCACCTTTATCCCACCGAGAAAACGTAAAATATAAAACATTTATCATCATCATCGGCATTACAACCGGGATCCGGCCTTGGCCTTATTTAGCAAGTCTCGAGGGTTGTTAAATTTTCCATAATAACTTATTTTTACGGGCAAGGTTATTAGCCTTGCGCCACATAAAACATTAATACAAACATTAAATTACACAGAATTGAATTTTCCCATTTTAAACTACACATAAAAACTGCTAAACAATTTAAACGTTAAACACATAGCACATATTACATTTCGACATTGCAAAGAATTCACATTTCAAATTAGACATATAATACACAACACAATAATTGTACGCCGAATGGCATAAGGAAAATGATAATGTATAAATTAGAGTGCTTGCGAAGAGCCAGTAAGTTAATGTAAGAATGATATTTGTAAAATGGAAGTTAACATTTAGTCTTAAGTAAAATCTGTAATTGA
The DNA here is from genome assembly GCA_963931805.1 of Microdon myrmicae. NCBI lineage: Eukaryota > Metazoa > Arthropoda > Insecta > Diptera > Syrphidae > Microdon > Microdon myrmicae. Next base: position 48,680,353 of record OZ007496.1, on the reverse strand, counting down.
ATTGTTAAATAAATGCGGATATAAAAAAAAACAAAAAAACACAACACATTAAATTACACATAAAACACTTATTACATTTTTCCTTACACAAAAAATATAAAATATTAAACTTAAACTTATATACATAACCCAATTTATAGTACGAGTAGAGGTGATCTGGTATCAAGCAGTGCGAGACGACGGAATTGTCAGTAAAGAATTAGCAAAAGAATGAATGAGTAGAGACGATTTTTGACTACTACTACTATTTATTGATCTATAGAAAGCTGAAAGTGCATGACCTCACTAACTTGGCTACGCTACCGTTCCCTGTTCTGCAGACTTTCCCTTCACGGTTCAGCACCTGATCCGATTTTCGTCCATAGAATTCTTGAAGGAAGATGAACGGGAAAGAGATCTGTGTGAAGGCCGCGATGGAGATAGAAGGACAATTTTTGACGATCGTCACAAATTATCAAACATTTCTCGTGGGAAAGAGGAACATTTTTTTGCCTTACTATTTGGTTATGGGAGAACTGTACAGCTTGAGTGAAAACCGGGTTTTCTCTAACTATTGTAGTTTGAATTATATGAGCGGGTTTTTTTGTTTTGTATAATTTCTGTTTTCTAACAATTTCCTTATACTTGGAATCAGCTTTCATGTTTGCCTTGGGTTTGTGTCTTTTCACTGTGTGCAAAATGAATAACCTCATGCCTCAGATGTTTCCACATGCTTTTAATTAGGATAATCAGAGTCGAAATTTAAGAGTGCTGATCACCTTCAATAATAGCCAACTATGTCATCGATTGGGAAATGCTTTGTAATACTGATGAGGATCCCAAACAATGCAACAGCGTATCAATTCTGGGATCGCTGTTGTGAAATAATAGTCTGCTCAGAAGATATACTCCTGTTAAGTATTTTGGATATGTTGATGTTTTAGCGACCTGGTTTCCAGCCTATCAGAATACTGTAACAGATGGATACTCGCGATGTATCATTGAAAGGATGGGACAATATTCTTTCTATTGTGTTTACTTCTGTAAAGTCATTATAATTTATAGAGCTCGTACATTTTAGAACATTCCCTCGGTATCTGATTATGTAAGTCACTGTTTTAGTTTTTGTAAAATATTTAAATGTATCCGATTGCTTGTTTTTAACGCTTGTTTTACGTAAAAAACAAAGTGAATGAAGGAGTAAATTATTCATCAACACAAAGAAATTAGATGAACGATAAAATAAATATCTCTAGCTGAATTGATCGACTCTACAAGTCCAGCGCTGTTACTTATTTATTTCACTGTATAAATTGCTTATCTATGACTGTTCGGGATAATTTGAAAACCAATTACAATTCAAGAGAGATAGAAAAATCCAACAAATTCATACGAGACATACGTCTCAAGTTTGTCTGGCTCATTGTAAGTGAATTCATCGACAACCTTTTCGCATTTAATTAAATGATTTTCAACAAATTCAACAAAAACGAAAACGATGGTTTGCCACAGCACGGCATGCCTTCGCATGGGGTCGTTTAAAATGGCCTACGATTGCACCTTTGCCTAGTAAGTGACAACTTAATGGATGCTATCTATCAATTCCTCATTCAGTATGCGCATCAACGATTAATCACTGGTCCGTCTGATTGCGAACAATTAATTTTATTTAAATCCCACATTGGGCGATGTGCAGCAAGTGTATTTCATTCCAATTTTTCCGAAGGTAACTGGTAGACGACGACCTGGTGGATTTTCTATATTATGAAGTTAAAAAATTTTATATGACGGGCTAGAGAAAAATTAATCCACCGGATGTTGGTAGGTTGTTCGTGGGAATATTTTATTCAGAATTTATGTTAAATTACAAACATCATTCTATGGTAAGTGGAATGCATTTTGATCTTGTTCGGTCCAGATTGATTTATGCTATTCACAAATTATTGAATTCATACTTCATCCAATGAAATGATCAGCACAATTTGTATATGATCTACATGATCTGTGAAGTATTGAAGTAGTGGCAATAGTGAAAGTGGTAAAGTGACGTATTGTTGAACAATAGTCAACAGACAGCACACTTCACAGTAAACGTTAACGTACAATTTATGTTTGGCAAATTTTAAATAAATCTTCTAAATCGATTCTAACATATATATATATATATATATATATATATATATATATATATATATATATATATATATATATATATATATATAAATATATATATATTGATTCGAGATGTATTAGGGCATTGACCATAAGGTCGCAGCATTGAATTTACCAGAAACCTGCCAAAACTCCTTTGAATAAATAATTTGATGTTGCGTCAATAAGTGCGCAACCTCTGAAATTTATTATACTGTAATGGAATAATAGCATTGCCATATATAAAACTACCACTGCCAAGTTTTGCGCACCAGTAGCACATAATTTGTATGTGTCAGTGGTTTGTAAGTCGTTTATAAATTACAAAGCGAAATTATTAATCTTCTTTTAAGACAAAATTAAATTGGATCTGTGGGGGTTCTCTACATCACACGGAGAACCAACCCACAACCCTAACCTGCAAACATGCAAAAAACCAAATCCGCAATAGCATATATTCCCAAAACTGTAATAGAATGCATTTTCCAAACCTCCAACAGAATATAATTCAACCGAATATATTCTAATCATCCCGGCATTCATTTCCCCAAAATTGCTTCGGCCAATTATCCATATTTCCTCAACGCAACCAAGCAATCCACATTTCCCCGAAATTTGTATGCCATAACAAACGCATATTCAAATCCTCAACGGAACATTAACAAGTATACCAAGCCGCACACATTTCCCCGAAGTTCATATGCCTTAACAAAGCGCATGTCCAAATCCTCAACGGAACATTAACAGCCAACCAAGCGGCATACATTTCCCCGAAATAACTTCGGTTAACATTCTATCTAAACGATATTCCTTGCTTGCACCCAAGCAATTTCAATTTCCTGGTATACACAACCAACGAATCCAACTTAACTTATACGGCAAGGATTCGCTGGAACTAAACTCATATGCATAGGCATAGCAACTCTTCCACTAAATTCTTAGGAAGTGGCAATGAGTTTACGACGCCACTACCACAACGCAATGGATTTTCAATTTCATGAGTCAGTCGTTGCCAGCTCTTCATCACGGGCGTACCGCCGGTCAAATCAACGTTCTGTGGTTGACTCCATTATTATTAATAGTGCCCGTGCCATCCTTCAGTTTTAGACCATTGAGTTTTGGTTAGCTTCTGTATTCGAAGTAACATGTACTATACACATTCGTATCGATAAAGTCGGTCGCAATCCAACTACCGTAGAGTGCCCACAGTCGCGTATTATCCTTTACCCAAGTCGAGCCGATTGAGAGTCCGCGTTCATTCTGAATCCCCCGGGCTGTGTAGATATACAATTGGAGGGTCGGCTCTCACCGTTGGCTTAAACCGCCTTGAGTAGTAAAAAGAAATTGACGAAGTGAAAAGTGTCACGCACCGAAGCAAAATAACTAATCATTTGAATTATCCATTAAGTGTTTCTAGTATCTAGAGCGTGGAGAGAATAAGATCTTATGACACAGCCAAGTGGTGGTAATTAAGTAAATTCGAGTTGACAAGGTTGCGATCCTTACGATTAAGTGCGCGAAAGACGAACGCATTCTGCGTGAGTTAATTATATCAAGTTAAGCAGAACTGTGCGGGAGCAGAATAAAGAACACATTAATAGAAGTATCAACAAATTAAACAAGTGTTTTCATTTCCCTTTGTGCCCGAATTTCCAACGACGGTCGCGACGAACACGTAAGTAGGGCGGTAGTGAACTAGTGCCATACGTTGGCGCCCAGACCTCCACCCCCACAGATCTTCTCTGAAATTGTTACATATTTTTCTTTCAATATAATAAAGTAATTGCATGGATTTTCTTGGATTTTCTTCAGAAATGTAATTTCCTGAAATTTCTTTATAGTAGTCGTGCGAAAAAACTAAGCGGTGAATCCCGAAAATAGGCAGGCTGTAGATGATATTACCATCTTTGGCGATTTAAACTTTTCAAAACTTCAGAGTTCTACTATCCACCCACTCGCCGCTAACGTTCCGATGTCACTCACGATTGTTCCGCTGCCTGCAAACGAACGATCACCAGGAAGAGGAATAACCACGAATAAAACGCACAGATTTAAGTTATTAATTAGATCATCACTTGTTTTGTTCCTTTGGCTAATCCAAACTACTTTAAAGATAAGCACAATTAATGTCCCCGCTAATGCAGACATCACACTTTAGCAGACTACACATCGAACTTATTACTGAAATAAACGTTGCTCATAATTGGGAGCTGTTTTACTTTATGCGATTTAAATTGTTTAACTGTATGCGATCTGAATGTCACATTCAACAGACAGGACGGCGGATATTGGCGTTTGCAATTTTGCACACTCACGCCTCACAGGGATGCGAGCTCCGACCACACCCCTCGATGATTAAAAGGCGGCCCATCATATTTACGCGACCGCCGCGCTACGGTAGCGTAGTGGAGACCCGACCGGCTCGGTCTGGTGATGGAAAAGGACTCCCCGAGGATAGAACTCTGATTTGAATTCCATCCTCGGTTAGGGTTAAGGTGCGGAAGAGAGAGAGAACGTTTTTCTCTTAAGGGTGTGGCCACCAAGGAAATGGGATCTTTTAGTGCAGTGGTGTGTATGTGTGTTCGTACGCATCACCGTGTTTATCGATGCATTTCAGCAAGGATAAACAAAACCTACAGCGAGGGAAAAAGAACAAAGCAGAAGCGACCTAATGTATCGGTCTGCGATTAAAGTCAGCTAAATAAATAAGCTGGAACTCATTAAATGGGAATTGCATTTGGGATACCACAAACAATGTGGATTGTTTATGGCATCGCCAGAAAACCATTAAAGACAGCGTTCTTTTGTTTGCACATGGTGCGAGTTAGGGAATTAGTCTCAACATCTATTGTGCTAATTACATGCAGCTGCGCTGGACTTCTATCGTTGGGTAAAAGGTTCGCCAGCCGATGTATATGTAGGTAGTTTTTATTGTACACATGTTGAGGCTCGGATTAGCCAACTCAGGGGTAAAATTCCCTGATTATGCGGTTGTATTATTGTGAGCCGATGAATTTTCTTTCAGGGAATGTATGATAAGTTTGGAGAGACTTCTTATCATCATCACCGGCACTACAACCGGGATCTGGTCTTGGCCTTATTTAGCAAGTCTCGGGGCTTGTTAAATTTTCCATAATAATTTATTTTTACGGGCAAGGTTATTAGCCTTGCACCGAAAGAGACTTCTTATAGGGGATTTTAAATGCGAAGTTATGCATGCAGGTAAGAATTCTCTTCTAGGGGCTTTTAGCTAAATAAACTTGATCAACTTGATGCGTGAAGCATTTAAGGTGCTAATGCGATTGCATTAGCGAACTTATAACATTGGGTCGTAGAGATGGGGGTTCTTTAGCTAAGTAGACAGTGGGGTTTGGCGGAACCGCCACAGATGTTATCAGATGATTAGTCTTTTTACATCTTCCTCTGTTGCAGCTTTACAGATTCGCAAAATGTCTTAAACCATCTAGTCAGACAGCTAGACATTTTCCTCACAACTGAAGTTATCAATTCCTCGATATTACTCAGTCCCCTCGCCTTCTCAATCACATACTCCTTCCCACCACATTCCGAGATGGTTCTTTGTATACATTTTTCAAAGAGAATTTCCGGTTTAATAAGGATTAACTTAGTAGAATACGGTTTTGTTATGGCCAATTAGTGATGGGAGATGGAACTAACAAAGGACTTTTTAAGTCCATTTCTTTTTATGTATCCTTGCAATATACATATATTTTCCATTTTTTTGCATTTTCTTTCTTCTTTTTTTTAGAAGTTGAATAACAACAATTAAAAAACTAAACAAAACATAAATAAGAAATAAAATAAAAAATTATATTTAGGTATTTAGGGGAGTAACGCTTGGTAGAAACCTTGACGTGGTGTATACCGGCTGTATTATAACGGCGCCTCTTTGACACCGGGCCGAATCAGAACAATAAGCAGACCTGTAGCGGCTCTACGAACCACACAATCCACTATTGGTCGAGATGTCGTCGTTCCACCAAGGAACACACTCACCTATAGGTAAATTACACGTGCACAGACACGTGGGTCACAAGTCCGACCAATCGTCCTACGCCTGCACAGCGATCAAAGGACACAACAAACGGACAAACATTGCCTTACCAAGGACATTTAACGCATCGTCCTAAATTCCTGAAAATAAGTATATACATCATACAGGCATCGTAAATTCGAAAACCTGATCGGCGCCCCTGTTAGCCAGCGTTACCTGCAAACGTGCAAATATAATCCTTGCTGCCAGCTAAGATACGGGACAGAATTACCATTGTATACCGGAATCCCTTATAGCACCATTGTCCTGCGTTGCAGGCTATTAAGCAGCTACACAATGATCCTATGATGCCCCTTTGTTCCTTCCTCTTTTCTCAATTCCGTTTTGACATGACCTTCACTGCATGTGAAAACAATAGATCTATTAGTACACGTGCTAATAGATTAACCAGAGAGAACATTCGAGATTCAGGATCCGCGCCACGCAACCGTCCCGATAGGCAGTCTTCAGAGAGAACTCAGACGAGGAGGTTAGTCCGCGCAGCACAGCAAATCGAGAAAAAGAAACGTCAGTACGTCGCGTGTGTCAAAGTAACGGGTCAATGAAATAAATACGAGCGCTATTTCTGTTTTCAAAAATAGTTTATTAGTTTATTAATTTTAATATAAAATTACCGTGCCTCCAAGTGTTAACATAAAGTGTGGTATAGGAATCGGGGAGCATCAATTGTAAACTAAACAAATTATTAAAAAAAATAATAAACAATTCTTAAAAACAATTTCACCGTGTTTGATTTGTACAGTGTCTGCTCCAGGTTCGTTTTCCTTTTTGTGAACGGTGTTCGGCGGAACACCCCAGCCAATCGATAATAAAATCCGCCAAAGACCTTACTTCATCAAAGAGGGGCTCTGATATGGTGGACTATTTGAAACTCCAGAGTGTTCCCAGGAAATGAATGATCAATATACAAAAAACAATCTCACGAAAAACCCGGTAGGCGTAGGTGTGATGAGCTGACCATAAGGGAACAAATCATCAGGAAAACAGCGACTCGGAAAAAAGAAGATGTAGGGAAAAACGGAAAAAGCGGGATATACGCGTCGGCACGTGGAATGTTCGAACGTTATATAAACCAGGCGCGATACAGACGGTGGTAGAAAACGCGAAACAATATAAAATGGACATCGTTGCGTTTCAGGAAGTCCGACTCCCACATCAAGTAATCGAAACCAACGGATTTATTTATTTTTAATTTAAGTATTTGATGGGATCTCATCATTCGACGTTAAAATCCTCCTTGGGGCCCTGAATGTGAAAATTGTAAAAGAAGATATCTTCCAACCAACTATAGGTAAAGAAAGTCTACACGACGTTTCAAATGATAATGGAATTCGAATTATCACATTCGCAGCGTAAAAAGATCTGGTAGTGAAAAGCACGATGTTTAAGCAGAAGGAACTTCATAAAGCCACATGGATATCACCAAACAGACCACTTAGACAAAAGACACCACTCAAATATCCTTGACGTAAGATCATGTAGAGCTCCTCGATAGTATAATGGTTAGTATAGCCGCCTGTCACGCGGGAGACCGAGGTTCGACTCCCCGTCGGGGATCCTCTGGCGCAAGACTAATGACCTTGCCCGGAAAAACAAATCATTATGGAACATTTAACAAGCCTCTGGACTTGCTAAATAAGGCCAAGACCGGTTCCCGGTTGTAGTGCCGATGATGATGATGATGATGAAGATCATATAGACTGGCACAAGGCATAACCTTGCCCGTAAAAATAAATAAATTACGTAAAATTTAACAAGCCTTGCTAAATAAGGCCAAGAATGTTTTATATGTTTATTTCAATAACAAAGAAAAGCTAAAAAAGCGTTGTGCCAATTTTTTTTTTTAACATAAAATGAAACTACATCTATATATACGTACCATATATATACATATATATATATATATATATATATATATATATATATATATATATATATATATAATATATATATATGACCCGTTTGTCTTGAACATGGGCTAAGTCCATTTTTTGTAATTGTGAGAAGAATAGTTCGTAACCCTAGATTTAAGAACTCGATATATGTGGGCGTTCCAATTAGGAGTGTTATATATATTTTTTTAACAATTAATAAAGTTTCTTTACCTAACGTACTCACTCGGTTCGTTGAGTTGGTGTCTTCGCTTGAATGGGTAGGGTCTTCGTGTTATGTCTGCTTGTGTTATTCGCTTTCGGGTGTATTTCTTTTTGTTTTAGATAAATAAAACTATTTTTTTCTTTCAATATTGCTTTTTTATTTATCTATTGTTTTATAACTTTTTTAAAACTATTGTTTTTAACTTTTTTAAAACTATTGTTTCTGTTTATAGTTCTTTTGTTATTAACTATTTTTTTAGTTTAATTTTTTTAAAACTATTGTTTTTTATTTTTTATTTAACTATTGTTTTATAACTTTTTTTAAAACTACTGTTTTTTAACTTTTTTAAAACTATTGTTTCTGTTTATATTTCTCTTGTTCTTAACTATTTTTTAGTTTAAATTTTTTAAAACTATTGTTTTTTTTTTTATTTAACTATTGTTTTATAACCTTTTTGAAACCATCCTTTTTTAACTTTTAAAACTATTGTTTCTGTTTATATTTCTTTTGTTATTTAACCATTTTTTTTACTTTAACTTTTTTAAAACTATTGTTTTTCATTTTTTATATGAGGGTTGCCTCTTATGTTTCGGGATTTGGCAACCCTAGTCTTGCAATCCGGCAATTGACAGCTCTTTCGTAAAGTTGGACATTTTTGAGGTTATACGCACTCAGAACGTTTTGACATACGAGCGCTATTTGTGTTGTTTACAGTAACTTAAAAGATTCACCTCGGCCCAAAAATGGAATTAAATCGTCAACATTTTCGTGCGGTTATTTTTTAATTATTCAATTTTTGGCGATGAAGCTCCACCAAGGACCAGTGTTTATCGATGGTATGGTGAATTCAATCGTGTTCGTAGTTCAATCCAAGATGAATTTCGTGAAGGTCGTCCAAAGTCAGTTGTTGTTCCGAAAACCATTGATGCTGTGCGCGAACTGATATTGGAAGATCGTCATGTGACCTATCGTGAGATTGAGACAACCTTAGGCGTTAGTGGGACCAGCATACATTCTATATTGCATAAACATTTGACTGTTAAAAAAATTTGTTCGCGTTGGATCCCACACAATTTGTCAATCGCCAAAAAAAAGGCTCGTGTCAATTGGTCGAAAGAAATGCTCAAAAAATACGGTCGCGGTGCTTCGAAACACGCCTATGACATCGTGACAGGTGATGAATGGTGGATTTACGCGTATGAGCCCGAAAGTAAACAGCAGTCGACTGTCTGGGTATTTCAAGATGAGCCAAATCCAACAAAAGTTGTTCGCGCACGAAGCACTTCCAAGCAAATGGTCGCCTGTTTTTTCGGAAAAACTGGACATGTAGCAACCGTACCACTAGAACAACGCAGAACAGTCAATTCTGAGTGGTACACAACCATTTGTTTGCCAGTTGTCTTCCCAGAAATCAGGAAAACCAACCACCGAAGACGGATCACTCTTCACCACGACAATGCGAGCTGTCACACATCGGCTGCGACAACTGCATTTTTGAGCACCCAAAACATCGATTTGATGGGATTGGCACCGAATGACTTCTTTTTATTCCCGTACGTAAAAAACAAACTGAGAGGTCAACGTTTTTCGACACCTGAAGAAGCGGTTGCTGCATTCAGAATGCATGTGTTGGAGATACCTCAATCAGAGTGGCAAAAGTGCTTCGACAATTGGTTCAAACGCATGCAAAAGTGTATAGATCTTCATGGGGAATATCTTGAAAAACAATAAAGTGATTTTCGATGATCAATATTTGTTTTTGTTCTCTAATCCCGAAATATAAAAGGCAACCCTCGTATAACTATTGTTTTATAACTTTTTTAAAACTATTTCCTTTAAATAACTCTTTATTTTAAACTTGTTAACCGTGTGTCATCACGTCTGATTTTCAACTCCTTTAAATCGACCCTTCCGCGTGGATATTCATCTTTTTTTTTCTCAAGCCCTGGCGCGAAAATCGACTACCTGCTTCAAACTTTTCTTATCCACGTGGAGTCAACCTTTTTTTTTGCTCTTACCAATCCATAATCCTTTTTTTTTTGTGGTTTCTTTCGTTCTGAATTCATCGTTTAGGCAACCCTCTGCATTAGTTTTAAGGAAGGTCGATGAAAACGGTGAACCAACGAAGTAAACTTTTTCAATTGGGGGAAGTGTTGTTGTTTTTATGGGTAACCAATATTTTGGGCTTTCTGGCGCAAGACTAATGATCTTGCCCGGAAAAAAAATATCATTATGGAAAATTTAACAAGCCTCAGGACTTGCTAAATAAGGCCAAGACCGGTCCCCGTTTGTAGTGCCGATGACGATGATGAACATTTTGGGCCAATCGTACAAATTCCACAAATGCCTCTTCAGGTAGGCAATTGAAGAATTTGCGCATAATCATGGCGGATTCAAAGTTCCTGTATGCTATTCCAACGAACATGTGGCCACAAAGTATCAAGTCACCGGGATAGAGATTATGTATTTCTAGGGATGTACAATTTATTAAATATGTCTATTGTGTGGTGGGAATATTGCTATTTACTTGGAATGTGATGCTTGATTTAGTGGAAGGGTACGGACTGGTAAGCGTTTTAGGTGGTTTATATGAAGGGGGTGGGGGGGGGGGGGGGGGTGATAATTAACTAATGTAAATTATATAACAGGAGTCAAATTAATTCGAGTGGCGAGGATTGAGAGTTCCTTGGCTTTGTCGTTGCAAGTGCCGCTCTTCGACAGTATAGCTGCTGTTGATGCGGTTCTTGCTGTTAATGCGGTTCCTGTTGTTGGTGTGATTCCTGCTGTTTACTTTACTTGTCGTGTTTTCTTGATCTTCGAGGGTTGCTGTTGTCTTTGTTGTTTTTGTCCTTGATGTCGCTGTTTTTCTTTTTTCTGTTGCTGCTCGTTCTGGTTTAACTTCATTTTTAAATCAAGAACTTCCTCCATTTGCTTCTTTAGTTCTTGTTTTTTTATCTCAATCTCAGCAATGAGTTTGTTGAGGATCACGGCCTGATCGCTGGCGTATGCTGGTTTGACGTTTGAATTGATTTCCAGCTCATGAATACTGAACACCATTAGCATTGTCTCGCCGTCAGTATTGTCACTCACTGTGACTTTGTCATTGATTTTGTTGGATTCGTGGCGCTTAGCTTGGGGATTCGGCCGTGGAATTTGCCTTCTCCGTAGCATAATTTTGAAATCAGATTGTTCTTCGTCCATAATATGGACAACTTGTTTTACTTTATATATACATATATATATATATATATATATATATATATATATATATATATATATATATATATATATCGTCTATAACGTCGTCAGCATCGAATCCGTCAACTTGGATCAGATGCTGAAGACGTTTGCAAAGATACTGACCATTTATGTGTCCTATCACAGGCATAGAGCACATATCTCGTCACTCTCTTGATATAATCGCAAACTTCGGTCTATACGACATGAAAACAAAAAAACAAAAAAAAAAATCAAGCTGAGGGTTACATTCGTACGTAATCGTTTTCTCTGTGACTACTCCAATTATTTCAGTTCTTGGCTTCACTTCGCCTTTATAAGCTTAATACACCTCTACCAAAACCACTCAACTTAATAAATGACCCCAAAGCTTGTTTTTCATATTATCAATTCCAAATGAAAATCCGATAATTAAATCTTTACTGTAACTAGGATATCTCAACTGTTCTACAAACTGTTGCTCATTTTTTCGTCACTTTTTTTAAACAATCATTCGCTAACAACTCTTTTATAACTGACCAGTCTTACTTCAAAATATTTGCCAACTTCTGCATCGTTCTGTTGCAAACCCGTGGGGGTTCTGTAAGGCATTCCCAAAGAACAACCCACTCCCTTTTAATTAACCGTCTCCCACTTACCAGGTAAGTCATTATATTTACCTGCAAATGAGCATCGTAAACTACTCTGCATCACCTTCCACCCGTAAACATAAGCCACGGCAAGATTACCACCTTGTCGTGGCATCAAACTTTCACCCCGGGGCATGCTTGCATCCAGCGCACCATGATTCCGAAATGTAATTCGGTTACCTCTTCATGTAACCGACATGAATTCCCGAACATGTCAATGCGCATTGCTGAGAAGCACTTGTGGCGAGTCTAACAGTTACACACACATTTCACAAGCAAAATAGTGAAGAGCACCGAACGAAAAATCGAATAAGGAAACCCATCAGAGCCGTATACCTTTGCGATAACATAACAATTCACATCAGTGGAGTATAGTCGAGTTTAATAAACAAATTCTAAAAACCGGTCAGTAGCCTGATGGGTAACGCTTAGATTCAATTTCTGGTGATTCAAACTGTCATAGCGTCAGTTCGAATCACACGTTCTTCTTCACTATTATTTCAAACGCTATAATTGGTGACTATGAGGTGATCTGTACACGCAGCACACATTTCCCGTAGTAAACAGAACTTCACACACGATCATGACTTCCGCATAGAGCACCAAGGCACACTCGCTTGCTCCGACATTCTCTCGTTCGTTCTGTCGTTCGCAACGAAGCTGATCGTAACAAAGTTACTGGGAAGGGAGTGGTGTGGCAAGTCTAACAGATACACACACAATTCACAAGCAAAATAGTGAAGAGCACCGAACGAAAAATCGAATAAGAAAACACATCAGAGCCGTATACCTTTGCGATAACATAACAATTCACATCAGTGGAGTATAGTCGAGTTTAATAAACGAATTCTAAAAACCGGCCAGTAGCCTGACGGGTAACGCTTAGGTTCATTTTTTGGTGATTCAAACTGTCATAGCGTCAGTTTGAATCACACGTTCTTCTTCACTATTATTTCAAACGCTATACACTTTCTCACACACGTGCATGACGTGTCCATCCTCGCCTTATCGGCTGGACCATCGGTCGATCGCCCAAACAACAATCCGTTGGTCCAGAAGACACGTCGACCAACGTACTTGTTGACGCAACTGCAGCCGATAGTTTCCCTACCATTCGGTAATTAAATATTGTCCCCATATCTTTAGGTTCGCAATAGCTGCAACCAATTGCTATCAACCGATCATGGGATTTGGTCATGAATAGGATCGTTGTTTAGGCAATCGTACCCACGTTCATGCTCTATGATGACCCTTCTGGAAATCAAAGTAAACACACAGTACCGCACTGTGTTTGTTTTGCTTACCAACGCTGGTCCATGGTTCCCACGGGTGGCAAATTTCTCGCCACCATATTCATGTACCAGCATATTAACCCAAATAAGATAGCCATCCAGCCTGACACTTTGCCATCGTCGGCAAGATTTCTGTTGACTTATTGTCGACGAAATATCTTCCTTTCTAGTGCATCAGAGCCATGCGGCTTAATCAAACAAACCCCAAATCTTCGGTCGACCTATCGTCACCAAAGAATGTATCGCCTAGAACGGCATTACGGGTTACGCCGAAAGGCATATATAAAAATCAAGTTGCAATGTGTAATTTAGAGAGCTCGCATAGAGCCAGTAAGTTAATTTAAGGACTGTGATTGTAGAAAAGGGTTTAACATTTACCCCTAATATTATACATGTAAAAAGAATTAGGAAAATAAATGTGGTTTAAAAACTAAAAAAAAAAAAAAAAACGGCATTACAGGAACACAATGCCTGCAGCCCCTTTTTGCTCGTCCATTTGTTTGAACAGGTGCGGCTTCATCCGTTGTCGATATGCAGGCAAAGGGGCATTATACTTGACCGTACGGTCATGCGGAAAATCCTCCCACTGAATCCCGATTCGATCGCTGATTGGCTACCCCTAGATCGGGAAATCCATCACGATCACGATTAGTGGATGTCGGCGGGAAAATCAAGTGGAGTCAAATTTCATCATCCTTCGAGGAGAGACGTCGAGTCTCTGCTGTCGTGCCTCCCGTTGTCAGAGTTAAATTTCCTAAGCGTACACACGCTTGTTTTCGTGTCGTGTTTTTGTCGAGAAACATAAGTTCTATGGGAATGAATTTAATATTTTATAGGAATAAATTTATTTAAATAATGGTTGCCAAATACGAGTGTGACGTTGATTCATAGAGATCGTGTACCACACAGTAAATAACAAGTGTACAGTGAAAGTTAAAATCAAGACTACTGAACAAACAAAACGACCCATAATTTAAAAGACAGTTCCAGTGTTTGTATTTCAAATAAAAGCTATGTTCAAGAGAATAAACTAAAATAAAAATAAGAGAATAAATTACTCCAGTGTGTTTTTCTTTGAAGAGTTGTTGTGTTCGCTGGGTGCTATATTCCTTGTGATAGGAATAATTTACAGTGATATTGGTGGTGTTCCTGCTGAACCAGCGCCCGTGTTGACGCACTAGAGGAAATAACCCACAAACCCGTTTTGGCAAAGTGGATTTCTTTATTCCTTAATAGTCCGTTCTACAGGCTCCGTTTCAGATCCATCTCATAAAATTCTATTTCCGTCACTTAATTCAGTGCCTCAGGGAAATTACTTAGGTCCTTTTTATCATCATCATCATCATCATCATCGGCACTACAACCGGGATCCGGTCTTGGTTTTATTTAACAAATCTCTCCACCGGTCCCGATTCCGAGCCGATGTCATCCAGTTTCGCACTCCCAGGCTCTCGTCCTGGTCTACGACATCCCTCCATCGCAGACAAAGTCTGCTGCGCTGTCTCCTTCCATACATCCTGTCACAAAGGTCTTTCCGGGCAGGCTCCTCTTCGCTCATTCGAGCTACGTGCCCGGCCCAGCGGAGTCTACCGAGCTTGATTTTTCTTACAACATTTGCTTCAAGGTAGATTGCGTACTACTCATGATAGTAGTGTCTCCGGAATTGTCCGCTCCTTTTTATACTAACTATAAGTGATATTGGGGGGATGGGTGCGGACATACAGGGCAAAGTCTCTGATTGCCTTCAACCCGGCGAAGGCCAGGACGATCCTTGTCCCTGTTCAATCCAAGTTGACATGCAGTCTCCACGTGACACCCCTGGATAGCTACTTTGACACCCGCCAAGTAGTGAACCAATGCATGCAGCGACATCCTGAGAAAGGTTGGCGCAAGGCTAATAACCAGGCCCGTAAAAATGAATTATTATGGCAAATTTAACAAGCCTCGGATATGGACCGGATACACGACGACGACCACGGAAACGAAAACGGCTAAACGATTTAAGGATTTTTTCATGGAACATACGCTCACTATACAGAGCTCGAGCTGCACAGCAACTAGCCGATGCCCTGTCCGAATATAAGGCTGACATAACAGCATTACAAGAAATCAGATGGACGGGGAGTGGTGTTTTTCAAAGAAAAGAGTATGACATTTATTACAGCTGTCACGCAAAACACCATGTGCTCGGGGTAGGCTTTCTAGTCAGCCAAAAACTGAAGCCTGCCATCATCGGCTTTAATGCAATAAATGAAAGGCTATGCACTCTTCGCGTGCGAGGCAAATTTAAGTACATAAGCCTCATAAACGTTCACGGACCTACAGAGGAGTCCCCTGACGACGAAAAAGAAGAATACTATGAGAACGTCGAACGGGCCCTCAATGCCTGCCCAAGATACGATGTGAAAATCGTTCTTGGGGATTTGAATGCGAAAATAGGTCGGGAGCCGGTTTTCAGGCACTATGCAGGTTCCCATAGTTTGCATGAGAACACTAATGACAATGGACTACGAGTCATCGAACTGGCAGCATCGAAAAACTTGGTCGTTGAGAGTACCAGGTTTCCGCGTAAAGATATCCACAAAGCCACCTGGGTATCACCTGATGGAGCCACTCGCAACCAAATTGACCACGTGTTGATAGATCGCCGCCACTCTTCGAGCCTGATGACGGTACGAACGTACCGAGGTGCCAACGTCGACTCGGATCACTATCTTGTTGGTACAGTTTTCCGGAAGTACGGATCAGGTTCGAATCAACACGGCTGCCTTACGCAATGAGAACACCAGCAACACCTTTGGTCATGCGTTAAGACTCGCCCTCGAAGAGCTCGACGGAGGGAGAGTAAGTCCTGGGGCCAGAATGCCGGGCGTAGAAGAGAAATGGACACGCCTTAAGAATACTGTCATTAGTACTGCCAACTCCATCTTAGGCAGTAGTCGTAGAGATCGGAACGACTGGTTTGATGATGAGTGCAAACTAGCGACTGAACGTAAGAATGCTGCATACCGGGCAATGCAGCAGTCTCATAGGACGCGGGTACGCGACGAGAAATACAAAGAGCTCAGAAGAACTGAAAAAAGACTTCACAGACAAAAGAAAAGTGCCTGGGAAAAAATCTTGTCTGTGAAATAGAGAAAAGTAGAGAGCGAGGTCCGCACCAGGCGCGGAAGTTCTACCAAATAATCCGCAGTATGACGCGGTACACACCACGCTGCACTTACTGCAAGGATAAAGAGGGTAATCTGATCACCGATCCTGAAGGCATTCTGGAGCGATGGGAAGTGCACTTTAATGAATTGCTAAATGGTCAACTCACAGAAGAATTGGAGGCTCCACCAATGCAAGACCAGGACCAAATGCTGCCGCCACCAAGCATTGAGGAAACACTAAAAGCCATTAGACAGCTAAAATCAAATAAAGCCCCTGGAGCTGATGGCATACCAGCTGAGCTGATCAAACAAGGAGGGACAGTGTTACATCACGCAATTCACGAGATCGTGGTGCACGTATGGGAGCAAGAGGAGATGCCGGAAGATTGGCGTCGTGGTATAATTTGCCCCATACATAAGAAGGGAGATATCACACTGTGCAGCAACTATAGGGGTATAACATTGCTGAGTACCGCCTATAAGATACTCTCCACTATCCTATAAGACCGGATATCCCCATACGCTAAAGCTATCATTGGTCAATATCAGTGTGGCTTCATCCCAGGCAAATCAGCAATTGATCAGATATTCACCCTTAGGCAGGCGATGGAAAAATGTCTGGAATTTAAGATTCCACTATATCATCTGTTTATAGACTTCAAGGCCGCCTACGACAGCATAGCCAGGGTAGAACTATATAATGCCATGAGAGAATTCGGCATTCCAAATAAATTGATACGACTTTGTTGGTTGACCATGACCAACGTAACTAGTCAAGTAAAAGTAGCGGGATTGCTGTCCAAACCGATAAACATCTATAATGGACTCCGACAAGGGGACGGTCTGGCCTGCCTCCTCTTCAACCTGGCGTTGGAGAAAGCAATCCGTGACTCTGGCGTTACAACTAGAGGGACTATTGTCACCAAGTCCAGCCAGATACTTGCCTACGCAGATGACATCGTCATCATCGGTAGAACCGAATCGGCGGTACAGGAATCCTTCACCCAGATCGAGCAGGCGGCACAAAAACTGGGACTGCGCATTAATGAGGGAAAAACCAAGTACATGGTGGCAACTTCTGCGAAGAGAAGACCTAACGTTGGTCAAACTATAAGGGTAGTGGAGCACGAATTTGAAGTAGTGCAATCCTTTAACTACCTTGGGTCAATAGTATCAGCCGATAACAATATGGAAGAAGAAATACGCGAACGGCTGATTAAATCCAACAAAGCCTACTATGGTCTATCAAGGCTCTTTAAATCCCGAAATTTATCCAGAACATCCAAGCTACTACTGTACAAGACCATGGTCTTACCAGTACTCATGTATGGATCCGAGACCTGGGTGCTTAATAAAAGGCACTCTGAACTCTTGGCCGCGTTCGAGAGAAAGGTCTTAAGGAGAATTGTTGGCCCCGTATGTGAGGGAGGACGATTCCGGAGACGCTACAACCATGAGTTGTACGCAATCTACCTTGAAGCACATATTGTAAGAAAAATCAAGCTCGGTAGACTCCGGTGGGCGGGACACCTAGCTCGAATGAGCGAAGAGGACCCTGCCCGGAAAGTCCTTTGTGGCAGGATGTATGGAAGGAGACAGCGCGGCAGACCTTGTCTGCGATGGAAGGATGGCGTAGACCAGGACGCCCAGTAGTGCCGATGATGATGATAAGTGATATTATAATGATCATCAACTAATTTTTCATCTCTGTTTAAACTGACTAGACGACATTTTTAAGACCATTAGCTGGCCATTTGTTTCTTCTTTCCTTCAAATAAATCTAGACGACTTTTGGGTTTAGTGCAGCGGTTTCCGACCTGGGAGGCCCGCCATTTTTTAAGAAATTAATTTTTATACCATAATATCTACAAATAAATAAAACTTCATATCTTAACGTAACAGTGAAAATTCAGTGCATGTTTATTTTTATTTTTTTTACATTTACATATATTTAATTCCTATTAAAAAAAATTATCTGGAGCGGAAAAATTTAAAAATGGCGCGTTTGCAAACGCTCTCTTTCGGTAATGCACAAAACGACCGCTAGATGCATGAAAACAATAACCTTATATTTAAATATCACTCGTAGCTAAAGTGTCAACTAAAGCGTGTCGGTAGGGTGTAATATTGTTTTTTTAAAATTGTTTTTTACGTGATTTCCTTCTGAAAATAATCATTAGTATATTTTAAACTTTATTTTTTTTTATTCAAATTATTATTTATTTTGCTCCTAGATAGTATAGTGGTTAGTATACCCGCTTGTCATGCGGGAGACCGGGGTTCGATTCCCCGTCGGGGAGCCTCTGGCGCAAGACTAATGACCTTGCCCGGAAAAAACAAATCATTACGGAAAATGTAACAAGCCTCAGGACTTGCTAAATAAGGCCAAGACCGGTTCCCGGTTGTAGTGCTAATGATGATGATGATTATTTATTTTAATTTATATCAATAAAATATTTTTTAGATGAATGGATAAATTTTTGAGTGGTTGTGTGGGGGTTCTTTTAACATATCCCAAAAACCACCCATTTCCCTTAATTCAACCCCCCATTTCTCATACTTTGTACCCCCCACAGTTGCAAGAGAAAGGTCAACAATAATGAAGATGCTGATACTAGTTGGGAATAAAAGCAAAAAAGAACAAAGAAGTAACGCTCCCAAGAAAAGACAATACAGTTCATCATATTTATCATTAGGATTGATGGCTTGGAAAAACCAGTGTGTTTGTTGTGTTCGAAAGTTTTGGCATCAGATAGTATGAGACCAGCCAAATTAAAACGACACCATGAAACTCTACATTCTGAATATGTTGATAAGCCCATGAAATTTTTTCAAAGAAAACTGGATGAGCTTAATAATCAAAAGCAAACGTTCAAAAAAATACTTTCTGTAACACCAAATGCATTATTGGCTTCGTACCATGTCTCTTACCGAATCGCAAAATGTAAGAAACCACATACAATAGGAGAAACTCTAATTTTAGCAGCAGCTATTGATATGGTTCGAATAATGTTCGGCGAATCATATGCAAAACAGTTGCGACAAATTCCGCCTGCTGATAATACAGTTGGAAGAAAAATCAATGATATATCTGAAGATGTTTGCCATCAATTAGTTTCTCGGCTGCGTACTTTGAAATTCGACATACAAGTAGATGAGGGAACTGATATAGCTAAAGATGCCCATTTAATTGCATATCTTCGATATGTTGTGAAAAATAATATATTACAAGATATATTATTTTGCAAACCCATTCCCGGAAAGACCACATCTATTGAAATTTTTAATATAATGGACAGTTTTTTTTTTTTAAAGAAAACGACATAACGCGGAATAATTGCATTGGACTGTGTACTGACGGACCTCACTTAATGTCCGGACACAAAGCAGGTCTTCAAGCATTCGTTAAAAAGAAAGCACCACATGCTATCTGGACGCACTGTATGCTTCACAGAGCAGCTCTAGTCTCAAAAAATATGAGCGAGGAACTTAACAACATTTTTACAAAAGTTATAAAAATTATAAACTACATTAAGAACAGTCCTTTGAGATCTAGGCTGTTTGCAAAGTTGTGTGTAGGTATGGAAGCTAATTATACCTCACTTCTGCATTATTGTGAAATTCGCTGGCTATCTCGTGCAAAAGTGATTCGAAGGGTGTTTGAACTCAAAGAAGAAATAGCAATCTTTCTCGAAGAAATTCACCTTGAAGAGGCACATTTGTGGACGAACGATAATTTCCTTGTTAAACGACTATTTGGTTGAAATTTTTGGAAAATTGAGCAATTTGAATAAATCAAAGCAGGGATCACAAATGCATCCACTTGTTCAAAAAGACAAAGTAAAAGCTTTCATTAAAAAGTTGAAGTTATGGAAGTCAAATTTACAAAAGAATGAGTTGGACATGTTTTCACTGTCAAAAGATTTCTGGGCCACAACCAATATTGAAACAAGTAAGAAACTTTTTATTGAACACTTGGAGGGTTTAGTGCTGCATTTTTAAAATTATTTTAAAGACCTTGATTTCTCAAAGTTTTTGTGGGTATAGAATCCATTTATCGACAATGAAGATGACGAATTTGAGCTGACAACCATTGAAAAGGAAAAACAAACGTTTCAAAATGATCCTTAATTCAATTTTGGATGAATCTTAGCGGAGAGTATGAATCTTTGTATTGCAAAGCAATGCAAGTGTTTCTGTGGCGGTTCCACTACTTACCTTTTCAATCACCCCAATAACTTCCTCCCAAAGCTCCAGAAATCTCATAGTTTCTAGCTTATGCAATCGCATTAGCACCCAATCATTCCTCCCATCAAGGGCATTCACCCATTTAATGCGTTATTCAATTTCCCTAAAAGAAATCGGTACACCATTTTCGCATGCATCAAGGTAACTCGGCATTTTTCTGAAAAGAAAAACATTTCGGTTGCCGTACTAGGTAACCGCAATAAACTATGGAAACAATCAACGGCACCCTGCCTGCCTACGTTTTCTGTCTCACACGTGCGCCGCAAATTTTCCTAGTTTATCTGTACCCACGGCGGTTTTTATCCAACCAACAAAGCATAGCGCAACTCTCGCCTACCTGCCAAGAACCGAATTCTCTAGTAGTGTAAATATTCACACTGGAATCTGACCCTTGAGTTGCCATAGATGCCATATACAATCGGCATAGCTGATATACACAACCGTCATTGTGTAACCATCTAAATTGCTTCACAATGACTTGCAACTATTGATTCAGCTGCAAGCACTTCTCCCAGAAATGCTCCTTTGTTTGAATCTCCAAACAATCACCAACTTCGCGCTTAGCCGCCGGATTCGAAATCAATAGCATAAACAAATGCAAATAAAGAATCCGTTTCTTACAACGACCAAAGATACGATATACAAATTGTATGATGTATCCCAAACCTATTAGCACCTAATGAGTAGCAGCGTATTTATTTTGCTGAACCCTCATTACAGAACGATACCTTAGGTCGCTTCTTCCTTTGTTCTTTTTCCCTTGTTTTAGGTTTCGTTTATCCTTGGCCGAAAGGCCTCGATAAACAATCTGATCTACACGATCACACATACCCAGACATTACTTCCTTGTTTTCACCAGGAGAGAAACACTTTCTCTCTCGAGGAAACTCGCCCCAGTTGCGAAGTGGTTCTGCATCGAGCAGAGCAACGCGGAGTCTCATTTCAACCACCAACGATCGCATATCGCTGGTTCGCGTTTCCCCTTAGTAGAGAGAGCATGGGGTGCGTACCGGAGTGCACCCCAGAGTCGAAGTCGGACCCAGACAATTACGTGATCCTTGAAACTGTGCAACTTAATTTAACAATAGTTTTATGAAAACCAATAAACCGTTTGTAAATTGCATTAACTGTTCGAGTGTCAAAATTTAGTGGTAAATCAAAATAAACAACATTCATACGAAACAATACCACCGTGCATTTTATTTCTTGCTTGGTGAACAATTGTCCGAGGTATTCCGTGGAGTTGCTTTTCTCATTTTGTTGAACAGTGAACTTTCGATCGTTGGAAAATAGGTGGAGTATTTCATGACCGTGACAATGAGTTAAAAGTGCATCTCACACATGAACATGATCGGAAATTTTTGTGAACCTGCGCCAAAGCCGGCACATGAAGACATTGCCTACACTTCTACCGTTTGTAACGTCGTATTTATGCGAAACGGGCTTTTCGGCACTGGCTGCAATGAAAACCAAATATCGAGCCAATGAGTTAAAAGTGCATCTCACACATGAACATGATCGGAAATTTTTGTGAACCTGCGCCAAAGCCGGCACATGAAGACATTGCCTACACTTCTACCGTTTGTAACGTCGTATTTATGCGAAACGGGCTTTTCGGCACTGGCTGCAATGAAAACCAAATATCGAGCCAATGAGTTAAAAGTGCATCTCACACATGAACATGATCGGAAATTTTTGTGAACCTGCGCCAAAGCCGGCACATGAAGACATTTCCTACACTTCTACCGTTTGTAACGTCGTATTTATGCGAAACGGGCTTTTCGGCACTGGCTGCAATGAAAACCAAATATCGAGCCAGGTTAGTAGTCGAAAAAGAGATACGAGTGGCACTCTACACATTGCCCCCAAGATTTGATAAACTTTGTGCCAGTAAACAACAACAACCCTCGCATTAAATTTTTATGCGATAGATGTAGTTGGCTTAAATGTTTAAAAATGATTTTATATCAAAATAAATATAAATGTATGTTATAGCCAAACCTTGTTATTATTCTGTTGATTGTAGTTTTCAGTTTTTTTTTGTAATAATATATTATTTAATCTATTAAATCAATAAAAGGTAGGGGAGGCGCGGAAAAAATTTTTTTTTTCGGGGAGGCGTGGTAGCATAAAGGTTGGAAACCGCTGGTTTAAAGTATGAAGAATTGCTTGGAACTTACCACTGACAAAGGTCAATAAATTATTATGGTAGTGCGCCCTTTGCTTGTGTCGCAATTTTCTTGCTAATCAAACTTTAGCATATGTTCAATCTAGTCACGACTTAGGCAGTTTGTGTGGGAAGGAGCTAAATTTTTTCTCACATGTTGATAACATAATCCTTACGACCAATTAACTCTCGGTTTTATGAAACGCTGACTTATAGAATTTTCCGAACCTCACGTAACCCAATCGTGTTTGCGTTTCGTTTATCCTATCTTTTCTAGAACATGATATCCAGGTCTGGTCCCCCATCATAAGACAGACACTCGTAGAATCGAAGGCATTGAAATATGCTTCTTACTATTTACCCTCCGATGAAAAAAAAAACCGAACATCTTCAATTGTATTTTAAATATTTATTTCAAGAAAAATATATTTCAATTTGCTCAGCATTCACCTAATGACCAATGACTAACGTAATTTTATAGAAACTGATATTTTTGAATTCGTCAACTGGATTTCAAACCCGATTACACTTAGGTGTTGAAAATCACATCATATAACTACAAATGATTAAGCAAACAAAAAGTATTCTTTTCTATCAAGTCTCGTTACCTTTCCTTGCTAAGGCTTTAAGTCCCACACTTGTAGTGAAGCTAACCAATCGAGTACAAACACTTTCACGGTTTGATGTAGATTCGTATAAACAAACTTCGGTAAGGCCAAGGCTCTCGTTTCTCTCAATTGAGGCAAACAGCATTCGCGCACTTGTCATCGGCATTGCAATAAAATTAATTCTGTCGCTAGCCCCCGGTCATCGCATACAGTTATTGTTCGATTGCGATTGAGTAATATTTAGCTATATATCGCCACTTGAGTCGATGCGAACACGTTTGCAACTATTTATGGGAAATGTGTTATTTATTGCTAAATGAAGTGATAATCATTCCCATTCACGTCGCAAGGACATACTGCATTTCAAATGATGACACTTAGAATCGCTACTCGTGCTAATGGAACAGGAGTAGTGGTGTATTCCAAATTCTCTCCTAGAAATCCTATCCGACGCCCTCTAGATGTGAAGACTTTTAGTCATGGGCTAAAAAAGACATGAGCGCTCATTACCCTTGATAGCCAACACTCTAAAGAGATGGAGTATGTGTAAGACATCAAGTGAAAATGGTCAAGTCATGTGACCGAGAAGTGGTACCGGTCCAAATCACAATAGATATATTTAATCATCTCGCTTATGCTGTTGTCGATGCTGTAGGGGCCTTTAGCGGATTACTAAGGTTAGGTAATCCGCCAGTGTTGGCCTCGAGAAACAATTGCTAAGGAAACAGCGTACACTAATTGGGTGTATACGTTTTTGGCACAGTTTCTCACTTAAGAAAGGGAGTCCTTCACCTAATTCTTCGCCGATTGCGGCACGTTTTGAAAGTACTTTCATGTTGTTTTATTTTCACTTGGAAGTTTTTATTGTCATTTTTTTCTGTTTTAAAACCTGCTGTTTGTAGGTGTTGCGATTAAGATCTTGACGTGAGACGCGATTAGAGTTATGCCGAAATATTTAGTCATTTATGAAGCGGGTTGAACATTCGTCTTACTTCCCGTTGGGGGAGTTAAAGCGTTTAAACATTAACTTAATAGCTTATGAGGATGAAGTAAAGAAAAAAAGGAGTTAATTACAGATGAGTCTGCGCTTTGTGGCGTTCGTGATTCAATTAGATGTTCCGTACTTTGGACCTCGAAAAACGCTATCTTATTTAATAATTAACCTCAAAGGCTGATGAATTTAAGCACGATATGATATTCCATTTAACTACTAAGTCATTCAGTGTTCATTTTTGTATCTGGATTCGATAAGTGACATTCAAATCATAGGTGCCTTTCTCGACAGCCTATTTCATAATAGATATGTGGAGTTGATGTGGTGTGTCACACATGGACACTGGTTTTCACCTATCCCCAACAATATATTTAGTTCGACGATGTTATCTCTTCTCAACGATGATGCAACAAATAAAGGACACTGGACGATTTTTGTTGTATTCTTTTAAATTTATTTATTTTTACAATGACACTGGTTTGAACAACATTTGTAGTTTTATTGATATTGTTTGAACATTAAAAATTTCACTAGATACGATCTGGTAACTATGTCCATTTATATTTCTATTATATAATAGAATCCTAATCCGGAGGACCTTTCCTACCTGTTGGAAAATCGCTCGAGTTCAGCCAATCCCAAACACGGGAAAGAAGTGTCTCCCACAAAATTACCGCCCGATAGCATTACTGTCTATTTATCTAAGGTAATAGTAAAAGTCATCAATTCTGAGTTAGTTAAGTATTTGGAGTGCAACGGACTTCTGAATGACCGTCCATACGGATTCCGTGGCAGGCGGTCCACGGGAGACCTTTTGACACTTACAACCGATATGTGGACATCTGTGATTGAGCGGCATGGTGAGTCAAGGGCGGTCGCATTGGATATCTCCAAGGCTTTTGACGGCGTCTGGCACGCGGCATTGCTGAGCAAACTGCGTTCATATGGACTTTCCCTACAACTTTGCGACTGGACGAAGAGCTTCCTTGAGAATCGATAGATCCGGCTTGTTGTGGACGGCGGGTGTTCGGATCTGTATCCTGTTGATTCGGGGGTGCCTCAAGGTTCTATTTTGCCTCCAACCTTGTTTTTGCTTCACATAAATGATTTGTTGGAGACAACGGATAACAAGGTTTTTAGTTTTGCGTTTTGTTTTTTTGGAAAACGATCTTACGCATTGAAGGCGTGAATGTCCTTGGTGAGGAATATGCCTGCGGTGTTGGATGCGATGTGCATAATCGAAAGATAATAAAATCGGTGGGAGAATACTTGGGGGAGTTAATGGCTTGCCTAAGCGACAAATGATAAGATCACTAAAGCTTTAGGGCAGGACGATTCGGGGGTAAGTTGAAAAGGTGGCAGTGGCGTCAGTAGAACCGCCACAGTACTTTAAACCACTCTATTGCCTCAACTAAATTTTCTCTACAGCAGTTGTAACGAAAAAACTGTCAAAAGCTCTAAACGACAGTTTAGTCTTTTTTTCGAAAAGTAAGTTGATCGTTGTTTTTCTCCAATAACGATGTTAACGCTATAGCTGACACAACAATAAGTATGATTCTACTTGGTAAAGTATATCAAACTCAATGAATGAATGAATGAATGAATGAAGTGTGGGAGAGTGTAAGCGATGAGGGGGGCGGGGTCAGGAGGGGTGAGGGAGAAGACGACATTTGAGAGCGGAAGAGGTGAGATTGAAGTCAAAGAAGGTGGGGTGAGAGTTTGCCCACCCCTGTATTCTCGAAATGGGTTCATTAGGGCCGTAAGACGTGTGATGGGCGAGCAAACCGAAGAGACGAGGGTTTCGCAGGTTTCGGGGATTAGTGGAAAATGTGATGGAGGAGAGCAGGCTTGGGCAGTTGATTGAACCTGAGAGTAGACGGTGGATGAAGAGGATGTCGGCATGAATTCTGCGCACTTCAAGTGTGTTAAGATTAATTAGGTGAAGACGGTTCGTGTATGGAGGTAGAATCAGAGGATTTTTCCAATTCAATCCTCAGAGGGCAAAACGCAAGAAACGAAGTTGCACGCTGTCGACCCTGCGAATATGGGACGAGTAGTGAGGAGACCAAACCTGACTAACATATTCAAGAAGGGAGCGTACAAAGGCTATATAGACCGATCTGGAAACGTAGGGATTAGAGAATTCTTTCGAACAGCGTTTCACAAAACCAAGAACAGAGTTGGTCTTAAGAATCATGTCATCAATATGTGGGATGAAGATAAGTTCACTAACACATAAGATGCCAAGGTCACGAATCGTTTGTACAGGTGTTATCTGTTGGTTGAGTAAGACATAGGAACATAGCGGGGAGGGGGGTCGTTTACGGGTGTTGCGGATTCACTGGATGCAACCAGTGAACTCGCAATGGAATGCAGCCATTCACACAATAACAAATGTCAGCAAACAGCTGAAATGAATATTTAATTTCGAGCTGTCATTGTTGACAACTTTCTCTTTTCTTCGTAAGCTTTTGGCGACATAGGGTTAGCAATTGTAATCCAGAAAAATCTAATTAATCAGTAGAAATAAAATAACTAGTTCGGATATAAAGGACGATTCAACGGAGTTTCATTTGCTGGTGAACAACAGTTGGTGTTGCAAAGCAAGGTAATCTTTCCTTTTAACCCATATGTCAATGACCGGGTACCCGGTTACCCACATATAGATATATAAACCAAATGTTTTGCAATAGATTTTAATTTGTTTATTAGAAACAAATATATTGTGAATATTTTATGTATTTTATATAATTATTTTTTATAAATATAAAGAATTTTGACTATCTGCGGCTACAAAAGGCCTATTGAAATCGGCGCAGAGCAAGGTCAGGATCGGCAGGTGTGTAACAAATTCAGTTATACCTGCTAGTGGGATCTCGAGTATTCGGTTGACGAATAACTTGTACGGTCAACTTTCTATTTATAACTTGCGAGTGAAACCATTCGAATCCGGCATTAGAGAAAGCGTGGTTCAGTCAGCGTCCTTTGTGCATCTGAGCATCTTCAAAATGACGACCTTGTTGACACGTGCTCAATTCAACAGGTAATAATATTAAAATTAATATTGTTAATGTATTTAATAACATTAAATAATTTTGTTGTTGTATTTTTGTTTTTAGATTATGTAATGCACAACGAGATGCCTACTTGAAAAGTGTGTGTGGGGAATCTGACGACGAGAGCATAAACCTTTCTGATAATGATGACGATGATTGGATATGTCGACGCAGTTTCAACTGCAGGTAAAAATAATTCTTTTCGTTTTGTTTATTAATTTTTCACGCACAACGCGTTCTTATTATTTTTATTCTTTTTTCTAGATTCAACTGGACATACGTTTGTCGCGAAAGATAAAACTGTATGGCAAAAAACACCTCCTAACACAACTCAAACTCTCCGTCACAATATTGTGAGACAAAGAGCTGGTCCCCATCGCTCGACCGAAACACTCTCAGTGGCTGAAACATTCAAAAGGATTCTTACTCACGAAATAGTGGATTTGATTACTCGTTACACTAATAAGAAAGCAGATCTAGTTATCCGAGAGTGGAATGCAAACAATTCAAATCGACCGTCGAGAACGTGGAAAAATGTTAATCGTGAAGAGATGTATTCGTTTTTTGCAATTCTAATTGCAGCAGGGGTCAATAATGGAAACAAAGACCATACTACAGAGATGTGGAAAACGTCATCATTCCCTTTATACAGGGCTACAATGAGTATCAATCGTTTTTGGAATATCTTACGTTTTATCAGATTTGATGATATGCGGACACGAGAGGAACGGTCCAGGGAGGACAAAGCAGCTCCAATTAGTGAGATCTGGGCGATGTTGAATGCAAATTTGTCCGCTCTGTACCGGCCGGGCACAGAACTTACCATCGAGGAGCAGCTGTATCCGTACCGTGGGCGAGCCAAATTTACGCAGTATATTCCATCAAAACCAGCCAAGTATGGTATCAAAGTGTGGTGGATTTGTGATGCTGAAAATGCATATCCTCTGAAAGGCATTATTTACACCGGGAAAAGTGGCAATGTTAGAGAAAAAAATCAAGGTGAAAATGTTGTCAAAAAATTAGCAGCACCGTACAAAGGGAGTGGAAGAAATATTTGTATGGACAATTTTTTTACGACGTTACCGCTCGCGAAGCTTTTATTGTCGTGGGACTTGACTGTCGTAGGAACCTTACGAAAAAACAAACCCTATATTCCAAAGGAGATGGCTGCATCAAAGGATCGTGCAGAATTATCCACACTGTTCGGCTTTCACGACAAAACGACGATTTGTTCGTATGTGCCGAAGAAAAATAAAGCAGTTATACTGCTTTCGACGATGCACTCGAACATGGCAGTCGCTGACCACGCACAGAAAAAACCCGAGATTATTTTGCACTATATCGGTACAAAGCTGGTGTTGATACAATGGACCAAATGGCCGGCAGATACACGACACACCGACGGACGAATAGGTGGTGAACGCTCGGAAAATGTTCAAATCATGAGGCATTACTCAACAAAACTTGCAATCGAGTCCATCATCCATTAAATGGGGTACCCGAGTACCCGGTCGTGGCATCAGAATACAATTTTTTAAAATGTCAATTTGAAAGTAAAAAAAAATTTTTTTTTCATTGAAATTTCGTAATTATCATTCAGAAACGTTTGAATGGAGATGATCTAAGACATGGGACCGAAATTCGTCTACTAGGCCGAGCAATCGTGAAATTGCGACGAAATGGATTCCCGGGAGCCCGGTCATTGACATAAGGGTTAAGTAGATCTTCTGAATTATTATGGCATGCGCTCACAATGGACATTAAAATACACAAGCGACGGACGGATAATCATTGCTATACCAATAAACGGCGACCCGGCGATCAGAAAACCTGCGACTACTTTACTCTACGTTAGATATTCTCACCCTCTAACGCAATGACAGCTGCGCGTGTGCGTGATTTGTCGGTTGAGATTGTACTCTCTTGAGCTGCGCGACGCCGACCCAACCTCGGTGAGTGAGGTGGTTTTCCACTCATCTCATCGCAAGGGAAAACAATCTTTCCTTCTTCCCAACGACCAATGAGAAACCGATTCGCATCCCATTGGGAGGTTCCCATAGACATCGTCCAGATAGGTTGAATGTCTTTACCTCGGAAAGGAAGGCAAACGAAACATGCGATGGGTGAAGGAAGAGAAAACAAACATGCAGCTGGTCAAATATGATGATCGATGTACGGAGGTTGGCTGCCCTGCCGCCATAAACGATGGGGTGTAGGTTTTCTGTTGATGTTATGTCAACAGAACCTCGCTTACGATGGCAAAGGCTAAAATGCATGGGTGCATGTTTATTTTAGACAAATGTATCGTGGGACATGATCATGGGTAGGATTGTCTAACAACCGTCATGGTCGTATCAAATTCCATGATCGGTTGGTGGCCGATCATGGGGAATTTAGTTGCAGCTGCTGAAAACCCAATGAACATGGGAACATTGTTTGTTTACTCATTGGCCACTGCGTATAGCATCAATTCGATTGTACACAAATTGCCAACGTCTCATCGGTCGATGTGTCGAGTGTGCGTTTACTTTAAACAACACTTGAACTCCCTGGAGGCAGCCAACAATGGGCTGTGCTATCGGTTGTCGTTTGAACGATCGACCGATGGTTGAGCAGATAAGGCAAGGCTGAACATGTCATGCATGTGTATGGGAAAATGCTTCTTAGCAATGCGCATTGACATGTTCGGGAATTCTTGTCGGTTACATGAAGAGGAAACCGAATTAGATTTCAGGAACATGATGCGTTGGATGCCAGCATGCCCTTGGGCGAAAGTTTGTAGATGCTAATGCGATAGCATTACCAAATGGCAATTATTCTAGGTGATTTATGTGCTTAGAAGACTTCTTAGCGTATATGGTGGTAAGGTAAGTACTGGCTTTACAAATGGACTTGCCAAGAATACTTGTCCTTAAACCTAGGAGTAAGTTACTTGATCGTAATGGGCAGGTAAGTAGTGACGTTCAATGGAACCGCCACAGATCCCCTCATGAGAGATGTCTTTCGTGACAGCTACACTCCATGATAGGTATCTTTTCTCATGTGAGGATTCGATCTTCAGAAAACTCCATAAAAAGAAGTTTGCTGGTATTAGATCACATGAGTTTCTTTTTTTAGTTTCAAATATGCATTTATTTTACAAACAATTTACAGTTTTTTACTTAACACTAAGTACTACGTCCTATTTGCATTTATTCTTCTTATATTAACATACTCTTCACATGCATTTTAAATTGTACAATATATCTTTTTCCTCCTCGATAGTATAGTGGTTAGTATACCCTCCTGTCATTCGGGAGACTGGGGTTCGATTCCCCGTCGGGGAGCCTCTGGCGCAAGACTAATGACCTTGCCCAGAAAAAATAAATCATTATGGAAAATTTAACAACCCTCAGGACTTCCTAAACAAGGCCAAGACCGGCTCCCGGTTGTAGTGCCGATGATGATGATGATGATGATCTTTTTGCTTTGTTTTGTCATTCGCCGTTCAATAAGTTGTTAATTAACATATAATATGTTATCTGTATATAAAGACCTTCCCGTCCTACATCTCTTTATATATATATATTTTTTTTTTGTCCGAACACACAAACATTTTAGAACCAGAGGAAACATCATTAGGTGTTAATAAAACTAAATGAACGGAATAAACTAAAACTAAAACTAAATCTAAATTTAAATCAGGGGAAGGGATACCAGAGCATTGCATGTGAAAGGCTTATTATATTTGGGGACGTAAAGTCCTCTCTTAGTCTCTAATCCACCATTAGTTGGGATGGTGTTGAGGTGCTATATTTTTAAAGTTGGAAATTTTAGCTTACCTCCTTTGGTGTGCCCTCGCAACTTCCTTCGGTGGGCGTGGGGGCTTCCGGATGGGAGACTCGGTGTGCGTAAGTTCCGAATAACTAAATGACGCGAGGCGAACGCAAGCTTCCCCTTGGTCACTTTGGGTTACCCCGTCAAGGATCCTTTGCTTTATTCCAAAGAGTTCCGAATAACTAAATGAAGGGCAGCGAGCGCTAGCTTCCCGTCGGTCACCGTGGGTTACTCCGTCAAGGATCTTTTGCTTTATTCCAAAGAGTTCCGAATAACTAAATGACGCACGGCGAGCGTAAGCTTGACATCGGTCACCGTGGGTTACTCTGTCAAGGATCCTTTGCTTTATTCCAAAGAGTTCCGGATAACTAAATGACGCGCGGCGAGCGCAAGCTTCCCATCGGTCACCGTGGGTTACTCCGTCAAGAATCTTTTGCTTTATTCCAAAGAGTTCCGAATAACTAAATGACGCGCAGCGAGCGCAAGCTTCCCATCGGTCACCGTGGGTTACTCCGTCAAGGATCCTTTGCTTTATTCCAAAGAGTTCCGAATAACTAAATGACGCGCGGCGAGCGCAAGCTTACCCTTGGTCACTTTGGGTTACCCCGTCAAGGATCCTTTGCTTTATTCCAAAGAGTTCCGAATAACTAAATGACGCGCAGCGAACGCAAGCTTCCCGTCGGTCACCGTGGGTTACTCCGTCAAGGATCTTTTGCTTTATTCCAAAGAGTTCCGAATAACTAAATGACGCGCGGCGAGCGCAAGCTTACCCTTGGTCACTTTGGGTTACCCCGTCAAGGATCCTTTGCTTTATTCCAAAGAGTTCCGAATAACTAAATGACGCGCGACGAGCGCAAGCTTCCCATCGGTCACCGTGGGTTACTCCGTCAAGGATCCTTTGCTTTATTCCAAAGAATTCCGAATAACTAAATGACGCGCGGCGGGCGCAAGCTTCCCATCGGTCACCGTGGGTTACTCCGTCAAGGATCCTTTGCTTTATTCCAAAGAGTTCCGAATAACTAAATGACGCGCGGCGAGCGCAAGCTTACCCTTGGTCACTTTGGGTTACCCCGTCAAGGATCCTTTGCTTTATTCCAAAGAGTTCCGAATAACTAAATGACGCGCAGCGAACGCAAGCTTCCCGTCGGTCACCGTGGGTTACTCCGTCAAGGATCTTTTGCTTTATTCCAAAGAGTTCCGAATAACTAAATGACGCGCGACGAGCGCAAGCTTGACATCGGTCACCGTGGGTTACTCCGTCAAGGATCCTTTGCTTTATTCCAAAGAATTCCGGATAACTAAATGACGCGCGGCGAGCGCAAGCTTCCCATCAGTCGTATATGTCGTGAAAGTGAAATTTCCGGTTTTAACTTGGAATTATACTATCTTCTTTATTTGAAATTTTTCGGCTTGAACATTCTATTTTAGAATATGATCTTACTGATGTCGAAATTGAAATGTACCGCCCTTTTATTCTTTTAATCGTTGGGATTTGTTAAGAATTTTATTGTTTAAATTCCAAGAAGCACACACAAGGTTTCGTGTGCTTCAGTTGGAATAGGGTTCTGGGAAGTGACTAGGCATTTGTTTGAATAAATTCCTGGAAGGGGAATCATGAAATGCATTTTGAGTTAAGCATTTCATGATGTCAGGTTTATTGGGAACTGGATCAATGCACGACAAATGGACTTTGGTTTAAATTTTTCGTGCATATGATTCAATTGGATTGGGGTGTAAGTTAATGGGAAATTGAATTAATGTGCGACAAATTAACTTTTGGATTAATTTATCGCTCATATGATTCAATATGGAATTTGGATTTGGATTACGGGAAGTATTGGGGATTTGGATGGGAGTAGTGATTTAGGATCACTACAATGGGATCGGTCCCTTTGAGGTTTATCGCTTTCACTAATCACCATACTAAAACGTAGGTGATCTGGAACATTAGAGATATCGCTATCATGGAGAATTCGTTTATCCCTGGCACCTCGGAAAACATTGGTAAATAATAGGGACTCCATGTATGTCTTGGATATGACCTTTTCTATCCAAGAAGAGGAACGCTTTTGGGGGAATAAACACATTCTGGAGAGTACTCTTGAGATATTAATATCATTGGGATAGAGTGCTCCCGAAATAACATTATATCTACTGCGCATTTATATTTTATTAAAAGGTTGACTTACGGCTCGTTGGTTTGTTCTAGCTTCGTGGTGACGATGTAGTGATGTTACTTGTGATGACGATATGGTGTTGAAGGAACGTTGTATGATCTATATCTAAAGTTCTGTCTAAATATCTGGGTAGAGCTGTGGGGGTTCTCTATATCATATGGAGAACCAACCCACAATTCCAACCAATTTTGACCGCTAACGGCGCTTCACCATAACCCAACTCCCCCATCCAAAACTTGCAAAGAATACACTTCCCAACACGTAACAGCACCCATCCCCAAACTCGCAAGAATGTTAGTGAAGAACGTGTGATTCGAACTGACGCTATGACAGTTAGAATCACCAAAAATTGAACCTAAGCGTTACCCATCAGGCTACTGGCCGTGTTTTGAATTCGATTGTTAAACTCAAGTATATTCCACGGATGTGAATTGTTATATTATCGCTATGGTATACGTCTCTGATGTATTTTCTTATTCGATTTTCGTTCGGTGTTCTTCACTATTTTGGTTGTGAATTGTGTGTGCATCTGTTAAAGACGCCACAGTGTCTCCTCTTCGCGGATGACAGTTCCGCATCAGATCTTCAAGTGCTCGCAACGTGCCCGAAGTGCGATCTTGTAGTGGAGGGCTACCGGTGAATAACTAAAAGGTATGATACAATTAATCGAACCTTTAAAATAGTTGCAAATGATCTAGACTGACTCAGTGGTGACTGTTCCTTGGCTGCGAGTTCCGATTGAGAAAAAGGAAATAAAAGAAACACAAAGTGCGAACGAGCTTACCATTACCGGTGCTATTACCCGCAACTATTTGCCGTTCCCCCGGATTTCTGTCGGCGGGTGATAGTGAACCCGTGCCGTACGTCGGAACCGTTTACCAGTTCATTGAACGTGTTTATGGTCTTGCTGATGATTTTGTAGGTGCAAAAAATAAACAACTAATGATAAATTTGGTGGGAACGGGATTTAGTGTATGTACTTGTGTTGTTTCTTTATGTTTGCCTTCGTGTAGTGAATTTGATAATTCTTCGATTGAAGAATTATAATGTATTGCAAGAAGGGGGGATTGAAGGGCTTGGAAAACATATGTATGTTTTCACTGTGAATTGCGACTATCCATTTTTTTAATATATTTCTCTCGGGAGAGGCGAAGATGCAATCAAATAACTGTTGCAATCCGCTCCGGGAACACTCACGCGGGTAGGGAGTTCCACGGCTTCCTCGCTCTGTAACGGAACGAGTTCTGATGCAGGAATGTTCGCGCCGTCGGGTGGTCTTGTGGAGCGCATATAAACCGAATTGCCCGAAACAATACGACGAATCGCCGAAGAATAGCACCCGTGATAATATCTGTAAAATAGACAGAGGTCGGCTACGCGCCTTCGATGTGACATCGACTGTAGTCCCTATGTCAGCAAAGAGTCCCCGATCAGGCGGATCCGTGGGGGTTCTTTAAGGCTCGCCAGAAGAACCACTCATCGTCCTAACCCAACTCCCCCTTCCTAACCTGCAATCCTATTACCGATCATAAGCCGCTATGAGCAGGCAAAGCTCCCCTGCAATCAGTACCTACCTGAAAACATAAGCCCACGGCAAAATTACCACCTTGCCATGGCATCAAACTAAATCACCTAGAATAATTGCCATTTGCTATTTTGCTATCGCATTAGCATCAACAAACTTTCACCCCGGGGTGTGCTTGCATCCAACCCATCATGTCCTGAAATCTAATTCGGTTTGTAATCGACATTAACACCCGAACATGTCAATGCGCATAGCTGAGAAACATTTTCCCATACACGTGCATGACATGTTCACCCTTGCCGTATCGGCAGAGCCATCGGTCGATCGTTCGATCGACAATCTACAGCACAGCCTATGCTGGCTACCTACAGGGAATTTAAGTGTTGTTTAATGTAAACGCACACCCGACACATCGACCGATGAGACGTTAGCAATTTGAGTACAATGGAAGTGATACTATACCCAGTAGCCAAACAATGTTCCCATGTTCATTAGGTTTTCAACGGCTGCAACCAAATTTCCCATGATCGGCCACCAACCGATCATAGAATTTGACACGATCATGACTGTTATTCAAACAATCAAAGCCATGATCATGTCCCACGATACGTTCTTCTCAAATAAACATGCACCCATGCATTTTAGCCTTTGCCATCGTAAACGATGTTCTGTTGACATAACATCAACAGAAAAACCTATCCCCTATCGTTTATGATGGCAAGGCAGCCAGCCTCCGTATTCGATCATCTATTTGATCAGCCGCGTATTTGGATTTTCCTTGGGCACCCTTTGCATTTTCGTTTGTTCTGGTTTTCAGCGAATGGGCACCCAATCAGACCTGTACGGCCACAATGGAAATACTTCCATTAAACCCCAATCGATCGTTCATTGGTCGTCGCCTAGAAGATCCGATTTGCTCCTCCCATATCGGTTGAATCCACCACCGTTGCATCTGGTGGGATGTGGATTGCAATAGCCAATATAGGTAGTCATTTTTCATCCCCGAGGTCGAGTGTGTCACCAGTGATAGAGTGTTGTTTGTTCGTTGTCGCGCGACTACGTGAACTTGAGCTAATTCTTCCGTTTTGTAAATCAACACAAAAGTCTTAACGTCGGATAGGTTCGACCCAAACGCAAAACAGTAGTATTTTAGGTGGAGTCATTTTGTTACGCAATTACACGGCAGCCGGAATTAACCTTATTAACTGAAACATTCGGCTCTACCTTCGTAGTGACAGATTTTCCTTGTGCGCCGATACGTAACTCTGAACGTTACGAACGAGTTAAGCAGTTCTGTTCCAACAACAATTTTAAACCAAGCTGACAATTTTGTGAAACCGTCATTTTTCTAACCTACATACCGTGCAATCGATTGGAAAAGAATTATTTGACATGTGGAACTATCTTATATTTAAGTGACATTCTTAATCGATGTACTTACTTTCGATTTACGTATTTATCAATATTTAACTCAAAACTCAGCTCGTATAAATGTTCGCTTACCATAAGACAATAGAGAAGTAAAATTGAATAAAAACTGTTTCATTCATTTTCTCCTTCCTTTGGTGAACTATTTTAGTGAGGGATTCATCGGTAGTGTCAATCACCCGAAAAAGAAGATATGAATAGCCTGTACTTTTCGTACACAAGGGGAATAGTGGCCCGGTTGGATGGAGTGAAGTATTTTCTGCATCCCTTAAGGAACCCAATGCATTTGGCTGCACTTTTCGCAGCTTCAAATATGTGGTCATTCCAGTTAAGAATCGAATTAATTCGAGTGCCGAGGATTGATAGTTCCCTGGCTCCGTCGATGGAAGTGCCGTTTATCGGCAGTGTATTTACTTTGGGGTTCGCCTTCGATGACTGGAGACAGCACTGAGTTTTTAAGGCATTGAACTCTAATCGGTTAGATAATCCTCATTTTTATATCTTCTTGAGGTCGGAATTCAGTGTATTAAGTATAGCCTGCTGATTGGTTTTAACATTCGAAGAGTTTGGCCGGGAATGTTCATATGAGTATGAGAATCTCAGTGTGCTATCATCGGCAAACGAGAGGATTGGATTGTGGGTAATGGACAAGAGATCATTTATAAAGATGAGGAAGAGAGTGGGTGAGAGTACACAACCTTGGGGAACACTTGCATTAATTTGATGGGAGGCAGATTTGACATCGTCAAGAACCACTTCAATTGAACGACCAGAAAGATAGTCACTTATCCATTGGATCAGGGAATTACCCACTCCATATGAATGTAATTTTGATAAACGGGCTGGATGCCAAACTCTGTCGAAGGTTTTTGAAATATCCAATGCGACTACCTTGCTTTCTCCGGAGTAGTGGACAGAATGGCTCCACTTTTCGGTAAGGTGCGCCATCAAATCTCCTTCGGACCTGTTGTTACGAAACCATATTGGCGATTATTTGATTCCAGATATTTCGAAAATTGACGGTTAATCAGTTATTCCATTACCTTTGAGAGAATAGAAGTTAGTGCTATGGGTCGATAAGAAGAGAACGATTATTGTTGCCCTTTTTGGGAATTGGCTGAATGTTCGCTGTATTCTATCTATTTGGGAAACGGCTAGTAGACTAAGACAAATGGAAGAGTTTTCGCAGTGGTTTAAAGAGTGAAGAGGAACACCTCTTCAAGAGGATTGGGGGAATACCATCAGGACCAGCGGATTTGTGTGCGTTTAGCACCTTGAGTGCCCGGGCAACAGTACGCGTTCGGAACCAATCCTGGCTCATGGTATGCTGCTTATGCTCAAGATGAGGTGGAACTGATGTGGTATCAGGCAGCGTTGAGTTGGCTGCAAAATGTGCAGCAAGTAGATTCACTTTCTCTGGTCTGTCTGGTGACTGGTCTGTCATCGACTCTTAGCGAGGAGACCGAGTTTTGGATGTTCTTCACAAATACCCAGAAGTTTCTGCTGCCTGTGGGAGAGTGTAGAAGTCTTTGTCTCACTCTCTGGTCATGCAAGAACTTTGAATATACGCATTCCGACTTTCCTCAGTATTGTTTGATTTATACAACCGGAAGCTCAACTCTTTAGCCTTAATGGCTTCTCTACACCTGGAATTGAAGCACATATTTCTCTTGGGTTTGATACTTTTTACTCTGTGTGGAATAAAGGTCCACATGCCAAGTAGATTCGTGTCTGTCAACGTGTCCGCTATAGAGTCAAGATCGTTATTGAGGAAAAATAACGACCAATTTAACTTCCCAAAAAAGTCGTTCAGACCTTTCCAGTTGGCTTTCTCATAGAACCATACTGTTCTTTATGGAGTTTTCTCGTATGCGTTACTGTTGGTTAGAGGAAATTTAGCTGACACGACACAGTGGTCTGAAGTGCCCAAGGGCGAAGAAACTTCAATTGTGTATTTGTTTGGGTATGAGGTGACAAACTCCTCGATAGTATAGTGGTTAGTATACCCACCTGGCACGCGGGAGACCGGGATTCGATTCCCCGTCGGGGAGCCTCTGGCGCAAGTCTAATGACCTTGCCCGGAAAAAACAAATCATTATGCAAAATTTAACAAGCCTCAGGACTTGCTAAATAAGGCCAAGACCGGTTCCCAGTTGTACTGCCGGTGATGATGATGTGAGGTGACAAACAGGTCCAGTGTGTTGGGGGAATGACCATCTATATCTGGTACCCGTGTTGACTGAATGATGAGTTGAGTTAAATTGTTTGACTCAGCACAGAGCTGAACATACTGAGCCTCAGGTGTAGTGTGTCCGGAGTGGCGAAGCCACTGAGAGTTATGTACATTTAAATCACCCCCAATAACGATTTCAGTGTGGGGATATAGGGGCAAGATCTTATCGATGGAATCAGATATCGGATCAAATTCGTTAAATGATGCGTTTCTATTCAAATTTGGGATTCTGTAATGAATGCAGTAATGTATGATATGCCTACGAACGTGAAGTTTTAGCCAGGAGAAATTAAATTCTTGATTGGAGCAGAGCCCATATTGTGGCAGAAGCTGATAAGCAATAACATTTCGTATATATGTAGCTAGACCACGATGTGGAAAGAACAAAGGCACTAGGGTATAACCGAGTATAGTAAAATCGGAAATATCTGTATTAGTAATGACCTGGGTCTCGCTAAGAGCAAGGACAGTTGGTTTCTGGTTAGAAATGTGGGCAGTCACAGAAAAGAAATTGCATCTCAAGCCGCGAATGTTACACAAATCAACGCGAAATTCCCGCTCCATTGAAATGGTCCTACACAAACAAACAAATACCGCCTCGGGAAAAGATGCAAGTCGGAACCAGCAATAGATAACCGAAAGCAACTACTACAGGTATTATGCCCGTGTAGTAGGTGCCCCGCTAGATCCGTGCCGAAATCCAGGTCACATCTCTTCCATGACGAACATTATGCCACTCAGCCACCAAAAACTCTCCCAAGATTATAAATCAATCGAGAGTATCCATGGCTGAGGGACACAACAAGGGGTGCGAAAAAGAGGAAAAACATACACGAACTGAAAGGGTATGAGTTTTCCCGCACTGTACACTTCCACACAATTTTCACACTACAGCGCGAATCCCATATATACACTGCACTACACTCGGACAAGTTTGTGGTGATCCGTTTGTTTACTTCGGATCCCACAGAAGACTTGACGCGCGAACCGATAGTGCAATTAGGGTATTTTGTGTTTACTTAAGATACCCTAAACGGATTACACAACTGATCCGATGGACCACGAGGCAGAGGCGCACGTGCTGATTCGTCGGTGGTTATTTTAACAAATGTGTGAAATGTAGGTTTTAGGGCACTAAGGATGCGAATAAGTTTAATTATTCAGGGGGCTTTAACTGTGTAACAATTTTTATTATGAAGTTGTCTATTCTGTTTAGTACCGATTTGTCGTACAGGATGGGGTAGAATTTCTTATGTTGCAGCTCTGAGGGTCTATACATTCCAGGCCAGGAACCCAACACTGCCTCTAGAATACCCGAAACTTGTCTATGTAGAATGGGGATACGATACGTTATGCCATGTTTCACAGTCATACACCAATAATGGTCGGATGAATGCCGAGAATGAAATTATTTTGATTTTGAATTCTAGCCTGGTTGAGAGAATCTACTCCAGTACCAGTATAAATGTTGAACAAAATGGGATATTGCACTGTTCCCTGCTGTAAGCCGTTTTGATGTGAAAGGTTTTGTTGGAGATTATATCTCCACATTTCACAACAAGTTGTTAACCAATTATCATATCGTAGATACTGTATTGGGTTGTATCAAATGAAATGTCCGATCGTATACGAGGGTTGCTTTTTATATTTCGGGATTAGAGAACAAAAACAAATATTGATCATCGAAAATCACTTTATTGTTTTTCAAAATATTCCCCATGAAGATCTATACACTTTTGCATGCGTTTGAACCAATTGTCGAAGCACATTTGCCACTCTGATTGAGGTATCTCCAACACATGCATTCTGAATGCAGCAACCGCTTCTTCAGGTGTCGAAAAACGTTGACCTCTCAGTTTGTTTTTTACGTACGGGAATAAAAAGAAGTCATTCGGTGCCAAGTCAGGACTATACGGCGGATGACCCATCAAATCGATGTTTTGGGTGCTCAAAAATGCAGTTGTCGCAGCCGATGTGTGAGAGCTCGCATTGTCGTGGTGAAGAGTGATCCGTCTTCGGCGTTTGGTTTTCCTGATTTCTTGGAAGACAACTGGCAAACAAATGGTTGTGTACCACTCAGAATTGACTGTTCTGCGTTGTTCTAGTGGTACAGTTACGACATGTCCAGTTTTTCCGAAAAAACAGGCGACCATTTGCTTGGAAGTGCTTCGTGCGCGAACAACTTTTGTTGGATTTGGCTCATCTTGATACACCCAGACAGTCGACTACTGTTTACTTTCGGGCTCACACGCGTAAATCCACGATTCATCACCTGTCACGATGTCATAGGCGTGTTTCGAAGCACCGCGACCGTATTTTTTGAGCATTTCTTTCGACCAATTGACACGAGCCTTTTTTTGGGCGATTGAAAAATTGTGTGGGATCCGACGCGAACAAATTTT
This sequence comes from Microdon myrmicae, assembly GCA_963931805.1. Taxonomy (NCBI): domain Eukaryota; kingdom Metazoa; phylum Arthropoda; class Insecta; order Diptera; family Syrphidae; genus Microdon; species Microdon myrmicae. The sequence continues at coordinate 48,639,087 of OZ007496.1, read as the reverse complement.
TTTAACAGTCAAATGTTTATGCAATATTGAATGTATGCTGGTCCCACTAACGCCTAAGGTTGTCTCAATCTCACGATAGGTCACATGACGATCTGCCAATATCAGTTCGCGCACAGCATCAATGGTTTTCGGAACAACAACTGATTTTGGACGACCTTCACGAAATTCATCTTGGAGTGAACTACGACCACGATTGAATTCACCATACCATCGATAAACACTGGTCCTTGATGGAGCTTCATCGCCAAAAATTGAATTAAGTTCATCCATGCACTGTTGCTGAGTTAATCCACGCCGAAAGTTGTAAAAAATAATCGCACGGAAATGCTGACGATTTGGTTCCATTTTTGGGCCGAGATGAATCTTTTAAGTTACTGTAAACAACACAAATAGCGCTCGTATGTCAAAATGTTCTGAGTGCGTATAACCTCAAAAATGTCCAACTTTACGACAGAGCTGTCAATTGCCGGATTGCAACGCTAGGGTTGCCAAATCCCGAAACATAAGAGGAAACCCTCGCATTTAAAAGCCAATATTATTTTTCCATAAATTTGTATTTAATCACAATAGGATCCGTTGACATCTATGAGATACTTTCAAGGTGATACAAAGTCAATTATTCCTTTTTCGTAAAAGCGCAGACTTTTTGAGGCAACGAAATCTTCAAAGACTTTTATGACCTCTGCTTGGTTCCGGAAGGCCTTCTGCCGGCAAAATGAATCCAGATTGCGGAAAAGATGGTAGTCCGTTGGAGAAATGTCAGGAGAGTACGGTGGATGAGGAAGAATATCAAATCCCGACTGCAAACAGTTTTTGCACCGTTACTTGTGCGGTGTGGTGTCTAGCATTGTCATGCAAAAGGATCGGCCCGTGCCTATTGACCAATGCAGGCTGATTTTCAGCCAATTTGGCATGCAATGTGTCGATTTCCTCCCAATATTTGATAGGGTTTATCGTTTCTCCTGGTTGAAAAAATGAAAAGTGGATTGGTCCTTTCGATGTCCACCAAATTGTCACCATAAACTTTTTTGGGTGAAGATCGGGCTTGGGGGTGTGTTTTGGTTTTTTACATCCATCCAACCACTGCTCAGGTCTTTTAAGGTTGTCATACAGAATCCACTTTTCATCACAGGTGACTATCCGACGCAAAAGCGGTTCAGTTTGGTTTCTTAATCTAAGCGATGCGCAGATTTCCAGGCGCCCTAGGTTTTGGGACTCCTTCAGTTCATGGGGTACTCACTTATGGAGTTTCTTTACCTTTTCTTTCATGCTTTGTGCAATCTGGCGCACCGATTTCGTTGGCTCCGCATCCACCATTGCTCTTAAAAGATCGTCGTCAACTAACGTTTCCGGCTTCCCACGTGGTTCACTTTCGAGGCTGAACCCTTCCGAATGGAACTTTCCAAACCAACGTCGTATAGTGCGTTCGTAAACAATTCCTAGAAAAAAAAATAACTGTACTTGTCACGAACCCTAAAATTCTCACACCTCAACACACGTACCTTATAAAAACAGAAAATTTAACATTCTGGCACAGATGTTCACTCGAGAACTTCTTATTTCCGACTGAGCAAAAATCAGACATTTCATGTGGTAGAACCCAATATAATAAATATTTGGCCATACACAAATTGGATAGCTTATATACAAGCCCTTCTAACGTCACGGTATCCATACACTTGTCACGAAGTCACCTATACAGGCATCTGTGCATTGTCGCTTTGCCTTGTCCCACTGTATATCGGAAAAAAATTTTGTTGCGGCATGAACTGTGTTGTGTGGCGATCTAAGGCCAAACTGGTTGTTCGAAATGATACCATTTTGATCACACCAATTTATCAATGCTTTATTTATAATTTTCTCGAATACCTTGCTGATGTTTCGAAGAAAACTAATCGAGTGAAGATTGGCTGGATTGATCCTACCCTTGTCCATTTTGGGGATGGGGTGGAGTACTGCAGTTTTCCAACGCGTTGGATAATATGCATTATTTAGAGCGTTGTTGAATAAAACAGTGTAGGGTTATATTTTATTAAATTGTTCTTCTTACCTCGGTTCCGGGTCTTTTGGCCTTGTGTCCAAAATGAAAATAGGAGATTTAATTCTAAGCAAATTAGTTTTTATTTTATTTCATTTATTTTAATCATTGTGGCCGTTCTGGCCTCCGGATCCAAACTCATCTCGAATCAAAAAAAAAAAAAAAAAAAAAAAATTGTGGCGAGAAGGCCGAATTTAGCGAGACAGGACACATGTGTCCTTCATCTTGTCTCTGACTTCTGGTCATCTTGCGATAACCAGAATCACCCACATCCGTGAGGATGTTGGGCTCGGTCTCGCGATCTCTGAAAAGAAAAGAGAAAAAGGGGGGGTATCCAAGGATAGTGTGGACAGTGTTAGTCCGAGTGTTCTCTAACTACTTTTATAGAGGGATGGTGGCAAAGAAATCGTACAAGACCGGTAGGTCTTGGGTGCGGTAGTGAACGCAGATCACGTCTTTGGCGTCTGATAATCTGCGCTTTGGTCGGTGTATATGTTTGTGTTTGTGCCGTCTTGTACTGTGCGTTCGTGTGTGTGGTTTGTTAATAGTAGACCCTATGGGATGGGTCCAGGAATCCTCTATTATAGAGGGGAATGTTGTTGGGAAGGGTGCTTTCTTCAGTTTTGTACTGAAGAAGAAATTGTGCGGGTTTGATCCGAAGAGATCGAAAGAGAGAAGGGTCAAGAACGCAGGATTCCCGTACAAGTGGGTTCTCGCTGTTCTGAATGTTTTCGAGGTACTTATATGCTAATTGAAGCAAGTACTCGTCGATAGGGGTAATGGAGGCGCCTTCTTATAGGTGAGAGTTGGGGTAATGACGACCGTCAGGCCTTCTAGAATGATTGGTGCATCTTCTGAGGAGTTTCCTTTCGAAAACCCGAAGTCTTTCCATTTGGGCCGAAGATATGCAGGACCATATGGGAAAGGCGTACGATATTCCAGATCGGATTAGCTGCTTATAGCAGAGAAGCTTAACTTTGGTGTCAACTTTGTTGCTCCACTTGAAGATGTTGTGCAGTTGCTTAGACCGACCGAGGCCCCTTTGGAGAATGTGGGTCACATGTTTGATGAAATTCATTTTTGGGGTATAAATGACCCCAAGATATTTCATCCTGTCCCGTGGTCTAATCGTAGTATCTCCCATTTTTATTCGAATATTCTGTGAATATCGAGAAGTAGGTTGGGAGTGTTTACTACTCAGAATTATAGCTACTGCTTTAGATGGGTTAAGTCGAATTTTCCACCGACTGTAATACTGATACAGTTCGTCCAGATGGCGGTTGAGTCGGTTTGTTGCGAGTTTTGGGCTTTTAGATGACGTGTACACTAGGACGTCATCCACATAGCAAATCTGGTTTACTCTACCATCCACAGGGCGAGGAATATCTGAGGTGTAGATATTAAATAAGATGGGGCCTAGAATGGAGCCCTGTGGTACGCCTGCGGCGGCGTTGAAAGTTCGGGAAAGCTTTCCATTCACTCGAACTTGGAAGGTTCTGTTTGAAACGAACTGGTAGATTATATTACACAGCGTTTTACTGAAGCCAGTATTCAGTAATTTAAAAACGAGACCTTCGATCCAGGTTGTGTCAAAAGCCTTTTCAATGTCCAAGCTCACCGCAATGGTGGGTTCCTTCTTAAAGAGGCGCACGCAAATGTGGTTTTGAAATATATTGAGAGCCATAGTGGTGCTATGCGCTCTTCTGAATCCAAATTGGAAGTCAGGTATTAGGTTCCTGACACTGATAAATTTATTTAGCTTCTCGTATATGAACTGTTCATATATTTTGCTGATGCAGGTGAGGAGCGAAATAGGACGAAAGCTTGAGGGGTGATAATTTGGTTTCCCAACTTTTGCTATTGGGCAGACAACAGCATGCTTCCAAGCTAGGGGAAAATACCCCATGTTGTAGGCATGGTTGAGCAGAATGGAGAGCTTTATAAAGAATAAAGCAGAAAGCCTTCGCAACGAGTGGTAGGACATATTGTCGATACCGGGTGACTTCTTGGGGTTTCGAGATTTAACTAGGTTCTGTAGGGTATTTGGTGTGACGAAGCCGTGACTATTATCACGTGTGTCGTCGAAGTATGCACTGTTAGCTGAGTTAAAGACAACTATTGGCTCGTTAAAGTTGTCTAATTTGTTGTGAACCTCTGAACTAATTATTGCATTTGATTCCGGGTCGCCATCCTCGAGAGTGAGCTTGTGATTATTTTCAAAGGTCTCTCCGATGATGTTTGCTTTATTGGTGTCATTATTGACAACAAGGCCGTTGTGCATGATTGGTCCAGTGATACGAGAGGTGCCACATATCTTTTTAACATTTTTATAAATGTTCTGGTCCATTTGAATACCCTTCAGTTTGTCTTCCAATTGTCGGGTACGATTGTTTTGGATTCTCTGTTTTATCAGTGTGCCAATATTGTGAATAATGGCTCGCAATAATGGCTCCCTTTGCGTAAAGCGGTGACGATATCTCATTCTGCAGAGCTTTTTACGCTCCCGGATGAGACGAAGAGTGAGGTCGTCAAGGGGAATCTGATAAGTCTTTTCAAGTTTGTACTTCGGGACATGAGTCTCAGAAGCTTCAACTAGAATCTCGCGAAGTCGAGTTGCAGCGTTATTTATCTCAACCGTCGTTAGGTTCCTGTCAGTGGGGAGAGAGAGTTGGTGGAGTTTTCCGTTCAATGTAATATTGAAGTTGTCCCAATTTGTGCGTCCATAATCGGGTATGTATCTGATATGAGCCCGGGATGCTCGATAGCCGCGAATGAACATGGTCACAGCGTTGTGGTCAGATACACCCGGCGATACTTGGGGAGGAGTGAATTGGGGAAGTAAGTCTTTGGACACAATAAAGATGTCCAGGATGGAGTTACCTCGGGTACCATCCGTAGGTGCGATTATTTCGAAGTTGAGGGCATGACAGTTTTCGCTGTACCATTGGAACAACTTTGTGCCGTTTGGGCAAGAGACGGAGTTGTTCCAGTGGGGATGCCTGGAGTTGAAATCGCCGCCTATGATGAAGGGTCTATGCCCCAAGGACGTTATTAATTGGCCGATATCTTCGGGATTAATGGGGCCATTATTGGTTTTATACGAGTGGTATACGGAGTATATGTTCACTCTACCATTATTAGCTAGATGCAGTTCAACCCCGGAGACCTCTATGGACTCGAAATGTGGGAGGTCAATAGCTTCATGGCGAAGTTCGCTATTAACTAGAATACAGGTGCCACCTCCGTTGATGGTGGGGCCGCCAGTGGGGGTTCGATCTCTTCGGATCATTGAAAAGTTTGGGAAAGTGGGACGGTGACATGGATGCAACCTAGTTTCGGTTACAAGAACCACGTCCGCCCGGTTATCCTTTATGAAGTCAGAGACTATCGCACGCTTTGATAGCGAAACAAGGGAGTTGGCATTTATAAGGATAACTTTAATTTTGGGATCCATTTTGAAGCGTATGTCTTACATATGCCGTGAAAAGGAGTGCATCCCTCTCAGCCTCAGTTGTTAGTTTTTCATATCGGGGTCGAATATCCTCAATCACGCGAGAGAGACTAAGTAGTTTCTCCAGCATTGAGGGTTGCCCCTTTGGAGGCTTTTGTGCCGCCGCTTGGATTCGTGGCATTGTGGTGGCCTGTATAGCGGATCGCTTAGGAACTTGAATATGTTTTTGGGGGGGAGGTGGTGGGATTTTCATATTCTTTGTTTGGTTCCCTTTAACCTTATCAGCGAATGTAAATCCATTTTGGATGAAATTTTGTGTGGGCTGTTTTCCGAAGTTTGACTTGGCTACTTGTTTAGCTCGAGTCTCCTTGGTTCTGTGGACTATCTCTTTATATTTGGGACAGTTCCTGTAGCTGGCCGGATGTCCTTTATTACCGCAGTTGCAGCAAATTGGCAACGTAATTTCATCCTGCACATTTGTTGTGGGATCGTATTTTGGTGAAGGGAGTTCGCACTTGCCAATGTCGTGGGACTTTCCACAACGGACGCAACGGCGGGCCATGTTGCAGTTCCGGGAGACATGCCCGAAACGTTGGCAACGTCGGCATTGAGGTATTTCATTGTTATGAAATACTTCGAACAGAACTTGTTGATGGTGAGTTGGAAGCGACTTTGTCCGTATTATGGAGTCTATGTCGGTTCCTGGGGCAAGGTGAAGCTGCCATATGTTTACTTTGGTGCATTTTTGCGGTCTGATGTTCACAAACCGTTGTGGGGGAGAGAATTTTTTAACGTCAGTGAATTTGACGCGGGGGAATGTTGCTTCAAGGGCAGTTACGATGTCGTCCTTTTCCCAGCAGGCAGCGACTCGTTTTAAGAGGATGATCCTCGACTTTTCGAAGGCCGGGGTGAATGTGTAATAGTTCACCTCCTTGGCCTTCAGGGTATCGTTAACCTTGGAGAACGTTTGTCGATCGTAGGTTACGATTTTATTGAGACTTGGACTCAAGGTCTTTGCCTTAAAGTTGGATATTCCTTGTCGGTTCATATCACCGACGAACTCCTTTAGGTTGAGGTCTCGTGCAAAAACCCCAGGTTGCTGCTTCTTTTTTAAAGCAGGTACGTCTGCCCCGACCGATGTTTGGTTGGCCTTTTGAGTTGGAGTGGTCTTTGGTTTCGGGGTTGTGGAGGATGGTACCTTCGATGTGCACGATTTTTCCAGCGGAACGACTTTTTGTGCAGTGGGGTGTACCGAGAGGTTTGCCACGATTTCATTAGCCGAAGCTGGGGCTATTATTGGCGTACAGCCGGTGGCAACACGTTTACTGGAGGGAGCTCCCTCGCAGTTCAGCTTGGGTCGAGGTGTTTTCCGCTTTTCCGCGCGGAGAGAGGTGGGCGTGGAGCGGCAAGTATTAAGAGTAGGGACATGGAGACCATTCTCGTCGGCAGAGACATCAAAGTCACTGTCGAGGCTTATCATTTCAGGTTCGACCTGTGAATGATGGGGTTCCAGGTTTTTGTTGGAGGGGGTCGGGGGTGAAGTAGCTTTCAATGCTGCGTTCTCCCTCTCGAGAGCAGCGATCCTGGCTACCGCGGTCGCAAGTTCGCTTCTCAATCTCTCAAGAAGAGTCATCAAATCCTGATTGGGTTGATGCCCTAAGCTCTGGGGAGAAGAGAGGTCCATTTTTGGAACGGATAATTGAAAGGAAAAAGATGGACACGGGCAATTACAAAGACCGAGAACCAAGCAGATAAGAAGCAGGTGAATAAAAACAAGTAGGAGTGCAGGAAACAAGGAAAAGAAGATAGGAACAAGAACCGGGAAAGTAAAAGATCCAATGAGACCTAAATGAAAACCAAAATTTCAGCGCAAACCTGGAATATAGAGATCCTGGAATATAGAAATGTGGTATGTAAATGAAAATAGAAATGTTTGAGAAAGTGTGAAAATTTAAAATCAATTTTATGGTTTTTAAAACACTAGATGCGATCTTGGAAATTTAAAGGAAAGGGGAGAAAATTCAATGAGATTGAAATTGCGAATAGGATGAAGTTTAAACAAAGAGAAAAGATAAATTGAATACAATTTAAATTATAATTGTAATAAGTAAAATACTTTAAATTTGAATTATAATAAATAAATAATAAATAAAATAAGATACTCCCTGTGTATGAAAGAGCTCAATCCTGTCTTCTTTTTTTTTTTTTTTTTTTTTTTTTTTTTTGAGCTTCCTGGTGATGACTGATGGTGGTGTTTCCTTTAAAAACCACTTAAAATGAAAAAGCACTGATGTGCACACAGTTTGGTTTCCCCGTATTTTTTATATTATAATATATAATCTTTTTTTTTTTTCTCACTACTGTATTATAGCTGCGTACGCAACAACGTTTCAAACAACCACTCATGACTCATCTCGAATCCAAAATGCACTCCCCTTTTATACTCTGTGGCAACAGAGATTTGTTAAACATATTACTTAAAAATTCCAAGAAGCCCAAACAAAATTTTGTGTGCTTCAATTGGAATAGGATTCCCGGAAGTGTATACGAATTTTATTTGAACAAATTCCCGGAAGGAGAAATCATGAAATGCATTTAGTATTACGCATTTCATAATGTTAGGATTATTAGGAATTGAATCAATGTACCACAAATGGATTTTGGTTTAATTTGGTCGTGCATATGATTCAATTGGATTATGGGTGAGGTAATTAGGAATTTGAATCAATGTGCGGCAAACCAACTTTTGGTTTAACTTGTCGCTCTTATGATTCACTTGGATTGGGATTATAGGTAAGTGGGTGAGAGTAGTGATTTAGGATCACTACATTCCTCCCCCCTTTAGAAAAGAAAATTGATCTGGAAGAGGTTAATTTTCTAGAATGAGTGAAAAGCAAGGGGCGGTGGCATTTTGAATTCGTGATAGTTTACAATGTTTGTTTTGGTTTAGCATTTATTGCATTAATTCGTTATGTTTAGAATGTTGCATTTTCTTGTTTGTGGTAATGCTTCTTAAGTTTGTTTGTACAAAGAATGGTATGGTATTTATCAAATAATATTGACTGGTGTCATGTTTACAATTATTGTTTAAGTATATTAATGAAAGTGAACTTTATAAATAGACATATGTATTATAAGAATAAGTAAATAAATTACTTAAATTAGTAATTGTTTTCATTTTGGTTCGTATTTTACTATGTTATTTTTCTAATCTATACTTAAGTCATTAATATTTATTTTGTTGTTGTTCATTTAATGCTAGATTAATAGAGATACATGTGTATATATTTTTTAAAAAGAGCTTAGAATTCTTTATAGTTTCATTCTTTGTTAGTATTTTGATTTACTCAATTGATTACATGGCAATTTTAGCTTAGGTCTGGTTTCGTATATCTGTATTGGTTTTATTTACGTATAAATTTTTTCAAATAGTTATTTACAATTTAGTATTTATAAATTGTCTTCCTCATTGGGGTCAATGTTTTTTTTGTTTTATTTGTATGTGATTTCTTTTTTGTATTTCATTCCATTTATTTTAATATTACCACTTTTTTTTGTTGTTGCCCTTTTTGTCTATATTGTATATCTATTAGTATTTTTAAGTGATAAAGTATTGAACTACAATACACCCTGGGGATAGTAAATGTCTGGTTGATAGTGGAAGGGGAGGTGAAACTAAGGTGGGGATCAGTCCTAATCAACCTTGGAATATGGTTTCAATCTTTTATTGCTTATTTTTATTGACTTTTTTACCAATTTTGATGGTTGTATAATTCGGCTCAGTTATTCCCGTAATGAAGAAAGGGCCCTTCCAGATGGGTGTTTGTTTGTCCTTGGGGTTTTTGTATCATACCAACACCATGTTTCCCTCATGAAACGTTTCTGACTGTGTTTCCTTACCGGAGCAGGTGGTTACCTTTAACGAATGACATTCTTTACACTGCTTTCTATACTTCCTAATGTCGGAGAGGCTTTTGCAAAAAGTTTGTATTTTGAGAGGAGCTGGGGCACGAGTTTTTCCTCTTTTTATGGTTAAGATTTAACCTGAAGATTTTGTGCTTACCTTGGGCTTGCTCCTGTTTCCCTTTAGCGTATTTATTTTCAGGTGCCTTTTTCTCAACGTGTAAGAACTTTATTGGCACACTTAATACTTTGGGGTTTATTTCCGTGCGAGGAAAAGTGACGCGCTGTTTGGGGCCTTCCACATTGCAATATTTTGACAAAAAGTCATTTCCAAGCGGACCGTCTTCTGGTAGACCGGGCATACTGCTCACTACTTGGAACTTGCATGGGAGTTTAGACCTACCTTTTAACTGGAAGTTGACCTTGCAGCTTCTCAATGTCCTAATACTTCCGAACGGTGTCTCTAAAGTGCAAGCCTCTTGCCGATTTATTTTGGTGTCTGATTTTCTAAGGCAATTTTTGTTAATCAGGCTTACTTCCGCACCGGTGTCCACTACTAGTGTTGTGTTTTTGTTAACACCTACATCTATTGGTAGTTGGACGGTGGGAATGCTGGTTAACGGCAAGCGTGGGGTCCTGATATGGTAGCTCCTTTTTGCCACCAAGGGTTTTGGCCTTCTTCGTTTTGGGCTCGAAGTGGGGGAATTCTTTGCGGGTTGGCATTGAACTCGCGACTCCCATTTCAGCTTTTGCTGACAGGATCCTAGATTGTGGCCGTTTTGGCCACAGAAGTCGCAAATCTGCCTTATGTGGAGAATCCTCGCTCTCTCCCGTAATCGCCGGCAATCACGGAGATCGTGGTTTAATTGCTGGCAGTGTTTGCAAAAGGGCGTATTTTTCCTTTTCACACAATCCTCATAGACGTGCCCCCTTTTATTGCAATAACTGCAGGTTATTCTGCTGAGGGTGGCATCGTGTGTCAATGATATGACTGATTCCATTACCCCTACGGTTCCCCTGTATGTTTGGTCGGCTGGCGGTATTTGCGCCTGAAGTTGCGGACTCCCCCGTGTAATAGGTTGTATGTGTGGTATTATTTCCACATCTGGAGTGTTGGGCATTATTTGTGCCATAGTTTGTCCCAGCTGGGTACCTAAAGTCGGTTTATAGGCTTCTGAAGGTGCTGTTGGTGTATAAGGCGAAGGAGAGTTAAATGAAACCTGCGAAAAGATTAATGGCAACTGAGGTTGTTGGATTTGTTCCAATTCCAAGGTTTTTTCCATTAGAGAGTCTAGCGCTGCATCTCCCATTAACAGTAGAAATTGCCTATGGTATGGGTTTATTAACCCCTTCTTGTAGATGCTTTTTGCGAAGTCATCTAATTGTGCCTTTACCGCTTCGGACAATGTGGGACCGTATTTTAAGTCCGCGGCTTTCCTACATTCCCTTAATGACTTCTTCAGTCGTAACTGAAATAGGATGATAGCTTCTGCCGGATTTTGCCGAATAGCTAGTAGCTTATTTACCAGATCCTGATAATTTTCTGTTGGTAAATAAACTTTCTTTAGCAACTCCTCGGCTTCCTGAAAAAATGCGAACGGAGTGGACGCGAATAAGGCAGAAGCTTCACCCCGTAGCCTAGTAGGGAATATTTGTAAGAAAGCCCCGTGTTCTTCAGTCCTGAGGCAGTTTAAGACCCTCTTGCAGCAATCCAAAAAGGTTTCCAATTCTGCACCTATATGCGGATTTGGTTCCCCGGAGAAGATGGGGATTAGCTGTGCTGACAGCTTCGCAACCTTTGTGTAATCAATGGCCATTGTTTCAAAGGTTGCGAGATCCGTTTGGTGCTGAAGAACTGGAATTTCCGATAAGGATGGGCTGGGGTCGTGAGTTTTCATCGGAGGGTTTGCTTCGATTATGGTTCCGCTGCGAAGTTTTTTGGGTGAAGGAGGTACAGGGTCGCGGGGGGTGCTAGGGCTTGAGGTGGTTTCCTGTTCCATAGACCGACAGAGAATAATATAATAATAGTAACAATATAAACGGGAGAGAGGGATACAGGTATATGGGTTTCAGATGTTTGCTATCCCAAGGGCGAGTGTTAAGATTATTATTTTTGTTTAGAAATTCTTCCCTAGGATAGGTAGGTGCACAATATACACAGACAGACAACTAGGGGTATAAGTTTTACAAGGTTGATTGGTAATTTTGGGATCATTTTAGAATAGCTTAATGATAAGATAAATATATGTTGTCACTTATGATTAATTATAAGAAACATGGTAAACTATACTCAATCAAAGCAAATTATTCCTATGACTTTAGTAAATTAAAAAGAAAAATAAATGGTCACTTAGCTGTTGTAGTTGTTAAGCAAGCCGCTGTCCATTGGTCCTGCTGCTGTTGGATCTGCTGTTTCTGACGGCTTCCGCTCGCCGATATCTCTCAAAATTGGATTGTTTGTTTTGAGGTGGTTGGTACTCTGCCTTCGTTGTTATTTCTTTTGTTGTTGGGGCTGTTACTGCCCGTGAGCCTTGATGTTGTTTTTTTTTTTTTTTTATTATTATTTTTGTTTTTACACTGGTATTTAGCCCCAGGTACGCTTTGAATTATTTTTTTTTTGTTTTTGTTTTTTTTTTATAGTACTGTTCCTGGTGTTTAAGCCCCAGGCACGCTTTGAATTATTATTTGTTTTTTATTATTTTTTTATAATACTGTTCCTGGTGTTTTAGCCCCAGGCACGCTTTTGTTATTGGTTTGATTATATATATTTTTTTTTGGTTTTTGATTTTAATTACCAAGTCGTACCTCCGAAGCCAGACTCAGCTCCGGACACAGGGCTGAAGGTGTCTTGTGCCCAGTACGCTTGTAGTTGTGTTATTGTAGTGATCCAGGGTTTTCAAGCACTCACAAGTGTTTAACTTTGGCTTCCTTGATCCTACCGGCTGCGCCAAATTATGTGGGGTTATATTTTATTTAAATTGTTTTCTTACCTCAGAGCCAAAGCCTGCCAAATTAAAAGGCGATTTTAATTATTTTATTTTATTATTTTATTTGTTGTGGCCGTTCTGGCCTCCGGATCCAAACTCATCTCGAATCCAAAATGCACTCCCCTTTTATACTCTGTGGCAACAGAGATTTGTTAAAAATATTACTTAAAAATTCCAAGAAGCCCAAACAAAATTTTGTGTGCTTCAATTGGAATAGGATTCCCGGAAGTGTATACGAAATTTATTTGAACAAATTCCCGGAAGGAGAAATCATGAAATGCATTTAGTATTACGCATTTCATAATGTTAGGATTATTAGGAATTGAATCAATGTACCACAAATGGATTTTGGTTTAATTTGGTCGTGCATATGATTCAATTGGATTATGGGTGAGGTAAATAGGAATTTGAATCAATGTGCGGCAAACCAACTTTTGGTTTAACTTGTCGCTCATATGATTCACTTGGATTGGGATTATAGCTAAGTGGGTGAGAGTAGTGATTTAGGATCACTACAACAGTGTAAATCTGCACTGTTTCAAGATGCAAGTGCTTTAGAATAATGTTTGGAATACTATCTATTCCAGACGATTCCTCATTCTTAATGGATCTAAGGATGGCCGTAAGTTCATCCCTGTGCAAAAATATACTCGTGTTTAACTTTCTAAGAGGGGTATCCGCTCTATAGTTTTCACAAAATGTAGTGAAACTTCGACTTTCGAGGCGCCAACTGTTAAGTTAGATCCATGTCTACTAATTGTATTCGCTCGTCCAGCAAAAGTAAATTCATGAATTTCCTCTTGGACAATACGGACTGCTTGAATCGTAAAATTCTAGCTTATGTTCGATGACGTATGTTTACCGCCAGTCAAACAAGGCAAACAACGCATTGTCTTTTGGACGCAGACTAATTCTTATCCGGGAGCTGTCCTTTGCCCATCGGGCATTCCCCAGTAATGTGGTCATTTAGACACTTTACACAGCTTATTGCAATTCGATTCCACATGTCCGAATCTTTGACAGCGCATACATTGCATAAAGCGTTCGGACCTCTTTATTTTCTCACAACTTATTGTTTGGTGGTTTAAATATTTAATATACCAGGTGTACCGGTGTGAAGTGAGCGTCAAGATACAAATGTATCGATTGGGAACGTTTGTTGTGAACGAGCCCTTTTTTTTTTTATTCGGGTGCTATGACATCTGTCAAACATATTTAGTATGCATTAAGTCATTGTACAAGCAACATCAATTTTTTAATCCTGTTAAAAATGTCGAATTTTGTACCAGAAAATTATGATTTGCGGAAAGCATTAATTTTTTGTTTTCATTTGAAGAAAAGTGCTGCAGAGTCGCATCGAATGCTTGTCGAGGCTTATGGTGATCATACTCTATCGGAAGCAACATGCAAAACATGGTTTAAGCGGTTCAGAGATAATGATTTTGATGTGCGAAATGAAGAACGTGGAAGACCACCAAAAAAGTTTGAAGACGCCGAATTGCAAGCAATATTGGATCAGAATGACACCTTAAGTCAAAAACAAATGGCAAAAATGTTAAATATTGCACAATAAACAATTTCTGGCCGTTTAAAATCGATGGGGAAGATTCAAAAGTGTGGAAACTGGGTGCCACATGAATTGAATGACAGGCAGATGGAAAAGCGAAAGACCACATGTGAAACGTTGCTTCTACGACACGAAAGGAGGTCAGTATTGCATTGAATTGTGACCGGTTATGAAAAATGGATTTATTTTAAAAATCCTGAACGCAAAAAATCATGGGTACATCCAGGAGAAGCGTCAACATCGACGGCAAAACCTGATCGGTTCGGAAGAGAGACAATGCTCTGTGTTTGGTGGGACCAGAAGTGGGTGGTGTATCATGAACTTCTAAAACCTGGCGAAACCGTTGATGCGCGACACTATTGACAACAAATGATCAATTTGAACTATGTATTGATCGAAAAACGAATGGACCACAGGACACGGAAAGGTAATTTAATAAAAGCTCACCGCTGGGAAGTGTTACCCCACCCCTCGTATTCACCAAACTTGACTCCTTCCGACTACCATTTGTTTTCATCAACAGGCCACGCATTGGCTGAGCCGCCTTTCAATTCCTACGAAGAAGTCGAAAATTCGGTCTCGGAATGGTTTTCCCCAAAAGACGACCGGTTTTATTGGCGTGGTATCCACAAATTTCCAGAAAGGTGGTCGAAATGTGTTGAAAGCAATGGCCAATACTTCGAATAAAACGTTTTTTACTTTAAAAAAAAAATTTTTTTACTTAAAAAAGAAACGCTCAAACGCACCGGTACACCTGGTACCTAAGTCCATCAACTTTACTGTCGGGACTTAGCAACACAATAACGAAGGGCAATGTGAGGTTGCGATTTCTAGAGTTTGCGGCATAGAACGGTTTCCCACCTACAAACTTTAGATTGTCGGTTTCAATAGTTTTTAATTCCTCCAGGAATTTTTTCGGGGGGAAAAGAAGGGTCAACTCCTTTTAGGAGCATGAAGATAGTTTTCTCCGTTTTGGAGTGTACGTCTAGTACTCGCTAGCCGCACTACCCAAAGGAGATTTAATTTTATGATAGTCCTCTAAATCACTACACATAATACTAATTTTTGCATTATAGATGCATTTGGTTTTAAAGTTCTTGCATGTTAACTCAACGAGATAGGTCGTGAACATTTACGAGAGTAAAGCCAACAAAAGGACATACTCCAGTCCCACGCTTCCTTTTTGGAAGTTCACACCCATTAGAAAGATCTAATGGATTGTTAGTTTTAACTAAAGAAGTTAAACAAAACTCATGGACCGTACGTCCATCCAAATTGCAGGATATCCTTCGGCCTGCGCGCCAGATGTTTTATGCAAATAAAGGCGGCACAAAATCGACAGCCGTCGAACCAAATTTTAATCACCGCCACTAATGGTGATAATGATGTAATGTTATGCTGCTAACAGATACGTCGGGAAATTCTGTTAGCATATTGAATGGGGAAACTTTCCTGCAGTATAGATACAGAGAGCAGATTCTAAGGGAAATTTCTTTTACAGATACGAATCCTGGAATTCTAAGGGGTTAGTTTTTGAATGCAGACAGTTAGTCTATATCCAACCTGCGAGACAACGAGTCTACTTTTGGTCATCAACGAGGCGAGGAGTCTATCTCGATTAATCCATCCAGGTAGTCTATTTGCGAGAAAAGCGACTTTACGCTCGAAGGTTTTGAGTCCGAACCATAGAAAACATTACCAGCCGATAGTACCGTCGCGAAATAATTCGATTTTGTATCACGAGGCAATCCTAGCCAAGACTGGTAGAATTTGTGGCGTCGTATCGCGTTGTGTCGTGCGTGAATTTTAATTAAGAAAAACAGAACAATATTATCAGAGGCGAGGGTCCTTCCACCGTCCTTTGTTAGCCGAATTGTATAGAGGTAGTGGATAACCAAAAATTAAAGCAATTAGAACAATAAAATTAATGACACTAACTCTTCGTGTTTTGGTGTTTAAATTGTCGCTGTATCCGCTCGGCTCCTGTGTGTTTTTCGTTTCCAGTGAACAGTGTTAGGCGAAACACCAGTAACAGTCGATCCAGAGACCATATCGCCAACTTCAGACAACATCCGGCAAAGAGCTGTTACTATTTGTTTATTAAAATTTCGAAACTGGTCGAACCAGATGCCAAGATATCTTACCACGTCTCTCACTGCCAAAGGCAGATCGTTTTTTCCAGTAATGGGTACATTGCTATCGTTGACCATAAATCTCCTCATCTGAAACTTATAAGAGACAAGGATATCTATAAAATTCTCGAAGATCCTATCCTCCACAATATTGAAAACAAAGATACGTTTATAAAAAGCCTAAAAATTAAATCATAATTTGAAAGTTACAGTACAGCCAACAGTCCCAACTGCTGGCTCATTATGTGAATTTATTGATATGTAATTTTAAATTACTTGTTAATAATAAATAAATAAATATTATTTAACAGTTTGAAAAAAGCGAAATGTATGACTAAAAATAGTTATTGTAAAATAATTTGTAAAATAATGTTTTTGTTAAATAGTTTATTTATTGTACGAGTAAAATGTTTTTTATAAATATTACAATAAGTATTTGACGAATACGAGTACATTGGAAAATTAAATGGTTTACATGCGGTAACTCCGTCTGGGCCTGTTTTCGAAAGTCAAACAAATAGTAAAATTCGGGCTAAATAAATACAAATAAATTTTACTTTCAATCTGCATAAAAGCATTTTCCGACATTCAGTATAATATAGACTTTATTGACCTTCCACGACAAACTTAACAGCTTAGGAAGCTGTAGGTCAGAAATCCTTTAGAAAACATAACCTATCTCGGGCTCTGCCGCCTACATTCGTTTTTCTAACGATGTCTTTGCGGAAATAAAACAAACTGTCTTCCCTCTTAATTGAGAGGAAATAATTATCAACTGCAGTTACAGGGGTCAAAACTGTCTATTCTCATATCAATTTACATTCCGACCATTTGCACCCTTCTACCAGCACCACTTCGATCCCCATTAAATACTAAATTTAATGTAATCACACGATCAATGTGATCATGAACATTGTCTCGCCTCCATTAGTCTCCCCTATTTCACAAAGGGGGTGGGCGTCAGTCTCGGCAGCAAAACAATAACAAAAGCAAAATGATCGTGTGCCACTTCCTTATAGACGTTCAAGTTCACCGACGCGATATTTGCATCGATCATGCAGCGTTGGGGTACAATGACTACAAAAACACGCTATGGTGCTGGCCGGCCGTGAAAACTACT
Source organism: Microdon myrmicae (assembly GCA_963931805.1). NCBI lineage: Eukaryota > Metazoa > Arthropoda > Insecta > Diptera > Syrphidae > Microdon > Microdon myrmicae. Next base: position 48,621,889 of record OZ007496.1, on the reverse strand, counting down.
GGCGAAGTTTAAGGTGACCATAATTTAATTCACTTAAATTGGAGAAATTATCGAGCTTTTCCGCGCGACAACGATCGTTGTGTGCACGAAGTAACAGAAATGCGCCGCTGCTATTTTTAAATTTATCAATGCCGCTTCCGCTATATACAGTGCGCCAGTCAAGTGCGTTGCATTGAAATGCCAGAGCGGAAAATCACTATTTTTGAAGTCCTATCGGCAGCCGTAATTGCTGATTAGAGTATCAAGGTTCTACCGCGATTTGTGTGCAGTCCTTTTGCGAAATTGTAGGTGAAGGTAATTCTCCTTTTGGGGCTCTTGCATAATATAGCTATAGGGAAAACATAACAGATGGCGAATTTGTTTTATTGAGAACGTGAGAAAGTGTAGACTTCGAAAACGCAGAGTCGTGACGAGAAAAGGTCTTGATATATTATTACTTAGCCTTACTGATCATACTTTGTTACTGTGTTGACATTATTGTTGAACTTTATTTATAAATAAATGCTTTTGAATACTTTCGTTACGAGGGTTGCCTTTTATATTTCGGGATTAGAGAACAAAAACAAATATTGATCATTGAAAATCACTTTATTGTTTTTCAAAATATTCCCCATGAAGATCTATACACTTTTGCATGCGTTTGAACCAATTGTCGAAGCACTTTTGCCACTCTGATTGAGGTATCTCCAACACATGCATTCTGAATGCAGCAACCGCTTCTTCAGGTTTCGAAAAACGTTGACCTCTCAGTTTGTTTTTTACGTACGGGAATAAAAACAAGTCATTCGGTGCCAAGTCAGGACTATACGGCGGATGACCCATGAAATCGATGTTTTGGGTGCTCAAAAATGGAGTTGTCGCAGCCGATGTGTGAGAGCTCGCATTGTCGTGGTGAAGAGTGATCCATCTTCGGCGGTTGGTTTTCCTGATTTCTTGGAAGACAACTGGCAAACAAATGGTTGTGTACCACTCAGAATTGACTGTTCTGCGTTGTTCTAGTGGTACGGCTGCGACATGTCCAGTTTTTCCGAGAAAACAGGCGACCATTTGCTTGGAAGTGCTTCGTGCGCGAACAATTTTTGTTGGATTTGGCTCATCTTGAAACACCCAGGCAGTCGACTGCTGTTTACTTTCGGGCTCATACGGGTAAATCCACGATTCATCACCTGTCACGATGTCATAGACGTGTTTCGAAGCACCGCGACCGTATTTTTTGAGCATTTCTTTCGACCAATTGACACGATCCTTTTTTTGGGCGATTGACAAATTGTGTGGGATCCAACGCGAACAAATTTTTTTAACAGTCAAATGTTTATGCAATATTGAATGTATGCAGGTCCCACTAACGCCTAAGGTTGTCTCAATCTCACGATAGGTCACATGACAATCTTCCAATATCAGTTCGCGCACAGCATTAATGGTTTTCGGAACAACAACTGATTTTGGACGACCTTCACGAAATTCATCTTGGAGTGAACTACGACCACGATTGAATTCACCATACCATCGATAAACACTGGTCCTTGATGGAGCTTCATCGCCAAAAAATTGAATTAAGTTCATCCACGCACTGTTGCTGAGTTAATCCACGCCGAAAGTTGTAAAAAATAATCGCACGAAAATGTTAACGATTTAATTCCATTTTTGGGCCGAGATGAATCTTTTAAGTTACTGTAAACAACACAAATAGCGCTCTTATGTCAAAACGTTCTGAGTGCGTATAACCTCAAAAATGTCCAACTTTCCGACAGAGCTGTCAATTGCCGGATTGCAACACTAGGGTTGCCAAATCCCGAAACGTAAGAGGCAACCCTCGTACAGTTAAGTGTCTTGTTATCTGGTGAAAATGCAGCACTAGACACAAAATGCGTCAATTGACTATAGTCAATCTCTTGAGAATATTTAAGTACGATAAATATAAATAAATATATCAAAATTCTTATTTTAAGGTAAAAACACGCATTTTTTATTCGTTTATTTATTTAAGGTATTGAGAACACATCCACAAAATATGAATATCGAAAGCTACTTGATGAAAAGTCATGAGTTCCAACGCGAGTCTTCGAATGCTCACGTGTGTTCTCAGGTCCTTCTAAAATGTTAAATGCATTTTCTCCGTATGGGATTTTGTGAATCGGTGGTAACGATTTTAAGTACACTATTAATGCGATTTTAATATTTTTCTTTTTCTTTTCGAAAAAGTTCACGCCTGGTTTCTCCACAGAACGGCGTAGTATTTTTACTATTAATTTTGTTTTCTGCCTCAACTCAGAGTCCATTTATTCCCACACCCGTAGACAACACCTCCGACTGTTTGTTGAAAAGTTCTCCCCAGATATTCTTCTGCTTTCAGAAACTTGGCTGAAATCCACTTCTCGAGTCTACATACCTAATTACACATTTGTGTCCAACCCACGAACCTCTGGCCCTCATGGAGGTACGGGAATCCTAATACATAAAAAATTCCAATTTGCTGAGATTAGATTTGCTAATATAACTAGTGTCGAATACACGGCTGTTAAACTTTTCTGCCGAAATAATAAAGTACTGGTCTTGTCCTCCATATACATTCACCCTTCTCGTGAACCAAACTTCCCTAGTGCAGACATCTCACAAATAATCCAACAGTCTCTGCCAGCACCTTTCATAATAGGTGGAGACTGGAACGCACGACATACTGCATTTAATGATATCAAATGCAACAAATACGGCTGCCAACTCCTTGATCTCCTCCGACTTCATCCATATGTCTACGCAGACTGCCCGTTGCAACCTACTCGAATTTGCAGCTCAACCAAGTCAACAATCGATTTCTTCCTAAAGTCTACAGATAGCTATTCATCTAATCCTCCTACAGTGTCATTCACATTCCCTTCGGATCATGGCTCTGTCCACACCTCGGTTCAAATCCCCTCGCTTGAACCACTCTACACTCTGAATCCTATTCCAAATTTCACCAAAACAAACTGGAAAAAAGTCAATAAGGATATTGCTGCTAGCTTTTCAAAATTTTCTTTACCGGAATCTTCTAACCTGCCCCCTACACAAATTGACCAAGCAGCGGCCCAAATAGAGCAAATACTGGGAAATGCTCTCTTCAGCCATACTCCCACTATCGTTCCTCATAATCACTTAGGAAAACCCCTATCCAACCTACTCACAAAATTATTACGTATAAAAAAACAACTCCGACGAAAATTGCACACTAGCTACTCACCTTTTATTAAACAACAGATCCAGATATTGACCTCCCTGATAAATGGACAACTAAAAGTTTTCACTAATCAGACCTACACATCCACCCTAAACAGTATCGAACCAAATCGCGATCTATTTAAAAACATAAACAGACTAACGGGTCGCAAACTCAAGCCTCGAACAGATTATCTTATTCACCCAACTAATAATAACATCGTCCAGTCGGACACTGATATAGCAAACTGTCTCGCTGAACATTTCTGCAAAGTCCATAAGCAAAACGATACCCTCCTAGTAACAAATTTCCACGATACCGTGAACGATTACATTCCACGCTCACTGGAGCCATCCCTCACACCATTTATTACTGAATTCACCGAAACCAATAAAACATCACACCCCGTAGGAATCGACACATTCCTAAGCCTTGAAGAACTATCCGAAGTCATTACTTCACGTAACAATAAAAAATCGACTGGCCTAGATGGAATCCCTAACCTCCTATTCAAAAGACTCCACCCAGGCAACTTACTCCCAATTCTCGTTCTTCTCAACCACATAATAAACGCTTCACATTTCCCTAAAAGTTGGAAAACAGCGGTGATCGTCCCTATTAGCAAATCTGGGCCCTCCAAGTACCCGGGTAACTTCCGTCCGATATCGCAGCTAAACTCGCTTAGCAAGATTCTTGAATGTAAAATCTACAAAAATCTTCTCTCATTTGCCAGGGATAACTCCCTCATTCAGAACTCTCAATTTGGCTTCCGCTCACAACACTCCACTTGTCATGCTCTCTTAAAACTGACACATGATGTGACGACCCACCTCCAAAACCAATCCCCAACGGTATGTGTCTCCCTAGACATAGCTAAAGCATTCGACTGTGTCTGGATCGCAGGACTGTTATACAAACTTCATTCAATGTATGGATTAAACATCCACTCCACAAAACTTCTCGCCTCTTACCTCTCTGATAGAAAGTTCATGGTGAAAATAAACTCAACTCTCTCGACACCTTATAGCATAACCGCAGGAGTTCCTCAAGGATCCATCCTCGGCTCACTACTATACCTTCTTTATACATCAGAAGGTATAGTAGTGAGAAAATGGAGAAAATTTGCTTGAATAAATATGACAGACGCCCTGTTTGACAATAATTGCAACTAGATTGCAGTGCCTAAAAACATTATCAGCGAATTTAGTGAGAATCAAAAACGCTTGCAACCAAGTGAGAACACATGTCTCTTCGTGCATCGTCAGCGGAACATCAGTCACAGACTAAAAGCACAGAGCCAATGTTTTCGCGAATTCAACTTTGCACGCCCGCTAATTAGATGGCAAAAACAACCGACTCAGGCGGAATACAAGAAATAGTCCTTAAAAACTGCACTGCAGAAATCTTGCCGGTTCTTAGCCTTAACACTTTCGCAGATCTTATAAGCAAAAAAACTTTTCTCATCATCATCATCGGCACTACAACCGGGATCCGGTCTTGGCCTTATTTAGCAAGTCTCTCCACCGGTATCTGGTCCGTATCCGAGATTTGTTAAATTGTCCATAATGATTTGTTTTTTCGGGCAAGGTTTCCTACTTGCTGGAGAATGGCTGGAATTCAACCAATTCCAAAAAAAAAAAGAAGCGAGAAATGTGTCTCCTCCAAAATTACCGGCCAACAGCCTTATTATTCATATTATTTAAAGTGATAGATTCTGTAGCAGACGATCGATGGGAGGCGTATTGAGCTTTGTGAAAGACCAGTGCAGATGTCCAGCAATTAAAAACAACAGCGAATCAAGACCGGTCTTTTTTGATATGTAATGTTATCCAACACCACCGACTTAAAATAACATTTAAAATAAACACACTTTGCTTTTTATAATTGTATTCAATTTTTATTAATAGTCACTTTATTATCTTCAATCTTAGTTAATAATCGCCTTACACACAACCTCACAAACAATTTTCTCCAACTCAGGACGCGCCAACACAACCGTACCGCTCACCCACTTTTACCCATCCACCTTTTTCCGATCATTTCGATCGAAAAAAAACCTCTCTTCTCGATCGAGCAGATCGGAGGATGCATCTTTTGTTTACACTATACCTTTGTTTAGAAACATACAATCGACGTATTTCCATTACATAACAGAAGCGTGTCTCGCGGTACATTTTTCGTTTGTTTACATTTGAAAATGTTTACGGTCGACGAGACCTCATTGTGCGGACGTGCGCAATATAATTTTATAACCCTGTATTTACACATGTATTCATTTATGGTCAACGAAAGCGATGTATCGTTGCCATGGACTTGATCACTATTGTTTGGGTAGCACATTTTACTTTTGTGCCGTCATAGAGATTTTCAAGATGCGATCTCTGGATTCTATGATGAGCCTGCATATGCATTTGAATTTTCCTCCACTTTTGCAGGTATCCATTCGTCTATTGGATAAGTTAACTAAGGTTAATCAAGATATTGGGGTTCATATGGAGATGAATCCGATTAATAGTGGAGAATGGCTCCAAAAGGCTTTTTTTTAAGTTTCCAATACGCATTTATTATACAAAAAAATTTATAAATTTTACTTAAGACAAAATGCTAAACCCTATTTACATTTATTGTTCTTATATTAACTTACTGGCTCTTCACAAGGATTCTAAATTGTACAATATGTCTTTCTGTTTTGTTTTGCCTTTCGGCGTACAATGTTTTCTCATTTAATATTTAATTCTACATATCATCATCATCATCGGCACTACAACCGGGATCCGGCCTTGGACTTATTTAACAAATCTCTCTACCGGTCCCGATTTCGAGCCGATGTCATCCAATTTGGCACTCGCTGGCTTCGGGCGTCCTGGTCTACGCCATCCCTCCATCGCAGATAAGGTCTGCCGCGCTGTCTCCTTCCATACATTCTGCCACAAACGACTTTCCGGCCAGGGTCCTCTTCGCTCATTCGATTTTGAGCCTATGTCATCCAGTTTGACATTCTCATGCTCCGGGCGTCCTGGTCTATGCCATCCCTCCATCGCAGACAAGGTCTGCCGCGCTGTCTCCTTTCATACATACTACGAGGGTTGCCTTTTATATTTCGGGATTAGAGAACAAAAACAAATATTGATCATCGAAAATCACTTTATTGTTTTTCAAAATATACCCCATGAAGATCTATACACTTTTGCATGCGTTTGAACCAATTGTCGAAGCACTTTTGCCACTCTGATTGAGGTATCTCCAACACATGCATTCTGAATGCAGCAACCGCTTCTTCAGGTGTCGAAAAACGTTGACCTCTCAGTTTGTTTTTTACGTACGGGAATAAAAAGAAGTCATTCGGTGCCAAGTCAAATCGATCTTTTGGGTGCTCAAAAATGCAGTTGTCGCAGCCGATGTGTGAGAGCTCGCATTGTCGTGGTGAAGAGTGATCCGTCTTCGGCGATTGGTTTTCCTGATTTCTTGGAAGACAACTGGCAAACAAATGGTTGTGTACCACTCAGAATTGACTGTTCTGCGTTGTTCTAGTGGTACGGTTGCGACATGTCCAGTTTTTCCGAAAAAACAGGAAGTGCTTCGTGCGCGAACAACTTTTGTTGGATTTGGCTCATCTTGAAACACCCAGACAGTCGACTGCTGTTTACTTTCGGGCTCATACGCGTAAATCCACGATTCATCACCTGTCACGATGTCATAGACGTGTTTCGAAGCACCGCGACCGTATTTTTTGAGCATTTCTTTCGACCAATTGACACGAGCCTTTTTTTGGGCTATTGACAAATTGTGTGGGATCCAACGCGAACAAATTTTTTGACAGTCAAATGTTTATGCAATATTGAATGTATGCTGGTCCCACTAACGCCTAAGGTTGTCTAAATCTCACGATAGGTCACATGACGATCTTCCAATATCAGTTCGCGCACAGCATCAATGGTTTTCGGAACAACAACTGATTTTGGACGACCTTCACGAAATTCATCTTGGAGTGAACTACGACCACGATTGAATTCACCATACCATCGATAAACACTGGTCCTTGATGGAGCTTCATCGCCAAAAATTGAATTAAGTTCATCCATGCACTGTTGCTGAGTTAATCCACGCCGAAAGTTGTAAAAAATAATCGCACGAAAATGTTGACGATTTAATTCCATTTTTGGGCCGAGATGAATCTTTTAAGTTACTGTAAACAACACAAATAGCGCTCGTATGTCAAAACGTTCTGAGTGCGTATAACCTCAAAAATGTCCAACTTTACGACAGAGCTGTCAATTGCCGGATTGCAACACTAGGGTTGCCAAATCCCGAAACATAAGAGGCAACCCTCGTACCACAAAGGTCTTTTGAGCTAGGTGTCCCGCCCACCGGAGTCTACCGACCTTGATTTTTCTTACAACATTAGCTTCAAGGTAGATTGCCTACAACTCATGGTTGTAGCGTTTCCGGAATCGTCCTCCCTCACATACGGGGCCAACAATTCTCCTTAAGACCTTCATCTCGAACGCGGCTAAGAGTTCAGAGTGCCTTTTATTGAGCACCCATGTCTCAGATCCATACATGAATACTGGTAACACCATGGTCTTGTACAGTAGCAGCTTGGATGTTCTGGATAAATTTCGGGATTTAAAGAGCCTTGGTAGACCATAGTAGGCTTTGTTGGATTTGATTGGCCGTTCGTGTATTTCTTCTTCCATATTGTTATCGACGGCTACTATTGAACCAAGGTAATTAAAGGATCGCACTACTTCAAATTCGTGCTCCACTACCCTGATAGTTTGATCAACGTTAGGTCTTCTCTTCGCACAAGTTACCACCATGTACTTAGTTTTTCCCTCATTAATGTCCAGTCCCAGTTTTTGTGCCGCCTGTGCGATCTGGGTGAAGGAGCTTTATACAGCCGAACCAGATCTATGGGGTAAGAAGTATTGCACCAAGCACGGGCACACGATTCACATCTTCCCCACTGCACCGTCACTGCGAAAACAATAGTTCGCCCGAAGAAAATCCAGGAAACGAAAACACTTTCAGTTTGTTGTTTTTTTTTTTTTTTAATTTAAATTGTCTTAGCTTATGTTTACTATAAATTATCACTATTTCTAACACGTCTGTTAGTTGTTATACTTTCACAACTTTACTAAAGTACTTTCAAACATTAAATATTATCTAAGTAAATTGTCTTACACGGCGAATGAATTTTAGCCTCGAGCGGCTGCCCTAGCGCAATTGAGGTTGAGAAGCGACTGCGTTAAAAGCGACGAAATTAAATTTTACTCCGGGCGGCGGCGTGAAGAACCGCGATGGGAAAATGACAAGCGACTGGTGTGAATTAGGGTTGAAATTCATATTTCATTCCACACACAGGACAACCAAAAGAGACCACGCCTCTGTTCTCTCAACCTCACGCCCGTCAAAGTGTGAGTAACTTTTGTTAATAGGGTAATTGACGGACATGAAGAATGAGAGAACAGAAAACATGATATGCTGTGATCTCGTGGTAGCTTTTGTTGTGTGTGTTGGTATCAGATGCAGCTACTGACACGACCGACTGACCCAGTGGTACGGCTATGGTGTAGTTAGTGCGCATTGAACCATGGACAGACAGAAATACGAAAGAGAGGAAAACCTAGCTGATGTCACTCCCCTGCAAAAAGAGATCATTGATCCCAAGCGAATGGATGATCTGAGGGAAAGTCAATAGGACGCCGCTGATGCTTGGGAAATAATCAGCGTGAGAGCCAGACTCTAAGACGCTGAAATAACCCCAGCGATTTTGCTATGATGCAACAGCGTCGTTCGTTTAGACTTGTTGTTGCTAACCGACATTATAAGATTTCCGATGGAAAACTCATGGTTAGCAAGAATGGGGTTGCCGTATGACAAGAATGTAGCTAAACTCAATTATGCATTATTTGCATGAGATAATGAGTTTAGCTATACGTCCGTTTAACATGTTTTACAGGGTAATAACATTTAAAGGAAATGGCTAGGTATGACGCGCTGAAAGCGGTCGAAATTAGGTAGGATTTGTGGTTGGAATTGTGGGTTGTTTCTCCTATAGAATAGAGAAACCCCCACAGACCTACTGATGATGTCGATGTCATCTGCGTAGGCAAGTATCTGACTGGGCTTGGTGATAATAGTCACTCTAGTTGTGACGCCTGAGTCACAGATTGCTTTCTCCAACGCCAGGTTGAAGAGGAGGCAGGTCAAACCGTCCCCTTATCGGAGTCCATTAAAGATGTTTATTGGTTTGGACAGCAATCCCACTATTTTTACTTGACTAGTTACGTTACTTATCAATTTGTTTGAAATCGCAAACTCTCTCATGGCATTATATAGCTCTACCCTGGCTATGGCGTCGTAGATGGCCTTAAAGTCTATAAATAGATGATATAATGGAATCTTAAATTCCATACATTTTTCCATCGCCTGCCTAAGGGTGAATATCTGATCAATTTCTGATTTGCCTAGGATGAAGCCACACTGATATTAACCAATGATGAATTTAGCGTATGGGCTACGATCTTGTAGGATAGTGGAGAGTATCTTATAGGGGGTACTCAGCAATATTATCCCCTTATAGTTGCTGCACAGTGTGATATCTCCTTTCTTCTGTATGGGGCAAATTATACCACGACGCCAATCTTCCGGTATCTCCTCTTGCTCCCATATGTGCACCACGATCTCATGAATTGCGTGATGTAACGCTGTTCCTCCTTGTTTGATCAGCTCAGCTGGTATGCCATCCGCTCTTCGGGCTTTATTTGATTTGAGCTGTCTTATGGCTTTTAATGTTTCCTCAATGCTTGTTACGGCAGCATTTGATCTTGATTTTGCTTTGGTGGAGCCTCCAATTCTTCTGTGAGCTGACCCTTTAGCAATTCATTGAAGTGCGCTTCCCATCGCTCCAGAATGCCTTCAGGATCGGTGATCAGATAACCTTCTTTACCCTTGCAGTAAGTGCAGCGTGGTGTGTACCGCGCCATACTGCGGATTATTTGGTAGAGCTCCCGCGCCTGGTGCGGACGTCGCTCTCTACTTTTCTCTATTTCACAGACAAGGTTTTTTTCACTTTTCTTTTGTCTGTGAAGCCTTTCTTCAGATCTTCTGAGCTCTTTGTATTTCTCGTCGCGTACCCGGTATTATGAGACTGTTGATTGCCCGGTATGTAGCATTCTTACATTCAGTCGCTAGTTTGCACTCATCAAACCAGTCGCTCTGATCTCTACGACTACTGCCTAAGATGGAGTTAGCAGTACTAATGACAGTATTCTTAAGGCGTGTCCATTTCTCTTCTACGACCGGCATTCTGGCCCCAGGACTTTTTCTCCCTCCGTCGAGCTCTTCTAGGGTGAGTCTTAACGCATGAACAAAGGTGGTGCTGGTATTCTCTTTGCGTAAGGCAACCGTGTTGATTCGAACCTGTTCCGCGGATGCAATACGTCTCCGTAAGGCAAACCGGGCTCGGAAAACTGTACCAACAAGATAGTGATCCGAGTCGACGTTGGGACCTCGGTACGTTCGTACCGTCATCAGGCTCGAGGAGTGGCGGCAATCTATCAACACGTGGTCAATTTGGTCGCTAGTGACTCCATCAGGTGATACGCAGGTTGCTTTGTGGATATTTTTACGAGAAAACCTGGTACTTGCAACGACCCAGTTTTTTGATGCTGCCAGTTCGATGACTCGTAGTCAATTGTCATTAGCGTTCTCATGCAAACTATGGGAACCTGTGTATTGCCTGAAAGCCGGATCCCGACCTATTTTCCCATTCATATCACCAAGAACGATTTTCACATCGTATCTTGGGCAGGCATTGGGCCCTCCATTCAACGTTCGACTTTATCGTAGAATTGTTCTTTTTCGTCGTCAGGGGACTCCTCCGTAGGTCCGTGAACATTTATGAGGCTTATGTTCTTAAACTTGCCTCGCACGCGAAGAGTGCATAGTCTTTCGTTTATTGCATTAAAGCCGATAATGGCATGCTTCAGTTTTTGGCTGACTAGAAAGCCTACTCCAAACACATGATGTTTTGCATGACAGCTGTAATAAATGTCATACTCGTTTCTTTGAATAACACCACTCCCCGTCCATCTTATTTCGTGGAATGCTATTATGTCAGCCTTATATTCGGACAGGGTATCGGCTAGCTGCTGTGTAGCCCGAGCTCTGTATAGTGAGCGGACGTTCCATGTAAAAATTCTTAAATCGTTTAGCCATTTTCGTATCCGTGGTCGCCGTCGTGTATCCAGTCCATATCCGAGGCTTGTTAAATTTTCCATAATAATTCGTTTTTACGGGCTTGGTTATTAGCTTTGCGCCAATTTTTTTCAGGATGTCGCTGCATGCATTGGTTCACTACTTAGCGGGTGCCAAAGTAGCTATCCAGGGGTGTAACGTGGAGACTGCATGTCAACTTGGATTGAACAGGGACAAGGATAGTCCTGGCCTTCGCCGGGTTGAAAGCAGAGACTTTGCTCTTGTTCGCTCCCATCCCGCCATATAAATATATATATATATATATATATATATATATATATATATATATATATATATATATATATATATATATATATATATATATATATATATATATCGTGCGGCGTCCAAGTTCGAACTAACTGATAGACGCCCGGCATGCTATTCACGATTATTCGAGTGTAAATTCGTCACAATATATATATATATATACATATTTACACTCGTTCGTACCGTTAAGAAGCAAAATTGTCACATTGGAGGAAGGGAGAATCCACACGAGATCCATGAAACACCATTCCATGACCAAAAGTGACTATTTAGGTCGGCGTTTGCGCCAAAACCACCATTGGACCATTTTTCTTCAGAGAAAGCGGAACAATTGATGGGTATCGATATCGGTGGATGTTGGATCATAATGTCTGCACACAAATCTGTGAAAAGGTCTGGGCTGTTCCTGGTTTCATCAACACAGAGCGCCTTGCCACACTGGAAGATAAACAATGCAGTTTCTACAACGAAAATTCCCTGGGCGTGTGCTGTTAAAAAATGGGGACATTGACTCCGGACCTCGTTTTGTTGGGGTATTTGAAATGCAAAGTGTACGCCAGCGACCGTCATACAATTCACGATATCAAGGCAAACGTTTGTACCGAAATCATTGCTATATAACCCGAGATGCTCGAAAAAGTGATGAAAAACGCACAAACAGGCACATTTTGCTTTGGCCAATAGAGGCGGCCGCTTGATTGATGTTGTATTCGAAAATTACTCCAAATACATTGTAAAGGACCAAATAAGTTTCTTAAAAAGTTATTCAGTATTAACATATCGACATGTCAGATGGCGCGCCTTGTATATAAGATGATTTAATCATTTAATTCAATTAAAACACATTTTACATATATTAAAAAAACCCTTTTTCGTCTATTTATTATTCTTTTAAAATATTTTTATAAACTATGTTTCCTTTTTTATTAACAGTCTACTTTAGTTTTATGTTTCCTTGTTTCTTGATATTAGTAACAATCAAAAATGTTACAATCAAACAAATAACAAAGAATGAATACAATAGATATTCTATGCAACAAAAACAGTATAATCGAAATATATGCGGAGAAGGAAAAGGAAGAGCATAACTCAATGAAAAAGAAAAGTGACTACCTATTTAAAAAGTAAAAGTATTTCAAGAGAAATTTTTGACAACAGATAAAACTCCTAAGAATTCACAAATAAAACACAACAAAGACACATCAGGTAAGAAACCCAAAATATGGCCCTAGGGCCAAGCCAGCATACCGGCAACAGGTTCCTAGAACTGGGAGAATGCTCGCTCTCAGGCTCTGCAACCAACGTGCCAACAAAAAAGAAAAGACGATCCGGCGGCCCATTGTCCTTCGATTTCTCTGCTTTGCCGAACAAAGCAATTTTAAAAACACCTCGGTTTATTCAAATTCACCCAACCGATGCTTCAAGGTCACTAACATCTGTTAACGTCTTTGTGCTGAAGAGAATAATTGATTCTATTAGTACACAGTACGAAAGAATAACCCTGCTTAGGGATGGCTCCATACTAATTCTAGTCAAAGACCAAGATACAGCAGATAGATTCATCCAATCCAAACGATTCGAATCAATCTGTCCGGTCGACATAAGACTACACCCCAAACTAAACATCTCTAAAGGAATCGTTTACGCCCCCTGTCTTATAAACGTTCCAGAACCTGATATATTATCAGAAATGAATTCCCAAGGCATTTTTGATGTATTTAAATTCACCAAAATGATGAACGGAGAAAGGAAGCCCACGGGCCTAATGCTATTTTCATTTGACCGTCTTCAACCTCCAACAACAATTGAAATCGGCTGGTACAACACCAAGGTCAAGGAATACATTCCGAGGCCTATGCGTTGCCGACAATGCCAATTACTAGGCCACACGGCAAAATGGTGCAAAAATACAACGGCATGCAATACATGCAATCTTCCACCCCACCCTGAAACTGAATGCATAAGAACAATCTGTGCAAACTGCCACGGCCCCCACCCGGCATCTTCCTCCACATGCTCAAATTATATGCAATACCAACAAATTTTAATAATACAAACAAAAAATAAAACATCCCTATCCGATGCTAAACGCATATACAGAGAACAAAATCCCATACAAACAACAAATAATGATCTCTATTCGGAACAAATAAAGAAAACCGCTTCCGCATTAAAAACACCAACTGGTGCCAATTCAGTCCCAACAAAACACATACAAGACCCAATGCCCGCAAACAAAACTGCTACCAAAGAAACACATATATTTCCCTCCACCTCCTATGCAACCTTAAAAGAAATAGAAAAGAGAAAACACCCTATCGTACAACAAAACACAATAAAAAATAAAACACGAAACGCTTCTCCCATACAAACTCAAACACACACAAACAAACCGAAACACACTCCAGCAGAAATGCAAAAATCCCGTTTAGACTCAACGGAAAATTTCCCTTTACCTGATCATGGAAAGATATGATCCTCATCTCTGTCACCAACACATTGACTCCGCGGCACAGGGCGACTTTCACTCAAACCAATCCGAGTGGATTGGACAACTGAGTGAAACGAGCTGTGTGGCGCGGAGTCAGATAACCAATCACCGTTATATTGACTCCCCCACTTTGAACACCACAACAAACACTAACAACAACCCAAACGATCTTTTAATGCTTCAGTGGAACCTGAATGGGTTCCACAATAACTATCACGAACTACAGATCCTTAAAAAGGAACTAAAACCAGCGATCATAGCATTGCAAGAAACTCACTTACCCCAGTCCTCAAATGCTAAAGTGCCTCGGGAATACAAAGCCTACTTCAACAACCTCACAGGAAACAACTCCTCTAAACAAGGGTCCGGTATACTAATACATAGGCCCCTTAACCATAGACACCTCAACATTACTTCCCTTTTCTCGGCTACCGCAATCGAACTTACAGGGAAATTAAGTTTAACTGTTATCTCAATTTACATCCCACCCAACCAACCATTCAATCTAGCGGATCTGAATAACATAACTCAAAACATGCACACACCAATCCTCCTAGTGGGGGATTTCAATGCATGGAGTACAATATGGGGATCACGAACAACAAACAAAAGAGGTAAAATCGTTGAACAATTTTTGCTACAATCCCACTTGGCAATACTGAATAACGGCAAGCCAACCCACTTTTCCACACACAAAACCTTTACAAACGTAGACCTTTCCATAATATCAGCCCAACTTTCTCCCATAACTAACTGGGAAATATTCGACAATCTGCATGGAAGCGATCACTTCCCGATTAAAATCTCTGTCTCGACTGGCAATGACAATAATAAAAAGATCAAACTCCTCCCCAAGTTCCAATCTGACCGAGCCAATTGGGATAAATTTCAAACATTAACCACACAATTCCTTAGCTCCCATAGCGCAAAACAAAATATTAACCAAGAAGCAGGTATTATTACAAAGGCCGCCAACATGTCCATTCCGCAGACAACAAGAAGGTTCCATAAAACCGTTGTCCCATGGTGGAATACCGAACTGGCAAGATTACGGACCGAAAAACAATCAGCTTGGAAAATCTTCAAGAAACATCCAACGGACCAGCATCTAATAACATATAAAAGGCTTAACGCCCAGTTTCGGAGAACTGCCAAAATTGAAAAGACCAAATCATTTCAATCCTTCACGGCAAAATTAACACCCAATTCCACCCCAAAAAACATATGGTCTGATATAAAAACGCTCACAGGCAATTATAATCCCCCTGGCATTACGGCAATAAATACCGGCACTAACATACTTACATGTCCTCAAAAAATAGCCGAACATCTAGCCGAATCCTGGGCAAATATAAAGTTTAATTTTCATCCAAACTTCCACGCAGCAAAAAAACAAATGCAGGAACACCCAATGCGAATAACCACCCTAGGGAACACCTATCTCAATGCCATAGAAAGTCCCATAACGGGAATAGAATTTGAATCCAGTCTGCATTCTGCAAAAGGAAAAACCCCGGGCTTCGACAGAATAGATTATTCTATGGTCAAAAACAGCCCTCCGATCATGAAACAGCGTCTACTAGATCTATTTAACCACATTTATAAATCAGGCGTCATACCACAAACATGGAAAACATCCACTGTCATACCTATTTTAAAGTCCGTTGGGGAAACCGACACAATCAATTGCTACCGCCCTATTTCCCTCCTCCCCTGCTTAGGCAAATTGTTAGAAAAAATTATTATTAGAGAAATATACCCTTATAAGTATGCAGCAAGTTGGATTTAAAAAAAGTCGAGGTACAATGGATGCCCTCCTTCACCTTGATAACTACATTATTTCTGCACTTTCCTGCAAAAAGCATACCTCCATTCTAACAATAGATTTCGAAAAGGCCTTCGACCGCATCGGCCCCACGTCATACTGAACAAACTTCAAAAATGGGAAATACGAGGTAATATGTTCAATTTTATCAGATCTTTCCTGTCTAATAGGAAATTCAGGGTAAAATCCAACGGCGTTTGTTCCGGGGTACACAATCTAGAAACCGGTATCCCCCGAGGATCACCACTCTCAGTGGTTTTATTCAAAATAGCGTTTGAAGATCTAAGTATTATACTGGCAAAATATAAAGTTGTAAAATATTGTATCTACGCAGATGATCTCATTGTATTCAGTAATGTCAACAATTTAGAATTTATCAGTCAAACTTTTGAAAATATTCTTTCAGATATTAGAATGTGGGGTCATTATTCCGGAGCCAAAATCTCAAACAAGAAAACCAAAATATTACACATATGTAAAAAACACAGTTGTAATAAATTGTTAACAGTTAACTTTGAAAACTCCACCATCAGCAATGTTAATACACTAAAAATTCTAGGTCTACAATTTGACAGTAAATACAACTTCAAAAATCAATGTCTAGCTCTTAAGAAAAACTTAGATCTAAGATTAAATATCATTAGATACTTAGGATCAAAAAAGAGTTTTGTTCATACTAATACACTAACAAACATCACCAGAGCAATTATATTATCGAAAATAGATTACGGCCTACCAATATACGGGAAATGCAGCAAAACTAACCTACAACTAGTGAAATCCCCCTATCACGCAGCAGCCCGAATAAGTACAGGTGCATTCAGAACCACCCCAATAACAAACATTCTAGCAGAAAGTGGACTCCCGACGATTGAAAATCGAATGAAGTACCATTCAGCCAAGCTAGTTGTCAAACTTACCGCCACACCGGAGACACCCATAGTGGAGGATATTAAACACATCCTTAGGAGGAAACGGCCCCAAAGGTACTTGTCGGCCCTAGGACAGGCGATATTACTTGCGCACCAATTCCGAATAAACATTAAACCACAAAAGGCAAGGACAATTCACCCCCCATGGTTATTATCACCTAAGATATTCAACACCGATTTAAGCCTACTCCCAAAAACTAGAACAAACCACCTAGAATACCAACAACATTAACAACATATCAAAAACCAACACCGCCAGTGGAACCTACTTTTCACCGACGGATCCAAAACAGAGGACGGCACGTCATTTGCGATAGTCAACAGCGCAAAAATAGTAATCAGAAAGGGACTTATACCCGAATTCTGTTCCATATTTTCGTCCGAAGCAACCGCTGTACTGGAAGCAATTAAGTTAGTAAAAAAGGACAAGACACTTACTTGTACAGACAGCCTATCAACCATCCAAGCAATAAGAAACCCAAACAATAGAAACCGAATCATTCACTTGATCCAGCATAGTTTATTCTATAAACAAAACAAAATAAAGCTTCTCTGGGTGCCAAGCCATAGTGGGATAGCAGGCAACGAAGCAGCAGATGCTGCTGCAAAACTGGCCATCAAGGAACCCCTAATAACTTTTTTCGTTGAAAACAGCAAGGACTTACATATATACTTTAACACTAGGTTTACTGACGTTTCTGATATACCTATCTCTACGAACACGCGTCAATTTGACGCAGAGACGAATACATATAACAACACTTAGAAAATAATGTAATTATATACTATAAGAAAAAAATGAAAATGTGAGATATATATTTATGGAAAGGTTTTATTATTCAATAGTTTTATTACAGATTATTTCAATATTTGACATTTATTTCGCACATTTTTTACACAAATACTCAATTTTGTTTGTACATTTTCCGCAAACAACCTTTTGACATATTTTACAGATATTATTGCTCCTGTTTCTTTTACAAAAGCCAATTTGGCAAGTCCTACGTTCTCCCGAAGTACTAGGTAACGGGTGATTATAATCTATGTTGTTGGATTTTTTTTTTTTCATCTTCTGTAAGTTCTTTGGCCAACTGAAATAGAAACTCCTTTCTGGATAATTTTGACCCAGTACACTCTGTGTATAATATCCATGCGTTTATTGCCGCTAAACCTATAATGTTGAAGAACACCTGGAGAGGCCATCGAAAAGATGCTGATTTGCTAGTATATTTGCGAGTCATTTGGTCTACTACGTCGACTCCAAACTTTGTACCATTGTAATATGCTATTGTTTCCGGGGTATGTTTTTTATTGTCTTTTATTTTTATAAAAGTATGCTTAGTACTTAGTAACAACACCTTTAGATTTGGCTTACTTTTATATATAGTAAGTATGCAGTTTCCTGATTTATAATGTTCTGAAGAATACAACTTCATTTTATCTTTCTTGCTTTTTGCTGGCTTTGGCAGTTCTCTTTTGTTGGCTCGAATAGTTCCAACGAAACTGGTTCCTTTTGCAACTAATTTTTCAACTAGAGGAATACTGGTGAAAAAATTATCCGTAGTTATATTTCTTCCGTGATGAAGATATGGTTCCGCTAACTTCATAACTACAAATTCGCCCAACGGTGTTGAATTTCGCGTTTCATCCTTCCCTAGGTAAGGGATCCCATTGATAACGTATTTAGATTTCACATCTACTGCCAACCAAAATTTTATACCAAATTTGTAAGGCTTATTTGGCATGTATTGGGTAAATTTGCAGCGGGCTTTAGTAGGAAACAGTTGCTCGTCTATTGAAATATTTTCGTGAGGTTTATAACAGCATTGGCTATTGTGTATAAATTGATTCCATATTTCGGATATCATTGCAAATTTGTCGGTGCGTAAACGTCTAGATCGTTCCGTTTTTTTATCAAATCGGACAAATCGAAGAATTTGCATGAAATCATCTCTGGACATTGTATTAGAAAAAAAAGCAGGTCCCCATTCTTTGGACCACAAATAAAAAGCATTCAGCGAATTTGCTTCATACGCTCCCCTAGCGTACAAAATCCCAATAAATGCAAGCAACTTTGTGGTTGAAATCTTCCAATCTCATTTCAAAACACGACCTGCTTCTTCTTCAGTACAACTTTTTATATGTTCTATCATCTTTTTGGTTATAATCAAATGAAAAGCACTGCTTACGTTACCTTCCATCACATTGCGTTTTGCGTAGCCAGTAAGCCCAGCGATGTCTTTGAAGATTGTGTGGAAAGGATAGCGACCACTAGATCCGCCCACTTTCAATTTCGTCCAAGTGGTTCCATCGACCGCTATTTCTGTATCACAGACTGCCTCCGAATTTTGGAACGATCTCCTAATATTTGTCTCATTCTCGGATTCAGAATCGGATAGGATACGCATCCTTTTTCTGCAAAGACCAAATTTCTGATGATTTTCTTTTTCAATGTCTGATGAGTCCCCTGTTTGCATACTTTCATCAGATTCCAAAATCTCGATTTCATCCTCGTCTTGAATCACTTCATTTTCATCCTCATCAGGGCCAGAACATTCTTCACAAATACTAACTATGCTTTGTAAAATTTTATTTCCTCTTCTAGACATATTTAGATGATACAGAAGGGCTTTTTATCAAAATAGTATAAAATTGAGGTTCACAATAATATTACTAATTCAAAAAATATTCTAGTACTTTATTTTTCAATACTCGAACTAAGCAACTGAAACCTTCTAAATCTCTTCGCACTCTAACATCAACTGACATTCTGCATTCCCTTCTTTCTCTTATTGCGCAAAAGTTGTTTATCGCTTTGTCTTTGTATAACGTCAAATTGACGCATATCCATAGAGATAGGTATACCACATAAAGAATTACAATATTTCAACACTTTTGAAAAAAGTAGACCACAATATATATTTATCTCGACCACTGGACAAAAGTCAATACAAGAGATAAGATAAAAATGCAAACGGTGTTTGTACATTTCCTTATAAAATTTGAAATGCGTCAAAATGACGCGTCCCGTAAACCTAGTGTTAATAGTGAGCTCCACAACTTAGAACAAAAGGACTGGGCAGACTACAGCCATATGTATGCAGTAGTAAACCCCAGAAGAGAACCCATCACATATCCACCAACTGCCGCAAAACATAAAATCAGGTGCTTCCTCCGGCTGCGCCTTGGGCACACATTTATCACCAACCAACATCTCATCAACAGGAGTAATCCCCCTACCTGCCACATCTGTACATCCAACTCCAGCCTATCCTCCAAACACATACTATTTGAATGTGCAGGGGTAAAAGACCTCGTTCGCCAACATTACAAGGACGACATCCTCAACATCATATCCCAACCAACATCATCTAATATCGATAAGCTCTACAAACTACTAACCTTAGTTAAGCTACAAAATCTAGTGTAAACAATATTTAATATTTATATTCTAGCCGAAAGCCTTAGTCGCTAGTGCTATTAGTTTTAAGTTACCATGTAATTTACTTGCATTGTAATAAATAATAATAATAATAAAACTAAGGAATCTCATCAAACTGGCGTCGTTATCTGCAACAATGTTCGCATCGAAACCGCAAATAACACAAGACAAATAAGTTAAGCTTGAGTGGATTTTTTCAAAATACTATTAAATAAATCTATTTGCATATATTTTATGATGTACTACTATAAATAAATAAATCTCAGAAAATTGACAAAAATAAATCTGCCCCGGGTGAGGATCGAACTCACGACCTTAAGATTATGAGACTTACGCGCTACCTACTGCGCTACCGAGGCCGTCGATCTGAGTTGTTATAAGATATGAATTTTTAACACTTCTAATAATATTTTTATTGAAAGGCTGTGTTTTATATAAATTTATTCCTACTGTTTTTCGAATAAATATTTTACATCGTTTAAGTTTTAATTATATCACAGCTTTTGATAAAATGTTCTTAATATTATGTTGTTTTGAAGCGTGAAATCACAGAAGGCGTAGAATATATAACAATACGACGCGCACAGTACACAATGTGGGCCAACTAACACGATTTTATGAGGGACAGGAGAACATTCTGTTGCACAAAAAATAAAATTAACGACTCAGGTTTATTTTTACGCTTTTTATAAACTTATATATGTTTTCAATGTTGTCGGGAGTAGGATCTTCTAAAATTTTATAAATATCTATGTTACCGTTTTTTAGTAGATGAATGACTGTAAGCATTGTGTTGCGTTTTTGGCAGATTGTGGGTGTCTCTGTTAAACAGGTAAAGATGCGTAGCGGACTATCAATTACAAATATCCACTTTTATTATTATTTACCATCCATCCGATCTCCTCGAGGTCAAACCTTACATTGTCCTCCCATCTCCGTCGCGGCCGTCCTGTTAGTCTCTCCCGTTGGTCTAACGTCAAGAATTCTATGCACGGTCCTATCGTTGCACATTCGCGCCACGTGTCCATCTTAATCTTCACGACTTGATTACTCTCACTATTTGGCGGTGTTAAGCACAAAGCAATTTTTGTCACACCAAGTCGAGAAGCTGTCAAGGTCAGATTTCGGCAGTGCAGAATCAAGTGGTGACTCGATGATCTTGTATAATTTGGTATCATCAGCGTATAGGGAAAAGCTGGAATTCCTAATGACCTTATCAATGTCATTAGTGGCAAGTATAAATAGGAGAAGACCCAGATGGATACCTTGAGGGGCCACCGGGACGTCAAGGGAGGAGTTGGGTATCATGGACCTGAACCAAACGGATAAAAGTTTACCTTTTAGATATGAAAAAATCCATTTCAGCAATCCAGGTTCGAAGCCGAGGGCGGATAATTTGAAGACGATTAGATTGTAGAGGATTTTGTCGAATGCTTTACTGAGGTAGGTCGAGACCATATCGATGAGTGATGTAGTTCGCCTTCCATTTGGTCGTGCCTCGCCCGCAACTTAGCGGCAATTCCTTCGATGTGCGCTAGTTGGTCCTTAACTTGTGAAGTGTGTTCTGCCAACTGGTTCTTCATGCACGAGGACTGCTCCGTCAGCTGCTTCTCTATGCGTTCCGTCAACTGATTCTCCATGCGTGAGGACTGTTCCGCCATTTGATTTTCCATAAGTGAAGACTGCTCCGCCAATTGTTGTGCAATTGCTTGTAAAAGCACGTTCATGTCGAATGCTAGAGTTGGTTGGGGTTCCATCAACTGCTCCTTGACCTCGGATGAAGGTCCCGTAGCACCTTGGTAAAACTCATAGGTTTCAACTTCGATGCCCTCGTCCTCCAGAGCCTTCCGCAATCGTTCTTGCAGTTCCGCCTTTTGTCCTGTTCCGGGCAATCGTCGAGATTCCAATTCATCCCTCAATTGAGGTATTCTTAGGTCGGCAAACTTTACCATTGTCCACGATCACTCCGCGATCCCACTTCTGACACCAATTGTTACGTTTTTACTTCGCACACGACCGTTAAACTATGTCCAATTTAAACTATCCGTTCTTTTTACGCGAGTTCGACCACTGGATCGCAAGAGTGCTTCAATGTTCAGGGACAACCTCCTTTTTTGCTCCGTTAAATTCCTCAATCAATCGTCTCCTGTAGCTCTCCTTTTTCTTGGTTCTTGCACGTCCTCTCACGTGGTTCCGTCTCCTTCTGACGTGTTTTTCAGTTTCGTGTATACTCCAGTATTTCTCTAGATGGCATTCATTTCATTTTTAAAACATTTTTTATTTTTCTTTGTATATTCTTAGTTTCTAAATTAAAGGCTAGACAAAAAATGCTTAAATTCTAGCTTAATTATCTTATATAATAACTTACTGGTCCTTCGCAGACGCCCTAAGCTAAACATTACTTAACATTTGTATAATTTGCCTTTCGGCGACAGAACTTTGTGACAGTACTTATAGTTATTTGAAAGACAAAGAAAAATTTGAAAAACTTTGTGTCAATTTTTTGTTTGTTTTTTTTTTCTTAAAATTTAATTTACCTAATTTTTTTTTTTTTTTTTTAATTTAATTTTATGTAAAAGGACTTAACCTAACTTACCTTAAATCTTATACTACCCTAATTCTAGAAAAGCTAAGTCTATGTAAGCTAGCTGATGATAGTATGATTCTATACCGACTTTGGTATCCAGGTCTTTATATACCATTCAACCACCAGAACTGTTGACGCTATCTAATACTATCGTCCCGGTCTCTGTGGGAGATAGCCCTACTGAAGTGCAGGAGCTCTTCTTCGGTGCGCGTTACTTCCCGGTCGTAGCACAATCGCCCGTCTACAGATGATCTACTTACATGATAGATCAGCGGAATTCCAGATCTATCCTGTATAAGCCCTTTCATGTCCAAGTCAAGGAACGCCTCTGGAGGAATAAAGCCGTTGCGACGCACGCTCTCATAGTACAGAGTGTTTGGATAATAGGCCCCGAAAATTAGGTCATTGGACGAGCTTATTGCTCTCGCAATATGTCCTCTGATTAATTTAATCATAAAATTATCAACCCTATTCATTGTAGCGAGCTTAGGGTTCGCTGGATTAATTATGTTTGAATAAATAAGAGCCGTTAAATTGATTTTTGAATTAATATAACACTTTATTAGTCCGTTAATCACAACCGTCACTTTTACCGTACACAAAGATTTCTTGACTTATCGCTTCCGTACTTATCGCGTATTTTCCTTCTTACTTCTAACTTGAGACTTATTACTTTCTACTTCATACTCATCACCATGCTCTGTGTGCGGCGTATTTATACTGTTTCAGCGTTTCGTTTCCGTCCGTTCCATTGCCTTGAATGTTCTACTGTTCCTAGTCTCCAGTTTTCCATTACATTATAGAATATTCTAGTACTCTGTTTCGGACTCTCTAGAATATTCTAGTACTGATTGTCATATGCGTCACACTACCCTCCGCCTAGATTAGTTCGTCCCGAACTAAGTTCACTGATCTCCTGGGTTAACAAAAGTCGCCAGTCGGTCACGATGTACCACTTTCATCTTGGCGTTCGGTCTTCGCTGAATCCTATAGACAACGTCGTTAATTTTTGTGAGAATCTTATACGGTCCTTCCCAATGTTGCTGCATTATCGGAGACCTTCCTTTTTGCCGATGAGGGTTATAAAGCCATACGTTATCGCCTGCATTAAATCCGGATGCGTTGGCTCGAACGTCGTACCTTGTTTTCATCCTGTCACTGGATACCTTGATTTGCTTTCGAACCAAATGATGAATCTCATCGAGGCGATTTCTCCATTCGGCTACGTAGTCTTCGGTCTTGTCTATGGCGTATGGAGGTATTCCGAATCGCAGATCGGCTGGTAATCGTATCTCCCGTCCAAATATAATTCTTGCTGAAGAATGGCCCGTCGTGTCGTGATTAGCCGATCTATAGCTCATGAGAAAGGTTTGTACATATTTGTCCCAGTCTCGTTGGTGATCACTGACGACCTTCGATAAGTGTTCTTTCATTGTTCGGTTGAACCTTTCGACCATTCCGTCTGACTGCGGATGTAAGGATGTGGTACTGGTTTTCCTTACGCCCAGTGCCACACAGATGCCTTGAAATATCGGTGATTCGAAATTTCGGCCTTGATCGGAATGAAGCTCACAGGCAACTCCATATCTGCTGATCCAATTATTGATTAGCTGCTCAATGACGGTTGTTGCTTCTTGGTTTGGAATTGGAAAGACTTCCACCCACTTGCTGAAGTAATCCATGATAACCAACATGTATTTGTTGTTGTCGTTTGTTTTTGCGAATGGTCCTGAGATATCAATCGCAATTCGCTCGAAAGGGGCACCCACGTTGTACTGCTTCATAGCGCTCCGTGGTTTTGCCGTTGGTCCTTTGGTCGCAGTGCAAGTTGTGCACTTCCTACACCTAGACTCGACGTCATCTCTCATGTGAAGCCAGTAGAATCGAGATCGTAATTTTGAAAGTGTCTTATTAACTCCCAGATGTCCACCGGAGGCCACGTCGTGCATTTCTGTTAGTACATCCTTCACTTTTGATGGTGGGACTAGAATCTGCATTCGATGGGATTTTCCGTCCGCGGCTTCCCATTTACGCTTAAGAATTCCATCTTCCACCAGCAAGGAATTCCATTGTGCCCAATATGCTTTAAATGTTCCACTCTTGTCGGAAATATTATTCCAAGTTGGTCGCTCGTTCTTTTCTTTGTGTTCCAGGATTAGCGACATATCTTCATCCTGAAGTTGAGCTGCGCGTATAGCCTCATTCGTCCACCCATCTAGTACTTCTACTTGTACATTTCGCAGGTCGTACGCCTCTTCTTTCTCTTCCGCTTTATGACAATGTTTAAAATCTGGCTTACATCGTCTTCTTGATAGAACATCAGCGTTATTATGCACCTTCCCTTGTTGAATTGAGCTTATCATTGATACGGGTGCACATTCTGCGGTTAACTCTCCCTTTCTTATTGCGACCGGCTCTTCGGACGCATTTAGTACTCTGACAGGTACAATGTGCTTCTTCACCTCAGATTGTTCCGTTGATAGTCTCCTCTTATGACAAGCGCATGAACAACAATCCTCACTCGATGTTTCATTCATTCGTCGACGTTTCCTACAGTCAACAGAGATGTGGCCGACTCCGCCGCATGTCCAGCACTTCATAACAGGTCTCGGGGTTCTCCGTTGTACATGCCCGATTCTTTGGCAGGAACGTTCCTGGACGGACATTTTTCGGACTCTATATGTACTACTGGTAGCCAGTTTAGCAGATTCATAAGCCAATGCGAACGCCAGTATTTCATTAGTCGTCTTCTTCCCCGCCAAACGAACGGCCTGTTGCAAGTCCCGATCTTGGAGTGCGTTTATAAATGCATCCATTGCTACCTGGTTTAGAAATTCCTTAGTCATATTTGAATAAGTCAAGTTTGCCAATCGCTCAATGTCTGCCTGCAACTGTTGAAGATTTTCTCCCGGTTTCTGCGTTCTGCTCCGCAGTTGCATGCGGTAGACCTGCTGCGTGTGGTTGTCTCCATACCTAGCTTCAAGGCCGTCTCTTACCGCTTGGAAATCTGTTTGCTTCTCTGCTGGTATGGTTTGTAGCAATTCTGCAGACGCCCCGCGGAGTGACAAGATTAGTGATGTCGACTTTTGCTCATCCGACCACTTATTATAATTGGCCGCGGCGTCAAACTGACGTATAAACACGGAGAAGGGTCCCGTTCCATCGAAGGTTGGCGGTTGCATCCTTGTATCTTTGTAGTCATGTTGATTGCTAGGCGATGTCTTATTTCTCTCAACACACTCAAGTCTCTTTTCGATTCGCATTATTTCTTCGGTGACTTTTAGATCCAGATTTTCTACTTCGTTTCGAATTTCTGACTGGATTTCTTCCTTAAAGTGTTGAAAATTACATTTCATCCACTGCGTTTGGGCATCCAATTTTGCATTCAGATCTGCAGCTTGTGCGTCGAATTTTGAATTTTGGGCATCCAACATTGCATTAACATCTGCAGCTTGCGCGTCCAATTTTGAATTTACGGTGTCGAATTTTGCATTAACATCTGTAGCTTGTGCGTCCAATTTTATCATCATCATCCTGAGCATCTCCGAAATGCCCAACTGTGGCGAACTCTTCTCCGTTACATTGGCACCATCTTGACTCGCTGTTTCTTCTCCATCCGGACAGTCTGGCGCAATCGCAAAAACATATGTGTCAACATCAATACCTTCTTTCTCCATTGCTGCTTGTAGACGCTGTCGAAGAATTTGCTTCTGTCCTCTGCTATCCAGATTCCGATCCTCAAGTTCCTTCTTCAACTCAGGAACGCGAAGATCCTCCAAATGACGATCTGACATCGTCACAACACACTTTCACACACTTATTCACTTAAACAATAATTAATCCCACTTCTGACACCAATTGTAGCGAGCTTAGGGTTCGCTGGATTAATTATGTTTGAATAAATAAGAGACGTTAAATTGATTTTTGAATTAATATAACACTTTATTAGTCCGTTAATCACAACCGTCACTTTTACCGTACACAAAGATTTCTTGACTTATCGCTTCCGTACTTATCGCGTATTTTCCTTCTTACTTCTAACTTGAGACTTATTACTTTCTACTTCATACTCATCACCATGCTCTGTGTGCGGCGTATTTATACTGTTTCAGCGTTTCGTTTCCGTCCGTTCCATTGCCTTGAATGTTCTACTGTTCCTAGTCTCCAGTTTTCCATTACTTTATAGAATATTCTAGTACTCTGTTTCGGACTCTCTAGAATATTCTAGTACTGATTGTCATATGCGTCACATTATGTACGCTTCATTATATAAAGTCTCATTTGAATAATACTTTTTATAGTCCGATTCCGGTGTCCGATATAATCTGAGACAACTTCTGAGACACTTCCTTTCGAACACACGAATCTTTTCCATCAAATTTGGACCTATGTTAAACCATACTGGACAACCATATATGAGCATTGGCCTGATTAGCGTCATGTAGCATATGACTTTTACCCTGCTGTCAAGTTGGCTACTGTGAAATAGCCTCCTTATCATAGCAAAAGTTTTCCTCGCTTTGATCAAAGCAGTCTCTACATGTCTGTTGAAATACAGATATTGATCTAGCCAGATGCCAAGGTATTTAACTAAACTCTTGGTTTCCAGTTTATCTCCATGCCGTCCCACGATAACTAGCTTTCGCCAGTTTTTCCTTGTGTCGTTCGTGGCTTTATACAATGGAGTTCTAAATAGGATGGCCTCACATTTCTGGAAGTTGATCTTAAGTTTCCAGTCGTCGCAATAGCACTACACGTTGTTGAAATCTCGCTGTATTAAACTATTTATGATCTCAACTTTCGGAGCTGTTCCGTAAATTATGAGATCGTCTGCGTACGCAATAGCCTGCGGAAGTGCATCTAATAAGTCGCTAATGTAAATGTTAAAAAGTATCGGAGAGAGTACCGCGCCCTGTTGCAAGCCATTCTTGATATTATACGTTTTATTAGAGGTCACATTACCACTTTTGACCACGAACCTCCTGTCCGTTGACATATCGTAAAGTACATATAGTAAAGGCTTATGTATGCCATGTCTGACCAATTTGTAATACAACCCTTCGATCCAGACGGTATCAAAGGCTTTTTCCAAGTCGATCAGACAGGCACCTGTGCATTGGTTCCTACATTTATTCCATTGTATGTCGGAGACCAGTTTAGCTGCGGCATGTGTGGTTTCATGACCCGCCTTAAAGCCAAACTGGTTATTTGGAATAATGTTGTTGTCGTCTACCCATTTTAGCAGAGCTTTGTTAATGGTTTTTTCAAATACTTTACTGATGCTTGGGAGTAAACTTATCGAACGCATGTTCATTGGGTTTGTACAGTCTTTGCCCTTTTTTGGGATGGGCTGAATGATAGCCGTTTTCCAACGCGCGGGATAATATGCATTATTCAACACGTTGTTAAACAGGACCGTGTATATATCTATTGCCATTGGGGGCAGGTTCTTGAGTACGATGTTAGGTACTCCATCTATTCCCACTGACTTTTTGCTTTTTAATGAGTCGAAGATACTCTGGATTCCTTCCCTTTTGATTAAAACGCTATTAGCCCCACCATTGGCAGTTTTTCTAGTGTTGTTCGCGACTTTATGCAACGCCATGAGGTCACGCTAACGGTTGACAAGTGTGTCGGTTTTGAATTTGTGACAGTATATATTATTGTTAGTGATGAACATTAATAAGTAGTACTACTTACCAAATAAAAATTAATTAAAAGAAAAAATAATAAGCTAGTGCCGATTTTGAACTATTCTTCATTTGGGCGACTCAGACTGCTCATCGGCTAAGGAAAAACTTCATCAAGTACTAGGACGAGACGTTCCACAAAAAAGGGGTGAGTTTTGTGAAGAAATATCAATTGTTAACAAAAAACATAACAACTGACAGCGTGTCAAATAATAAGTGAAAATAAAATAAATCTATTCAGGAAAGGAGAACAAACTTGGAGTTTTTGTTGGATTATGTACAATCCAGAGACCGGACCTAGGAAGTCGATAAACGTATAATCAAAATTACGTAACAGTATTTATAAAAAAGAATTTTTTTTATTCAAAATGTAAAAATGTGCCGTAAAATTATATTTTTGACTACCCCAATGTGCAAGCTTTTCAATTTTTTATATTTTCGCAATCAACTGCTACCCTGTTTGCGTCTTAGCATTGGTACATTAAAAAAAATGGATCGGTTGTTTTAAATCGCAATCATCTCCTATTCATGACGTAAATCTTACAACTCCGTCATTTTGAGGTGATATGATGATTTTGTTATACAATTTAAATGTGACTTAAAAAGGACTTTCTAATTTTTTTTTTGCTTGATTTTTCCTTCCTTTGAACATCAATAGATTGAAAATCATTTAAGGTTCATCCGCCTGAAGGGACTTTAATTATGAACTAATCATGAATAAAATAATGTGGTAAATTAGGAGTGCCACTGGTTTAAAAGTCATTCTTAAGATATTAATATTTTATACCTTTTGGTGTGTTATTCTTACAAATTCAATTAAGTGAAAATATCAAGAAAAATTGACACATTCAATGTTAGTGAATATTTATTTAGCACTATTTATAGTGGCGACATCTTCCAACAAAACGTTCGTGCTGAAACCAATTTTAAGTAAAGACGTGCACCTCATGTGTGTCTGAATGTATGACAATTGAATAAATTGAATAAGTGTAGATAAATACCTCACCAACCGATTCGTGGCTGCGATACTCTTCGATAGAAGGTGGAGAACAAAATATTTTCGAGCAAATATGACTTCGAAGATTTAACGGAAATTGGAATTTAATTAATCGGCAACAGTTGCGCTGAAGAGTTAACTAACTATATTAGTATATATAATATGCATCTGTTAGCATAGTATTAGGGATAGAGTAATGTTTAAACAAAAACAAATGACTAACAAATAAGCGAACAAAACGAATATGGGTTATCCATGAATCACGTAAGGCCAGGCATGTGTTACGCAACGAAATTTGTATTTATACCTTATATCACCGGGCGCATGTGTGTTCATTGCAACAGAAAGGATAAAATGTATAGTTTTAACTAATTAATTAATATATATTTTTTAATTGATTATTGAAACATTTGTCAAGTTGCAGCATTTTAATGAAAACTTACTACGAACCAAAATATATTTAAGTACCATAATATTTCATTTTAAAAAGACAATTTAAATTTGGAAAAATTTTACATTTTACATACGCTTTTAATGTTACGGAACGCTACAGCATCCATGGGGTCTGGCCGATGTTAGTATTACATGAGAGGGTTGTTACGTAATGAAAAATGTGTTAATTATTTTTTATCATCAAGCATGTGGCTGTTACTGTGCTAATGATAATTAGTCTACATTGGTTTGCAATGATATCCTCCTTCAAATAAAATTATCCCGACCATGAAGGTTTCGATGCTCCGAATCTCCTTCCGTTGTCTGTTTTTTTCATCGTTGTTTTCATATTGTTCAAAATTACAATTTTATTGGATTTTGCTTTAACATTACACTCTTCTAAAATGAATTAATGATATCAATAATGACCAGTTTCGTTTCATGGTAAAAAAGAGAAAGAAATAACTCTAAGCTGTTTCCAAGTTCGTACAAGTGCACGTGTGCGATTTTCGCTTGGGTTCTGCGGTAGTCAGTGTGCTGGAAAGGTGTCATCTGATTGTTTATGTTTTTCGAGGGTGAATCAGATATAAAAGGTAATTCCTTTTTATACTTTTATTGAATAATGTTACACACTACATTATCAACATTTTTCAATATGGTCTCCTGCGTGATCTACACACTTTGGAAAGCTTTAATATCTGTTACACACAGAAATACAAGTTGCCTCTTATGTTTCGGGATTTTGCAATCCTAGTGTTGCAATCCGGCAATTGACAGCTCTCTCGTAAAGTTGGACCTTTTTTTTAGAGGTTATACGCACTCAGAACGTTTTGACATACGAGCGCTATTTGTGTTGTTTACAGTAACTTAAAAGATTCATCTCGGCCCAAAAATGGAATTAAATTGTCAACATTTTCGTGCGATTATTTTTTACAACTTTCGGCGTAGATTAACTCAGCAACAGTGCATGGATGAATTTAATTCAATTTTTGGCGATGAAGCTCCATCAAGGACCAGTGTTTATCGATGGTATGGTGAATTCAATCGTGGTCGTATCTCACTCCAAGATGAATTTCGTGAAGGTCGTCCAAAATCAGTTGTTGTTCCGAAAACCATTGATGCTGTGCGCGAACTGATATTGGAAGATCGTCATGTCACCTATCGTGAGATTGAGACAACCTTAGGCGTTAGTGGGACCAGCATACATTCAATATTGCATAAACATTTGACTGTCAAAAAAATTTGTTCGCGTTGGATCCCACATAATTTGTCAATCGCCCAAAAAAAGTCTCGTGTCAATTGGTCGAAAGAAATGCTCAAAAAATACGGTCGCGGTGCTTCGAAACACGTCTATGACATCGTGACAGGTGATGAATCGTGGATTTACGCGTATGAGCCCGAAAGTAAACAGCAGTCGACTGTCTGGGTGTTTCAAGATGAGCCAAATCCAACAAAAGTTGTTCGCGCACGAAGCACTTCCAAGCAAATGGTCGCCTGTTTTTTCGGAAAAACTGGACATGTCGCAACCGTACCACTAGAACAACACAGAACAGTCAATTCTGATTGGTACACAACCATTTGTTTGCCACTTGTCTTCCAAGAAATCAGGAAAACCAACCGCCGAAGACGGATCACTCTTCACCACGACAATGCGAGCTCTCACACATCGGCTCCGACAACTTCATTTTTGAGCACCCAAAACATCGATTTGATGGGTCATCCGCCGTATAGTCCTGACTTGGCACCGAATGACTTCTTTTTATTCCCGTACGTAAAAAACAAACTGAGAGGTCAACGTTTTTCGACACCTGAAGAAGCGGTTGCTGCATTCAGAATGCATGTGTTGGAGATACCTCAATCAGAGTGGCAAAAGTGCTTCGACAATTGGTTCTAACGCATGCAAAAGTGTATAAATCTTCATGGGGAATATTTTGAAAAACAATAAAGTGATTTTCGATGATCAATATTTGTTTTTGTTCTCTAATCCCGAAATATAAAAGGCAACCCTCGTACAATACCATATGTCTACACACTTTGCTGCACGTAAATTACCCATACATGCTATATAGCCAATAAATGTATTATTTAAATATAAACTATATAAATATAACCATTAACACTATCATTAAAGCTGCATAAACAATATTTTCATACATTAATTAATGTTAACACCGAAGGTATTCTTTCAGTGTAGCATACAAGTATTTCTCGCTACAATCCATGGAATCCTTTCGGTGTAGCATGTGAAACCTTATCACATGTCTACACATTGCTAAACGCATTCCATACCCCATACTTGAAAATGCAATCTTGCATTTTCCCACATTTTTTCTAACCTTGGAATGCATTTATCCCCATAAGCCACGTCAAGTTCGCAATTCTGCAATTCCCACAGTCTCATCACCTAGATGAAAAAGCAACCTAACACCTCACACAGGTAATTCTATCTGCACCGCGTTCGCTATGAACAAGTCAGATTCACGTCACCGAGAATCGAAAAGTTCTCATGGTGAAGAATTTGCAGACTTGCAAAATTTGCGATTCTCCGCCATTGGCTTGGCCTTCGACTGCGACTGGCGTTAGGTGGCTGTCTGGGGGACAGCCACGATCGTGGGAAAGCATGTACTTTGATGATTTGGGTTTTCAGGTATAAAAGCAGAGATCCGTTAGGAATTAGAACAATTGGAATCAGACAGCCGAAGTATGGCATCATAAATATATCAAAATTAGAACGCGAAAATGGTTGCATCACACCCCAAACAAGTAATTAGTATCCAGCAGGCACCAGGGGTGCACCAATTGAAGTAAAGCTAGAATGAAATAAAGATTCAATAAGTTAACCAAAACAAAAGGCTTTTTAATTTACCATCAACTCCTGAAAGACGACCAAGGCGGTTGGCCCCTCTGCCAACCGGGAGGCACACTATCTATCGTCGAAAACGCGCCGGAAGATCGTCCCAGAGGAGAAATCCCCGGCCAATTTGCAAGCCAAGTCAGTAACTCATACAAATAAATAAATAAAAATAAGTGTTGTATAGTGATATACAACATATGCCTTGTTCGTAGAAGGATTTAGGGCGAGTTGTTAGCCAGTTGCTAACATCATTACTTTCGATTTTTTTTCCCTAGGTGATTGACTCAAAGGGTGGGTAGGAGCGAACATACAGGTGTTGTTGTCCGCCTCCGTGCTTCCTCTATCGAGGGAAGAGCGGGGACCTTTTATTATTTCTTTATGTAATATTCTTTCATCAATTCGCGTTTTGTTTTATTTCAATTCTTGATATAAAGTTGTCCGGTTTTGAATTGAAAAATGGTTCTTTTCTTTTATTGTGTGTTACTTTGTTTATTTTTATTACAGCTTCTCCTTTTTTTTTTAAATAACAAAACTCAAGCCACTTCTCAACTTCCTCAACTCTTTGATTGGCAACCAACTAACTGAACTCAACTCCAAACTCAAACTGATTTTACAAATGAATTTTTTCTCTACTTATAGAACATTGTGTTCTAATTTACTGGAAATTATAACATGAACAAAACACAAAATTTATCAAAGTCTCTGTGACTATTAAATTGAATAAAATTTGAACGAAAATCAAAGTTACTATGTTTTGAATGAATAAAAAGGTGCAGGTTATTAAATGTGCTGTAACTGGCAATATTGTGAATGTTTATGAATGGTATGTATTAAGTGAGAATGTAATATATGTTAAGGGAAGTTTTTAAGGATGTGTAAGGAGATTCAGTGTTAATTTTAATAAAGGGTAGTATTCTGGAATAAAACACAGGACAAAGTCACTGATTGCTTTCAACCCGGCGAAGGTCAGGACGAACCTTGTCTCTGTTCTATCCAAGTTGACATACAGTCTCCACGTTACACCTCTGGATAGTTACTTTGGCACCCGCCAAGTAGTCAACCAATGCATGCAGCGACATCCTGAAAAGGTTAGCACAAGGCTAATAACCATGCTCCACAAAACAAATTATTATAGAAAATTTAAAGACCCTCGGATATGGACCCGATACACGACGACGACCACGGAAACGCAAATGGCTAAACGATTTGACAATTTTCTCATGGAACGTCCGCTCAATATACAGAGCTCGAGCTGCACAGCAGCTAGCCCATGGTCTGACCGAATATAAGGTTGCCATAACAGCATTACAAGAAATAAGATGGACGGGGAGTGGTGTTATTCAAAGAAACGAGTATGACATTTATTATAGCTGTCATGCAAAACACCATGTGTTTGGGGTAGGCTTTCTAGTCAGACAAAACCCGAAGCCTGCCCTTATCTGCTTTAATGCAACAAACGAAAGGCTATGCACTCTTCGCGTGCGAGGCAAGTTTAAGAAGCCTCATGAACGTTCACGGACCTACAGAGGAGTACCCTGACAACGAAAAAGAAGAATTATACGAGAACATCGAACGGGCACTCAATGCCTGCCCAAGATACGATGTGGATCGTCCTTGGGATTTGAATGTTAAAATAGGTCGGGAGCCGGTTCTCAGGCGCTCCGCAGGTGCCCATAGTATACATGAGAACACTAATGACAATGAAGTCGTCGAACGAGTCATCAAACTGGCGGCATCAAAGAACTTGCTTGTTGCGAGTAAAGACATCTATAAAGCCACCTGAAGGAGCCACTCGCAACCAAATTGACCACTTGTTGATAGATCACCGCCGCTCCTCTAGCCTGATGACGGAAGGAACGTACCGGAGTGCCAACGTCGACTCGGATCACTATCTTGTGGGTACAGTTTTCCAAGCGCGGATTGCCCTACGGAGAGGTATTGCATCCGCGGATCAGGTTCGAATCAACACGGCTGTCATACGTAATGAGAATACCATTTGGTCATGCGCTAGGATAATTATTCCCAAGCTATGGCAGCGTCCCCTTTACTTCCCCCAGACACGCTATTCCCTTGGGATCAATGATCTCTTTAGTCAGGTGAATAGCAGCAAACAATTTTCATCCCATTTTCATTTCTCCTTTTCTGAGCGCATTGCACTCTGAGATCAAACCGATATCCTAACTAGGTTGTGGCGTTTCTAACAGATACACACACAATACACCAGCAAATAGTGAAGAACACCGAACGAAACTCGAATAAGAAAATGCATCAGACCCGTATACCATAGCGATAACATAACAATTCACATCAGTTGAATATATTTGAGTTTAAAAATCGAATTCTAAACACGGCCAGTAGCCTGATGTGTTACGCATTGGTTGAATTTTTGGTGATTCCAACTGTTATAGCGTCAGTTCGAATCACATGTGCTTCACTATCATCCCACACGCTATAATTGGTGACTATGGCGTGATCTGTGTACACACAGCACACACTTTCCCGTAGTAGAACAGTTCTTCACGACACGTTTTTCACTATTATCCCAAACGCTATAAGATCACTCGCTCATCCTCAGATTTTGCGTTCGTGCATGCACGCTAAAGCCAATCATCCCCGGGATCATTTCGCTTTTCGTTTCGATTCTCGCATTCACTCTAGTCCATTCATACACTGAATTAACTAAAAGGGTTTATTCACCTCGGTGGGCGGGGAGAATGAGAGAGCACAGATGAGAGTATGATCTCGATTAGTTAATTGTGTGGCTAAAGCAAATGTTCACCCCTGATTGGGATTAGTCGAATTTCAACCACCACCGGGGTCTGTCACGCCACAGTGAGTCGTATATTAACCACTGGAGTGCGTACATCTACCTGTTTTTCGTGCGAGTCTGGAGTAAGATTTTTTTCCTTCCGTTTCATGAGGCAAAATAAAAGTCAAGTTTAAACACAGTGGAGCGCGAATATACAATTTATTGTAAAATTAACCAAGTTTAATCACAGTAAAGAACACTGTGCGCGAAGATATATTAGTTTCTAATATGAAATCAACATTGTGCCCAAAAAATAACTGAAGGAATAATAAAGTTGTGATGATGTGATGCGTTTTGTTCGGAATTCAAGTGTCGAGAATCTAGAAAAACAAAAATAAATATATGTATACAAAACGACAAAAATCTATATAAACTCAAGAGATATCAAATTATTAAATTTTAAATTTCCTATGATATAGTCGTTAATGTCTAAAGACAATAAGTGCAATAAAAAAATAAAGAAAACATTAACAATACAACTACCCCAGTGCATTTTATTTTACACTGCTTACGGATTCTTATTTTTCTTTGGTGAACAACTGCGTCGGAACAAGTGTTGGGGGCAGGCGTTACCAACACGTCAAAGAGATAAGACGTATACCTGACAACAGGAGAAAGCAAAAGAACTGAAAAAATAATAATAAATAAATAAATTCGTCGCGCGAGTGTAAGTGAACAAGTGTAGATTACACAGTGTGGCCGCCACTGAGAGCGGTTGTTTAAAAAATAAAAAAAAATAAAAAATTATGGAAACAAACAAAGTGTTAAAGAGCTCGTCGCCTTTCATGAAAAGGGGCCAGGCAGACCTGAAAGCGATGACACGGAGCCGACTCGAGCGAGAGCCGAGTATTATAACAAAGCGGCACAAGCCAAATTCAGACGGCGAAAAAAATGCAAAAGGAGAGAAAAACGAATACACAGGCGCAGGTAACCAATTCAACGAATTGGTTGACCTTGACCCAAGTGAAATCAAATTACCTGCTGAGGAAGAAAACAATATCACAGGTACTGCAACAGATCCGGCGGAATTAGAAAAACTCCTTGCGGATATTGACACAAAAAAAGAGGAACTCAATAAACAAAGAGAAGCACTCCTCAAATTAAAAGACCTGGTGCAGCAACAACAAAGCCAAGAAAATACAACAGCACAACGGAAAAATCAGGAACAACATCAGGAAGCAAACAAAAGGCAGCAAAGAATCGAGATGCAGAAGCAGCAAACAAACCAGAACATCGTAACCAACAAAAAGGAAAAGGCGCCGCCTATAATACTTACGTCCATAGAAACAAAGGACGTTATAAAATTAGGTGAGTTAACTTGCAAAAATTTCAAAACAAAAAAAATTAATAATTCTAACATAAAATTAATGTGCGACGATATGGAAGGTTATCGCAAAGTAATGACTGCTTTGGGTAGGACAAAAAGCGAGTACTACACGTACACCCCGAAATCGGAGAAAATAATCTCCATGCTCCTAAAAGGCGTTGATCCATGTTTTTCCCCTGAGGAGGTATTAGAGGAATTAAAAAATGTCGAAACCGATAATTAAAAATTTACAGGTGTGAAACCCTTCTCTACCGCCAACTCCAGAAAACGCAATTGCAAATTGCCTTTCTTTATTGTATCACTGAGTCCCAACAGTAAAGTTGATGCTCTCCGATACATCAAACACCTCAACCACCAAACAATAAGTTGGGAAAAAATTAGAAAAATCGATCGCGTATTGCAGTGTATGCGTTGTCAACGCTTCGGGCACGCGGCATCAAACTGCCACATGCAATTCAGGTGCGTAAAGTGCCTCTCCGACCATACCATTGGTGAATGCCCCTTGGGCAAGGAACAGCTTCCAGATAGGAAAACACTGTCCTGTGTCCTCTGTAAAAATACAGGTCACACTGCCAATTTTAGAGGATGTCCTAAATTTCAACAAATGAAATTAAAGTTGGAATCCAAAAAGAAACAAGTTGAAGAAGAGAAAAAAATGAAAACTCGTTCTTACAACAATTTCGTGGCTCCTTGTGTGTCATATGCACAAATGGCCGGTGCTCCTAAGCAACCAGCATCCATGGAACATACATATAGTAATGGGAAAATGCCTGCACCAGAGGCACATTCAGAAATAATAACAATGTTATTAACCATGCAAGGACAATTTGCCGAATTTCAAAAAACACTGACTGAACAAAGAGCACGAATAGATACTCTCTATTCAACCCTGTTCTCAAATAACTCTCCACATCAAAATCTTCAACCCTCCGTCTGAACTTAACCTAAAAATTATAGCTGTGAATGTAAATTCACTAATCCACATCGAAAGAAGGGATAATTTAGGCAATCTGCTCCAAGTCGAATGCCCAGATGTGCTCTTGGCTAGCGAAACTAACTAAACTAAACCAAAGGCACAAAATGGGGTACAAAAATTATAACATAATTAGACGAGATCGACCACACTCTACTCGAGGGGGTGGGGTCGCTATCTTAGTTAAGAAAGGTCTTCACCATAAGGTCGTTTACAGCACGGAAGTACACAAATTCCAGGTGCTAGAGGCATGCATTATAGACATTCCGCTAAAAAGTCAAAAACATCTATATATAGTCGCTGCTTACGCTCCTGAATCTGTTCATGGTACCCAATTTATCAGTGAAATCGATACGCTTTTCCGAAGTCTCAAGTTAGATTTGGAAAACAATTACTTTTTAATGGCAGGTGATTTTAACGCCAAGCACAGTGCCTGGGGCAATCTGACCTCGAACACCAGAGGCAATGCCTTGTTTGATTGGTGGCAAACAAATGCGATCAGGCATAAACTAGAATTGTACGCTACAAGTACACCGTCTTATCCAAGAGGTAACTCCTTCCTGGATTTACTTATGACAGATGATCGAATTCAGTTACCAGATACCGAGGTAACTACTCGAAATTGTCTTCGCACAATTGAGTACGATAGCGATCATCACGTAATACACGTGCCAAACGAGTACCA
Source organism: Microdon myrmicae (assembly GCA_963931805.1). Lineage (NCBI taxonomy): Eukaryota > Metazoa > Arthropoda > Insecta > Diptera > Syrphidae > Microdon > Microdon myrmicae. The sequence goes on along the minus strand of OZ007496.1, from coordinate 48,583,120 downwards.
TCTACTTGAGCAGTACGACCAGGTACACTCTTTCGATTTCCGAAAAGCACATTGGTCGCGTTTCGATCGCATAGTAAAAAGAGAAATACGCAACATTGGCATAGACCCACCGACTAATAGAAACCTTCGTAATGATGAAATCGATCATTACCTCCTAACTATGAACGATATTGTTACTAACACAATGAATCGTTCCATCCCCAAAGTATCTCATATGGATGGCTATACCCACCGATACAGAAATGCAACTATCGATGCTTTGTATAGGCAAAAGAGCACCCTGCTCTCAAAGCTGAAATTGTGCTATAGGCAGCTCAGTGACCCAAATAGCAATGAAATCAAAACAATCAAGTCCTTGATTAAAAATCTTCAAAAACTGATCCGGGATAATTACCGAGCAGTAATAAATGAGGAGTGGAGCAATAGAATTCGAGCTGTCCAAGCAAACGGACCGAACATGTTTTCACAAATCAAGAAAATATGTCGAAGAAAAGATCACAATGACATTCCCTGTCTCCGAATTCCACGGTCTCCCGAGAATTGTCAGATAATGCTGAACGCAGGACTCACCTTAGAGCACATCAACTCCAATGATGAAGTAGTAGTAGTCGAAGATCCGCAAAAGAAAGCGAATTCAATTGGAGCCTGTTTCGAAGCAGTGTACAGAGTTAACGAATCAGTTCATGCTAACACTGAAATTGAAAGCAATGCCCATCAAAGACATGGCTCGCTGCGCAATCAACTTCACAACTGGCGATCCGAAAACCATAGTTTCATCACATTCGGCGAAAATAATATGGCGGATTCTCCCGTCGAAATGAAAATACAAATATGACATACTCTCCAACAAGACCTTCCAAATTAAAAATGGCTTACAGCAGGGAGCTGTGAATTCTCCCATTCTATTCAATATTTACACTAGTGATCTAGTGGGTTCTCTCGAAAACGCCATTGCGTACGCCGATGACATAGTGGTGTACAGAACAGGAGGAAAAGATGACTTCAACAAAATAAAACAATTTTGCGACGACTGGAAATTAAAAATTAATTTCCAGAAAACCGAGACTATTCTTTTCAGAACACCCCTATCCAGGGCCTCGAGGGATACAAAATACAACTGGAAACACTTTTCTATTGTAGGTAACAATAACCTTCCACTGCAAGTGAAAACTGTAGTTAGATACCTTGGTATCTGGCTAGACCAGTATTTATATTTTAACAAGCATGTAGCAGCGTCCCTCTCCGCAGCTAAAAGCGCATATTCTATGACAAGAAGTCTATTCCGGAGTAGTCTTCTTGACCCCAGAGTCAAAATAATTTCGTACTCGGCATTCATCCGACCAGTTTTAATTTATGGCTGTCCAGTATGGTATAATATATCTCCACTTTATATGGAGAAGTTTCGTGTGTTCGAACGGCAGTGTTTGCGTTCCTGCCTCGGACTTTATAGAACACCAGAGTCGCAATACAAAAAATTCTATCCCAACAAAATCCTGTATAACAAATCAGGGTTAAATAGGATAGACAATTTCATAATTAAAATTATTCGTGGTCACACAGCAAGAGCAATGTGCAGTGACAATAATCTTATCTCCGGAGCATTCTATCCCAATGATATCTATCTGGAGAATACGCTCCAGAATGGGTTTATTCCCCCAGAAGCGTTCCCTTTCTTGGTCAAAAAGGCCTTATCCAAGACGTGCATGGAGTCCCGATTATTTACCACGTTTTGCGTGGTGCCAGGGACAAACGAATTCTCCATGATAGTGATATCTCCAATGCCCCAGATCGCATGCGTTTTAGCACGGCGATCAGTGAAAGAGATAAATCAGCCAAAGATCGAACATCTTCCAAATGGTGGTGGCTTCTCAACGAGGAGAGGACTTCACTTCCTCAGATATAGTATGCCACTGAAGAGCAACGCTCTCCTTCCTCTTGTCCCCCCCCCCCCCCCCCCCCCTGTCCAGCCTTTCCCCATTACTTTTATTTTTATTTTATTTTTTATTTCTTATTTTATGTTTTAATCGTTTCGTTTTGAAGTTTTTGTTTGTTACAATTAAAAAAAAAAAAAAAAATTGTAATAATAATGTATACATATAGATGTAAACGAGGAGTCCCTCTAATATATGACTTATTTCATATATATATATATATATATATATATATATATATATATATATATAAGAAACAAAAAAAAAAGATGTACGCCGAAAGGCATATATAAAAATCAAGTTGTAATGTGTAATTTAGAGAGCTCGCATAGAGCCAGTAAGTTAATTTAAGGACTGTGATTGTAGAAAAGGGTTTAACATTTACCCCTAATATTATACATGTAAAAAGAATTAGGAAAATAAATGTGGTTTAAAAACTAAAAAAAAAAAAAAAAAAAAAAAAAACAAGTGTTGGGGGATTAAGTGAACCTCGTGGCCGTGTCTGGTATAATGCTTCTACCCCCACATACCCTCCTCTGCACTCGTTTGAGGACTGACCCACATCACCCACGACTCTAAGTATTAATTTGAACAAAACATATTCTTAAATTTAATGTAAATATTTGTTAACTAAGTATCTAGTCGAATAAAATATATTTTAAAATTAAAGATATATACAGGGTGGGTTGAAAAGTCTCCGACCTCAACGTGAAGATAGCAGCACTCGTCAATAAAAGCTAGTGAATGTAGTTCTGCATCTTTTGACAGTTACTCACCAAAATTTCAGCCATTTTGGATACGTGATTTTTATTTGACAGTCATTTGAGTGAGTCGATATGAGTCATTAACATTTTGTTTTTGAAAGGCAATACGCCTACGCAAATCAAAGATGAGTTGGACTCTGTGTATGGGGACTCTGCACCTTCATTTACCACTGTGAAATTTGGGCAGCCTAATTTAAACGTGGCCATGAGAGCTTGGGAGACGATGAACGTTCGGGACATCCAAAAACTGCAACAACGGACGATAACATCCCTAAAGTTCACCAAATTGTGCCAGACGACTGCCGAATTAAAGTGCAAGAGATAGCAGGGGCTATGAAAATGTCCAAAGAACGTGTTTGTCACCTATTAAATCAAGATTTAGGCATGAGCGAGGTGTACGCGCGTTGGGTGCCGCGTTTGCTCACGTTAGACCAAAAACGTGTTGGAATGAACATTTCGGACGCCCTATTGGCGCAGTTTAGGCGCAATAAATCCGAGTTTTAGCGCCGATTAATTACTGTCGATGAAACTTGGATACGCCATTATACGCCCGAAACAAAAATACAGTGGACTGCAAAGGGGGAATCGGCTCCAAAAAAAAAGCAAAAACTTTTTTTCGACTTGGAAAGTGATGGCGACTGTGTTTTGGGATAGTCATGGAGTTATCTTAATCGATTATCTTCAAAAAGGAAAAGCCATTACAGGATCATACTCCGCATAATCACTGGACCAACTAAAGGCGAAAAAACGGCCACATTTGCAGAAAAAAAAAATCCTGTTTCACCAGGACAACGCGTCGTCTCACACCTCAGCGGTTGCCATGGCAAAAATCCATGAATTACGATTAGAGAGATGGGAGCATCGCTGGGAGAAGTGTGCAGAGTTACAACGGGGCTATGTAGAAAAATAAAAATAAATTTTAAGAGAAAATGTCTTGTATCTTTGTTAGAAACTTTGTCGGGAACTTTTCGGGCCACCTCGTGTATGTATATATATATATATATATATATATATATATATATATATATATATATATATATATATATATATATATATATATATATATTGTGACGCATATGACAGTCAGTACTGGAATATTCGGGAAAATCCAAAACAAGCACTTGAATATTCTATAAAGTACTGGAAAACTGGAGACTAGAACATCCAAGATTATGGAACGGACGGAAACGAAATGAGAATGTGAGAAACGATAAAAAGACGTCGAGACAGCTGATGGTGACAGACAAGAAAAGAAAGAAAAAGCGAAGCAAGCGATAAGGAAGAAAATCGGAAGTACGGTTGTTATTAACTAATTAATAAAGTGTTATATAATTAAAAAGCGATTTAACGGCTCTTATTTGCTAGAAATAATTAATCCAGCGAACCCTAAGCTCGCTACAATTGGTGTCAGAAGTGGGATTGATTATTGGTGAAGTAAATAAGCTGTGAAATCGTGTTGTGACGATGTCAGATCGTCATTTGGAGGATCTTCGCGTTCCTGAGTTGAAGAAGGAACTTGAGGACCGGAATCTGGATAGCAGAGGACAGAAGCAAATTCTTCGACAACGTCTACAAGCAGCAATGGAGGAACAGGGTATTGATGTTGATACATATGTTTTTGCGATTGCGCCAGACTGTCCGGATGGAGAAGAAACATCGAGTCGAGATGATGCCAATGTAACGGAGAAGAGTTCGCCACAGTTGGACATTTCGGAGATGCTCAGGATGATGATGATAACATTGGACGCGCAAGCTACAGACATAAATACAAAATTGGACGCACAAACTACAGATGTTAATGCAAAATTCGACACCGTAAATTCAAAATTCCACGCTCAAAATTCAAAATTGGACACGCAAGCTGCAGATGTTAATGCAAAGTTGGATGCCCAAACGCAGTGGATGAAATGTAATTTTCAACACTTTAAGGACGAAATTCGAAACGAAGTAGAAAATAAGGTCACCGATAAAATAACGCGAATCGAAAAGGGACTTGAGTGTGTTGAGAGAAATAAGACATCGCCTAGCAATCAACATGACTACAAAGATACAAGGATGCAGCCGCCAACCTTCGATGGAACGGGACCCTTCTCCGTATTTATACGGCAGTTTGACGCCGCGGCCAATCATAATAAGTGGTCGGATGAGCAAAAGTCAACATCACTAATCTTGTCACTCCGCGGGGCGGCTGCAGAATTGCTACAAACCATACCAGCAGAGAAGCAAACAGATTTCCAAGCGGTAAGAGACGGCCTTGAAGCTAGGTATGGAGACAACGACATGCAGCAGGTCTACCGCATGCAACTACGGAGCAGAATGCAGAAACCTGGAGAAAATCTTCAACAGTTGCAGGCAGACATTGAGCGATTGGCAAACTTGTCTTATTCAAATGACTAAGGAATCTCTGACCGAGGTAGCAATGGATGCATTCACAAACGCACTCCAAGATCGGGACTTGCAACAGGCCATTCGTTTGGCGGGAAAGAAGACGACTAATTAAATACTGGCGTTCGCATTGGCATATGAAGCTGCTAAACTGGCTACCAGTAGTACATATAGAGTCCGAGAAAAGTCCGTCCAGGAACGTTTCTGCCAAAGAATCGGGCATGTACAACGGAGAACCCTGAGACCTGTTATGAAGTGCTGGACATGCGGCGGAGTCGGCCACATCTCTGTTGACTGTAGGAAACGTCGACGAATGAATGAAACGTCGAGTGAGAATTGTTGCTCATGCGCTTGTCATAAGAGGAGACTATCAACGGAACAACCTGAGGTGAAGAAACACTTTGTACCTGTCAGAGTACCAAATGCGTCCGAAGAGCCGGTCGCAATAAGAAAGGGAGAGTTAACCGCAGAATGTGCACCCGTATCAATGATAAGCTCAATTCAACAAGGGAAGGTGCATAATAACGCTGATGTTCTATCAAGAAGACGATGTAAGCCAGATTTTAAACATTGTCATAAAGCGGAAGAGAAAGAAGAGGCGTACGACCTGCGAAATGTACAAGTAGAAGTACTAGATGGGTGGACGAATGAGGCTATACGCGCAGCTCAACTTCAGGATGAAGATATGTCGCTAATCCTGGAACACAAAGAAAAGAACGAGCGGCTAACTTGGAACGATATTTCCGACAAGAGTGGAACATTTAAAGCATATTGGGCACAATGGAATTCCTTGCTGGTGGAAGATGGTATTCTTAAGCGTAAATGGGAAGCCGCGGACGGAAGATCCCATCGAATGCAGATTCTAGTCCCACCATCAAAAGTGAAAAATGTTCTAACAGAAATGCACGACGGGGCTTCCGGTGGACATCTGGGAGTTAATAAGACACTTTCAAAATTACGATCTCGATTCTACTGGCTTCACATGAGAGATGACGTCGAGTCTTGGTGTAGGAAGTGCACAACTTGCACTGCGACCAAAGGACCAACAGCAAAACCAAGGAGCGCTATGGAGCAGTACAACGTGGGTGCCCCTTTCGAGCGAATTGCGATTGATATCTCAGGACCATTCCCAAAAACCAACGACAACAACAAATACATGTTGGTCATCATGGATTACTTCAGCATCACTATCATCATCAGCATCAACATACTATAGCATCACTCGCCCGCCCATCTAGTACTTCTACTCGTACATTTCTGAGGTCGTACGCCTGTTGTTTTTCATACAACGATACACAGTGACCGAGTGCGGACGTGTTTTCGGTTCGGCGATCGAGTTGAATGAAAAAAGTTGCTTCTATGAGTCGCGAGTGGCTGAAGTGTTATAAAAAGCCTATTTATAAGCAAATAAATTCCAGTATATAGAAACGGTCAAGGCAAAGTAAATATAAATAAATAGAATAAAATAAAAGAGAACGAAGCCACGTGTTGTGACAGTCAAAACGAAGAACACAGTTCAATACAAAAAGTGTGTGAGTAACACGTTAACGGTGTTTAAGTGTGAGTGCGCGAACATTGTGAGTGTGTGCGCGAGGACACAATCTGTTTGTCCTTCACGAAAAAAAAAATACAATAAAAAAATAATATGGACGAAAGACAAATGGATGCCAAAATGGTAAATCGGAGAAGGCAAAATTCAGACGTAAATCTAAAGGCTAAACGCCTGAAAACAAATGAAAATAAGAATACAGACACGTCGATTGTAACCAGCGATGACGAAGACAACACCCATGGTGGCCAGTACTCAGGGGCTGGAAACCAATTCAAAGAACTAGCTGTCAGCGAAACAAATGCAGACGCTAGCAATCAGGTCGAGGTCCTCAACAGACTCATCCATGAGATTAATCGCAAAAAAGAAGAACTGGATAGACAAATGGAGGAAGTTGTTAAACTAAAAAACAACCTGACCCAGAACGAGCGAAAATCGAAAATGGTAGAACAACAACAGCAAGAACAAAGACAACAGCAACCCAAAAAGGCAAAGAAAACACCACAAGATAAGGGAATTCAACAGCAGGCATCACATCAACAACAACAGCAGGAACCACATCAACAGCAGGAATCACACCAATAGCAGGACGCATCTCGGCAGGAAACATCTCAGCAGGTGCCATTCAAAAAAAGAGGGACAGTACCTCCTATCTATGTCAGCTACATGGAGACAAAGGATCTCATAAAATTGGGTGAGTTGACATGCAAAACTTTTAAAACAAAACGAATAAATAATTTTAAGATAAGTTTAACATGCGAGGATTTAGAAGGGTATAACAAAATTAAATCGGCATTGGGGAAATCGAAAAGCGAGTACTACACGTACACCCCTAAATTGGAGAAAACTGTCTCCATGCTCCTCAAAGGAGTTGACCCTTCCTTTACTCCCGAAGAGGTGCTCGAAGAACTAAAAAGCTTCGAAAACGATACCGTGAAATTTACAGGTGTGAAACCATTTTCAACAGCAAATTCTAGAAATCGCAACCGTAAGTTGCCTTTCTTCATTGTGTCGCTAAGCCCCAATAGTAAAATTGATGGACTTAGATATATTAAATACATTAATCACCAAACAATAAGTTGGGAGAGAATAAAGAAGTGCGACCGCGTATTGCAGTGTATGCGCTGTCAACGCTTCGGGCATGTGGCAGCGAATTGCAATATGCATTTCAGATGCGTCAAATGCCTAAACAAACATATCATTGGAGAATGTCCATTGGGCAAAGAACAACTTCCGGATAGAAGTAAACTATCCTGTGTCCTCTGTAACAACACAGGTCATCCTGCTAACTTTAGAAGTTGCCCTAAGTACCAACAACTAAAATCAAAGTTGGAAGCCAAAAAGAAGCAAGTTGAAGAAGAGAAAAGGATGAAAACTCGCTCTTACAACAACTTCGTGGCACCAAGTGTGTCATACGCCCAAATGGCAGGTGGAGTAAAAAATGCCTGGTCCAGAGGCACAAACTGATATAACAGCAATATTACTGTTCATACAAGGACAGTTTGCTGCGTTTGATAAAAAATTCGAAATTCAGCTTCGTTTTTTAGTTCGAGGTTTTCTACTTCATTTCGAATTTTTGACTGAATTTCTTTCTTAAAGTGTTGAAAATTACATTTCATCCACTGCGTTTGGGCATCCAATTTTGCATTCAGATCTGAAGCTTGTGCGTCGAATTTTGAATTTTGGTCATCCAATTTTATCGCCATCATCCTGAACATCTCCGAAATGTCCAACTGTGGCGAACTGTTCTCCGTTACATTGGCACCATCTTGACTCGCTGTCTCTTCTCCATCTGGACAGTCTGGCCCAATCGTAAAAACATATGTGCCGACATCAATACCCTCTTACTCCATTGCTGCTTGCAGACGCTGTCGAAGAATTTGCTTCTGTCCTCTGCTATCCAGATTCCGGTCCCCAAGTTCCTTCTTCAACTCAGGAACGCGAAGATCCTCCAAATGTCGACCTGACATCGTCACAACACACTTCCACAGATTTATTCACTTCACCAATAATTAATCCCACTTTTGACACCGATTGTAGCGAGCTTAGGGTTCGCTGGATTCATTGTTTTTAATAAATAAAAGCCGTTAAATTGATTGTGAATTAATGTTTATTAGTCCGTTAATAACAACCGTTACTTTTACCGTACACTTAACGATTTCTTGTTTTATCGCTTCCGTACTTATCGCGTCTTTGACTGCTCACTTCTTACTTCTTACTTGTCGCTTCCTTATCTGCGTGCGACGTATTTATACCGTTTCCTGATTCTGATTCGGCGTTTCGTTTCCGCCCGTTCCATAGCCTCGAATTTTCTACTGTTCATAGTTTCCAGTTTTCCAGTACTTTCTAGAATATTCTAGTACTGATTGTCATATGCGTCACAATATATATATATATATATATATATATATATATATATATATATATATATAAAGTTATACATATATAAACTTATATTGCTTGAATTAAGCCAATAAATGGGGTGTTAGCCCCCCTAAACTAAACTAAACTTCATCATTAAAAGTACACGCTACCAAGCGGGGGAACATAGCCCCTTACTATACGGAAAAAAATTGTGTATTTGAAAAACAATGCCTACGTTCCTGTCTCCGAATCTACAGAACGACAGAATCGCAGTATACAAAGTATTATCCTAATGAAGGCCTGTATAACATGGCAGGCCTTAACAGGATAGATAACTTCGTAATTAAAAGTATACGCTCCCACATTGCGACAGCAACGACCAATGAGAACAATTTTATCTCGGGAGCTTTCTATCCAAACGATGCACATCTGGAGAATACTCTCCAAATCGGGTACATTCCTCCCGAAGCATTTGTTCTATTAGACAAAAATTACCTTATACAAAATATTTATGGAGTCCCTATCATATAACATGCTTTCCGTGGAGCTAGGGAGAAAAGAGTACTTCATGACAACAACATATCTAACCGCTTACGTTTTAGTACAGCAATTGGCCTTAGATATAATGCCTTATAGGCTTAAACAGATTCTCTCTTTTCTTTCTGTTTTTATACCTATAGTTCTTTTTTTCATTTTTTTTTTTTACTTACTTAAGTTAATTCTTTTAACATATATACAGATATATTATATATATATAATATATAGTAAAAAAAAAAAAAAAAAAAAACAATTGAAAAAAAAAAAATAAAACAATATATACACACAATTTGAGTTACACTGCTATATATACTACACTAGTACTACTTTACGACAGAGCTGTCAATTGCCGGATTGCAACACTAGGGTTGCCAAATCCCGAAACATAAGAGGCAACCCTCGTATAGAAAAAAAACCTTATCTATACATCCTTTTTTTTTTGCAAATAAATGCGTTAAAAAAAGTACACATTCGCCAGCCACCTATCTTTATTGAACACACCTTGTATATCTCCCGACTTTACTAATATTTTTATTGCCAATTTTTGTATCAAATCCTCAGATGAATCGAATTCCTTCTGTGTTGTGATAATCGTTCGAATTTCTGTTACGAGATTACCCCTTCCCAGCGACCCACTACGTGTACACATTCATTTCTAACATAGCAACAAGGTAATAAAAAAGAGTGAAGGGGGAAATTATTCAAAAGAATAACATCTGCTGCCAAAAGTAAATGAATAGAAATAGAAACAACAAAAATTGGTACAAAAGAAGCAAAAAGAAAACGGGGCAAGAAAACTACCCCGTAATTGTAAGCAACAACAAAGCGATCCCCTGTCGCGAATGTGGTGCACCATGCAGTTATCCAAACTTTGATTCAACAAAATGCATATCATCTCCGGTAAACCATTAATGTCACCTTTTCTGGTCCGACGTGCAGAACTAGTTCTATGTTTGTCAATGATGACAGTGTATCATAAAATTCAAGTCAAATGTCAACCCCTTCGACTGGGGTGACATCCTGCACCATTGGCAGGATACGATGTCATGCACCTATCACAGTAAAATCCAAAGGGTTGTTTTGAATAACAACCGGCTACTTAGACTGTGATTTCCTATTGTCGTACAAGGTTTACTGAGTTCTGTAGGAGATCCCATTAAACCCTGGATAACGGTCGGCTTTGTTACATTGCATCGAAGGACACGTTAATCAAATTACAGCAGTCCTAGCATACAATACCAAGGGGGAGTGGGAACATGATGAATGGTCACTTGATTGAGTTAAAGTGTTCGTCTGAATACACCTTTGTTCCTTCGCAAAGTTATATCGGACACTTGACCGAGAAGAATAATCCATTTTATCCCAACATTAAACAAAGGATTAGGGCGGGGACCGTATACGGTATGAAAGGCACGAATAGTATGGATTTTTAAAATACCTCACCATAAGGGTATTTATAAACCTCTCGACTCACTCATGGGACAAGATCTATGATAATGCGATGAAGGCATATGACAATACGAGCAAGGTAAAGGGATCGATATGCAGCATGCGCTTTGTGGAAGTCATGATCCCATGCTTATTCAATTATCCGCTCCACTAATGTTGTCGTTCCCCAGAAACGATTTTTCATATTTCTTCCATTATTCAGACTTCACTATCAAATGAAGTCAACAAAGAAATGGCGTCCTATATTTAAAGCCCCATTTCTGAGGACATAATTCATTCGACCCATGAATTTAATTAAAAATCACGAGCATTGGTGATCCTTAACCACCCTAGGGTTTGAGGATAACGAACCCGTCACGTCGCAGGATCATCGAAATACCATAATCGTCCCAACAGAAGAGTATGCATTATATATCTTTTTGACACATAGTTCCGCTCGTACCATTTTTAATTGCATTCCCGTCAATTGAGCTGATCATAACTTGCGTCTAAAGCAACCTCAAACGTAATTATCTTGCTGATCGCCCACCTGACAGATGCAAATGAGTTTTGGGGACGGAGGTAACTTCGGCACAGTGCCACAGAACCCCATCAGATGTCACAGTGCACCGTGGAAAGTCAATCAAAATTTAATAACAGCTCTCCGATGGGAATTACGATATCGTGCCGTTAAAAGCGTCTAAAAGAGTTTGAAGGTAGGAAACTTGATATCTAATGGATTTCCATCGGCAGCCACGCTCATATGTTTTCTAAGCTGTGAACAAATGCCTCTGGAGGAAGATAGACGCCAACGCATGCGACAAGTTGTCACACACTACACTCAATGTCGAACGTGCATGCACTTTGTTAGGCCGGCGACATTCGGCGGAATTCGTTTGGTTTGAAGTGTCTTGTCGTTCGCTTCTTTTTTTCTCCATTTGTATCTAGATACTAGGCACACCTTGGAAATGTTGATGTACGGCGTTGTCGGGAGGGTGCACCGATTCAGATTTGAATGCAACTTCAGAACGGTTCGCCCATGTATCCGTGTCGTGTCCCATTTTTAATCAATGAAACATAAATCTTGTTCGGATGGAATTTCGTGGAATAATATTTGTAAGACAATTATTTTTGTATTCTCATACTGTCAATCACGTTTGTAGTTTTCCAGTCAGAATGATTATGCGCACGTTTCGGAGAGTTGACAAGACAGGCGGCACCATCTAAGAGTACCCCGCGAGAAATGGTATCTTATCGTGGTCCACAATATCGTGAATTGATTTATTGGTTTTTGTTGTCCTTGTTTCCAATTTTTTGGATATCTGTGTATTTTGTTATGCTCTAGCATTCAAATATCGGAGCAAATATTCAAATAAGGGGAAATAGAGAACTCCACGTCCTTCCTGGACTAAACCTTCCACATTTGCTCTCACTTCACCGGAACATTATGTGATAGAAAAATCAACGGGGGAAAACACTTTAGATGCCGAAAAATGAGTAATTTTTTTTCCAGTGTTTTTAAAGGTGATAAAATAATCGTATCATTTTGGACTTTTGACATCATTTTATTTGAACTTTCAAGAGTACAAAAACACCTTATTTTCTTAGCGGCTCAATCTAATTTTTCTTGAGGCGTTTCTGGGATGAGGTCCAAAAATTCCGCACTTCCCACTCTTTATCTATTGATCATAAATAAAAAAAAAACTCTGTATATTTGACATCTGCACGGTCAGGATAAACCTATAAAGTGATAAAAAGTATAAAATTAAAAAACTAAATACACTCTCTAATAAAATGTTCAAATTCTGTGCTATTTTTCAACATTTTTCATCCCAAAAATGTAGTTTCTTTACACGAAACTTTAGGTATCTCTTTCCGATAATAAAGAGATAAGAGAAAACCCGACTCACAAAGTTACAACCAAATCGATCAATAAGTTTTTAAGTTAAAGCACGAACAGTTTTTGAAAATACATTTTCGAGATAATCGCTTCAGTGTGATAAACCGCATCCCGCTACATAGCCTCTAATAACCTTTAAACACACACGATGTAACCAACCTCAGCTCCCAATCAATGCCAATATTGCGCACAGACCAATTCTTAAACAATCAACGCAGTCAAACAATTGACACCTCTTTCCACAGACAATTAATGTTAATATCGCATACGTTGGGGTATTCATTCAAATACTACGCATACGCGCCTCTCTAAGCTGCACGCTTACTGCTTTCATTCATATTGTCAAGGCCACAAACGCACTGCATTCTTTCTGCTTCGTACTCGAAACAAGCTCGACACCTGGCCATTCACATGGTTTCATGTTTCGAGTGCATTTTTTGCTCCATGCCCAAAAACAAGTGTCATACAAGACATTTGACACGGTCGGCATCTTCAAAAGCGGTTGGTGACGTTTTAATCGGGCGTCAATCAAATGCTGAGATCTGCGAGAGAACAGACACAGCGACGAAATCGATCGAGCGATACCGTGACAAAGAGCAACGTACTTTAATTGGTTCGGTAAATGCAGCAATCAATTGAGTAATTGCTTAAGCCAATGCCGCTGCGCCTTAAGCAGGGCAATTAAGTGGAAATGATAATTGGGAAATGCGAGTGGCTCCTGCCAGGCATTGGACTCAATATGGGTCATGCGTTTTGCTTTCTTCCCCACAACGTCACTGGATAAATAATATCAAAAATCCAAACACAAAGGAAAGAGCAGGAGAAATTAGAAGGCACTGATTTAATTTAGTTGTTCGTTTTTTTTCTTTATTTGTTAATATAATAGTTTCTTTTATTTTACATTAAAATAAATTATCACTAGATTTAAATGGAAGGACTTTTATTTGTATTTACACAGGAAGGGATCACGACACAATGTAACTATTATAAAAGTTTGGCCAATAATACACAAGGAACTAAAAACATTTTGGGAGTACTGCGGCGAGTATGTTGGATGGCGTTTCAGATACTTGTGGGCGGTGTGACCTAGCACGATGGTGATTGAGTAACGACTGATCTCCATTAGGGATGAAAAATCTGGATTCTATTTTTGCACAGCTATTAGCCAATCATCATTGCGCTCTTTTCATGAATCTTCTCATTTGCATGTCTCAGTGAGGTGAATAATACTCGCGCATCATTCGACAGTCGCTGGATATGCGAAGGATGAAAAGAACTAAAGAAAGAGCGCAATAACTCCGGGGTTAGCTTAGCCTGTGCGCTTGTATCAAATGCAGTCCCTGAGAATGACCTACTGCCCCAGTGTTATGGCTGTGGTGATATCAGAGTGCATTGAACTGGTGAGAGACAGAATTATGGAGAGATAGAATTATAGAAAAAGTGGCCGGTGCTATTCACCTGCGAAAAGAGATCATTGATCCCAAGCGAATGGATGATCTGCGGAAAAGCCGAAGTGACGCCAAATTGGCTAGGGTAATTTATTGTGATAACTAGTTAAATATTTTGATAAATAACCCAGCGGTTGCATGATTATGCAACGGTGTCGCCTGCTTCGACTTGTTGTTGCTAACCGACATGAAGTGATTTCCGCTGGAAATCTCATGGACTAGTGTTCAGCGTCGAGATAGGTTCCTCGGCTTGACAGCAAAATCCTTGTGGCGTTATTGCCCAGTAAATCTTGTGGCGTTATAGCCCAGTAATAGCAAATAGTTTGAAACAACATTTTTTAACACTAATTTAACTTTATTTTACGTTTTAATTAGGACAATCAAAAAAACAGGTGCTGAAAGCACCGTCTAAAAACTCTTAATTTTAACGTTAAAAACTGTGTAAGAACAGTGCAATGTGCCGAAAACACTTCAATTAATTTTATTGAACAGAACGTCAAAACAGTAAAACGGAACACCAAAACTGTATCAAAAAATAATTCTTCGTTCGCTTTCATGTCATTTTTCTGATAACGGGCTCGTTATCAGTCCGATATATCTGGTAGTGATCATTGGCAGCGTTCAGTGCCAATGGTGTTTTGCCGTAATGGTATAATGTGAAATTATACATGTTGCGGAACTGCAACATCTTCCCGGGCCGCCGACAGTGGACCTAGTAGTCCTCTTTAGTTGGCGTCACCAGCGTGTTCATGTCAGTGCCGTGGGAAGTCGCGGTTGATATTTGTGGTTGAGCTCAGAGACCTCAATGCTCGTGTTGCCCATGAACCGGTACGGTGCAGAGGTAGGGTGGCAAATTTAATTATATTGACTACATCTGATTTTATTAATTGAGTTAATTTGTTATAAAATATAATTAGTTATTGTTTCAATTCTTAGTCAATTATCAGTGTTAGTGTGTGTGTGTGTGTGTATGTGTGTGACCGAAGGTCCAGTTGGCTATTGATTGCTAACGTTATAGCTTGAGATATGGCCGTCGTTGTTTGATGTTGATATTCTCCGACATGTTGTGGAGGTTGCCTGAGAGGGGATAATTGCCGCATCAGCTGCGGCAACGATGTGATCTGTATTTGTGTTATCCCTTTGTTTGAGGTCACTATGGTTGAATTGATTACTATTTAGTTTGTTGTGTGATTTGTGCGTTTAATGTTAAATGTTGGTTGGATCGTAAATCCCTGGTGTCATCGATGAACTTCTTGGACGTAGTCCTCTTCTTGGATCGTGGATCCCTCTGTGTCATCGATGATCTTCTTGGACGTAGTCCTCTCTTTGGATTGTGAATCCGTATGTAAAATTTCAATAAGTTGGACGTAGTCCTATGCTGGATCGTAAATCCATTTGTATGAAGTATCAATATGTTGGACGTAGTCCCATGTTGGATCGTAAATCCGTTTAAATGAATAAGAATATCTTGGACGTAGTCCCAGGATAAGAATATATTGGACGTAGTCCCATGTTGGATCGTAAATCCATGAGTGGTAATTGAGCGATGTTGTTGAAATTGATGTGTTGTAATTCCACCATCTTCTCAGTATGTCCAGCCTGTGCCGCTACCAGAAATGTTAGAGTTCCCGCCAACTGCCTAGGATCATCTGCGTCTCGAATCCAAGTTGATTGCTCTGGCTGATGCTGTTGCATTTGGGGATATGTCCCATCTGCGCCGCTAAACCAATGCTCGGCGTTGGGCGCATTTCTTGATGGGAACTGAACTCTCTGTCGGCAGCGTTACCTCTGGTCGTATTTGATGAACTGGTTGAATGATAGTGCTGGACATGGTGGCTTTTCCCTTTTGTAGTGTTGTTGTTGAATGCTTGCGGCATATCCTGTTGAATTACAACTGGCACTTGATTGAGCCAGAGAGTTTGCGCATCCAGGTTGCTATTAGTAAGATTACTCTGCTGATCAATAAAAGCCTTCGTTCCATTGTGCCGAAGGATGAAATAGTCCCAAAGCCAGTTACCTTTCTTCCTCGTTTGGTGGCTAGACCATGTGTTCACTATTCGCCTTCCGTTGGTTGGATTTCCCGAATGGTGCCGGCATCTTTCCTGTTCTTCTCCTTCTATATTCCCTAATCTTGGCACCGAAAGCCTATCTTAGACACCGACTCCGTTGGAGTGGTGCCCCCGTGGCAGCAATGTGCAATGGGCGGTGTTAAGAGGGTGCCCCCACAGCATTTCGTCCAGGCGGCGAAAGGCGAAGAACCCCAGACACGTGACAGCGATGTGCCTGGGTAGCGAGAGGCGACAATCCTGGATGCTTGAGTGATGCGTCCAGGTGACGAGGAGCGGTGCCCAGGAACGGATGTGGATGAGGCGGTGAAATCGCAATTCTCGGAGTTCTTGGAATTATTCATCTCCAATTTGATTTTTGGGTTGACATTGCAAGTATAGGACCGAATGTGCCTTTGTTGACAAAACTTTTCTTGGTACTGACCGCTTAGATTTGATTGAATTGTCCTCTTGACTTTTTTGGCCGTATTTAAGTGGTAGCGTGGGTCGTGCCAATTACCCGCAACTTCATTACAAGAGGAGCCGAATGATGTCCTCAATCGAAACCCTGGAATCCGATCGAATATTTCTTGATGTACCTGCAGTGAATTCTGTAAAATTAAGCCAAATGAAACAACCTTGGATGTCGAACAGTGCACTGTACTTTGTATTTGATTAATAATAGTAATTTGTGGACTGTAAATTGTATTTGGTAGAATTACTAGCTTTGTTCATTAATGATAAGATCAATATTATTATCTAGGTTATTGTTCGACTTATGTGTTAACGCTGAATTGTTGGTTCGTTTATCTTGGAGTTTGTAAGATGGGACAAATAGAAGTAATCATTATTTTGTTTTATTTTCCGCCGATTACAAACAAAACAATTATTCAAATAAAGCAGAAGTTAGTTTATTTTCACAAGAGTAATGAACCACCTAACCAGTACGGGCTCGTAGATGTCCAGTCCGGTTGAAACTCAGGAAATATATATGTGGTAAGCATATTCCACTTGACCACCGTATCTTCGTTTTTCAGAAGCTCATCTGCCAGAGTTTCAATCTTATGAAGTGCTCCATTCCTTTAATTATCATCAGCGTTTGGTGATGTAATAACCTGCATCATGATTTCCATAGTTGTCGGTAGACTTCCTTTCCGCGGTTTACCTGATGATTGTTGAAACATTTGTGATGCAGGAATTAGACAAACAAAATCTTCGAAATGTTGAATGTTGAAATTCAATCGAATAAATTCATGTGGGTCGCTTTCCCAGAGGTCTTGATCAGACTCCGTGAAGAACATTACTGGAGTTATAACATCTTAATAATTGCAACCATGTGTGGTTTAATTAACTTCCAGGAGTACACATGAATCACAGCATTCTAGGTACACTGAATATGTGTTAAGACTCGTTGTGACAAACCTCCGTGGTTACGAGTTTGGTCGAAATCCTTGAGTGAAATCCAGAACACTTGACGTGAACATCAGAAAGTACCATTCTGTAAAGTTCAGGTTCACCACTTTAATAAATTTAATTGTTCGATATATGTTATGTTGAAAAGTCTTCGTTTAGGCGTCTATGGCTTCATCGTACGTTACTGTATTGAGATATGCATCTCCCATCCGGCCATATGCTTTGCTGTAATTTGGATTGTAGAACAATGCAGAGTTGCAGTCTTTAATCGTACGATCATTTTCTGTTACACGGATATATGCTGCAGCTCGATTACAGTAGAATATTTTGTTTTTCGGATCGAAACTGATGGCCCGGTTGTATTGGACTACCGCTTCTTGATACTTGCGTTCCTTCATCAGGCGGTTGCCTTCATTCTTAATCTGTTCGGCTGTTTCAAGGGATTGCGGATTGCGTTCGATAAACATTGATTAGAACACTTCGAATAAATCTAACTTTGTGGCCTTGTTTGTAATTGCCGTTATTGATTCCAAATCAATGTCTTCACTCAGTTCAATTAGAAACTAGAACAGTCCCGAACAAATATGTCTTCTTTACTTAAAAACGACAATCACTATCCGGCGATAGACAATGTCGACGAAATTCAGTCATTTTCACGCACACCACACAACACTTTTTCAAGTTAAGATCCATTCGGATCGCTTAATTAATTTATATATATTAAATTAAGAATACCACCTACCTTGTAGCTGGAGCGCTGCTCACGTTGGTCACAGGTTGTTGATGAATTTGGTGGTGAATCTGCTTTTGTGGCGACTTTTTGTTTGTGCCTCGGATCGTAAATCCAGCTGTTGTTCCTCGGATCGTGAATCCGGCTGTTGTACCTCGGATGTTGGCGGATGTATATAATCCGGCACTCTGCACGTGATGTCCAATCCTGCACTTCGAGCATCCGGCTCGAAGGACCAAAATGTTCAGCGTCGAGATAGGTTCCTCGACGTGACAACAAAATCCTTGTGGCGTTGTTGCCCAGCAAATCTTGTGGCGTTATAGCCCAGTAATAGCAAATAGTTTAAAACAACATTTTTTAACACTAATTTAATTTTATTTTACATTTTAATTAGGACAGGTGCTGAAAGCACCGTCTAAAACTCTTGATTTTAACGTTAAAAAACTGTGTAAGTACAGTGCAACGTGCCGAAAACACTTCAATTAATTTTATTGAACAGAACGCCAAAACAGTAAAACGGAACACCAAAATTGTATCAAAAAATAATTCTTCGTTCTCTTTCATGTCATTTTTCTGATAACGGGCTCGTTAATAGTCCGATATATCTGGTAGTGATCATTGGCAGCGTTCAGTGCCAATGGTGTTTTGCCGTAAGGAGAGTTAGGTGGCCAGGGATTGGAACTGTCGTGATGACGAGTTCCTGGGTCGTGGCTGGGCTTGGGTCAGTATTGGAAGTGGACCTGGTTGGTACCGCGTGTGTTGCCGGCAGGGGCAAGGGGATTGCGGTGCGGTCCACTGGCCTGTTGTGGTTTGCATAGACCAACAGGTATGACGTCCGAGTAGGTCGTGGCCTATCGGCAGCTCACTCGCATCCGCCATGCTTGTGCGGGATGGAGGAGCTTGAAACCCAGTGTTAATTTTTCTCCGCAGTGACGGGGTGCCGTGTGCGGGATGCAGCAGAACTGAGTCTAGGGTTGTCATTTTTCGTCCATACGTTGGTATGGAGAGCTGTTTGCCGCCCTTGGTAGACGTGCGGTTTTGTGGTCGCTGGCGTTGACGTACAGTCTTGGCCATGCGAGTTTGTGTTGGAGTCGTAGTCATCGGGGAATTGCTTGTTTTTTCCGTCTCACCCTGTCTTCGCACTTGTTCCGTGTGTGACCTGTACGTCCACACAAGTCGCAGCAACTCAGAATGCTATACACCCGGGGGTTTGACGTTGCTGGAGGCCGGGAGGCAGGGGGTTGGTGTGGTCCCGGATGTGTTTTATTCTGGGACTCCCTCTGCTGGCGTGGTGACCTGTTCTGTGGTAGTGTGGTGTACCGCGCACGGCATTCTACAATGTCGTGGCCATACTGCCGGCACTCCCGGCATAAAGGTGTGTTACGCCTTTTCAGGCACTTGTCGTATAGGTGGCCTAGTTTATGGCAAAAACTGCACGTCATGCATGCAGTCACCTGATACAAGCGTCGAGTACCGTGGTTCCTCGTGGTTGGATCCACTGGTAGGGGGTTTTGAGGGGCGAAGGGCGACCTACCCGTTGGGTATGCGCGTTTCGATGGGCGCTTCGAACCTCCGCGCGGATTTGGTTTAAATCCCGGCGGAGTGAGGCCTGCAACGCTAGAAGGTCGGATAGGGTGACGTGTGCAGGGGAGCAGTCTGAGGGCGACTCGCTGGACCTGCGGTCGTGGGTTCGTTGGTGAAAACAGGTTGAACTATAAGGAGTGGGCCTTCTGGGGGGTGAGGGTGACTGAGAAGATGACGCTGCTGGAGCAGTCCTGGGTGCTGCCAGAGGAAATGATGGCTGCCGTGTAGGCGGGGTGACGTGCCGGTTAATCGCCGCGTCTTGATACGCTGGGAGCTCAGACTGCGGGTCTGAACTTTCCATTATTGCGTCAGCTACTTTTGCTAAATAGCCCAAACTCTGGTTGGGTTGGGTTATTAATGCCGAGCGGGCATGTTGAGGGAGGTTCCTCAGGAAGTGAGGTCTAATTAGATCTTCCGAGATCCTGGTCCCCGCTATTGAGCGTAAATGGGTCAGGAAAAGGGATGGTCTAATACCCGAGAAATTTATCTCGTTCGCCAAACGTTGTTGCCTGGTGCTGGTGGGCTCGTCCAGAGCGTTGAGGAGCGTCTTCTGCATGTTGCTGTAAGGATTAGGGTCTGACGACCTAATCACATGCGCAACATGCGTCCGCTGTGTGCGATCTAGCACCCGCATCAGTTCAACAGCACGGAGTTCTTCATCGTTAATGTTGGCGGCCCGGAAAATGCGATCAGCTATGGCGAACTATAGCTCTGCATCCTCCTCGTTGAACGGAGGAAGCTTAATATTTGGCGGTAGGAGTGGGGATTCGACGCTGGAAGCGTCCTGGAATGCGGGGGACTGAGGTCGCGCTTGCGCCTGCAGTGAGGTACCGGCTCCTGTGGTGGGCATCGTGGTGCCGAAGTCAATAAGGAGCCGGAATGTGGAGGGTTGGGAAAAGGTCGCGAGTAGGTAAGAGACGTAAAGTTGACGCATGGAGGCGCGAGAAGTCTAATTGGAGTCGAGTGGAGGCGCGTGCCGTCGTATCGAGTCAAAAGGGTTCGCTAGTGGACGCGAGGAGTCGAGAGAAGTGCACAATATGTCGGTTGAAGTCGAGTAATGTCGTGTTGTACGCAGGTTGTACCCAGAAGGGGCGTACAAAAGTTTGTAATTTTAATTAATAAAATTATTTCGCCTGATTAAGTTTTAGTATTCTCGTTTTCGCCCCTTGTTACTATGATTTTTAATTTCAATAACTTAGAATTTCTTATTCTTAAAAGATAAACGCCTATTTGATAATCGATTTCTTGGTTACAATATTTCTAGTTTTATTTTTTCTTTTTTCTTTTTGATTTTTTATGTTGTTTAATACACTTTATATAATTTTTGGTGATTACGAAATTGTATTTTTTGTTTTTCAATTCGATTAATTTTTAAATTTCGGTTTGGTTTTGCGAATAGCTGAAAAGCGTTTGGTTTCGTTTACCTGAATTATATATATTTTGTTGCCTGAATTATATATATTTATTTCGATAAGTTAATAATCCTTCTTGGCAAAGAATATGTGTAACATCTATGGTTTCGTATATGATTCTCTGCACTTATTTAATGACAAAACAATATTTATTGAATAGTTTTTGATTTCAAAATTATATAACTATTTCAAATTATTTTTAAGCTATGGTTTGGTGATTTGAAATTAAAATGAGTTTTCTTTTAAATAATCATTAAAATTTTATGTTTGGCGGTTCGGAAGGAGCTGACCGAAAGGAAAATAACCACTTAAAAAAAAAAATAAAATAAAAAAGGAAAAGAAAACCTGGTTTTCCGGAACTGTTGTGAATATGTCGATGATGCCGTTCCTGGTCCGTTGATGTTAGTCCGGGACGTTGTTACAGATAATAGCAAAGCTGAGGTGGGGCTCTACTTGCCCTTTCAATTGCTTTTAGTTTTTTGAAATTTTTACTTTTTTTGAACTGTTTTTGTTTAATTTTTTTAATTTTTTACTTTATTTTTGAAATTTTTGCTTTGTTTTTGAGATATTGTCTTTTGATTTTTATTAATTTATGTAGTTTTTGTTTAGTTTATTTAAATTTTTTTTTTATTTTTGATGAATTATGTTTAATTTTTTGAATTTTTGTGAAGAACTTTGTTTAATTGTTTTTTGAATTTTTGTTGAAGAAATTTTTCTAAAATTTACTTTTAAAACTTTTCACTTTGGTTTTCAACTGTTATAACTTTTTTTGTTTAATTTAACAGAAGGTTGCGTGTTGTTTTTCACAAAAGGTCATCAATGTAGGGGTATAAGTTGGTGTGCCAGAAAGGGGCACGGATTTACTTTAATCGCCGACACTTGTTCCGCCGAACACACGTTGCCGAAAGAGGAGGAATAAAAGACACTGGTTTAGTTGCTTAAATTTTTTTTTCTTTTTATAATATTTTTGTTTATGAGTTCTTTTATTAATCACTGAGTCAATTGCTTTTAATTTCTTTTACTTTACATTGGTTAGTTTAGGTATTCGATTTGTTTTGGATTTAGGCACTTCAATTCCGAACTAAATGCATCACTTCGTCATAACGTTAATATTACTTTTGTTTTTTATTCCGGTCAGGCACTCCAAAAACTCGACTGATTCCTTTTCTCACATCGACTGTGTTAAAGGAAAAATAACTCGCGACTCCTGTTGTGTGGATGAACACCTCAGTAAATGAATACTCAACTCTTTTGCACTGATCCCACGTGTGTGTGCACACCCCGGTGGTTGTAAAGCGACTGCTGGGTAAACCCACACGAAATAAAATTATTCAGAGCGGCGGCGTGACCAACTGCGGCTGTGACTCCATTAGGGATGAAAAATCTGGATTCTATTTATGCACAGCTATTAGCCAATCATCATTGCGCTCTTTTCATGAATCTTCTCATTTGCATGTCTCGGTGAGGTGAATAATACTCGCGCATCATTCGACAGTCGCTGGACATGCGAAGGATGAAAAGAACAAAAGAAAGAGCGCAATAACTTCGGGGTTTGCTTAGCCTGTGCGCTTGTATCAAATGCAGTCCCTGAGAATGACCTACTGCCCCAGTGTTATGGCTGTGGTGATATCAGAGTGCATTGAACTGGCGAGAGACAGAATTATGGAGAGATAGAATTATAGAAGAAGTGGCCGGTGCTATTCACCTGCGAAAAGGGATCATTGATCCCAAGCGAATGGATGATCTGCGGAAAAGCCGAAGTGACGTCAAATTGGCTAGGGTAATTTATTGTGAGAACTAATTAAATATTTTGATAAATTCCCCAGCGGTTGCATGATTATGCAACGGTGTCGTCTGCTTCGACTTGTTGTTGCTAACCGACATGATGTGATTTCCGATGGAAATCTCATGGACTAGCAAAAATGGAGTTGCCGTATGGCAAAAAGGTAGCTGAATTCAATTATGCATTATCTGCATAGAAGAATGAATTCAGCTATGTGTCCATTTGGAAAACATGATATTTCAGGTGAATAGCATGAACGATGAAATGGGGGTTGATGTGACGCGCTGTTAGCGGTCGAAATTAGGTTGGGATTGTGGGCTGGTTCTCCATGTGATATAGAGAACCCCTATAGCACTTCTGAGTAATGATTCAGCTTTATCATCTTCTTCCATTTTAATTTTGCAGAGTATTAAGTTTAGGGATTTATTAGTTTCGTCGAAATAATCGGATAATGAGAATTTATTTTGTGTTAAGCTTCGTGCAACATCTTGGAGTACATACAGTCGTTGGTCAGCGTATACGTAATCGAGTGCATTTATAATTACGTAGAAGTTAAATATGGTATTCTGTGTAACTAATACGAGGGTGGGCTGAAAAGTTCCGACCTCGATATGAAGATAGCAGCACTCGTCAATGAAAGCTAGAGAATGTAGCTTGGCATCTTTCGACAGCTACTCACCGAAATTTCAGCCATTTTGGATGCGTGGTTTTTATTTGACAATCGTTTGAGTGAGTCGATGTGTGTTTTTGTAAAATTGACAAAATTGAGTATCGAGCTGTCATTAAATTTTTGTTTTTGAAAGGCAATACGCCTACGCAACTCAAAACTGAGTTGGATTCTTTGTATGGGGACTCTGCAGCATCATTTACCAAAGTAATATTTTGGTAAGCCTAATTTAAACGTGGCCATGAGAGCTTGGGAGACGATGACCGTTCGGGACATCCAAAAACTGCAACAACGGACGATAACATCGCTAAAGTTCACCAAATGGTGCCAGACGACTGCCGAATTAAAGAGCAAGAGATAGCAGGGGCTATGAAAATGTCCAAAGAACCTGTTTGTCACATATTAAATCAAGATTTAGGCATGAGAAAGGTGTCCGCGCATTGGGTGCTGCGTTTGCTCACGTTAGACCAAAAACGTGTTCGAATGAACATTTCCAACGCTCTGTTGGCGCAGTTTAGGCGCAATAAATCCGAGCTTTAGCGCCGATTAATTACTGTCGATGAAACTTGGATACGCCATTATACGCCCGAAACAAAAATTCAGTCAAAACAGTGGACTGCAAAGGGGGAATCGGCTCAAAAAAAAAAGCAAAAACTGTTTTTTTTTCGGCTGGTAAGGTGATGACGAGTGTTTTTTGGGGTAGTCATGGAGTTATTTTAATCGATTATCTTCAAAAAGGTAAAAACCATTACAGGAGCATACTACGCATAATTACTTGACCAACTAAAGGCAGAAATTGCGAAAAAACGGCCACATATGCAGAAAAAGAAAATCTTGTTTCACTAAGACCACGCGCCGTCTCACACCTCATGCCGTGGCGAAAATCCACGAATTACGGTTTGAACTGCTTGACCATCCGCCTTACTCGCCAGATCTAGTACCAAGCGACTTCTTTTAGTTCGTTAATCTAAAAATTGCGCTCGGATGACAGAGGTTTTCGTCAAATGAGAAGGCAATCACCTTCGTGAACAGTTATTTTGCAGAGAAAAACGCCGAGTAATATTTGGACGGGTTAGAGAGATGGGAGCATCGCTGGGAGAAGTGTGTAGAGTTACAAGGAGACTATGTAGAAAAATAAAAACAAATTTTAAGAAAAAATGTCTTGTACCTTTGTTAGGTCGGAAAATGTTCAGTCCACCCATGTAGAGTTGCTGTCGCTCCTAAAATTTTTACAATGGTAAGGCATGTATTTCATTTTTAATTTTTGTAACATTTTTTATTTTCTTTTAATATTAATAGTTTCTAAATTATATTCTAGACAAAAAAGCTTAAATTCTAGCTTAATTATATTATATTATAACTTACTGGTCCTACGCAGACGCTCTAAGCTAAACATTACATAACTATTGTATAATTTGCCTTTCAGCGACAGAATTTTGTTTGTGGGAGTACTTATAATTATTTAAATGACAAAGAAAAATTGTGAAAACTTTGTGTCGATTTTTTTTGTTTTTTTTTCTTCAAATTTAACCAATTTTTTTTTTTTTTTTTGATATAATTTTATTTGAAAATCTTAACCTAACTTAACTTAAATCTTATACTACCCTAATTCCAGAAAACCCCACGCAGACGCTCTAAGCTAAACATTACATGACTACTGTATAATTTGCCTTTAGGCGACAGAACTTTGTTTGTGGCTGTATTCATGACTATTTGTATGACAAAGAAAAATTAGGAAAACCTTGTGTCGGTTTTTTTATGTTTTTTTTTTTTAAATTTAACTTACCTCTTTTTTTCTTTAATTTTATTTAAAAGAACTTAACTTAAATCGTATACTACCCTAATTCTAGAAAAGCTAAGTCTGTGTAAGCTGGCTGATGATACTGTTATTCTACCGAAATTGGTATCCAGGTCTTTATTCTCCATTAAACCACCAGAACTGTTGATGCTGTTTAATATTATCGTCCCGGTCTCTGTGGGAGACACCCCTACTGAAGCTTTAGAGCTCTTCTTCGGTGGGCGTGTCTTCCCGCATGTAGCACAATCGCCCATCTACGGATGATCCACTTACATGATAGATCAGCGGAATTCCGGATCTATCCTGTATAAGCCCTTTCATGTCCAAATTAAGGAACGCCTCTGGTGGAACAAAGCCGTTGCAACGCACGCTCTCATAGTACAGAGTGTTTGGATAATAAGTCTGGAAAATTAGGTCATTGGACGAGCTCATTGCTCTCGCAATATGTCCTCTGATTAATGTAATCATAAAATTTTCCAATCTATTTATATATGCTTCATTATATAAATTCTCATTTGAATAATACTTTTTATAGTCCGATTCCGTGTCCGATATAATCTGAGATAAGTTCTGAGACACTTCCTTTCGAACACACGAATCTTTTCCATCAAATTTGGACCTATGTTAAACCATACTGGACAACCATATATGATCATTGACCTAATTAGCGTCATCTAGTCTATGACATATACCCTACTATCAAGTTGGCTACTGTGAAATAGCCTCCTTGTCATAGCAAACGTTTTCCTCGCTTTGGCCAAAGCAGCCTCTACATGTCTAAATACTGATATTGATCTAGCCAGATGCCAAGTTATATAACTAAACTCTTGGTTTCTAGTTTATCTACATGCGGTCCAACGATAACTAGCTTTCGCCAGTTTTTCCTTGTGTCGTTCGCGGCTTTATATAATGGAGTTCTAAATAGAATGTCTTGACATTTCTGGAAGTTGATCTTAAGTTTCCAGTCGTCGCAATAGCGCTGCACTTTGTTGAAGTCTCGCCGCATTAAACTATTTATGATCTCAACTTTCGGGGCTGTTCTGTAAATTATGAGATCGCCTGCGTACGCAATAGCATGCAATAGAAGTGCATCCAACAAGTCGCCAATATAAATGTTAAAAAGAATCGGAGAAAGTACCGCTCCCCGTTGCAACCCATTATTGATATTATACGTTTTATTATAGGTCACATTCCCAGTTTTCACCACGAACCTCCTGTCCTTTAACATATCGTAAAGGCTTATGTATGCCATGTTTTACCAGTTTGTAATATAACCCTTCGATCCAGACGGTATCAAAGGCTTTTTCCAAGTCGATTAGACAGGCACCTGTGCATTGGATTCTCCGTCGTATGCCGGAGACCAGTTTAGCTGCGGCATGTGTGGTTTCATGACCGGTCTTAAGGCCAAACTGGTTATTCGGAAAAATGTTGTTGTCGTCTACCCATTTTAGCAGAGCTTTGTTAATCGTCTTTTTAAATGCTTGAGAGTAAACTTAGCGAACGCACGTTCATTGGGTTTGTACAGCCTTTGGCCTTTTTTGCGATGGGCTGAATGATAGCCGTCTTCCAACGCGTGGGATAACATGCATTATTCAACGCGTTGTTAAACAGGACCGTGTATATATCTATTGTCATTGGGGGCAGGTTCTTGAGTACGATGTTAGGTACTCCATCTATTCCCACTGAGTTTTTGCTTCTTAATGAGTCGAAGATACTCTGGATTCCTTCCCTTGTGATTAAAAGGCTATTAGCCTCACCATTGGCATAAATGTCAATTGACAGAATATCGTCACCGAATTCGGTAAAACCCGGATTCTCCGATTGCCAAAGTGAAATTTCATTTCGGAGGTGCAGGTGATTCAATGGAACTCTGTCCTCCAAGTCGTGATTTCGGTGAATGCTTTCATTCACCTTGTACATTTCCTGAAAGACAGCTCCCACAGCATTCACTTTTCCAAAGGATCTTCGATCACGAAGAGCTCACTATTGAGGATAGCGTTCTCTGTTTCTATGCCAATGTTGGTTAGCAGCTGCTTGTTTACATCGGTACGCGGAATTTGGAGACACTGAATCTCGTTTTGATTATTTGTCCTAAATATTTTATTTATTTGTGGGAACATATTCGGGTTATTCGTTTTTATAGCTCGAGTTCTGTTGTTCCAATACAAATTTGTTGCTAATCTGTAGTTAGTTTTAAGTAGTTGTTAAAGGTTTTTTAATCGGAATTTCAGTGATATTATATCCTGGTCTTGTCTGTCTGTAAACTGTCTGTCTAATTGTTTTAGTTTCGATTGCAGTCTGCTCTTTGTCTTGTGGAGTGCGTTTATTGTTGTGTTTCTGTACATGTTTATATGATCTGTAACTATTGTTTTGGGAATTGTTTTGTCCATTGTTCGTTTTACGGTTTCGTCCATTTGTTGGATGTATTTGTCGATTTCGTCATTTGTCAGGTTTCTGTTTATTGTCAGAGTAAAGTCATTCGAACGAAGTTCTCTTGTTAATGATCTGGTGAACCGTGGCCATCGCATAGCCCCGTGGTTGTAGGGTTGCGGCATCACGAATCCCTCCAGATCTGCCAGATCGTTCGGAAGCTCTATTACTGCCGCGAATGCACAGTGGTCACTGTCGTAGTTAATTGTCCGTAAACAGTTTCTGTTTTGTCTGTTGGTGTTAAGTAGTCTCAGTCGTGAGTCAATAAGCAAGATATCTAAGAACGATCTACATCTAAGGAACAATGGATATTCCGTAGCTAGTAGGTCAGTTTTATATTCTATATGATACAGATCTAACCAACCAGCCAACTGATTTCCTTTGGCATTAGATATATAATTTCCCCAATTTTTATGGTTGGCGTTCATATCTCCACCTAGGATAAAATAGTTTTTATCCAGTTGGAGTTGCAAGCATTGAAAGATTTCTCGAGCTCTGCTATACAGAGGTTATGTTGGTGCTCCTCGGGTGCATAGACCGCAATAGCATACAAACCCCTTCCTTGCTGAAGGGGTATGCGTACGATACAGGCTTCCAGCACCCGGAACCTGCGCACTTCTCCACTATATATAACTTTATGATGGATTCCTTTTCTAATAAGGATTGTGACACCTCCCCCTTGAGAGGAGTTTGGTCGGTCTCTTCGTATAATATCGTAGTTTTTATGCCCTATCTGATGTCTCTGGTTTAACTTTGTTTCCCCCACCAGAAGTACATCAGAGTTTTCATCTTGCAACAGGTTGAAAAGGTTGACTCTTCTCTCAATTCTTATTAGTTAATTCACATTCACGGCAAGAGCTTGTTCTAGTTACAGGGTTTATATCGATTTTTTATTTAGACCGGGCAAGTGTGAGTAGATCTCGTTTATTTGACTTTGCAGCTGTGTCATCTGTCTCTGCAAATTGCGCAAGAGTGTGTACATGTCTGCTTGCGATGCTGTTTCAGTCTGTGTGGGAGTATTTGTGACTACCAGTGCTCTAGCCTGTTTTGGTGGTCTCCCACCCGACGCAAGTTGTGGGTACGACCGCTGCAATGTTACGAGTTGGCTCTATGTTTTTTTTTGTCGAGTCACACTTCTCGACATTACTTATCGGAATTTAGGACATCGTCGATAATTAGATGGATGTCCCTCATTCCGACACGCTGCACACCTTAGAGGGTCTACCCTTTCTTTTCCCAGAGGGCCTTCTTCTGCCTTTTGGTCCTGTCCGCATTTTACCCAACGATGCTGCATTCACAGTTAGCCTGTGGGGTTTTTCAGGGCCCGAAGAGCCATACATCATTCGATCCCCACTATTCCAGGCGAACGACTCACCTCTCGGTCGAACTTCAGCAAGGTTGCGTAACCTTGCTACGGCATTTACCCCCAGCCAAATCGCCGGAATTAATACAGTTACCCAATCGGATAACTGTTATGAATATCCGTTAGGCAGCTTACCTATTCTGTGGGGGGTTTTCCTTCCAAACCCCTTTTTCTCCATCACCACCCCTGAAAAACATTAAGTCCACGGCAAAGCTTATCACTTAGCCGTGGCATCGAAAATTTATCCTCGGGCAGGCATTGATTTCTGAAAAAAACATTAAGTCCACGGCAAAGCTTATCACTTAGCCGTGGCATCGAAAATTTATCCTCGGGCAGGCATCGATTCCTAAAAAAAAACATTAAGTCCGCGGCAAAGATTATCACATTGCCGTGGCATTTGAAATCTCATCCTCATGCATGCATTCTACACCGGGCATCTCGTTTCCATAGCCTTATGCTATGGAAACATCATCAACAAAGAGTTCTTTGTTCACTCGTTTTCTTGTTTGCCCATGGCACTCCTAGCATGCGGCTATTAGGTCCCATTGGTTTGCCACCGCCGACAAGGTTTCGGCTGAGGCAAACCAAACATTTCCCTAATTACCAGCAATAGCTGGTTTCCTATTATCGGTCCCCACCGATCAGGTACCGCAACAAGCAACGAATTGGATGCAGCCAGCAAGAGTTTACTTTTAACATCTGGCAATGGCTGCACCCTATATTCGTTGCAATATCTAAACATGGCATTGGCACCATAGAGTGTTATGCATACACAATTCCCTATTAACGGCCGCCACCCGTCGGCGGACCAAAGGAAATTCACATCATCAACCTAAATGTTGATTTATGGCCTCCCATAGGCTGACCAGATATTCATTGTTTGCATTCGTGGAAGATGCAGTTGCGATGCTGGCATCCATGCTCGGTCGCCGGACGATCGTATGCGAGGCATACACACATATGCATAATGTATGCCTATTCCCCGGTCCAATCACGATTAACTACCTCGAGTTAATCGTGTGGCTCCTCCCCTTTTGCGGTTTCCTTTAGGTGTCCCTTTTCTTTTGTGGGCATTAGATACCCAGTCAGATTTAATTATTCACGGTGTGCGCACGTGCCAGATAGACGCCCGAGCCTTAACCGAACAGTGTCGGAGTGCTGTTGCGTTTTTGAATTAATTTTGAATTACTATTTGTTGTAAATTAAAAGAATCCTTTAGAAGTACCAATGTAAAATGCGAGACTAAGTATATACCTTAGCAAAATTAAATAGTTCGTCTCGGTGCACGGAATGCAACAAACATAAATTTTAAAAAGTTCGAGTGATCTTATTAATATTGACTTCCGTAATTATATACAAAGTTAGAATTGTGAACACGATATACCTTCAATAAACAAAACCGTTAAACAAAGATCCTCCCGTGCCGTTTTATTTATTTTGTTCTTGGTGCGTGTGTTTTTGTAGACAATTTTGGTGAAGCACTCATCGTTGGTGTCCGGTGATTTGTCTTTTCGTCGGTGTGTTTTTAACGAACTCGCATCCTTGCCGATGCCATAGTAAAAACACCACCACAAGCCGCTGCGTGACCAAACCTTTGTCAGCGAACACATTGCAGGATGTCTCTGCCTTTTTTTTAATTTATCCCATGTGACAATTTGATGATCCAACACTGCAATTTAGTTTAGACCACCAATTCTACTGCTCGGTGTTAATTGGACCAGAAAGAAGGGTAGCTTCCGTTTTTCTCTTCTTGCCTTGGTTGCGGTGGACGGTTTTACCGCGGTAACCTCGAGATCTTCATGCTTCAGGTTTTGAAGCATTTCGAGCAGAGTCCCTGGTTCCATTTCAGGGTCGACGCCCTTTAATGGAACCGTTATGCTCTTCGTTTGTTTCGGCGTGAACGATTAAAATTCCGCGGTGGCTCTTTTTAAAACCTCTTTAATTTTGTCGTGGTCTGCCACCGCATAGGTTTGAATGGCATGTCTGTTAGCTGCCAGTCTTTCAACTACAAAATTGTTTCCTACAGCTAGGTTACAAAGACTTACTACCAATTCCTTACATCCAATATCTATGGTGTTGATTGGTGGAATCTTTATTTTTCTGTTGTTGTTGTTGATTTTCTGCTGCTGGGCTGCTTGCTGTTTCGGTGGGCGATTTGGTGTTAGTAGTTGTGTTGATGTTGATGTTGATGTTGATGTTGATGTTGATGTTGATGTTGATGTTGATGTTGATGTTGATTTTGATGTTGATGTTGATGTTGATGTTGATGTTGATGTTGATGTTGATGTTGATGTTGATGTCGATGTTGATGTCGATGTTGATGTTGATGTTGATGTTGATGTTGATGTTGATGTTGATGTTGATGTTGATGTTGATGTTGATGTTAATGTTAATGTCGATGTTGAGACTGTTGCTGTTGACCGACTTTTGGGTTCGACTGTTGTTGTTTTTGGGTGGGTTTTTAGTGTTCGAGCCCAGCTATATATTTCTTTCGGCGTCTCTATTCTAGCCGCGTTCTTCTCCGCAAGCTTCGCCTCCAATTCGCTTATCTCCTCTTCTTCATCCTCAGACACTGAGGATGCAAGAGAAGCGAATGAGTTGTTTGCCCCATACATGTTAAAGTTGGAAGGGGAGGAGAGCTCACTGTCCTCCTCCATTTGCTGTTCTTTTTTTTCCATTGTTAATTTCGCGGTTTTACTTCGCGTCACAATAGCGTTTTGGTGGGATGAGAGCGACCATACAGGGCGAAGTCAGTGATTGCTTTCAGCCCGGCGAAGGCGCAGGACGGTCCATGTCCCTGTCCAATCCAAGCCCGTAAAAACGAATTATTATGGCAAATTTAACAAGCCCCGGATAAGGACCGGATACACGACGACGACCACGGAAGCGAAAATGGTTAAACGATTTAAGAATTATCTCATGGAACGTCCGCTCACTATACAGAGCTCGAGCTGCACAGCAGGTAGCCAATGCCCTATCCGACTATAAGGCTGACATAACAGCATTACAAGAAATAAGATGGACGGGGAGTGGTGTTATTCAAAGAAACGAGTATGACATTTATTACAGCTGTCATGCAAAACACCATGTGCTCGGGGTAGGCTTTCTAGTCAGCCAAAAACTGGAGCCCGCCATCATCAGCTTTAATGCAATAAACGAAAGGCCATGCACTCTTCGTAAGCGAGACAAGTTTAAGAACATAAGCCCCATAAACGTTCACGGACCTACAGAGGAGTCCGCTGAAGACGAAAATACTACGAGAAAGGGCCCTCAATGGCCGGCCAAGATACGATGTGAAAATCGTTCTTTGTGATATGAATGTCAAACTAGGTCGGGCGCCGGTTTTTAGGAACTACGGAGGTTCTCATAGTTTGCATGAAAACACTAATGACAATGGAGTCATTGAACGAGTCATCGAACTGGCAGCTTTAAAAAACTTGGTCGTTGCGAGTATCAGGTTTCCGCGTAAAGATATCCACAAAGCCGCCTGGGTATCACCTGATGGAGCCACTCGCAACCAAATTGACCACGTGTTGATAGATCACCGCCACTCCTCGAGCCTGATGACGGTAAGAACGTACCGAGGTGCCAACGGCGACTCAGATCACTATCTTGTTGGTACAGTTTTCCGAGCACGGATTGCCTTACGGAGACGTATTGCATCCACGGATCAGGTTCGAATCAACACAGCTGCCTTACGCAATGAGAATACCAGTAACACCTTTGGTCATGCGCTAAGACTCGCCCTCGAAGAGCTTGATGGAGGGAGAGTAAGTCCTGGGGCCAGATTACCGGGGTAGAAGAGAAATGGACACGCCTTAAGAATACTGTCATTAGTACTGTCAACTCTATCTTAGGCAGTAGTCGTAGTATATAATATTTTTTTGGGTGCACCACCGTGCTTCGGGTTCCCCGGGAAGAGTGGGCTACCGTTGTTGACCTTGATGCCCTTGATACCGTGTTGTCGCACGATTATATTGATTCACTAGCGACCTAAGTGTCTTTACACATGCAAGAAAAAACACTTTTGTTAGCTGGGAAGGAAACGATCAAATCGCGATTTGAAAGGCACTGTAGCGACAAAAGAACTTTTTATTGAGCCGTAAATGAAAAGGCTGACTGATACTTTTTAAAAGATTAATTTATTTTTTCATCATGCATAAGTTTGGAGGAGGTCTTCTCCCCTTCGCGCCTTACTCGCCAACTCCTCTGCTCGACTTCTCGATTCAGACGCTGTCTGTATCTTTTGTTATCTATATCTTTTCCGAAGTCCGGACGCCACTTATCGCCGATCCTTTTTGGCGTTTTGTTTGTGTTATCCATCTGGCTAATGCAAACCAAGAGTTTGCGTGCACTTCAGATGGGTAACACAATATCCGTGGGAAATCTGAGATGTGGAGATATGTATTATGATGTATAGATTGCCTGAATTGTGTGTCGGTGGATCAAATAGACATGTTTTTGTTTAGACACGTGTTTGGTTGTACATACAATGTTTGTGAAAAATGTGCATTGTGGTGTTCGGTATTTTGGAATTGAATTCAACGTTCGACAATTGAACGTTTGGTTCAATTTGCTTGACATTGAATTCAATGTTAATTTGGGGATATGAATGGAATTTTTGAATGCGATTTCTGTAGGTGGGTAGATATGTATGTGGGATGAAAATGGTAGGGCTTCTTGGAGCACTACAGTAGAGATTGGAACGACTGGTTTGATGATGAGTGCAAACTAGCGACTGAACGTAAGAATGCTGCATATCGGGCAATGCAGCAGTCTCATAGGGCGCGGGTACGCGAGGAGAACTACAAAGAGCTCAGAAGATCTGAAAAACACTTCACAGACAAAAGAAAAGTGCCTGGGAAAAAAACATTGTCTGTGAAATAGAGAAAAGTAGAGAGCGAGGTCCGCACCAGGCGCGGAAGTACTACCTAATAATCCGCAGTATGGTGCGGTATACACCACGCTGCACTTACTGCAAGGATAAAGAGGGCAATCTGATCACCGATTTTGAAGGCATTCTCGAGCGATGGGAAGTGCACTTCAATGAATTGCTAAATGGTCAGCTCACAGAAGAATTGGAGGCTCCACCAAAGCAAGATCAAGACCAAATGCTGCCGCCACCAAGCATTGAGGAAACATTAAAAGCCATAAGACAGTTTAAATCAAATAAAG
Organism: Microdon myrmicae; assembly: GCA_963931805.1. Taxonomy (NCBI): domain Eukaryota; kingdom Metazoa; phylum Arthropoda; class Insecta; order Diptera; family Syrphidae; genus Microdon; species Microdon myrmicae. The sequence continues at coordinate 48,548,414 of OZ007496.1, read as the reverse complement.
CCCTCGGAGCTGATGGCATACCAGCTGAGCTGATCAAAGAAGGACGGACAGCATTACATCACGGAATTCCATGAGATCGTGGTGCACGTATGGGAACAAGAGGAGATGCCGGAAGATTGGCGTCGTGGAATAATTTGCCCCACACATAAGAAGGGGGATATCACAGTGTACAGCAACTATATGGGGTATAACATTGCTGAGTACCGCCTATAAGACACTCTCCTCTATCCTTCAAGATCGGATACCCTCTTACGCTAAAGTCACTGTGGTGGTTCTACGAACCCCACAAAACACTTTATGGTAAATCCCTTAGTTCGCCCATGCATACTTTTGTCCTCAACCGCACGTGCTCTCTTACACGTGGGTTGCATGTTTCACCAAACTCCTTGTTCCTACACGGCGACAGGAAAATCACATTTTGCTGAAACGAATTCGTCGGAAATGCATAAAAATTCATTAACCAACGCGGAAAATTACTAATTACCTGTAAGTATCGCAGCCGAAAATAATGATAACGGTCCGGTAAAATCATCATCATCATCAGCACTACAACCGGAATCCGGTCTTGGCCTTATTTGACAAGTCTGAGGCTTGTTAAATCTTCCATAATAAGTTGTTTTTCTGGGCAAGGTTATTAGCCTTGCGCCAAGGCCAGGTAAAATACCCTGGGTAATTAAGCACCAGGAAAAACCCAAAAAGATACCGCCGAGGTCACCAGGTATGGAGGAAATACAAAAAGGTCGAACCAGGGGAAAGAGAGAACAACTTGACGAATCTTTTCGGTGAGAATTGTTGCCGTCGCGAGATATATTTTTCAGTACGATATTAACCTCAACGAGAGGAAGACCTGCATTCGAGAAAACGGGGAAGTGTGTCGGCGCGAGTGTGTCAAAAAAAAAATAATAATAATAAAAAAACTAAGAGCGACGCGGGTGCTTTTTTGTAATTTAACAATAAATAAAGGTATATCGCCAAATAACAAAAAAAAGGTGACTTTTATTCCCAAGGAGTGTTCGGCGGAACACCTACATCGATAACAAAAAAATAACCGCCAAATCACTATTGGTCAATATCAATGTGGCTTCACCCCAGGCAAATCAGCGATTGATCACATATTCATATCTGGAATTTAAGATTCCATTATATCATCTATTTATAAACTTTAAGGCCGTCTACGTCATCATACCCACGGTAGTACTATATAATGCCATGAGACAGTTCACCATTCCACACAAATTGATACGACTTTGTAGGTTGACCATGACCAACGTAACTAGTCAAGTAAAAATAGCGGGATTGCTGTCCAAACCAATAAACATCTTTAATGGACTCCGACAAGGGGACGGTCTGGCCTGCCTCCTCTAAGACCTGGCGTTGGAGAAAGCAATCCGTGACTCTGGAATTACAACTAGAGGGACTATTGTCACCAAGTCCAGCCAGATACTTACCTTACGCGGATGATATCGACATCATCGGTAGATCCGATTCGGCTGTATAGGATTCCTTCACCCAGATCGCGCAGGCGGCACATAAAATGGGACATCATATTAATGAGGGAAAAACTAAATACATGGTGGCAACATCTGCAAAGAGAAGACATAACGGTGATCAAACTAGGTAGCGGAGCACGAATTTGAAGTAGTGCAATCGTTTAACTGTGGCGGAAGAAGTGTACGGGCGTACTGCACCGGGTTCCCTACTTCCTCCATCATAATTACCACAAAGATCACTGTTCCGCTGTATATCGCAGCAAATGCGAGCACCAAAATTGTCCACAAAAACTGGTCTCCAAAGGAAGAGAAACTGCTCAGCACATCCAGCACAGGAAATAAAACACACGAATTGATTGCTGATCACCCTTTTTTACTTTTATTGTTTCTTGCAACTATTGGTTCTTTTATTTAATTTACACTATTGTATTTAAACTGGGGACATTAGAAAAATTACTTCCGCGTGCCCGCATTGGTACGGGGAGCGGGTGTGGACACGACCTTCTCAGTCTGTGAATGGAATAAGACTCTCTGAGGGTTTAAATCTGACTCCTGATTCATCCTCAATTCGGTGGTGAGTTTGTCAGCACCCAAGAGAAGAGAGAGAACATTTCTTGAAATGGGGTAAACAGCAAGAGCGTCTTGCTGGCTAAATTCCGCTGTATGTGTGCGATCGTGCAGATCTGTGTTGTTTACTCATGCGAGAAAATCAATGGGAAGCGAATCCTGAAACATTGAAAGACAAAGGGATCGTGTAGATCATTGTTTATGATATGCATTGCAGCTGTATAGATAGACCGCAATGCATCGTAGAAATGGTGCTAATTGAGGTTTTAGATGTTTATGGCATCTCTGCCGAGGGTAAGAACAAAATTCTGTTTGCATTGGGTTATGCTATTAAATTCGGTTTCGCTGATAATGCCTAAGATGCGGTAATTGTTTGTCGACTGAACAAACGAATCGCTGGTCGATTTATTGCAGCTGCATAAATAAACAAGCTGTCCGTCACTGCATTTTAATGATGACAAAGAGTTGGGATTTATGATGCCTATGTACATTAAAGAATTCTTTCAGGGAATTTAAATAGCGCATTAAATGCGTGAATGTTGGGAGAATTCTTTTTAGGAATTTTAGATAATGCGTTGTATGTATTAAATGTCCTTGGTAAAGGAAATGTTTTCTGGTGCTAATGCAATTGCATTAGCGAAAAACAATGGGAGTTGGGTTGCAATTATGGGGGGTTCTTCGGGTAAGCTTAAAAGAACCCCCACATAACTACCTTGGATCAATAGTAGCAGTCGATAACAATATGGAAGAAGAAATACGCGAACGGCTGATCAAATCCAAAAACGCCTACTATGGTCTATCAAAGCTCTTTAGATCCTGAAATGTATCCAGAACATCCAAGCTACTATTGTACAAAACCATGGTCTTACCAGTACTCATGTATGGATCCGAGACCTGGGTGCTCAATAAGAGGCGCTCTGAATACTTAGCCGCGAGAGGATGGTCTTAAGGAGAATTGTTGGTCCCGTATGTGAGGGAGGACGATTCCGGAGACGCTACAACCATGAGTTGTACGCAATCTACCTTGAAGCTAATATTGTAGGAAAAATCAAGCTCGGTAGACTCCGGTGGGCGGAACACCTAGCTCGAATGAGCGAAGAGGAGCCTGCCCGGAAAGTCCTTTGTGGCTGGATGTATGGAAGGAGACAGCGCGGCAGACCTTGTCTGCCATTGAGGGATGGCGTACACCAGGATTTCACGACTCTGGTATGTGCACACTCCACCGGGGATTCTATTCGACTGTTGCACGTGTGCGTTCGTAAAAGGGTGTTGAATGACTCTATTGCGGCGTGAGCGCCCGCGTTGGTGATTGAACAACGACTTCGGTGCGGCGTGTCCGACACCGATGGAGATTGGATAGCGACTGATCCCAACTAGGGATGAAATTTGGATTTTGCATTTGCACCACAAGCAACCAATCGAGATCATCTTTACATTTGTGCTATCTCATTCTTCCCGCCCATCGAGGTGAATAAACGCTTCGGTTAATTCGATAGTCGACGGACAAGAGAGAATGAGAGAACCGGAACACAATATGCAATGATCCCGGGGTGGATGCGGTTTTTGTGTGCATGTACCAATGCAATTCTGAGGATAGCCCACGGACCGAATTCGGCGAATGTGATGATATCAGAGTGCATTGAACTGTGGAAAGATAAAAATGAGAAGGAGAGGAAAATGGCATTTTGCTATTCACCTGTAAAATTGGATCATTGATCCCCAGCGAATAGAGTGTCTGGGGAAAGTCAATAGGACGCCGCTGATGTTTGGGAAATAATCAGCGTGAGAACCAGACCCAAAGACGCCGAAATAACTCCAGCGGTTTTGCTATGATGCAACAGCGTCGTTTGGTTAGATTTAGTTGTTGCTAACCAATATGACGTTGAGATTTCCGGTAGGAATTTCATAGGGTTAATCATATGAAGTTGCCGGTTGGCAGAAAAGGTAGCTGAATTCAATAAATAATGAATTCAGCTATGATTTATTTTGCAGGTAAAATAGCTGAACGGTGGGATAGGGGATAATGTGACGCGATGTGGGCGATCGAAATTAGGTTGAAATTGTGGGTTGGTTCACCATGTAGTATAGAGAACCCCCACAGTACTCCAAAATTCCCTTGTGTGGGCGCGTGTTAGATGTGTCAGTGAGATCATAGATAAAGATGATGTTCACGAGGTCATCGATTCACCGAAACCAAGAAAAGCCAGTCGATTTTAAACTCGAATAACCCCCCCCCCCCCGCAATACGATAGTGCATCAATTGCATATGCCAAAGCGATTGCCTAATAATGCAAAAGCAATTAACGGCATATTGCGGAACAATTAAATTGGAGAAACGTTTAAACTGCATATCCCAGCACAATCAAGTACGAAATAATTAATTGGGTCAATTCGCAACTGCGGATACGGAACTGTGATGCAAGTCAATGAAGAAATATTGACCAACACTGCAGTTTGAAGCAATTGCGAATCAAAAGCCAATAATCGGAAATTGGGGCAATTAAAATTGAATTGCATTGTCGTCATCGGGAGGTATTGACCCCGAAGTGTTGTGAAACGTTTAGGAAGTAATTAGGGGGCAGTTGATGGTTGGTCGTGGAGAGAGAATAAGTAAAAAAATTTGATCGTAAAAGCCGGGTGTTGGCCACGGAAAGAGGGCTGTAATTTTAGAATTTAATACCAATTGTGTTTGAAGAATATAAAGAAAATAAAAAGTTAATGTAAAGTAAGAATGTTATAATAGTGTAAAGACAGAGTGTTGTAACTATAGAGATTAATAATAATAAAAGGAATTCGTGTTTTAACTGTTCACTGTTTTTCTATTTTTGTTATCCTGATGGTTATTTCCACATAGACATCTAAAAACCATAACTCGCGTTTGTGTAAAAAAAAGAAGAAAAATACGAAATCCTAGGATGACGATCTAAACCAATCATGTTATTCACAATTCGTGTTACGCGTATAATTGAATTGATTTTATTTTCAAGAGAAATTAAGTGCCATCTTCATTGTGATGTTTAAACAAACCTTAATTGCATTAGAACTCAGTGGATACAATCTTTGTGGATTAGTGGGCAGATGAGAGTTCCTGTGTTTCCCACCACATCAAACTTCCCTGAAAACCTCAACCACCATTTAAAAACGAATCTCATTTAGAACCTAAATGGTTGCTTATCATCTCAATTGTTATTGGAAGCTCAATACACATGTAATCTCAATCGGATGTTACAGGTTCAACACCCATTTAGAACTTCAGTCCCCATTTATTGCTTTAATTGTTACTTGGAAATTTAATGTACATCTAGGACCTGGATTGTAAGTCAAGACCTCAAAATGTGTTTAAAGCCCCAATTGGCATCAAGGATCTCAGTCAGAAATTAGAAGAGCAAACCTCATTTAGAACGGCAACGTTTATTTAGAACCTGGATCCACTGAATTTTAAGTTCATATGTTAACGGAATTTGTCCGCCATCCTTTTTCTCCCGAAATATCTTTTAAAGACAATTCTACAATTCTGTGTGTGCCGCCCAACAACTTTACGGAGATAAAGTGCCAATTAATTATCTAACTCCGCCAAAGGCGTAAATTCGAAACCATATGGCGCCACAAGCTCCGTCGATGTATTTAGCGCAGCATAAAATACTTGACCTGAAGCCCTTAGTCAGAGCTTCAGGTTTTGTTAATGACCTCCTTAATCGTCGTTGGTAAATAGATGAAAATCGTGTGGATGAGGCCTATTACGAGTGACATTACTATGAGTGAAATGTAAAGGGGGCTGTGCTCCTGATCGTATGCTCTAACTACATGTAAAGTGAGTAACTCGTAATTACCAGAAGAGGAAGCAAATCCTTTCTTTCAAAATCATTGAAATTGCATTAGAATTGAATAGAATTCTAACATAACAAACTCGCAATGGTTTCCCTTTACACGTTTCCTCCGGGGCAACAAAATTCTGAGCCTACTTGCCAGCACGTAGCTTGACCTGCCCTAAGCCAATTCAACTCCATTTGAGTTAAACCACTATCTCACGATGTATACTCTCTCGAGTGATGTTTTGTGTCTACTTTTGGCTTGCAGCTCTCCCTCTGTGGATCGTGGATTGTGACTGTTTTTACTCTGGCGTTTGAAAAGCGTAAACATTGACACATGCACATCAGTCTAATTTGAACCGTGGTTACTTCATAGTATATTGTCGGTGGTGTAGTGTCGATATTTGTTTGCGATCGCTAGAACACTGTTTTTATTTGGATTCTGTGCGTGACGAATATTCACTTCCTCATTGTTCGCGCGCCGGGTAAAACGACAACTGAAATAAACAAAACACATCCTTGTTGGGTGAGCGAACAGTTTTCCACTTGTGCAAGGCAGCTGCCAAGGGTCGAATTACGCACTCGAGGGTTGAAAGTACTTGGTTGGTTGTTTTTTGAAATACCTCACTGGAAAGTGTCGCTTCGGGAGTGCGTGAGTGTTCCGGTCACGAAAGACAAGTCGTAACAGTTTTGGAAATTCAGCAGGAACATCGAGAGGAGAGGAAGTAATCCTGTCATTTGATTATATTCCGTTTTTATTGTGGTAAGTTCTGTGTGCCTGTTAATCCTCAACTCTCAGCGTAATCTCGATTAAATTGTCTCGTTACTTGTTGACATGAACGCAGGATTAAGAGTCCCCTCACGTGCCACGCTCAGAGTACTACAACTTGGCGGTTGGTAGCATTTTAAGATGCCGCACTTTGCCTAAGATTGCTGGTCACGTTGCCTCGGGCACGACTGTCATAACATCGATTTGTGGCAGTTGCGTTAAGGATTTGATTTGAATGCTGATCTGTGTAAGGATGGGAGTACAGTGCCGGGATGCGCTGGAGTGTGGGGAGATTTTAGAATCGTGCGTTTTGAGTATTCGTGAAGAATTCAGAATGAGTCCGTGAAGCATAAGAGGGTCTTTTGCATTCAGCGAAGGGATCGGTGAATTTAAGTAGTGGAATGAGCCGGTGAATATGTAAAATTGTGGTACGAGGTGTTAGTTGGATGAGGTTGGCCTGCAAGGGTTGGTTGGCTATTTGCGTTGTATTGACAACTATCATTGGTGGGATCGGGATAACTTTAGAACACGGATGTCTATTTATGTAGTGTTGACTTATTGGAACTCGGAAGTTTATGGCGTCGCTAATATGACTACGTGACCGGTCTTTTTGCTTTTACTTCCATATTCTTATACTTGGTACTAGAGGCTTTTTTTTTTTTTTAATATCATTTTTTATTTCTTCTATTTATTATAATTTACTTACTCGCTAGACAAAAATGATTAAACACTAGCTTATGTTATCTTATTTCTTGACTTACTGCTCCTTTGCGGACTCTCTAAGTTACATGCATACGCGTAAAGCATGAAAATTTGTCTTTCGACATTATGATTATTTTGTTTACATGCATTTTTATGGAACTTAATTAGATACAAAGAAAATGAAGAACAGAAAACACTTTGTTTTTGTTATTTTTTTTTTTTTACCTTATATCTAATAGGTCAATTGAAAAGTCCCCGGCCTCCCATAGTAAAACACATTTTGTTTTTTGCAAAATTCGTTTTTTTTATTCAACATAATTCCCTTCGAGGGTGATACACTGATTATAGCGACCCTCCAACTTTTCGATACCTTTTTTGTAGTACGATTTGTCCTTTGCTTCAAAATAGGCCTCAGTTTCGGCGATTACCTCTTCATTCGACGAAAATTTCCTCTCAGCGAGCATTCTTTTGAGATCTGAGAACAGGAAATAATCACTGGGGGCCAGATGTGGAGAATACGGTGGATGCGGAAGAAATTCGAAGCCCAATTCATGGACTTTTGCCATCGTTTTCACTGACTTGTGACACGGTGCATTGTCTTGGTGAAGCAGCACTTTCTTTTTCTTAAAATGCGGTCGTTTTTCGGCGATTTCGTCCTTCAAACGGTCCAATAACGCTGTGTAATAGTCCCTGTTGATGGTCCTTTCTTTTTCAAGATAGTCAATGAAAATTATTCCGCGCACATCCCAAAATACAGACGCCATAACCTTACCAGCCGACTGTTGCGTTTTTCCACGCTTTGGGGCGGGTTCATCGTGTGCAGTCGATTGGACTTCGGAGTGAAATGATGGAGCCATGTTTCATCCATTGTCACATATCGACGCAAAAACTCGGGTTTATTACGCTTGATCATCTCCAAACACTGCTCCGAATCATTAACTCGTCGTTGTTTGTGGTCAAAAGTGAGCTCGCGCAGCGCCCACTTTGCACAGAGCTTTCTCATACCCAAATATTCGTGAATGATATGATGTACACGTTCAGTTGATATCTTTAGAGTGCCTGCTATTTCATTCAATTTCAATTTACGGTCATTCAAAATCATTTTGTGGATTTTTCTAATGTTTTCGTCGGTAACGACCTCTTTTGGGCGTCCACTGCGTTCACCGTCTTCGGTGCTCATTTCACCACGTCTAAACTTAGCATACCAATCCTTGATGGTTGATTTTCCTGGGGCGGCGTCTGGAAACTTGTCATCAAGCCAAGTTTTTGCTTCAACTGTATTTTTCCCTTCAAAAAGCAATATTTTATCAACACGCGAAATTCCTTTTTATCCATTTTTTTCACAACAACAGAAGTTGCTTCACTCAAAATACTATAATTCACAAACTAATGATCCGACATCTGTCAAATTTATACACGCGTCTTTTGAAGGTTGGGGCTAACTAAAAATCATATGGATTTAATTATAGTGCCGCCATCTATGTGTCAGGCCAGGGACTTTTCAATTGACCTGTTATCTCAAACACTAAACTAATTTTTTTTTTTTTTTTTTTTTTTTTTTTTTTAACCTTAACTCTATCCTAAACCTAATATCAAGACTTCGAAATGCTAAATCTATGTAAGCTTTCCGTAGTTTGTTGGGCTTTATTATTATTATTATTACTTCCCTATTTTACCCCGGCCCAACTTCTCCTCCTACATAAATCCCAAATTAGACCCGCGCTCGAATATTGCTCTCATGTTTGGAGCTCGGCTCCTAAACATACCCTCGACCTACTTGAGAGCGTACAAAGACGAGCGATCCGCCTGATCGGGGACTCGGCGCTGACGTCGGGACTACAGTCGCTATCACATCGAAGGCGCGTGGCCGACCTCTGTCTGTTTTACAGATATTATCACGGGTGCTGTTCTTCGGAGATTCTTGGTATTGTTCCACGCAATTCGGTCTATATGCGCTCCACAAGACAATCCGACGGATCGCATCCGTTTGTGGTTCATCTCCCGACAGCGCGAACATCCCCGTATCAGAACTCGTTCCGTTACAGAGCGGGGAAGCTGTGGAACTCTCTTCCCACGCGAGTGTTCCCGGAGCGTTACAACCTGCAACTGTTCAAAAAGAACTGCAACAGTTATTTGATGGCATCTCGGGGCGCCCACTCGACGCTATAGGTTCGCCTCTCCCGAGAGAAGTCTAATAATAAAAAAAAAAAAAAAGTTTTATAAGGAAACAGGTTTTTAATTGCCACTCAGCCACCAAAATCTCTGGTGTTGCTTATTCGTGTCTTTTCGGTCTTTCTGTGCTACTGCCCTACTGAACTGCAGGCGCTCTTCATCTGTGTGCACAACCTCTCGATTATAACGTATTAGTTTATCTATGCTCGACCAACTCACGTGATAAATCAACGGTATAGCGGATTCATTTTGTATAAGGCCGTTCATGTCAAGACTAAGGAATGCTTCTCGTGGAATAAAGCCATTGCGACGTACCCCCTCCTAATACATATTGTTTGGGTAATATGCACCAAAAATTAAATCGTTCGGGGAGCTCATTGATCTCGCAAGATGCCCTCGGACCAGCTTGATCATAAAGTTATCCACTCTGTTTATATTGGCCCCATTGTACAACGCTTCATTGGGATAGTCTTTTTTGTGATCGGATTCAGGAGTCCGATGTAAGTTGAGCCACGTCCTGAGGCACTGTCTCTCAAAAATCCTAATCTTTTCCATTAAGCTAGGTCCCACATTAAACCACACTGGACATCCATTTATGATCATCGGTCTGATGAGAGCCATGTAGCATATAACTTTAACTCTGCTGTCCAGTTGACTACTATGAAACAGCCTTTTTGTCATAGCATACGCTTTCTTTGCTCTGGCCAGCGCAGCCTCCACATGTTTGTTAAAATATAGATACTGATCCAGCCAGATGCCTAAGTATTTGACTACATTTTTGGTTTCCAGTGTTTGTTGGTGTGGTCCCATAATAGCTAGCTTTCGCCAGTTTTTCCTGGTATCCCTGGTAGCTTCAGCCAGTGGTGCTCTAAAGAGGATGGTTTCACACTTCTGGATATTGATTTTGAGTTTCCAGTTCTCGCAGTATCGCTGAACATCATTGAAATCCCCTGTAATAATCCGTTAATGATTTCAATTTTTGGAGCTGTTCTATATATTATCAGATCGTCTGTAGACGCAATAGCCTGATAAAGAGACCTTATTAGGTCGCTAGTGTAAATATTAAAAAGGATCGGAGATAACACCGCTCCCTGTTGCAGACCGTTTTCTATATTGTAGGTAATGTTGGAGGTCACATTGCCACTTTTGACGACGAATTTCCTTTCATTCAACATGTCGTATAGTACGAGGGTTGCCTCTTATGTTTCGGGATTTGGCAACCCTAGCGTTGCAATCCGGCAATTGACAGCTCTGTCGTAAAGTTGGACATTTTTGAGGTTATACGCACTCAGAACGTTTTGACATACGAGCGCTATTTGTGTTGTTTACAGTAACTTAAAAGATTCATCTCGGCCCAAAAATGGAATTAAATCGTCAACATTTTCGTGCGATTATTTTTTACAACTTTCGGCGTGGATTAACTCAGCAACAGTGCATGGATGAACTTAATTCAATTTTTGGGGATGAAGCTCCATCAAAGACCAGTGTTTATCGATGGTATGGTGAATTCAATCGTGGTCGTAGTTGACTCCAAGATGAATTTCGTGAAGGTCGTCCAAAATCAGTTGTTGTTCCGAAAACCATTGATGCTGTGCGCGAACTGATATTGGAAGATCGTCATGTGACCTATCGTGAGATTGAGACAACCTTAGGCGTTAGTGGGACCAGCGTACATTCAATATTGCATAAACATTTGACTGTCAAAAAAATTAGTACACAACCATTTGTTTGCCAGTTGTCTTTTAAGAAATCAGGAAAACCAACCGCCGAAGACGGATCATTCTTCACCACGACAATGCGAGCTCTCACACATCGGCTGCGACAACTGCTTTTTTGAGCACCCAAAACATCGATTTGATGGGTCATCCGCCGTATAGTCCTGACTTGGCACCGAATGACTTCTTTTTATTCCCGTACGTAAAAAACAAACTGAGAGGTCAACGTTTTTCGACACCTGAAGAAGCAATTGCTGCATTCAGAATGCATGTGTTGGAGATACCTCAATCAGAGTGGCAAAAGTGCTTCGACAATTGGTTCAAATGCATGCAAAAGTGTATAGATCTTCATGGGGAATATTTTGAAAAAGAATAAAGCGATTTTCGATCATCAATATTTGTTTTTGTTCTCTAATCCCGAAATATAAAAGGCAACCCTCGTAATAGTTCCCTTCCGAGTAAAGTTGTAAGCATTGGAAAAGAGTCTCTAGCTCCCTACCTTGTCGGAGGAGTATGCGGATAATGCACGCTTCAAGCACCTGAAATCTGCGCATCTCACCACTATATATTACCTTATGTTGAAGTTCTTTTTTAACAAAGATTGCCACCCCTCCTCGTTGCGTGGAGTTGGGTCGGTCTCTTCGTATAATGTCGTAGTTTGTGTGACATAGTTTATGCCTCTGATTCAGCTTAGTTTCGCTAGCCAGAAGCACGTCAGGATTTTCGTCTTGCAACAGTTTAAAGAGAGCGGCTCTTCTCTCGATTCTGATAAGTGAATTTACGTTCACGACTAGAGCCTTAATTGTGCTTTCTGTTGGGGGGTTTATATTGACGGCTGGCTAGACAATTGCGAATACACCCAGTCTAGTCTAGTGCCCTGGTTCTTTATTTGTTTTTGGATTTGTGTCATCTGCGTCTGAATAGCGAGCAAGGTTGTGAGCACATCCGCTAGTGTTATTGTTTCTGGAGGCCCAGTATGTTGCGGCGGTACCCGTGTGGTGGGTTGTGGCGTGTTTCTCCTACCAGCTGTTACCTGAGCATACGAGAACTGGGGTGTTACATTTAGTGCTGGTCGTGCTTGAACTATCGGGCGTTCTATTTTTCGTTGCTGTGAAAACTTTTGTTCCTGTAGTTCGCGGAATTTAGGACAGCCTCGATAATTAGCTGGGTGTCCCTCACTCTTACAAACTGCACACTTTAGAAGAGATCTGTCGTCTACCCTTTCTTTACCTAACGTGCATTGTTCTGCGCTGTGCTCCTGTCCGCATCTTACGCATCGATACTGCATTTCGCAGTTTGCTGCTGAGTGCCCGAACCTTTGGCAGCGGAGACATTGGATTATATCTCTGCCTTTTTTCAATTTGTCCCATGTGACAATTTGATGGTTCAGGATAGTGATTTTCCTAAGTCCACCAATTTTGCTACCGGGGCCCAGCTGCACCAGGAAGAATGGTAATTTACGATTCTCCCGTCTAGCCCCAGCTGTATTGAAAGGTTTTACCGCGATAAACTCAATATCATTACAGTTAAGCTCTCGTAGCGTTTATAATAGAACTTCTGGTTCTGTTTCAGGTGGCCGTTTTTAGCACATTTTTCATTTTTTCGAACTCCTCAACCGAATTTGTCTGTATGGCAAACCTGTTCCCTATCAGTCTTTTAATTGAAAAATCTTCCCCAATAGAAAGCTTACATAGACTTACCAGTTCGTTACAGTCCATATCTGTAATGTTGATGGGTGGCATCTTCGTTTTCCTTTTTGCTGCCTGATGCTCTTGTTGTTGTTGTTGTTGTGTAATCTCTTGCGGTGGACATCCTTTTTGTTGGCTTTTTTTTTTTTTTTAGTTTTTAAACCACATTTATTTTCCTAATTCTTTTTACATGTATAATATTAGGGGTAAATGTTAAACCCTTTTCTGTTCTGCAATTCACAGTAAAAACCCAAGATTGCAGGATCGCCAATAAGCTTTTCGAATCTTCGGGTACAGAATATACGACGTCGTCGTCAAATTGCCAGGGGGCGCACCGGCTGCCGTCATCGGTACGAATTTACAATGTAATATAAAATATACATGTCTCCAGTGATTGCTCTCTTACTTTGTTCACTTTGCACCGCTTTTCACTACATAAACTCATTTTTGACGGCGATCTTTCGTTAAATTCTTATTAAATGCATATCATTCGTTATAGTAATGTACTCCGTCAAATTTTCCTTTCAGAATCGGGTAATATATTGCAAACAAATTTCACTTCATTGGAAAACGACTAAGCCACAATGTCCGGCTTGCCTCGGTGAACTCGATTTTAAGAAAGCTTCAAACTTCGATTTAATGATTTTGAAGGAAAACGCTTTAGGAGAAAAACGAACGTATGGGAACCACCGTAACTCATTCAACGGATCCGACCCTCGGTTAATGGGGGAAGGCAACGATCGGGCATGATGATGACACTCAGGATTCAAAATAAACATAAGACGATCGAGATCCGAACGGCTTAATGTAAATAAAACCAAACGTTGGGTGTGTGAATTACGCTGAGGATGTGTGGATTGTGTGTTGCATGATCGCGGTTTGATGAGAGCCCTGCACCAGAATAAGTTGGTGAAATAGTGTTAGATCATAATTGTTTATGTTAACTGAAGACATTACTATTTATTGGCCTGTAGGAACCCGAAAGTTCATGACCTCACCGACTCGACTCCGCCATTGTTCCCTGTCCCGTGCGCTCTCCTTCCACGTACGACCATCCGATCTGATCTCCTCGAGGTCCTCCCAACTCCGTCGCGGACGCCCTGTCGGCCTTTTTCCCGTTGGTTTACCGTCAAGAATTCTATGCACGGTCCTATCGTTGCCCATTCGCGCCACGTATCCGGCCCATCTTAATATTCGTGACTTGATTACTCTCACTATTGTAGGCTTGCGGTATAGCTCTTCCAATTCGTGGTTGTGGAGTTTCCTCCATTGTCCTGCCTCTTCGTCATATTAGCCGCCAAAGATACCCGTTAGGACTTTATTCTCGAATACGCGGAATTTGCTTTCTTCCCGTTTTATGACAGCCCATGTTTCGCATCCGTATAGAACAATCGGTATGATTATGGCTCTATAAACACGGAGCTTTATATTCCGTGATAGCAGTTTGGATTTCAGCCGTTTACTGACTGCATGCCAACTAGCGTTGCCGGAGTGTAGTATTTTGTTAATTTCCTTCGACGTTTATGGCTGGCAACCACTATTGTTCCCAGGTATTTAAATTCTTTGACATTTTCAAATATCCTGCCCCTGATGTTTATGTGTGTTCTCTGAGGTCCGCTTGCTCTCGCCATAATCATGTATTATATTAGGCCCACCTCTTCTGCCACTTGCATGATGATTTCACAGTTTTTACTTATAGTTTCTAAATTATCGCCCAGAACTGCGATGTCATCCGCATATGCGAGCACTTGTGTGACCCCGTTCAGGGATGATCCGGCCATGTTGTCGTCTTCTACTCGAGGACAAGGTTGAAGAGAATGCTTTTTTTTTTACACTAACGTGCGCACAAAAGGGGATTTTGAAGTACCCTTAAATGTCAGAGCACAGTGCGAGCGGTGGGAGGTCATCGCCCTGTTTTAGTCCGTCGCGGATTTCAAATGGTTCTGAGAGGTGGTTTTCTATTCTAACTCGCCCTTTGTTTTCGTTCATGCATATTTGAATGAGGGCGACATATTTATTCGGGATTCCCAGTTCAACTACAATATGGTAGAGTGTTTGCCTTGCGACTGAGTCGTAGGCTTTTCTGAAGTCAACGAACAGTTGGTGAACCGTCTGTGCGTATACCCACTTCTTTTCCAGTAGTTGCCTTATTGTGAACATTTGGTGGCTCGTTGACCGGTTCCTACGGAATCCGCATTGGTAGTCTCCCAATATGTGTTCTGCGTACGGTGTGATTCTCGCTAGTATGACATTTGTTAGTATTTTGTATGTGGCTGGGAGCAATGATATTCCTCTGTAATTTTCGCAGTCAGATCTGTCGCCCTTTTTTGAAAATTGGGACGACTATTGAGGTTTTCCATTCTTCCGGAATGACTTCCTTATCCCATATTGTTCTAATCGGTTGGAGGATCTTTCGAGCGGTTGCCTCTCCTCCATGCTTCACAAGCTCTACTGGTATGCAGTCGACTCCAGGAGCCTTGTTGTTTTTCAACCAGTTTATTGGGTCTATAACTTCGTCGAAAGAGGTCCCTGGGATCTGAGGCTCGGCTGTATGTACGTCTGATGCGTTTATTTGTGGTTGATGGGTGCGCACATTGAGCAGGTTTTCGAAGTACTGTTTCCATCTTGTCACGTTATTGTTTGTTTCTGCCACCAGACAGCCGTTTGTGTGTCGGATTATTTTGGCTCTCCCTCGGTAGCCATTTCTAATTGAATTTATGCCGACATACATACCTCTGCTGTTCTTTGCTCTGGCATTTTCTAGGATTTTTTCGATCCGAGTCTTCTCCCATTCGGGGTTTTTTGCGTTTGAAGAGCCTCATTGTCTCTTTCCGAATCGTCGCGTATCTTTCTGCGTTGACTTTATCATATCTTTCTAAGTGGATCACTCTGATGCGTTTACGTTCTTCGATCTTCGCCCTGCACTCATCGTCAAACCAAGGTTTGGACTTAATTGTTTTTTTAAATCCTAATACCTTTTGGGCTGTTTGTTTGATTGTGTCTCTGATCGCTCCCCATTTGGTGCCCAGATTATTGGTTTCCTCTTCCTCACTACTGTCATTCTCTAGGATGCCAAATCTATTCGTGAATTCCTCTTGATATTCTGCCCTTTTGCGTAGGTATTTTAGTTTATCAACGACAAACTTTTTGTTCGTCTCCCGTGATTGCCCTTGTGGGTTTGCTGCGAGCCGACTTCTAATTTTTCCCATCACTAGAAGGTGATCGGAGTCGCAATCTGCTCCTCTATATGATCCTACGTCAAGGATATTCGAGTGGTGTCTTTTGTCTATGAGGAAGTGGTCTATTTGGTTACGCGTTACGCCGTCGGGTGATATCCATGCGGCTTTATGGATTTGCTTGTGCTTGAACACCGTACTTTTCCCTACCAGATCTTTTGACACTGCGATCGTGATAATTCAAATTCCATTATCATTTGAAACGTCGTGTGGGCTCGCTTTTCCTATAGTTGGTTGGAAGATGTCTTCCTTTTCAATTTTCGCATTGAGGTCCCCGAGGAGGATTTTAACATCGAATGATGAGATCCCATCGAATACTTCCTCTAGAGTCTCGTAGAATGTGTCCTTCGTTTCTTCGTCCGTAGATTCTGTTGGGGCGTGTACGTTTATAAATACATAATTGTACCATGGACCCTGTATTTTGAGCACCGACCTTCGGCCACATCAGAGCCCCTCTTTGACATGGTAAGGTCTGCTTACTGCTCTGATTCGACCCGGTGTCAGAGAGGCGCCGTTATAATACAGCCGCGTATACCCCTGGCTGCAAACCATCCAATTGGCACGGTGACGCGTAACACCCTGTATTAGAGGTGGTAGATCTTTGTGTGTTACTCCTCGCTAGCCTGTCTGACATGGGTGGCCCTACTGAAAGCGTATGCTTCCGCCAGCATAGCCTGAGTGATTCATTGTAGTTTAAGCCCCCGCACCACGTCAAGGTTTCTACCAAGCGGGGGTAACTGAGGACATGGGGTGGCAAATTTGTGTGATCAAACACTCATTATGTCGAATTCATGGGCACCCCTAGCAACCACACATGAAATAGAAACGCACAAATGGAACGGACAACTGCTATGTTCTTCGATGCATTTTTATCCACCGGAAGATTGGTAGTTCGCCAAGCGAACCAACCCCTCGGTGGTGATCTAACAACAACAGGTATTATAATTTTTGTAAAACTCGTGCACATACCATGTACATTTTGCTCCTATGAAACACTCCCTATGAACTGAGTTCTCAACGATGGGGCTAGCTATCACCATATGCCCCACGCCTTTCCCACAAGTGGCAGCCGCATAGGAAGCAAAAACAAAAAGAATTGAAAACCACTTTTGGGATAACATATACTTGTATTTCAGCAATAGGAAAAATTGGTGAATCAAAAGTAATCACATTAGATATCTCCAAGCGTCACGATCGTGTCTAGTACTGAGCGTTAGTCTTCTTCGGTATGAGACCCCTCCCGCCCCCGTTGTGGGCTGTTGTGGGCGACGCTTTCCTATCCTCTTCCTAATAACTGCGGATGCCACAGGCTTTTTTCCTATAACATTCACATTTAAAGGTACTCCAAAATCCTCTTTTGTGGATGCGTTAGTGTAAAAAAAAAAACTCGGGTAACAAGTTTCCTCGAAAATCGAAGAATTTGGGTTTTTACGGACGGCGTGTTTTCCGTTCTCCTTCCTAATAACTCTGGAGTACCTCAGGGCTTTTTCTTAGTGTCAATCTTATTTACGGCTCATATTAAGGACTTGTTAGTTTATTATAAATGGGTAACAAGATTTTCAGTTTTGTTGGTGATTTCCTCATTTTCGAACGGTCGAGCAGTCAACATATCATTTTGCCGTAGCACATGAATTTCAGAAAAACCG
Source organism: Microdon myrmicae (assembly GCA_963931805.1). NCBI lineage: Eukaryota > Metazoa > Arthropoda > Insecta > Diptera > Syrphidae > Microdon > Microdon myrmicae. The sequence continues at coordinate 48,530,620 of OZ007496.1, read as the reverse complement.
ATTCTCTTCGTCGATATCTGGGCACAATCGAGACATTTTTCAATTTTAAGGTTGATAAGAATTAATTTTTATATTTAAACTATAAAAACTAGTATTCCTACGAAGCCAATCATTTACGTGGGACAACACTCTCGTCCAACATCATAATCCGACAAACTTTACATCAAAATTAATTTACAGAAATCAGTCGAATGTTATTATTAGTTTGCTACAGTAAAATGCCACACACTAGTGTCACGCCCAATTACAGCTGTTTGTAACCTTGAAATGATCCAATTATTCAAAATTGACTTCACTCCGCCTCCACATACCTCGATTTAACTCAACGCGCATCGTCTGTGGCTTAGTCATCTTCAAGCCCATACACGTCTGCCTCACTGAAGATGGCTCTGACATCAAAATACACATCGATACCTCCAAACAGTATCTCAATTATCGATTTAAACAAATCTCCATTTGCTACTTAGCCCCGTCACACCTATTTGTCTATAAGTTTCCTTAAAACAAAATATGGATCTTTTATGTCACACCTACTCGTCTTCGTCGAGACAAATGAGACGGAGTTGAAAGCGTATCTATGAACCTATCGACTAAACCTCTTGCAGCCAAATAAGGTCAGTTTAAAGAGATATATCCAAAGTGATACCTTGTTTGAAGTTGATCGTACATCTTCAATTCGTCACACTAGTTTTCCTAAAGATAAGCAAGATTAATAGGAAGGGTAATGCCGGAAAGTGGCCAATTTCACCGCTCTCAAGGTTTCCGCGGTTTGGATCTCTGCCATATTTTGAACATGAACCTTTTTTTAGTGAATTTGAAAAATTGAGTGTGGAGTTTAGAGAGCAAGATCAGCACGAAGAACACTTTTAAAATCACTTTGATCACATTGATCCTCACCTATTTGATTCTATCCGGTTGTTACTGAACATTGTACCCACATTTCATGCACGTGTTGGGAAACACTCTCGAGAATATTAAAACGCCTTTCCTGGGAATCGCCGTTTCAGTTTTGTTCCCTTCCCACAGGCCGAAGAAGATTGGATTCGGCGGCTAATACTCAGCAATTGCTGATTTACTGCGATCGATCGTGCATGGAAATTAGGTAATAAATTTAAAGTTTATGGCATAAGAAAGTGCGACATTAAGACGCTTATGGCGATTTGAATAAGAATTCAGTCTTCGGGGCAAACGTTTCTATGGCAGAGGTTAACTTGTTCGTTTGGACGCTCAACAAAGCGGTTACTCGTGTGATCGCATCTATTCAAAAGTAGTTAATTAAAATGTAATGTGGTGAAGACTCTAGGGTTCGAAAGGAAGAATAAGGCGAAATAATGGACTTGACAATTTCTAAGACGAAGTTATGGATGTTATTTATGTCAGATGTTGGAAAGCTCCAATATTCATAATTTTTGGGACTATTGACAGCTGAGATTACCAGACTTCTGTGTGGTGTATTCGTGTTAATGAGATATCGAGGATTTGATAGGAAATCTATCTATTTATTTTTTAGAGTTGAAACACAGAAATGGAAGGCTTAATACCATTATTTTGGATAGCTTCCGCTTTGTTTAAGAATTAGTTATATGAATTATACAAAAAAAATTATAATAATAATAATTCTATAATATTCTATTCTATTCTATTTATTGGCCTGTAGGAACCCGAAAGTTCATGACCACACCGACTCGACTACGCCATTGTTCCCTGTCCTGTGCGCTCTCCTTCTACGTTCGACCATCCGATCCGATCTCCTCGAGGTCCAACCTAACAGTGTCCTCCCATCTCCGTCGCGGCCGTCTTGTTGGTCTCTTTCCCGTTTGCTTACCGTCAAGAATTCTATGCCCGTCCTATCGTTGCGCATTCGCGCCATGTGTCCGGCCCAACTTAATCTTCGTGACTTGATTAGTCTCACTATTGTAGGTTTGCGGTATAGCTCTTCCAATTCGTGGTTGTGGAGTGTCCTCCTTTGTCGTGCCTCCCCGTCATATTTGCGCCAAAGATACCGCTTAGAACCTTATTCTCGAATACGCGGAATTTGTTTTTTTTTTTTCCGTTTTGTGAGAGCCCATGTTTCGCATCCGTATAGAACAATTGGTATGATTATGGTTCTATAGACACGGAGATTTATATTACGTGATAGCAGTTTGGATTACAGCAGTTTACTGACTGCATGCCAACTAGCGTTGCCGGAGTGTAGTCTTTTGTTTATTTCCTTCGACATTTCGTTACTGGCCGTCAGTATTGTTCCCAGGTATTTAAATTCTTTGACATTTTCAAATATTTTGCCCATAATGTTTATGTGTGTTCGCTGAGGTCCACCTGCTCTCGCCGTAATCATGTATTTTGTTTTGTCTTCATTTATTTCTAGACCCACCTCTTCTGCCGCTAGCATGATGATTTCACTGTTTTCACTTAGAGTTTCTAGATTATCGCCCAAAACGGCGATGTCATCCGCATATGCGAGCGCTTGTGTGACCCCGTTCAGGGATGATCCGGCCATGTTGTCGTCTTCTACCTTTCTGATGGCACACTCAAGGACAAAGTTAAAGAGACATGGTGAGAGGCCATCGCCCTGTTGTAGTCCGTCCCGGATTTCAAATGGTTCTGGGAGGTGGTTTTCTATTCTAATTCCACCTTTGTTTTCGTTCATGCAGATTTGAATGAGGGCGACATATTTATTCGAGATTCCCAGTTCAACTACAATATGGTAGAGTGTTTGCCTTGTGACTGAGTCGTATGCTTTTTTGAAGTCAACGAACAGTTAGTGAACCGTCTCCCCGTATTCTCACTTCTTTTCCAGTAGTTGCCTTATTGTGAACATTTGGTGGCTCGTTGACCGGTTCCTACGGAATTCACATTGGTAGTCTCCCAATATGTCTTCTGCGTATGGTGTGATTCTCGCCAGTATGACATTTGTTAGTATTTTGTATGTGGTAGGGAGCAATGATATTCCTCTGTAGATTTCGCAGTCAGATCTGTCGCCTTGCTTGAAAATGGGGACGACTATCGAGGTTTTCCATTCTTCCGGAGTGACTTCCGTATCCCATATTGTTTTAATCAGTTGGTGGATCTTTCGAGCGGTTGCCTCTCCTCCATGCTTCACAAACTCTGCCGGTATGCAGTCGACTCCAGGAGCCTTGTTGTTTTTTAATCGGTTTATTGCGTCTACAACTTCATCGAAAGAGGGCCCTGGGATCTGACGCTCGGCTGTATGTACGTCTGGTGGGTTTATTTGTGGTTGATGGGTGCGCACATTGAGCAGGTTTTCAAAGTACTGTTTCCATCTTGTCACTATATTGTTTGTTTCTGTCACCAGATAGCCGTGCGCGTCTCGAATTTTTTTGGCTCTCCCTCGGTAGCCATTTCTAATTGAATTTATGCCGGCATACATACCTCTGGCGCAAGGCCAATAACCTTGCCCGGAAAAACAAATTATTATGGAAAATTTAACAACAGGACTTGCTAAATAAGGTCAAGACCGGTTCCCGGTTGTAGTGCGGATGATGATGATGATGATACATACCTCTGATGTTCTTTGCTCTGGCATTTTCTGGGATTTTTTCCATCCGAGTCTTACCCCATTCGGGGTTTTTGCGTTTGAAAAGTCTTGTTGTCTCTTTTCGAATTGTCGCGTATCTTTCTGCGTTGACTTCATCATATCTTTCTCAGTGGATCATCTGAGGGGTGTACGTTGTTCGATCTTCGCCCTGCACTCATGGTCAAAACAACGTTTTCTTAAATCCTAATACCTTTTAGGATGTTTGTTTGATTACATCTGTGGGGTGGCGAAGTTGGTGTGCCGGCGTACCGCATGGGGTTCCCTTCCACTCCCCATGATCATCACAAGTTCAGCCAAAATTGTTCTCAGGAACGGTTCAAAACACACAGTTGGTAGTCACCGGAAAATCGAAAAATAAAACTCAATAAACGTTATTCAGGTATGATTTTATTGTTTAAATTTTATTGAATTTAATTAGATTACAGAAAACAGATTCTAATTACACTGACGATGAAACGGATGCACAAAAGATGTAAGACAGTGTACTCTACTGGTCTCACAGATGTTTTACTTTTTTAGAGTTTCTTGATTAGTTTGTTATATGCTATTTTTTTAATTTCCACTTGAATTAGCACTCGCACAGCAAACTCGCGCGAGGCGACTCGACTTTACTCTATGCTCGGGGGTTAAAGATCCGCGACTACAGGGTGGAATTTACGCCTCCCCGACGCGCCACGGGGAACGGAGGACGAACCGACCGGATCGGTGGTTGTAATACGACTTCCCGAGGAAAGAACTCCGACCTGTATTCAATCCTCGGTTAAGGGTGAGACTTGTAGGTGAAAGAGAAAATTTTCTCTTTAGGGTGTGGCCACCAAGGAAATGTCATCTTTCCTTACTGCCAGTGACCAATTGAAATGCGATCTCTGGCACGCAGTGGTGTGCGCGTGTGATCGTAAAGATCTTGGTTTGCTCATGCATCGACGCCATGAGAACGAAGCAGAATGACGGTAAGGACAAAGGGATCGTGGAGATCATTGTTTATGATGTGCATTGCGGCTAAATAAATAGACGGCAATGCATCGAGGAAATGGTGCTAAAAGGAAAGATGTGACGAGGGCATCATTAAAGTCTTGGATGAGGGATGCCCCTGCGTAAATAAACGCATATCCATTAGAAAAAGGTGCTAATGGATTGGGATACTTTATACAATGAAAATTGTATATCGTATCTTGGGTCGGTGGAAGAAACGAATCCCTTGTCTGCATTTGTATATGCAGGGTAATTCTCTTGTGGCAAAGCGCGAAATCGGTGGGTGTTTGTTCGTTAGATAAGGGATCGTGGTCGGGTATATTCCGGCTGGACAAACAAGCTGCCCGACGCTGCTTTGGTCGTTGGACAAGGGAATCGCCAGTCAATGTGTATGTAAGAACATTGTTGTACACATGTGAGGCTGGGAATAGCCGACTCAAGGTTAATATTCCCTGATTATATGTGAACCGAATTGTTTCTTTTCAGGAGTAATGTTTGACCTTTAAGGAATATGACGCTTGGTCGATAAAGAATTCTTTTAGGAAAATTTTGCCGATGCGTTGATGCATGGAAAATGCCCTTGTGGGAGAAATTCTTTTTACAGGAGCTTTAAGGTTATGCATTAGATAACCTTAATGCGTGAAGCTTTTACAGGTGCTAATGCAATTGCATTAACGGGAAGCAATGGAATTTGAGGGGCTTCAGCACAAGAAGCTTGGGGGTAATTGGGCAAGTACGCAGTGACGTTTGGTGGAAGCGCCACACATCTCTGATCGATGCCCATTTAGTGTCCACATTATTGGTTTCTGTTATGTTTTTATTTTATAACAATTAAATTTATTTAGGGTAAGAAGGGGACTTACTGTGATTAAGTTAGAGCGACCGTTGAGCGGTCGCTGTGCTGTTGTTGTTGTTTTGTTCCGAAAGTCTGCAAGGCATCTAGTTCATCCACAATCTTGTCACCTTGCACTCTTTTATTTATCAACGGGCTGTTATTACATTCTGCTTTGATCTCCTTGATCTCCTCTTCGTCAGATGAAAGAAGATAGTCTTGTATAGGTAAAGCCGTTCTGCTTTGATATCCTTGATCTCCTCTTCGTCAGATGAAAGAAGATAGTCTTGTATAGGTAAAGCCGCAACGCCAGAACTTTCACCTGCCTCGCCGTGGTTCTGTTAGAACATATGTATTTGACCCATCTTTGCTTAATGTGTCACGTCGTTTGTGAATCACTTCCTTGCGTTTTCTAATCTTATCTTTGTTCTCTTTGTACTTTTTGACTTCCAATTGATTATATATGCGATCCTCTATGTGTGCAAAACATTCGAAGATTTACGACGAATTGTCATTTTTTCCGAATTTATTTCCGGTTGTTATTTTTATTTTATTATTTTTTTTCTCCGCCAAGTAGAATTTGCATAAAGTAGTTTATGCAAATTAACTACTTGGCGCGTTATTTCCTTTTACAGGTAAAGAGGGGAATCAAAGGGGGATTAGTGGATTCTGGGGGGGACCTGGACTCAATGTCGGTCCGCTGGACTCAATGTCGGTCCGTAACATTTCCTCTTCCTCAATACTCCCCATCCTAGGATGGTAAATCTATTGGTTAGTTTGTCTTGATATTCAGCCCTTTTGCGCAGGCCTTTTATGAATGTCGAACTTTTTGCTCATCTCCCGTGATTGCCCATGCGGTTTGCTGCGACCCGACTCCTAACATGAAGGTCCTAAGCACTCTGAATTAAATTGCATGCTCCATATCGTTGTTAATTAGTAGAGTCAATTGATCCTACGACCAAGTGATTGGATTGCTATACTGTTTCACCAACAGCATTGCTGCCTTACCGACTACATAACGAGTGCATATTTTATAACAATTTTCTATGAGAAGAATATCTTATCGTCTGCAGCTTATTTGTACACGTTTCTATTTCTATGATGCATGCGAACCACCAACACAGTGCAGTGAGAATATCCATGAAATATCAATTGATGCTGATACCCACTGTTACGTGCGTCCGCCACCCCATCAATTAATCATTTTGTAATTTTAATATAATTTGTTTTAAGGTGGTATGATGGTAAGGTGGTGGAGGAGTTGCACGATCCAGAAGTGAGTTTTCAAACACGCCCCGATTCGGGTGTGGATCGTGCAGTTCTTCGAGTTCGAATTCGGTTTTCGAAGTGGACGTGAATGGGGAGCGAAAGAGAGAACGGGTTAATGTTTTTTGATGTACGGTTTTTGAGATTTCGTTTTCAATAAGAGGAAAAGTGGCAGTAAAAAATTCGGTTTTGGTTTGTCCCGCAGATTTTTCAAAAAACCACAAAAAATGTTAAAATTTGTTAAGATTAAAATTATATGAAAAAGTTGAAATAAATCTGATAACTGTCAGACAAAAAGATCAATATGGTGTAGAAATTTTCATAGAGGAAAAAACAAATTTTCGGAATTGTACATCGATTCCAAACTGAGGCAGAGTAATTCTCAAAATTGATAAATCGTCAAGCAAAATTTGTGCACCCAGTTAATTGGAGGTCAACAAAATTGTATGCACCATCAATTTAGGTGACCCATATAAAATTCTTGGAGTGACTCGTCATGCAACTACTCAAGATATTCGAAAAGCATACAAACAATTGACTGGGAATGGCAATCTCACAGGGCGGCACGCAACGAATTGAATGCTGATCACTGACCTGGAGAGCTGTTTCAAGGGACTAATCTGGCCGAGAGCAGGAACACAGTACATTCCAGACCATCGTTTTCCCGGATCACAGGTTAAATTAAACACTAATTGATTTGCTGTGGCAAGACCCAAAAGAATACTGTCACACCACACCTTCAGAAAGTGAAACATCAGCTTCTAGTGGTAAAATTGGGGACAGCTCCCGATTAGTTTTGTTTTCACTTCTTAAACCAGACCACTCGGTTTTCCACAGGTACTCTAAACCTACAAACAGTTACGCCTAACTACCGTCTAACAGCCAGCTTAAAATAATGTCACTTTCACTTTAAAAGTAGCGTCGCCGATTATGATCGGACCAATTATAGCTTAGAATGTATCTCTCTTTATAAACTAATTAAACAGATTAACAGATATAAGTTTAATAATCAAATCTGCCCCACTTTCGGACGTAATCACTTTTACCGATAATAATTACGTGCAACAGGTATACGTGTTATATTTGCTTTCCTGAAATTCGATGTTAAGATAATGCGCATTTAAAATTGCTTTCTTTTACATTCTCTCAATCGGAAATCGTCTCGTAAATATTATTTAAAATTTAAAATATTCAGTGTTCGCTATTTTTATTTGCGCTATTGTATGACCTAGCGCCGTGAGTCTTACGGCATGCATCGCTTTCGAGTTATAAAACTCGCATTTCAGATAAAATCATTTGAATAACATCTACATGAAATTAAGTTAACGCGAAGGTCGACGCAATAAAAGTACCGAATCATAGAAAAATCAACTCAGCTTCTGGCGAAATCTGATGCCGTAATGGCGGAGTGGATACTTCATCAACAGATGATGAGCAATGGCAATGTTGTGATAGTTTGGGAACAGCAGATTGATCAATGATAACTGTAACTGACTTTTTTTTTTTTTCTTAAAGGACTCCCATCTCGATACGGATGATCTGAGTCAAATTTGAATTCAATTGATTTCCGATGTGAAAAGATGTATCAGGTGTCATTTTGATTACAAGACCTCTGGAGGAAAAGAATCGCTGACGGTGATCGTGACTCATGCGAGATCGCCGTGCATTGTGTGTAGTGTTTGAGACGTTGTTATTACATTAAGCATTGTTCGTGTTAAAGTTGTGTATCGAATTATAGCGAGGCGTAGGAAATTAAAATGCGGTCAATGCAGTTAGAGAAAACCAACGAACAATTACCGTGTTTAATTACAGCTGAATCGATGTGGATTGGTGGATTATTCAATATTCGGGTTGTCTGTGGTAATTTGTGTATTACAGACGTACACAGCTCAGCGAGGGATTAAATTTGAATCGAAGTAATACTTGAAGTGTTGCTGGTTCCGACGCCGATAATTGGCTTCGTCATTGATGTTGAAATGGTTAATTCTACCCTTGTTAATGAGGTTGTGATCCGGATAATGAGACATTAGACGATATCACATTGATTCAGTTGTTGAATTTGTAATAATGCTATGTAACCAAAGTCAGGCACTTGTTCATTAAATACCACATCCAGTGATACCAGTTGCTGAAACGTCAAATAGAGGCGCATTTAACGTCGAATTGACGCGAATACAATCTTCTTTTTACATTTATATGTGTTGTGGATTCGCAATTATATTTGCGAGGAGAATCTAGTCCATTCATCCTATAATACTATCGCCGACAACTATATTCACCACACCTGCCAGCAACTGGATGACAGTACATCAACAACGGACTTGTACTTGTCATTTTACGGTTCGTTTTTGTTTACAGCTGTGAACGGTCTGGGTGAAGAAAGAAAAAATCTTGAAGTTTGTTTTTTGTACGAAGATATTCTTCCTTCTACATTTTGTTTGTGATTGGACCAAAATTCTGGGCAATAAAGGAATTTGTGAATTAGACACTGGTTGTATCATTTGGAATTTCAGGATCACCCAACCCAGAAACCAACATGAGACCAAGTAGCACATCGGATTCGTGCTCATTAGCGGTCTATAACGGCTTGGTTTTGCACAATATGAGTTTATCGATACGAATATCCACAAGATATTTCTCATGTAATTATGCTTGTTGCAATGTGTTTTGCACAACAATTATAATCTTAAATGTGGGTACTCACGGCTTATCGGCTGTCTAGTTGTCTTTCTTGCCATATATCCCTTCTATGTGGTCCGTTGTTGTATTCCTTTTGATGCCTGATTGATCTTTTCTTCTATAATAAATGGCTAATGCTGTTTCCTTGTTGATTGCTTGCGTTTTGGTATCGCAAGATGCTGGGACTTCTGCTGTTCTTCTCACTTTGGGGAACTTTCGGAGATGTATCGGGCAACAATTCGAACACACCCGTTACCTATTATTGTTTATCACTTTTACGTAACAAGGAAATTACATGTAATGGAGTTTTTATTGAAAATTAGCAAAAATATGGTATGTTACGGACGTACCTCGCGTCCAGGTCCCCCCTAACATCCACTAATCCCCTTTCGTAAGTTCCCCTATGGAAAATGTCTTCGTCTTTGTGCCTGCCTTGGCACGGGTTCTACGAAGATTCCCATCACGATTAAAAGAATCGCCGAACCCTGTTCTTAGTCTAATATTTCACTGTCCAATCACACCGCCAGTCATAGAAAGAAACACTGGGCAACGCCGCAAATTGACAACAACCGAAGGGTCAAAAATCCGCCACCAACCGTTCACACCAGAAAAAAAATGAAACAGTATGTTTGTCCACCTTAATGGCTGTTCTTTGATTTATTTATAAAAAACTGTTTTGGATTTAAGGTGCACCAAATCTTAATTTATGGAGCAAGGCTAATAACCTTGCCCGGAAAAACAAATTATTATGGAAAATTTAACAAGCCTCAGACTTGTTAAATAAGACCAAGACCGGATCCCGGTTGTAGTGTCGATGATGATGATGATGAAATCTTAATTTATACTCATTTAACTCGCGCTTCCAATTCTTGTTGTTAATGTTTAAATTCTCTATTTTAAGTAAAAATATGTATATCTATTCCGAAGCACTGTACACACATTCGCCAGCATTATATGAAAACAAAAATAATAAATTATAACACGGACATTAAGACAGCACTGACTTGCCCCTGAAGGATACCACACTCGACTTTTTGCTGTTTGTTTAACGTGGAGGCCCGACTTGCCCCCACGAAATCTGTTGAACGATTGATTATTTTAACCGAAGCGACAGGATAAGAAAAAATCCCATCCGTCGCTTCGGTGACCATATAAGGGATGATCTTCCTTGCATTTGGTCCAGCAATGATGATCGTCTCTGCAGCTCATGGCGTGTGTGTGTCCAGAAGCATGCGGACCGTGGATCGATGAAATCCACAAGGGGAACATTAGCTGGCATGGTTGCAGCTGGTGCAAATATCTCGACGTAGATATTAAGGTGTTTACGCGATCAGCGACTGCGTAAAGCATTTATGCTGATCGCACACATGGTGGCGGCATCTCCACGTTGTCGAATTCTCGATGGTACTTTTCCATTTATGAGAACTCGAATTCCTTGGGCGGTCAGCCGTATGCCTTAATGTATTTGTCGGTCGGATGACCGAGCGATGTGGGCATGTATGCAAAAGGAAAAGATGAAACATCTCCTGCATGTGTGCGGCTGACGCGTAAGGGTATATCTCATTGATATGGTTCGGGCAATGTTGGTTGCTAGATGGTGCAACCAAATTGCTCTTACTTATGGAAGATACTTACTATTGCTGATGGAAATCGATCAGAGACATGTGTACTGAATTGGTTTGGTTCGTGTTGGTTGCATGGTGATGCAACCAAATTGCCTATAAGGAACATGTCTGTTTGGTGCTGATGGACTTTACATCAGCGAATATTGTGATTTTACAGCATTTCAGATATTTATGGTACAAACTATGTAAAGGTAAGTAACAGGTCAATTGAAAAGTCCCCGGTCTGACACATAGATGGCGGCACTAGAATTAAATCCATATGATTTTTAGTTAGCCCCAACCTTCAAAAGACGCGTGTATAAATTTGACAGATGTCGGATCATTAGTTTGTGAATTATAGAATTTTGAGTGAAGCAACTTCTGTTATTGTGAAAAAAATGGATAAAAACGAATTTCGCGTGTTGATAAAATATTGCTTTTTGAAGGGAAAAAATACAGTTGAAGCAAAAACTTGGCTTGATGACGAGTTTCCAGACACCGCATGCTAAGTTTAGACGTGGTGAAATGAGCACCGAAGACGGTGAACGCAGTGGACGCCCAAAAGAGGTTGTTACCGACGAAAACATTAGAAAAATCCACAAAATGATTTTGAATGACCGTAAATTGAAATTGAATGAAATAGCAGGCGCTCTAAAGATATCAACTGAACGTGTACATCATATCATTCACGAATATTTGGGTATGAGAAAGCTCTGTGCAAAGTGGGCGCCGCGCGAGCTCACTTTTGACCAAAAACAACGAGTTTATGATTCGGAGCAGTGTTTGGAGATGATCAAGCGTAATAAACCCGAGTTTTTGCATCGATATGTGACAATGGATGAAACATGGCTCCATCATTTCACTCCGAAGTCCAATCGACAGTCATCCGACTGGATTGCACACGATGAACCCGCCCCAAAGCGTGGAAAAACGCAACAGTCGGCTGGCAAGGTTATGGCGTCTGTATTCTGGGATGCGCGCGGAATAATTTTCATTGACTATCTTGAAAAAGGAAGGACCATCAACAGCGACTATTACACAGCGGTATTGGACCGTTTGAAGGACGAAGTCGCCGAAAAACGACCGCATTTGAAGAAAAAGAAAGTGCTGCTTCACCAAGACAATGCACCGTGTCACAAGTCAGTGAAAACGATGGCAAAAGTCCATGAATTGGGCTTCGAATCACTTCCGCATCCACCGTATTCTCCAGATCTGGCCCCCAGCGACTAGTTCCTGTTCTCAGATCTCAAAAGAATGCTCGCTGGGAGGAAATTTTCGTCGATTGAAGAGGTGATCGCCGAAACTGAGGCCTATTTTGAAGCAAAGGACAAATCGTACTACAAAAAAGGTATCGAAAAATTGGAGGGTCGCTATAATCAGTGTATCACCCTCGAAGGGAATTATGTTGAATAAAAAAAACGAATTTTGCCAAAAAAATGTGTTTTACTATGGAAGGCCGGGGACTTTTCAATTGACCTGTTACGCGCTTTCCACGTTTTTATGCTTTCTGTATGCCCTAGGGGGAAGTTGGATGTCGAGCCCATAAAAGGCGAGCGGTGGCGTTATTGAAACCACCACAAACCTCTCTATCTGTAAAAGGTAAACAAGTCGCCAAGTAGGTAATTTGCATAAATTACTTTGTGCAAATTCTACTTGGTAGTAAAATAATAAAAAACGGCATTAGCGCCGGATAAAATAATTAACCGTTAACGGCAATGACAAATAAATTTGAGATTCATCGTAAAACAACGAAAGGGTCAATACCGATATTGGATAGCTGTGTAACAATTAATTTTAATTAGTGAACCTTCGAAAAGTGGACTCGATATAACGAAGTGAAGCTGAACCTTCGAAAAGTGGACTCGATATAACGAACTGAAGCTGAACCTTCGAAAATTGGACTCGATATACCGAAGTGAAGCTGAAACTTCGAAAAGTGGACTCAGTATACCGAAGTGAAGCTGAACAGGGGAGCAAAAGCTCAACGCCCCCTGTAACCTGACACCAAACAACAGCAAAACTAAGTGACCGCTCCACGGTCGCCAACGTAAGTCCTTACAATCTACCAATATAAAAGAATTAACTGTAGTTCCATATAAACCGTTAATTAAATATATTACGTTACCTTTAAATGTATTCAAATTAAATACATATATAAATTATATATTCAAATTGTTAAATAATCATAACAGCTACACCAATTTATCTAAAAGAGACACACTACCAGATTTCAATAACATTCCACCCTTTTGAGTTTAAAGCAAACTTCAAATTAATTAGTTTTTTTTGTTAATTTATTATTAATTATTAATTTTAAACACGAGCTATTTCACACCACCAGACGTATGTCACGGGGGTTTTAAGTACACGAGGACGAAATTTTTGTAAAAACACACACCATTTCCAATTAGCAACTGCAGGGCTCTCGATCAAAAGGTCTCGTTTTTAAATTGTTGAACACTCGTCTTAGTAGATCGGTGTGTAGTATCACGACCAATATACATCGACACCTCCTTTCCTTATCCACTTCCTCTTCATCCGCTCGCACTGTGCTCTGACATTTAAGGGTACTTCAAAATCCCCTTTTCGTGTAAAAAAAACAAACACGAGCTTAATCACTCATTCGCGTCCTTTTTATATGAGGACAACAAATTTCTCCCCACCCTACCATCCATTGATCATTGGGATTTGGCTTCGGTTCTAGCTGACCTGCACCCCACCAACCGCTGAATAGTCAGGTGTACTTATATATAAGAATATAATGGATAAGAACTACGACACGTGCGAGATAGGGTATGAAAAGGGTGGAAAATGTTGGTATGTTAAATACGATGGAAATTTTTGTCCATGAAGTGTCGTTGTTACGATAGGATTATGTGTTGTATGAGATCGTGAATATGTGATTTGAATTTGAAATGTACTATTAAGTCTAAGACGATGTTGCTTTTGGATATGAAATGTGTCTATTATTATGGGATTAAGGACTTCCCGTCCTTGTGGGATTAAGGACTTCCCGTCGGGGAGCCCCTGGCACAAGACTAATGACCTTGCCCGGAAAAACAAATTATCATGGAAAATTTAACAAGCCGCAGGACTTGCTAAATAAGGCCAAGACCGGTTCCCGGTTGTAGTGCCGATGATGATTTGAAGGACGCGAATTTGCGTATTGATTTGGATAGAACGAGGGGGTGGAAATTTGCATTGTTAATTATGTAACATCCTGTTCTACAACTGAGGTCCGATCTTGGCGTTCAGTAAACATCTGCCGGTTACCACAGAACCCGAAATAAAAGTCACTTGTGGCGCGGCAAACAGCGCGTGTACGAATTCGATTTCAAAACTCAAGTACCCTAAACTGATGTGGAATTGTTATGTTATCGCTATGGTATACGGCTCTGGGGCTTGGCTTAATCAAACTTCCTTTTGGTATTCTTCACTATTTGCTTGCATATTGTATGTGTATCTGTTAGGCGCGTCAAGTGACTTTTATTTCAGGTTCCGTGGTAACCGGCAGATGTTTACTGAACACCAAGATATAAAACCTTATTTTAGGTACCAGTCAAATAGGAAACATTAATTTTAAGGCCTCGTGTCAAAAGTTTTAAAACAAAATCATTAAACAAACATTTGAATGCAAATTCTATATTATGTTATGATTTAACAACTATTTATTGCATGACTGACAGGTTTGAATAGCCGAAGTCAATTGATTCATACCCACGAATAACATGAAAATCGACGCCATCAACATTTCTAGAGAGTTTGAAATTATTGTCATGGTTTCGTGTTTTTTTTTCCTCACTCTAAATGTTTAGAGTGGCGTAAAATCACGGTAAAACACTACGAAATTTAAAGGTGTCGTGGTTTAGTACCGATTGTTATGTTTTATGCAAATTGTCCCGATCTTGAAATGATGACATTCAGTTGACACCCCAATGAAAGAGAAAGGTCTTGGCCTTATTCAGCAAGTCTTTCCACCGGTCCCAATTTCGAGGCGATGTCATCTAGTTTGGCATTCTCAGGCTCTGGGCGTCCTGGTCTACACCATCTATCCACCACAGACAAGGTCTGCCGCGCTGTCTCCTTTCATACACCTTGCCACAAAGGCCTTCCGGGCAGGCTCCTCTTCGCCCATTCGAGCTAGATGTCCCGCCCAACGGAGTCTAACCAGCTTTTTCCTACAATATTAGCTTCAAGGTAGATCGCGTACAACTCAGGATTGTAGCGTCTCTGCAATCGTCCTCCCTCACATACGGGACCAATAATTCTCCTTAAGATCTTCCTCTCGAACGCGGACACGAGTTCAGGGTGTTTTTATTGAACAACCAGGTCTCGGATCCATACATGAGTACTTGTAAGAACATTGTCTTGTACAGTAGTAGCTTGAATGTTAGAAATTCATTGAAGTGCACTTCCCATCACTCCAGAATGCCTTCAGGATCGGTGATCAGATTACCCTCTTTATTCTTGCAGTGCAGCGTGTTGTGTACCGCGTCATACTGCGGATTATTTGGTAGAACTTCCGCGCCTGGTACGAACCTCGCTCTCTACTTTTTTCTATTTCACAGACTAGAATTTTTTTTTCCTACGCACTTTTTTTTGGCTGTGGAGTCTTTTTCCAGTCTTTTTTATTTCTCCTCGCCTACCTGCGTCCTATGAGACTGTTGCATTGCCCGCTAAGCATCATTTTTACGTTCAGTCGCTAATTTGCACTCATCATCAAACTAGTTGCCTAAGATGGAGTTGGCAGTACTAATGACAGTATTCTTAAGGGGTGTCCATTTCTCTTCTACGCCCGGCATTCTGGTCCCAGGACTTACCCCATCGAGCTCTTCGAGGGCATGACCAGAGGTGTTACTGGTGTTCTCAATGCGTAAGGCACCAGTGTTGATCCGAATCTGATCCACGGATGCAATACGCCTCCGTAAGGCAATCCGCGCTCGGAAAACTGTACCAACAATATAGTGATTCGAGCCAACCTTGGCACCTCGGTATGTTCGTACCGTCATCGGGCTCGAGGAGTGGCGGCGGTCTATCAACACGTGGTCAATTTTGTTGCTAGTGGCTCCATCAGGTGATGCCCAGGTGGCTTTGTGGATATCTTTACGCGGAAACCTGGTACTCGCATCGACCAAGTTTTTTGATGCTGCCAGTTCGATGACTCGTAGTCCATTGTCATTAGTGTTCTCATGCAAACTATGGGAACCTGCGTAGTGCCCGAAAACCGGCTCCCGAATTATTTTGGCATTCAAATCGCCAAGAACGATTTTCACATCGTATCTTGAGCAGTCATTGAGGAGCCGTTCGATGTTCTCCTAGAATTCTTCTTTTGCGTCGTCAGGGGACTTCTCTGTAGGTCCGTGAACGTTCATGAGGCTTATGTTCTTAAACTTGCCTCCCATGCGAAGAGTGCATAGTCTTTCGTTTATTGCATTAAAGCCGATGATAGCGGTCTTCAGTTTATGGCTGACTAGAAAGCATACCCCGACCACATGGTGTTTTCCATGACAGCTGTAATAAATGTCATACACGTTTCTTTGAGTAACACCACTTCCGTCCATCTTATTTCTTGTAATGCTGTTATGTCAGCCTTATATTCGAACAGGGCATCGGCTAGCTACTGTGTAGCTCGAGCTTTGTATAGTAAGCGGAAGTTCCATGAGAAAATTCTCAAATTGTGTAGCCATTTTCGTTTCCGTGATCGTTGTCGTGTATCCGCTCCATATCCGAGGCTTGTTAAATTTTCCATAATAGTTTGTTTTTCCGGTCATGGTTATTACCCTTGCACTAACCTTTGTCAGGATGGCGCTGCATGCATTGTTTCCCAACTTGGCGGGTGCCAAGTTAGTTATCCAGGAGTGTCACGCGGAGACTGCTTGTCAACTTGGATTGAACAGGGACAAGGATCATCCTGGCCTTCGCTGGGTTAAAACCAATCAGTGACTTTGCCATATATCCCCCCCCCCCCCCCCCCCACCGCCCATTAACCGCAAACTGTGAAACGCAGCATAATTGCGTAAAAAAGAAAACCCCTCCTAAAGTGTGCAGCATGTCAGAATGAGGGACAGTCCGCTAACTATCGATGCAATACAAGGCGGCGTCTCGGATACGTTACGAGTAAGGATCGCCTATAGATTAGTGGACAGTATTTTATTTATTTTTATTTCTATTTATTTCCTTCAATTTACAATTTGTCCGCCGATCTCTTTTCTACGGGAATCCTATTGCTAGACTGTCTCTCCCACTAAGAAACCGCCTCACGTTACATAGGCTAATCGTGTCCTCGTTCACTTGTTCGCGCCCGGGTTTGATATTTAAACCAACGGTTGACTCGGGCGTTGACTCGCACGCATCGATCAACTGGCTTGGGCGTTTAGCTGTGCGCGTGCTTTCCTAGGCTTTGTATGTTACGTCGCTAACAATTGAGGATGTCTTAAATTCCGAGCAATAATATCGAGAAGTGTGACTCGGCAAAAAAAAAAAAAAAACAGAGAACTCGAACAACAACAATGCCCGTAACATCGCAGCGGTCGTATGCGCAAACTGCGTCGGCCGGGAGAATCACAAAACAAGCTACAAAACTGGTTGGCACAAATACTGCGGCACAGACTGAGATAGCATCACAAGCATACGTGTTCACAATCTTGCAATCTTACAGAGCTAGGTGACACAGCTGAAAAGTCAGAAAAACGAGATCTACCCGCACTTGCCCAGTCTAACTAAAGAGTCGATATAAACTGTGTAACTAAAATAACAATCAAAGCTCTTGTCGTGAACATACGAGTATGAATCAAATATAAATGGTAATTTCTTTATATACATTCATTGATTAATCTTATACACTGACTATACTATCAACATTTTTCAATATAGTCTGTAGCGATTCTAACAGATACACACAATTCACAAGCAAAAATAGTGAAGAACACCGAACGAAAAAATCGAATAAGAAAAATACACCAGAACCGTATACCAAGCGATAAATAAAAATAATTCACACCAGTGGAATATACTCGAGATTGGAAATCAAATTGTAAAACACGGTCAGTAGCCTGGTGTGTAACGCTTAGGTAAAATTTTTTTCGTGATTCGAGCTGTCATAGCGTCAGTTCGAATCACACGATCTTCTTCACTATTATTTCAAACGCTATAAGTCTCCTGCGTGATCTACAGACCTTTGGATGCTTTAATATCCCTTGTTCGTAGAAAGATTTAGGGGGAATTGTTAGCCAATTTCGCACGTGCTCCTCGACTTCTTCATTACTTTGGAATTTTTCCCTCCAAGTAATTCCTTCAAGGATGCGAACAGAAAATAGTCACAGGAAGACAAGTCTGGGCTATAAGGAGGGTGTTCGAGAGTTACCCAGCCCAGTTCTTCCAATGTATCCTTTGTTCAGGACGCGGTGTGAGGCCTGGCGTTGTCGTGAAGAAGGATGACATCTCGAATGGGCTTGCTTGTCTTTTGTTTCGATATGCGGCCTTTTCCATAGCTTATACCCACTTCTGTTAGCGCAAGGCAATAACCTTGCCCGGAAAAACAAAATATTATGGAAAATTTAACAAATTATACTTGGTAAATAAGCCCAATACCGGATCCCGGTTGTAGTGCCGATGATGATGATGATGATGATACCCACTTCCGATGAGATTGCTCCAACAGTTAAGTGGCGATAACTTTTAATAAGCTCTCGAACGGCACGGATATTGTCATCTGTACGACTTGTCATTGGGCGTCAATCATGACTTTCGTTCTCGATACGTTCTCGCCCACACGATTCTGAGACAGTGTATCATCACCATACTGTGCCTTCAATTGAAAAAAAATTTCTAAGAGTTTAACGCCTTAATTTGTTAAAAATTTTATAATAATTCCTTGCGCAACAACCTATGTACCTGTGGGGGTTCTTTAAGCATATCCAAAGCACCACCCGTTTCCTTAATTCAGCTCCCCATTCCTCACCCAATAAAGACATTTCACTTACCTGCAATCGGGCAGCGTTAAGCTACTTTTCAAATCATCTTGCACAAAACCACGGCAAGATCATCATCTTGACTCAGCATCCTTTCCAAAACATTCCGGTTCCTCTTGTCGGCACCCATGACCATCACGAATCATTTGGGAATCTAATCGATTCCTCTTGCCGGCGATCATATCTATTATGCACACAGTAATGTTCCTGTGTATACTTTTCCTAACCATCCGTTGGTCCAAAGACAAAGCCCTGGCAATTTTGCCCACTTGCACAGCTGCAAGCCAAATTACCCATGGTCGGTCGCCTAACAGATAAACGACCATCAATCGGACACGACACATAATTTGTTTATCTAAACAACCTAGCAATGGTCATGTCCTATGATTCGTTTTCTGAATCAATAAGCACCATCATCCTAGCGCTTGCCATCGTAAGCGAATGTACTGTTGACATAACACCAACAGAAAAATCTATGTCGGTCTCTGGCAATATCCCCTATTGTTTATGATAGCAATGCCTTCAGCCTCTGTTGCATGATCATTTGTTTGAACCGCTGCCTGATTAGATTCTCTCCTTAGCATCCAACGCATTTTTGTTTGTCCTCCCTTCCAGGGGATGGACATTCAACAGATCTATACGATCACAATAGAAATTGTTCCAATGGAGCCACAACTGACTTTTCATTGGTTGTCGGTCGAATGAGAAATGTCTTTTTCCGTTTACTTCGCTAGTGGAAACTCACCACACTCATGAGCCGGTTCCGAAGCGAGCAGTTCTCGAGGAGTCAGTTTTTAACCGCAGAACAAGACACACGATTTCGGAGTGCGGGCGTATCTTCGGATTCAATTAGTTTCAATTGTATAATTTCCTCAGACAAGTTAATTTAAAACGGTGTTACAAATTAAACCATTTTCAATTGTATAATTTCCTCAAACAAGCTAATTCAGAATGGTGTTACAAATTAAATTATTTACAATTGTATAATTTCCTCACACAAGTTAATTCAGGACGGTGTTACAAATTACACCATTTTCAATTGTATAACTTCCTCAAACAAGTTAATTCACAACGTTGTTACAAAATACCAATAAAACAACCCATCACCTATGATAACTAATAGAAAAACTTTGTTCAACTAAATAACTTTCAAGTGTTTAATTTTTTCTCTTCGCTTGGAGCTCGGTCTCTGTTTAAGCATTTCTGGTGAACTGCGGTTGCAGAAAGTGGAGGTTCCAGAGAACTGCAGTTGTGTAATATTGGATGCTTGGCAAATTCAGTGCCCATGCCGGCGCACTGACTAAACCTCTTGCTTGCTCATCTTTGTATTGACTACAAAGTACGATCGCTATCCAAGGAGGTTCCCCTGCTCTTCATAAACCAAACAACAGCTACGCGCAAGATTATCTAGCTAGCAACTTGTTACTAAGCAAAAAAGTAAAATTGCCGGTTATATTTGATTCACCCTCGTATCATTAAAATTTCACAATCTATCAGAATTCGTATTCATGAACCTAGAGTGTTTATACTTACAGGTGAGGTACGTAATCCACATTTTCAGTTTTATGGGTATTTGTAAGTTAATACGATCTTAGCTAATTTGTTTTTTTTTATAACTAAAATTATTGTCTTAAGTTGCGCCGTCTGAAGTAAAGTAAGGAAACGTGATATTCACCCTGTTTGATTAGAAAATTGAAGTAAGGCCAATCAAGTCATCAATTGTTCCGGTTTCAAGCACTTAAGTCTGCTTTATGGGCGTACCTACATCTTCTACCTTACTATAGTTAATTGCGCTTATTAACCCGCTTACCACATACACTGGAACTGCTGTGGCTGTTATGAAATGAGCTTTAACACTATAAACTATTAACCCACCTTAATAACATTAATATTTTACAGCATTCGCTGAGTATAAATAAGAAGCTGGCATTTTTATACATACGTAGATCGACCATTATCATGAGCCGATGCGCTCAGACTCGGATTCAATTGTTTTTTGGCTTAGTATAATTTTTGGGTATTTTTCGGCGACCATTATTGACACGCTTTCATTGAGCACGTTAATGGCCGCGACATAAGCTCTAGGTGAACAGCAAAATAAATGTCAGGGTTTGATGTCATGCTACTTTGGATACTACCTTCACGGTTAGGGTGTTCAACAACATTTTGGAGTAGAAAATGATATACTATAAGTGTATAAATTACAAGTTAACATTGTTAGTAAACCAAATGATACCTTGCGGGTGGTGTGTTCGATTCGACTGCTGGACTTTCACAATATAGGAAGTGTTTATTTTTCCGTGTTTGGCAAAGAGCTGTGAATATAACAACAGTGATGATTCGGAAAGGAAGAATACATGATGAATTCAAGCCGGACGAAAAACGCAACTCATATTCGTATTTCCTGTATGTAATTTTTTTTTTAAAACTTCGTCCACATTCCAATCATTTTTAGGGCTTTCATAATCCTTATAAAATGTAGAGATGCAGTTATTTGGATGTTTTTTTTAATCTAAACTAAATACCCGCGAAATCGAAATCCTTTTGGTACATCTTTATTTATCTTGGCTGAGAAGTCTGAGATGTGAACTACTAGGTTGAAAAGTCCAGAGGTTTTAAGGGGTAATATCACTAAATTTAACGTGATGCTCTGAGACGTACCACGAACGATAGGAAAGAGATCGAGATATGAGGTTTTGTGCAGATGAAAGTGTGGGGTAAAGAAAGTAGATAGCTCAGGGACATGGATTCACTTTCTTCCCACTGCGTTCGTCGAGACTCCACAAAACTGTTCCACGTAGAATGTTCAAGGTAAATTGAAAAAAAGAAATGAAACACACTGATAATGTTTATTATGGTTTTTTTTTTGTTTTCTTTTTTTAAATTCCACAATTCGGCAAGAAACATAACATTTACAATTACTAAAAACTGAACGACACTTTATTTTACAGTATTCTTGTTATTTTACAAATTGAATAGGTCCCAGTGATCTTTGCTAGTCATCATCATCATGATCGGCACTACAACCGGGAACCGGTCTTGGCCTTATTTAGCAAGTCCTGAGGCTTGTTAAATTTTCCATAATGATTTGTTTTTTCCGGGCAAGGTCATTAGTCTTGCGCCAGAGGCTCCCCGACGGGGAATCGACCCCCGGTCTCCCGCGTGACAGGCGAGTATACGATCTTTGCTAGTATTACATTGAAATCTGACGAGTCGTTTCAAGTGCAATTAAGTGTTACAACTTGTAACTACCCACTGGCACCGAATGTATTTTTGTTGATAATCATCGAACACAATTCTGATTTTGACATCAATTTATAAAACTTTGTTAGAAGTTAACGACTAAAACTTTTGCCACGCGACGGCCCCGACGATTAACGATTTTACTTATTGATTTAACTGCTCGCACTCTCGACTTATCATCCGCCTCGTTGGAGTAATTAATTCTGACTGCTTGTGGGCTGGGCGACGCTGAGCCAACCTCGACGAGTGGGGTGGGTTTCCACTCATGTCATCGAGGGGGAAAGCAATTTTTCCTTCGCCCCAACGACCAATGAGAACCCGGTTCGTATCCCATTGGAAGGTTCTCATAGACATCGTCCAGATAAGTTGAATGTCTTTACCTCGGAAAGAAAGACAAACGAAGCATGCGTTGGATGGTTCTTGAGAGATGCTTAAAGAACCCCCACAAAAGTACTAGTTTTTAACTATAAAAATATGTTTTACAACAACTGCGCACACAAGGAAAAAAACTTTTTGTGGGTCGACATGGGCGCAGCGCTACAGGTCACAATTATTAATCAGGAGCAAAAAGCCAAAAAGTTCACTAACATTGTGTTTTTTTCGAAAAAATTATTTAACAAAAAATGGCGTTAATATGAAGTTTTTTCAAAAAGTCGTTTATAAAATCTATAAAAATCAATTTATCAAAAAAATATTGAAAACGTATATAGAAAATATTGTTTTCAAGTTGCAGTTAAAATTTCAAGCCAATTGGGTAAAAATTGAGGGAGCTACTTGTGCGCCCAGTTTGAAAAACATGGAGCCGAGATATTTGAAGTTAAAGTTTTGACTATTGAAATTTCGTTAAAGTTTTCACTTTACCTCTAATCTGGGATGCTTGCTCCATACAATTGGCCTTCTAATTGAAGATTTTCTTTCTCCTCATCCTTTCTGGTAGAAATTGCGTCCATGTGAGTAGTTTTGGTATCTTCTGTGAGCAATCGCTGGGAAAGCGAGATGCGCGTCGCATCGGCTTCTATGCCTAAGTTATAGCAATTTAATCCAATTTGCAAGTCCAATAAATCCATAACTTGCATTAATTCGTCGTAACCATCATTGAAGTATACAACAGCAATATAAACTGCTGTATAAAGAACCGATTTGGCACTGGACGTGTTCTATGGTGCCATAAACCACACAAGCGCATTCAAACTTTCGCTGGAGTTCTCCGCGAATCCACCTAAACAACGGGTAATGTTGATCGTCGCTGCTTAATTCTTCATAAACTGGCTTCATGGCTTTGAATACCATCATTGGCATTCCAGGTTCATGCTTAAAATGTTGTTTCAATGGATATTTGTGGTATTCTGGAATGGAGGTTCGGGATTGCGCCTATGTGCCCGACGGGCACGGCAGTCCACGATGTCGTGGCCGTATTGCCAGCACTCCCGGCAGAAAGGCGTATTTCGCCTCTTCAAGCACTCCTCATATAGGTGGCCTTTCTTTCTGCGAAAGCTGCAGGACATCTGCGCTTCTAGAGGGTGCATCGATCGATCGAATGGAACCTGGGCGGGCTGGCGTTGACCAATCTGGTCACCGCCAGCTTGGGGCAGTTAATGTGTTCCCGATCTCGCGGGCGCATGACCACCCTGTGGTTTAGCTTGGGACGGTTCATTGGGTAAACGCCGTGTGGGCTCTCCCAGGGCATGCTGGGTTTGACCCCCTTGGGTCCGGGTGTGGTCGAATGCCACACCAAACTCACCACTAGCAGCCTGTCTATTGTGGGCCTGCGGTATGAATTGCCCCTGAACCGAATCTTGAGGCACCTCATTCCGGTCGGAGGGGGTCGTTGAGATGTTCCATGCTCCCCCGTCGGAACAGGATGAAGGATTTGCATGGGTGTCGGTGGGCGGATATTGGCAGTAAGCTTCCCATGCACACCCCGGTTGGGTGAGTGAGAGCGAAAGTCCCACTCTCGTTATGATGGTTAATGTGGATTCCTTGGGCAGGCATGCCAAACGGCGCAGCCCGTGGGTCAAGTCTCGAAAAATTCGGCGCCGACGCTGAGGAGCGCTCCTTGAATGTTGAGGAGTGGTCGGGGCCAAAAGCTGAAGGGTGGGCCGACCGATCGTCGTCCCCGGTCTGGACCCCCACAAGAGAATAGCCGTAGCGTCGTAGTATTTCCCCCTCGAACGCTCAAAGCGAACGAGGTGGGCTAGCAGCCCATAAAAAGGGGCCCCACTCAACGCAAGGAGGAAGTGCCCGAGACCGCCCTCCCCCGCGCCCCTAATCAACACGGGCTTCGCCATCCTCTCCAACTGGCTGGTGAAGTTGGCCCTACTATGCCGACCCTAGCAGCGCTCGGTGGCTTCTTCACATCGCGCAATGGCCCGCTTTACCCTGGAAGCGAAACCCGAGGCGTCCTCGGCGGGGAGCTGTCGCATTGTGTATAGCTGTGCGTACAACTCCTCGTATGACACTCTGGGCTCAAAAGCCTCCTTCAGATGCTCCTCCGCCCTTGAAAAAGGTCGCGGGAGGACGCTCCTCGAACATGCGACGGGCCTCGCCGCACAGTCTAGTGGGCAGCCATCGGAGGAAGCTATGCTCCTCCTCCACCGCCAAACAATCCAAGGTCCTCCTGCAGCCGTTGAGAAACAAGTTAAGTTTGGGGCCTTCTTGACCCGAGAACATCGGGAACACCTTCGAGACAAGGTCGTAGACCCTGTCCGCGCCCAACATGGTCCGTGCAGGACATGGCTGAGGACCCACTCTTCGCCCCTTGGCCGCGGACGACGTACTCAGCGTGTCCTCCATGTTCTCGGGGGCGTATTTGGGACCGCGGGAGGATGTCGGTGTCGGGGGGGGAGCGTCCATGGGGTCGCTGCGTGAATCATGGAAAATGTCCGCGGCCACCGCGGCACCGAGCGGCTCGCGGAACATCCCAGGCTGTGCCCGGGAAGGCGTGACCTCCCGGTTTTCTCTCTGCCGCTGCCTCGACAGCATCAGCTGGCCGCTTATCTAAACTCACCCTAACGTCAATTCACACGGGGGCAGACCAAGGGCACAGTCAACAAACAAACAAAAAGCACAAGAACGAAAACCAAACCGCAAAATCGGGCCGGAACAGGGCCAGCAGTGCAGGACCCCAACAGGGCCAAACGCGATCTCCAGCAATCGAGAGACGAAGAGAGAGAGAAGCACCAGTTTTCCACGAACAAAAAAAAACTCAACAAGACGACACTAACACCGCGATCTGACGGAAGAAAAGAAAAAACAGCTTGTAAACAACAACAACAAAAAATCAATGACTAAACCACAACGCAGTTTAAAAGAAAGAACAAAAAATTACGAAGCTTCAACGATACGGGATAACACAGATTCTTCAGGAAAAATTCTTCCTATTTTTCCTTTAAAACAAACTCGGCAATTAAATCAATACCGGAAAAAATTTGAAAAAGGAAATTAATAAACAAATCACAAATGTAATAAATAAATCACCTACAAACCAGAGGTTACAAATACATTACAGGTCAGCCTTACTTAGCACTTACGTCAGTGCGTTGCGAATCACCACTAGCGAAGACGCGGCGGGAACGTAGGGGCGTACGGAGCATCTTGGGCTCTCCTCACCACCGAGCAAGTACCTCAGATGACAATAGTATGGCTGCGCCTCTGTATGTTCTTCTTTTTATTATTTCTTTTACTAGTTGGGCCAGACTCACCCGACTTCCTTTTTTTAAACGTCTTGCTTCTTTCACGGCCACCTCTCGACTCTCCTATCTTTCGAAGAGAAACGCGCCACACCTGTTCCTTCGGAACTCGAAACCTGACGAAAGCAAAATCGCACATTCGCAATGTTTGAACTCAACGAAAGCGAACCAAACTGCAGATTGTGTATTCGCTGCATACTTCCATCTAGATTTAAATTCCCCGCTCGGTGGGACATTGTGGATGGGGAAGTTACCACGTAACAGGAGTCAGAAAAAATATTTTCACAGGGACTAAACTCAGTTTCTGTTACTCTTAATTTTTTTAAATATACAATAGTGTCTATTATTTAAAGCTAAGTTCCCAACTCAACTCGGTTTTGATGGGGGTAGATATTTATATTCAGCTGAAGTTTCCTTTGATTATACAATCGTTATCTAAATGTTCGGTTATCAATCATGAGCGACTGGGATAGCGTGAGTCATGTAAGAGTGTTATCGGTAGCTGAGATACTGTGAGTCATCGCAGCCCTTGTTTCCTGAATGTCTCCTTATCGGTGATGATGGATGGTGATGAGTCATATGACTATTACAAGCGCTAACTCACGTTACGTTTTCAAAGTTACAAAATGCTGTTACCTTTTTAGCGCCAACTGTATTTCGCGAGCCAATTCGTGTCCGTTGCGACGATTTATTTACTATTTGGTTTCTTATCAACGTATCACTTGAATGTGCACTTTGACATTTAAGAGTATCATGAAATCCCTTAAAGATGTGTATTATAAAGGAAATAACTGTCAGAGAATGCAGGCTTAGTTACCATAAATCGCCTAGCCCCTTAAATCCTCAAACATCCTGCACAATCTCATTGTATAGCTACTGGAATGCGTTCGCAGCGGTGATCCCATTCGAAAAACTATTAAGGACACTTCTTATCGCTCGTGTTATATTGGAAAGTAGTCGTTATATCTAATTAAAATATTCCAGTATGAAATTCCACAATTTCTGGTCGACGTTGACTTCGACTGCTTTTTTCTCAAACATCCACATGAATGATGTCATGTGGCCGAAGATGTCTTCAAGCAACACAGTCGGCATGATAAGCGGCGACATCCAGAACATAAATACAATTATAGTCAGTAGTGGTGACACGAGTTTTAAATTTTCAGAGACCATGAAAATTTGACTACCAACTGCTCTTTCGTTCTCCTCGACGTTCAGCTCACCTATGAAAGCACAAGTTCTCAAAATGCCTTAATGGTGTTTAGAATTTCTTACAAACCTAACTCACTTTGCGTTGATCTGAGCTGTTCACTGGGTACATTTGAAACCATTCGGTCACTGGCCACTCCGTCTCCTATTCGCTCGACCACCAAGTCGGTCTGTGTTTGCGCATGTTATAATTCCGAGGGTTTAATTGGTTTCGACATCATTGGACGAGCTACAATAATCGCGGTGGTCTTTCGTCGATCTGCTCGTTTTTTCCGTTTAATAATCTGGGGTTTCCGAGGAAATTGTGGAGCATTTTTGCAAGACAATTCGGATTTGGGATTTGCAGTTTCGACGTACCTAAACGTGTTGGCACTATCAGCATCGTTTTTACGGCTTTTTGAAAATGTCGAAGAAATAGCATCCATGGACGTAAGAGTTTTCTCGCCATCAACCGATACAGACATTGCAGCAAGCGTCTTGTGAAATGGAGCATCATTTGCAATAAGTCCGCCACACAATGGCGATACACTTCTGGAAGAAATTAAAATAAACATATTTATATCATACGAATTTGAAGTAGGAAAAAAATAAAAACAATACCGTGATGAAGACATAACTCTTTCCATTTTTTTTTAAACAATAGTTAAAAAAAATTTTCTAAAATACGAGGCTTGCCTTTTATATTTCGGGATTAGAGAACAAAAACAAATATTGATCATCAAAAATCACTTTATTGTTTTTCAAAATATTCCCCATGGAGACCTATACACTTTTGCATGCGTTTGAACCACTTGTCGAAGCACTTTTGCCACTCTGATTGAGGTATCTCCAACACATGCATTCTGAACGCAGCAACCGCTTCTTCAGGTGTCGAAAAACGTTGACCTCTCAGTTTGTTTTTTACGTACGGGAATAAAAAGAAGTCATTCGGTGCCAAGTCAGGACTATACGGCGGATGACCCATCAAATCGATGTTTTGGGTGCTCAAAAATGCAGTTGTCGCAGCCGATGTGTGAGAGCTCGCATTGTCGTGGTGAAGAGTGATCCGTCTTCGGCGGTTGGTTTTCCTGATTTCTTGGAAGACAACTGGCAAACAAATGGTTGTGTACCACTCAGAATTGACTGTTCTGCGTTGTTCTAGTGGTTCTAGTTTTCCGAAAAAACAGGCGACCATTTGCTTGGAAGTGCTTCGTGCGCGAACAACTTTTGTTGGATTTGGCTCATCTTGAAACACCCAGACAGTCGACTGCTGTTTACTTTCGGGCTCATACGCGTAAATCCACGATTCATCACCTGTCACGATGTCATAGACGTGTTTCGAAGCACCGCGACCGTATTTTTTGACCATTTCTTTCGACCAATTGACACGAGCCTGTTTTTGAGCGATTGACAGATTGTGTGGGATCCCACGCGAACAAATTTTTTTGACAGTCAAATGTTTATGCAATGTTGAATGTATGCTGGTCCCACTAACGCCTAAGGTTGTCTCAATCTCACGATAGGTCACATGACGATCTTCCAATATCAGTTCGCGCACAGCATCAATGGTTTTCGGAACAACAACTGATTTTGGACGACCTTCACGAAATTCATCTTGGAGTGAACTACGACCACGATTGAATTCACCATACCATCGATAAACACTGGTCCTTGATGGAGCTTCATCGCCAAAAATTGAATTAAGTTCATCCATGCACTGTTGCTGAGTTAATCCACGCCGAAAGTTGTAAAAAATAATCACACGAAAATGTTGACGATTTAATCCCATTTTTGGGCCGAGATGAATCTTTTAAGTTACTGTAAACAACACAAATAGCGCTCGTATGTCAAAACGTTCTGAGTGCGTATAACTTCAAAAATGTCCAACTTTACGACAGAGCTGTCAATTGCCGGATTGCAACGCTAGGGTTGCCAAATCCCGAAACATAAGAGGCAACCCTCGTATATAAGAGAGTCCTGCACTAACATCGGATCTAAATAAAAATGTTTGATTACTATATCACGGAAACATTATTCATTTCCTTTCTATTTGTAAGTTTTGTAGTTTTGTAAGGTGTTTACGAAGACAGTGTTTTGCTTAATAGTTTATGTACAATATATTTGTATTACTTTATTTAGTAGACAGCCTCGTCAAGAATGGAAATACGTGACTGCCAATTGAAGCGAAAATTCATATTCCACATTCCATCGAATGAAATTCATCCGACTAACCTTGGTTGAGTTCAAAATTCCCCAAGATTGCAGCAGCCAAGAATAGGGCTCTTAAACAGTGACCCTCTAATCAATATTTCCGACGATATTATGCTGGTTTCTTCATGGTCGAATGATCGGCGGAAAATTACATTAACCTCGTACCAACTGAGATGCAACGATGTCGACTCCCTGAATCGGGATCTGGATAAAATTCTATAATAGCGAAATACCGATCTCGCCGACTATAATGAAACGAAGACGCAATATTCGACATTCTTAAGAACAACATGATCGTCGCTTCCACAGTTTATGGTTAACAGTCAGGTCCTTAAATATAGGGAATAACTCTGCCCGGCATCACGATGAATGGAGACGTATCGTGTCATGAGCACGGATGGAATATTGCAGAGTCCGCGTCTAAAAAGCGTTTACAACAAAACAAATATTTTATCCCGGCCCAACTCTTTCTTCTCCACAAGTCCCAAGTTAGACACACTCGAGTATTATTCACATAATTGGAGTTCTGCTCCTAAGTACACTCTTGACTTCCTCGATAGCATTGTAGGCTTATATTTTTATGTTATTTTCTTGCTTACCTCAGTGGGGTGGTCTTATTGGTTACTGGGCCCAATTAGATTTAAATACTATATTTTTTAGGTTCCCCCGCTTGGTAGAAACCTTGACGCGGTGCGGGGGCTTAAAGTACAATGAATCACTCAGGCTATGCTGACGGAAGCATATGCTTCCAGTAGGGTCACCCATGTCAGACAGGCTAGCGAGGAGTAAGACACAAAGATCTACCACCCCTAATCCAGGGTGTTACGCGTCACCGTCCCCATTGGATAGTTTGCAGCCAGGGGTATACCGGCTGTATTATCACGGCGCCTCTCTGACACCGGGTCGAATCAGAGCAGTAAGCAGACCTTACGAGTACCACATCAAAACGGGGCTCTGATGTGGCGGACTATTTGAAACCCCAAATCTCGTGGGATCAAAAATGAATAACCAATATACAAAAAACAATCCCACGAAAAACCCGGTAGGCGCAGGTCTAGCCGAGACTACCCTAAGGGAAAAATCATCAAGAAAACACCGACTCGCCAAAAAGAAGACGTAGGGAAAAACGGAAAAAGTGGGATATACGCGCCGGCTCGTGGAATGTTCGAACGTTATATAAACCAGGCGCGATACAGACGGTCGTAGAAAACGCGAAACAATACAAAATGGACAACGTCGCGCTTCAGGAAGTTCGACTCCCACATCAAGTAATGGAAACCAACGGGTTTACACTGGTGTGTGGAGGTACCGATACAAATAACCTCGGAACTGGCTTCGTCATAAGCAAGAAGATTACGTCCTATGTAAAAGATGTGCAATTTATTAATGACCGAATGTCGGTGCTAAAAATACAGGGCCTATGGTACAATTATGTATTTATAAACGTACACGCTCCAACAGAATCTACCGGCGAAGAAACGAAGGACACATTCTACGAGACCCTAGAGGAAGTATTTGATGGGATCTCATCATTCGATGTTAAAATTCTCCTCGGCGACCTCAATGCGAAAAATGGAAAGGAAGATATCTTCCAACCAACAATAGGGAAAGAAAGCCTACATGACGTTTCAAATGATAATGGTATTCGAATTATCACGTTCGCAGCGTCAAAAGATCTGGTAGTGAAGAGCACGATGTTCAAGCACAAGCAAATCCTTAAAGCCACATGGATATCACCCGACGGCGTAACGCGTAACCAAATAGACCACTTCCTCATACACAAAAGACACCACTCAAATATCCTTGACGTAAGATCATATAGAGGAGCAGATTGCTACTCCGATCACCTTCTAGTGGTGGGCAAAATTAGAAGTCGGCTCACAGCAAACCCACATGGACAGTCACGGGAGACGAGCAAAAAGTTCGAGATTGATAAAGTAAAAGACCTACGTAAAAGGGCTGAATATCAAGACGAGCTAACGAATAGATTTGGCATCCTAGAGAATGACAGTAGTGAGGAAGAGGAAGCCAATAGTGTAGACACTAAATGGACATCGATCAGAGACACAATCAAACAAACAGCCCAAGAGGTATTAGGATTTAAGAAAACAACTAAGTCCAAACCTTGGTTTGACGATGAGTGCAGGGCAAAGATCGATGAACGTAAACGCCTCAGAATGATCCACTTAGAAGCATATGATGAAGTCAACGCAGTAAGATACGTGACAATTCGGAAAGAAACAACTAGACTTTTCAAAGGGAAAAAACGCGAATAGGAGAAGACTCGGATCGAAAAAATCATAGAAAATTCCAGAGCAAAGAACAGCAGAGGTATGTATGCCGGCATAAACTCAATTAGAAATGGGTACCGAGGGAGAGCCAAAATAATCCGAGACACAAACGGCTGTCTGATGACAGAAACAGAAAATATCGTGACAAGATGGAAGCAGTAGTTTGGAAACCTGCTCAATGTGCGCACCCATCAACCACAAATAAACGCACCAGACGTACATACAGCCGAGCCCCAGATCCCAGAGCCCTCTTTCGACGAAGTTGTAGACGCGATAAATCGATTGAAAAACAACAAAGCCCCCGGAATCGATTGCATACCGGCAGAGCTTGTGAAGCATGGAGGAGGGGCAACCGCTCGAAAGATCCACCAACTGGTTAAAATAATATGGGACAAGGAAGTCATTCCGGAAGATTGGAAAACCGCAATAGTCATCCCCATTTTCAAAAAAGGCGACAGATCTGACTGCGAAAATTACAGAGGAATATCACATACAAAATATTAACAAATGTCATACTGGCAAGAATCACACCGCACGCAGAAGAAATATTGGGAGAGTACCAATGCGGATTCCGTAAGAACCGGTCAACAAGCGACCAGATGTTCACAATAAGACAACTGCTGGAGAAGAAGTGAGAATACGGGGAGACGGTTCACTAACTGTTCGTTGACTTCAAAAAAGCCTACGACTCAGTCGCAAGGCAAAGACTTTACCATATTGTGGTTGTGGGGATCCCGAAAAAAATATGCCGCCCTCATTCAAATTTGCACGAACGAAAACAAAGGGCGAGTCAGAATAGAAAACCACCTCTCAGAACCATTTGAAATCCGGGACGGACTAAAACAAGGGGATGGTCTCTCACCATGCCTTTTTAACCTTGCCCTCGAGTATGTTATCAGAAAAGTACAAGACGACAACACGGCCGGATCACCCTGAACGGGGTCACACAGGTGCTCGCGTATGCGGATGACATCGCCGTTCTGGGCGATAATCTCGAAACTATAAGTAAAAACTGTGAAATCATCATGCAAGCAGCAGAAGAGGTGGGCCTGGAAATAAACGAAGACAAAACGAAATACATGATTACGCCGAGAGCAGGTTGACCTCAGAGAACACATATAAACGTCAGGGGCAAAATATTTGAAAATGTCAAAGAATTTATATATCTGGGAACGATACTGACGACCAGAAACGAAACGTCAAAGGAAATTAACAAAAGACTACATTCCGGCAACGTTAGTTGGCATGCAGCCAGTAAACTATTAAAATCCAAACTGCTATCACGTAATATAAACCTCCGTGTCTATAGAACCATAATCATGCCGATTGCTCTACACGGATGCGAAACATGGGCTCTCACAAAACGGGAAGAGTACAAATTCCGCGTATTCGAGAATAAAGTTTTAAGGGGTATATTTGGCGGTAAATATGACGAGGAGTCAGGACAATGGAGGAAACTCCACAACCACGAATTGGAAGAGCTATACCGCAAACCTACAATAGTGAGAGTAATCAAGTCGCGAAGATTAAGATGGGCCGGACACGTAACGCGATTGGTCGATGATAGGACCGTGCATAGAATTCTTGACGGTAAACTAACGGGGAAGAGATCGACAGGACGGCCGCGGCGGACATGGGAGGACAATGTTAGATTGGACCTCGAGGAGATCGGATCGGATGATCGAACGTGGAAGGAGAGCACACGGGACAGGGAACGATGGCGGGGCCGGGTCGGTGGAGTCGTGAACTTCCGAGTTCCTACAGGCCAGTAAATAAAATAAAAAATAATAATAATAATTTTTTAGGGTACCTTTTATTTTTTTTAATCATCGCCATCCGGAACTTGGCTGATTTCGAATCCATTTTTTTTTTTATTTTTATATATACTGCATTTATTAGAACGAAAATTAAAAGTTACAATAAGTAATAGAGTTAACTTATAACAGATTGATTATATAATCATTGTTTACCTGTTATTTGTTAACATTTCCCAAACAGTTTTTTTATGTGCTTAAGATTTAATGGTATTTAGATATATTGGTAATTTTATTTTTATTGGAAAAGGTCAGAAAAGAAAATCAGGAACTCTGTTTATTTTAACTTAGCTTATTTAAAATTACTTAACATAACTTAATCTAATCTTATATACAATTTACAATATTTGTAAATAAGTTAATAGTAGGAATAGCCAATAAGTGATTTTATAACATTTATTCCTCTTACAATTGATTCATACGTGATGCTGATTCTACGAAATTCAAAGCCGAATTCATTTAAAATGAACATTGAATCTGACGTCTATTCACTCTAGAGACGACGCCTTCTGATGTGATTTTATTTTGTACATTTCCTTTTATTAACGTGTTGGGAACCCAACAAATCTATTATCTGGAAGGCCGTCTTCCGACAACCCCGCCAAGGAATCAGCTATCACCAAGCTACAGGAGTTTCCTGACGTAATTTGAAACTCCCATAGTCTTTCCCAAAAAGCGTTTAGAGTGCTGTTGCCCTTTGGGCGTTCACTGCATACTTTGGGTCGAGCGTTTTCACTTCTAAAAGTCTGATCTCAGCGCCAGTGTCCAGAATTAAGCGTGTTGCTGAATTACGACCAATGTCCAAAGGGAGTTGGAGAACTGTGACTTTTGTCAGTGAGAACCGAGATCAGCTTGGGCCAGTTTGCGAGTTTAATACTTTTCACAAAGGATTTTATTAGGAAAAAAAGAAACAATTTCAATGTTTTTCATTTATTTTAAGTTTTTATTGTCTCGAGAAGTTAAGTTTTTATTGTCTTTGCTCTCATGAATTCATCTTTAGAGTGACTATTAAATTGTTACATACTTAAAACGCAACTTATTGCTACCATGTGTTTCATAATTATTACATACCTGAAACGAAAGTTACTGCTACCATGTGGATTGCATCGTTGCACAAATGATTCCAAGAATTGCTTCTCTGTACCGGCTATCACAGGTATTTAGGTATTGCATTTCTTTTGAAGTATTTGTGCATGGTGAGAAAATTATAATACTTTATTGGGTTCTGTGGTGTTGGTAACCTTTATCTAGGTTGCTTGTGTTGCTATCTATATCTTTTAATTCGGTCGGATTGGAATTGCCCGACCAGACGGCTTGGAGTTTTCCAACCTTTTCTGCACCCTTCCCGCGTGTGACTTTTTCGACCATAAAATTCACTGTAATATCGAATACTGTATACTCGATGGTTTGATGTCACCGGTTTTTTTTTTTGAAGAAGAGAGTTGCGGTGGTCCGTGACTTGTCTTATTCTGGCTGTACCTCTGCCGATTCTTTTGCCTATTTTGTTGTGGAGGTCCGAGATTACGTTGTGGTGGTGTATAATGTGCACGACAATTGATGTCATGCGCATATTCCCCGCAATCCTGACAGAACGGAGTATTTCGCTTTATTAGGTACTCGTCGTATAGGTGCTCTCTTTCGTTGCGAGAGCTGCACGACATGCGTGTAACCAGCGCCTGGAGCTGAGTTGGTTGGTTATGGTGGGACTGGTCACCACAGCCCTGTTGTGGTATCGGGGAGCCAGGTCCTAACGCTGGAAACCTGTGTGGGGGTTCTCTATACTACATGGAGAACCAACCCACAATTTCAACCAAATTTCAACCTTATTTCGACCGCTTTCAGCGTGTCATATCAACCCAATTCCTCCTACCAACCTATTCACCAGTAAATCATGTTTTAAAAACGGACGCATAGCTGAATTCATTATTCTATACAGGTAATGCATAATTGAATGCAGCTACCTTTGGCCATACGGCAACTCCATTCCTCTAACCCATGAGATTTCCACCGGAAATTCCAATTCATGTTGGTTAGCAACAACCAAGTCGAATCAAACGACGCGGTTGTACCATTATCAAACGGCTTGGGTAATTATCGAAATGCACAGCGTGTTTCCCACGATAATAGTTCTCTAGCCAAAGTAGCGTCACTTCGACTTTCCCCAGACACTCCATTCCCTGGGGATCAATGATCTCTTCTTGCAGGTGAATAGCTACAAAACATTTTCCTCTCCTTCTCAATTTTATCTTCTCACAGTTCAATGCACTCTGAGATCATCACATTCGCCGAATTAGGCATGTACCAGGAACTCTCCTCAGAGTTGCATTGGTACATGCACACAAAAACCAAATCCACCCCGGGATCATTGCACATTGTGTTCCGGTTCTCTCATTCTCCCTTGCCCGTCGACTGTCGAATTTACTAAAGCGTTTATCTACCTCGATAGGCGCGGAACATGAGAGAGCGCAAATGTGAAGATGATCTCGATTGGTTGCTTGTGGTGCAAATCAAAAATCCCAATCTTCATCCCTAATACCACGAGTCGTTTTCCATCCACCATCGCGTGCACACGCTACGTCGAGCGTTCACGCAACAGTCGTTATTCAACCACAACCCGCTAAGGCCACGCCGCCGCTTAAAGAGTCGTCAAGTTGTCGAGTACCAGTAGTGTTAATATAATTGTACTAAGCGAAATTTAATTTATTTCTATTAATTAATTAGAAGCGTGTGATTTTGTAAACAAATTAGTGTGAATTGATTTAGTGACATTCAGTAATCCAATGTTCGAGTGGAGGTTTTACAAATAAAGCTTAATTCTAATTCTTCTCGTGCCACCATTTGTGCCTGGATACCAACACAAAAGGATAATCAAAGTGTATATTATTAAATAAACGTTTAAAGAAATTAACAATAATGAAACCAAAAGGTACAGCAGGACAACATCTTAGTGTTTTCATTAATTTTCCTCTTGGATATACCTGTTGAACATTTCTTGCAGTGGAACATTTGTTGGGGAAAGAAGTGAACCAAGTGCCCGTGCTTGGCAACATACTCCGTACCCCCACACATGCTCTGTAGTTTGATCGGGTTTGAAGTAGTCACAGGCTAGGGATTGCTTTTAGATGTTCCCGGTGTATACTGGAGTTCACTGATAGAAGTCTGGATACTGTCGAGCGACTTACCAAAAAAGTCCCCAGTTGTTTAACTCCCTTCACTCACAGGGAGAAATTGCTTGTGAAGCTGTTAGTGTGAATACTGGTTGTGACTTGTGGAAGTTATCGTGGTGTCCAATGGCCTTCCGCAGAGGTAAGGCGAAGTACCTACAGAAGTATCCACAGGAAGGGGGTACCTATAATGCCCTTCCTGTGAATAATGCGGTTGACCTATCTGTGGGTGGGATAGGGTCGATTCGTCGTCGTTATCGGCACTACAACCGGGATCCGGTCTTGGCCTTATTTAGCAAGTCTCCCGTCGGTATCCGGTCCATATCCGAGACTTCATAAATTGTTCATAATAATTTGTTTTTCCGGGCAAGGTTATTAGCCTTGTGCCAACCTTTCTCAGGATATAGGGTCGATTGGCCGACCATAAATTTGATTTGAGGTGTAGTCTTGTGGAGTCAGACTTGCATTGTGGCTAGGGCTGAAAACGGTGAAGATTTTCGTAGGTGTCTTCTAGTTTTCAACCCCAGCTGAGGTTCCCATCTAAAAAAATCGCGTTGGCGCAATTAATCTTTTTGGGTCCTTTCCATATGGAGGAGCCGTGTTATAATGTCCTCTATAAGCCTATCTCCGTAGGTTAGTAAATAATGCCGGATATTGTCCTCTCTAACAATGCCCATTATCACTGACTTCGCCATTCTTTCGATCTGGATGACGAAGGTGGCACCGTTTACCTGTCCGTACGAACGCTCCGCCGCCTCCCCGCAACGTACAGTCGTTTTCCTTTTCGCGATTGAAATTCATTCGGATTCATAAAAGTTGATTATGTATTGGGCTTGTACCACATGAAAAGTCCGATTTTCGATCAGTCGGGAGTGAACATCTGTGCCAGAACGTTAAATTTTTTTTATTATAAAATAAGTGGTACGTGTGCTTGACTTGTGAGAATTTTAGGGTTCCTTACAAGTACAGTTATTTTCTTTTCTAGGAATTGTTTACCATGCTGTCATCATCACCATAGGCACTACAACCGGGACCCGGTCTTGGCCTTATTTAGCAAGTCCTGAGGCTTGTTAAATTTTCCATAATGATTTATTTTTTCTGGGCAAGGTCATTAGTCTTGCGCCAGAGGCTCCCCGACGGGGAATTGAAACCATGCTGTCGGCAGTTCAAATTCGAACCCTCTTCCTTTATGAATTTAAAATGGGACATAATGCGTCATTGGCAATGAAAATCATTAATAACGCATTCGAAGATGTAGCGGTAAACGAACGCACTATACGACGTTGATTTGGAAAGTTCCGTTCGGGAGATTTCAGCCTCAAAAATGAACCACGCGGGAAGCCGGAAACGTTAGTTGACGGTAATGTTTTAAGAGTAACGGTGACTGCGGACCCAACGAAATCGGTGCGGGAGATTGCACAAAGCATGTGAGTATCCCCAATGACAATAAGTTGACACCTTTCTCTCATAGGAAAGGTAAAGAAACTCGATAAGTGGGTTCCCCATGAACTGGAGGAGTCCCAAAAACTAGGGCGCCTGGAAATCTCCGCATCGCTTAGGTTAAGAAACCAAACTGAACCGTTTTCGCAGCGGATAGTCACCTGTGATGAAACGTGGATTCTGTATGATAACCGTAAAAGAGGTGGGCAGTAGTTGGATGCAGGTGAAAAACCAAAACACACCCCACAAGCCCAATCTTCACCCAAAAAACAGTTATGTCGACAATCTGGTGGGCATCGAAAGGACCAACCCACTTTTCATTTCTTCAACCAGGAAAAACGATAAACACTATCAAATATTGTGAGGAAATCGACATATTACATGCCAAATTGGCTGAAAAGCAACCTGCGTTGATCAATAGGCACGGCTCGATCCGTTTGCATGACAATACTAGACCCCATACCTCACAACTAACGGTGCAAAAAAACTGTCGCAGTTTGGATTTGAAATTATTCCGCATCTACCGTACTCTCCTGACACTTCCCCAACGACCTACCAGGTTTTCCGCAACGTGGATTCATTTTGCCGGCAGAAGGTCTTCCGGAACCGAGCAGAGGTCATAAAAGCCATTGAAGATTTCATTGCCTCAAAAAGTCAGCACTTCTACGAAAAAGGGATCTTTGATTTTTGTATCACGTTGGAAGAATGCCATAGATGCCAACGGATCGTATTTTAATTAAATAAAAATTAACGGAAAAATAATATTGGCTTTTAAATTTTTACTGTAAAATCGGACATTTCATGTGGTACTTACTACACAATCGGAAATAGGTACGGAAAAGAGAATAGATGCGTTCACATGATAAAGTAATATTAAGTTCTAAATAAATCTTAAGACATCAATCTGAAATATTGTCACGACCTATTCGATGAAGGCACAATCATCTGAAGAGGTAAATAGATACGAAAATGCTATGTGCAAAAATTGCCACGCCCAAATACTTACCCATTGAACCCTTCCCCGTAGTAATCGGAGTTACTTAACGTACATTTTCCTGTTTTTATAAATTTGTGTTCAATCAAATCACCAAATTATGTATGGATATATGAAAAACCTATAAAACCAGTTTTATGTGCCCTCTAGTGTGAACCGCCTTAAACGAATTAATTTCAATTCCCTAGAAGAATACGGAAATATATCCGACAACCTCTTCATCCACTGACTTCTCTTAGGTTCATTCGACTGAGTAAATCTTCACAACTCCATTTTTTTGTTTAATACTAACCAGCGCAGACTACGGAAACCTCGCCTATTCTATATGCCCTCAAATCACACATCTTAGGGTTCTAACAAACGTATTTATCGAATGCTGCAAGGTGTCAACTCTAATATAACCTGTTTGGACCTTAACCTCATTTCCTCTGTCCTTTGACTCCGACTCCTACTACCTGCCATTTACATACTTAATTACCTCTCATTTGTGTATTTAACTACTTACGATTTATCAACAACGAATCTCTAAGTTATAAGATAGTTTTGAAGACAATTGTAGCTTATCAATTAAGGTAAATAAATGAGGGTTTTATCTCAGACTAAGGCCGCGGCCAGACTAATACTCGTATATCTATAGACACTGGCCACAATCGAAAAACGAGATTTCCCGCTGTAATATATCTGTTGGATGTATGAATAGACGCTCATCCACAATATCGTTATTTTATGGTCATTCCTCAGCAAATGAAAAGTCTTTTGTCAAGTACAAGTTGAATAGATTCTATGAAGTAAGTATTCTAAATAAATATTAAACGATGGTAGGTCAATAAGTTCATAGAAACGCCTATGATGGCGCTCGTAGCATCGCTAATGGTCTACCTTTAGTAAGCATCATTCTTCACTAGGTATCTGTCAAATTTCAATTTGTTTCATGTTTCAATTTTGTATGATAAATTGGGTGTGAAAAAAGTATATGAATGAATGAATGAATGAATGAATAGAGGGCAGAACCCTCAGTTTGTTTCGCTTAGTACAAGTCGAACTATGAACTACCTTAAAAGCTATATCATGCGGTTTGGGGGTGGGGGACTAACTTTAAAGTAATTTAAAAACAGGAATGGGGAATTAAACAAAGATGGATAGAATAATAGTCTAAGCGGTAGAACAGGGAAGGGCGAGGATAAGTCGGATGCTAGGGTGTGAGTTGAGTGCGGGAGAGTGCCGGTGGTGAGCGGGGTTGGATCAGGGGGGATAAGAGAGGAGACGACGTTTGAGAGCGGGAGAGGTGAGATTGAAGTCAAAGAAGGTGGGGTGAGATTTTGCCCACCCCTGCATTCGCGAAATGGGTTCATTAGAGCCGTAAGACGTGTGATGGGCGGGCAAATAGAAGAGATGAGGGTTTCGCAGGTTTCGGGGATTAGTGGAAAATGTGATGGAGGAGAGCAGGCTTGAGCAGTTGATTGAACCTGAGAGTAGACAGTGGATGAAGAGGATGTCGGCATGAATTCTGCGTTCTTCCAGCGTGTTAAGGTTAATTAGGTGAAGACGGCGCGTGTATGAGGGTAGAGTCAGAGGATTTTCCCAATTTAATCCTCCGGGGGCAAATTGCAAAAAACGAAGCTTTTGACCCTGCGAATTTGGGAGGACTAGTGGGGAGACCAAACCTGACTAGCATATTCAAGAAGGGGGTGGACAGAGGCTATATAGAGCGATCGGAAAACGTAGGGATTAGAGATTTCTTTCGACCAGCGCTTCACAAAACCAAGGACAGAGTTGGCCTTGAGAATAATGTCATCAATATGTGGGATGAAGTTAAGCTCCCTATCACATAAGATGCCAAGGTCACGAATCGTTTGTGTAGGTGTTATCTGTTGGTTGAGTAAGACATAGGAACACAGGGGTCCTTTACGGGAAAAGGTGGTTGAGTGGCATTTGGCAATATTTAGTTCGAGGCAGTTATTTTGGCGCCAAGTTGAAAAGCTGTCGAGATCCATTTGGAGAAGTGAGAGGTCGGCAGAAGAGCGGGTCGTCTTGAAGAGTTTAGTGTCGTCCACGTATAGAGAGATGGAGGAGTGCTTGATACTGGTGTCTATATCATTAATAGTAAGAATGAATAGGAGGGCTCCAAGATGACTGCCCTGGGGAATCCCGGACTTGGGAAGAAAAGGATTGGAGATGGTGGATCTAAATCTGACACGGTAGGTTCCATCGTTAAGATAGGAAGAAATCCACTTAATCAGCAGGGGTTCAAAGCCAAGAGAGGATAGCTTAAAGAGGATGAGATTGTGGGCATGTTTTATCGAAGGCGTTGCTGAAATCGGTTGTGATTACATCGACTTCATTGCTGTTCTCTAAAGCACGGCGGGGGTGGGATGAGAATTCAACTAGATTGGTGGTGGTCGACCTGTGGTAATTTAACGTTCCGGTTCGTTGTTGGGTCTTTTAATAATGTGCCGCACGGACACAGATTCACTAAATTACCCGAACGCTGTTCTGATGAAACGCTAACCCCAGCTGTCTGTTATCTCTCAACTTGTGTCTATGGTGCTCACTTTACCAATGAAAAGAAACGAGGATCACTTGGTGTTACAAATTTATTTCAATAACGTAGGAATTCAGTTCCGTGGTAATACAATTTTATTTTTCACATTAAATGTTAAAGCACTAAATGATACATCTAATTTCGATACAATTTATTTCATAAATTAAAGGTTCGATCACTGAATAAAAGATTTAATTTCGATGCAATTCATTTCATAAATTAAAAGTCCGATCACTAAATAAAAG
This sequence comes from Microdon myrmicae, assembly GCA_963931805.1. Classification (NCBI taxonomy): domain Eukaryota; kingdom Metazoa; phylum Arthropoda; class Insecta; order Diptera; family Syrphidae; genus Microdon; species Microdon myrmicae. Next base: position 48,488,917 of record OZ007496.1, on the reverse strand, counting down.
ATTTCATTTCGATACACCAAAAATAAAGACACAAATCCTAAGTTGGTGACAATTAAAGTTCCCTTTTCGGATGACACACATTTATTTTATAAATTAAAAGTTCGAGCAATTTATTTCATAAATCAACAGTGCGATCACTAAATAAAAAATTTAATTTCGATACAATTTATTTCTTAAATTAAAAGTTCGATCACTAAATAGAAGATTTAATTTCGTTACACCAAAAATAAAGACACAATTCATAAGTTGGCTCCCGACACCGATCTACTGCATTGAAATTCACACCCCAAAAGTTGACAACAGACTATCTATTTAAATCTTCTTGTGTTTATTTAACGTGGAAGCCCGAACTGCCTCCACGGAATCCAGATCGCGATTACTATTGCCACCGGAGCAACAGAATTACCAAAAATTCCATATTCCATATAAGGCATCATTCTCGCATTTGGTCCAGCAAGAATGGGATGAAATACACACACGATGATCGTCTCTACAGCTCATGGCGTGTGTGTGTCCACAGGCAAGCGGGCCGTGGATTGATCAAATCCATAAGGGTAACACCATGACCAATGATCTGCAGCTGGGCGATTCATCCTGAAAGGGCGTACGCATGTTTAGATTAAGTAGAAGCGCATACGATGATTGTGTCGTCGCACCGATGCTGGCGGCCTACCCAGTATTCTCGTGTACATGTATAAATGCTGCAGAATTTGCTTCCTACGTCTGGGCGTGAAATAAAAGAACAAGCTTCGTTGGTTGGATAACCGTGCCGGTTGGGATTTTTTTTTCTGGTTCCGGTAGGAAGGTGGAAATCTTCAAAAGATACCTCTGGATCGATCCAGAGTCATGCCGGGTTTTTACAGACTAAAACCACATCCCGCCAGGCACATATTCCCGTTGATCCCCGCGGAACTTTCTTTTTAATATTCCATCGCGGGGCGGGACGGAGTTTACGTGTTACTCCGCTCGCCGCGTCGCAACTGCTGCACAGAGAATACCATTTGTTACGGACCATGCCTATTTTAAACATAGCATGTATTCTATTACCCCCGCCGGAGTATCTGTCCGCCCCATATATCTCTCCAAAATCGTTCGTGCGGTCTCGAATCTCACGCACTCTGTGCATTTTCTATTTCGCCTTCGCAATACAAGCAGTAGCAGATTGCGACTCCGATCATCTTCTAGTGATGGGCACAATCAGGAGTCGGCTCGCATCAAACCCACATGGGTAGTCATGGGAGACGAGCGAAAAGTTCGACATTGATAAACTAAAAGACCTGCGCAAAAGGGCTGAATAGCAAAACGAACCAACGAATAGATTTAGCATCCTAGAGAATGGGAGCAATGAGGAAAAGGAAGCCAATAGTGTGGACACTAAATGGACATCGACCAGAGCCATAATCAAACAAACAACCCAAAATGCATTAGGGTTTAAGAAAACAATTAAGTCCAAACTTTGGTTTGACGATGAGTGCAGGGCGAAGATCGAAGAACGTAAACGCCTTAGAGTGATCCACTTAGAAAGATAAGATGAAGTCAACGCAGAGAGATACGCGACGATTCGGAAAGAGACAATGAGACTCTTCAAACGCAAAAAAACGCGAATGGGAGAAGACTCGGATCAAAAAATCCTAGAAAATGCCAGAGCAAAGAACGTCAGAGGTATGCCCGCGGGTATAAATTCAATTAGAAATGGCTACCGATGGAGAGCTAAAATAATTCGAGACCCAACGGGTTGTCTGGTCATAGAAATGAACAATATCGTGACAAGATGGAAGCAGTACTTTGAAAACCTGCTAAATGTGCACGCCCATCAAACATAAATAAACGCACCAGACGTACATATAGCCGAGTCTCCGATCCCAGAGCACTCTTTCAACGAAGATGTAGACGCAATAAATCGATTGGAAAACAACAAAGCTCCCTCGACTGCATACCGGCAGAGTTTGTGAAGCATTGGGGAGAGGCAACCGCTCGAAAGATCCTACAACTCATTAAAGTTATATGGGATAAGGTAGTCACTCCGGAAGAATGGAAAATCTCAATAGTCGTCCCGTCTTCAAAAAAGGCGACAGATCTGATTGCGAAAACTAGACAGGAATATCATTGCTCCCAACCACATACAAAATACTAACAAGTGTCATATCTGCGAGAAACACACCGTACCCAGAAAAAATACTGGGAAACTCCCAATGCGAATTCCACAGGAACCGGTCAACAAGCGACCAAATGTTCACAATAAGGCAGCTGCTGGAAAAGAAGTGGAAATACGGACAGACGGTTCACCAACTGTTTGTTGACTTCAAAAAAGCCTACGACTCAGTCGCAAGGCAAAGACTTTACCATATTGTGGTTGAGCTGGGAATCCCGAAAAAATATGCCGCCCTCATTCAAATTTGCATGGACGAAAACAAAGGGCGAGTTAGAATAGAAAACCTCCTCTCACAACATTTTGAAATCCGGGATGGACTAAAACAGGGAGATGGCCACTCACCGTGTCTTTTTAACCTTGTGCTCGAGTTTGTCATCAGAAAGGTACAAGACGACAACATGGTCGGATCATCCCTGAACGGGGTCACACAAGTGCTCGCATATGCGGATGATATCGCAGTTCTGGGCGATAATCTAGAAAGTGTAAGTAAAAACAGTGAAATCATCATGCAAGCGGCAGAAGAGGTGGGCCTAGAAATAAACGAAGACAAAACAAAATACATGATTACGGTGGGAGCAGGTGGACTTCAGAGAACACATATAAACGTCAGAGGCAAGATATTTGAAAAAGTTCACGAATTTAAATATCTGGGAACGATACTGACGACCAGTAACGAAATGTCGAAGGAAATTAACAAAAGACTGTATTCCGGCAACGCTAGTTGGCACGCAGTCAGTAAACTGCCGACATCCAAACTGCTATCACGTAATATAAAGCTCCGTGTCTATATAACGATAATCATGCCGATTGTTCTATACGGATGTGAAACATGGGCTCTCACAAAACGGGAAGAAAACAAATTCCGCATATTCGGCAATAAAGTTTTAAGAAGTATCTTTGGTGGTAAATATAACGAGGAGGCAGGACAATCGAGGAAACTCCACAACCACGAATTAGAAGAGCTATACTGCAAACCTACAATAGTGAGAGTAAACAAGTCGCGAAGATTGAGATGGGCCGGACATGTGGCGCGAATGCGCAACGATAGCACCGGGCGTAGAATTTTTGACAGTAGACCAACGGAAAAGAGACCGGTGGGACGGCTGCGACGGAAAGGGGAGGACAATGTTAGGTTCGATCTTGAGGAGATCGGATCGGATGGTCAAGCGTGGAAGGAGAGTGCACGGGACAGGGAACGACGTAGGAGCCGAGTCCGTGAGGTCATGAACTTCGGGTTCCTACAGGCCAATAAATAATAAATAAAATACAAGCAGTATGGGTGATTCACATGCTTATACTTGTGCAAGTATTGGCGAAAGCATCCATGTCGTGATATTAGCTTAGTCAAGTGGTAATTCAGTTCGCCATGTTTTCTTTTCACCCATGTGTCTATATCAGGGATCAAGGTGTAGGTCCATTTTCCATCGTAGAAGAATCCCACCTTCGTTGCCATTCTTTTAGGCTTGAAGGCTCTAATTGTGACCGCATTCTCGACGATTCTCATAGGAGACCTCATGCAATGCAGCGTTTTCTTTAGCTGCAATGTCAGGTGGTGTCCTCCCGGCCAAAATATTTATAGTACCTTCGGATGCCGTTCGGAATGCGCAGCATACTCTTAGTGATGCTATAGCGTTTGAAATAATAGTGAAGAAGATCGTGTGATTCGAACTGACGCTATGGCAGCTCGAATCACGAAAAAAATTTTACCTAAGCGTTACACATCAGGCTACTGACTGTTTAGAATTTGATTTCCAAACTCGACTATATTCCACTGATGTGAATTATTTTTATTTATCGCTTGGTATACGGTTCTGATGTATTTTTCTTATTCGATTTTTTCGTTCGTGTTCTTCACTATTTTTGCTTGTGAATTATGTGTATCTGTTAGAGTTGCCACAATGCCAGCATATGTGCTGAGTTCACCCCGCTCATGTACGACTTATACTGTGCCCATATGTGAGCTGCATACATTATAATGGAGGTGTTGACACTGGTTATGAGTTTCTTTATATGGGGCCGGGGTCCTCCAAGATTGGGTAGCAGTCTCGCCAAAACTTTGCATACTCTTGCCGTTTTTTCACACGTTTTCCTCAAGTGTTCCTTGAAGCTCAACCTGTTGTCGAGTATAACACCAAGATATGTAATATAGGGACTAGATCCGATTGTTTGTCCTTCTATTTCCAAATCAAGGTGTCCAACTTTTTTGCGGGTGCCTATTAAACTGCCTCCGTCTTATGTCCAGCTAGTTTCAGCCCGACCATATCTAGCCAGCATTTAATGCTCTGGATTGCTTGGGAGCAAATATTCTCCAGCCCATCGCCTCCGAAGTGTTTGCTGGTTGGGTGAGATGATGGATTTCCAGCGGTAACACAACGCCTTGTAAAGAATGCTTTTGAACAGTTTTGGAATATGTGACAATTTGGCGATGGGACGGCAGTTACTAATATCTTTTTTAGACCCCTTCTTATGTATGGATGTGACAAAAGAGGACTTTCAAATATTCAGGAAAACACCTTGTTTAAGGAATAGATTGAATATATTTGATAGCGGCAGAGAAAGAGAAGAGGAACGTTTTTTTTTTTAAAAGGGCGACCGGAAGGTCCAGGGCTGAATTCGTCTTTAAGCAAGTTTAATTTTTCTTCAACTAGGTGATGCTGAATAAGTTGAGAGATGAAGGGGACAAGGGAGAATTCAGGCGGATGTTTGAAGTAGGAGCGGTTAGGTTCAAAAAAGTTGTCCGTGAAGAATTTAATAAAGAAAGAAGCGAAAAGATTGGCAGTAGTTTGTGGGTCAGTTGAAGTAATCGTGTCGTGTGAAAGTGAGTTGGGATAGGCGTCAGATTTACTTTTGTAGTTAAAAAATTGAAAAAAACGAGGCGTCTTTTTTTTTATCAGGTTGTTGTATGTCTTTGTGAGATAATTGTAGTAAAGGGAGTTGTAAAGCTCGGTGTATTTGTAAAAGGAACCGAGAAAATTGGAGTAGTCCAGGGAAGAGTGTGTTCTCAGGAAAATGTTCCACAAATTATTCCTCTTGTTCCGAAGAGTACGGAGTTTGCGGTTGTATCATGGAGGCGATGAAACCGATGTCCTATGTCGAGAGTACGGGACATATAGGGAAATGGCATTGTATATTTCCCTATAGAGAGTGGCAGTAGCTTCTTCTACCTCTAGGCGAGCAAAGCGAAATGCGATTCTGCTAAGATGCTCATTTAATAGGCGAATGTTGGCTTTGCGGAAGTTGTAGGAAAAGTTGGCGTGGGTTGGTGGGGTTTGGAATAAGCTATCACGATAAAGGGATACGAGAAGCGGGGGATGGTAATTGTCGATGGTGGAGAGGGCGTGAGGACTAAGGGCAACTGAAGAATTATAGGAGTCCGCTGTAAACACACGGTCAAGTTGGCTCTTCATATGATTTGGCACATTACTTATTTGACGGTGGCTAGAGTCGGTGAGACCGTCTATAAAAAGACATTCCTTGGGACTAGTGGGGTTTGAGGTGTAAAATGATTGATCGTCTGACAGCGTCCATGCGAGATGGGGGCCGTATTTGCTCTCAGCTGGGAACAAACGGAACCGCGTGGTCTCCTCTAAGCCTCTTTTGGAGTGCATGCGTCGCAACCCGGATGAGTTTCTCCGCAGATTAGTAAGATTCGTAGATAAAACATGGATACACTACTACCCTCCCGAGACGAAAGAACAGTCAAAACAGTGGATTGTTAAAGGCGAGCGGGCCCCAAAGGAGGCAAAGACGGTGAAATCAGCTGGAAAGAATATGGCGACTGTGTTTTGGGATAAACGTGGTATTATCTTCATTGACTATTTGGAAAAGGGATATACGGTAACCAGATAATATTATGCGACATTATTAGGTCAGCTAAATGCGAAAATAAAAGAAAATCGTCCTCATTTCCTAAAGACTTCTTGACCCGCCCTCGTACGATATTTATTTAGAATACTTGCTTCACAGAAACTATTATGTTTTTACTTAACAAAAGACTTCTCATGTACTGTCTTACAGTAAAGCTGTGATAAGTGAGTACTCATTTATGAACCCTTCACTGCAAGCATCTGCAACCGTTTCACGGTCAATCCTATTCAAGGTCTATATAGAGTTCCCCATCATCTCAAATGCCACACAACATGGCCCAACCATTTAACAAACGCATGAGAGAACTGGGCATGGCAAGCCCACAAATTTAGTCGATTTTCTAAACAAATTACTTTCAAGGCTCGTGTTCCTCAATGCCACAACGTCTCAAAACCCCCTGAGCATTGTTTAACTTATAATTTTACGCTTATTTAACCGAATATCGATGGAATTGACACGAACACCTGATCTGTGATTGATGAAAGGTACACTCAGTCATGCAGTTTGAAGTTGTGTTCGATTAAGTGGAAGTTAATTAACCAAAAAGGGTACCGGATGTGCTGTTTGTACCCATGTGTGCACAAGTTGCAACTGCGATTCAATAAATCGAATAGCATTTATAAAACAATGGAGTCACACAGTCAGCAATTTGCGTACTACAGTATAAAAGTGAGATTTGCTTAACTCAAAACGAACCAATTCCGCCATGTTATGCGCATAAGTACAAAAACAAAAACACAGTGGGGTACTTGGTATCCGGATAGTAGCCATGGGACACCATAAATTTACATACATGTAATGTTATACCTAGTTATCTAAGGTTGAGATAAAATTAGTCTCTTCATTTTCGTCTTGTGTTGTATATTAACTAGCGAAACTTAAACCACTGCTCAGGCATATGCCATCAAATATATTCGTACTGAAATATAAGTATGGCTTTTCTTTTAAATATATCGCTTATTTCTTCCGTAATTTTCATTACCGGGTTGTAGCAAATTCTTCACTACACCTTGAGAGCGATTTATTTCATTGGCAATTTGTCTTTGCGTCATTCCACTATTTTGTAAATCGACCATTTTTTGTTTTTCAATGTCCGTTAATTTTTTCCCATGTGGCATATTTAAAACTTTAAAAAAGTTCCCTACGTAAACCAAAAATCTGTTTATTATCACTCCAGAATGTTTGCACTGTTTTTTCAAAGTTTTGTTATACTAAGCTAATGTTATACAAAAAGGCGTGAGATCGAAAAAATAGGCCTGGGTTTGTACTTTTTCAAAAGCGAAATTTGGGTTTTTCCAGAATATTACCATTACTTGTAAAAAAAAACAATTAAGTCATTAAAAGGATTTCCCTACGAACCGTCATAAAAAAGTCGGATATCATAGTTCAATACTTGATGAACGGTTGCTGTTTGACCACGTTCATTTTTGAATAAAAATGGCCCGATCATATTTTAGGACAAACACCACATCAAAAAGTAGTCGCTTGTGGCGTTTACTAATCAACCCATCACAAACTTTGGATCGCTAATAATCATCATCATCGGCACTACAACCGGGATCTGGTCTTGGGCTTATTTAACAAGTCTTGTGGCTTGTTAAATTTTCCATAATAATATATTTTTTCGGGCAGGGTTATTAGCCTTGCGCCAGATCGCTAATAATACAAAAGACAAAAATTCCTATTGTAATTGTTATATGGTGATTTTTGAAGGTAGACTCTGCACTTAATTTTTTTTTCCCATTCATGGAGAATTTCCACAGTTGAGAAATTATTTCCAACTGCATAATTTCAGTACGTTCGATTGGTGTATACTGTTCCATAGTAAAAATCTCCTAAGACTGAAGTTTCAGGCACTTGCTCTGTGACAGCTGTCAGGCAAAAAATGTCAAAGTTACATACTGTACAATGTTCTGATAGGATATTAACACAATTTTACAATTATCAGGTATAAAGAGATGTTGACTTCTAGATCTGTTTTTTCCGTATCTCAAATAAGTCTTACTCTGTTTCGTGTGATATTTTTCTATCACCTTCTAGATGTTGCAGGCGGACAAGCCGATATTTTGACTTTTTTTTTCTAAAATAAGTCTTAATCTGGAATTGTTTTATACTGAGCACAAATTGGGCGGAAAAAGAAGATTAATGTTGGGTACAGACGTGCCGATGTAAAGGGTGGTTACATTTTAAGGGCCGATGTTGATTTTGAATAAAACACAAATTATTCAGGAAATTATTGTCATTTCTTTTTATTATGATAATATTGGTATGGTTCAATTATCATCATCATCATCATCGGCACTACAACCGGGATCCGGTCTTGGCCTTATTTAACAAATCTCTCCACCGGTCCCGATTTCGAGCCGATGTCATCCAGTTTAGCACTCCCAGGCTCTGGGCGTCCTGGTCTACGCCATCCCTCCATCGCAGACAAGGTCTGCCGCGCTGTCTCCTTCCATACATCCTGCCACAAAGGACTTTCCGGGCAGGGTCCTCTTCGCTCATTCGAGCTAGGTGTCCCGCCCACCGGAGTCTACCGAGCCTGATTTTTCTTACAATATGAGCTTCAAGGTAGATTGCGTACAACTCATGGTTGTAGCGTCTCCGGAATCGTCCTCCCTCACATACGGGGCCAACAATTCTCCTTAAGACCTTTCTGTCGAACGCGGCCAAGAGTTCAGAGTGCTTTTTATTAAGCACCCAGGTCTCGGATCCATACATGAGTACTGGTAAGACCATGGTCTTGTACAGTAGTAGCTTGGATGTTCTGGATAAATTTCGGGATTTAAAGAGCCTTGATAGACCATAGTAGGCTTTGTTGGATTTAATCAGCCGTTCGCGTATTTCTTCTTCCATATTGTTATCGGCTGATACTATTGACCCAAGGTAGTTAAAGGATTGCACTACTTCAAATTCGTGCTCCACTACCCTGATAGTTTGACCAACGTTAGGTCTTCTCTTCGCAGAAGTTGCCACCATGTACTTGGTTTTTCCCTCATTAATGCGCAGTCCCAGTTTTTGTGCCGCCTGCTCGATCTGGGTGAAGGATTCCTGTACCGCCGATTCGGTTCTACCGATGATGTCGATGTCATCTGCGTAGGCAAGTATCTGGCTGGACTTGGTGACAATAGCCCCTCTTGTTGTAACGCCAGAGTCACGGATTGCTTTCTCCAACGCCAGGTTGAAGAGGAGGCAGGCCAGACCGTCCCCTTGTCGGAGTCCATTATAGATGTTTATTGGTTTGGACAGCAATCCCGCTACTTTTACTTGACTAGTTACGTTGGTCATGGTCAACCTACAAAGTCGTATCAATTTATTTGGAATGCCGAATTCTCTCATGGCATTATATAGTTCTACCCTGGCTATGCTGTCGTAGGCGGCCTTGAAGTCTATAAATAGATGATATAGTGGAATCTTAAATTCCAGACATTTTTCCATCGCCTGCCTAAGGGTGAATATCTGATCAATTGCTGATTTGCCTGGGATGAAGCCACACTGATATTGACCAATGATGGCTTTAGCGTATGGGGATATCCGGTCTTGTAGGATAGTGGAGAGTATCTTATAGGCGGTACTCAGCAATGTTATACCGCTATAGTTGCTGCACAGTGTGATATCTCCCTTCTTATGTATGGGGCAAATTATACCACGACGTCAATCTTCCGGCATCTCCTCTTGCTCCCATACGTGCACCACGATCTCGTAAATTGCGTGATGTAACGCTGTCCCTCCTTGTTTGATCAGCTCAGCTGGTATGCCATCAGCTCCAGGGGCTTTATTTGATTTTAGCTGTCTAATGGCTTTTAGTGTTTCCTCAATGCTTGGTGGCGGCAGCATTTGGTCCTGGTCTTGCATTGGTGGAGCCTCCAATTCTTCTGTGAGCTGACCATTTAGCAATTCATTAAAGTGCACTTCCCATCGCTCCAGAATGCCTTCAGGATCGGTGATCAGATTACCCTCTTTATCCTTGCAGTAAGTGCAGCGTGGTGTGTACCGCGTCATACTGCGGATTATTTGGTAGAACTTCCGCGCCCGGTGCGGACCTCGCTCTCTACTTTTCTCTATTTCACAGGCATGGTTTTTTTTCCAGGCACTTTTCTTTTGTCTGTGAAGTCTTTTTTCAGTTCTTCTGAGCTCTTTGTATTTCTCCTCGGGCACCCGCGTCCTATGAGACTGCTGCATTGCCCGGTATGCAGCATTCTTACGTTCAGTCGCTAGTTTGCACTGATCATCAAACCAGTCGTTCCGATCTCTATGACTACTGCCTAAGATGGAGTTGGCAGTACTAATGACAGTATTCTTAAGGCGTGTCCATTTCTCTTCTACGCGCGGCATTCTGGCCCCAGGACTTACTCTCCCTCCGTCGAGCTCTTCGAGGGCGAGTCTTAACGCATGACCAAAGGTGTTGCTGGTGTTCTCATTGCGTAAGGCAGCCGTGTTGATTCGAACCTGATCCGTGGATGCAATACGTCTCCGTAAGGCAATCCGCGCTCGGAAAACTGTACCAACAAGATAGTGATCCGAGTCGACGTTGGCACCTCGGTACGTTCGTACCGTCATCAGGCACGAAGAGTGGCGGCGATCTATCAACACGTGGTCAATTTGGTTGCGAGTGGCTCCATCAGGTGATACCCAGGTGGCCTTGTGGATATCTTTACGCGGAAACCTGGTACTCGCAACGACCAAGTTTTTCGATGCTGCCAGTTCGATGACTCGTAGTCCATTGTCATTAGTGTTCTCATGCAAACTATGGGAACCTGCGTAGTGCCTGAAAACCGGCTCCCGAACTATTTTCGCATTCAAATCCCCAAGAACGATTTTCACATCGTATCTTGGGCAGGCATTGAGGGCCCGTTCGACGTTCTCATAGTATTCTTCTTTTTCGTCGTCAGGGGACTCCTCTGTAGGTCCGTGAACGTTTATGAGGCTTATGTTTTTAAATTTGCCTCGGACGCGAAGAGTGCATAGCCTTTCATTTATTGCATTAAAGCCGATGATGGCAGGCTTCAGTTTTTGGCTGACTAGAAAGCCTACCCCGAGCACATGGTGTTTTGCGTGACAGCTGTAATAAATGTCATACTCTTTTCTTTGAAAAACACCACTCCCCGTCCATCTTATTTCTTGTAATGCTGTTATGTCAGCCTTATATTCGGACAGGGCATCGGCTAGTTGCTGTGCAGCTCGAGCTCTGTATAGTGAGCGTATGTTCCATGAAAAAATCCTTAAATCGTTTAGCCGTTTTCGTTTCCGTGGTCGTCGTCGTGTATCCGGTCCATATCCGAGGCTTGCCAAATTTGCCATAATAATTCATTTTTACGGGCCTGGTTATTAGCCTTGCGCCAACCTTTCTCAGGATGTCGCTGCATGCATTGGTTCACTACTTGGCGGGTGTCAAAGTAGCTATCCAGGGGTGTCACGTGGAGACTGCATGTCAACTTGGATTGAACAGGGACAAGGATCGTCCTGGCCTTCGCCGGGTTGAAGGCAATCAGAGACTTTGCCCTGTATGTTCGCACCCATCCCCCCATGGTTCAATTATGTATCGAACAAAATATCGGCCAAATGGCCGCCGCGACCTCGGCGGCACACCTCCTTCCGATGGTCCAAATTTTCGATGACGCTGAGGCATAATTGAGGTTCTGTGCCGTTAATGTGCCGAATTATCTCATCCTTTAGCTCTTGAATTGTTGCTGGCTTATCGACGTACACCTTTTCTTTCAAATAACCCCAAAGAAAGAAGTCCAACGGTGTCAAATCACATGATCTTGGCGGCCAATTGATATCGCCACCACGTGAGATAACATGGCCATTGAATTTGTCGCGCAAAAGACCCATTGTTTCGTTAGCTGTGTGGCAAGTGGCACCGTCCTGTTGAAACCACGTATCGTCCGCATCCATATCTTCCAATTCGGGCCATAAAAAGTTCGTTATCATCTCACGATAGCGAACACCATTCACAGTAACTGCCTGACCGACCTCATTTTGGAAAAAATACGCCCCGATGATGCCGCCAGCACATAAACCGCACGAAACAGTCACTCTGTGTGGGTGCATTGGTTTTTCGACAATCACTCTTGGATTATCATTCGCCCAAATGCGGCAATTCTGCTTATTGACGAATCCACTGAGGTGAAAAGGTGCCTCATCACTGAAGATGATTTTCTTCGAAAATTGATCATCCGCTGTTCCCATTTCTTGCCACCATTCTGATCATTGACGACGCTTGAAATGGTCAAGAGGCTTTAGTTCTTGAGTCAATTGCACCTTGTAAGCGTGTAAATGCAATTCTTTATGCATAATATTCATCAACGACGAGCGTGAGAGGTGCAATTGTTGGGCCCGACGACGAGTTGAGGTGGACAGCTCTTCAGCCACACTATCGCGACCAGCAGCAATATTTTCTGCAGTACGAGCTGTACGAGCATGCACCGGTTTTTTCACATCTCCTACAGACCCGGTTTGCTCAAATTTTTGCACGATTTTTCCGATTGTACGAACATTTGGACGATTAAATTGACCGAAAAAATCACGAAGTGCACGATATGCATTTTGATTTGAACGCCCATTTTCATAATAAGCCTGAATAACTTTAACGCGTTGCTTGATTGTGTATCTTTCCATGGTTCAAATTGAGTTAGTCTGAAATTGAGAAATGTCAAATGAAATGCAGAAAAAATCTTGACGTTTAGGTGTGGTTCACATCCAACATCGGCCCTTAAAATTCAACCACCCTTTACATTCAATCGCGAAGGACTATATGAATTGGCAGTGTGCAAGGTTTGTGTACTCTGACTAGAAAACGATTTGTTGTGTTAACCATCTACAATTGACTTATAAGGTAAACCAATAATTACTCATTGGACAACGAATTTCCTGAACAAATCATCATCATCATCGGCACTACAACCAGGAACAAATACTTGACGATAAAAATGCAGCCACCAAGTTCAGCTAAGCAATGTTTGTGGAAATGTCTGTAGAACAAGAGTAGGGAGGTTACGTTCCGGATTTATTTTAGTGACTTATTCAATTTGAGTTTCCTGACTTTTTTAATGCAAACGCGGACAAATGTCTTAGCACTTTGCGACCGGAAGGTCAGAGTGAGTCTGGGGAAAGAAGGCATCGATGAATATGTCCCAAAATGGAGTTCAACTCCAGTACTGCGCCACACGTGCTCGATAGGAAGCAAAAGCAACCACTGAAATTTATTGGAGATCTATTTGTAAGTCGATCAATTCCGACGTTAGAATATAGGCGCAACGTATCATGCCTGTCTTTTTCCTATAGGTATTATCATGGTCGTTGTTTAACTGAAATTGTTGAATGTGTTTCGCCTCTTCAGACATTTTCTCGCGATGCCCGTCAATCTGAGAATACACATCAGATCATGTTGGAAGTCAGCTTCATTATCATTATCGGCACTACAACCTCATTTAGCAAGTTTCTCCGCCGATCCCATTTTCGAGCCGATGTCATCCAGTTTGGCACTCCCAGGCTCCGGATGTCGAGGTCTGCCATGCTGTCGCCTTCCATACATCCTGCCACAAAGGACTTTCCGTGCAGGCTCCTCTTCGCTCATTCGAGCTAGGTGTCCCGTCCACCGGAGTCTACCTAGCTTAATTTTTCTTACAACATTAGCTTCAAGGTAGATTGCGTACAACTCATGGTTGTAGTGTCACCGGAATCGTCCTCCCTCACATACGGGGCAAACAATTCTCCTTAATTCTCCTTCCTCTCAAACACAGCTATGAGTTGAGAGTGTCTTTTATTGAGCACACAGGTCTCGGATCCATACATGAGTACTGATAAGACCATGGTCTTGTACAGTAGTAGCTTGGATGTTCTGGATAAATTTCGGAATCTAAAGAGCATTGATAGACCATAGTAGGGTTCGTTGGATTTGATCAACAGTTCGCGTATTTCTTCTTCCATGTTGTTATCGGCTGCTATTATTGATCCAACGTAGTTAAAGGATTGCACTATTTCAAATTCCTGCTTCGCTACTCTGATAGTTTGACCAACGTTAGGGCTTCTCATGCATCATGTGCTTTGTTTTTCTCTCATTAATGTGCAGTCCCAGTTTTTGTGCCGCCTACTCGATCTGGGTGAAGGAGTCCTGCGCAGCCGAATCGGGTCTACCGATAATGTCGATGTCATCTGCGTAGGCCGGTATCTGGCTGGACTTGGTGACAAAAGTCCCTGTAGTTGTAACCCCAGAGTCACGGATTGCTTTCCCCAACGCCAGATTGAAGAGGAGGCAGGCCAGACCGTCCCTTTGTCGGAGTCCATTAAATATGTTTATTGGTTTGGACAGCAATCCCGCAATTTTTACTTGACTAGTTACGTTGGTCATGGTCAACCTACAAAGTCGTTTCAATTTGTTTGGAATGCCGAATTCTCTCATGGCAATATATAGTTCTACCCTGGCTATGGTGTCGTAAGCGGCCTTAAAGTCTATGAATAGATGATATAATGGAATCTGAAATTCCAGACATTTTTCCATGGCTGCCTAAGGGCACAAGTAGACAGTCATTCTTTAGCCGGACCACACGAATATGGAATGGTCTACCTGATCATGCGTGTCCTCGTCGTTGTAATGTTCAAGCATTTATGACCAATATACATTGAAACTTCTGTTTATTATCCGTTTTCTCTCTGTCTGCCCGCACTGTACTTCAACATTTAAGGGCACTCCAAAGTCCCCCTTTGTGAGTGCGTTAGTGTAAAAAAAATTGGTCTTGAATGCGCGGATGTTATAATGACGTGGAAACACATGATCAGGCGGAACACTCCTTCGTGTGCTTCGGCTAAGGAATGATTGTGTGTGATATTTGTACGCTGAAAGTTAACTTTCAACGTGAACTGTTGCGCACTTTCTAAATAGAGAGGTGAAAGCCACGCTCGTGATAATATGATGCGTCTGACAGAATTGAAAGATTTACGCTTGGAGTATTCAATTGAGGAAAGGTGGAATATCACCGCACTCTGTTCAGCAACGGTCGTGATAATAATGATGTTCATAAGCCTCTGAAGGAATTGGAGACTTACGCTGGAGTCCACAATGAGT
Source organism: Microdon myrmicae (assembly GCA_963931805.1). Classification (NCBI taxonomy): domain Eukaryota; kingdom Metazoa; phylum Arthropoda; class Insecta; order Diptera; family Syrphidae; genus Microdon; species Microdon myrmicae. The sequence continues at coordinate 48,473,831 of OZ007496.1, read as the reverse complement.
TTCGTTGCTCTTCTTTGTACACTATCGAGTACATGTATTTCTTTCGATGCCTTTGATGAAATAAAGGAATTGAATACCAGTTTAAGTTTGAAATTGTAGTCAAGTTGAATGAAGTGGCATATTTCTTAAGAAGCCCCAAAATATTTGGCTTCACAGCTTTGAATAAATGGTGGTTCCAACTCAGACTCGATTTAATCCAAGTGCCAAGGATTGATCATCATCATCATCGGCACTACAACCGGGAACTGGTCTTGGCCTTATTTAGCAAGTCCTGAGGCTTGTTAAATTTTCCATAATGATTTATTTTTTCTGGGCAAGGTCATTAGTCTTGCGCCAGAGGCACCCCGACGGGGAATCGAACCCCGGTCTCCCGGGTGACAGGCGGGTATACCAAGGATTGATAGATCCTTTTAAACACAAAAACTTAAATTTTGGATTGGAGCAGATATCATATCATGACAGAAACTGATAAGTAGTGCATTCTTTTGTGCACCTATAACTACTTTTGATACGTCTGTTCAAATATGAGAATTTAATTCCATCATCGTAGCTAGATATATCCTAAACAGTTCGCCGCAGACAGAATTTCATTGTTGTGAGGTTCAAGTGTAAAGAGTTCTTGGCTTTAATGATAGGGCGTCATTCATACACAATGGTCTTACAACGGAAATCCTCATTGATGATAGACGGTAGTACTGGGCGTGGGACACGAAAGAAATCCTCTTTGATAATAGAAGGTGGTATTAAGCGTTGGAGGCAAGAGAAATCCTCTTTGATGATAGAAGGTCTTTCCTTCCTTTTTTTTTTGTTTCGGTAAGAAGGTGGAAATCTTCAAAAGATACCTCTGAACGGTTCCAGAGTCATGTCGGATTTTTACCGACTATAACCACCCCCCGCCAGACACATATTCCCGTTGAACTTCGCGGAACTTTCTTTTAGATATTCCATGGCGGGGCGGCACGTTGTTTACCTGTTACCCCGCTCGTCGCAACGGAACTGCTGCATCATGTCACATAAAATATCATTTGCTAGGGACTATGCTTGTTTGGAACTTAGCATGTATTCTATTACTCCTGTCGGAGTAACTTTCGGTCTCATATTTCTCTCCAAAATCGTTCGTATATTCTCGAAACTCACGCACTCTGTGAGTACGTGTTCCGCGTTTTCCATTATGCCTTCGCAATACAAGCAGCATGGGTGATTCACATGCTTATATTTGTGCAAGTATTCCCGAAATCATCCATGTCCTGATATCAACTAAGTCAAGTGGTAGCTTAGCTCGACATGCTTTCTTTTCACCCATGTTTGTATATCAAGTATCACGGTGTAAGTGCATCTTCCTTTGGTAGAAGAATCCCAACTTCGTTGCCATTCTCTTAGGCTTGAAAGCTCTAATTGTGACCGCGTTCTCCGACGATTCTCTTGGGAGACCTCATGCAATGTAGCGTTTTCTTTAGCTGCAATGTCAAGCGGTGTCCTGCCGGCCAAAACATATATGGCATCTTCGGATACCGTTCGGAAAGCACAGCATACTCTTAATGATGCCAGTCTATGTAGTGTGTTCACTCCCCCCATGTACGACTTATACTGTGCGGCTGCTGACCATATGTGAGATGCATACATTATAGTGCAGGTATTGACACTGGTTATCAGTTTCCTTATGTGGGGTCAAGGTTCACCAACATTGGGTAGCAGTCTCGCCACAACTTTGCATACTCTTGCCGTTTTTTCACTGGTTTTCCTCAAGTGATCCTTGAAGGTTGTCGAGTATAACACCAAGATATTTAATATAAGGACTGAATCTGATTGTCTTTTTATTTCAAAATCAAGGTGTTCAACTTTATTGCCCTGCTTATTAAAACTGCCTCCGCCTTATTTCTAGCTTGTTTCATTTCGGCCATATCTAGCCAGGATTTAATGGTTTGGATTGCTTGCGAACAAATATTCTCCAGGTCATCTAGATGTTTAACTACGGCCACTATTGCCAAATCATCTGCGTACCCAATGATTCTAACCCATTCTGGGACATTGACCCTGAGTACAGCATCATACATGATATTGTGGCGTTCCTAACAGATACACACACAATATGCAAGCAAATAGTGAAGAACACCGAAAGTAAATTCGAACAAGCAAAAGCATCAGAGCCGTATACCATAGCGATGACATAACAATTCCACATCAGTGGAACTTGAGTTTAGAAATCGAATTCGTACACGCGGCAGTGGCCTGATGTGTTAAGCATTGGTGTTAAATTTTTAGTGATTCTAACCGTTATAACGTCAGATCGAATCACACGTTCTTCACCATCGTCGCAAGCGCCATACTATTCCATAACAGCGGACCTAATACAGATCCCTGAGGTACACCCGCTGATATTTTATATTCCTGCGGCCCCTCATCTGTGTCATAGAGCAGTCTTCTGTCCGAGAGATTGTTTGCTAGTATACGCACCCGGTAGGGTGAGACTTGTATATCCTCCAACGCTTCTAGAATCCGATTCCAGATCACCGAGTTAAATGCATTTTCAACGTCTAGTGTCCCCACTGTGCAATATTTGTTCGTATCTCCTAGCCATGGTGCTCCAGCTATCGCATAGCGAGCGATGTCGCACACCACAAACAGTGCCTTACTGGTTGATCTATCTTTCCGGAACCCATACTGCCATTCAGAGAGCCCCGATGTCACATCAGTGAATTGTTCCAGACGAGTGACAATTACTCGCTCAACCAGAGTTCTTGTTGTTTCCAGCACGCATAACGGGCGGTAGGACGACGGCGCTTCTGGATTCTGGGCTGGTTTTGGTATAAGCACAAGCCGCTGTTTTTCCATCCTTGAGGAAAGTGTCCTGTTTGGTGGCAGATCGTGAGGAGACTTTTTGTCTTTTCTGTTAAAGAAACTTCACTACAGCGCTAGGAATACCATCCAGTCCCGAGGTATTGTTTCTTTTTTTAACCCTTGCAGACAAGAGCACCTCTTCGGTTGTCACGGGAGGTATTTCTCTTTCAGTGATGTTCCATTCCTCTTGGGCTCTCAACACCTCATCACACTGCGGGAAAAGGAGAGCAACGATTCTGGACTGTCACCTTTACTTTTTTGCATTTGACTACTATTGTTATGTAGTGTTTACAGGATAGCCACTGTAGGCTATAGAAGCATCACATTCGGGAGTTAGACTTTTCCAGTCTGTCTGTTCGCATCGGCCTCTGCGCCAAACTGTTCGATTTGGTCTTCCAGTATGTAATCGAGCAGTTCCGCTCGAGGCCCTTCTCTTTCCACCCTTTTTTCTGGGCTTCCTTCCCCAATTTACCAGTGATGAATTCCCTGTGTGGTAATATTTCGTACATCACGGCTTGGTGGTCACTATGGGTGTAGGTGTCCAAAACTCGCCACTCCATACTTTTTGTCAATATGGAGCTGACAAATGTGATGTCGATTTTGGACCGGCCTCTCTCGTTTATGGAGTTGCCATCAGCACCATCATTAAGTAACACCACATCTAAGACTGCGAAGGCTTCAAGTAGTGCCTGGCCTCTACTGTTGGTCCTTGTGCTTCCCCATTCTACTGCCCAAGGGTTGAAATCTCCAGCAACTATGAGGGGGCTCTTATCTCTGGATTCTTGTGTTACCCTGTCGAAAAAGCATTTGAATTCTTCTATTTCCCACCCTGGTGGTGCGTAACAACAGTAGAAATGAATTCCTCTGATCTTAGCATAGGCAATTCCTTCCTGCCGCTGAACACTCCTGTGTTCTATGGGGGAATTTCCAGTTGTCCAGATGACCCTGTTCCGCTGCTGTCTTCTTCCCATGTAATTGTACCAGTGCCAGGCATCCAAAACTGCACTACACGTGCTCGACAGACAAACGAGCAGTGAAACTTATTGGGGGCCCAGCCGTAAGTCGATCGTTTCCGTCGTTAGAACACAGGCGCAACGTATCATGTCTATCTCTTTTCTATAGGTATTACCACGGTCGTTGCTCAACTGAACTTGCTGAATGTGTTTCGCCCCCTTTAGACACTTTCCCGCGATACCCGTCAATCTGTGAATGCGCATCAGTTCACGTTGAAAGTGGACTTTAGGCGCAGAAATAAACATAGAGAGTCATTCTTTAGCCGAACCACACGAATGTGGAATGTTCTGCCTGATCATGTGTTTCCTGGCCGTTGTGATGTCCAGACCTTCAAGACCAATATCCATCGACATCTCCTTTCCTTATCCACTTCCTCTCCATCCGCTCGCACTGCGCTCTGACATTTAAGGGTACTTCAAAATCCCCTATTGTGCGCGTGTTAGTGTAAAAAAAAAAAAAAAAATCGGTACTGCTCATTGATGAGTACCACGTCGGCACCATACGAGGGTTGTCTTTTATATTTCGGGATTAGAGAACAAAAACAAATATTGATCATCGGAAATCACTTTATTGTTTTTCAAAATATTCCCCATGAAGATCTATACACTTTTGCATGCGTGTGAACCAATTGTCGAAGCACTTTTGCCACTCTGATTGAGGTATCTCCAACACATGCATTCTGAATGCAGCAACCGCTTCTTCAGGTGTCGAAAAACGTTGACCTCTCAGTTTGTTTTTTACGTACGGGAATAAAAAGAAGTCATTCGGTGCCAAGTCGAATCGATGTTTTGGGTGCTCAAAAATGCAGTTGTCGCAGCCGATGTGTGAGAGCTCGCATTGTCGTGGTGAAGAGTGATCCGTCTTCGGCGGTTGGTTTTCCTGATTTCTTGGAAGACAACTGGCAAACAAATGGTTGTGTACCACTCAGAATTGACTGTTCTGCGTTGTTCTAGTGGTGCTAGTTTTCCGAAAAAACAGGCGACCATTTGCTTGGAAGTGCTTCGTGCGCGAACAACTTTTGTTGGATTTGGCTCATCTTGAAACACCCAGATAGTCGACTGCTGTTTTTACTTTCGGGCTTATACGCGTAAATCCACGATTCATCACCTGTCACGATGTCATAGACGTGTTTTGAAGCACCGCGACCGTATTTTTTGAGCATTTCTTTCGACCAATTGACACGAGCCTTTTTTTTGACAAATTGTGTGATCCAACGCGAACAAATTTTTTTGTCAGTCAAATGTTTATGCAATATTGAATGTATGCTGGTCCCACTAACGCCTAAGGTTGTCTCAATCTCACGATAGGTCGCATGACGATCTTCCAATATCAGTTCGCGCACAGCATCAATGGTTTTCGGAACAACAACTGATTTTGGACGACCTTCACGAACTTCATCTTGGAGTGAACTACGACCACGATTGAATTCACCATACCATCGATAAACACTGGTCCTTGATGGAGCTTTATCGCCAAAAATTGAATTAAGTTCATCCATGCACTGTTGCTGAGTTAATCCACGCCGAAAGTTGTAAAAAATAATCGCACGAAAATGTTGACGATTTAATTCCATTTTTGGGCCGAGATGAATCTTTTAAGTTACTGTAAATAACACAAATAGCGCTCGTATGTCAAAACGTTCTGAGTGCGTATAACCTCAAAAATGTCCGCTTTACGACAGAGCTGTCAATTGCCGGATTGGAACGCCAGGGTTGCCAAATCCCGAAACATAAGAGGCAACCCTCGTATTCCTTAACCGTTTGGGAAAGGAGATCTTCTGCGGCTCCACAATGGTTTAAGTTAATTTGAAGGCACTTGAACCTGTCCATTTTTATTCAGAAGATTGGACAACGCGTTTTTAAATGCTCGGCATTGGTAACTCCCTGTTGAGTCGTGATTACCGCCTTCGCACCCTGATTCGCAGAACATGCATTTGGGTTGTACATTACAGATCATCGCTTTGCGGCCTTTTCCACCGCATTTCAAACAGTTTTCCGAACGATCTTCTTCGGATTTACAGGATTTCGTCACATGCCCTATTGCCAACATCTGAAACATAGTGTGGGGGTGATGTGTTCTTGTAGTCTGCATCTCAGCCATCCGACCCGTAGGAAACCTGTAGCCAGCAACATGCTAGCGTTTTCTCTTTGTAAGCGGATCATGTCAAACTGTGTGCCTGATGATACAAGGTGTATTGGGGGTTTGAGGCTTTTAATTCCTCTTAGTTGCATATTCTCTCTTGACATATTTTGTTGAAGCCAAAGTCTAAGGAGTTAACCATCCACTGGTGCTTGTGAACAATGTTTGATGGGGTTGATCTAGCAAGCTCAAAGGAGTGAGAATATTTCAATGTGATATCTGAATTGGATTTTTGATGATGGACAAGAGATCATCGATGCGAATAATAAATAGTGCGGGAGACATAGCGGAACCCAGAGGAATATCAGCATTAATATTTAAATAAAAAGCGCAATTCTTCCAAATATTACATATTGTTATTAGTATTAGTAAGAAAATCTGTTTACATTGGTAGGCGACTCAAGTGCTTATTTAGTTTGGATAAAGATAGCTTGGGCGATATATTTGACGTGGAAAATATGTAAACAATGTTATGAACGCCTGTAGAAATGACCGCGACTTTTCTATACTCCTTCCCTCTGGTTATCCTCATTGTGGTAGTATTTGCTTTTGGTTTATCTATATATATCTTTTGCGTTTCTTTTGATTTATGTTACCAGCTCACCTACTTCTAGAAGCAAACAACCATTCAAAGTAACATATTCTTTCCTCGAAACTCTTCAAATCGGGTATTTTGAAACATTTTACCGACACCTAAGTAAACTGTGAACTTCCGCGATACACATTGTCTCATTCATATAAACAAGTCAGGCATTGATATAAATGTTTTCTCAAGGCGATCTTGAAGTTCTAACCCAACGCCCGCATATTGTGTCTTGGAAACAACGAATAAGCGCTACGTTTCCTATTATTTTAATGTGAGGTACAAATAATTAGTTTAAATTGTACACCATTTCCTAGTGAAGAACAAAGCTTCCTTATCAGAAGTATGTGTATTATCTCTCTTCAAAGCTTAGTGAAGAATGTACAATTTATACGAAAAGGTAGAGCAATGTTAAATGCTGATATGAGGAGCACAAGAAACGTGTCTGCTGTAGCTATTCTTACGTTGAGTTCATTATTAGCATTAAAATTAAGCTTCCGTAAGATAAGTTAATACACGGATACTTGTTATAGGGAATGTTGATACTAACAGATTGTTAATATTTGGAACGATTTCTTTGTGAGGGTCTGCGCTATTCTTATTGTCCAAATAGAAATGGATATTAGTTATTGATAAACAGTAATCGGTAAGACACCGAGTGGTAACAAATTATAAATACTAGCGCTAATTGTCTCCGTGACATTTGCCTAAAGAAACAATCTCATTCATTGCGTTAGTTACTTTGATATCGTACGATTACGCCTACAGACTGGAAGAAATGAAATGTCAGGTAGAATCTGCCGTATGTATTGTTAATTGTTTGATTGAATTCGAATCTTTTTGAAAGTTGTCGCTCGATTCGCGGTTGAAGAAATAGAGATGTGGCAAAACTTTTTGGAAACATAACAACGCTATAGTCAATGACGGGGTTGGGGTCACATGCACAAGTGTTGTGAGTGTTCAGTCATAATTTGGGTGCGATCGAAGCAATATATGTTTGTTAGATTGTGGCGACTCCAACGGATTACCCACACCCAATTATAACGATACCATCAAGAGAGGAAAATAAAAAAAACAAAAAATCATCAACGCCGTATTCTAGAACATTAGAGTAGCAGTCACAACTTATATGGCGAATTGAAACATCCTCGCACACATGTGGCTGTGGTCTGATGTGTCAATGTCTTGGTTTTAACCTTTTTGTAACGTGGGCTTGTAGCAGTTCTACGAACCATAAAATTCACTACAGGTTGAGGTATCCTTTCCGGCAAGGAATTTTACTTATCTTTTTCAGCACACGTGCCCACAGACACGTGTCCCAATAGTCAGTAACCTTACCTGAGGCAGGAAAGCATCGCAGCTAAGCAAATGCGCCATGCAGGAAAGCGTCGCATGAATATCACTCACCCATCCTACGCATCAACGCGATGTTTCCCCTGAAATACCATTGTCGGTAAATAAACCGAACAACGGATGCATACTCTGGTAGCTATTAGCAATTAGCACCTAAATCCCTTGCATGACCCTAACGCAAAAGGCACACATGTGCAAACAGGGTGTGGGGCTTTTCAGGGCCCGAGGAGCCACGCATCGCTCGATCCCCACCATTCCCAGCATTGCGACTTACCTGGAAGTCGAATCTTCAGCAAGGTAATACAACCTTGCTACGGCCTTAACCGCTAACCAAATTACTGGAATTAATTCAGTTATCCCAAAGGATAACTGACATAAATACCTTTTAGGCAGCTTACCTTTCTTTGGGGGGTTTTTCCAAACCCCTTTCTCTACGATCCATACCTGAAAACATTAAGTCCACGGCAAGGATTATCACCTAGCCGTGGCATCGAAAATTTCACCCTCGGGCATGCATTGCACCCTGTGCATCACGCCCCTATTATCTTATGCCATGGAAACAAAATCAACACGAAGTTCCAAATTTACTCGTTTTTGTTTGTCCATGTCACCCCTAAGAGTGCGGCTACCAGGTCTCACCAGTTTGCCACCGTCGACAAGGTTTCAGCTGACGCAAAGCAAACATTCCCCGCATTTTCAGCAATAGCTGGTTTTCTATTATCGGTTTCCACCGATCATGGACCGCAAACAAGCAACGAATTGGATGTGGCCATCAAGTGTTTACTTTTAACAACTGGCAATGGCTGCACCCTATATTCGTTTGCAATACCTAAACATCGCATTCATATCTGCCGGATTGTTTATGGTATACCAATTCCCTATTAACGGCCGCCAACCGTCAGCGGACCTGGGAAATTGCATGTCCATCAACCAAATGTTGATTTATGGCCTCTCCTAGGGTGACCAGATCTTCGGTTTGTTTTGTTTTTACACCAGAAGGTTCGGTTGCCGACAAGCATTACACAATCAATTGTGTACACAGCCGCAGGCCCATGCAATGTTTGCATACCCATTACCAGGAGATGCAATTACGACGCTCGCATCCATCCTCGTTCACCGGACGATCGTATGCGACGCATACACATACATGCGAAATGTATGCCATATTTCCCGGTCCAATCACGATTAACTGCCTCGAGTTGATCGTGTAGCTCCTCCCCTTTTATGGTTTTTCTTTGCGATGTCATTCTGATGGTGGCGAATGGAGGCCAGTCAGATTACATCATTTGAAGTGCGTACAGGCCTTATGAATCTGGAGTCCCGATTCGCGTTACCGTGGTTGAGTTATTTGTCCCATCAGTTAACGAATTGTTGAAGCAAGATTAATTATCAAGTGTTAATAAGTTCGCGTTAGTATATGATAACATTCATATTGTAAGCATCATAGCGTTGTACTACAAGTATAGTCACCATCAGTTAACGAATTGTTGAAGCAAGATTAATTATCAAGTGTTAATAAGTTCGTTTTAGTATATGATAACATTCATATTGTAAGCATCATAACGTTGTGCTACAAGTATAGTCACCATCAGTTAACGAATTGTTGAAGCAAGATTAATTATCAAGAGTTAATAAAGGATAAACAGAAAAACAACTCCATCGTTTTATTTGACGGAAGTTGGTGATCGTGTGTTATTTTTGTGTCACCGGGTGAGCAGCCATAGTGAACGATTTCGTCGGACAACGTCGGGGTGTTTAGTTAACCAGTGTCATACGTTGACGCACTTACAATCACCCCCTACAAGGGCATATCGTTTCGCTGCTGTCCAATAGTCATGCAATCATAAACATCATAACGTAGATCGCTCCCTAGATGTTTATGGTTCGAAAATCCTAACAAAGGAACTATACCAATCCCACGGTTCCTTTTATTACCCACCTGAAACGCACAAGAACATTGTTAGCTTAAGCCAGATGGCTAACCTAAACATATCCCACGGAAAGATCGGAGAATAAGCGGCGGCATCCGATCTTTAAACAAAAGGAACAAGATTCCGATAACCAACAGCTAATGGTGTTGATGATTATGAGGTAAGATTTCTCCTTTTCAGATCCTATGGGAAATTCTCCTTTTGAGATGCTATGGGCAATTTTATGTTGTTAATAGATACTATGGGAAAGTCTGTTAGCAGATATGATGGGAAGTTCTGTGCAGAAATGCGCTGGGAAGATTTCCCTTGCCGATGGGGAATTGGAATTTAGTGGAGAAAAGATAGTCGAACTGCGAGGATCTCTAACGAAGAGATTCTAAGAAAGATAGTCGAGCAGCGTAGTCAAGGAGAGATAGTCGTTTTAGAGAAGTCTTTATCGAACATCAGGATAGCGAACCCCACCGAGGAGGTCAAACCACGAGTCAATTACGCTAGTAGAAATAACGCGCAGTAAAATTACGAGTCCTTACAACTTTTGAAAGTCGTTCGAGTTCCACGAAAGTACGCACAAGTTTAGTGTCGCCATTTGATTGAATAGTGGAAGACATTAGGAGTGCTAAGAACCTAGTCGAGTTATAGTAACAACTGATCGAACCAAACAGAAATGATCGAAAAGGTGTCCTCGGTGCTTAAGAGTGCGAAAGAACATAGTGGAGTCATTGTAGCAACGTTAAGAACCAAACATTATAATTTGATTATCAGCAATAAAATAAAAGGGACGTGATCAATAAATAAAAGAAATTTGGGTTTCATTTGTGACGGTGTTCGTGTACCAAGTTGTTTTCTTGTACATAAACAGTGTTCGGCGGAACACTCCAGAGACCTACGGCACTTGGACAACATACAAATCCGCTATAGCGACAATCCACGACAACTACCGCCAATGTGGTGACCCCGACGTGATCTGTACGACATAACACGCACTCCCATATACACACACAGAACTTTACCGCTTACAATCACATGACTTCTACGCAGAGCACCGGCTCACTCGCCTGCTCTGACATTCTCTCGCTCGCTCTTCGCTCAGTCATTCACATCTCACAGTTGATCGTAACGAAAGTTACTGTGAAGGGAGTGAAGTGGCGTTTCTAGCAGATACACACACGACTAGTGAAGAACAACACCACCAAAAGCACATCCATTAAAGCCGTATACCATACCAATAATATACCATTGCCACATTAGTCGAATGTATTTGAGTTTAGAAATCGAATTCACATACGCGGCAGTGGCCTGATGGGTTGAGCTTTGGGTTCTATATTTTAGTGATTCTAACCGTGATAGCGTCGGTTCGAATCACTCGTTCATCAATATCGTCGCAAACGCTATAAGCTCTAATCACGTCCTTCACCACTATCGCAAAACATTTTTTTTTTTAGACAAACGCGCGCACCAAATAGAAATATCCTATTTAATCGAGCAACGAATGAACATCAACTTTTTTTATGATATTTTGGAAAATTAAAACTAGATAGTCGACTGTGAAACGAGCAATCGTTTTCAATTGTATGTGGAGGCTTCGCGAAAATCTAGAGTATGTGGAAGACGATGAGAGAAAAAGACGCTGCGAAACCCATCTCAACCTGCGCTGTTCACACAATATTGTAAGAGTTGCTTTAAACTTGTGAGTTGGCTGCGACAGACCATGATCATGTTATATATGTCGTTATAAACTTTGAGTGCACTGTATTCATGGTGTAATAAAGTCACCCAAGAAACTGTTGTAGTCATAAGGTCTTGACCGTCGTAAAATCCTGAGTGGAATATATCCGCAATATGATAGAGGTAGCCACATGCAGATGAGCGCTATGTCATTTCATTTTTGGCAACATTTTTTGTTGACATTTTATATTCTTAGCTTATAAATGGCAGGCTAGTCAAAATATGCCTAAATTCTAGCTTAATTATCTTATATTACGATGGTGAATCTAATATAAACGGTAATTTCTTTATATACATTTATTGACTAATGTTACACACTGACTGTACACCAACATTTTTCAATATACTCTCCTGCGTGATCTACATACCTTCGGAAGCTTTAATATCCCTTGTTTGTAGAAAGATTTAGAGCGAATTGTTAGCCAATTGCGCACGTGCTCCTCGACTTCTTCATTACTTTCGAAAAAATGTTCTCCTAGTGAATCCTTCAAGGGTGTGAACAAAAAATTGTTACAGGGAAACAAGTCTGGGCTATAAGGAGGGTGTTCGAGGATTTCCTAGCCCATTTCTTCCAATGTGTCTCTGACCAGTTTTTTATTTACGGTCAATAACCTCTGAACTCATCGAGCAGTAATTTGGCAAATAAAATCATCAGTGATAATGGATTGAACACTTCCTTAGCTGATACCCACTTCTGATGAGATTTCGCCAACAATTACACAAAACAAGAAAAAAAATGTACAAGAGTAAAATATGTCTTGGCTCTAAAAAGATAACTCAGTTTTCAAGAGGCGGGCATTGCGATGTTTGACAAGTGTTCATGTCACGATACATTTCCACAGACCGTGACACCAATGAATTTCATGCTTTCCCCAGATTCGAGAGCTTGGCGATTTATCATCAGCCGTGGAACCGATGATCCACCTTTCTTTATGAATGGTGTATATTGTGCCTTCGTTGGATTAAAGTCGATGAAATTGGCCCTTACCCACTGCGGGTCCTTATCCAGATCCCGACCCAGAGAGTCGATCTGGTTACATCGGCCGATCACTCGAAAAAGAGGAAACAAGCGTCCTGAAGTATTTCGAACAGGTACACACACAATACACAAACAAATAGTTAAGATCACCGAAACAAAATCGAATAAGAAAAAGCATCAGCCGTATACCAAGCAATAACACCAATTCGACATCTGTTGGATGTACTTGAGTTTAGAAATCGCATTCGTACACGCGCAGTGGCCTGATGTGTTCAGCATTGGTTCAATTTTTACTGATTCTCTCCACCATTGCGCCGGTTCAAATCACAGGTTCTTCACTACCGTCGTAAACGCTATAGTACTATCATCCGCGAAATTGAACACTTTGTTATCCATTGACTCCAACAAATCACGTATGTGAAGCAAAAACAAGGTTGGAGCCAAAATAGAACCTTGAGGCACCCGGAATTAACAGGATACAGATCCGAAGACTCGCCGTATATAACAACCGGGAAGCAGAATGTTTCAGTCGCAAAGCTGCTGTGAAAGTCCGTATGAACGAAGCTTGCACAGTAGAGCTCCGAGCCAGACCCGGTCAAAGGCCCTGGAGATATACCATGCCTTTCAATCGCAGATGTCCATATATCGGCTATAAGGGTGAAAAGGTTTTCCGGTGACCGCCTGCCACGAAATCTGTATTGACGATCATTCAGAAGTCCGTTGGACTCCAAGTACTTAATTAACTCGGCGTTGATGACCTTTTCCATCACCTTAGATAACAGACAGTACTGCTATCGGCCGGTAACTTTGTGGGAGACACTTTTTCCCCTTTTGGGGATTGGTTGAACTCGCGCGATTTTCCAGCAGGTAGGAAATGTTCCCCATGCATAAGATAAGCAAAAGAGCCTGGCAAGAATCTTTGATAGTTCTGGAGTACAGTTCTTAAGGACTATTGCTAGTATTCCGTCCGGGCCGGATGCCTTCCTATTGCCCAGTCCACGTAGAATGCGTTGAATGGGACGCGGGCAAAACTTCACATCCCTCATCGAAGACCGTACCGATGCGATCACAGGTGGTTCCAAAAGACCGACATCGAGGTTTAAATTCGCGGAAAATAAATTCGCGAACACATTAGCTTTAGATTTTAAATATGTGACTAGTGCCCCCTTCACATCACAAACGCGGAAAAGAGGAGGAAGCGAAGTTATTGCTGATCATCATCATCATCATCATCATCATCATCATCGGCACTACAACCGGGATCCGGTCTTGGCCTTATTTAGCAAGTCGCGAGGCTTGTTAAATTTTCCATAATAATTTGTTTTTACGGGCAAGGTTATTAGCCTTGCGCCGAACAAGTTATTGCTGATAGCCCTTGCCATTTGCCAGAAGCTAGGTGAATCAGTGGGGCACTCGGGGAGTTTATTGGTCACCCTGTCGTTGTAGGTCTTTCTCGTGGTATCAATCGCCTGGTTGTACGCGTTTCCGATCCCAACAAAATTCGTTCTGTTGACTTCAGTGGGATGGGAGTGCCATTGCTTAAAAGCTCTATTTATTGCCGCTGTAAGTTTCTCGCATTTTTTATCAAACCAAGGTATATAAGATGAAGTTCGTTTGATGGCATGGGGAATGTCAATCTCCATCCCGAAAATAATAATCTCTGTGACCGACTCCGCCAATGCGTTAACATCGGAGTTTCCAAAGCACATCTTCGACCACGGAAAGGATGCGAAGAGATCTCGCAAATCGTCGCAGTCAGCAGTCCCATAGTTCCACACATGGTGAAGCCGCTTAGGTCAGTTATTCGTTTGAAATGCAAGCGGTTGCGCGACCGACACCAAACAGTAATCTGAGTTTCCAAGTGGCGCTGCAATCTCCACGGTATAAATGCTCGACTCGGATGTCAAAAACAGATCCAGGGTGTTCGTATAATCAGTTATTATTCGGTACTCGGTTAGGTTCCTCCACGAGTTGTGTCAAATTGTGGCTAATAGCGAACATTTCCGCTAGCCTTCCGGCCGGTTCTGTTAGAATTTACCAACCAGCCGGAGCTGTGTACATTAAAATCGCCAAGGACGCCAATTTTAGAAGCCGGGTGGTTGATCTGTATTCAGTCGATGGTACGTGAAATATGTTCGCAAAATCGTTTTTTTTTTTTTTTTTTTTTTTTTGGCTCGTTGGTTTTCTAATTGGGTCAAGAATCTGGAGTTTCCGTGCAGGAATTTTCAAATAGTGAATACAAATTTATTCGAAGATAACTCCGAGTTTTCTTTTCTTTGTTTTGCGGTGAGGTTGTTTTTTTGATTTAATTTTAAATTCAAATTCAAGATTGTGCTGTACATCAGGAAACATTTTGTAAACCGATCGTCATTGAGGGGGCGGGAAAGACAACAAAGAAATTTAACAGAATTCCTCAGCACGACCTTCATCCACATGATGTCTGAGTTATTGGGCTCTAACGCCTCCACCCTTTGGAAAGCCTGATCGGACCGTGTGAAGATGCAGACTCCACCCTTAAAAGGGAATCTCGAATGTAAGTCGTATCCTGACGGACGAAGATATGTCGAATCAGTTGACGAATCGATCTGGGTCTCAGTTAGGGCAAAGATATCAGCTTTCGCTGTTTGCAAATATTGGTGGACGGCGTTTACATTCGTATTGGTGAAATCGATGCCCCTGATGTTACAAAATGCCGCCACCAGTCGGGCGTTGACAGAGCCTCGAGGGCGGGCCCGGTTATGCGATGACGAACCTCTAAAAGTTCGGTTATTCATCATGATATCTGCATGATGTACCCCCTCACATATTCCCCCCCGGAGATCCGAATGGGAGACTAATTTACCTCCGGAATTCTTTATATCAGAAGGTACCATCAAGACTTATCTCCGTGTCAGTCCGGGCCATCAGCCAAATATCCGAAACACCGGCGAAGATCGCCTCTCGACGATATCGCAGTATATACAGCGTGACGGGGTGGTATCTCACCTTGGGACCGACTACCACCTAAACCAACCTTTTCTCGAACCGGACCATCAGCCATGCTACGAAAAATGACCAGGGATTTATGTTAACCATTTCAGGGAGCCTTTAGCTTGATAAGGTGGTATTTCACCGGGCGACATTGCGTTAGGAACCCACCTACCACTCGGCCTTTAATGGCTTATTACGACAAGCCGGCCTAGCTGTGAGTATATTCTAACTCTCTGCTCACATGGCGGGAATTGGTAATTTAGCAATTGGTCACTTTGATGTCGTCCGTAATAAGCCATCTTTGTGATTTTTATTAATACATATTGTACTTCATTTCATTTGGAACGCCAGTGGATTTCCATGAGTCGAACACATTCCGCTGTTTGAGGTTCGAGGAAGTTTGGCCGAGCATGTTCGAATGAGTACGAGAAAATTAACGTGCTGCCATCCACAAACGGGGGTGTTGGGTTATGGCTAGTGTACAAGAGATGATGCATGGCGCAAGGCTAATAACCTTGCCCGTAATAATACCTTATTATGGAAAATGTAACAAGCCTCGAGACTCGCTAAATAAGGCCAAGACCGGATCCCGGTTGTGGTGCCGATGATGATGATGGCAAGAGATGATGAATAGAATGAATAACAATACGAAGCCAGGGGGAAATCCGCTGTTAATTGTGGAAGGTAGATTCGGTATCATCCAGAACTACTTGGGTTGATTCGCTAAAGAAATTCATTGGATCAGTATACCGTCAACTTCATAGCAAACCAATTTTTGGCAATACAGCTTGATGTCAAACTCTGTCGAACGCCTCAGACACATCCAGTGTCACAATTCTACCTTTTTTAGTAGTTCCACTTTTCGACACGGTACGTCGTTAAATATGAAAATCATATCTTACATCTTCTTCTACTTGTTCTTTCTAAGAAAGTTAGTTGAAAATTGATTTAATTGTTTTAACGGAGGCTTTTTTTCATCTATGTTGCATATATTTTGTATAAATAGTTTGAGTCTCCTCACATTTTTTTATTACTAATTTTTATAATGTGTGTGCACAAAAGATATTACTTGTTACTCCTAGATTTCAAAGCATAGTACGGACCTAATCATTTTCATAAATAATGTTTAAGTAGCAAGATAAAAGGAGCAGATAATTTCGAAATTCCTTCCTAAACCTGCCCAGCTAATGAAATCTTTCACTTCAATTTACCATTCTTTTTATTACAAAATAAATTGCTGATCGTTAAACTTAATGAAAATTAAAATTAAACTCCCACCAATCTGAGTGACCCACTTTCCGCATATCAACTTCACAGAGGTCAAATCTTGAACTAATATCAAAATTTCGACAAAATTAATGACACAACGTCTTCCGACCGGAAATTCTATAATCAATTCATTTAAGTTTTAGTTAAATGAAAAAAAAATTTATTAAGACCCTTCTTGTGAATTATTTGTCACATAGATTTACGAAAGATGATCAGATCGAATCTATTGGCTTTTGGGTCATTGAGATTTATTGAAAGGTTCGGCCGGAAACCGAAAAATAGAAATGCGATCATTGGAAACAAGTGGAGTGTAAACAAACTGTGTGAAATAAAATCTCACAAGTTGAAGGCAAAAGGTCAAACAGATCGTTTCTCTTAAGCTGCAGCTGAATTATGTGTTGTGGATAGTATTACAACTTGTAGGGAAACCCGGACTTAAATTACCCGGCAACTAATTTGTTTGAGTCAAGTGTATTGTGGTTCTAATTTGAGGAAACTATTTAGTTCTATTTCGCGTAGTTAAAGACTTTTCTGCAGTGGTTAAGGGTTTATCGTTTTTAAACGATACAAAATGACACGTACTAGTGTCGAATGGATAATTTTTGTTTTATTAGATGGTAACTCGTAATAAGTAACCCGTAGTTATATATGGTAACGATGGTAAAGGGGTGAATAAAATCCACCAAGTGTTTTCCACATAACTCACTCGTAATTTGAATGTTTTTATGTAATTTGGTTATACGTCTTCTTGAAGTTGGTATGTTTCGTGAACTTATGTGAATAGATTTCAACTTTCAATCATGTATTTGGAATATTGAATTTTTTGAACAGAGACGTTCCCAGCATAATTACCTTCTCAGATAAATCAGAATGAGATATGATGTGATATAATATCATATATCTTCGATTGTATATTTTTAGCAATGCAAATATATTTAGATTCCTAATTGTCCAAAAAATTTTAAGATGATTCCTCTTGTTGCGTAAAGTAATTAGTGTAATTATATCAAGTAATTTCGTTTTTTAATCGTGAAATGTTATGATGTTATCAGCTTTCGCCTAAAGCCTTTATATTTACCGTCCTCCTTGAATCTAAATTACTATTAGTGCTAAAATTTTGCATGTTTTGTATTCTTTACCCTTAATCTAATTATAATTTAAGGCGATCGTCCCAGTAGCCAGTAGGTAGTGAGCATCCATATTTGTTAGATTCCTTAATCACGTTTTTGATCCCCTTCTGCCGCCCCCCGTCAAGATTACCCAACAATCCCTTAAGACATCTGATTGCCGCTATGCCCTCTCAAAGCTTCGAAATAATCGGACCTACGACAACGTCCGCATTTATCTAGCTTATCTTCATGGTAAATCTGATGCAGTTTGCTATGAAGGCAAAACGAAAACGAGCGTTAAGATCTCCATTCAACAAGAAGGCCTCCCCACCGATTTCCCTAGCCTTCGTAACCTGTTCATAAAGTTCCACGAAAATTTTAATATTCCCCCTCTTAAAGTAACTAGAGACCTCTCGGCTCTCCGACAATACATCTGCTCGAAAATGGCATCCGGCTCACCACGCAGCGAACCCACTAATAATAAACTTTTTCGGCCCTAATCGGCTGCCCACCCCACTCTCCATGGGGTCTCCCAATTCTTGTCCCCTAACCATTTACTACCAGAATGTCAGAGGACTTCGCTCCAAAACACAATCGATCTTACACAATACCCACTCCTTTCCCTTTGATATATACGCCCTGACCGAAACCAACCTCATCCCCAGTATCAACAGCCTAGAACTGTTCCCCCCTCCCTAACAGTTTTTCGGGACGACGATGTCCATCATTCCTCGCCTGACACCCCGTGCCGAGGCGTGTTGCTCGCCGTCCAAAACGGACTAACATCTTCTCTTATCACCTTCTCCTCTTTACCCTACCTCGACTATGTCGCTATAAAAGTTGAACACCGCTCAAAGTCCTTGTATATCATTTGCTTCTACATCCCACCTTCGCAAGCTACCGAGGCATACGAACTCGCTATTGCTGCAATCGACTGCTTAACGGAACTGAGTTCTTCCCAAGACGACATTGTAGTCCTGGGCGATTTCAATCTCCCCCATCTCCAATGGTCGTTGTCTGACGATGAGTCCCACTATATCTCTAGCCCCTCCACTACCAAGGAGTGTCTCTTAATAGACAACCTCACTGACTCTAGCCTTTACCAAGTCAGCAATATCCTAAATCATCTGGGCAGACAACTCGACCTAGTGTTCACGACAGACCCCTGCAACTCTTCAGTTACCCCTAGTCCCCACATCCTCTCAACCATTGACAACCACCACCCCCCACTTCTCTTATCCGTATTCCGCGACCACCCAGCCCACAGCACACCCCCCCCCCCCCCCCCCCTACCAATATTCTTTCAATTTCCGAAAAGCCAATTTCCGGCGCATAAATGAGTACCTCAGCAATACCTTACCCCGCTTAAATGATATTAGTGTTGAGGTCGCTACAGCCTCACTCTACACAGTAATCTTCAACGCCATATCCCTATTTGTCCCTTTTTCCCGAAACAGGTTATTATTCTCATCGCCCCCTTGGTATAACCGCAGACTCCGCACACTCCGTAACAAGAGAAATAAGTTATGGAACATTTTCTTAAATACGCGTTCTCCTCTGGACTATTCCAACTATCTCGGTTACTTTTACCAATTCACCGAGCTTTATAGCTCCCTTTACCACAATTACCTTGCCAAAGCCCAACTGAATCTGATCAATGACCCCAAATCCTTCTACCACTTTATCAACTATAAACGGAAATCAGATGCCTATCCCAACTCTCTTTTCTACGACTCAACTACTTCATCTGACTCCCAAACCATAGCCAATCTTTTCGCGTCCTTCTTTAAACTATCCTTCACGGACGACTCGTTCGAGCCTAACCCCTCCTACTTTACTGGCATGTTTCAATTCCCCCTTGGCCCGCTCATCCCTCTGCACATACAACAACACCAAGTTAAAGAAAAACTTGAACAACTTAAAGACGATTTCAGTCCCGGCCCAGACGGACTCCCTGCTATCTTCTTAAAAAAATGCTCCTCTTCTCTCTCTCCCGCTCGCGTCAATCTTCAATCTATCCCTTGCACAAGGACTATTTCCCGACTTTTGGAAATCCTCCTACATAACCCCCATACATAAAAAGGGCCTAAAATCGATATATCCAATTATCGTCCCATTGCTAAGCTTTCGCACATTCCTAAACTGTTCGAAGGCCTTCTATACGAAGCGTTACGTTTTCGCTGCACCCCCATCATCTCTCCTAACCAGCACGGCTTCCTCTCCGGCAGGTCCACTACTACCAACCTTGTAGAATTCACATCTCACACACTCCTTGCCCTAGAGAACGGCGATGAGGTTGATGTAGCAACTACCGACTTTAGCAAGGCCTTCGACAAGATTTCCCATAACCTCATTCTCTTTAAATTATCTTCCCTTGGTTTTGAACCGCTGTTGATTAAGTGGATCTCATCCTACCTTAACTCTCGAACCTGTCGGGTGCGATTTAGATCCACCCTCTCCGATCCTTTCTCTCCAACCTCAGGTGTCCCCCAGGGCAGTCATCTCGCCCCCCTACTATTTATCCTTACCATAAACGACATAGGTTCGAGCATCAATCACTCCCTCATCTCGCTTTACGCGGATGATACCAAAATCTTCAAGACAATCCGCTCTCCCCTTGACTCCTCACTTCTCCAATCGGATCTTGACAGCTTTTCGACATGGTGGCAAAATAACTGCCTAGATTTGAATATCGCCAAATGTCACACAATCACCTTGTCTCGGAAACGCTCCCCCTCCCAGCCACGTTCCTATCTCTTGCTAGGCCAACCGATAACATCGGTTGAATCAATCTGCGACCTGGGCGTCCTATGTGACAAGGAACTTAGATTTACCGCACATATCGATAACGCAATCCTAAAAGCCAACGCCGCCCTTGGCTTTGTAAAATGCTGGTCGAAGGAATTCCTAAACCCCTACGTCACCCGATCCCTCTACACAACTTTTGTCCGGCCACTACTCGAATATGCCAGTCAGGTCTGGTCCCCGTATCAACAGTCTCACATTCGTAGGATCGAGGACGTTCAACGTCGTTTTTTGCGCTTCGCCCTCCGTGGACTGAACTGGGAAAACCCACTCATTCTCCCACCATACACAGACCGGCTCCTTCTAATCAATCTTAACACGCTTGAAGAGCGCAGAATCCATGCTGACATCATCTTTATCCATCGCCTTCTGTCAGGTTCAATCAATTGCCCATGCTTGCTCTCCTCTTTATCATTTTATACAAACCCCCGTAATGTGCGGAACCCTCGTCTGTTTTACGTGCCCACTCATCACACGTCTTACGGCGTTAACGAGCCCATCTCGCATATGCTACGACATGCCAACTCTTTCCCCACCTCCTTTGATTTCAACCTCTCCACTCCTGCCCTCAAACGACGTCTCAGAATAAACCCGTCCTAACCCCACCCACCTCAATTTCAAATCTCTCCCCCAGCTCTCCAGCACCGCCCCTTACCACTGTGTAGACGTACCCCCCACTGTCACACCTCAAGCCCTCTTCTCCTTCCGTGTTTTTTTTTTCTTTTTTCTTCTTTTGTTTTTTTTTTTTATTGGATATATATATTTTTTTTTTTGTTTATTTACTTTTTTTTTTTAACTACTCGTACTACTTTAGTTTTTAAGTTAGTCTGTAAGTTGTTATATTATATTAGCTTAAGTTGCTTGGATTAAGCCTAAATAAAATAAAATAAATAAA
This sequence comes from Microdon myrmicae, assembly GCA_963931805.1. Lineage (NCBI taxonomy): Eukaryota > Metazoa > Arthropoda > Insecta > Diptera > Syrphidae > Microdon > Microdon myrmicae. The sequence goes on along the minus strand of OZ007496.1, from coordinate 48,452,221 downwards.
ATAAAATAAAATAAAATTAATGCATAAATAAAATTGTTTATTAATAATGAAGAATAATAACAATTGTATCGTATATAGACATTTTTAGTACGGATCAACTTGTTTTCAATATTTTTTCAATCTGTCAGGTCGGTACCCTGTAAAATAATAATAGTTATCGACTGATGCTAACAAAAAGTCGCCAAGTCCACAAATATAACAATATTATACCGTTGGCAACCTAAACATTTTATTATTTATTGACATTAGTTTGCCAGTTCTAAGACGAAATCCAAGAGTTTCCGAAAACTCTCAGAGCAGAGCTGAATCAATTGTCGACATAATATCTTATAGAATTTCATGTCATTATCATAGGGAGACGGCGAGAAATGTTGTGGCTTGTGGGTAGAATAAAAAGTAGAGGGCCTATGTGGCTACTTTGGGGAACCCCAGATGCAGCCGGGAAGGGATCATGTGGGTGTTAATGTGTATATGCCGACGTACGGCAAGTATTCCATGCACTCCCCAACAATGTTGCTGCACGAAAATGCTCCTCAGGAAGTCCACGAGAAAATAAAAATTACAATGCACTGTTTTATTTGTTGTTTTTTTATTCTATAATCACTCTATATTTTCAATGCACAATTGCTTCACAGCCAAATAATAAAACTTCTCCTAAACTTAGAAACTTTTGGCAATAGAGACGAAATAACGAAATAATAAAGACGAGCGGCGACACGACGTGACACTGTGGAATATGACTAGCGACTGACTAAAATTAGGGTGGAAATCGTAATTTCTGCTTTTTACAAATTGATCTGCCAATGGTAATCATGCTCTCTTGTGTGTTCCCCAACTCACCACACTCATGCAGGTCGAAACGTACTTGTGTATTCGTTCGACGTCGATGGGCGTAGCCAGAATGGAGAAATCAAAAGGGAAAGCACAATAACCCAGGGTTGATCTGGCTAGGGGTGTGTGCGTCAGTGCCGTGTATACGGCTGGTCTACTGACCTAGTGATAATCTCTTAGATCAACGCACTATAGCAAGACAGAAATACTAGAGAGAGGAAAACCTAGCTAAGGTTATTCACCAGCAAAAAGAAATCATTGATCCCAAGCGAATGGGTGATCTGGGAAAAATCAATAGGACGCCGCATCGGCTGGGGATATAATACCATTCTGTGGAATGTTCGATAAATACCCAAGCCTATGGACTATGACGCAACCGCGTCGCTTGGTTTGACTTGGTTGTTGCTAACCAATACGAATGGAATTTCCGGTGGAAATCCCATGGTTAGCGCAATGGTGTTGCCGTATGTCGTTGATTGTAGCTAAACTCAATTATGCATTATCTGCATAGAATAATGAGTTTAGCTATGCGTCCCTTTGACATGTTTTACAGTTAAATAACTTATCAAGGAAATGGGTAGGTATTGTGGTTGGAATTGTGGGCTGTTTCTCCTATAGAATAGAGAAACCCCTACAATCACATATCGCGAATCTGAGACTACACTGTGGAGCCTATCTTCCATGTAGGAAGAAATCCATTTCAACTGAGTTGGTTCAAAGCCGAGGCTGATTAATTGGAAAAGTATAAATTTTTGGGAAATTTTGTCGAAAGTCTTGATGAGATCGGTTGTAACCTGGAACGTGTAAGGTGATGTGTGAAAGATATGAATTAAACGATATTGGTGATTTATGAACTGTCTGCAAGAAATCCGTCTTGTTTAGGAGAAATGTGAGATATTTAATGAACGTTTAATGTTTCGTGCGGGAAGTTCCCAGAAAAGGTGGGTATATGAGAAAGTTTGGCAATAGCGCGATAGTTCATGACAGCGCATTTATACCCTTTTTTTGTGTGTTTCGTGATGAAGGAGGTCTTCCAAATAGACAGAGGAATAGATGAAAACTTTTTGAAAGGAAGACCGAAAGAACAGATGAACATTTTCAAAGTCGAATTACTGGGAACCTGTGGCGCTTCCGCCAAACCCCACGGCCCAATTACCTGAAAAATCGCCATAACTACATCCCAATCGGCATAAGTTTTCGCTAATCCAATCGCATTAGCACCTTAAATGCTTTACGCATCTAGGATTATCTAAGGTATAATCTAAAAAGTCCCTGTAAAAGAAAACTTACCTCCATGCATCTCTTCGCATATAATTTCCTGTAAGATTTCTTTTCTACCTTTTCAGAAATTCCAAAACCTATTCGGTACCTTCGGTTCCCAGGCAAATTTCAATTTCCCACACGTGCACGGCAATCTCCACCCAGCATACCTGAAACATCTCCTTTTATAAGGACATTTAATGCATACAACGCGTTAGATAAAATTCCTAAAAATAGCTCCTTAATGTGCATATGCACCATAAATACAAAACATTCGGCACCCATTGTTATCAATTGAAATGCAACGACGGACGGCTTGTTTTTAGAGCTGCAGCAAGCCGGCCAGCGATTTGTTGTTCAATAGACAAACAATCATCAATTTCGTACGTCGCCACAAACTAATTTTCCTGCATATACAAATGCAGGCGAGGGATTCGTTTCTGCCACCAATCCCATTAGCACATTTTTTCCCAACATCTATTATAGCGACGATACACAGCGTAAACATGACACTCATTACCGGAAGAAGCATTTGGTCGCTTCTTCCTTTGTCTTTGCCGCCTGTCTGTGTCGTTGTTACATTGCCTTCGAGCACGTGTAAATAACATCATATTTGAACGATCTTAAAAACACATACCACCATGATCTTCAGTACAAGATCTGGTTTCCTATTCCACCAAGAGAGGCTTGGTTTCTCTGGTGGTAGGTAAAAACGATATCCTTAGTGGAGAGGATATCTACCACGACACTACAAACTCACCCCATAAGCGAATCATCTCTGCACGAGATGATTATCGCTGAGTCTTTTACCATCCGCAGACCACAATGGTCATGCCGACTTCCGCTCACCGGTGCGCATGGTGACGCGAATATAGTCGAGTCGCGAATTAAAACACCCCGGAGTCGTTGTCGTAGTGTTGAGTGCCTTTAATAAACGAGCGATTTCCCAATACATTTTGTACAGTGCAGTAAAGTCGCATAATTACGTGTTCAGTCAATTGACAGTTATTCATCATCATCATCATCATCAACGGCACTACAACCGAAAACCGGTCTTGAACTTATTTAGCAAGTCCTGAGGCTTGATAAGTTTTCCATAATGATTTGTTTTTTTTTTTTTCGGGGAAGGTCATTAGTCTTGCGCCGGAGACTCCCCGACGGGGAAACGAACCCCGGTATCCCGTGTGACAGGCGGGTATACTAACTACTATACTATCGAGGGGACAATTATTGGTAAGTTCAAAATACCGCTGAACATGAACAATAAACTTAATTAAATTCAGTGAAACCTTCCGTGTTTTATTTCCTTTTCCTGTTGTGGAGTTTCGCTTGTTTAATTTTCCGTGCTGCAATATCCTGTGTTTAATTTCTTCGCGTAGTCTTGGCAAACAGTTTTTCTCTTTCCCGGTTGTGGTCAAACGTGGCGGCGTTTCGTTCTTTCGGTTCGGTGTTTTACGCAGCGAACAATTTATGATGGAGGAGGAAGAGAACGGAGTGTCCGTGTTAGGCACAATACTTCCTCCCCACAAACCCATTAAGGGCCCACATGAGTTAGTAGTTGAGTGAGGTTATGGAATGGGGAAGCAATGGGGTAAATAATCGAAATAAAAGAAGTCAGGGATTCATTGGTGAAAGACTATTTAAAATGAGTTGCAAAGAAATAAGCGATAGTAAGTGGGTCAGTCGAGGATTCCAAGTTGAAGGTAAGTGAAGTGGGATAGTCATGCGATGTTTATTTGTAAATCCCAAACTGAAAAAAATGTGTTGGGGTTTTCTATTTACTTGATTAGTGTTTCGATTAAGAAGTTTCGTAGCATTGGCTGAACTGAAAATACGAACCAAGAAAATTAAAATAGTCGTGAACCGTGTGCTCCCGGAGGAAAGTAGTCCACAACTTGTTCCTTTTATTATGTAAGAAAAGAAGCCTGTGATTGTACCAAGGAGGTGATGAAGTTGATGTTTTATGCCGAGGTTAAGTATGAATGAAGTGAGGGCAGAACCCTCATTTATTTCGCTGGTACAAGAGGTATAAAAATATTTAATAAAAACTTACAAATTAACTTAAAAAACTAAGGCACGATAGGGTTACGGGGGGCTTGTAGTGATTACCTTAAAATTAACTTAAAACTGAGGATGAGGGATAACAAAAGTTGAAAGACGGGGGTGTGAGTGGCAGGAGAAGGTAGGAGGAGGATAGGATGGATGCCAGAATGTGAGTATGAGAATGAGTATGGGTTGTGTGGGTGTAGGAGTTGAGCGCGGGGTGGGGGGGGGGGGGGGGGGGTTGAGAACCGGAGAGGTAGGGTTGAAATCAAATCAAAATAGGCGGGGTAACCGTAACATTCGCGAAATGGGTTCATTGCAGACGTAAGAAGTGTGTTGGACGAACAAGTACAGGAGACGAGGGTTCCGCAGATTTCGGAGGTTAGTGTAAAATGTAATGGAGGAGTACATCATCATCATCATCATCGGCACTACAACCGGGAACCGGTCTTGGCCTTATTTAGCAAGTCCTGAGGCTTGTTAAATTTTCCGTAATGATTTATTTTGTCTGGGCAAGGTCATTAGTCTTGCGCCAGGGGCTCCCCGACGGGGAATCGAACCCCGGTCTCCCGGGTGACAGGCGGGTATACTAACCACTATACTATCGAGGAGCCCAATGGAGGAGTACAGGTTAGGGCAATTACATGAACCTGAGAGAAGAGGGTGGATGAAGAGGATATCGGCATGAATTCTGCACTCTTCAAGTATGTTAAGGTTAATTAGATGGAGGTGGCTTGTTTATGGGGGTAGAACCAGAGGATTTTCCCAGTTCGAAATCCGATTTTGTGCGCGCGAGTTATATGTAATACTACCAGCAACAAACTGAGATCAACAAGCCGCCGGTAATCAAACTAACCAAAAAACGTACATGCGTGCCGTTAGCGAAACGAGAACAGTATGAACGGAAGTAACGAATAAATTGATAACTGCGCTAGATTTTGTACAATAATTCCAAGTTGAAGCATGTAAAATTATATTGGCGGTGGGTAGTCTGTAAATTGTGTTTGAAGTAATAAAAATCCCTTTTTTGAAAAAAAAAAAAAAAATAAAAAAAGTAGTGTTTCGGTTTCTATTGTGTTTTACTAAATCCTGTATGCTGTATCGAAAATTTATATGCAACGTTAATATAACAAAAATCCAATCCCGGGAGTGCAAGAAACGATGTTGCACGCTTTCGATCCTGCGAATGTTGGACGAACAATAAGGGACAATTCCTAACTATCACATCCAAGAAAAGCACGGAAAAAGGCTATGTAGAATGATCGGGTAACGTAGGGATTAGAGAATTCTAACGAACGTGTGATTCGAACTGACGTAATGACAGTTAGAATCACCAAAAATTGAACCAAAGCGCAACCCATCAGGGCACCGCCGTGTGTACGAATTTGATTCCTAAACTCAAGTACATTCGACTGATGTGGATTTGTTATGGTATCGCTATGGTATACGGCTCTGATGCATTTTCTTATTCGATTTTCGTTCGGTGTTCTTCACTATTTGCTTGTTTATTGTGTGTGTATCTGTCACAAACGTCACACTACTCCCTCCCCAGTAACTTTGTTATGATCAGCTTCGCGTGCGAACGACGGATAGAGGAACGAGCGAGCGAGAGATCGTCGGAGGAGGCGAGTATGCCGGTGCTCTATGCGGAAGTCGTGATCGTGTCGTGGAGAATTGATTTACTACGGGGAAGTGTGTGCTGTGTGTACACAGATCACGTCGTAGTCACCAATTATGGCGTTTGGGATGATAGTGAAGAACGTGTGATTCGAACTGACGCTATGACAGTTAGAATCACCAAAAATTGAACCAAAGCGCAACCCATCAGGCCGCCGCCGTGTGTACGAATTTGATTTCTAAACTCAAGTACACTCAACTGATGTAGGATTGTTATGTTATCACTATGGTATACGGATCTGATGCATTTTCTTATTCGATTTTTGTTCGGTGTTCTTCACTATTTGCTTGTGTATTGTGTGTGTATCTGCTACAAACGCCGCAGATGTTTATTGCTTTGGACAGTAATCCCGCTATTTTTACTTGACTAGTTACGTTGCTCATGTTCAACCTACAATGTCGTATCAATTTGTTTGGAATGCCGAACTCTCTCATGGAATTATATAGTTCTACCCTGGCTATGCTGTCGTAGGCGGCCTTAAAGTCTATAAATAGATGATATAATGGAATCTAAAATTCCAGACATTTTTCCATCGCCTGCCTAAGGGTATAATATTTGATCAATCGCTGATTTGGCTGGGATGAAGCCACACTGATATTGACCAATAATGGCTATAGCGTATGGGGCTATCCGATCTTGTAGGATAGTGGAGAGTATCTTATAGGCGGTACTCAACAATGTTATACCCCTATAGTGGCTGCACAGTGTGATATCTCCCTTCTTATGTATGGGGCAAATTATACCACGACGGCAATCTTCCGGCATCTTCTGTTGCTCCCATACGTGCACCGCGATCTCATGAATTGCGTGATGTAACGCTGTCCATCCTTGTTTGATCAACTTAGCTGGTTTGCCATCAGCTCCGGGGGCTTTATTTGATTTGAGCTGTCTTATGGCTTTTGCTGTTGCCTCAATGCTTGGTGGTCGCAGCATCTTGATTTTGCATTGGTGGAGTCTTCAATTCTTCTGTGAGCTGACCATTTAGCAATTTATTGAAGTGCGCTTCCCATCGCTCCAGAATGCCTTCAGGATCGGTGATCAGATTTTACCCTCTTTATCCGTACAGTGACTGCAGCGTGGTTTGTACCGCGTCATACTGCGGATTATTTGGTAGAACTTCCGCGAGTTATTCTTCTTGCCGCCAAGGAGAGGAAAAAATAATTTTGTTTTTTGTCTGAGACTGACTTCTAGCTTGACGGTACTTGATTTTTAACTTAAATGACTATTTACGAGATGAGTATTTTCTACAATATTCGAACCTTATGGTCGTAACTTAGAGTGATAATCCTTGACGCGTACCCGCGTCGTATTGGCTGGTATGCAGCATTCTTACGTTTAGTCGCTAGTTTGCACTCATCATCAAACCAGTCGCTCCGATCTCTACGACTACTGCCTAAGATAGAGTTGACAGTACTAATGACAGTACTTTTAAGGCGTGTCCATTTATCTTCTACGCCCGGCATTCTGGCCCCAGGACTTACTCTCCCTCCGTCGAGTTCTCCGAGTCCTAGCCCATAACCAAAAGTATTACCGGTATTCTCATTGCGTAAGGCAGCCGTGTTAATTCGAACCTGATCCGCGGATGCGAAAGAAATCCGCCTCGCGAAACTATACCAACAAGATAGTGATCCGAGTCGACGTTGGCACCTCGGCACATTCGTACCGTCATCAGGCTCGAGGAGTGGCGCGATATATCAACACGTAGTCAATTTGGTTGCGACTGGCTACATCAGGTGATACCCAGGTGACTTTGTGGATATCTTTACGCGGAAACCTGGTACTCTCCACGACCAAGTTTTTTGATGCTGCCAATTCGATGACTCGTAGTCCATTGTCATTAGTGTTCTCATGCAAACTATGGGAACCTGCGTAGTGCCTGAAAACCGGCTCCCGACCTATTTTTTCATTCAAATCGCCAAGAACGATTTTCACATCGTATCTTGGGCAGGCATTGAGGGCCCGTTCGACATTCTCGTAGTATTCTTCCTATTCGTCGTCAGGGGAGTCCTCGGCAGGTCTGTGGCGGTTCCACTAACGCCACTACTTACCTTTCCACTACCCCAAAAACTCCCTTTCAAATAGTATTTGCTCTAATTATTCCACTTTTTGTTTATATCGGGTATTCCAATAGGGACTTGACAACTTTGAATTTAATTTGTGAACGAACCCTTTCACTAATCATCGAACTGTCACTGTCAATTTATTTAGTAAACTCAACATTTTCATCATGGTTAAGTACTCGGACGAACAACATCTGGAAATTATAAAAATTTACAACCGAAATTTGGAGTCGGTGACCGCAACTTTAAGAGCGTTCACTCCAATTTTTGGTCGTAATTCTCGCCCTAGTAGACAGGCAATAAAAAATTGAGTGCAAAAACTTGAGTCTACATATTCGTTCTGTGATGTTGCCGTGCCAGTGAGACAACGGGTTGGTCGAAGTGTCCAAAATATCGCTGCCGTTCAGGCGTCCGTAGCAAACGATCCAAATCAGTCAATTCCACGGCGTTCTCAAGAATTGGGCATCGCCCAGACCCCTTTATGGCGAATTTTGCGTAAGGATCTTGATTTACACCCATACAAGATCAAGCTGACTCAAGAATTGAAGCCGATGGACCATTTGAAGCGACGTACGTTCTCCGACTGGGCTCTGGAAAAGATGCGCCAAGATGATGAATTTCATCGCAAAATCATCTTCAGTGACGAAGCTCATTTTTGGCTCAATGGGTTCGTCAATAAGCAAAGCATGCGTTATTGGTCGGGTGACAATCTACGACGCTATGTATACCCGCTTGTCACCCGGGAGACCGGGGTTCGATTCCCCGTCGGGGTGCCTCTGGTGCAAGACTAATGACCTTCCCCGGAAAAAACAAATCATTCTGGAAAATTTAACAAGCCTCAGGACTTGCTAAATAAGGCCAAGACCGGTTCCCGGTTGTAATGCCAATGATGATGATAATGATGAAAATCCACATGTGCTTCATGAATCACCACTTCATCCACAAAAAATAACTGTTTGGTGCGGTTTGCATGCCGGCGGCCTCATTGGGCCATATTTTCCCGTCGACGATAACGATCGTCATGTTATTGTGAATGGCCATCGTTGTCGGGCCATGATTACCGTTTATTTTTTGCCCGGGTTGGAAGATATGGACTTGGGGGACATGTGGTTTCAACAGGACGGTGTCACAAGCCACACAGTTCACGATACAATCGATATATTAAAGAGTAAGTTTGATGGGCGTGTTATCTCAAGAAATGGGCCAGTCGGTTGGCCGCCTTGTTCGTGCGATTTAACGCCTCTAGACTATTTTCTTTGGGGCTACGTTAAGTCATTGGTCTATGCCAACAAGCCGACGACGTTGGAAGAGCTCAGAGCCAACATTGAACCCGAAAAAGCGCCCGTTTCGGTCGAAATGTGTGGCCCAGTCATCGAAAATTTGGTCCAACGAATCGACCGCTGCAAACATGCCCGCGGTGGCCATATGAACGAAGTCGAGTTCCATTGTTTGGAAATATAAATGTTTTGATTGTACTTCAAGCCGGAAATAAAGTTTTTGAAATATCTCAAATGGTTTGTGTTTTATTTTAAAAAAAAAAAGTTGTCAAGTCCCTATTGGAAAATCCGATACATTTCCTTAGTGATAGGGAAATCTTCATCTCCACCGCCCTCAAGAGCCATGGCTTGGAGTACTTGTTCATGCACTTCACTGTCTCTATGTTTTTTTAACTTGTCTTGGATTCGTTTATTTCCCACTTCACACGCAACAACTAAGAAAACAAATCCCCGGGACACTTTCGATTGTTAACCAGTCCAATAAATATTACATGCAAGAGGAAATGCATCTGTTCCCTTTGCTGGTCAGACACTCCTTCATTTTTACAGGGACTTCCCCCCTTAATGGTTACCCTACCCTAAAAACCAATATTAATAGTTCAACCAATGTTAAGACGGATTCAGTTCTATTTTTTTTTCTATAATTACCCGAACGCCTTCTAATCTTCTTATACTTTGTTTTTAAATTTTTGTATCTGTATAATTTAATGAAAAAAATTGAATGTATTTTATTATATATGAAATAAAAATACGACACTACCAGTTACTAAAATACAACTATTGAATTATTGTTATCAGTTCTTTTATCTAAAATATATTTGTTGTTTTTACGTACCGTTCAAAACATAGGTTACAAAATTATCATAAAATTGTATATTACTTCTTTTTTTTTAAAGTCTTCTATTGTTGTTATCACTATAGAATTGTTATTATTAGTTTTTCTTTCTGAAATCCTTTGGATCTTCACGCATTAAATTCGTTCTCTATACACGATGTTTCCTTGTTTCTCTCTTGCTAAGATATAGAAAGTGTTATTTAGTAAGAGTTATTGCATTTGTGACATTGATACGTAGTGCGTTATTTACACAGATGAATACACTTACCTTTTTGAATTAATTAACATTAGCGTAATACATAGTATACTTATGACATCAACCAACAAAAATCTCCTCCTCCTCGGTTAAAAGATGTTGAATTACAAAGCAAACTGATTACTGCATTGTTATTAGCTTGTAAACAAACAATTACAACATTAACGGCAATATTTTGGCTTTATCTTTCAGGTGTTGTTGATTAATTTAATGGTTTATTGTAATAACATTTTGTCTCCACTCTGGTCAATATAAAAAATGTTTTATTTACTGACATTGGATTAGAAAATGCTAATTCCCATACTAGCTGGATAAATAATAATGTCATACTTAAATTTTGTGTAATATATAAATAATTTTGACATTTTAAAATTTTAAAATAGTCCTCTGAAGTGTCGCCGACAAGGAGAACGTGAGAACGATGCTGCCCATTCAAACTCACTCGAACCGCGTCTTGCCTCCTGTGAGGATTGAACTCACGACCCCTGGTTTACAAGACCAGTGCTCTGCCACTGAGCTAAAGAGGCAGTTGTGCTACTTCGCTTGAATCAATTAATTCCATGAAACGACAAATACTTGCTGGAAGCGACGCTGGGAATTGGGGACGTAGAGATAACGAATGTGATTGATTAGCAGTCGAGTTGTGTTCAATCTTTAAGTATCTTGCAGTGGGTATCGAAACATTGGTCATTATGCAAACCAATCAACTGAGTAAGCTAATGATCTTCTATCAGGGTATGTGGGAAGGATTGAGAAGACCAGTTAGAAGAGGGCATAAAACCAGAATCTTGTAGAACGGTTGATTCTATGGACCATACATTCACATCCGGTGTTACCCCAATCTCTTTAGCCGGGATTAAGCACATCGCATTGTTTTTTATTCGTAAAAAGTCAGTGAAATTTATATAAACATAAAATCTGAATTGTTTGTGTTCTAGTTCAGTAATTCTTCTCGGTTATAACATATATGTAATTAACAACGAAGGCAATGACAATTCGATGAACACTGCGGGAGTTATACTATTATAACCGAAATATGCCAATGTGATGTTGCGATGTCTTATTACATTACAGTGGTTTTAATCGCAATGTAGCTTGGAGTTGTTCTACACAGAGATTTGATGTGCAGTGAATGTTTTCCGTGAGAGACTTATATTATAGCTACAGACCTAGGGATTAAGCTTTGTGCAACATTTTTGGTTGGTACTGTGAGAAGTTACGTATACAGTTTCGATTAATAGCTCAGCCAGGTTGAATTAATTGAATTCCAGTACTTAGGGAATTTGTTACTTAATAGAATTAAAAATATTTAAATATTTTTAGGCATGGAAAGGGGGTATGGGAAAACATTCAGAGAAACACAATCTCCTTAATTATGGTGGGGTCCTTGGCGTTCGTTAAAATATGTAAACAGTTTCTTTTAACGCTGTCATTAAATGTAATAAAATAATCTTTATTTGACACACATACATAGTATTTTTATAGATAATTTTCAATGTTAAAATTTGAAAAAAAAATTAAGAAATGGCGGAGATATAAGCCGACAAGTAGAGCACTGTTTTAAAAATCCTCGCTGATGGTGTACCTAATTTCCCTGCTAGGCATTGTCTAAAACACAAAAACAATTTTTTCCTTTCTTAGAAGGGTAATAGTTATAACGTGAAGTAGGAAATAATTTTTTTAAATGTTTTTGTTAAAATAACAGCTGTTTGAAATTTTCAAACTCAAACTTGCCTTGCAATTTTGGGCTTAAAAATGTATAACTTTTGAATATGATGCCCAATCATAAAAAGCCTACGTCACACTTTATATATATATTTTTTTTATTTACTTTATATTATGAAAAATAACTGTTGTAAATTTCAACTAAATCGGTTGAGTAGATAGGGAGAAATCGTGTACACTGTTTAGAAAAAGGTAATTTCCAGAAAAACGTTAAAGTAAAAAAAAGGACAACGTCTAGCCAACTCTGACGCGCTCTCTGCCAATTACTAACAGGTCAATTGAAAAGTCCCCGCCCCCCCATAGTAAAACACATTTTTTTGGCAAAATTCGTTTTTTTTTATTCAACATAATTCCCTTAGAGGGTGATACACTGATTATAGCGACCCTCCAACTTTTCGATACCTTTTTTGTAGTACGATTTGTCCTTTGCTTCAAAATAGCCCTCAGTTTCGGCGATCACCTCTTCATTCGACGAAAATTACCTCCCAGCGAGCATTCTTTTGAGATCTGAGAACAGGAAATAGTCGCTGGGGGCCAGATCTGGAGAATACGGTGGATGCGGAAGCAATTCGAAGCCCAATTCATGGATTTTTGCCATCGTTTTCACTGACTTGTGACACGGTGCATTGTCTTGGTGAAGCAGCACTTTCTTTTTCTTCAAATGCGGTCGTTTTTCGGCGATTTCGTCCTTCAAACGGTCCAATAACGCTGTGTAATAGTCGCTGTTGATGGTCCTTCCTTTTTCAAGATAGTCAATGAAAATTATTCCGCGCGCATCCCAGAATACAGACGCCATAACCTTGCCAGCCGACTGTTGCGTTTTTCCACGCTTTGGGGCGGGTTCATCGTGTGCAGTCCACTCGGATGACTGTCAATTGGACTTCGGAGTGAAATGATGGAACCATGTTTCATCCATTGTCACATATCGACGCAAAAACTCGGGTTTATTACGCTTGATCATCTCCAAACACTGCTCCGAATCATCAACTCGTCGTTGTTTTTGGTCAAAAGTGAGCTCGCGCGGCACCCACTTTGCACAGAGCTTTGTCATACCCAAATATTCGTGAATGATATGAGGTACACGTTCAGTTGATATCTTTAGAGTGCCTGCTATTTCATTCAATTTCAATTTACGGTCATTCAAAATCATTTTGTGGATTTTTCTAATGTTTTCGTCGGTAACAACCTCTTTTGGGCGTCCACTGCGTTCACCGTCTTCGGTGCTCATTTCACCACGTTGTTGTATTCCAGAATACTACCCTTATTAAATTTAACACTGAATCTCCTTACACATCCTTAAAAATATCCTTTAACATATATTACATTCTCACTTAATACATACCATTCATAAACATTCACAATATTGCCAGTTACAGCACATTTAATAACTTGCCCCTTTTTATTTCAAAACAGAGCACTTCGATTTTCGTTCAAATTTTATTCAATTTAAAAGTCACAGAAACTAAAGGAATACTTTGAGAAAATTTGTTTTGTTCATATTATAATTTACAGTAAATTAGAACACAATGTTCTATAAGTAGAGAAAAAATTCAATTTGTAAAATCAGTTGAGGAAGAGAGTTGAGTCAGATCAGTTAGTTGACTTTGAGTTTAAGTTTGAGAAAAAGTAAAATTGAGTTCAGTCAAGTTAAATATATATTATAAAGATATGATGAAGTCAACGCAGAAAGATACGCGACAATTCGGAGAGAGACAATGAGGCTCTTCAAACGCAAAAAACGCGAATGGGAGAAGACTAGGATCGAAAAAATCCTAGAAAATTCTAGGGCAAAGAACATCAGGGGTATGTATGTCGGCATAAATTCAATTAGAAATGGCTACCGAGGAAGAGCCAAAATAATTCGAGACGCAAATGGCTGTCTGGTCACAGAAACAAACAATGTCGTGACAAGATGGAAGCAGTACTTTGAAAACCTGCTCAATGTACGCACCCATCAACCACAGATAAATGTACCAAGCGTACATACAGCTGAGCCTCAGATCCCAGAGCCGTCTCTCAACGAAGTTGTAGACGCAATAAATCGATTGAAAATCAACAAGGCTCCCGGAGTCGACTGCATACCGGCAGAGCTTGTGAAGCATGGAGGAGAGGCAACCGCTCGAAAGATCCACCAGCTCATCCAAACAATATGGGATAAGGAAGTCACTCCGGAAGAATGGAAAACCTCAATAGTCATCCCCATTTTCAAAAAAGGCGACAGATCTGACTGTGAAAACTACAGAGGAATATCATTGCTCCCAACCGCATACAAAATATTAACAAATGTCATTCTGGCGAGAATCACACCTTACGCAGAAGAGATACTGGGAGACTACCAATGTGGATTCCGTAGGAACCGGTCAACAAGCGACCAAATGTTCACAATAAGACAACTGCTGGAAAAGAAGTGGGAATACGGAGAGACGGTTCACCAACTGTTCGTTGACTTCAAAAAAGCCTACGACTCAGTCGCAAGGCAGAGACTCTACCATATTCTAGTTGAGCTGGGAGTTCCAAAAAAATATGCCGCGCTCATTCAAATTTGCATGAACGAAAACAAAGGGCGAGTTAGAATAGAAAACCACCTCTCAGAACCATTTGAAATCCGGGACGGACTAAAGCAGGGAGATGGTCTATCACCGTGTCTCTTTAACCTTGTGCTCGAGTATGTCATCAGAAAGGTACAAGACGACAACATGGCCGGATCATCCCTGAACGGGGTCACACAAGTGCTCGCATATGCGGATGACATCGCCGTTCTGGGCGATAATCTAGAGACTGTTAGTAAAAACTGTGAAATCATCATGCAAGCGGCAGAAGAGGTGGGCCTAGAAATAAATGAAGACAAAACAAAATACATGATTACGGCGAGAGCAGGTGGGTCTCAGAGAACACATATAAACGTCAGAGGTAAGATCTTTGAAAAAGTTAAAGAATTTAAATATCTGGGAACGATACTGACGGCCAGTAACGAAATGTCGAAGGAAATTAACAAGAGACTGCATTCCGGCAACGCGAGTTGGCACGCAGTCAGTAAACTGCTGAAATCCAGACTCCTATCACGTAACATAAAGCTCCGTGTCTATAGAACCATAATCATGCCAATTGTTCTATATGGATGCGAAACATGGGCTCTCACAAAACGGGAAGAAAACAAATTCCGTCTATTCGAGAATAAAGTTTTGAGAGGCATCTTTGGAGGTAAATATGACGAGGAGGCAGGACAATGGAGGAGACTCCATAACCACGAATTGGAAGAACTATATCGCAAACCTACAATAGTGAGAGTAATCAAGTCGCGAAGATTAAGATGGGCCGGACACGTGGCGCGAATGGGGAACGATAGGACCGTGCATAGAATTCTTGACGGTAGACCAACGGGAAAGAGACCGGTAGGACGGCCGCGACGGAGATGGGAGGACAATGTTAGGTTTGACCTTGAGGAGATCGGATCGAATGGTGAAGCGTGGAAGGAGAGTGCCCAGGACAGGGAAGGATGGCGAAGCCGAGTCGGTGAGGTCATGAACTTCCGGGTTCCTACAGGCCAATAAATAATAATAATAATAATAATAAATATATATTATAAATATAGAATACAATATAGTAAAATATAAAAGAGTGAATAAATGAGTTTTGGAATTATAAGTTCTAATTGAAGTTGAGTTCTAGAGTTTTTAATTGAGAAAAGGAAGTAAAGGAATAAAAGAAAGGTCCCCGCTCTTCCCTCATCAGAGGAAGCACGGCGCCGGACTACAACAACGTCTAAACTTCTGGAAACTCGTCATCAAGCCAAGTTTTTGCTTCAACTGTATTTTTTCCCTTCAAAAAGCAATATTTTATTAACACGCGAAATTCCTTTTTATCCATTTTTTTCACAATAACAGAAGTTGCTTCACTCAAAATACTATAATTCACAAACTAATGATCCGACATCTGTCAAATTAAAATACACGCGTCTTTTGAAGGCTAGGGCTAACTAAAAATCATATGGATTTAATTCTAGTGCCGCCATCTATGTGTCAGGCCGGGGACTTTTCAATTGGCCCTGTTATAACTTCACTAATATTAAGACTTGTGGAATAATTAAACCCTTAAAATATTTTAGAAGTATCATCATCATCATCATCATTGGCACTACAACCGGGAACCGGTCTTGGCCTTATTTATCAAGTCTTGAGGCTTGTTAAATTTTCCATAATGATTTATTTTTTCTGGGCAAGGTCATTAGCCTTGCGCCAGAGGGTCCCCGACGGGAATCGAACCCCGGTCTCACGCGTGATAGGCGGGTATATTTTCGAAGTATAAGCGATTTAATTTGCCAAAAAAGTCAATTTTTTGATAATTTCAAGGTAACGTAACCCCGTAATGAATTCAATTTGTGTCGACCTTCAGTTTCTGTCTAGGGAAGCGTTTGTCAGGATGAACGTCTTTTTTGTTTTTTATTTATTATTATTTTTTTTTTTTGTTAATTTTATTTCAATCTATCGTAAGATGTACATTTTCTTGTTTTTCAGATTTAGAAAAAAAAAACATCCATTTGGGTACTTGCATGAGTTTAATGAGGCTGTGGAGGTTCTCTACACCACATGGAGAACCAACCCACAATTCCAACCAACCTTGACCGCTAACAGCGCGTGACCTCAACCCAACTCCCCGTGCAAAATCCGCAATAGCATACATCCCAAACTTTGCAATAAAACATACTCCACAACCCACAACAGAATACAATTCAACAGAACACATTCTAAATCATCCCCGCATACATTTTCCCAAAATTGCTTCGGCCAATTCTTTACTTAAGTCATATTCCTTCCTTGCGACCAAGCAATCTTAATTTCCCCGGAAATTCATATGCTGTAATAAAACGCATATTCAAACCTACAACGAAACATTAATCATCACCACCAACTACACCGAGCCCCATACATTTCCCCGAAATTGCTTCGGTTAATTCTCTATCTAAATTATATCCCTTGCTTGCACCCAAGCAATTCCAATTTCCCCCGAAAACCATTTCGGTTCCTATTCTACCTAAAAGATGTAAAACCACATCAATTCCCTACAATCAAACCGTATGCATTTTCCCCAAAAACCACTTCGGTTCATTTCCTCCTTAAACTATACGTCTCGCTTGCAACCAAGCGACAGCTAATTTTCCACGAAACGATCACAACGATCAAGACCCATGATCATACTTGGTTATGCCGCCGAAACCAATTTCCCGGTATACACAACCAATGAATCCAACTCAGCTTATACGGCGAGGATTCGCTGGAACTGAATTCCCTATGCAAGCATAGAAATCCTTTTCAAGTCCGAGTAAGTGGCAGTGAGATTATTTAGCTATGACTCCACTGCCACGATGCGATGAACTTTTTCTTGCCTTTAACCAGTCAGTCAAGTCACAACTACCAAGGCGCACACATGCACCACACCGGATCAGTCGCGATCCAACCGCCGCCTGCAAGCATTTTGTTTAGTTTCGAATATGTCCGTTCGGTCCATTCAGTCGGTGTTGACGTAGTGTATTTCGGGAGTCGGTCGTCAGAACCTGACCTGCGTTTTGGCCATCTTGCGTTTGGCAATCCTCGCGTATCAAACAGCCCTTTGTAATATAGCGTGGCGCAACTCGGGTCACTGTTAGGAGCATGCGGATTTACCCAACCACCAGATGCCGAAATGTGCAACTCCCACATAAACAATATTTTGGATAGTTATTGGATGTATCTAGGACATTTGTTTATATGTACAAGAATATGTGTGTAGAGAATTAATATTGTTAACTGGATATATTTAATTTACAGTGTACAAATTTCACACAAACAAAGATGTTTATGACCCTGTATAGGATCACCAAAATAAAAGCCATTCTACTGTGTTACCAATTACTGAGCATGTTTCATTCCCTCCTCCCTTCGTCGGTGGTGTATCGTCATAGTTCATTGTTCGCGGACAACGCATCTGCGCTCATATTCCCCCTTCACTCGTATTAACATTGTTGGCGGAAGGTGGAGAGACAAGGAAAAGCGATATTTGTAGAGACACACCTTTCTAAGATTCTAGAGACAGCTAATTCTATTCGGTCCCAAAAGCACGCGGCGACATAGACGGTTTTACAGGCGCGGGAAATAGAAATGTGGGAAGGAAGCGAACTAGATGCTCGTGTCTTGGCGCATATACTTCCCCATCCCACAGGGCTACCACCCGATTTATTGGTTTAATTCAAGCAACATTATTACCTACAACTAAAATATAAACCAGTGATAGGCATACATTTTTTCCGGATAAACTAAGAGATGGCGCTAGCGAAAAGTGCGCAGCGTATTAATTTGGCACATATGTCAATATGTTCGTCTGGGATTTAACTACAAACGCACACATGTTGAGCCCGACAAAAACTACCGTCTTTGTTTTATCGTTCAGTGATTATATCGAGTTTTGTGCCTGAGAAAGAACATTTGCGGCACGCATTGCTTTTTTTATTTAATCAAAAGAAAAAGGCTGTTGAAAGTCATCGTTTGCTGATAGAAACATATGGTGAACACACTCCCTCAATTAGAACATGTGAGACATGGTTTCGACCATTTAAGGGGGGTGATTTCAATGTGAAAGACAGTGAGCGCTCTGTTAGACCACAAAAATGTGAAAGCGAGCAATTGCACAAGTTATTGGATGATAACCCAACGCAAAGTCGGCGGCAATTAGCAGAAACATTACATGTGTCACAAGAAACAACCGGTAGATGTTTACAAGCAATGGGAAAGATCAATAAATTCAGTAAATGGGTCCCACGCGAATGAACATCAAATGGAAAATCGCAAAGTCACTTGTAAAATGCTGCTTCAACGCTACGAAAGGAAAGCAATTTTGCATCAAATTGTGAGGGATGACGAAAAATGGATTTATTTTGAAAACCCAAGCGGAAAAAATCGTGGCTTTCTCCTGTCGAAGCCGGTCCTTCAACACCAATACCAAATCGCTTCGGCAAGAAGACCATACTCTGTGTCTGGTGAGATCAGACCGGTATTGTGTATTATGAACTCTTGAAGCATGGGGAAACCATTAATACACAACGATATCGTCAACAAATGCTTAATTAAACTACGCATTAATAGAAAGATGACCGGAATGGGGCCGAAGACATGGCAAAGTGATTTTGTCATACGACAACGCGCCATCTCACACAGCAAAACTAGTGAAAGACACCTTGAAATCGCTTGGGTGCGACATCCTTTTGCATCCGCCGTACTCTCCAGACTTGGCGCCATCTGACTATCACCTCTTCGCATCATGGGTCACGGGCTCGCAGAGCGATTTCGAGGAAGTTGGAAAATGGTTCGACGAATGGATTGCCGCGAAAGACAAGCAGTTTTTCTGCATTGGTACTCATAAATTACCTGAAAGATGAGAGAAATGTGTAGAAGCCGAAGGCCAATACTTTGAATAAAAAAACGTAACTTCCCTAGAAAATTATGTTTTTATTTTGGTTTACCAAAAAAAAAAAAACCGGAAAAAACAGCTGGTATAAGTTACAAATTAGAGAGCTTAAGAACTATCTTAACTAAGCTTAACCTAAGGTAACCAAGACAAAGTAAGAAGGCAGGAGTAGGGACGAAAGATGGGGGCAAGCTATTGTAAAGTGTAGAAGCGCCGCTTAAGATTGGTGGTGAGAATGGTTTAGGAAGCGGTGCTTGAGAGTATGGGTAGAGAGGTCAAAGTCAAACAAGGTGGAATTGGACTTGACATTTCTCAGTAGGGGTTCATTGAGACCATAAGAGGTGCGGTGAGGGGGGACGTAGAGAAGGTGAGGATTACGCGTATTTCGACAGTTTGTGTTCAGAGGAATTAAGTTAAGGATGTAGGCACAATTGACCGAGCCGGAGATCACCCGATGAATGAACATAATGTCAGCCACGATCCTACACTCACCAAAGGTTCTGCGGTAGATTAGTTTGAAACGGCTAATGTATGGGTGAAGGATTAATGAGTTTTTCCATCCTAGCACCCGGAGAGCGAAACGAAGG
This sequence comes from Microdon myrmicae, assembly GCA_963931805.1. Lineage (NCBI taxonomy): Eukaryota > Metazoa > Arthropoda > Insecta > Diptera > Syrphidae > Microdon > Microdon myrmicae. Next base: position 48,432,232 of record OZ007496.1, on the reverse strand, counting down.
AAGCAACTTTGAATACTACGATTTTACACATTTGGATCTTGTGATAAGGAGACTATACCCGGCTAGCAATTCAAGCATTGGACGGACGAGGGTAAGGTAAAGAGATCGAGTAACGTAACGGTCGAAAAATTCCTTAGACCATCGTTCCACGATTCCGAGGGCAGAATTGGTTTTCCGGGTCGTCTCATCAGCGTGAGATGGGGCAGTTAAGTTCTCTGTCGCAAAGGATCTCAAGATTTCGAATAGAGAGGACCTTTTCTTCACATCCCCTCACCGGACCTCTTATGGTCTTGTGACGTAGTTTTTACAATGGCCTCAGCAAGGATGCGAGTTCGATAAAAACACCACCGATGAAAATACAAATCGCCAATTGCACCGGAGAAGATAGTTTAAATGAAACACGTTATTGGGTTCATTTCTTAGGAATACGGTTTAATTTTTATTTTGTAAAGTAACACTTGGTTTTGCCTTTAATTACCGAAATCGCTAACATTATTACATTACTGTTCTTCTTAAGGGGAAACTTCCGGACATAATAATATTAGACACGTACAGTGGTGTGCTCCGCTGGAGGCGCTTAATATGTCAGTAATCCTTTCGATTCACTTTCTTAACACTATTGATAAAACGTTCACTCAGGCATTGTCTTTAATTAAGTCACAAGTAATCGTGAGCTACTTCCGTTGCAGTTCGTCCGCGCTATATCATGCGACACTCCGTATGTATGACATTTTAATAGTAGGCGTACATTAATTTTTAAACACAAATTCCGACTTTATCTACTTTATTAGATTAATGATGTAAAAGACTATTCGGTTATAGTGATCCACTAGACTCTCGGCCGCACTCAACGGGGGATGAATTTTGACTCATCGATGCAATCCACATCCGTCAGATTCAACGCTGGTGGATCACATCGATATGGGAGGAGCGAAACCGATCAACTTGGCAGCGGTCAATGGTGATCGAGGAAAGGGTTCAATGGGAGGATTTCCCAAATCCTGCATAGGGACTCGTACAATGTCCCTTTTGCCTGCAATACAGACAACGATCGCCGACACCTGATCAAACCAATGTACGAACCTCAGAGGCTGCAGGCAATGTGGTCATAAATCATCGATGATCCACGCCTGAGAACGAAATAGGTTTTTTGCTTCAAAGTAAACAAAAACGCTATTTGAAGGGTTAAATGATGAGATGTATTGGAGATGCTAGTTCAACCGCAGATTTGGGTTGTGTTTGCTTTAGCCGTATGGCTCTGGAGCACAAGGCGGGAAATTATTCATGATGGTGAGGGATTTGACCTGCAGTTGTGCAGGCTAACGTCTCACCCAGGGGAACCATGGACCAGCGGTTAGTAAACAAAACAAACGCAGTGAGGTACTGTGTGTTTGCTTTGATTTGCTGGTGGGTCATCATAGGGCATGGCATGGGTAAGATTGTCTTAACAATGATCATATCCATGCGGAAATTCCATGATCGGTTGATAGCCGATGAAAGGGAATTGGTCGCAAGTGTTGCGAACCTCAGGATATGGGTGCAATATAAGATTACCGAGTGGACGGGAAACTATCGGCTGCAGGTGTATCTGGTGATAATGGAGGCAGTGTTTGTTTACACTTTTGCCATGGTGTGAAGCGTCATTTTGATTCCACTCGAAATGTAACATCTCATAGGTCGATGGATCGAGTGTGTGTTTACTTTAAATAACACTCGATTGCTTGTGGGTAGCCAGCGATGGCTATGCTGTCTGTTGTCGATAGGGCGATCGGCCGATGGGTCTGCCGATAAGGCAAGGGTAAGCATCACATGCCGAATATGGGGAAAATGCTCCTCAGCCATGCATATTGACATGTTCGGATGTTTATGTCGATTACACGATGGGAAAACCGATTTGGATTTTAGGACATGATGGTTTGTATGCCAGCATGCCCCTGGTGAACTTCTAAGATGCTAATGCGATAGCAAAATAGCAAACGGTTATCGTTCTAGATGATTTTGCCACGGCTAATGTCTTCCAGGTAAACTGCTTATGGTAGGTAATGAGATTTGCAGATAGGGGAAAGGGGAGTTGGGTTAGGCCGGTGGGAGGTTCTTTGGGCGCCTTAAAGGACCCCACAGTCTCAACGAACCCCATTTCGCGGATGCTGAGAAATGTCAACTCCAACTCCACCTTGTCCGACTTCGACCTCTCTACCCATACTATAAAGCACAGCCTCCTTAACCATCCTCACCACCAATCTTAAGCGCCGCTTCTACTCTTTACTATAACCTGCCCCCATCTCTCGCCCGTTCTCCAGTGTTCTTAATTTGTCCTGGTTACCTTAGGTTCTTAATTTGTCCTGGTTACCTGGTTACCAGTGTTCTTAATTTGTCCTGATTACCTTGTTTTGTTTACTAACCGCTGGTCCATTGTTCTTTAGCTTTCTAGTTTATAACATATACTTTAGTTGTAGGTAATTGTGTTTCTTGAATTAAGCCTATAAATGGGGTAGTAGGTCCACTAAACTCTAGTACTATAGAACCTGACATACTATTGTAATTAGACTTGTGGCGGTTCCGCCGAACCCCACTGTCTACTTACCGTAAAACCCCCATAACATTCAGCCAATTTCCTAACTTCACTAATGCAACCGCATTAGTACCTGAAAATGCTTCACGCATCATATGGGTCAAATCTATGATCTTAAAATGTCCCTGTAAAGAAAACACCTTTTCATCCATCTCTTCGCATACAATTTTCCGTAAGATTTCTTGGTTTACTTATCTGGAATTCTAAACCAATTCGGCACCTTCGGTACCAGACAAATTCCTGTAAACAAAATGATTCGGTTTGCATACAATGTAACCGTCATGACAGGGACCATAAATATTACGCCGTCTATTTTCCCAGCCGCGCCATGTGTACAGCAATGTTCCCTGCATACACATTGGCTGGCGACTTATACCCAAGCGACCAAAGCAAATACGCATTCCGCGTCTCTTGGCATCAATTTAATCCTACAGCATAAACAAATGCAAATAGGAATTCAATACCTACCCTTACTAGCGATGCCATAAACACCATTTCCCAGTAACCTAGCTAAGACCCATTAGCACATTTCTACATCGCATCGTAGTCGCTTTGTTTAGCCGCAACGCACATTTCCAACAAAGATTCCATTAGCATCCGACGAGTGCGGTTTTATTTGCTTTACCGAAATCGTATCCCATGAATGCACTTTATGCCCTTTCTTTGTTCTAGGTTCGTTCTCATCCACGAAAGAACCATGCACACATACCACCATGATCACGATTAGCGAGTGAGCTCTGCACGAGCAAGGTATCGCTGAGTCGTATTACATCCATTGAAGGAAACGGTCACATCGCCGCCCACCGTACCGTCCGTCGGTACGGTGCGTACATACAAAGTCCAGTCTGAGTCGAAAGTTTACATCACCAGTCCCTCTTAATTGTCTTTTTCGCGAGCGCATCTATTTGAGTGTTTGCAACCGCCGTGTCGAATATTATATTCGCTGCAGGTTGTGTTTTCTTTATTGACTTCAGAATGTAACTTTCACACAGTGCTACTGTAAAATGTTAGTATCCAATAAGAAAATAAAACAACAATAAAGGAACCCTTAATAATAGAAGAAAAGTGTGTTTCATATATTTACTTGTCCTGTGTTGGTGTTTGGCTTTTCCTTTTGTGTCGGCGGAACAACGGGTGAACCTTGGCGCGTGAACAATTTATGATGGAGGAGGAAGTGAACGGAGTGCCCGTGTATTGGCACAATACTTCCTCCCCACAGACCTGCTGGCGCCATCTGTAAGTCAGGCCGGAAACTTTTCACCCCACCGCCGTATAGCATTTTGAAACTTTAAACGCATTTTTCTTGAAACCACGTTTTTCACATTGGTCTCCACGATATCTCAAAAACTACTCGATGGATCGGCTTTTTTTAATTTTAAAGTAAATTAAATTTATTGGACTCTAAATATAAATGTAGATGAGTGTTTCATAATTTTTTTTTCTATTCAACGTTAATGAGCAAAAAAATGCGAAAATGGGTACCTAAAGTTTTCATGTCCGTCCCTTTGTTAAACTTCGACTTTCAAATATGATTCTGGTGGGGGCTCCAACTACACTTATATAGTTTATGAAAATTCTTCGATTACTGATTTTTGATAATTTTTGCAGGTGCTAGAGTGGCCAAGATGTACCTATTTTTGAGACGGCCGGATTACAAGGCGTGTCAATTTATTCATTGTCACTTTATTTAGTAATAAAAAAAATTTTTTTTAACTTTAGAACATATTAAACAGATGACAAAAAGTTTGGATTCTTTATTTATTTCCTTCTATGAGAAAAGAGTTTGAAGAAATGACCTTTCCGGCCTGACCGACAGATGCAAGAAGAATTCGAGAAAATGACCTTTTTTGAGACTCTCAGATGAGAACCTTCCCTTAAAAATTAAATAGGCTATTATTAACTGTTCAAATTTTTTACTATTTTCTCAACAAGTTTTACCCCAAAAAACTAATTTATTTATCCGACATCCTTAAAACTGCAGGCACCTCCTTCTGATAGTGTTATAGACAGAAACCCGCAACATTTCATACAGATCGATCAATAGTATTTTGTGCCCCAATGTGTAAAGTTTTTGAAAATGTGGTTTCGAGATAATCGCGTTCAAAGTTTCAATATGATAAAGATATTAATTGTATTAATTTGGGAGTAGTTATAATCAGTAAAGTCATAAACCTTAGAATGGACGTGTAGTCTTCATTAAAAAGCTAATCTAGGCTGCGATTTCAGGGATTTTTAGTCGAAAATTCAAGTGAATTAAGCTAATCGTTCCAGGTACCTGACTCGTGTGTTCAGGATATCAGGTCGCAGCTATCGACTACTTCCGATGTGTCCGTAAATATTTAATAACCAGATTTTTCCTATTTCCAGTATACGATTAATATCCTACACTTTCGAAATATGCGAAACAAAACATATTTTTGAAAATTGTAAAAGTTTTCTTCAATCAGAAAGCGGATATGTTTATCTTGTTATATATGTTGGACACTACAAACAATCAATCAAATGTACTCACGAAGATATTTTTACTATATAAATGTACTTACGAATGCTTCATGTAGAAAACAAGTAGTCACAAATAATCTATCAATAAGAAACTATGATGTGATTTGCATCGAATTTAACAATCTGTCCTCAATATATTTCCTAGTTACATCCTGCATGTAAGATGAAATCATTAGAAAAAATCGAAACAAACTAGAAAATCAACCTTTTAAACGCTACATCACTATATCTATACTAGGTGAACATTTAAATGATAAAACGTACGGTGATTAAGCCAACCCAATAATTACCACTTCTCCCAATTTGCCTTCTGGGTATTGTGTGACTACAGTTGACTGATCTAATGTACCGTATTTATAATCATTAGAAAAACATACTATCTCTAGTTGGCCAGTTATACTTCTTACATTTTACCATTAGCTTTAACATCCTAAACCCGATACGAAGTCAATCCGGTCGTAATCGCTTCCATCACTTGTTCAACTACTTTTTCGTTTGCCTCCCCTCGCCCAAATACTTAATTAACCCCGACAGTGATTAATTTGTATACCATTAACTAATAAAGTTGCTGCATAGTCATCCTCTCGTACCAAAAGACTTCTGACTTACCCGGCCTTTTTTTTCGCCGACATCTCTGGAAGAATGTCGTTCTCGGTTGTACAAGGAAGAGCATCGAACTGTAATCGATGCGTGCACTCAAAATCCTCGACATATCTCCTCTTCTTGGTTTGGGTAGTAATTTTTCATCCAGACCTATTAAACGAATGACCGCCATGTAGAATGAATGCTACAGGACCACATGCACGCATGTTGGAAACCATCAATATCTAAGCAAACAGGTTCACGCTTCAAAGGAGTCCATGACCAAGAACGCAATGTCATCGGAAACCTTAGTAGAAATCTAGCCGTTCTACCACATGATCGAATGGTCAGGGTATCCATCGAATTCCATTAGGAGATATCTTCGCAGCACCAGAGATAGAATATCAATGCGTTCTCAGCACCTAGTTTATGGTTCATGCTTACCTTGACTAATCCCATTGCGAATACCGTTGGTTTACCACCCAATGCGGTCGCATCACGATTTTGCTGCAAGTGTTCTACTTTTATCCGGTCCTTCTGTCGCACCGGCTTCTTGGTTGCGTTTCCTAACAAACTATGGAAAGTATCTTATTGTAACGTTTTTAATTGGCAAATGGCTATTTCTCACGGAAATTTAGGTATTAACTAACCTAGTCACTTGTGTCTTAGCGATTTGTTGTGCCGGTGACGAATAAGTATTTTCCTAGAGGTTTACGTGCAACTGCGAGAGTCAGGTGTTCTAGGTGTATTCCAAATGATGTCCGGAAGGTACACACTCCCGTGAATTCCCTGGGGAAGTCATCGTGTGTGCAACAGGTTGCATACACTATCAGCTTTACTCAACCAAAACGGATGTTAACTTTTTTCCATCTGATACTTTTTGTGGCTGGGGTGCATATTCATGGTGCAACGTCATAGAAAGCAGATGTTTCACTAACGTTAACGAATATATTATTATTTCCGTGGGAAAGAGTCAAAATAATATAAAATTATTCCTTTGCTATATTACGATGGATTAATATATTCTGGTAATCGCACAATTCGATACGTCTCACTTTCTTTCCTTTCTCTCTACTATCAGCGTGAGAGGACAGCGCAAATATTCACTACCTTTCACTGTGATAATGGAGTTGTCATTAACTCTGAGGGAAAGAAGAAGAGTGTTGCATACCCACCCAGACATAGCTATGACCTGTAGACCACGGTAATGTTTTTTGTTTTAATTTCTGGTAATCGAAGAACGTTCTTCATTGGGATTGCGGTCGTTTCTTGTCTTCTTGATTTGCCCCCAGTTCTTTTCTGTATGGTTTTCTTTTTACACTAACGCGCGCACAAAAGGAGATTTTGGAGTACTCTTAAATGTGCACAGTGCTGGTGGAAGGAGAGGAACTGGATAAGGAAAGGAGGTATCGATGTGCATTGCTCTTAAATGCCTGCACATTACAGCGACGAGGAAACACATGAAATACATTCGTGTGGTTCGGCTAAAGAATGACTCTCTATGTTTATTTGTACGCCTGAAGTTGACTTTCAACGTGAAGTGATGCACATTGTTGCACTTATTTTTAAGATGCACAATAAAATATGTCCTACAATAGTGAGAGTAATCAAATCGCGGAGATTAAGATAGGCCGGACATGTGGCGCGAATGGCCAATGATAGGACCGTGCATAGAATTCTTGACGGTAAGCCAACGGCAAAGAGGCCGACAGGGCGGCCGCGACGGAGATGGGAGGACAATGTTAGGTTAGACCTCGAGAAGGTCGGTCGGATCAGATGGTCGAACGGGGAAGGAGAGCCCACGGGACAGGGAACAATGGCGGAGTCGAGTCGGTGAGGTCATGAACTTTCGGGCTCCTACAGGCCAATAAATACGATTGTCGGCGTTTAATGTCTGCTTGTGGTATCTTCATATTTTCCATTGGCAACGGTTGGATACTCTCTTCTAATTGTTGGTGCTTTGTACAGCATCATTCAACTCAGTAGTCTTAAGTAATTTGTTTCTTTTTTCGTATTTAATAAAATCGAGTCTCATTTTATGTGGTCGCAATTATCCTCGTAAAAATAAGTTGTATTCGATTTTAGAATTAAGGACACGTTTGTTTATTTATTTATTTTCTCGCTTTATTTTTGAAATTCACTTAGGACACAATGGTTTAACTTTTTCCTCTTTCAGCCTATTTTGCAACAACTCGTCACACCGAATGGCTACCACACCGGTTCTTTTTCGTTGTTTTTTTTTCTTTGCCACAGTTATCCCATCGAGAAAACCGGGTTATACGACGTAATCGGTATCGTATGACCCGTTCCAGGGCGATGATCGATCTCGAGCTTACCTGAGATATAATCGCCGGTGTAATAACTGGGCAATTGTATGCGCCGGTGTAAATTTATGTTTAATGTTTTAATTTGTGTAATGTTACAATAGGCACTCTGAACTCTTAGCCGGGTTCGAGAGGAAGATCTTAAAGAGAATTGTTGGGCCTGTATGTGAGGGAGGACGATTCCGAAGACGCTACAACTATATGGTACACGATCTACCAAATGTTGTAAGAAAAATCAAGCTCGGTAGACTCCGGTGGGCGGGACACCTAGCTCGAATGAGCGAAGAGGAGCCTGCCCGGAAAGTCTTTTGTGGCAGGATGTACGGAAGGAGACAGCTCGGCAAACCTTGTCTGGGATGGAGGGATGGCGTAGACCAGTACGCCCAGAGCCTGGGAGTGCCAAACTGGATGACATCGGCTTGAAATCGGGACCGGTGGAGAGATTTGTTAAATAAGGCCAAGACCGGATCCCGGTTGTAGTGCCGATGATGATGATGAATGTTACAATAAATGTAATGTGTGTTTTATGTGTTAATTTTATATGTGTTTAATTATAATTTATGTTGTTTTTGTTGTTGAATAACGCATTTATTGTACAATAATTTAACAAATGTTGACTTAGGACTAAAATGCTAAATCCTATTTTACAATCTTTTCTTATTCTTAAAATAATTTACTGGCTCTACACGAGCACTCTAAATTACACCATACAATTTGCCTTTCAGCGTACAATAATATTTTTATATTTTTATATTTGTATATATTTCCTATTACCCGAATATTTTAGAAGAAGAAGTTCTCTCTCTGTATTTATTTATTTATTTATTTATTTACTTTTTTATTTTTTTTTTTTTAATTATAATTTATATATAATTTTTTGTGTGCATGGGTGGCCTGAAAAGTTTCCGACCTAACAAAGATACAAGACATTTCTTCTTAAAATTTATTTTTATTTTTCTACATAGCCTCCTACGCTTCTCCCAGCGATGCACCCATCTCTCTAACCCGTCCAAAATGTACTCGGTGTTTTTCTCTGCAAAATAACTGTTCACGGAGGTGATTGCCTCCTTATTTGACGAAAATCTCTGTCTTGCGAGCGCAGTTTTTAGATAAGAGAACAAAAAGAAGTCGCTTGGGGCTAGATCTGGTGAGTAAAGCGGATGGTCCAATAGTTCAACCGTTGAGGTGTGAGACGGCGCCTTGTCTTGGCGAAACGGGATTTTCTTTTTCTGAAAATGTGGCCATTTTTCCGCAATTTCTGCCTTCAGTTGGTCAAGTAATAATGCGTAGTATGCTCCTGTAAAGGTTTTTCCTTTTTGATGATAGTCGATTAAGATTGTGGCTGTTCCGCCCAAACCCCACGATTCGTCATCATCATCATCATCGGCACTACAATCGGGAACCGGCCTTGGCCTTATTTAGCAAGTCCTGAGGCTTGTTAAATTTTCCATAATGATTTATTTTGTCTGGGCCAGGTCATTAGTCTTGCGCCAGGGGCTCCCCGACGGGGAATCGAACCCCGGTCTCCCGGGTGACAGACGGGTATACTAACCACTATACTATCGAGGAGCCCAAAACCCCACGATTCACTTACCTAAAAAAAACCCCCCATAACTTCCATTCAATCAGATAATTTCGCTAATGCGATAGCATTAGCACCTTAAATGCTTTTCGCATCTAGGATTATCTAAGGTATAATCTAAAAAGCTTCAGTAAAAGAATTCTTACCTTTTCCTGCATCTGTTCGCATACAATTCCTGTAAGACTTCTTTTTTCATCATCACCATCGGCAATACAACCGGGGACCGGTCTTGGCCTTATTTAGCAAGTCCTGGGGCTTGTTAAATTTTCCATAATGATTTGTTTTTTCCGGGCAAGGTCATTAGTCTTGCGCTAGAGGCTCCCCGACGGTTAATCGAACCCCGGTCTCCCGCGTGACAGGCGGGTATACTAACCACTATACTATCGAGGAGCCAAGAGCTCTTTCTTACCTTATCATAAATTCCCTGTAATAAAATTCATTGGTTCGCATATCATACAACCGCATATCAGGGAATCTTACCGCTGAGTTGGCTAATCCCAGCCTCAATATGTGTACATAAAAACTATCTATGCACACATCGGCTGTCGACCCTTTTAGCCAGCGATAAATAGTCCAACACCAGCTGCATGTAATTAGCACCATCCACCTTGAGACTATTTCACTAACTCGCACCATGAGTAAACAAAAGACCGCTGTCTTCATCGGGCATTCTGGCGATACGCAAACAATTCAATCATTCTAGTATCCCAAATGCACCTACCATCTAATGAGTTGCAGCTTGTTTACTCAGTTGAACTCTCGGGTCATAAATTCCTTTTATCCTACATAGTTCTGGATTCGTTTCCCAGTAACCTTCTCACATAAACAAAGATCTCCACGATCCCTTTTTCCTTTCTTTGTTTCAGAGTCATTCCCATGGCCTTGTTCAACCAATGTGAATCTTCCAATGTGATCTTCACTCACACATACACATACATTGCCAAGTCTCTCTTCCTTATTTTCACCACGAGAGAAACACTTTCTCTCTCGGGAAAACTCACCCCAAACGATAGAATATCGTGGAGTCAAATTCCACCCGCTGACCACCACGGTCATGCCGCTCCTGCTCTCCGTCACTGCGGAGACGCGTAAATAAATACTGTCGAGTCGAGTAAGCGCGCGAGTCGTATAAATGATTCAAATCCGTGCTCTGCCATATAATGTAGTGTTGCGTCGTATAAATTATTCAAATCCGTGTTCTTACAGCTAATTTAGTGTGGCGGCATATCTATAAGACTTATGGGTTAATTAAAACAATAAAATTAAAGGACTAGCTAAACCAGTGTTTCATTGTAACTTTTGTCGACGTTTCGTTTCGGAGTTTCGTTTGTGCTTTTCTCTCAGTGCCTCCGTTTTATCCTAGATGTGTTTACCTTATTGTTCTTCTGGTTCAGTGTTTTACGCGGCGCACAATTCATGATGGAGGAGGTAGTGAACGGAGTGTCCGTGTTAGGCACAATACTCCCTCCCCACATTGGCGACCTTAAGTCAGGAACACGCCACCTTTTTGGTAGCAGACCAGTACTTCTAATAATTGTTAACTAACGCAAACAAATAAAACAACCAATAAAAACAATAAAATGTCAACTAGTGTGTTTCATTTCTCTGGTGTGTGATGTTTTCTCTTCCGCTATGGTGATCGTTTTTGCAGCGGAATTCGACGGATCAATCGATGGGTGACAGTGAACAAGTGGTGGGTTGGTAGTAGAACTCGCGCCCATGCTGACGCCACGACTACCTACCCAACAAGATAACTCCATGACTATCCCAAAAAACAGTCGTCATCACTTTCCCAGCCGAAAAAAACAGTTATTGCTTTTATGGAGCCGATTCCCCCTTTGCAGTCCACTGTTTTGACTGTTTTTTCGTTTCGGGCGTATATAATGGTCTAGTTTCATCGACAGTGTGGCGTCTCTAACAGATACACACACAATACACAAGCAAATAGTGAAGAACACCGAACGAAAATCGAATAAGAAAATACATCAGAGCCGTATAGCATAGCGATAACAAAACAATTCACATCAGTGTAATATACATGAGTTTAGAAATCGTATTTGTACATACGGTGGTGGGCTGACGGTTTGCGCTTTGGTTCAATTTTTGATGATTCTAACTGTCATAGCGTCAGTTCGAATCACACGTTCTTCACTATCGTCCCAAACGTTATAATTGGTGACTACGACGTGATCTGTACACACAGCACACACTTTCCCGTTGTAAACAGAACTTCACACACGATCATGACTTTCGCATAGAGCCCCAGGCACACTCGCCTGTTCCGACGTTCTCTCGTTCGCCCCGTCGTTCAACGCTGATCGTAAGGAAGTTACTGAGGAGGGAGTAGTGTGGCGTCTCTAACAGATACACACACAACACACAAGCAAATAGTGAAGAACACCGAACGAAAATCGAATAAGAAAATACATCAGATCCGTATACCATAGCGATAATAAAACAATTCACATCAGTGGAATATACTTGAGTTTAAAAATCGAATTCTAAACACGGCCAGTAGCCTGATGTGTTACGCTTAGGTTCAATTTTTTGTGATTCTAAATGTCATAGCGTCATTTCGAATCACACGCTCTTCACTATCAATCTCAAACGCTATAACAGTAATTAATCAGCGCCAAATCTCGGATTTATTGCACCTAAACTGCACCAACAGAGCATTGGAAATATTCATTCGAACACGTTTTTGGTCTAGCGTGAGCAAACGCGGCACCCAACGCGCGGACAGCTTTCTCATACCTAAATTTTGATTTAATATGTGACAAACATTTTCATAGCCTCTGCTATCTCTCTCACTTTAATTTGGCAGTCGTCTAGCACCATATGGTGAACTCTAGCGATGTTATCACGTTCATCGTCTCCCAAGCTCTCACGGCCACGTTTAAAATCAGCTGCCCAAAATTTCACTGTGGTAAATGATAGTGCAGAGTCCCCATATACAGAGTCCAACTCATCTTTGATTTGCGTAGATTTGTTTGTATAGTTAAGGAAAGTGTCCTGTTTGGAGGCCTGGTAAAGACTTCTGGCTTTTTTGTTAAAGCAGTCTTAACCACATCGTTAGGAATTTAATCCGGTTCCGGTGTCTTGTTGTTTTTAATGGCCCTTGCAGACAAGATCACCTCTTCGGTGGTCACTGGAGGTATTGTTCTCTCAATTGTGTTCCATTCCTGTTGTGGTCTCATCAACTCATTACACCGCGGGAAGAGGTCATGCCGCAATTCTAACCATGTCACTTACTCCCTTACATTTATTGTTGTGTAGTTGTGGGGGGATTTGTAGGTGTGCTGGCACGGGCACGGGTTCATTCCCCACCGATGTTACACCGAACACTGTTCAGCAAAATGATAAATAAAACGCATGGATATGGTTTATAATAAATTGTTCTTTTTTACTTTGATTGGTCCTTGTTATTGTTTTACAATTTTGTTTTAATTGCGCCTTAATTCAGCGAGACAAGCAACATTTGTAATTTATAAAAACTTAAAAACTTAAAGAACTTATTTTAAAATATTGTTTTTTATATTTACGAAGTTGAATAGATCCCGATGATCTTTGATAACATTTTATTGTAATATGTCAAGCCATTTCAAAGCGCAATTAAGTATTATCATATGTAACTATTCACTGACACCGAATGCATTTTTGTTGTCAATTATTGTTCACGAATTACTGTTCAATTCTTACACCGATGTACTCTTAACTACGCTCACTAAGGGCTAACTTTACGTGGGAAAATAAACTAAAAATTCCCCGAGTAGGGCAAGTAAGACACACACACAAACACGCTTTCTCGACTAGACTCAGGGGTGGAAACTCACGACTCTGGGGTGTGCGCACTCCCGTGAAGATCTATACACTTTTGCATGCGTTTGAACCAATTGTCGAAGCACTTTTGCCACTCTGATTGTGGTATCTCCAACACATGCATTCTGAATGCAGCAACCGCTTCTTCAGGTGTCGAAAAACGTTGACCTCTCAGTTTGTTTTTTACGTACGTGAATAAAAAGAAGTCATTCGGTGCCAAGTCAGGACTATACGGCGGATGACCCATCAAATCGATGTTTTGAGTGCTCAAAAATGCAGTTGTCGCAGCCGATGTGTGAGAGCTCGCATTGTCGTGGTGAAGAGTGATCCGTCTTCGGCGGTTGGTTTTCCTGATTTCTTGGAAGACAACTGGCAAACAAATGGTTGTGTACCACTCAGAATTGATTGTTCTGCGTTGTTCTAGTGGTACGGTTGCGACATGTCCAGTTTTTCCGAAAAAACAGACGACCATTTGCTTGGAAGTGCTTCGTGTGCGAACAACTTTTGTTGGATTTGGGTCATCTTGAAAAACCCAGACGGTCGACTGCTGTTTACTTTCGGGCTCATACGCATAAAACCACGATTCATCACCTGTCACGATGTCATAGACGTGTTTCGAAGCACCGCGACCGTATTTTTTGAGCATTCCTTTCGACCAATTGACACGAGCCCTTTTTTGGGCGATTGACAAATTGTGTGGGATCCAACGCGAACTAATTTTTTTGACAGTCAAATGTTTATGCAATATTGAATATATGCTGGTCCCACTAACACCTAAGGTTGTCTCAATCTCACGATAGGTCACATGAGGATCTTCCAATATCAGTTCGCGCACAGCATCAATGGTTTTCGGAACAACAACTGATTTTGGACGACCTTCACGAAATTCATCTTGGAGTGAACTACGACCACGATTGAATTCACCATACCATCGATAAACACTGGTCCTTGATGGAGCTTCATCGCCAAAAATTGAATTAAGTTCATCCATGCACTGTTGCTGAGTTAATCCACGCCGAAAGTTGTAAAAAATAATCGCACGAAAATGTTGACGATTTAATTCCATTTTTGGGCCGAGATGAATCTTTTAAGTTACTGTAAACAACACAAATAGCGCTCGTATGTCAAAACGTTCTGAGTGCGTATACCCTCAAAAATTTCCAACTTTACGACCGAGCTGTCAATTACTGGATTGCAACACTAGGGTTGCCAAATCCCGAAACATAAGAGGCAACCCTCGTATGCGGAAGAATTCGATTCATGGCGGCTAGACGCTAGATGAGTGCATTGCTTTTGTCGATTGGACAAAAGGCTGTCGAGGCCATGGATAAGCCAGGAAAATGAGCTGTGCACGTGTGCAGCAGATTACGCTGGCCGACATCGGCGCCGATAAGTTTTCCGAATTTATGAAGCTTGTGTGTAAAGAATTCCTTTCAGGAATTTGGGATAATGCATTGAATGCATGAATGTTAGAGACTTCCTTACAGGGACTTTGGTGATACATTAGATGAATTAAATATCCTTGGTGAAGGAAACGTTTGCAGATTTGCAAAGGGAGTTGGGTTTGGAATTGTGGGTGGTTGTTTGCGAAAGGTTAAAGAACCCCCACATAGTCTTTTAATTACTATTCTGCATGCGGTGTCCCATGGGTTGTTATTTAATTCGTCCCTTAGGAAACATAACGCGTCATATTTACTTTTGCGGATACTATTTCTCAAATCCATCCGTTTTTTGACGAATTCCCCATGGAGCTGTGGGTAGGTGTTCCGGTGTCTTGCTTTTGTTAATGAAATTGTAACATGCAATCGACTGTGCTTAGGTTCAACTAACGACTCTGCACTATTGTTGCAAATAATGGAACATGAAAGTAATATGTTCATCTTTTACCTAGACCCGAATGTTATTATTTAAATATGTTTTAGGATAACTTGGTGAAGTAGCAGAACATTTAAGGCGACATGACATTGCTTATTAAGCCATAATTTGTGTTTATGCTTTCACAATTTTATCGGCGATTCTTGAATCTCGTGCAGCTATAAAAAATGTTCACAATGGCAATAGTTTCTAATCGATGGCATAGCTTAACGCATAGACCTATCGATGGCCTTTCACAATTCAACTATAATAGCTTCAGATCCTCTTACAGACATATGACTAATTTTCGCCAGTTAACTTCAGGTGCTTAGCATAATCAGCTCCAGGCAAATGGGTACGCACTATGTATGAGATGAATAGAAACGGCTATTAACAGTGAGAGTAAGACTTCACAATGTTTAGTTACTAAATGTTCAGATTAATCATTAATTAAACGTATTATTTGCACACGCATTAGTGTACACACATTCATCTAATCGGGTAAAGCTCAAGATAAGCCAGTCGCCATCCATTGGGCACTCCATTGAAAGCCCATGATTTATAGCTACATCCACGAATAAGAAATCGTTTGTTATTGAAATTAGCTCGAATCGAAATATTTTAAAGCAAACCGTTATATTGTAGTGTTTTAGGTTGTTCACCCTGTTCAAAAGTTACTGAACTTGCTTTGGTTATAAGCGTGTGCCGTGAATAATTAAACCTGTTCATAAATCAAATGGTTTATTCATTATGTTTTAGTTGGCCAATTTTTCACCCTACCGAAGAAAAGGAAAGTGTAAACTTTAATTGTTGTAAAAGGAATACGCTTGTTGGTGAGATTAGGGTCTGAATACGGCATTGTTCAGTTAATATTGGTGTGGCAAAAGGTGAGTAGAACAGCAAAAGTTTATAACATGGAAGGAGGTATGAAGGTTCAGTTGATGAGTACATGCTAATGTGGTGGGTGAGCAATTAACTTACTATTTGGTTTTGCAAATTGTGGCAAGGTGTGGGGATTCGAAATAGTTTTAGTGGGAGATTCAGACACTATTATTTCATTGGTTTAACAACAATTAGTTAAGGGCAGCAGTGATGTTAAAAAAAATTCCGCGGGTATTCATCGCATTATTACATTATAATATAGTATTACATTATGTTGAGGTGATCTTGTTGTTAAAAATTGATATTTAACATATAACGTATATTATTATATTACAGATGCTAAGCTAGCATAGCTTAGGGTTCGCTGGATTAATTATTTTTAATAAATAAGAGCCGTTAAATCGATTTTGAATTAATATAACACTTTATTAATCCGTTAACAACCGTTACTTTTACCGTACACTTAACGATTTCTTTACTTATCGCTCCTTTGCTTATCGCTTGCTTACTCTGCTTACTTCTCACTTATTACTTGTCTCCATGATCTGTGTGCGACGTATTTATACCGTTTCCTCACATTCGGATTCGGTGTTTCGTTTCCGTCCATTCCATAGCCTTGAATGTTCTATTATTCATAGTCTCCAGTTTTCCAGTACTTTATAGAATATTCTAGTACTTTGTTTCGGACTTTCTCGAATATTCTAGTGCTGATTGTCATATACGTCACACTATTATATTATATTATATTATATTATATTATATTATATTATATTATATTATATTATATTATATTATATTATATTATATTATATTATATTATATTATATTATATTATATTATATTATATTATATTATATTATATTATATTATATTATATTATATTATATTATATTATATTATATTATATTATATTATATTATATTATATTATATTATATTATATTATATTATATTATATTATATTATATTATATTATATTATATTATATTATATTATATTATATTATATTATATTATATTATATTATATTATATTATATTATATTATATTATATTATATTATATTATATTATATTATATTATATTATATTATATTATATTATATTATATTATATTATATTATATTATATTATATCATATTATATTATATTATATTGTATTATATTATATTATCTTATTATATTATATTATATTATTTTATATTATATTATATTATTTTATATTATATTATATTATCTTATTATATTATATTATATTATTTTATATTATATTATATTATATTATATTATATTATATTATATTATTTTATATTATATTATATTATATTATTTTATATTATATTATATTATTTTATATTATATTATATTATCTTATTATATTATATTATATTATTTTATATTATATTATATTATATTATATTATATTATATTATATTATATTATTTTATATTATATTATATTATTTTATATTATATTATATTATTTTATATTATATTATATTATTTTATATTATATTATATTATATTATATTATTTTATATTATATTATATTATATTATATTATATTATATTATATTATATTATATTATATTATATTATATTACATTATATTATTTTATATTATATTATATTATTTTATATTATATTATATTATTTTATATTATATTATATTATATTATATTATATTATATTATATTATATTATATTATATTATATTATATTATATTATATTATAATATATTATATTATATTATATTATATTATATTATATTATATTATATTATATTATATTATATTATATTATATTATATTATATTATATTATATTATATTATATTATATTATATTATATTATATTATATTATATTATATTATATTATTTATATCAGCCTGAAAAGACATTTGTTGTTGCACATGCGAGGCTGGGAATAGCCGACGCAAAGATAACATTCCCTGATTTATGATATGTATGTACAAGAATTATTTCAGGAATTTTGGATATGCATTGAATGCACGAAAGGTAAGAATTCTTTGACAGCGACATGGGACAGAACCTTAATGAAGAAAATGTGAAGGGAGTTTGGGGTTGAAATTGTGGGTGGTTCTTGCGTAAAGTTAAAGAACCCCCACAACGTGGCCACCGAATTCTACCGCGAAGTAAGAGCAGCAATGTAAATCCATCAGGGAGCGGAATGCCTTTCCTTTGATCGGGCTAGCTCTCCTAGGCACAACCTTAGAGTGACGAAGCATCCGATCTCTACCATGATGTAAGTGGATCCATGTAAATCCATCATGGAGCGGAGTTCCTTCTCGACGATCGGGCTCGCTCCTCTAGAAAAACCTTAGAGTGACAGGGCAACCGACCCCTACCGTGAAGCAAGTGGTCCAATCTAAACCCATTATACAGCAGAATACCTTTCCGTCGATGGGGCTTGCCATCCTAGGAAAACCTTAGAGAGACCAGGCAACCGAACCCTACCACGACGCAAGAGTGGACAGACATAAATCCCGCAAGAAGCGGAATGCCTTCCCGCCGATCGGACTCGACACCCTAGGAAAACCTTAAAGTAAGGAGGCAACCGATCCCTACTACGACGCACGAGCGGACCAATATAAGTCCCTCATGATCTGGAATGCCTTCCCGTCGATCGGGCTCACCCTCCTAAGAAAACCTTAGAGTGACGAGGCAACCGATCCCTAAAATATGGGATGTTTCTTTTTAAGGTTTGCAAGACTGTTTGTAGCGGCACTCAATTTGATAATCGACAGGAGATTAGTGATCAGTTTGTTTCGCCATTTTACCATGAATATATTAACGCCAGAACAACGCTTTGTGATTTGTGCGAATTTATTTCGAAAATCATGACTCAGTTCGCGGAACATACCGTGCGCTACGCCTATGTTACAGTTGATATAGGTTATTCAATTAATCATAAATCTTTTTTGCACCTTACATAATTTAATTGATCATACGCATCCACAGAGACGTTGCAGAGCATGCACCGAAGAAGTTCTTTCTACTGAGAAGGGTAGTGTTGAAGTTGACCCGAATGAAATTGAATATGAGATGAGATATGGTGGATGTAAGTTCGATTGCCAAACGTGCGCTATGGTGCTAAGAATTTAAACTCTTCGGTTTTTCCTCTGTTTATAATCATTTTATAAGGGTAATTATTCAACTAATTTTTATACAAATAATTAAATATATAATAACTGCCAAATTCCAACCTATTACGGTCCCACAGTCATGATGTTGTTTGATGCAACAACACATTTCTCTAAACTGAACCGCCAATGTACCACATAAAAGTTAGTACAGTCGATAAAGTTTTATACGCATTCGGCGTCTGTAATTGAAATCAGTGGCTTCCATTCAAATCAATTAAGTTGATAACACTCCAAAGCATGATTCACACTAATGTAACAAACTCATTGGGCTTCTTTGCCGTGCTTGGCTACATATAGGAGTTGCAAAACAAATCTAGTATTAAGTAATCTCATCGTTCTCGGTGATTTTTAATGTAATTTTAAATTGATCTTACCCAACAGGGATTATCCGGTAGTTGACTTGCTATGCGTTATTAATGCTTATGCTCTAGATTTTCAAGCCGCGGAAGCATGACCATGTGCGCACGAACTGTACAATTAACCATTTTACACTCTATCCACAAAGGCTTCTGGTTTGCATTGCGAAACGCGTCATATGCGTATCAGTTGTGTTTCAGTTGTTTTATAAGTTGAATAAGAAATTGGATTCAACTAAAGGAATAATTTGAATTATTCACAATCGACGGCGTTTCGGTGATGGATTCAGAAACAAAAGTGTGGATGGCGAAAATTAATTAATTGACCGTTGTCGAATTAATCTATAAAGTATCTGTCTCTAGGAACTCTTTAAGTAGTATTTAGAGAAAGCAGAGACAGTTGATCCCTTCCTATGTGCGCTTAAATGAGAACAGTTTTAGATACTTTTCACTTTCAAAAGCAGCTCATGAGGTTAATGGTGACGTTGCGAGTCATAATGATTACAAACATTTCCTTGGCAAGGCAACTTTATATGCTTTAAAAGAACATGCCGGATGATTTTGCTTAAAAAACTGGTTTCGAACTAGTTCGAGTAATTAGGGAAGGGAGTTGAAGTCTATCACCGGTCATATTACGAACTCTATTAAATGAAAGCTTTTATGTGTCGCATGATTCCGAGAAATTGTCTGACCTTTACGGGTTAAATGATTCTGTAACTTGATGCGAAAAATGCCGACTCGTTTATTTCGGTATCTTTTGGAAACGTAAGTAAATTGACACCACTTTCTTTTCATGGCAGTAGCTTGCGGTAAAATGTTTTCTGGCTTGCATTGTGTTGTTTTCATATTTCAGTAAGAGCTCTATTTCATAAAATTCAAGACATACAACAAGCCCGGCAAATATGTGCTTTTTTACACAAAGAATTTATTTAGGGGTATCGACAACAAGGTAACAACAAGTTGTTGTTGAACATTGGACTTGAATGTGTACATTATAATGATGAGATGTGCAAATTCAGGCAAAATATGTCATTCATGCCATGCGCGAGGATATATTTGTCGAAGTGGAATGGATTCACTAAACTCAAGAAAGAATTTTCTTGCATGAAACTCGAGCTCAAAAAGGATTTCGAGGTACATTTAAATGTGAAAGCAAAGAGTGGTCGGAAGATGGGGAAGGCTATAAGGAAAGGTGCCAATGTACATTGATCTTGAATTCTCGAGGATTATAGTGACGAGAAGATACTTAATAAGATAGAGCATCTCGCATTCGTGTAGTTCGGCTAAAGAATGATAAACACGAAGCTTTGAGGTTAATTTTGAAACTGAATTATAACAAGTATAGCGGGGAAATATTTGAAGAGATGTAATGTTTCCACTAAGTACGGATGCGCAATGGAACTGATAGGCTCGAAACCGCAACCCAATATGCTACTAAAGATCTGTTGGCGTTGTTTACGAACATTTGCAAATTGTAACGCTTGTCGTTAAGCGTTAGGTTACGTACCTTGACATCAACATGAAAATGTTATGGTTAACAATTTGCAACCGGCACTACCATACCGGCTACGCCAAATTGTAATGATATCCGATTAAATATTACCTGTTGGTTTGTGTCTCTAATTATTTTGGCTCTCCCTCAGTAGCTATTTCTAATTGAGTTTATGCCGGCATCCACACCTCTGATGTTCCTTGCTCTGGCATTTTTTGGGATTTTTTCGATCCGAGCCTTCTCCCATTCGCATTTTTTGCATTTGAAAAGTTTCATTGTCTCTTTCCGAATTGTAGCGTATCTTTCTGCGTTGACTTCATCATATCTTTCTAAGTGGATCACTCTGAGGCATTTACGTTCTTCGATCTTCCCCTGCACTCATCGTCAAACCAAGATTCGACCTTAATTGTTTTCTTAAATCCTAATACTGGGCTGTTTGTTTGATTACGTCTCTGATCGATGCCCATTTAATGTCCACACTACCGGCTTACTCTTCCTCACTACTCCCATTCTCTAGGATGGTAAATCTATTCGTTAGTTTGTCTTGATATTCAGCCCTTTTGCCCAGGTCTTTTAGGTTATCAATGTCGAGTTTCTGCTCGTCTCCCGTGACTGCCCATGTGGGTTTGCTGCGAGCCGACTCCTAATTTTCGCCATTATCGGAGTCGCAATCTCCTTCTCTATATGATCTTACGTCAGGGATATTCGAGTCGTGTCTTTTGGCTATGAGGAAGTGGTCTACTCGGTTACGTGTTACGCCGCTGTGTGCTATCCATGTGGGTTTATGGATTTGCTTGTGCTTGAACATCGTGCTTTTCACTACAGATCTTTGAACGCTGTGAACATGATAACTAGAAATCCATTATCATATGAAAAGTCGTGTAGGCTTTCTTTATCTACAGTTGGTTGGAAAATATCTTCCTTTCCAATTTTTGAGAAGGATTTTAACATCGAATGATGAAAACCCATCAAATGCTTCTCTAGGGTCTTGTAGAAGGTGTCCTCCATTTCTTCGTCGGCAGATTCTGTTGAGTCGTGTACGTTTATAAATACATAATTGTAACATGGGCCCTGTATGTTTACCACCGACATTCGGTCATTAATAAATTCCACATCTTTTACATGGGACGTATCTTCTTGCTTTTCAGGCACTACGCAGGTTCCCATAGTTTGCATGAGAACACTAATGACAGTGGACTACGAGTCATCGAACTGGCAGCATCAAAAAATTTGGTCGTTGCGAGTACCAGGTTTCCGCGTAAACATATCCACAAAGCCGCCTGCGTATCACCTGATGGAGCCACACGCAACCAAATTAACCACATGTTGATAGATCGCCGCCACTCCTTGACCCCGATGACGGTACGAACATACCGAGGTCCCAACGTAGACTCGGATCACTATCTTGTTGGTACAGTTTTCCGAGTGCGAATTGTATTACGGAGACGTATTGCATCCGCGGATCAGGTTCGAATCAACACGGCTGCCTTACGCAATGAGAATACCAGTAACACCTTTGATCATGCGTTAAGACTCGCCCTCGAAGAGCTCGACGAAGGGAGAGTAAGTCCTGGGGCCAGAATGCCGAGCGTAGAAGAGAAATGGACACACCTTACGAATACTGTCAGTACTGCCAACTCCATCTTAGGCAGTAGTCGTAGAGATTGGGGCGACTGGTTTAATGATGAGTGCAAACTAGCGACTGAACGTAAGAATGCTGCATACCGGGCAATGCAGCAGTCTCATAGAACGCGGGTACGCGAGGAGAAATACAAAGAACTCAGAAGATCTGAAAACAGGCTTGACAGACAAAAGAAAAGTGCCTGGGAAAAAAACCTTGCCTGTGAAATAGAGAAAATTATAGAGCGAGGTCCGCACCAGGCGCGGAAGTTCTACCAAGTAATCCGCAGTATGGCGCGGTACACGCCACGCCGTATCTACTGCAAGGATAAAGAGGGTAATCTGATCACCGATCCTGAAGGCATTCAGGAGCGGTGGGAAGTGCACTTCAATAAATTGCTAAATGATCAGCTCACAGAAAAATTGGAGGATGCATGAATGCAAAATCAATACCAAATGCTGGGCTCACCAAGCATTGAAGAAACATTAAAAGCCATAAGACAGATCAAATCAAATAAAGCCCCTGGAGCTGATGGCATACCAGCTGAGCTGATCAAACAAGGAGGGACAGCGTAACATCACGCAATTCATGAGATCGTGTGCACGTATGGCAGCAAGAGGAGATGCTGGAAGATTGGCGTCGTGGTATAATTTGCCCCATACATAAGAAGGGAGATATCACACTGTGCAGTTGTGTGACCACGGATAATCTTGATAATGAAATTATTTATTCTGTTTAGTCCCGATTTGTCATACAGGACTTTATTGGGAGAGTATTTCTTGTATTGCGACTCTGGGGCGCTGTACATTCCAAGGCAGGAATCGCAAACACTTCATCTCGAACACCCGAAACTTCTCCATGTAGAATGGGGATATGTTGTACCATACCGGGCAGCCATACACTGATATTGTTCGGATGAATGCCGAGTATGAAATTATTTTCACCTTGGGGTCCAGAAGATTACTACTGAAGAGACATATGCGTTTTCAGCTGCTGTAAGAGCAGCTGCTGTATGCTTATCAAAGTAAAGGTACTGATCAAGCTAGATACCAAGGTATCTGACTACAATTTTTACTTGTAGGGGAAGATTATTACTTCCTGTAATAGGCATTTTTTTTCAATTCCGTTTTGTACTAGGATAGTCTCTGTTTTTTGGGTATTTATTTTTAATTTTCAGTCGTCGCAAAAACGTTTGATTTTGTTGAAATAATTTTGCAGAAGTCTGTTGATGACATCAATCTTTTCTCCAGATCTATACACCACAATATTGTCGGCATACGCAATTGCATGGTTGAGAGAACCCACTAGATCACTAGTGTAAATGTTAAATAAAATGGGAGAATTCACTGCTCCCTGTTGTAGACCATTTTTGATGTGGAAAGTCTTGTTAGAGATTATATCTCCACATTTCACTACAAATTGTTTACCCATTATCATATTCTAGATAATGTATAATAAATATTCGGGCAAACCTAGATTTGATTACATATATACAAGCCCTTCTAACCATATAGTGTCGAAAGCCTTTTCAAAGTCAACCAAACAGGCCCCGGTGCATTGTCGCTTCGCCTTGTTCCACTGTATATCGGAAACAAGTCTTCTCGCAGCATGAACTGTGTCATGTTGCGATCGAAAACCAAACTGGTTGTTCGGGATAATACCATTATCCTCACACCAGTTAGTCAATGCTTTATTTATAATTTTCTCGAATACCTTGCTGATGTTCGGAAGCAAACTAGTCGAGCGAAGATTGGGTGGATTGCTCCTGTCCTTGCCCTTTTTGGGGATGGGATGGACTACTGCAGATTTCCACTTGCTAAAAAGGGCCAAGCCCGGATCCCGGTTGTAGTGCCGATGATGAAGACGAGTTGTCATGGATCAGTTTTTGAAAATTTTTAATTAGTGCCTTAATTGTTTTTATTTCCTGGGTATTTGGATCGCTCAACTGTCTGTAAAGCAGTTTTAACTTAGAGAGCAGAATGCTCTTTTGCCTATACAGCTCGTCGATCGTTGAATTTCTGTATCGTTTTGTATGACTCTCCATGTGAGACACATTTGGGATAGAACGATTCATTGTATTATAACAATGGTGTTCATCGGCGAAAGATAATGATCAATTTCGTCATTATGAAGATTTCTGTCAGTTGGTGGATCTAAGCCATTGCAGCGTCATTCTTTTTTATTATCCCATTAAAGCGCGACCAGTGTGCTTTTGCGAAATTAAAAGAATGTGTTGAGGGGGGGGGGGGGGGGGGGGGGGTGATTGCCGGCGTACGGCACGGGCTCACTATCACCCACCAACGGAAATCACGGGGACGGCGAGTAGTTGCCGGATGTCCAGCCAGGGAAACCAAATGGAACACTATGGTGTTGTTGTGTATAAACGTTTTTTTTTTATTTAGAGTGGCATAGATATTCGTTAAGTCTGGAGTTCTAATTTCGCCAATGGGCGAAGAAAAGGATTTTTTTTTTTTTTACACAATGGATGTTAGCCGGATAGAAGAACTAAAACTGGCATTCACAATAGCTATTCGTTTAAATATTGTTATTATATTCTTCTTTCTTTAACATATGTCAGCCACGGAGACTATTATTTCTTATACACCAGTGGGTTTTTTTTTGTTTCTTTTTTTTGTTTCGGTAGGAAGGTGGAAATCTTCAAAAGATACCTCTTGACCGATCCAGAGCCATGCCGGGTTTTTACCGACTAAAACCACCTCCCGCGAGGCTCATATTCCCGTTGATCCCCACGGAACTTTCTTTTAGATATTCCATCGCGGGGGGGGGGGGGGGGCGGAGTTCGCAACTGCTGCATCATTTCACAGAGAATACCATTTGTTACGGACCATGCCTATTTGGAACTCAGCATATATTCTATTACTCCTCCCGGGGTAACTGTCCGTCTCATATGTCTCTCCAAAATCGTTCATGCGGTCTCGAATCTCACGCACTCTGTGAGTACGTGTTCCGCATCATCTATTTTGCCTTTGCAATACAAGCAGTATGGGTGATTCACATGCTTATACTTGTGCAAGTATTGTCGGAAGCATCCATGTCCTGATATTAGCTGAGTCAGGTGGTAATTCAGATCGCCATGTTTTCTTTTCACCCATGTTTCTATATCAGGTATCATGGTGTGGGTCCATCTTCCTTTGGTGGAAGAATCCCACCTTCGTTGCCATTCTCTTAGGCTTGAGAGCTCTAATTGTGACCGCATTCTCCGATGATTCTCTTGAGAGACCTTATGCAATGCAGCGTTTTCTTTAGCTGCAATGTCAGGTGGCGTCCTCCCGGCCAAAATATTTACAGCTTCTTCGGATCCCGTTCGGAATGCACAACATACTCTTAGTGACGCCAGTCTATGTGCGAAGTTCACTCCACTCATGTACGACTTATACTGTGCGGCTCCTGCCCATATGTGAGCTGCATAGATTATAGTGGAGGTGTTGACACTGGTTATGAGTTTCCTTGTGTGGGGCCGGGGTCCTCCAACATTGGGTAGCAGTTTCGCTAAACCTTTGCATATTCTTGCCGTTTTTTCACTCGTTTTCCTCAGGTGTTCCTTGAAGTTCAACCTATTGTCGAGTATCACACCACGATATTTAATATAAGGACTGGATCTGATTATTTGTCCTTCTATTTCCAAATCAAGGTGTTCAACTTTCTTGCGGCTGCTTATTAAAACTGCATCCGTCTTATGTCCAGCTAGTTTCAGTTCGGCTATATCTATCCAGCATTTAATGCTCTGGATTGCTTGGGAGCAAATATTCTCCAGGTCATCAAGATGTTTAGCGACGGCTACTATTGCCAAATCATCTGTGTACCCTATGATTCTAACCCCCTCCGGTACATCGACCCTGAGCACACCATCATACATTATATTCCATAACAGTGGAGCTGATACAGATCCCTGAGGTACACCCGCTGTTATTTGATATTCCTGTGGTCCCCCATCTGTATCATACAGCAGTCTTCTATCCGAGAGATAGTTTGCTAGTATACGCACCAAGTAGGGTGAGACTTGTAGATCGCGCAACGCTTCTAGAATCCGATTCCAATTCAGCGAGCATTTTTAACATCTAGCGTCACCACCGCTCAATATTTCTTTGTACCCCTTAGCCATCGTGCTCCAGCTATCGCATTGTGAGCGATTTCGCACACCACAGATAGTACCTTACCGGTAGATCTTCCTTTCCGGAATCCATACTGCGATTCAGAGAGCCCCGATGTCCCCTCAGTGAATTGTTTCAGGCGAGTGGCAATTACTCGCTCAAGCAGTTTTCCTGTCGTGTCCAACATGCACAACGGACGATAAGACGACGGCGCCTCTGGATTCTTGACTTCTTTTGGAATAAGCACAAGCCGCTGTTTTTCCCATCGTTTGGGAAATTGTCCCGTTTGAAAGAAGGTTGTGAAGAGACTGCTGAGAACCTCCGGGTTTTTTGTTAAAGCACTCTTCACTACAGCGTTAGGGATACCATCCAGTCCCGGGGTCTTGCTTTTTTTCACAACCATTGCAGCCAAGAGCACCTCTTCGGGGGTCACGGGAGGTATCTCTCCTTCAGTCATACTCCACTCCTATTGCACTCTCAACACCTCATCACACTGTGGGAAGAGAACAGCAACGATTCTTGCCATGTCCGTTTTGCTTTTTTGCATTGGACTACTGTTGTTCTGTACTCTTTTCATGACTATCCTGTAAGCGCTGCCCCATGGGTTGTTATTTAATTCATCCCTTAGGGAGCAGAACTTGCGTGAACGCGCCGCGGTTGCCGAAGGGCGACGGCGGCGGTTGCCAAGCGACTAATAATGATGAAGGCGAGAATTCATTCAGGGTGTCGTGGCAGTAAGCCCATTCCCACTTAATAGGAACTGGAAAAGGGTTGCTATGCGTGCATAAAGAATTTAGTTCCAGCGAATTACTCCCGTACAGGTTGGGTTAGATTCCTCTGTCGCTATGTATACGGAGAAATCGGTTTTGGAAACACAACCAAGTATGGGCATGAGTTGTCGGTTAGACAAAGGAATATGGAAATGCAACGCATCGTGCTGGCGCGCTGTTAGCGCTCAAAATTGGTTGGAATTGTGGGTTGGTTCTCCATGTGGTATAGAGAACCCCCACAAATGTATCTGTTTATACTGCTCCAGTAGTGAGTGTTCGTTTGGGACATGTATTACAGTACCAAGACCATAATGATCGCTATCTTACTCGATTGTACGAAGACGGCTTCGAGTAGTTAGATTGGTGTCTAATTCGGCTGTTGTGTGTTCATAGAAGAGATAGATCAAAAGTTATGCACAATGAAATCACGTATATTAGCAATATCCTTCAGTTCTGGTTTCTATACAAGAAAAAATATTTTTTACCCACGAGAAGTTAAATTCTCTGTGGAAACAGTAGAAATGTATCACTTTTCAAGTTTGTAGCTATCTCTCTATATGGGATGAGACACTCAATTATATCCACGTGGAGTACCCATATATCGGTGTTTCATTTAGTCCAGGAATCATTGGCTTATGGTTAGATAAATGTATACTTTAAGTTCCCTGTGTTATACTGGTCAACGTAGAAGTTTCGTGTTGTGGCCACGGTTCGACGCAAAACACCAATACCGCCTGTACATGAAATGTCCGCTGGCATCGACAATGGATAAGCAAAAGCGACTCTTATAAGGTTTTAGCTGTTTCAACAGATACCTGCCAAAACTCAGCATACAACCTGCCCATAACAAATACAACGCTACACGATAATGCTACTGATGATAAAAAATCATTCAATGCCAGTGATGTGCTCGTATGAGGGATGAAACAGAACAAACAAAAATACGAGAGAAAGTGATGCTTGTGAATTGTAACATTACTAATTATTATGACTTATATCATCATCATCATCAGCACTACAACCGGGATCCGGTCTTGGCCTTATTTAGCAAGTCTCTCCACCGGTATCCGGTCCATATCCGAGACTTGTTAAATTGTCCATAATAATTCGTTTTTCCAGGCAAGGTTACTCGTATTAGCCTTGCGCCATTATTACTTATATACTTAATAATTAAATAAACTTAAACAATTCATTAACATTTAACTAAACGTAATTGGTTGTATTTAGTAAGAGAAGACATTCTGCCTTCCAAGGACCTTTAAATAAGCGAAACTCAACATTCAAATAAAGACTGCAAAACGAACTGCCACTAATGATTCATGTAGGTGAAACGTTCCCATGATGTCGCTACATAATGAGGTGCCAGTTTAGTTCCCACTCGGATCGATTGGTTCAGCACAACATGAAGCCCATCGACTTGCTATAATTTTCACAGCCATGACGGAGATGCAGCTGACACACATTACCAATCTATAAGTTGGACTGGGTGCACTCACAGGTGGTAAAACAACGTCACCACGCAATTCATCTATTTACCCTATTGTAGGAAGCGTTGAGACGTAGTTCGCGGTTCAGTTACCCATTGTGTTGCATTGTGGTGGCCCCATCGCGGTTTCAGAGGTGCTTAACCCCGTTGTTGTAATTTCTTCGACGAAAAGCATTTTGTGAAATAATTAAACTCCTCCTGTTGAATGAGAAGTCACATGGGGGCCATGTGGGGGAAGGAAGTCCGCTCTTGACGGTTGATCTTTTTTTCGCGTTTTTTTTTTTTGTATTTTATTTTTTTTATAAACTATAGAATCACCCACTCCTTTGTACTTCAATTTCAATGCAAACTATGCAATAAGAAGTAGGTGGTCGTCCAAGGGGAATATACTCCGAGTACTGGGGTACTGAAATATAAACCAAAAGAACACACGCTTCCATCGTTATTTATGGTCTGATGGCTTAGAACAATAAAAGAGTGTAGATGGTTTGTCTTTACATATAGTCTGGGTTGTTGTCGTGTTCAGTGGGGGCCTTTCAAAGCCAACTGGGCAGACAGAGTACATTGTATCGCGCTCCTTTGATGTTATTTGCATACGTTTTCCAGGCAATTACTGCAATTAATTTGCCCTAATGCACAATTCTGTCGCAGATATGTACATTGGATGGTTGTGAACCTTTGGAGACCATATAAGTAGTTCGCGGTTCAATTTCGCAGAAGAAATTAATGAATAATGGTGTTGGGAAGGAGGAAGTGGTTTCATTCCGTTATTCGTATAGAATAAGGTAAACAGAAGCAACAATTTGTGGGAATTATAAACCTATCAAAACATGATGAGCATTTATTCCGTTTTTGATTCAGTAGACGACAATGGGGACAATGCCACCAATGTACTACTAAAAGAAAGAGTTTACTCAGAAAAAAAAGCTTATTACCCTCATTAACTATTCATAGAGCTAAGAGTGTAGCCATATGAGGAATGATATTACACGAGTTGTCAGAAAATTCTGGTTTGGCCAAAATGGTTTTTTTTTCTGGCAAATCAAAAGGAAGAGAAGCAGGTAAAGCAAAATGTTTGATTATGTATAAGCTTCGGTATTAACAATGTCCTTGGTAGCTGAACTGATATAAGAATAGATGATGTAGAGTCGGATAACCGAAACTTTTACCCAGGTTGTCATGGTGGAACATTATGAGTCTATAAACAAGTGCTCGCTGTCACCTGGGATTTCCCCTCTCAACGAGGTGATAAAGTATGTTGACACCAAATGCGTATTATGAAATTAGCTAAACCAGGTAAAGTGATGAGCCTAGACAAAAGGTATTATGAACTGTACTACTATTGTTTGGGATTTACATACGTTGGGTCAAACGCCTCTAATTTACGACTGGTTGCGTTTTCATGTTGAGAGTTCCTTGTGGAGTTTATTTCGGTATATTTAATGCGATATATTCACATTCATCTTACACTTATTGGCAATGAAGAAACATTGGGGGTATCCGGCCGCCTGGTTGTCGAGGCGATTGCAATAATACACTTTCTGCCAATTGCGATTGTGAACAATACCCCTTGATGGGGCAACTTTTTGTTTTTATTTGTTATTTTACTTCTCCCGGGAAAGGCGAAACTATAGCGCTGGGTCAGCGCCTTGGGTTGCTATTTTTTGCTCGACCGTGTATATCAGCCAGGCTCCGAAAGGTAGTCAAGGATTTCTCCCAACCATTTCACGAAACCTGTAGCTTATTGGGGTGGTACTTGACCGGGCGGCTAGGCTTTGGGACTCTACCTACCACTCAGTAATTGTGCCGAACTACGCAATAGCAAGAGCCGTCAGTTGAACCTACGCTTGCACAATCAAACGCAAGACACAACCTCTTTACGAGGGTTGCCTTTTATATTTCGGGATTAGAGAACAAAAACAAATATTGATCATCGAAAATCACTTTATTGTTTTTCAAAATATTCCCCATGAAGATCTATACACTTTTGCATGCGTTTGAACCAATTGTCGAAGCACTTTTGCCACTCTGATTGAGGTATCTCCAACACATGCATTCTGAATGCAGCAACCGCTTCTTCAGGTGTCGAAAAACCTTGACCTCTCAGTTTGTTTTTTACGTACGGGAATAAAAAGAAGTCATTCGGTGCCAAGTCAGGACTATACGGCAGATGACCCATCAAATCGATGTTTTGGGTGCTCAAAAATGCAGTTGTCGCAGCCGATGTGTGAGAGCTCGCATTGTCGTGGTGAAGAGTGATCCGTCTTCGGTGGTTGGTTTTCCTGATTTCTTGGGAGACAACTGGCAAACAAATGGTTGTGTACCACTCAGAATTGACTGTTCTGCGTTGTTCTAGTGGTACGGTTGCGACATGTCCAGTTTTTCCGAAAAAACAGACGACCATTTGCTTGGAAGTGCTTCGTGCGCGAACAACTTTTGTTGGATTTGGGTCATCTTGAAACACCCAGACAGTCGACTGCTGTTTACTTTCGGGCTCATACGCGTAAATCCACGATTCATCACCTGTCACGATGTCATAGACGTGTTTCGAAGCACCGCGACCGTATTTTTTGAGCATTTCTTTCGACCAATTGACACGAACCTCTTTTTGGGCGATTGACAAATTGTGTGGGATCCAACCTGAACAAATTTTTTTGACAGTCAAATGTTTATGCAATATTGAATGTATGCTGGTCCCACTAACGCCTAAGGTTGTCTCAATCTCACGATAGGTCACATGACGATCTTCCAATATCAGTTCGCGCACAGCATCAATGGTTTTCGGAACAACAACTGATTTTGGACGACCTTCACGAAATTCATCTTGGAGTGAACTACGACCACGATTGAATTCACCATACCATCGATAAACACTGGTCCTTGATGGAGCTTCATCGCCAAAACTTGAATTAAGTTCATCCATGCTGAGTTAATCCACGCCGAAAGTTGTAAAAAATAATCGCACGAAAATGTTGATTTAATTCCATTTTTGGGGCGAGATGAATCTTTTAATTTACTGTAAACAACACAAATAGCGCTCGTATGTCAAAACGTTCTGAGTGCGTATAACCTCAAAAATGTCCAACTTTACGACAGAGCTGTCAATTGCCGGATTGCAACACTAGGGTTTCCAAATCCCGAAACATAAGAGGCAACCCTCGTACCAACTCTGCCATTAAGCTAATCCACTTGAGGATGTCCAAAAAATAAAAACAACTTATAATACCATGTTCTCTTTCAAATGCACTTATTTTTAGCAAATATCTTCAATTTATTTTATTAGAGAAATCGAATTGTCATTTCCGGATATCCGGCTTAAATTTTTTTTAACTTGCATTTTTCATATTTCAACCGACGTCAATCTCTCACCAAACACGACTCATCCATCTCTTTTAATAAAGCCGGACTGGCCCGTAATGGGACCTGAAATCTTATTTAGTTTCTTTTTAACTGCCATCGAGATCTAGCCATCGTTTTTTTTTACACTAGCGCGTGCACAAAAAGGGATTTTAAAATATCCTTAAATGTCAGAGTACAGTGTGAGCGGATGGAGAGGAAGTGGATAAGGAAAGGATGTATCAATGTATATTGGTCTTGAATGCCTGGACATTACAATGACGAGGAAACACATGATCAAGTAGAGCATTCCACATTCGTGTGGTTCGGCTAAAGAATGATTCTCTATGTTTATTTGTGCGCCTGAAGTTGACTTTCAACGTGAACTGATGCGCATTCACAGATTGACGGATATCGTGGTAAAATGTGTAAAGGGGCGGAACACATTCAGCAAGCTCAGTTGAGCAACGACCGTGACAATACCTATAGAAAAGAGATAGGCATGATACTGTAAGGGAACCTGTTGGGAGAGTCGCCTTGTAAGGATTCGTGCGTCACCAAGCACGGTAATGCAAAAATCCGACGCAAAAGGGCAAGCGTATTTTTCAAATTTGTAGAGGTCAACGCAATGCTGTGTCGGGTCCAATTCGTTCGAACAGTGCTTTGAGGGGTAGAAGGTCCTAAAGGACGGATTATATCAGAGGTTTATGTCATGTTATACTTTTTGTCTGACTTCTCATGGTGTCAGTACTTTGGGGTGTGCCGTCCACTATTTTGTTTCATGACCGTGGATTTTGATTTATGTTCCGATATATATTATGGGAGATGCGTTTCTGTTTTAATGGGTACATTACAATACGTTACCCATCTGTTCTAACGGCGAAATTAAACGATTCACAGCAGGGTCCGCAATAAGTTGCACTGCTCGTTTTGCATCCTACCGGACACGTATAAAGTAGTTTTGGATGCGCCTGACCAAATATGGGAGTTGAACTCTATTTTGGGACCAATATACGCCTTGTAAATAGTAAATAGGCCAGGTTGGATGGAATGAACTATCTTTTGCATCTCTTAAGGAATCCCATACATTTGGCTGCACTTTTCGCAGCTTCAAATATATGGTCATTCCAATTAAGAATCGAATTATTTCGAGTGCCGGGCGTTGATAGGTTCTTGGCTTCGACGAAGCAAATGCCGTTCATCAACAATATACTTATGATACTTGACGGCAAGAGGCAGCACTGGGTTTTTAAGGCATTGAATTCTACTTGGTTAGATAATCCCCATTGACATATCTTCTTGAGGTCGGAATTCAGTGTATCAAGCATAACCTGTTGATTGGTATTGACTTTCGAAGAGTTTGTTCATATGAGTGAGAAACTCAATGTGCTAACATCGGGTTGTGGGTAATGGACAAGAGATCATTTATAAAGATGAGGAACAGAGTGGGTGAGAGTACAGAACCTTGGGGAACACCTGCACCAATTTGATGGGAGGCAGATTTGACACCACCAAGAACCACTTGAATTGAACGGCCAAAG
Source organism: Microdon myrmicae (assembly GCA_963931805.1). Lineage (NCBI taxonomy): Eukaryota > Metazoa > Arthropoda > Insecta > Diptera > Syrphidae > Microdon > Microdon myrmicae. Next base: position 48,398,239 of record OZ007496.1, on the reverse strand, counting down.
AGATAGTATCTTATCCATTGGATCAGGGAACTGTTTACTCCATATGAATGTAATTTTGATAAAAGGGCTGGATGCCAAACTCTGTCGAAGGCTTTCCAGATATCCAGTGCAACAACCTTGCTTTCTCCGGACTAGTGGATGGAATGCCTCCACTTTTCGGTAAGGTACGCCATCAAATCTCCTATGGACCTGTTGCTACGAAAGCCATATTGGCGGTCGCTGAGGAGGTCATTTGATTCCAGATATTTCGAAAGTTGATGGTTAATCAGTGATTCCATTACCTTCGAGAAAATAGAAGTTAGTGCTATGTGTCGATAAGAAGAGGGGGAAGATTTGTCGCTCTTTTTGGGGATTTTCTGAATGTTTGCTGACTTTCATCTTTTTGGGAAACGGCCAGTAGAATAAGTCAAATGGAAGTGTTTCCGCAGTGGTTTAGAGAGTGAAGAGGAACATTTCTTCAAGAGAATCGGGGGAATACGATCAGGACCAGCGGATTTGTCTGCAGCCGGGCAACAGTATGCGTTCGGAAGTGAATCTGGCTCATAGTGTGCTGTTTCCGCTTAAGTTGAACCGGAATTTATGTTGTATCAGGCAGCGTTGAGTTGGCTCCAAAATGTGCAGTAAGTAGATTCGCTTTCTCTATTGTACTGGTGACTGGTCTGTCATCGACTATTAGCGAAGGAATGGATGAGGAGACCGAGTTTTGGAAGTTCTTCACGAACCGCCAGTAGTTTCTACTACCTGTGGGAGAGTGTAGTATTTTTTGTCTCACTCTCTGATCATGCAAGAACTTTGGGCGTTGAATATACGTTGCAGTAATTTCTAGCTCTCTCCAATCTCTCTACGTATTTATATATTGTATTTGACCTAGTGAGACATGATGCTTACTAAAGACAGACCATTAGCGATGCTATGAGCGTCCTCTCTTCGATTTTCTAAGGACTTATTGACCTGCCTTCATAAATAAAAAAACAAAATCAGGAAAAAAACATCAATTTCAACATTTCGTGACTAATGTTAAAATCGAATTTAATAATGATATCTAGATTTAAATTTCACATTAATATATAGTTCAGTGGTTCCTCGGAAGCATTCTAAAAGATTTTATTCATGTATTACCTATAGTAAATAAATCAAATGCCCTTAAATGTCAGGGCACTTCATCATCATCATCATCATCGGCACTACAACCAGAATCCGGTCTTGGCCTTATTTAGCAAGTCTCTCCACCGGTATCCGGTACTTATCCGAGACTTGTTAAATTGCCCATAATAATTTGTTTTTCCGGGCAACACTGTTAGCCTTGTGTCAGGGTACATTGGTGTGGCACAAAGAGGGAACAAATAATGAAAACATGTACGGTAGTGCATTGATTTGCAATGCTCGAAAATAATTAGGCGCACAAATCTGGTTCCGTTTGTTTTTTCGAAATTCGCGGCTGGTTATACATTTATGTTTCATAGTATTGTCCATCGCTGGTCTTTATTTTCTGCCATCTTTCTCGCAGTATCCGAATGCAATCTCTAATAAACTGGTCATGTTTTGAGTTTTGCAATCGGCGTTAACGAGCTCTTAATACACTTTACTTAGCTGGACCCAGCAAATACAGAACACGATCATAGTACAGTGGTGCCTCACACAACGAACTTAATTCGTTCCAGGAGCAAGTTCGTTATGCGAAAAGTTCGTTATGTGAAACGCGTTTTCCCATAACAATACATGTTAAAAAAAATAATTCGTTCTGTAGCATAAAATATGGTAAGATGACATAAAAAAAAGATAAATTTTTTGTTATTATTTTTATTTAGATACATCTAAAAACATAATGAAAAAAACACACATTTTTTAATTTTAAGAAATAATCGAATCTTGCACATCTTCATCCATTTTCCGCTTTTTGGCCGATGGTGCAGTGAAAAACCTGTCCAAAGTCGTTTGTTTCTCTCTTTTCTTCTGCTCGGTTCTGCTCGGCATTCTTTTCCAGAAAAGACCCGTTTCATCGGCATTGAACACTTGTTGTGGGCAGTATCCTTCATCCATAATAAATTTTTGAAAATTAATAGAGAACTTTTCTGCTTCTTTTTTATCAGCACCGAAAGCCTCACCATGCATATTAACGTTGTGGATTTCATACCTTTTCTTAAATCTAAAAAACCACCCCCTGCTGGCTTTGAAATCTTCTTTATTATCTGGATTGCTGCTACTTCCAGAGATGTTTTTCTTTAGATCTTCATAAATTATCTTGGCCTTGTGACAGATAATATCTTGGGTTGTTACGTCACCTTTCACCTGCCTGTCCTTAATCCAAATCGCTAATAGCCTCTCCATTTCCTCGTGGATTGAAGATCTATGTTTTTCATTAAATAGTTTTGATACTCCTTTGGCTACTTTGGCTGATTTTATTGCATCCTTGTTTGTCAAAATGGTGAAAATGGTGGTCTTGTTGAGGCCAAACTCTTTGACGAGGTCACACTGTTTTACCCCACATTCACTCCTTCTAATTATTTCCTGTTTCATTTCAAGAGAAATCACCTTCCTGCTTTTTTTAGAACCCATCATATAAAAAAAATGTTGAGTTTATCTTAAAAGGACGACTGCCGTGATACGTGTGCGATTTAATTCGTAATGATGAACGATTGCTGCGACACGTGCGTAAGTTAAGCGTACTGCTCAGTGACTAACGACTGCCTGCGCGGAAGGATGCAATAAATCGGCAGTGATCGTGTGAAGTGGGCGACTTCGTTGTGTGAAGCGAAGTTCGTTGTGTGCAGCGAAGTTCGTTGTATGAATCGTGAAATGAACGAAAAGGAAGTTCGTTGTGTGCAGCGTTCGCTGTGCGAGGCGTTCGTTATGCGAGGCACCACTGTACTGCGAATAATCAGTTTGGCCATCCACGTAGAAGTTTGAGCGAGAGGTCTCCACGATTTTGTATGCTTGGCGTTATCGTAATGAACCCAATTTGTATCATCATCAGCATTACAACCGGGATCCGGTCTTGGCCGTATTTAACAAATCTCTCTATCGGTCCCGATCTCAAGCCGATGTCATCCAGTTTGGCACTCTCAGGTTCTGGACCTCCTGGTCTACGCCATACCTCCATCGCAGACAAGGTCTGCCGCGCTGTCTCCTTCCATACATCCTGCCACAAAGGACTTTCCAGGCAGGCTCCTATAGCGTTTGGGATGATAATGAAGAACGTGTGATTCCAACTGACGCCATGAATCTGACGTTAGAATCACCAAAAATTGAACCAATGCGTAACACATTAGACTACTGGCCGTGTGTACGAATTCGATTTCTAAACTCAAGTACATTCAACTGATGTGGGATTGTTATGTTATCGCTATGATATACGGCTCTGATGCATTTTCTTATTCGATTTTCGTTCGGTGTTCCTCACTATTTGCTTGTGTATTGTGTGTGTATCTGTTAGAAATGCCACACTCCTTTTCGCTCATTCGAGCTAGGTGTCTCGCCCGCCGGAGTCTACCAGCTTGATTTTTCTTACAACATTAGCTCCAAGGTAGATTGCGTACAACTCATGGTTGTAGTGTCACCGGAATCGTCCTCCCTCACATACGGGGCAAACAATTCTCCTTAATTCTCCTTCCTCTCAAACACAGCTATGAGTTCAGAGTGTCTTTTATTGAGCACACAGGTCTCGGATCCAAACATGAGTACTGGTAAAACCATGGTCTTGTACAGTAGTAGCTTGGATGTTCTGGATAAATTTCGGGATTTAAAGAGCCTTGATAGAACATAGTAGGCTTTGTTGGATTTGATCAGCCGTTTGCGTATTTCTTCTTCCATTTTGTTATCGGCTGATACTATTGACCCACGGTAGTTAAATGAGTGCACTACTTCAAATTCGGGCTCCACGACCCTGATAGTTTGACCAAATTTAAGTTTTCTCTTCGCAGAAGTTGCCACCATGTACTTAGTTTTCCCCTCATTAATGCGCAGCCCCAGTTTTTGTGCCGCCTGCTCGTTCTGGGTGAAGGAGTACTGTACAACCGAATCGGATCTACCGATGATGTCGTTGTCATCTGCGTAGGCAAGTATCTGGCTGGACTGGGCGATAATAGTCCCTCTTGTTGTAGCGCCAGAGTCGCGGATTGCTTTTTCTAACGCCAGGTTGAAAAGGAGGCAGGCCAGGCCGTCCCCTTGTCGGAGTGCATTAAAGATGTTTATTGGTTTCGACAGCAATCTCGCTATTTTTATTTAACTAGTTACGTTGGTCATGGTCAACCTACAAAGTCGTATCAATTTGTTTGGAATGCCGAACTCTCTCATGGCATTCTATAGTTCTACCCTGGCTATGCTGTCGTAGGCGGCCTTAAAGTCTATAAATAGATCATATAATGGAATATTAAATTCCAGACATTTTTCCATTGCCTGCTTAAGGGTGAATATCTGATCAAACGCTGGTTTGCCTGGGATGAAGCCACACTGATATTGACCAATGATGGCTTTAGTTTATGGGGCTATCCGATCTTGTAGGATAGTGGAGAGTATCTTATAGGCGGTACTCAGCAATGTTATACTCATATAGTTGCTGCACAGTGTGATATCTCCCTTCTTATGCATGGGGCAAATTATACCACGACGCCAATCTTCCGGCATCTCCACTGTCCCTCCCTGTTTGATCAGCTCAGCTGGTATGCCATCAGCTCCCGGGGCTTTATTTGATTTGAGCTGTCTTATGGCTTTTAATGTTTCCTCAACGCTTGGTGGCGGCAGAATTTGGTCTTGATTTTGCATTGGGGGAGCCTCCAATTCTTCTGTGAGCTGAACGTTTACCAATTCATTGAAGTGCACTTCCCATCGCTCTAGAATACTCTCAGGATCGGTGATCAGATTACCTTCTTTATCTTTACAGTAAGTACAGCGTGGTGTGTACCGTGTCATTTGGTAGAATTTCCGCGCCTGGTGCGGACCTCGCTCTATAATTTTCTCTATTTCACAGACAAAGTGATTATCCCATGCACTTTTTTTTTGTCTGTGAAGGATTTTTTCAGATCTTCTGGGCTCTTTGTATTTCTCGTCGCTTACCCGCGTTCTATGAGACTGCTGCATTGCCCGGTATGCAGCATTCTTACGTTCAGTCGCTAGTTTGCACTCATCATCAAACCAGTCGCCCAATCTCTACGACTACTGCCTAAGATGGAGTTGGCAGTACTAATGATAGTATTCTTAAGGCGTGTCCGTTTGTCTTCTACACCCGGCATTCTGGCACCAGTACTTACTCTCCCTACGTCGAGTTCTTCGACAGCGAGTCCTAGCACATGATCAAAGGTGTTACTGGTATTCTCATTGCGTAAGGCAGCCGTGTTGATTCCAACCTAATCCGCGGATGCAATACGTCTCCGTAAGACAATCCGCGCTCAGAAAACTGTACCAACAAGATAGTGATCCGAGTCGACATTGGGACCTCGGTATGTTCGTACCGTCATCGGGCTCAAGGAGTGGCGGCGATCTATCAACATGTGGTTAATTTGGTTGCGTGTGGCTCCATCAGGTGATACCCAGGTGACTTTGTGGATATCTTTACGCGGAAACCTGGTACTCGCCACGACCAAGTTTTTTGATGCTGCCAATTCGATGACTCGTAGTCCATTGTCATTAGTGTTCTCATGCAAACTATGGGAACCTGCGTAGTGCCTGAAAACCGGCTCCCGACCTATTTTTTCATTCAAATCGCCAAGAACGATTTTCACATCGTATCTTGGGCAGTCATTGAGGGCCCGTTCGACGTTCTCGTAGAATTCTTTCTTTTCGTCGTCAGGGGACTCCTCTGTAGTTCCGTGAACGTTTATGGGGCTTATGTTCTTAAACTTGCCCGCACACGAAGAGTGCATAGCCTTTCGTTTATTGCATTAAAGCCGATGATGGCAGGTTTCAGCTGTTGGCTGACTAGAAAGCATACCCCGAACACATGGTGTTCTGCATGACAACTGTGGTAAATGTCATACCCGTTTCTTTGAATAACACCACTCCCCGTCCATCTTACTTCTTGTTATGTCTGCCTTATATTCGGACAGGGCATCGGCTAGCTGCTGTGCAGCTCGAGCCTTGTATAGTGAGCGGACGTTCCAAGAGAAAATTCTCAAATCGTTTAGCCATTCTCGTTTCCGTGGTCATCGTCGTGTATCCGGTCCATATCCGAAGCTGGTTAAATATTCCATAATAATTTGTTTTTACTGGCAAGGTTATTAGCCTTGCGCCAACCTTTCGCAGGATGTCGCTGCATGCATTGGTTCACTACTTGGCGGGTGCCAAAGTAGCTATCCAGGGGTGTCACGTGGAGACTGCATGCCAACTTGGATTGAACAGGGACAGGGATCGTCCTGTCCTTCGCCGGGTTGAAAGCAATCAGAGACTTTGCCCTATATGTTCGCTCCCATCCCCCCGAACCCAATTTTCATATCCAGTCACAATTCCACACAGAATTCCCGTCCGATTTCGTATTTCAAGCAACTGTTCATAACAGAAAGCCGGTAAGCGTCTCTTTGATTCAGCTCGCATGGTACCCAATTTCCTTGCTTCTAATTATTCAGCGTTTTGCAATTTGTAGTAGTTGAAAACCATAAGCATCTCGCTACATTTTTCGTTTCACGAACTCTGCTTGGACCACATCTTGCACAGGTGTCAACTAGATACCCCAATAAAACTACTAACAAATAAATAATTAATCTATGTTTGTTGTAGAAAGAAGTAATATTATTCTGAAGGGTTCTCCTATGTCTATCACATACAGTTCTTTCCCACTTGGGAAAAAAAGGTTATTGATATCTCATTCGAAATATAGGTGACTTGTCGTCAATCCTTTGTCATTCCAAAGCCGTAATTAAATACAGTTGAAATTCAAATCTCTAACGAGCCAGCGGAACCTTTGCCGTGTGTTCTATCTAGAGAGGCAAAACGTCTGGTCTAATGATCAACAGCGTTATATCGTGAAATGCAAATCAGTTCAAGAGGGAAGATTGAATACGTTTATGCCCATACGTCGGCAGGGCTCTTATGCAAATGATTGAAGGAAGTCCTTTAAAATGAAATGCACTATTGCCAGTGAGCTCATGTTGCATACTGTTGCTGTTGTAATTTACATATGAAAACGTCCTGTAGCTGGGGGATTTATGTCACTCTCCGCAAATTTACGACATTCTTGCTAGGCGCGGTGTAATAGGAACACGGAAAATCGTTTATAATACGAGTACTATTCAAACACATCAATGTGGAAGAAGGTGGGGTGTTTTTTGTGACCCAAGGATAACCAATTAAGCTTTTGTCAGGATCAAATATTGTTCCCTAACCTGTCTGGTATTTTTGACATATTTTTAATGGCATATATCAGAATCGGTGCATTTTTGTTTTGTACATACTCTTGCAATTGGTACATGCATGAATTCATTATCAAACTTTAATTTTTTTCTTTACTAACGAATGAAAACTGAATTAATGTATGAAGAACGCAGCTAATGTAATGAAATTCATAAGATGATTTCAATTATAAAGGCTAACGAGAATGTATCGGTGGCAACAGACCAAAAAAATTAATCTAAAGTACCAAGAGTGTTAAATATTTATACCATATTCAAACACATATCAAGAGTTGTATATAATGTTGATCAGATAAAACAATAGAAATCGTATAAAAGAAGTTAGTTTTATTTGTAATTATTTACCTACTTACTTTTTGGTGTTGATTTACTTAGTTTACCCCATAAACGGTGTCTTAAAATTCACATAATAAAAAGTGTTCTAAAATTCATAAAATACGGTGTGCCGCAAAACTTACACAATAAAAGGGGCCGCGAAATATATACAAGAAAGTGTGTCCCCCACTTCATCCAATAAAAGGTGACTTTAAATGTACACTGTGTTCCAAAATGTACACAATAAAGGGTTTCTCAAACTTCGTGTAATGAGCAGAATATTCTTTTGCCTATACAGCTCGCCGATCGTTGAGTTTCTGTATTGGTTTGTATGGCCTTCGGAATGAGACACTTGGGATAGAACGATCCATCGTATTAGTACCAATGTTGTTCATCGGCGAAAGATAATGATCAATTTCGATCATTCCTGTCAGTTGGTGGATCTATGCCATCGGAGCGTAATTATTTTTTTATTATCCGATCAAAGCGCGACCGGTGTGCTTTTTCGAAATTAAAAGAATGTATCTGTTTATACTGCTCAGGTTAGCGCTGTGAGTAGGGCGTTAGAATATACTCACAGCTGAGGCGGTTTGTCGTAAGAGGCGACTAAAGGCCGAGTGGTAGCTGGGGCCCCAGCGTCCTGTCGCACGGTAAAATACCACCCCATCAACCCATAGGCTCCGTGAAATGGTCGGGAGAAATCTCTAACCATCTTTCGGAGCTTGGTTGATGGACCGGTTCGAGAAAAGGTTGGTTTAGGTGGTAGTCGACCCAAGGTGAGATACTGTAGCGGTTCTACGAACCACTAAATCCACTATTGGTCGAGACGTCGTCGTTCCACCAAGGAACACACTCACCTATAGATAAATTACACGTGCCCACAGACACGTGTTCTCAAAAGTCCTCCACCTCACTTGAAACAAAGGTAACATACATCTGGGAGGCAACAACCCCACGTGCCCACAGACATGTGGGTCACAAGTCCGACCAATCGTCCTTCGCTTGCACGGCGATCGAAGGACACAACAAACTGATAAACATTGCCTTTTTCAAGGACATTTAATGCATCGTCCTAAATTCCTGAAAATAATTCTATACATCATACAGGCATCTTAAATTCGAAAACCTTATCGGCGCCCCTGTTAGGCAGCGTTCCCTGCAAACGTGCAAACATAATCCGAGCCGCCAGCTAAGATACGGGACACAATTACCATTGTATACCGAAATCCCTTATAGTACCATTGTCCTAATAGCGTTGCAGGCTATTAAGCAGCTACACAGTGATCCTATGATGCCCCTTTGTTCCTTCCTCTTTTCTCAATTCCGTTTTCCCATGACTTTCGCTGCATGAGAAAACAATGGATCTATTAGCACATGTGCTAAGATCAACCAGAGAGATCCTCGCCAATTCACCACGACAAAAAGAAACTTCACGTTTCTCTCGGAGAAAGAAACCTCACCACGCGTCCCTCGAGGTTAATCCTTGAGTACAACAGTCGATATAGAGAACATTCGAGATACAGGATCCGCGCAACGCAGTAGTCTACATTCGAGAGACAGGATCCGCGCAACGCAACCGTCGCGATAGCTAGTCATCAGGTAACATTCACGGAGGTCAGATCCTCCATTCCCAACGAGAGTCGTTTCGTGTGTCGTCGCAGTCAGAATTGTTAAACGAAAGTAAATCAACCACCAAAGGTCGCGAGTGAGTCGAGTGTAACGTGTCGATGAGTAATTAAGTGTTATATTAGTTAAAACCTTTTTGTAAAATCGCCACGGGCGTTCCGGTGTAGTAAATCCTGGATTTAACAACAATAAGAAAAATATAGAACAAACCTTTCGCTATGTTCTTATTAAGGTGCTGCATTCGCTCCGTTGTGCCTTCGTGTGAACAGTGTTCGGCAAAACACTTCACCGTCATTATTAAACATTCGACTTGGCCACTACCCCGCCAAAATACCACCCCGTCACGCTGCATATACCACGATATCGTCGAGAGAGATCTTCGACAGTGTTTCGGATGTGTGGCTGATGGCCCGGACTGACACGGAGATAAGTCATGATGGTACCTTCTGATATAAAGAATTCCTGTGGTAAATTATTTTCCCATTCGGATTTCCGGGGGAGAACTATGTCAGGGGGAATATATTATGATAAATAACCGAACTTTAAGAAATTCATCATCGCATAATTGGGTTCGTCCTCGAGGATCTGTCGACGCCCGACTGTTAACGGCATTTTGTAACATCAGGGGCATCGGTTTCACCAATACGAACGTAAACACCGCCCACCATTATTTGCAAACAGCGAAACCTGATATCCTTCCCCTAACTCAGACCCAGGTCAATTCGTCAACTGATTCGACATATCTTCGCTGCTCAGGATACGACTTACATTCGAGATTCCGTTTTAAGGGTGGAGTCTGCGTCTTCGCGCGCTCCGATCTGGCTTGCTAGAGGATGGAGTCGTTGGAACCCAACAATATGGACATCATATGGTTGACGTTCGTGCTGAGGAATTCTGTTAAATTTCTTTGTTGTCTTTACCGCTCCCCGAATCATGATCGACCGGCGACATTCTTCGAACGTCTTTCGCATACCGTCGACTGGATACAGACCAATCATCCAGCTTCTGAAATTGTTGTCCTTGGCGATTTTAATGTGCACAATTCCGACTGGTTGTTACATTCTAACAGAGACGACGAGGCTGGGAGGCTGGCGGAGATGTTTGCTGTAAGCGACAACTTGACTCAACTCGTGGGGGAGCCAACGCAAGTGCCGGATGCCCGAGGCGATTATGCGAACATCCTGGAACTGTTTTTGACATCCGAACCGTGTAGAGGTTTCTGCGCCACTGAGAAATTCAGATCACTGCTTGGTATCTGTCGCGCAAGCACTTGCATATCAAGCGAATAACCGGCCTAGGCGGCTTCGCCATGTACGGAAGTATGAGGCTGCTAACTGGGACGATTCATGAGATTTTTTTCGGATCCTTTCCATGGTCGGAGGTGTGCTTCGGAGAGTCTGCTGTTAACGCTGATGTATATTCCACATTCCATCAAACGAAGTTCATCTGATAAACCGTGGTTTGATAAAAAATGCGAGCAAATTACAGCGGAAAAAATAGAACTTTTAAACAATGGCGCTCCAATCCCACCGAGGTTAACAAAGCGAATTTTGTTAGAATCAGAAACGTGTGGTAAGTACCGTGTCCAGTCCTAGTATCGACCCAGGCCCACCATGGCCCAGGAACTCGTCATCAGGACAGTTCCAATACCCCACCACCGCGCCACCCGAAGCGAGAAGACTTTCAAGCGTCCAGCCCTTCTTCCACCTTCCACTCCAAACTCTCCCATTTCCCTACCTTTATTTCGCGACTACGTCACTGGGGGGAGTACTGTGCGGGTTCTCTAAATACATGGAGAACCAACCCACTATTTCCGCCTAATTTCGACCGCCAACAGTGTGTCAAATCAACCCCAATTTCTCCCACTTACCCATTCACCTGAAAAGCATGTTGCAATAACGGACGCATAGCTGAATTCTATGCAAGTAATGCATGTAAGTGGGGCGGGGGGCTGCGAGATTCAATCTTGAGCAAGGTTCAAAGGACAAATGGGCTGTGCTTTCATGGAGGAGGCCTAATGGTTTGAGAGTGTGCGATCTATGGAAGTTGGTGTATTTAGCACCTGTTTTCAGGTCAAAGAAAGGAAAGGCTGTTGATGTGCTACCTACTGTTTAGGTTGTTTTACTTGTCCTGTTTTATTGACCTTCGATGGTAGCTGTTGTTCTTTTTTCTGTTGCCCCTCGTTCTGGCTCAACTTTCATTTTTAAATCAAGAATAATCCGTGCTGATGGATCCTTGTTCTTGGACGCTGCTGTTCCGGTTGCATGGGTGCTGATAGCTTGAACCCCCTGTGTATTCAGTTGTACAATTAACTATGGTAACCGGACGACGAAATACTGTTTTGTAACCGAACGGCGAAGTATGGTTTTGTAACCGAACGTCGAAATATTTCTTTTCTCTTTTTTTTTCTAGGCAGCGAACTTTGTTCAATTTCTTATTACTGAAAATATGCTCACAAGGTTTTTCTTATTTTTTTTTTTTTTTTTTTTTTTTTTTGCTTTCCCACCGGCCTACTTTTTATTTTTTTTACAAAGTCCTTTTTTGCCTAGTTGTTGTAATACTTATTATTATTATTATTCAGGAGAGACAGAACGTGTGGGATTGGGTACGTAACAATTCACATGGACTTTCCTAACAGCTTTGCGACTAGATGAAGAGTTTGTATAGATGATGTGTCTTCGAACTTTTTTCCTATTAATTCCGAGGTGCCTCAGGGTTCTATTATAACACCAACTCAATGTCTGCTTCATATTAGTGATATGCTAGTATCAACGTATAACAAAATGTTCTACAAAATAATCTAATTTCTTCCTTTTTTGAATGATCGGTCTATTAACGCATTAACCTCACACCAGCTGAGATACCTCACTGAATCGAGACCTAGACAAAATCATACAATGAGGAAAGCACAATTTCGTCAATTTCAGTAATACAAGACACAATGTACGAGTTTGCAAGAAAGGATTGTCCATTCCACGGCTTATGATGAACGGCCAGGCTACTAAATCTAAGGAGAGGATAAATCTGCTCAGCATCACGCTCAATAGAAATGTATCGTGACATGAATATGTGTCGAGCATTGCCAAGCTCGTCACCTGAGTTATGTTTTTAGAACCAAATAGTATTTTACCTCGACCCAACTTCTCCTCTACAAATCCCAGACTAGACCCGCAGACTATCGTTCAGCCGTGAATTTATTAAGTAATTCTGTAAAGTTGGGGTACATTACGGATCCTAAAATGTCCGTTTTTTTTCCTAGTTTTTTATATTACTAAAATCTTAAGACAACGTGTTGTCTTTTTGTATTTAAGGCAAAGCTAACACTTTTGGGGTTGTTTTAATTTTGCTATTCCCATTTTACACTGTGTGCGGTGTTATCTACCGAGTCAAGTTCGAATTGCCATCCCTCTTACATCTAATTACCAAGGGATTATCTGTGGAGTATCATTATTTTTATACCTTTACATATTAGTCGATTGCAAAACAAATTATAGCATATTGTGGGGTTTTGTATCTAGATTTTAGTGCCGAAGGGGTCCGTATCATTCATCCGCTTTGAAACATCTACAATTATCTCATTTGCAAGATCGTGCATAAAAACGCCGTCCGACACCACATCTAAATTAAAATAAAGTAATTTTGTGTCTTCGCCGTGTGGCGGTGAAAGTCCATAATTGGTTGGATTGTATATAATCATCACTTCAAAATTCATTTACAATTCAAACACATCAAGGAATATCTAAATGATTTAAGCGCTGGTTCAGCACGCTAGGTGTAGAATGTTGTTGGTTGGCTCTGTTGGCGCGAACGCTCGTGGTCTTGCTGTTGTTGCTGAATACTAACAGGTGATGATGTATTAGTTTCATGAGGGGGTCTCTGTAGTCAGTCTCTAGATGCATGGGGCTTGAGGTTTCTAGAAAGTTATTCTGCTCGAACTGGATACTATGACCTTCGAGAAAGAAAGAATTTCCCATTTGACTTTTGATTGTATTATAAGTAAATTTAATCAATCGGCAACTTTTAATCAAGTTCTTGTTTTAATCTTGTTACAGTAATGCAAAGAGGCTAATATGGACGCTGGTAGTGTCGTCAGTGAGCCCATAACAGGCCATCATCGGTCATATGGAAAGCCGAAATCGTCATCTATGGTAAGTAATGAGTTTATATATTTGTTAGAAAAAGTGAATTGTATTTCGTCATGGTGCTGATTCATTTGAATGAAAAGCTACAGCAAATGTTGATGGGCATATATTTATCGCATCAATTCTTCCCTTGAATATTTATTTATTTTGTGCTATACATGAAAGGTAATTAAAACCTGTAGTCATACATATATAGATTAAAGGGTTGCTCCTGATGAGATACAAGCTATTGTTGATCAATACCCTGGCTGTGGTGTTACTACAATCCGCCATCGCATCTGGGTCTAGTGTCTCTTTAAAAAAAAAATCATGAGTGACACAGTGACCGAGTTCGGACGTATTTGCAATTCGCTTATTGAGTAAAATTAAAAAATTGTTTTTGTGAGTCCGGGAGCGTTTAAAACACAGTCAAAGCAAAATGAAGATATATTATTTGATTTAGTCGACCAAAATAAAAAAAAAAGACAATGCAGTCAAAACAAAGAAACTGCAAATCAAACAAACAAAACATATAATAAATGTCAAAACAGTCCAGTGAAGTGCGAGAAAAAGAAATCAAAATCCAAAACCGATCTCCAGTGTCATACTTACTTCAGTTCATTTATACTCGTCGCGTACACGTGTGTCCGTGTGTCTCCCTCTAAGAGGAAACAAAAGTGTGTGCTGGCGTGTCTACCGCCATGTACATACCGAACGATCAAAAAAAAAAAAAAAACGGTGTGTGTGTTAGTGTGTATGCATGTGAAAGCAGATGTCCCTGCATGTTGCTTCACAAATAAAACATTAGATCTAACGGCGGCAATTAATAATAGAAAAAGGAAAAGCTGTGTTAAAAGTGATTTCAAAGAGGAGGGGCAAAGCCCAGCCAAACCTCCTTGCCAAACGGCATAAAACCAACTCTAAGGTAAAAACTTTCATAGAAGGAATGACCACTCCTGATAAGACACATTATTCCGGAGAAGGGAATAAATTAAAAGAACTGGCAACAGAAGACCACGAAACCAGCAATAGAGAAATGAGTGACATAGATGTCGAACGTGCTCAATTTATTGCGGAGTTATATAAAAAGAATGAGGAGCTCTCCAAAAAGAAGAACTATTTGGAGCGACAAATTAAAGAAGCCCTATCGGAAAGCAACACTCAACAGCAAGAGCAGAAACAACAACAGTAACAGCAACAACATCAGCAGCAGCCACAACTGCTGGGAAAACAACAAGCAGCAGCCAATAAGAAGGAGAAAGTGCCTCCCATCATAGTTAGCTTTATGGATGCTAAGGACCTAATTAAAGTGGGTAAGTTAACATGTAGAAATTTTAAAACGAAAAATTTAAATAATAATAAAATAAGTTTTTTTTGTGATAGTTTAGTTGACTATCATAAAATTAAATCTGCTCTAAGGAAAGCAAGTAGTGAGTACTTTACGTACATACCTAAATTGGAGAAAGCGATCTCCACGTTACTTAAAGGAGTTGATTCTTCTTTTTCCTCCGAAGAACTCCTCTCGGAACTACAAACTGTCGAAACTGACAGTTTAAAATTCACTGATGTGAAGCCATTCTCCACTTTTCTCTCCCGAAGTTCTTCATTGTCTCCCTAAGTTCCAACAGCAAAGTCGATGCACTTAGGAATATTAAAGTTATTTTCCATCAAACAATAATTTGGGAAAAAATAAGGAAAGTTGACCGTGTGTTGCAGTGCATGCGGTGCCAACGATTCGGGCATGTTGCATCTAACAGCTGTATGGAATTTAGATGCGTAAAATGCCAAAACAATCATACTGTAGGAGAATGCCCCTTAAGTAAAGAACAGGTTCAGGATAGGAGCAAACTCATTTCATTTTCATTTTTAAAACAATTTTTATTTTCTTTTTATATTCTTAGTTTCTAAGTTAAAGGCTAGACAAAGAATGCTTAAATTCTAGCTTAATTATCTTATATAATAACATACTGGTCCTTCGCAGACGCTCTAAGCTAAACATTACTTAACATTTGTATAATTTGCCTTTCGGCGACAGAACTTTGTGGCAGTACTTATAATTATTTGAAAGACAAAGAAAAAATTGAGAAACTTAGTGTCAATTTTTATTGTTTTTTTTTTATTAAAATTTAACTTACTTAACTTACCTATATATATATATATATATATATATATATATATATATATATATATATATATATATATATATATATAAATATATATATATATATATATATTTTTTTTTTTTTTTTTAATTTTTAATTTTATGTAAAAGCACTTAACTTAACTTAACTTAAATCTTATACTACCCTAATTCTAGAAAAGCTAAGTCTATGTAAGCTAGCTGATGATAGTGTGATTCTATACCGACTTTGGTATCCAGGTCTTTATATTCCATTCAACCACCAGAACTGTTGACGCTGTCTAATACTATCGTCCCGGTATCTGTGGGAGATAGCCCTACTGAAGCGCAGGAGCTCTTCTTCGGTGCGCGTTACTTCCCGGTTGTAGCACAATCGCCCGTCTACGGATGATCTACTTACATGATAGATCAGCGTAATTCCGAATCTATGCTGTATAAGCCCTTTCATGTCCAGGTCAAGGAACGCCTCTGGTGGAACAAAGCCGTTGCGACGCGCGCTATCATAGTACAGAGTGTTTGGATAATAAGCCCCGAAAATTAGGTCATTGGACGAGTTTACTGCTCTCGCAATATGTCCTCTCATTAATTTAATCATAAAATTATCCACCCTATTTATGTACGTTTCATTATATAAAGTCTCACTTGAATAATACTTTTTATAGTCCGATTCCGATGTCCGATATAATCTGAGACAACTTCTGAGACAATTCCTTTCGAACACCCGAATCTTTTCCATCAAATTTGGACCTATGTTAAACCATACTGGACAACCATATATGAACATTGGCCTGATTAGTGTCATGTAGAATATGACTTTTACCCTGCTGTCAAGTTGGCTACTGTGAAATAGCCTCCTTGTCATAGCATACGTTTTCCTCGCTTTGGCCAAAGCAGCCTCTACATGTCTGTTGAAATACAGATATTGGTCTAGCCAGATGCCAATGTATTTAACTAAACTCTTGGTTTTCAGTTTATCTCCATGCGGTCCCACGATAACTAGCTTTCGCCAGTTTTTCCTTGTGTCGTTCGTGGCTTTATATAATGGGGTTCTAAATAGGATGGCTTCACATTTGTGGAAGTTGATCTTAAGTTTCCAGTCATCGCAATAGCGCTGCACGTTGTTGAAGTCTCGCTGTATTAAACTATTTACGATCTCAATTTCGGAGCTGTTCTGTAAATTATGAGATCGTCTGCGTACGCAATACCCTGCGGAAGTGCATCTAATAAGTCGCTAATGTAAATGTTAAAAAGAATCGGAGAGAGTACCGCACCCTGTTGCAAGCCATTCTTGATATTATACGTTTTATTAGAGGTCACATTACCATTTTTGACCACGAACTTCCTGTCGTTGAACATATCGTAAAATACATATAGTAAAGGCTTATGTATGCCATGTCTGACCAGTTTGTAATATAACCCTTCGATCCAGACCTGTGCATTGGTTCCTACATTTATTCCATTGTATGTCAGAGACCAGTTTAGCTGCGGCATGTGTGCTTTCATGACCCGCCTTAAAGCCAAACTGGTTATTTGGAATAATGTTGTTGTCGTCTACCCATTTTACCAGAGCTTTGTTAATGATTTTTTCAAATACTTTACTGATGCTTGGGAGTAAACTTATCGAACGCATGTTCATTGGGTTTGTACAGTCTTTGCCCTTTTTTGCGATGGGCTGAATGATTGCCGTTTTCCAACGCGCGGGATAATATGCATTATTCAGTGCGTTGTTAAACAGGACCGTGTATATATCTATTGCCTTTGGGGGCAGGTTCTTGAGTACGATGTTAGGTACTCCATCTATTCCCACTGAGTTTTTGCTTCTTAATGAGTCGAAGATACTCTGGAGTACTTCCCTTGTGATTAAAAGGCTATTAGCCTCACCATTGGCATTAATGTCAATTGACAGATTATCGTCACTGAATTCGGTAAAACCCGGATTCTCCGATTGCCAATGTGAAATTTCATTCCGGAGGTGCAGATGATTCCGTAGAACTCTGTCCTCCAGGTCGTGATTTCGGCGAATGCTTTCATTCACCTTGTACATTTCCTGAAAGACAGCTCCCACAGCGTTTACCTTTTCCAAAGGATCTTCGATCACGAAGTGCTCACTATTCAGGATAGTGTTCTCTGCATCTATGCCAATGTTGGTTAGCAGCTGCTTGTTTACATCAGTACGTGGAATTTGGAGACACTGAATATCGTTTTGATTATTTCTCCTGAATATTTTATTTATTTGTGGGAACATATTATTATTAGTTTTTATAGCCCGAATTCTGTTGTTCCAATACAAATTTGTTGCTAATCTATAATTAGCGTTAAGTAATTGTTGGAGGTTTTTTAATCGGGATTTCAGTGATAATATCTCCTGGTCTTGTCTGTCAGTAAACTGTCTGTGTAGTTGTTTTAGTTTCGATAGCAGTCTGCCCTTTTTCTTGTGGAGTGCGTTTATTGTTTCGTTTCTGTGCATGTTTATGTGATTTGTAACTGTTGTTTTGAAGATTGTTTTGTCCATTGTTCGTTTTTCGGTTTCGTCCATTTGTTGGATGTATTTGTCGATTTCGTCATTTGTCAGGTTTCTGTTTACTGGCAGATTAATGTCATTCGAACGAAGTTCTCTTGTTAATGATCTGGTGAACCGCGGCCATCGCATTGCCCTGTAGTTGTAGGGTTGCGGGATCACGAATTCCTCCAGATCTGCGAGATTGCTCGGAAGCTCTATTAGTGCTGTGAATGCACAGTGGTCACTGTCGTATTCAGTCCTCCGTAAACAGTTTCTGTTTCGTCTGTTGGTGTTAAGTAGTCTCAGTCGTGAGTCAATTAGCAAGATATCTAAGGACGATCTAGCTCTAGGGAACGATGGATATTCGGTAGCTAGCAGGTCAGTTCTATATTCAATATGATACTGATCTAACCAGCCAGCCAACTGATTTCCTCTGGCATTAGATATATAATTTCCCCAATTTCTATGCTTGGCGTTCATATGTCCCCCTAGGATAAAGTAGTTTTTGTCCAGGTGCAAATGTAAGCATCGAAAGAGGGTCTCGAACTCCACTATAAATAGGTTATGTTGGTGCTCCTCAGGTGCATAGACCGCAATCGCATGCCATATCTTCTGTCTCTGGTTTAACTTTGTTTCCCCCGCCAGAAGTACATCAGGTTGTTCATCTTGGAACAGGTTAAAAAGATTGGCTCTTTTCTCAGTTCTTATTAGTGAGTTTACATTCACGACAAGAACTTTTATTGATGTGGTTAGAGGGTTTATATTGACTTTTAATTTAGATTGGGCAATTGTGAGTAGACCTCGTTTATTTGATTTTGCAGCTGTGTCATCTGTCTCTGCAGATTGAGCAGGACAGTGACCACGTCTACTTGCGATGTTGTTTCAGTCTGTGTGGGAGTATTTGTGGCTACCAATGTTGCAGCCTGATTTGGTGGTCTCCCACCCGACGCAACTTGTGCGTACGACCGCTGCGATGTTACGGGCATTGTTGTAGTACGAGCTGGCTCTGTGTTTTTTGCCGAGTCACACTTCTTGCCATTATTTCTCGGAATTTGGGACATCCTCGATAATTAGCGGGCTGTCCCGCATTCCGACACACTGCGCACTTTAGAAGGGCTTTGTCTTCTACCCTTTCTTTTCCCAGAGGGCATTCTTCTGCTTTATGGCCTTTTCCGCATTTTACGCAACGGTGCTGCATTTCACAGTTCGCCGGCGCGTGACCAAACCTTTGGCAGCGGACACATTGCAGGATGTCTCTGCCTTTTTTTAACTTGTCCCATGTGACACTTTGATGATCCAAGACTGTAATATTTCTTAGACCACCAATTCTGCTGCTGGGCGTTAGTTGAACCAAAAAGAAGGGTAGCTTGTGGTTTTCCCTTCTTGCCTTGGTTGTGGTGAACGGTTTTACGGAGATAAACTCGAGATCGTCGTGCCTCAACTTTTGAAGCATCTCGAGCAGAGCCTCCGGTTCTACCTCAGGGTCGACACCCTTTAATAGAACCGTTACCCTCTTTGTTTGCTTCGGCGTGAACGAGTAGAATTCCGCGGTGGCTCTTTTTAATACCTCTTTGATTTTTTCGTGGTCTGCCACGGCATAGATTTGAATGGCATGCCCGTTACCAGCCAGTCTTTTAACTACAAAATTGTTTCCTATAGCTAGCTTGCAGAGACTTGCCAATTCCTTACACTCAATATCTATGGTGTTGATTGGTGGCATCTTTATTTTTTCGTTGTTATTGTTGCTTTGCCGCTGCTATTTCGGTGGCCGAATTTGTGTTGATTGTTGCTGTTGCTGTTGATTGTGAAACTGTTGCCGTTGGCCGACTTTTGGCCTCGGCTTTTGTTGTTGTTCTGTGTCTTTTTCTTTTTCGAGCGCCGCCATTTTTTTCTTTCGGCGTCTCTCTTCTAATCGGGCTCTTGCCATCGCAAGTTTCGCCTCCAATTCACTTATTTCCTCTTCTTCATCCTCAGACTCTGAGGATGCAAGAGAAGCGAATGAGTTGTTTGCCCCATACATGTTAAAGTTGGAGGGGGTGGGAGCTCACTGACCTCTTCCATTTGCTGATCTGTTTTCTCCATTGTTAATTTCGCGGTTTTACTTCGCGTCACAATGGAGTTCTTCGGTGTACCTTTTCGTTTGTGTGTTGTCGCGTTTTTATCTTCCTCCGTGTTCATGCTGGTTCCTTCCAGTTTGTTTTCATTAAAAAAAAAACGAAGGCGACCTGCAATACGAACCACGAAGTCGATTTCTCCCGTAAGCCGACTCGTACTCGGCTATCGTCGGCTAAGAGTCAGTAAACTTGCACTCGCACCAAATGATTCTTCAAAAACTCTTTGCTTAACCAGCAATATATTATGTGTTTTACGACCGCGGTGATATATTTTAATCGTTTTACTTTGTTTTTTGCACCTAACTGAAGTTGTTTTGTGAGCACGTTTTTTGTCACTTTTAACAATCGTTTTGTTTGTTTGTTGTTGTTGCACTTTGTTTTTATTGTCACAACACGTCACGTCACTGTTTTTCCATTTCGTGGGGTCGTTCTCTTTTATGAATTAGATTAATTATATCAATAGTTTGTCTGTTTTTTAAACACACGTTTTGAAACTGAGTATTCACAGAGTGAAAGCCGATGTTTTCGTGATATTAAAACACATTGTATGTTTGTCCATGAAAATGTTATACACATCCTACGTATGAGCGAAAACGGTGGTCTTTTAACACGTCCGATGCGGGCTATGGTTGAATTGCGCTCGTTCTGTTGACCTCAGCTATTGCTTTACAAATTAGACCACTAATTCGTATCCTTATCCACACACAGCACATTCCTGAAAACAACATTCCCTACATCAAATAGACACATTTAACATCATACCATCCCTGGAGCACAAAATCCCATTCCGAAAAATGATATTCTATGGTTAAAACTTTCCGTTGCATTTCAATGCAAAAACTATCCATTTTGTTTCCATCAGCTCTCCCAAATAGAAATGACTAATATTCTAAACGAATGGCCAAAATATCATAACATACACAAAACCAGCAACAACTCCCCTATCCAGAAATTTGCTACTTGGATTTTCCGTTGCAAACGAGTCCATTGCACAGCGTGAGATTTTTTGCGAGTTCCCACCCCTAATGCAAGGAATCGGTTAACGGTGGAGAGGGAGCAAATTGAATCAAGAAGAGGATCACGAATTGGCGAGAGAGCAGTTAGTTGTAAAAAGAGTTAGTGGTGGTGGTTGGAATTAAAAAAGAGTGCGTGTCGGTTAAATTCAGATTAAAAGTAAAATAAAAAGAAATGTGTTTAAGTTAATCAAAATATAATCGAATGCATACGTCATATAATATTTAATAATAATCTCAGATAAAGTAATAACTGTTTAAAAGTGAAACAATGAATTGCACAAAAAAAAATCCCCAAAAAGAAAGTTTACAAAATATTAAATTCAAACTAAAAGTAAAATAAAAAGGAATGTGTTTAAGTTAATCAAAAATAAGTGATTGGTTTATTTACAAAAACGTCATTTAAAAGAGGAGTAAATCTACACAAGTCCACCTGCAGCTGAAGCTACCCCCCGCGACACCCCCACCAAATCAAACCCGCGGTAAGTACTCTTCCATCTTCAATAAAACATAATTAATTGTGTGCATATTTGCAACATAAGCACCACAACGAGCTAATGCTTAATACAAATTTACATAACTAAATACTAAATGAAAACAAAGGGCGAGTCAGAATAGAAAACCACCTCTCAGAACCATTTGAAATCCGGGACAGACTAAAGCAGGGAGATGGTCTATCACCGTGTCTTTTTAACCTTGTGCTCGAGTATGTCATCAGAAAGGTACAAGACGACAACATGGCGGGATCTTCCCTGAACGGGGTCACACAAGTGCTCGCATATGCGGATGACATCACCGTTCTGGGCGATAATCTAGAAACTGTCAGTAAAAACTGTGAAATCATCATGCAAGCGGCAGAGGAGGTGGGCCTAGAAATAAATGAAGACAAAACAAAATACATGGTTACGGCGAGAGCAGGTGGACATCAGAAAACACATATAAACGTCAGAGGTAAGATATTTGAAAAAGTTAAAGAATTTAAATATCTGGGAACGATACTGGCGGCCAGTAACGAAATGTCGAAGGAAATTAACAAGAGACTGCATTCCGGCAACGCTAGTTGGCACGCAGTCAGTAAACTGCTGAAATCCAGACTGCTATCACGTAACATAAAGCTCTGTGTCTATAGAACCATAATCATGCCGATTGTTCTATATGAATGCGAAACATGGGCTCTCACAAAACGGGAAGAAAACAAATTCCGCGTATTCGAGAATAAAGTTTTGAGGGGCATCTTTGGTGGTAAATATGACGAGGAGGCAGGCCAATGGAGGAAACTCCATAACCACGAATTGGAAGAGCTATATCGCAAACCTACAATAGTGAGAGTAATCAAGTCGCGAAGATTAAGATGGGCCGGGCACGTGGCCCGAATGGGGAACGATAGGACCGTGCATAGAATTCTTGACGGTAGACCAACGGGAAGGAGATCGGTAGGACGGCCGCGACGGAGATGGGGGGACAATGTTAGGTTTGACCTTGAGGAGACCGGTCAAGCGTGGAAGGAGAGTGCCTGGGACAGGGAACAATGGCGAAGCCGAGTCGGTGAGGACATGAACTTCGGGTTCCTACAGGCCAATAAATAATAATAATAAATAATAATAATAAAATACTAAATGTATTGTGACGCATATGACAATCAGTACTAGAATATCCGAGAAAGTCCGAAACAAGGTACTAAAATATTCGAGAAAGTACTGGAAAACTGGAGACTATGAACAGTAGAACATTCAAGGCTATGGAACGGACGGAAATGAAACGCCGAATCAGAATGAGGAAACGGTATAAATACGTCGCACACAGATCATGGAGATAAGTAAAAAGTAAGAAGTAAGCAGTCAAAGACGCGATAAGTACGGAAGCGATAAGTAAAGAAATCGTTAAGTGTACGGTAAAAGTAACGTTTGTTAACGGACTAATAAAGTGTTAGATTAATTCAAAATCGATTTAACGGCTCTTATTTATTAAAAATAATCAATCCACCGAACCCTAAGCTCGCAACAGTATGTCCACATATTGCGCAACCCTCGCATTGGCTATAAATCGACAGTGTGTACATCGACAGTCGTGTATTACAGACTTCTTCCCAACTATACCACTGAAAACCACCAGTTATTCTTAATTGAGGATATGGAAAGTACCTCCATTTTGAAATTGGGAGTCATCATATCCCTTTGCTGTCAAGTAAAGACAAGGCATATTCCATTGTTTTACATTTGGGACATAAACTATTCCTTCCTCTTAGCACCAGCATATATCTTCGCTTTTCTGTCCGACGATGGTGTTAGAAACGTATTGAAAACACTTGCGGTGATGATTGTTATTGCCGTTTTTTACGAACAAATGTATTGAATTAGGACATGGCATATACATTCGCTTTAAATTTAGAACCTGGCGTTCTTTTTTAGTTTGGGACATAGCATATTTCTTGCATGGCATGTATTATATCTTAAGAGCATTTTCCAAAAACTTAGTAAAATGTGTTAATGTGTTGCCATCGCGACTTTTGTTGTTATTTATTTTACGAACGAATATTATTGAATGTTGAAAGGATTCTCCTCGAATAACGACGAGAAAGTGATAATCTACGTAGCGCTTCAACTCCTAGACATTTTTAACTTTCATGATCACCCTCAATGAATTCTTTATGGTTTTTTAAGCGTCCCACAAAAAGACCTCTCATAAGTAATCCATCCTCATTCACCCACATCACATACATTTATGTCACCTTAATCTTCAGAGCGCCACATGGATTTGATGAAATCATTTCGAAAATCCCTAGACGATTAGCTCATTTTTTAGATATGAATTCATTCCGAATGCCACATGTTTCGTAAAAGAAAAATTCTTTTCGTGCCTAATTATGAAATACCAGAAAATCGTATAAGTAAACGACGAAGGTTGAAAGAGATGTTTTCTAACCAAATACTTTCTAGACACCTCGACATAAGGGGCATGCTCAAGAAGTATTTCCTGCTATTAGTCTTACGTGTGTGCTGCCGCCACAATTCCTTGGTAACCCATTCCTGGATATCTAATGGAGTTGTGCGGCTTCTTTGACACCTAATGGTCTGATCGGGGGATTTGTCGTATAAAGCCAAAAATAAATAACCAATTTTATTCACCCTTCACAAAATGCACCACGGAATTATCTACGACTTAAGAATGAGAGATCTTCCTATGTCGCTCCTCGACAGGGGATAGTTTGCATTCAATCCCGCTGTTAACGACACAAATTTTGTCTGAAAACACGTCTTTGGGCACAAATCCTGGATAATAAAGGAGCTCCCCTGTAAAGACCTTCTGCCGCATATCAGTCAATCATCCAGTGTGTTCTAAAGTCGACAGAAAACCATTACAATCGACATATGGCCACCCTTCTGTAATCTGTTAATCGAATATCTCTGTGGGCATCCTAGATTGCCAGAAGACTGTGTTAGAGCAATTGGATGAGTAGAGAAAAACACATGCTCCCGAAAAACAAAATTAGACACAAGTTAAAAGAGAAGAGAGACGCACATTAATGGCTAGGGGTAGAAATACAATGACCTGCATCACATTGAATAGACACATGGTCAGCACACTCCGGGAAACAATGTGGGGAACGAACATCATTTGAATTAACGCAGAGAACTTTAATTGAGAGAACATTCTGAATGAGGAGGAAGTCGTTTGTGATGATGGGAATGATTGGATTAAAGAAAATTAGGGACCCCATCTGCCCTAATGGATGGCTTTCTAATTTGTACCAAGGGCCGAAATCTGCTTAAATCACCTCAAATTTAGGACAAACGCATAACTATATTTTCAAAAGATTTTATGGGAGTATCATTCGTTCTATAATAAAATAATTAACAGCCAGCAATGCATCTGGCGAAAAACATTTAATCGTTGATAGGAGGGTTTGACCTAATTTCAATTAATTTTGGGAGCTGATACATGGGAGAATTTTTAGTTATAGGGAATGATCTATGAAATAAATAGGAAGATTCCTTTTAAAAACAACAGTGCTATGAATGATTGATAATTAGTCAGAAATGAAAATGTCTGCACACGACAACGGTTTTGTTTTTAGTTAAATCCAAATTTATTTTCAACAAGTTACTCTTTTGCAGTTAGGACATAACGTTAAATTATCCTCTTTTACAATTTTTGGTTCTCATGTTAACTTACTGGCTCTTCATATGCACTTTGAATTATATATATTACATATATATTGTAGCGAGCTTAGGGTTCGCGGGATTAATTATTTTTAATAAATAAAAGCCGTTAGATCGATTTTGAATTAATCTAACACTTTATTAGTCCGTTAATAACAACCGTTACTTTTACCGTATCGCTTCCGTACTTATCGCGTCTTTTACTTCTTACTTATCGCTTGCTTCACGTTCTACTTCTTACTCATCCCCATGATCTGTGTGCGACACATTTATACCGTTTCCTCATTCTGATTCAGAGTTTCGGTGCCGTCCGTTCCATAGCCTTGAATGTTCTATTGTTCAGTCTCCAGTTTTCCAGTACTTTCTAGAATATTCTAGTACTTTGTTTCGGACTTTCTCGAATATTCTAATACTGATTGTCATATACGTCACAATATATATTTTCGCGTCGGAAACTAGCAACAAAAAAAACTCGAAGGACCACAATTGATTTCAATTGAAAACGAGAAGTAAATCACTTTCGAGAAGCACAAAGAAGTATGCTAAGATACAACACTACAAACAGGTCAACCAAAAAAAAAAAAAAGGAACGAAACTCGAAATTGGCTTTTAAATAATTTTATTGTACTATTTGAAATGAATAACTGCACAGAATCACCTAAGATTTGTTATACAAAAAAATTAACCAATAAATTTGAGACACTTCTCACGACGCTGCGACAAAACTTCTGTTGTCAAAACAATGAATGTTTACTGTTCCCAGAAAACTGTCTTGTTTTTCTGTTACCTTTTGAACCAAAACATCAGTTTCACGATGGCCTTGATTATCGGCCACTGAACTACAATCCTTTTATAACTACTCTCCATCCCATATCTCTCTCGTCGACCTAAATTCAAGCCGCCCTTTCTATTGGCAGTTGCTTGTGGAAGCTATGTAAACGTTTTGGATCATAATTTCTCCATTCGCTTCACGCGTTCCTTTGGTCTCCGCCTTGGTCGACATTTCTGACGGCAATTGGCTAGTCGAAGGCGTGTCCTAAGGTCTTCGCTCTAGGGCATGCATCATCATGGCCTTACGTGATCACGTAATTGAACTTGAAATGCAATTTACGTGATACGTTTTTAAATGATGATTTTTTGGGTAATCATGTTGCGTTTTGCAACAATATTTTTCCTCATTCTGATTTGGTGTTTCGTTTCCACCCGTTGCATAGCCTCGAATTTTCTATTGCTCATAGTATCCAGTTTTCCAGTACTTTCTAGAATAATCTAGTACTTTGTTTCGGACTTTTTAGAATATTCTAGTACTGATTGTCATATGCGTCACAATATGGTAAATAAATACAATTCATCCAAAAATAATGGATTTATTTTTACAACACTTGATGCTTTGTATAAACAATATCGGTCGTATTTTGTGTATGATCATCATCATCATCAGCACTATAACCGGCAACAGGTCTTGGCATTATTTAACAAGTCCTGAGGCTTGTTAAATTTTCCATAATGATTTGTTTTTTTCGGGTAAGGTCATTAGTCTTGCGCCAGGGGGTTCCCGACGGGGATTCGAACCCCTGTGTCCCGCGTGACAGGGGGGTATACTAACCACTATACTATCGAGGAGCCGCCTTGGCGATTTTAATGTCCACAATTCCGGCTGGTTATTACATTCTAACAGAACCGACGAGGCTGAGAGGCTGGCGGAGATGTTTGCTGTAAGCCACAACTTGACTCAACTCGTGGGGGAGCCAACGCGAGTGCCGGATGCGCGAGGCGATTATGCGAACACCCTGGATCTGTTTTTGACATCCGAGCCGAATATTTATACTGTAGAGGTTTCTGCGCCACTGGGAAACTCAGATCACTGCTTGGTATCAAGCGAACAACCGGCCTAGGCAGCTTCGCCATGTATGGAAGTATGGGGCTGCTAACTGGGACGATTTGCGAGATTTCTTTGCATCTTTTCCATGGTCCGAGGTGTGCTTCGGAAACTCCGATGTTAACGTTTGTGTGGAGTCGGTATCAGAGATTATTCTTCTGGGGATGGAGATATATATTCCACATTCCATCAAACGAAGTTCATCTGAAGAACCGTGGTGTGATAAAAAATGCGAGCAGATTACAGCGGAAAAAAACGGAAACGCGTGCAACCAGGCAATTGATACTGCGAAGAAGGCTCACAACAACAGGGTGATCAATAAGCTCCTTCAGTGCCCAACTGGTTCGCGCCCCTTTTGGTCAATGGCAAAGGCTGTCAGCGGTAACTTCGCATCCTCCCCTTTCCCTCCGTTGGTGACAGACAGCGGGACGTTAGTCACGAATCCAAAGGATAAAGCTAATGTGCTCCCGAATATATTTTCCGTGAATTCAAACGTCGATCCCGGCCTTTTGGAGCCACCTGTGATCTCGCCGCTGCGGTCTTCCATGCGGGATGTTAGATTACGTCCGCGCACTATTCAACGCATTCTACGTGAACTGGATTGTAGGAAGGCAACCGGCCCGGACGGAATACGAGCAATAGTCCTTAAGAACTGTACTCCAGCACTATCGCCGGTTCTTGGCAGACTCTTCCGCTTATTTTATGCATGGAGGACCTTTCCTACCTGCTGGAAAATCGCTCGAGTTTGTGGTGGTTTATGTACCTGGGCGTCAGCACGGACGCGAATTCTGTATAAACACCACGGATTGTTCGCTGTAGATTGCTCGGCCGAGCGCCATTTTTCCGCACACAAAAGCTCGAAATAAAACGCACAGTCTGGAGTTGTTTTATGGTTCGAAGTCACTTTTATTTAACACATGTTTATTTTTGGATAGAAGTAAGTTGAAATGTTCACAAGTATGGAGTTCGCTAATGATACACTATGGTTACTCTACATCCACGAACGACAAGTTCAATTACTAACGCAACTGGCAATGTTCACAAATATGATCACGATACTTTAATGTTACACTCTACATACACGAACGAATGACAATCCACAGGGATAAAAGAAAAAGGACTCGACTCCGTTAACGACGATGACTCTCAGATCGGTGCGTGTGAACACTTTTCATGATAAAATCTGACTCCTTTAGGATTCGTACTCAACGTTCCTTGTAGGGTAGAGGATGAGATGCTGTACGAGGGTTGCCTTTTATATTTCGGGATTAGAGAACAAAAACAAATATTGATCATCGAAAATCACTTTATTGTTTTTCGAAATATTCCCCAATGAAGATCTATACACTTTTGCATGCGTTTGAACCAATTGTCGAAGCACTTTTGCCACTCTGATTGAGGTATCTCCAACACATGCATTCTGAATGCAACAACCGCTTCTTCAGGTGTCGAAAAACGTTGACCTCTCAGTTTGTTTTTTACGTACGGGAATAAAAAGAAGTCATTCGGTGCCAAGTCAGGACTTACGGCGGATGACCCATCAAATCGATGTTTTGGGTGCTCAAAAATGCAGTTGTCGCAGCCGATGTGTGAGAGCTCGCATTGTCGTGGTGAAGAATGATCCATCTTCGGCGGTTGGTTTTCCTGATTTCTTGGAAGACAACTGGCAAACAAATGGTTGTGTACCACTCAGAATTGACTGTTCTGCGTTTTTCTAGTGGTACGGTTGCGACATGTCCAGTTTTTCCGAAAAAACAGGCGACCATTTGCTTGGAAGTGCTTCGTGCGCGAACAACTTTTGTTGGATTTGGCTCATCTTGAAACACCCAGACAGTCGACTGCTGTTTACTTTCGGGCTCACAAGCGTAAATCCACGATTCATCACCTGTCACGATGTCATAACGTGTTTCGAAGCACCGCGACCGTATTTTTTGAGCATTTCTTTCGACCAATTGACGCGAACCTTTTTTTGGGCGATTGACAAATTGTGTGGGATCCAACGCGAACAATTTTTTTTGACAGTCAAATGTTTATGCAATATTGAATGTATGCTGGTCCCACTAACGCCTAAGGTTGTCTCAATCTCACGATAGGTCACATGACGATCTTCCAATATCAGTTCGCGCACAGCATCAATGGTTTTCGGAACAACAACTGATTTTGGACGACCTTCACGAAATTCATCTTGGAGTGAACTACGACCACGATTGATTTCACCATACCATCGATAAACACTGGTCCTTGATGGAGCTTCATCGCCAAAAATTGAATTAAGTTCATCCATGCACTGTTGCTGAGTTAATCCACGCCGAAAGCTGTACAAAATAATCGCACGAAAATGTTGACGATTTAATTCCATTTTTGGGCCGAGATGAATCTTTTAAGTTACTGTAACCAACACAAATAGCGCTCGTTTGTCAAAACGTTCTGAGTGCGTATAACCTCAAAAATGTCCAACTTTACGACAGAGCTGTCAATTGCCGGATTGCAACACTAGGGTTGCCAAATCCCGAAACATAAGAGGCAACTCCCGTACCATCGAAGAGCCAATCCGATCGCTTCATTGTGATGACAATGGCGATCGAACTGGAAAATTCCAACCGTGAAATCCCTTCAGTAATCGTACGGCCAGTATGACACGCCTCTCGCTGGAAGCGGTGACTATGCCGATATCCGTTGATGCGTAGGAAAATCCGAATGCACATCTGTTCAATTAGAAGGACGGAAATTTAGGCTGGCAGAAAATATGGCCATAAATCATGAGAATGGTTTTCCCATGATGGTGATAAAATATCGATCGAAACACGAGGCTGCCTGAGAGCATGATTATTTCAGACGGTAGTAGGTCAATATGGTGCCGATAGTGGCGGGAATGTTGTCCTCTGTTTTATGATTGGCAGACAGAAGTGTGAATAAGGAAATAATGCGTCTACGGAATTGGCTCCTTTGTGATGTGAAATCCACAGAAGGTCGCTCGAATTAGTAGTCCGATAGTGGTTTTTTTAATAAAAAGATAACTTTATTATTTCATAACTTAAATTTAGGACTACTTATTTTTAATATGCCGATCGGTGTCTCTAAGCGGAGTCAGTTACTTAAAAAAGGACCATGCTCACCAGCTCAGTATCCCAGCAGAAAAAGGAAGTATAATCGCTCTACCACCATTATCTGACTGTCGATTCGTTAGGATTATCCGAGGCGACATCTGGTAGTTTGGATGGGGATGCATTTTCGTTAAGTTGTATGGAATTAGGCGGTTCGTCTTTTGGGTGTCAATAAATGATCACCGCTTGGGTGATTCATATTTTTATATAATTCTATATGTTCTATAGTCCCACAAAGATATGAATAAATGGGGCCTTAACTCTCGCCACAGGACCTAACCCGGAAAGGTTTATTGTTTAGGTTTTATGATCCCGCTCGGTATTTCGTATTGCAGTTCTATTAGAAGTCTGGTTTGCAGATGTGCAAGCCAGCAAATAGCCCGGCATATATTTATGGACGCGGTGTTTGTATACCCGTTTGTTCTGCTGACCAATAACATTTCATCAGTCGATGTATCGAGTGACTGTTATTTTGAATGGGCCCCGATCGGTTGTAGGTAGCGAACGATGGCTACACTGAATATCGTCGATAGGACCATCAGTCGATGGGTCTGCAGTTAAACGGTAAGAATGACATGCCGGGTGTAGAGGAAAAGCTTCTCGGCTATGGTGGGATATTCATGTCGGTTATCCCTAGAGATAACCGAATTGTTTTCAGGGATTAGGTCGGGAATTAATGCCATGGCAAGGTTGTGTAATCTTGCCAGGGATTCGACTTACGGGTATGGAGTTTATAAATTTTAATGGGGCTAAAATGATGCGAGGCTCTTCGGGCCCTGAAAAGCCCCACAAGTTCAACCAATCCCAAAGCTGGGAAAAAAGTGCCTCCCACAAAATTACCGTCCGATAGCATTACTGTCTATGTTATCTAAGGTAATGGAAAAAGTCATCAATACAGAGTTGGTTAAGTATTTGGAGTGCAACAGACTTCTGAATCGCCAATACGGATTTCGTGGCAGGCGGTCCACGGGAGATCTGCGGCATCTGCGATTGTACGGCATGATGAGTCAAGGGCGGTCGCATTGGATATCTCCAAGGCTTTTGACCGCGTCTGTCACGGGCATTGCTGAGCAAACTTCGTTCATATGGACTTCCCCAACAGTTTGCGACTGGACGAGGAGCTTCCTCGAGAATCGATCGATCCGGGTTGTTGTGGACGGCGAGTGTTCGGATCTGTATCCTGTTAATGCCTCAAGGTTCTATTTTGGCTCCAACCTTGTTCTTGCTTCACATAAATGATTTATTGGAGACAACGGGTAACAAAGTGTTCAGTTTTGCGGATGATAGTACGCTTGTTTCGTCCTTTTCAAGTGTCCGGCCGATTGGTGCATCTGCGTCGCATCAGCTGAGATGTAGACAGATTGACTCTCTAAATCAGGATCTAGATAGGGTCCTGCAGTGGGGAAGGGCCAATCTCGTCGACTTCAATGCAGCGAAGACACAATATACAACATTCACAAAGAAAAGTGGGTCATCGGTTCCACAGCTGATGATGAACGGCCGGGCCCTCGAGGCTGGGAAAGTTTGAAATTGCTCGGCTTCACGGTCTGTGGGAATGTATCATGGCATAAACGCGTGTCGAGTATCGCCAGGTCAGCCTCAAGAAAGCCGAGCTATCTTTTTAGGGCCAAGAAATATTTTACTCCGGCCCAACTTCTTCTCCTATATAAATCCCAAATTAGACCCGCGTTCGAATATTGCCCTCATGTTTGGAGCTCGGCTCCTAAACATACCCTCGACCTAGTTGAGCGCATACAGAAACGAGCGATCCGCCCGATCGGGGACTCGGCGCTGACGTCGGGACTACAGTCGCTATCACATCGAAGGCGCGTAGTCGACCTCTGTCTGTTTTACAGATATTATCGCGGGTCCTGGTCTTCGGAGATTCTTGGTATTGTTCCACGCAATTTGTTTTATATGCGCTCCACAAGACAATCCGACGGATCGCACCCATTTGTGGTTCATCTCCCGACGGCGCGAACATCCCTACATCAGAACTCGTTCCGTTACAGAGCGGGGAAGCTGTGGAGTGTTCCTGGTGCGTTACAGACTGCAACTGTTCAAAAAGAACTGCAACAGTTATTTGATGGCATCTCGAGGCGCCCACTCGGCGCTATAGGTTCGCCTCTCCCGAGAGAAGTCTAAAAAAAAAAAAAACAAATTATTATTATATATATATCATCGGCAATACAACTGGGACCCGGTCTTGGCCTTATTTAGCAAGTCTCTCCGCCGGTAACCGGTCCATATCGGAGACTTGTTATGTTGTCCATAATAATTTGTTTTTCCGGGCAAGGTTATCAGCCTTGCGCCACATTTTGATTCTACGTGCTAATTTATTTGGGAAGTTGCCAAAAATTGGTATTCCAGAATCGTACTTTTAAAAAAATCCAGTTCCGATCAATTAAATGAACTCATATTTAAATAAAAATACCATGAACCAAAATTTTAAAAAAAATCACATTGATAGGTAATACTGTTCGTTTTTATCTCAAAACAAATAATAAATTATTTGGTTAGCATTTGTAACTAATAATAATAAAAGTTGTAATAAAAACAATAAAACGTCGTCCCAAATCAAGTAAAAAGTTATAATAATTTTAACACAGCACGACAGAAAAAAGCAACAACAATATTTTGCGTCTTTGTATTATAATTTATACGGATGCTGTGTCGACAGCATGTTAGTAATTCTTTCAGTGCAGTTAGATGATTATGTAAGAAATAACAAAACTAAACAAACGCGAGGCGCAAAAGCTAAACATGAACTACAATGACAAAATACAATCCACTAAAACACTGTGATATTGTTGTGCTGCTATTTAATTCTACATTAAATCCACCAGAGCTCGATGCGCATTAATAGTAAATAAATATTATAGTGAAAAAAAAAATAGCTAATAAAATGAACAAAACTTAATCCACTGCCAAAAGCTTTCGTTTGACGTTTGGTGTGTTTATGCCTCAAGTGGTACATTTGCTCGAAAAAGCTCGTCGACTGTCAGAATCATCTGGTGAAGTCGCATCGAAGAATTTGTGAGTTTTCGTGCACAACAATTTCAAATGGGTAAGTGGAAACAATAGTTTACTAGGTAAAGTATCTGAATATCTTGCGGTACAGGTAATTCTGAAAAATCCGATGTGCTTACGTGCAATTGAGTAACGGTTTTGTTCCGCACTTGCCAGCCAATCGAATCAAATTAGAAACAGTCGTAAAATATCAATTACCAAGTCGTGGAAATCTTCGAGATCTACTGAATTGATCTGAATACAAAAAGTAAGTCATGTCAGGCAAATGCTTCCAGCTTATGTGTGTTATATTCCAGTCATCGTTATTTGTACGTGACCACAACGACGTAAGAACATGAAGCGGTTTCAACCTTCAATCAGTCTTTGGTTAGCTCTCCGAGCCTGTACAAGTGCCCGTAGTTCAACAAGTAGTTGCCGCCGGTTCCAGCACTATAACTCGGACATGACCTTCCCTGAAAGGATACCTTTCTCAGCGAACTTCTTCTTCCGACAGGCAAGTGCTTGCAGGATACCAACTAGATTCCTTAGAGGACATGTTTGCACTTATTTCAGTTGTTCGACACGGTAAGCTCCACCTACACTTACCTCCTGGCGGACCTGGATTGCCAAGAAGCAGTGATCATTGATCCCGTGCTAGAGCATGCGAAACGGGACGCCAAACTCATCACCGAACTGGGATTTCGGCTGAAGTATGCGAGTAAGTGAGTGCTAATGGCTAGTTAGTAATTCAAGTACATTTCAAATAGTCGCTAATGAATGAAGGGCCGCGGAGCTTATCTCCAGCGGAGTGAGTGATATATAGAATTCTGCCTCGTAATCGTTGTGAAATCCATAGATAAAAATCTGACTGTGTTGCAGTGAACACTCACATGCACGCTGATCACATAACCGGGACGGGCTGGTTGAAGCAACTTCTTCCGGACGTGGAGAGTGTTATTTCGACAAACAGTGGAGCCAAGGCGGATAAGCACCTTGAAGATTGCGAGACAATTAAATTCGGTACCCATCAAATTATGGCAGTGGCAACTCCAGGACACACTAATGGTTGCATGTCGTTCATTGTACACAAGCAAGGAATTGTATTCACTGGCGATGCTCTGTTAATCCGCGGATGTGGACGTACTGACTTTCAAGAAGGTGACCCAAGGACATTGTACGAGAGTGTGCACACGCGAATATTCACTCTCCCAGATAAATTCCGGATTTATCCAGCTCATGACTATCGGTAAAATTATCAGAAATTGAAATTGAAGGTTTCATGGGATAGAACTATACCCGACGATTTCAGGGGACAGTTGGAGAGCACAGTTTATGAGGAGAAGCATTTCAATCCTCGTTTAACAAAACCCATTGAGGAGTTCGTTAAAATCATGGATAACCTCAACTTGCCTCCTCCGAAACAGATTGGTGAGTGGATTGTTTTTGTAGTGCAGTTCTACAGTTCCTCTTATGTATACATTTCCCCTGATATAGACAAGGCTGTACCTGCCAATAAAGAGTGTGGCTTACACGATATTCCCACTTGTTAGTGACGATGACGACTGGTAATTTCCAATGCAAATACAAACAGTATCGTATCTACGAATATAACCAATCATGTGATGAAGAAAAGACTATCTGGACGATAACTGTAGTTACGAAGAATTGATTTATTTTGTGTTATTCATGTAAATAAAAACGATATTCCTAGAAACACGTTTTTAGATTAAATACCCAGCTGGCAATGTATCAGCAAGTGTGATTTTGTTTTCCGAAAACCACGACATTTATGCGACATTGTTCTCCAGATTAATGGATTCACTCATGTAAGCAAGCGAGAACTTCAATCCGATGTAAATACAGCCCTTTTTTGAATTACTTATGTGGTTAATTGGAAATGCAAATTGTGCCGCTATTATTAAAAAAAAACCTTAGTAACGTTCTTGATTTTCGTGGCACACATGACAACAAACATGTATTTACTTTACCTTTAGTTTTTTAGAAAAGCTTCGTTTTACTTTTTCCGTTTTGATAAAAACTTTATTTGGCTGTTAATTAGAAAGTCAAAACCAACAGCGAAGATTTTTCTCCGGCGGTGGTTGAAACAACCCCCGCTTGGAAGAAACCTTGACGTGGTGCGGAGGCTTAAACTACAATGAATCACTCAGGCTATGTTGACGGAAGCATACGCTTCCAGTAGGGCACCCCTTGTCCGGCAGGCTAGCGAGCAGTAACACACAAAGATCTACCACCCCTAATGCAGGGTGTTATGCGTCTCCGTGCCCATTGGATGGTTTGCAGCCAGGGGTATACCGCTTGTAACGGCGCCTCTCTGACACCGGGTCGAATCAGACCAGTAAGCAGACCTTACCATATCAAAGAGTGGCTCTGATATGGCGGCCTGCCACCTGCAATTCAGATGCGTAAAGTGCCTCTCCGACCATATCATTGGTGAATGCCCCTTGGGAAAGGAACAGCTTCCAGATAGGAAAACATTGTCCTGTGTCCTTTGTAAAAATACAGGTCACACTGCAAATTTTAGAGAATGTCCTAAAATTCAACAAATGAAATTAAAATTGGAATCCAAAAAGAAACAATTTGAAGAAGAGAAAAAAATGAAAACTCGTTCTTACAACAATTTCGTGGCTCCTTGTGTGTCATATGCACAAATGGCCGGTGCTCCTAAGCAACCAGCATCCATGGAACATACATATAGTAATGGAAAAATGCCTGCACCAGAGGCACATTCAGAAATAATAACAATGTTATTAACCATGCAAGGACAATTTGCCGAATTTCAAAGAACACTGACTGAACAAAGAGCACGAATAGATACTCTCTATTCAACCCTGTTCTCAAATAACTCTCCACATCAAAATCTTCAACCCTCCGTCTGAACCAAACCTAAAAATTATAGCTGTGAATGTAAATTCACTAATCCACATCGAAAGAAGGGATAATTTAGGCAATCTGCTCCAAGCCGAATGGCCAGATGTGCTCTTGGCTAGCGAAACTAAGCTAAACCAAAGGCACAAAATGGGCTACAAAAATTATAACATAATTAGACGAGATCGACCACACTCTACTCGAGCGGGTGGGGTCGCTATCTTAGTTAAGAAAGGTCTTCACCACAAGGTCGTTTACAGCACGGAAGTACACAAATTCCAGGTGCTAGAGGCATGCATTATAGACATTCCGCTAAAAAGTCAAAGGCGTCTATATATAGTCGCTGCTTACGCTCCTGAATCTGTTCAAGGTACCCAATTTATCTGTGAAATCGATACGCTTTTCCGAAGTCTCAAGTTAGATTCGGAAAACAATTACATTTTAATGGCAGGTGATTTTAACGCCAAGCACAGTGCCTGGGGCAATCTGACATCGAACACCAGAGGCAATGCCTTGTTTGATTGGTGGCAAACAAATGCGATCGAGCATAAACTAGAATTGTACGCTACAAGTACGCCGTCTTATCCAAGAGGTAACTCCTTCCTGGATTTACTTATGACAGATGATCGAATTCAGTTACCAGATACCGAGGTAACTACTCGAAATTGTCTTCGCACAATTGAGTACGATAGCGATCATTACGGACTGGGAGCCGTAATACACGTGCCAAACGAGTACCATCTACTTGAGCAGTACGACCAGACACACTCTTTCGATTTCCGAAAAGCACATTGATCGTGTTTCGATCGCATAGTAAAAAGAGAAATACGCAACATTGGCATAGACCCACCGACTAATAGAAACCTTCGTAATGATGAAATCGATCATTACCTCCTAACTATGAACGATATTGTTACTAACACAATGAATCGTTCCATCCCCAAAGTAGATCATATGGATGGCTATACCCACCGATACAGAAATGCAACTACAGATGCTATATATAGGCAAAAGTGCACCCTGCTCTCAAAGCTAAAATTGTGCTATGGGCAGTTCAGTGACCCAAATAGCAATGAAATCAAAACAATCAAGTCCTTGATTAAAAATCTTCAAAAACTGATCCGCGATAATTACCGAGCAGTAATAAATGAGGAGTGGAGCAACAGAATTCGAGCTGTCCAAGCAAACGGACCGAACATGTTTTCACAAATCAAGAAAATATGTCGAAGAAAAGATCACAATCACATTCCCTGTCTCCGAATTCCACGGACTCCCGAGAATTGTCAGATAATGCTGAACGCAGGACTCACCATAGAGCACATCAAATCCAATGATGAAGTAATAGTAGTCGAAGATCCGCAAAAGAAAGCGAATTCAATTGGAGCCTGTTTCGAAGCAGTGTACAGAGTTAACGAATCAGTTCATGCTAACACTGAAATTGAAAGCAATGCCCGTTAAAGACATTGCTCGCTGCGCAATCAACTTCACAACTGGCGATCCGAAAACCATAGTTTCATCACATTCGGCGAAAATAATAGGGCGGATTCTCCCGTCAGAAATGAAAATACAAATATGTTTGTGCGCAAGGATGAACTTAGAAACATACTTAGCTCAATAAAAAATAAGAAATCATCTGGAATAGATAGCATTCCAAATGTGGTTCTAAGGCATTTGCCTTGCGAAGCAGTGAACATATACACTACTTTGTTTAACAACGCTCTAAACAATGCACACTATCCAACCCATTGGAAGACTGCAGTAGTCCACCCTATCCCCAAAAAGGGTAAGGAGAAGAGCAGTCCAGCTAATCTGCGCTCGATCAACCTGCTTCCCAACATCAGCAAGGTATTCGAAAAAATTATAAACAAAGCACTGATAGGTTGGTGTGATGAAAACAATATCATCACCAACAACCAGTTTGGCTGTCGAGAGCGACATGATACAGTTCATGCAGCGACGAAACTTGTTTCCGATATACAGTGGAACAAGGCAAAGCGACAATATACAGGCGCCTGCTTGGTTGAATTTTAAAACGCTTTCGACACCGTATGGTTAAAAGGCCGCAATATCTGCTATACATCACTTATCATATGATAATGGACAAACATTTTATGGTGAAATGCGGGGACATACTCTCCAACAAGACCTTCCAAATTAAAAATGGCTTACAGCAGGGATCTGTGAATTCTCCCATTCTATTCAATATTTACACTAGTGATCTAGTGAGTTCTCGCGCAAGACTAATGACCCTGCCCGGAAAAAACAAATCATTATGGAAAATTTAACAAGCCTCAGGACTTGCTAAATAAGTTCAAGACCGGCTCCCGGTTGTAGTGCCGATGATGATGATGATGATGACGATGATGTTGATCTAGTGAGTTCTCTCGAAAACACCATTGCGTACGCCGATGACATGGTGTACAGAACAGGAGGAAAAATAGACGTCATCAATAGGCACCTTCAAGATGACTTCAACGAAATAAAACATTTTTGCGACGACTAGAAATTAAAGATTAATTTCCAGAAAACCGAGACTATCCTTTTCAGAACGTCCCTATCCAGGGCCTCGAGGGATACAAAATACAACTGGAAACACTTTTCTATTGTAGGTAACAATAACCTTCCATTGCAAGTGAAAACTGTAGTTAGATACCTTGGTATCTGGCTAGACCAGTATTTATATTTTGACAAGCACGTAGCAG
Organism: Microdon myrmicae; assembly: GCA_963931805.1. Lineage (NCBI taxonomy): Eukaryota > Metazoa > Arthropoda > Insecta > Diptera > Syrphidae > Microdon > Microdon myrmicae. Next base: position 48,359,330 of record OZ007496.1, on the reverse strand, counting down.
CGTCCCTCTCCGCAACTAAAAGCGCATATTCTATGACAAGAAGTCTATTCCGGAGTAGTCTTCTTGACCCCAGAGTCAAAATAATTTCGTACTCGGCATTCATCCGGCCAGTTTTGGTTTATGGCTGCCCAGTATGGTATAATATATCTCCACTTTATATGGAGAAGTTTCGTGTGTTCGAACGACAGTGTTTACGTTCCTGCCTCGGATTTTATAGAACACCAGAGTCGCAATACAAATCAGGGTTAAATAGGATAGACAATTTCATAATTAAAATTATTCGTGGTCACACAGCAAGGGCAGTGTGCAGTAACAATAATCTTATTTCGGGAGCATTCTATCCCAACGATATGTATCTGGAGAATACGCTCCAAAATGGGTTTATTCTCCCAGAAGCATTTCCTTTCTTGGATCAAAAAGGCCTTATCCAAGACGTGCATGGAGTAGTGATGTGTCTTCCCTCAGGCGTCTTGTAAACAATGACTACCGTTTTTATGGTCTCTTCTGTGTCCGGTCCGCTGTTGTGGTCGAGATGGTAATAGAATTGTAGGGCAATTCTGTGTCATAATTGCGGATTTTTTTAATGTTACTTCTCCCAGGAAAGGTGAACCTATAGCGCTGAATCACCGCCCTGAGGTCCTATTTTTCTCGACCGGGTCCATCAGGAAACCCCCGAAGATTCTCAAGGATTTCTGCCAACCGTTTCACGAAGCCTATTGCTTAATGGGGTGGTGTTTCACCAAGCTGGTGGGCTTTGGGACCCTACCTACCACTCAGTAATTGTGCCGAACTGCACAATACCAAGAGTCGTCAGTGGAGCCTAAGTTTACACAATCAAATGCAAGCCACAACCTCCTTACCAACTCACTCACTAAGGTGGTGAGTCCGCAACAACTACATTAGTAAAAAAAAAAAATTAGCAAATTTAAATTATTTTATTATTAAGGACCTCTATCTATTTTTTTACTTGCAGACTATACTGTCACCCAGAAATTATGGACATGCGAAGTACACATCTCAAGACAATTTAGAAGCAAAGGTAAGCAAGTTCAATTTTTTTTAATATATGAGTCTTTCAATAAATCTTTTAAAAAAAGATTTTCAGATGACGACGTTTTTCCCGATTTTTTTGCTTAAGTCGTGCAATAACGACATCTGATACTCTCCAGTTACTGTTTTTACTTTTTCTATGCAATTGATGTAGATGATTCCGTGTGCATATCAGAAGACCATTGCCATCACTACGCTTGCCGATTTTACCGTCTTCGTCTTCTTCGAAGCCCATCATAATCATCATCGGCACTACAACCGGGATCCGGTCTTGGCCTTATTTAGCAAGTCTCTCCACCGGTATCCGGTCCTTATCCGAGACTTGTTAAATTGTCCATAATAATTTGTGTTTCCGGGCAAGGTTATTAGCCTCGAGCCAATCTTTCTCAGGATGTCGGTGCATGCATTGGTTCACTACTGGGATGGTGCCAAAGAAGCTATCCATGAGTGTCACGTGGAGACTGCATATCAGCTTGGGTTGAACAGGGACAAGGATCGTCCTGGCCTTCGCCGGTTGAAAGCAGAGACTTTACCCTGTATGTTCGATCCTTCTTCTGTCACCAAATTACTTTGTTATTTATTTTTAGTCCTATAATGACAAATTGTGGCGCAGGGCTAATAACCTGGCCTGGAAAAACGAATTATTATGGACAATTTAACAAGTCTCGGATATGGACCCGATACCGGTGGAGAGACTTGCTAAATAAGGCCAAGACCGGATCCCGGTTGTAGTGCCGATGATGAATGACAAATTGTATAATTTACTTATTTCCATGTAAAATAAATTCCTTGAAGATATTCTACAGCAGAACCATTGTATCTCTTGCAGTATTGCCTTTGGGGGTGAAAGTAGGTGTGCCAATACACAGGCACTCGGTACACTTAAATCTCCTGACACTTGTTACTCCGACCTTCCAGCAATTGTTCCACTGCAACACGTGATGGTGTTGGTATTTAATGTCTTCTGTTATTGATTATTATAAATAGGGCACTTTCAATATTAAGTTCTTCTTCATTACTTTTTATTACACTGTTTCTTTAGCTTGGTGACATTTGATTTAAAATCCGGCGTAAGCCTTCGGTTCAAAATACAGGATAACTACGTTAAAACCGATTAAAACGGTTGCGCGATAATGCAGTGACGGCATTCTGTGACACGTACGGACACTCTCGACTTTTACGTATCAACAACAAGGTTGAATGAAAAATATGTGACTGTGGCGACTCTAGTACGTGTGCGCGCTTCAAAGGTTGATAATTGACTGCCTTTAAAATTATCGTAAATAAATTTTACCCCGGGCGGGGCGACCTAGCACGATGGTGGTTGAGATGTGACTGCTTAAATTATGGATGAAATTCTGGAATCTAATTTTCGCACACAGGACGACCAATAGAGATCACGCCTCTGCTCTCTCATTGTCACGCCCGTCGAAGTCTGGTGAATATATCGGTAAATTGATAATCGACGAACGTGGGAGAATGAGAGAACAGAGATACAAAGTACTATGAACCCGGGGTGGGTTTGATTGTGTGCGCATGAATCAATGCAGCTCTGAGGTAACCCACTGACCCAATTAGGTGAATGTGGTGACCTCGGCGTGCATTGCCTTGTAGGGAGACAGAATTATGGAGGAGAGGAAATGTGGCCGGTGCTATTCACCTGCGAAAAGAGATCATTGATCCCAGGCGAATGGATGATCTGGGAAAAGTCGAAGTGACGCTAAATTGGCTAGGGTAATCATATCACCATATCAAACTCAAATGCTAATTTTGGTGGGCATCATACACAAAAGGGCTCCTCGATAGTATAGCGGTTAGTATACCCGCCTGTCACGCGAGAGACCGGGGTTCGATTCCCCGTCGGGAACCCTCTGGCGCAAGACTAATGACCTTGCCCGGAAAAAACAAATCATTATGGAAAATTTAACAAGCCTCAGGACTTGCTAAATAAGGCCAGGACCGGTTTCCGGTTGTAGTGCCAATGATGATGAATTTATCGTGAGAACTAATCAAATATTTTGATAAATTCCCCAGCGGTTGCATGATTATGCAACAGTGTCGTCTGATTCGACTTGTTATTGCTAACCGACATGATGTGATTTCCGATGGAAATCTCGTGGGCTAGCAAAATGGAGTTGCCGTATGGCAAACAGGTAGCTGAATTCAATTATGCATTATCTGCATAGAAGAATGAATTCAGCTATGGGTTCATTTGGAATACATGATATTTCAGTTGAACAGCATGAACGGTGGAATAGGGGTTGATGTGACGCGCTGTTAACGGTCGAAATTAGGTTGGGATTATGGACTGGTTCTCCATGTGATATAGAGAACCCCCACACCTTGCCTCCCTTGAATTGTCTCCGCACTTCCTCTCTATTATTTGGTTTTTTCAAACGTAAAGTAAAATCTTTTTCTAAATAGAATAGCTTCCTAGTACTCGTGATTCGATTTGCTTAATGCTCTTCTCCTGTTTCCAAGATTAACAGTTTTAATAAGCCAAGGACAATCGTTAATACATTGAATTCGGGTGTGATAATTGCGAGCTTCTTCACCTAATAATCGGTCTATTTGGGCCTACTTGGTTCTGAGTAGGTTACGTTATCATAAATAAGACTAGACCTTATTTTTCCTCTGTCACCAAATTACTTTGATGTTTATTTTTAGTCCAATAATGACAACTTGTATAATTTATTTAATTCCCAGCCGCAATTCCGTACCATATAAACTCCTTGAAGATATTGTAAAGCAAAACCATTGCACTTCTTGCAGTATTGACTTATTTTACACTAATGGAACAACCTCTCCTTAATACAAAATACTAATCATATTTACAACTAGACTCATTTGATGTATTTTTTTACCTCAATTGCAACTTTATTCTTTTGTAGATGTCCAGCGTTGAACTTTCTCTAAGTTCAACGAATCTATCGACTGGACGACGACGAAAAGGTACACCTGGCTCTGGAACAGTATCATCACGCAGCAGTCGCTCCGAAGGAAAGGAACTACGTTCCGCTTTACAGGATCGCGAAGCAGTTATACAAAACTTGCGAATACAACTCGGCTTGGGTAAACTACCTCGTCCCTCTGGGCCCCCCTTAGACGAATCAGAAAAGCCGGCTGCGCAACAAAAACTAGCAAGACTAAAAGGCGAAGCAGAAAATAAACGAATCGCGATTCGAAATCTGAAAGCTGCTCTCGATAAATTAGATATAACTGAGTAAGTTGCTGTGTAATGTAAAACCATCGATACATTTTGACCCTAACCTCTCTTGCTTTTCTCTCGCTTGGTTTTTAAGGGTATGCTAGGAATTCCAATAGAATACACACTCGCAACCGTAGTAAAGAACACATCTCCAAAAGGGAATCGAAAAAATAATTAAGGTAGCAATCACAGCTTATGTAGCGAGTTGAGGCATCCTCGTATACTCGCGGCCGTGGTCTAATGCCTTGGTGTTTTGGTTCTAACATTTTCATAGCGCGTGTTCGAATAACGTTCTTCATTACTTTACAAAACAATGTACTATCACAAAATTCCTTTTATCCGCACATAATCAAAAATGAGCTTTTTCCCTTATCCCCCAATGGAAGCAATCGGTGCTAACCTATCATTCTCTTCTAGCAACATCGATATCCGTATAAGACAAGCCGAATTGGAATATGCATTGGGCCGTGAGGAGCTTCAACTCTTGTCAATCGTCGAGGAGGCAAGAGCCTTACAAACCCGTTTAGATAAATCCAAACCTGAATGTAACTCTCTTTATGCGTAAGACCAAAACTTTATTTAATTCAAAGGAAAACAATTTTTTATCAGTCATATCCTTACAGTCTGGTGTCTTCAGGAGTAAACTTGTGCCTTCACGCTGTACAAGCAACAGTTGGTCGATGGGATGTTCAGATCAAACCGGACACATTTGGACTATATATCGATTGGGCCTTAGAAGGTGAAGGTTTATATAAAGGCGATCGGCTTTTGGAAATCAATGGTAAAGTCGTTACATGCAGAACGAAGGAAGAACTTCAGAAGATGATTGGAATATCTGGTGAATGTCAATTAGTTGTCCTCCGAAAGAAATCTACATCGATACCACAGAAGCAACTAGACCAACAGAAGGAGAATAATCTTCGGCTACAACATAGAATCTCGTATTTGGAAGAACAAGTGAAAGAACTACAGAACACAAAAGACCATTCTAGCAATGGATCATCGGCAGGACATGTAACAAGCATTAGTATATCATCACCACCTTCTACACCACCCGAAAAACCAATGATATATCAAAGAGGAAACTATATAACCACATTGGTGGGTGGAAAGCCAATTGAGCTATTAGGAAATATACCAAATGGATCAACACATATCACGAAAACTTTGATCCAGGAGAATAAAATGGACAGGGATCGGAATTGTGTTGGATACCTGCCATGTAAATCATCCTCAGCTTCGAAGATATCGATAAATAGTGATTCATATGCGTATATAGTACAGAAAAAGGAAAAGGATAGAAAGGATCGAGTCGGGGAACGATCACTTCAAAGGCCTAGTAGGCTAAGTGAACACAGGAATCATGTACACGCGAGAAGTGTGGAGCACTTGAATCACTATAATGGGTAAGTGGTGGGATATATCTTGTGGATTAAGTACTATGCTATGAAAACGTTTTAACAGTTTACATTGTCATATAGCTGTGTAGTATTGTTGATAAGATTGACGCTTGCTCTCTAACATTAATAATAAGCCATTTCGGCTAAACGAGAATTGGAAAACAAGAACATAAATCTCCCAATTGTTCAGTGTGGAGTAAACTAAATAAGATGTGGGCCCGAAAAATATGATCATAATAGTTAAGGGGCCAGTCGCTCCTGTTCACGGTTCAATTAAAACTTCAGTCATTCCGATTAACCGCTTAATGCACACCTCCGTGACATATACGGGCAATGTTTACCGTTTAAATGTGCATTAAGGGGTTAATGGTCAAGTCACTTCGCTTAAGTGCTCGATTAAAGCGTCAGTGCCAATTATTGACAGCTCTGTAGTCTCGACGATGCATGTTTTGTCATAAACAACAAGTTAGTGGTGGGATTCTTTTTGATAATATGGCATGAACATTGTATTTTGGAAGCACTAAATTCCATTTTATTAGGTTCGAACCCAATAGCTCTATTAATTGGAACTGGAAGTCAGCGAGCTGCACGTACACTGATGCTTAGGCATAAAGTCTCACCGGTTTGATCGCAGATAGCAAGGTTGATTCCGATTTTGACATTGAATAGGAGACCGTTGAAGCAAATAAGACGTAGATCGAACGATAAAATGGAGCCATGGAGAATAAGATTATCAAAATTAATCTTATAAGAGGCTCGTTTAACATCGTCAAGGGTCTTCTAAATAATGGGCCCAGACATACATTCTCTTATGCACAGGATCGGGTATCCCTCAAATCAATAAGGGCACAATATCGTTAAAAGAACATGATGCCAAACCCTGTCGGGTTGCTCGGGTAAATGAACGAGCAGATTGCAGACCAAGCTTCTATTTATTGGAAACCAATTCAATATGTGTGCGGAATAATCGCCTATGTCGGGTACTCCTTTTAATTTACTTAATTCTGCGAAGAGCTGCTGATTGCTCGAAATATCGAAGCCCTTCATAGTTATGGACATTTACATTGAAATCGCCGGATATAGGATTCAAATATTCGGATAAAGCAATCAAAAAAAAAAAAAAAACACCTCCGCGGGGGGGGGGGGGGGTGCTCTAAGGCAATTGTAAAGTAAAATCTGGTTGAACATCCTTTACCACAGGCGGGGGAAGCGTTATGGGGTACCTGAAGCAAGAGGAAAGTGGCGGTCGGAGAACAACTTCCATCTAAAAAACAAAATGCCTAATGTCCTTAACATAAATTTAATTACACCATAAGAGAACCTATGCGATCCTTGAGCTCTGGATTAGAACTCAACGATTTACTATTTTTTCCTTTCTTTTATATTATTTGCACATGGAAATCGTCGCCATGTGCCACTGTTTTTTTTTTTTTTTTTTTTGGTTTCGGTAGGAAGGTGGAAATCTTCAAAAGATACCCCTGGACCGATCCAGAGGCATGCCGCGTTTTTACCGACTAAAACCACCTGCCGCCAGGCACATATTCTCGTTAATTCCGGTGGAACTTTCATTTAGATATTCGATCGCGGGGCGGGACGGAGTTTACCTGTTACTCCGTTCGTCGCGTCGCAATTGTTGCATCATGTCACATAGAACATATATTCGGATATGTTCTATGTGACATGTGCCACTATGTACCGAGCAGCTATTGCATGTGCTGCTATTGTGCCGGTCGCTTCTTCACGGGAATCGGGGAATTAGTCCAGGATACACAATGTTGCCTTGATGGGGCGACTACCTGGGCATCCGCACGATATTGTTTTTTATGATCCAACGTCTGGTGGTAATTGTTTCCTGAATTTCTTTTTCTCGATGCGCCGTCTTCCTAGGTGTCAGGTAATCATTTGCCGATTTTACATGCGACATCTTCCTGCGAGTTAGTTGGTGTTGTCCCCGATGCGGCGTCCTCTCAGGATAACCCACATGATATATTGGGGCGGCGTTTGTCTTGGACATGGAGTGAGGCGTCGCAAATATGACTGCATGAGTCGCGGGATTTTTCAATAGGTGCCGCCACTAGAAAATGAACAATGAGTTATTTCGAGAGACTCATCTGTCACTGTATGAAGTTTCGTTTGAGTGACACTACTTTTGCCCTCGTATAAAAATTAAAAAACAGGAATATCGTATCTTGAGCAATCATTGTGTTCTGATGGGAAAAACTTCTGAACAATCATTGCAATGATTGCAGAAACGTTATACCACATCTGCTCCTTTAAGAACAACAACAGGTTTAGTGAAATTAAAATGGGTCGTACAAGCACCAAAGACGCACCTCGTCCAGGAATGCCAAAAGAGGCTACAATTACGGAAATCATAAAGCAAGTGTATCGAATCGTTTTGAGTGACTGTGGAGTTAGGTTGCGCGAATTAGCTGAGGTCGTGGGCTTCTCAAAAGAAAGAGTGGGATACATTTTGCGCGATCTTTTGGAGAGGACGAAGCTATCGGCGCGATGGGTGCCGCGTTTGCTGATCATCGACCAAAAACACCAGCGCGTTGATGATTCAACGACCGGTTTGATGTCGCTGCAGCGTAATCGAGCGGACTTTCTTCGACGTTTTGTGACGATGGATGAAACGTGGGTCCATTACCATACGCCTGAGTCCAATTGGCAGTCTGCAGAGTGGCTGGAAAAAAAAACGAAAGCCGACCAAAGTGACAAAAAGACCAACGCCCGGCCGGGAAGGTTATGACCTCTGTTTTTTTAGGATGCGTATGGCATAATCTTCACCGAATACCTGAAGAAGGGACGAACAGTCACATTGGACAAACCTAACGACGAAATATAGCGAAAACGGCCCCATATGGCGAAGAAAAAACGTCTGTACCATCACGATAACGCACCGTCACACACGTCCTTGAAAGCGGGGGCCAAATTGAACCAATTGTATTTTGAAATGGTTACTCAGCCACCGCATTCTCCAGACTTGGCTCCAGCAAATATTATCCGTTCCCAAATCTCAAGCAGTGGCTCCAGGTGAAGAGATTCAGATCAACCCATGTAGCATTTTTATTTTTTTTTATTTTACTTCTTTCAGGAAAGGTGAAGTTATAGCCCTGAGTCAATGTCCCGAGATAATATTTTTTTCGACCGGATTCATCAGCCAAGCTCCAAAATATCGTCAAGGAATTTTTCCCAACCGTTTCACGAAACCTATAGTTTAATGGGGTGGTATTTCACCGGTGACTGGGCTTTGGGGTCCTACCTACCAGTCTGTAATATATATATATATATATATATATATATATATATATATATATATATATATATATATATATATATATATATATATATATATATATATATATCGGGTTTTCCAATAGGAACTTGACAACTTTGAATTTAATTTGTGAACGCACTCTTTCACTAATCATCGAACTGTTACTGTCAGTTTATTCAGTAAACTCAACATTTTCATCATGGTTAAGTACATGAACAAACAATGTCTGCAAATTATAAAAATTTATTAGCGAAAAAAAGTTGTCAAGTCCCTATTGGAAAACCCTAGGGTTATACAATAGGGACTTGACAACTTTGAATTTAATTTGTGAACGCACCGTTTCACTAATCATCGGACTGTCGCTGTCAGTTTATTCAGTAAACTCAACATTTTAATCATGGTTAAGTACACGAACGAACAACGTCTACAAATTATAAAAATTTACTACCGAAAAAAATTTGTCAAGTCTCTATTGGAAAACTCTATATATATGTATATATATATATATATATATATAAATATATATATATATATATAAATATATATATATATATATAAATACTAGGGGGATTCGCACTCTGCTCGCTACGCTCGCCAACCCACGTATCAGTTTTAATGTAATTATCAATAATTTTTAATTAAATCTCAATTTCCATGTAACGATCAATATTTTAAGCCTCTCCCACAATACGCATAGCGTACGGAGCTTTGAGATCACAATTTTGGACATTAAAGGAAGCAAAAGCAAACATATTGTTATAAACTCGAATGTTTTCTCTAAAATGTTTATTTATTTCATCACTACCATACAGCAAATCAATTATTGCTTTGGGATATTGATTGTGTTGGAAAGATAATTGTACTTTGCCCTGATGACAGCAGCTTTTTTTTGAACGTGATTTTGGGGGAAGGTATTGTTGCGGACCTACCTCGCATCAACTCAAAAAACAAAAAAAAGGTTTGGCGAGAGGGCCGACTTTAGCGAGACAAGGACAGATGTGTCCTTCATCTTGTCTCTGACTTCTGGTCATCTTGCGATAACCAGAATCACCCACATCCGTGAGGATGTTGGGCTCGGTCTCGCAATATCTGAAAAGAAAAGAAAAAAAACAAGGGGGGGGGGGGGTATCCAAGGATAGTGTGGACAGTGTTAGTCCAGGTGCTCTCTAACTACTTGTATAGAGGGATGGTGGGAAAGAAATCGTACAAGACCGATAGATCTTGGGTGCGGTAGTAAACGCGGATCACGCCTTTGGCGTCTAATGATCTGTGCTTTGGTCGGTGTGTGTGTGTGTTTGTGCCGCCTTGTACTGAGCGTCCGTGTGTGTGTGGTTTGTTAATAGTAGACCCTATGAGATGGATCCAGGAACCCTCTATTATAGAGGGGAATGTTGTTGGGGAGGGAGTTTTGTACTGAAGAAGAAATTGTGGGGGTTTGATCCGAAGAGATCGAGAGAGAGAAGGGTCAAGAACGCAAGAGTCCCGTACAAGTAGGTTCTCGCTGTTCTGAATTTTTTCGAGGTACTTATATGCTAATTGAAGCAAGTACTCGTCGATAGGGGTAATGGAGGCGCCTTCGTATAGATGAGAGTTGGGGTAATGACGACCGTCAGGCCTTCTAGAATGATTGGTGCATCTTCTGAGGATTTTCCTTTCGAAAACCCGAAGTCTTTCCATTTGAGCCGAAGATATGCAGGACCATATGGGAAAGGCGTACGATATTCCAACCCAGATTAGCTGCTTATAGCAGAGAAGCTTAACTTTGGTGTCAACTTTGTTGCTCCACTTCAAAATGTTGTGCAGTTGCTTAGACCGACCGAGGCCCCTTTGGAGAATGTGGGTCACATGTTTGATGAAATTCATTTTTGGGGTATAATTGACCCCAAGATATTTCATCCTGTCCTGTGGTCTAATCGTAGTATCTCCAATTTTTATTCGAATATCCTGTGAAATCGAGAAGCAGGTTGGAAGTGCTTACTACTCAGAATTATAGCTACTGCTTTGGATGGATTATGTCGAATTTTCCATCGACTGTAATACTGATACAGTTCGTCCAAGTGACGGTATAGCGTTTGAAATAATAGTGAAGAAAACCGTGTGTTTCGAACTGACGCTATGACACTCGAATCACGAAAAAAAATTTACCTAAGCGTTACACATCAGGCTACTGACCGTGTTTAGAATTTGATTTCCAAACTCGACTATATTTCACTGATGTGAATTATTTTTATTTATCGCTTGGTATACGGTTCTGATGCATTTTTCTTATTCGATTTTTCGTTCGGTGTTGTCTATTTGTTGTGAGATTAGGGCCTTTGGTTGACGTGTACACTAGGACGTTATCCGCATAGCATATCTGGTTTACTCTCCCGTCCACAGGGCGAGGAATATCGGAGGTGTAAATATTGAATAAGATGGGGCCTAGAATGGAGCCCTGTGGTGCGCCTGCAGTGGCGTGAAAAGTTCGGGAAAGCTTTCCATTCACTCTAACTTGGAAGGTTCTGTTTCGAACGAACTGGTAGATGATACTACATAGCGTTCTACTGCTCCCCTCAACTCCCCAACAGCAGCTGCTTATATTCGCCTTTTCGTCTCCTTTCCCTCGTTCGCATGTTGTCACAGGAACAAAGAGAGCCAGAGTATAAAATGTGCGATGCTCAGTCCGCCAGTCGGCAGTCGTGTGTTGCTAGTCGGTCATCGGGTGCTGCTAATCGGCCGTCGGGTGCAGCTCCGTCTCCAACATACAGGGTGGCGCAAAATTAATCACCCACTCGGAAGATGTTATAATTTTTGCAAATGGCGTCGTACGTCAATCATATTTGACATTTGTGAACTAGAAAAAATTGTAAACGTTCAAATAAAGATTTCAATCACTCAAAATCAATTTTTTATTTAGTAAAAAGGTAATTCAAAAACAAAATTGGGTGACTAATTTTGCGCCAATCTGTATATGAGGTCAGTCCCAGAATTAATCGGCCTGACATATAGATGGCGGTATTTATTAAAATATTAATGTTGCTTACAAATTCACTGAGAGCGTTCACTATTGATGGCTGTCAAACAAGTAATAAATAACGTAGCGTCTTCACACTTGAAGCTTAATCTTTCTTAGGTTTGTACTTTCTACCACAGTCATTATATTTTAATAAATACCGCCATGTATGTGTCAGGTCGATTAATTCTGGGACTGCCCTCATATGTGATATGAAACCAAGGCAAGTGAAGTATATATGTATATATATATATATATATGTATATATATATATATATATATATATATATATATATATATATATACGGAGGAATGGAAAACCTCAATAGTCATCCCCATTTTCAAAAAAGGCGACAGATCTGACTGCGAAAACTACAGAGGAATATCATTGCTCCCAACCGCATACAAAATATTAACAAATGTCATTCTGGCTAGAATCACACCGTACGCAGAAGAGATACTGGGAGACTACCAATGTGGATTCCGTAGGAACCGGTCAACAAGCGACCAAATGTTCACAATAAGACAACTGCTGGAAAAGAAGTGGGAATACGGAGAGACGGTTCACCAACTGTTCGTTGACTTCAAAAAAGCCTACGACTCAGTCGCAAGGCAGAGACTCTACCATATTCTAGTTGAGCTGGGAGTCCCAAAAAAATATGCCGCCCTCATTCAAATTTGCATGAACGAAAACAAAGGGCGGGTCAGAATAGGAAACCACCTCTCAGAACCATTTGAAATCCGGGACGGACTAAAGCAGGGAGATGGTCTATCACCGTGTCTCTTTAACCTTGTGCTCGAGTATGTCATCAGAAAGGTACAAGACGACAACATGGCCGGATCATCCCTGAACGGGGTCACACAAGTGCTCGCATATGCGGATGACATCGCCGTTCTGGGCGATAATCTAGAGACTGTTAATAAAAACTGTGAAATCATCATGCAAGCGGCAGAAGAGGTGGGCCTAGAAATAAATGAAGACAAAACAAAATACATGATTACGGCGAGAGCAGGTGGACCTCACAGAACACATATAAACGTCAGAGGTAAGATATTTGAAAAAGTTAAAGAATTTAAATATCTGGGAACGATACTGACGGCCAGTAACGAAATGTCGAAGGAAATTAACAAGAGACTGCATTCCGGCAACGGTAGTTGGCATGCAGTCAGTAAACTGATGAAATCCAGACTGCTATCACGTAACATAAAGCTCTGTGTCTATAGAACCATAATCATGCCGATTGTTCTATATGGATGCGAAATATGGGCTCTCACAAAACGGGAAGAAAACAAATTCCGCGTATTCGAGAATAAAGTTTTGAGGGGCATCTTTGGAGGTAAATATGACGAGGAGGCAGGGCAATGGAGGAGACTCCATAACCACGAATTGGAAGAGCTATATCGCAAACCTACAATAGTGAGAGTAATCAAGTCGCGAAGATTAAGATGGGCCGGACACGTGGCACGAATGGGGAACGATAGGACCGTATATAGAATTCTTGACGGTAGACCAACGGGAAAGAGACCGGTAGGAGAGCCGCGACGGAGATGGGAGGACAATGTTAGGTTTGACCTTGAGGAGATCGGATCGAATGGTCAAGCGTGGAAGGAGAGTGCCCAGGACAGGGAACGATGGCGAAGCCGAGTCGGTGAGGTCATGAACTTCCGGGTTCCTACAGGCCAATAAATAATAATATATATATATATATATATATATATATATATATATATATATATATATATATATATATATATATATATATACATATATATATATGTGTATATGGTGTGATGGATTTTTTCCATGGTGCAATTGATAATAGAAGTGTTTCTCTATAGTTTTTTATTATAATTTACAAAATTTAGAATATTATAATTTAAACTAATTGTTATTCTTACCTATAGTAACAAAGAAACAACATTCAATGTTATTAATGCTATTAATATTGCACTAATTGAAATAAAATTTCACAAAACCGGTTTTTGTTTTCCTCTTGCTTGTGACATGTGCCCTTCATGGTTTACATCGAGGTTTTTTGTGGGTTTACATTACTGAGTTTAATTGTACGGGGTTTACATCATGGTTTACATTGTGGGTTTACATTACTAAATTTAATTATACTGAGGGTACTTTCCTTACATATATATATATATATATATATATATATATATATATATATATATATATATATATATATATATTGGTTTTTTTATTAATTTTTTGTTGTTATTTTTAAATATGAAGTTTTTATAGGTGATGTCTAATCAATATTTAATTTTCTTTTCAGCCAAGACCGATGTAGACCTACTCATAAATCTGATCATGTTCGAAAATATTCAGTGGATGCGAGAAGTGTTAAAAGCCTAGATTTCGATAGTGAAAATGACGGAAGGAAACTTGTAAATAACAACGATCATACCTCTGAGCCGCGTGTTCGCCCAACACCACCGAAAAAGCCGCTAAGGTTATCTCTCCAACGAGCTCAGAGCCTCCAGACTGTTGAGCAAACGCCTTGCAACGAAAACGACAAGAAACGATCCCTGAAGCGAGCTCATTTAACAAATAAAACACAAGAAGCCGTATTAATCGAGAACTGTAATCCTTTACAAACTTCATCCCTGGGGCGCCAGAAACCGAACATGTGAAAATTACTGAACGTATTCTTTAAGAATAAATCAATCAACTAAGATCTACAGCAGCAACCTGGAACGTCCACCTGTAAATGGGACTTTGCAATAGTGGCCGAAGGGCGATGTGTAAATATGTGCTCTATAAAAAATAATTATAAATCTATTGTTGAATTTAAATAAAGAAAAAATCATCTAACGATAAGAAGTATTGTCGAATACGTACTACAGATTCAGGGGCAAATTTTGAATAGACAATACATCTAAAATGAATAGTTTAAACATTAAGTAAATATTTGCATTTGTAAGTACCTGGGCATAACATAGTAGGCGATAGTTCAGGAATGTGCTTCTTATGTTCAGATCTTGTTAAACTTATAGACATATTTTGTTGTGTTTTCTTTTTGTATTCATTCATATATCAACAAATATTTAAAAATAATTGTAGTTAATGAGTAAATTTAACTAGGGTAAAGTGTTTCTTTCGCTTTCCTATCAGTACTCAGTCACTCATGTAATGCATCAGTTTAATAATCTATTGAGACTACTCTGAGGAGACTGATTCTATATTCCTGTAAAATAAGACATTGTCAAACCGTTATTAATTTGCGTCGGCTTGATCTTTTGAGCTATAAATTCTCTCATTTTTATTAGCCCCTAAAGTACTAGTTAATTTTTTGAGTAGAGGTATGATTTGCATTACGATACTTTCTATGTAAATTATAAACAATTGAATTTGTAAGGAAATATTGTTGATGTTCCTGACGAGTGTCAACAAAGTCATTTTATTTATCATAAGAGAATAATATATAATCATTATGAATCAAATATTTGAAGTGTATATTTTTATAATTTTTAATGTTAACACTTGCTGTATAACTGTTGACATATGTGATGATTATCCTATACTATAGTATCTTTAGCCGAACTACACGAATGTGGAATGTTCTACTTGATCATGTGGTTCCTCGTCGTTGTGATGTCCAAGTATTCAAGACCAATATACATCGACACTTCCTTTACTTATCCTTATCTTCCCCTCCATCGGCTCGCACTGTGCTCTGACATTTAAAGGTACTTTAAAATCCTCTTTTGTGTGCGAGTTAATGAAACACATTTGCTTTTAACACTTTTAAATCTTAAATATAAGTTTTATTTTAAAAAATGTGCTTCATTAGTGGATCGTTCTCTTCAAGTGCAAGATTTCTACGCAAGGTCTTACCATTGCCCATTCGCGCCACATGTCCGGCCCATCTTAATCTTCTCTATTCTTAATCTCACTATTGTAGGTTTGCGGTATAGCTCTTCTAGTTCGTGGTTGTGGAGTTTCCTCCATTGTCCTGCCGCCTCGTCATATTTACCTCCAAAGATACCTCTTAAAACTTTCTTCTCGAACACGCGGAATTTGTTTTCTTCCCGTTTTGTGAGAGCCCATGTTTCGCATCCGTATAGAACAATCGGCATGATTATGGTTCTGTAATATGCTCCGAGCCGTGCTTTCCCATAAGGCGGGAGAAGAGCCCGGAGCGTCGAGAGCGAAAAGGTTCAATTGAAACAACGATACTTAACTTTATTTTTTCTTAAATCTACAAGTACAAGCGTGAGAGTGGTCTTTAGGGGGGTATGATTGATACTCGGCCAGCGGTTCGGCCTCTGGAATGGTACTGATGACGAAGTTGAAAAGCACTCCCCTTTTATAGTTTTTGGAGTTGACTTTTGTCAACTATTTTAATGTCAAAATTCCAAGAAGCGTACGCAAGAGTTGGCGTGCTTCGATTGGAATTTTGTTCCGAGAATTGTTTAAAGGTTTTGTTGGATGGATTCTGGGAAGGGAAATCATGAAATGCGTTTTGAATTTAGCATTTCATGATGTTAGGATTTTGGGTATTGAGTCAATGTATGATGAATTAACTTTTGGTTAAATTCGTTGTACATGTGACTCAATATGGAATTTGGATATGTTATGTGGAATTTGAATCAATGTGCGATAAATTGACTTTTGGTTTAATCTATCGCTCATTGATTCAATATGAAATTGGGATTGTTTGATGATATTGGGGATTTAGATAGGGGTAGCGATTTAGGATCGCTACAGTTCTATAGACACGGAGCTTTATATTATGTGATAGCAGTTTGGATTTCACCAGTTTCCTGACTGCATGCCAACTACCGTTGCCGGAGTGTAGTCTTTTGTTAATTTCCTTCGACATTTCGTTCCTGGCCGTCAGTGTTGTTCCCAGATATTTAAATTCTTTAACTTCTTCGAATATCTTGCCTCTGACGTTTATTTGTGTTCCCTGGGGCCCACCTGCTCTCGCCGTAATCATGTATTTTGTTTTGTATTCATTTATTTCTAGGCCCACCTCTTCTGCCGCTTGCATGATGATTTCACTGTTTTTAGTTACAGTTTCTAGATTATCGGCCAGAACGGCAATGTCATCCGCATATGCGAGCACTTGTGTGACCCCGTTCAGGGATGTTCCGGCCATGTTGTCGTCTTGTACCTTTCTGATGACATACTCGAGCACAAGGTTAAAAAACATGGTGAGAGACCATCCAACTGTTTTAGTCCGTCCCGGATTTCAAATGGTTCTGAGAGGTGGTTTTCTATTCTAACTCGCCCTTTATTTTCGTTCATGCAAATTTGAATGATGGCGGCATATTTTTTCGGGATTTCCAGCATAACTATAATATGGTAGAATCTTTGCCTTCCGACTGAGTCGAAGGCTTTTTTGAAGTCAAGGAGCAGCTGGTCTTTCTGTATTCCCACTTCTTTTCCAGCAGTTGCCTTTTTGGTCGCTTGTTGAGCGGTTCCTACGGAATCCGCATTGGTAGTCTCCCAGTATTTCTTTTGCATACGGTGTGATTCTCGGCAGTATGACATTTGTTAGTATTTTGTATGTGGTTGAGAGCACTGATATTCCTTTGCAATTTTCGCAGTCAGATCTGTCGCCTTTTTTGAAAATGGCGACAGATTCTTGAGGTTTTCCATTCTTCCGGAGTGACTTCCTTATCCCATATTGTTTTGATGTGTTGGTGGATCTCTCGACCGGTTGCCTCTCGCCCATGCTTCACAAGCTCTGCCGGTATGCAATCAACTCCGGGAGCTTTGTTGTTTTTCAATTTATTGCGTCTACAACTTCGTTGAAAGAGGGTTCTGGGATCGGCTGTATGTATGTTCGGTGCGTTTATTTGTGGTTGATGGGTGCGTACATTGAGCAGGTTTTCAAACTACTGCTTCCATCTTGTCACGATGTTGTTTGTTTCTGTGACCATAAAGCCGATTGCGTTTCGAATTATTTTGGCTCTCCCTCGGTAGCCATTTCTAATTGAGTTTATGCCGACATACATACCTCTGATGTTCTTTGCTTTAGCATTTTCTAGGGTTTTTTTCGATCCTAGTCTTCTCCCATTCGCGTTTTTTGCATTTGAAAAGTCTCGTTGTCTCTTTCCGAATCGTCGCGTATCTTTCTGCGTTTACTTCATCATATCTTTCTAAGTGGATCACTCTGATGCGTTTACGTTGTTCGATCTTCGCCATGCACTCATCGTCCAACCAAGGTTTGGACTTAATTGTTTTCTTAAATCCTAATACCTTTTGGGCTATTTGTTTGATTGTGTCCCTGATCGATGTCCATTTAGTGTCCTCAGTATTGGCTTCCTCTTCCTCATTCCATTACTCCCATTCTCTAGGATGCTAAATCTATTCGTTTTTTCCTCTTGATATTCAGCCCTTTCGCGGAGGTCTTTTAGTTTATCAATGTTGAGCATTTTGCTCGTCTCCCGTAACTGCCCATATCGGTCTGCTGCGAGCCGACTCCTAATTTTCCCCATTACTAGAAGATGATCGGAATCGCAATCAGCTCCTCTATATGATCTTACATCCAGGACATGCGAGAGGTGTCATTTGTCTATGAGGAAGTGGTCTATTTTGTTACACGTTACGCCGCTGGGTGATATCCATGTGGCTTTATGGATTTGCTTGAGCTTGAACATCGTGCTTTTCACTACCAGATCTTTTGATGCTGCGAACGTGATAATTCGAATTCCATTATCATTTGAAACGTCGTGTAGGCTCTCTTTACCTATAGTTGGTTGGAAGATATCTTCCTTTCCAATTTTCGCATTGAGGTCCGCGAGGAGGATTTTAACATCGAATGATGAGATCCTGTGGCGAAGAAGTATGTACCAGTCACGGGGCACTAGATTCACTTCTTCCGCCATCATAAATTAATCAATGTTCTGCTCAAAAGTAAACGGCGTTCATCGACACAAGGAGTACAACTCCGCCACAAGAAAATGAAACACTGTTTTTATTTATTGCAATTGGTTTTTATTGTTTTCAAATAAGGTTACATTTCTCACTTATAAATTCTTTTCCTTTCACTATTACAAACGAAATGCGGCACAGACTCGACAAACAATTGGAAACCGACAAGTTCGAAATACCTCTCACGACTCCGGGTAATATCGCGTCTCCGCAGTGGCGGAGAGCAGGCGCGGCAACGACCACGGCGGCCGGCGGATGGAAATGGACTCCCCGAGCATAGAACTCTGACATGAATTCCATCCTAGGTTAGGGTTAAGAACAAAAGAAGAGAGAGAAAAACCTTTCTCTTAAGGGTGCGGCCGCCAAGTAAATGCACTCTTTCAGTGCAATGGTATGCGTGTGTGACCGTACAGATTGATGTTATTTACACGTGGTCGAAAGCAGTGGAACAACGAAACAGGCAAGCGGCAAAGACAAAGAAGATTTATGATCCGTGCCTATGCTGTGCATTGCAGCTATCATAGACGGCAGTTCATCGGAGAAATGTGGTAAAAGCAAATAAGGGCATCATACAGACATGGATGAGTGGTGCGGATGCGTAAGTAAATGTATCGCCATTAGGAAGAAGCGCTTATGGTTTTTCTATTTACACAATGGGGAATGTGTATCGCTGGTGATGGTAAAGGGATCGAATTGTATACATGATTACATGCGAAGGAATTCGTTTTATGACTCTAGGGTAAGATGAGAGTATTGGCTTTTGTCCCATGGTCAAAGAGCTGCCGCGGCCGTGTAAATGCCAGGGACATGTGGTATGCACATGTACGACGGAATTGCATTGGTGGAACAAGGGTGCCTAATGGTCGGGAATCTATGATGCATATGTACGTTAAAGAATTGTGTTTAGGAATTTCAGATAATGCGTTGTATGCATCAAATGTCCTTGGAGAAGGAATTGTTTTCAGGTGCCAATGCAAATGCATTGGCGGGAAACAATGGGAGTTGTGGAATTCCTAAAAAGGTAATTAAGAATTCTTACAGAGAATTGTATGCGAAGAGATGCATGATGGTAAGTTTTCTTTTACAGAAGCTTTGAAATAAATAAATTCGGTAAGCTTGATGCGTGCAGCATTTACAGGTGCTAATGCAATTGCATTAGTGAAGTTAAGAGATTGAATGGGAGTTATGGGGGGTTTTTTAGGTAAGGGTACCGTGGGGTTTGGCGGAACCGCCACAATCCTATCAAATACTTCCACTAGGGTCTCGTAGAACATGTCCTTCGTTTCTTCATTGGTATATTCTGTTGGGGCGTGTACGTTTATAAATACATAATTGCACCGTGGGCCCTGTATTTTTAGCACCGACATTCGGTCTTTAATAAATTTCACATATTTTACATACAGTTGTGGCGAACTAATTAAGAACGATACTAGAAATTTTGGTTACAATAAGTTTTTATTAAAATTCTTTGCTATAAACAGATTTTAAAATGTTTTTTATATATGTATTTTAGTATATTAATTAAAATATAAATAATAAAATAATATTTACAAAAAAATAACAAAAAAACGTAAAATTAAATTCAAAAGGGTTTGTAAAACAAAATTAACTGGCGATCTAATTAAGAACGATTGATTTTTAGTCCAAATTTCATGTCTTAGCTTAGTATTTTGTAGGAAAACCTTTGTTTTTAATCACTGCCTTACACCGCCTGGGCATTGAAGCAATAAGGACCTGACATTCATTCGTTGTTATGCTTTCCCAAGCTGCTTTAGCAATCTCATACAATTCATTTGTGTTACTTATTTCATACTTGTTTACTTCTCCTTTAGGTTTAGGTCCGGGCTACATGAAGGCCAATCGATGACATCCACGAAATTATTAGAAAACCATGGTCTCGTTGCTCTAAGCATACCTTAGGGTCATTGTCCTGCATGACTTTCCATGTCACAGGCAATTCTCCATCTGGATATTGCAGCATTACATCTTCAAGGACATTAATGTAGCTTTGGGCGTTCATTATACCTTCTATGCGACCAGTTCCTTTGTATGACATACAACCCCATAGCATGATACATGATCCTCCCCCATATTTGGGGGTGACAGTGGTGTATTTAGGGTTGAATGCTTGATTTTTTGGTCGTCGAACATATTGCTTTCCATCGGAACCGACTCTGTTGATTTTTGTTTCATCACTCCACAATATTTTTTTCCACTGTGAGATGTTCCAATTGTCATGTTCCCTGGCAAGAGCTAACCTAGCCTTTCGGGTTTTTATGATAGCAATGGTTTTTTTTCTAGCCGATCTTCAAAAAAGCTGGCTCTCAAACAATCGCTCTCTAATAGAGCGTGCTGAAAGTGCATTTGGGTCCTCGCCGCAAACTTCCTTTCGTGGGACCACGGATCCACGATCGCAGTAGCATATCGGAAAGGAGATCTCTATTTTCTCCGCGAATCCGGAAAGGAATCGATCTACGCCCTCTCGACGGGAACGCGTAAGCCTTTAATAACCGTTTGGCACGAGACATTCGGCCACCTTAACTGGCGCGACCTCCTGGAGATGAGCAAAGGGATACCGTCCGGACTCGACCTAGAAGACGACGGAACTACAAATACGTGCGAGATTTGTTCGGAAGCGAAGATTACTGCGCTACCTTTCGGAAAGAAATCGCACCGAAGCGGAAAATTATTGGATATCGTCCATGCCGACGTATGCGGACCGATGAGAGACGAATCAAGGGGCAAAGCTAGGTACTTCCTCACGCTAACCGACGACTACTCTCGTTGGACAGAAGTAAGGTTTTTGCAAAAGAAAGGCGACGTCCTGAAGTTTTTCAAGAAATTCAAGGCTCTCGTCGAAAATCAATCTGGACGGAAAACTAAATGTATGCAATCCGACAACGGACGAGAG
The DNA here is from genome assembly GCA_963931805.1 of Microdon myrmicae. Lineage (NCBI taxonomy): Eukaryota > Metazoa > Arthropoda > Insecta > Diptera > Syrphidae > Microdon > Microdon myrmicae. The sequence continues at coordinate 48,337,591 of OZ007496.1, read as the reverse complement.
TTCTGTAACGAAGAATCCGACAGATTCTTGAAGGGAGGGGGATTTCACGACGCCATACACTACCCAGTTAAATGGAGTAGCGGAAAGGAAAAACCGCACGCTCTTGGAAATGGCGCGTTGCATGTTGGCGCAATCGAAGCTTTCAACCTTACTTTGGGCAGAAGCGACGGCAAACTTCGTAAGAAATCGATACATTACGAAGGCGCTAGGAGGTAAAAATCCTTACGAATTATGGCACGGAAAACGCCCGAACGTGAAGAACATGCGAACTTTCGGAGAGACAGCATATATGTTGGATAAAACTCCCGGAAAAGGGAAACTGGAACCGCGAGGTATGAAATGCATTTTCCTCGGTCACAACGAATCGACTCAAGGCTATCGAGTATGGGTATCTAACAAACGAAGGGCAACCATGACACGAGATATCAAATTTACTGATACCGACACAAAATCGGAAATACATAACGAATCGTCATGGTCCTCGTCAAATCTGAATCGAGATTCGAATCACAATCCCGAGGGTGTATCACTGCCGAATTTCTTTGAACCTCACCTAGGTGGGGGCCAAGACGAGGAATCGAGAAATGAATCCCAGGAACACGACGACCAGACGGGAGAAAGGGACGAGATCACCGAAACGATCAGAAGAGCTCCGGGTAGACCTAGAAAGATTCTCAACGGACGAAGCGGTCGCCCGCAAAAATTGTATCGAATCACGCAAGAAGGCGAAGATCCTCGCGTATCGAGCGGGGATGAGATCGACCGAACTCTCGACGACGAGGAGTCGTACAACTCGGACGGCCTGGAGGCAAATTTTCACTCGGAGGTCCCGTATCGGCAAGCATTGAACGGACCGGACAAAGAAGAATGGTTGGACGCCATCGGCGAAGAAGCCAAATGCTTAATCAAGAACGATACATGGCTGATCGTGAATCGACCCAAGAATCTCAACGTGGTCGGATGTCGAATGGTTCTCAGAAACAAGTACGACTCGGGCGGCAAGCTCGAGAGAAGAAAAACACGACTCGTGGCGAGAGTGTTCGCGCAGCAACCCGGGATCGATTTTCACGATACCTACGCTCCGGTCGCTCGCCTGGGATCCATGCATATGCTACTGCACTTGCGGTCAAGCACGACCTTAAGGTGCATCAGATGGACAACACGACCGCCTACCTAAACGGTACGATCGAAGAGGAAACATACATGGAATTACCCGATTTACTCGCAGGATGTTTGAAGAGAATAGTCGCGACACAAGGCAAATCCGATATCGAGAGCCGCGCCAAGGAAACGCTGAAGCAGCTTCAGGGTGATGAAAAGGTTTGTCGTTTGAAAAGGGCTTTGTACGGCCTTAAACAGGCCGGTCGGAAATGGCATAAGAAACTGAATGGGAAACTCGAAGAACTAAACATGACACATACGAGCGCGGATCCGTGCGTTTATCGCCTCAAACGAGGGAGAGAACCGTTAATAACGTTGATGACATTTTGATATTCTATCGAGACCAGATGGATCTTGATTTCGTCCGAAAAGGTTTGTCGCAGGAATTCGAGGCGAGACATCTGGGAACAACTCGCTATTGTTTGGGGATCGAAATCGCCAGGAGCATAAATCAGATTACCATTTCTCAGCCAAATTACGTTCGGGAACTACTCTCTCGATTTCAGATGGAGGACTCCCGTTGAATCGGGTTCGAGGCTCGAAAAGGGCGTTGAAGAAGAAGGATCACCAGGAGGAAATCGGCCTTATCGCGAGCTTGTCGGAGCTCTGAATTACTTGGCGATTGCCACAATACCGGACATTTCGCATATTATCAGTTGTCTCAGTCAATTCAACACTTGTCACGGCGAGGCACACTGGAAGGCGGCGAAACGCGTCCTGATATATCTGAAGGGGACGGCCGACTTCGGAATCACGTACACATGAAAACCTTGGAAGGGTTTGTTGACGCCGATTGCGCTGGGTGCCTGGTACATCGAAAGGTCGTATACTGGATACGTCTTTAACCTGAGCGGTGCCGCCATCAGCTGGGAGTCGAGAAAACAGCGCACCGCCGCGCAATCGTCCACTGAGGCGGAGTACATGGCATTAACTGAAGCCGCGAGAGAAGCCCTATACACATCGTTTAAAATCATTAGGGATGAATCAAAAACAAGGAAATTGGCATCCATACGAACTGAAACCGAGAGACGTTGAACGCCGACTTTGCATAAGTGAAATGCTGCTTGCCAGCCAAAAACAAAGAGTTTTTTTGCATCGTATAATCACTGAGGATGAAAAAGGGATCCACTACGATAACTCAAAGAAGAGAAAAAAAAATGGGAACCACTGGCGGAACTGCTCGATTATATACTGGAAGACCAAATCGCACAGTTTGACGGAGAGGCCGACGCGAACAGGCAGGCTGGAAAAGTCATGAAATGGCTAACTACCGCACGTAATGCTTCTATGCCACGAAAAAGACAACCAGCAGGAGGTATCAAACCAGTATATTGCTGGAACTCAGAAATCGCCCATGTGCGATCGGAGTACAACAGGTTAAGACGCTTGCAACAAAGAGCAAGAAACCGTAACACCTACTCACAATTGCATGCGGAATTCGTTAACAAACGGAAAGAGTTGTGGAATGTAATCCGCAAAAGTAAATATGAGGCGGTCTGCTCCCTAAGGGATGAATTAAATAACAACCCATGGAGCAGCGCCTACAGGATAGTCATGAAAAGACTACAGAACAACAGTAGTCCAACGCAAATAAGTAAAACTGACATGGCCAGAATCGCTGCTGTCCTCTTCCCACAGTGTGATAGGTTGTTGAGAGTTGAAGAGGTGTGGAGGATCACTGAAGGAGAGATACCTCCCGTGACCACCGAAGAGGTGCTCTTGGCTGCAATGGTTGTGAAAAAAAATAAGACCCAGGGACTGGATGGTATTGTGGGGGTGGAGAAGTATGGGCACAGAATTCACTTCTTCCCCAACGATGTTGCTCCGGTAAATATCCACAAAAATCCTGGTAAATGCAATTAGAGAAAACACTCAGAGGTTGTTCCGCTGTACTTTCATTTTTTATTGTTCTCGTTTGATTTACAATTTACACATTTGAATTTATTCTTTATTTATCATTCAAGGATTCCACGTGCACAAATATGCGGCGTGACTAATCACTGTGACGGTTGGATAGCGACTGATTTGATTAGAGGTGAAATTCTGTGTTCTCGATTTTGCACACAAGACAACCAAAAGAGGCCACGCCTCTGATCTCTTATCGTCACGCTCCTCGAAGTGTGGTAACTTCGGTGAATTGATAATCGACGAACGTGGTAGAATGAGAGAACAGAAACTCGATGTACTGTGATCTCAGGGTGGGTTGGTTGTGTGTGCTGGTATCAAATGCAGCTACTGAGCATGACCTACTGACCCAGTGTTACGGCTGTGGTGAGCTCAGAGAGCATTGAACCGTATGGAAACAGAATTATGGAGGAGAGGACAATTTAGCTAGTGCTATTCACCTGCGAAAAGAGATAATTAATCCCAAGCGAATGGACGATCTGAAGAAAAGTCCAGCGTGAGAACCAGACTCTAAGACGCTGAAATAATCCCAGCGATTTTGCTATGATGCAACGGCGTCGTTCGTTTAGACTTGTTGTTGCTAACCGACATGATGTGATTTCCGATAGAAATCTCATGAGCTAGCAAGATGGAGTTGCCGTATGGCAAAAGAGTAGCCAAACTCAATTATGCATTACCTGCATAGGATAATGAGTTTAGCTATGCGTCCCTTGGGAAATCAATGATACTTAGGTGAATACCGAGCGGTGGGATAGGGGTTAGTATGACACGCCGAAAGCGGTCAAAATAAGGCGGAAATTGTGGTTGGAATTGTGGGTTGGTTCTCCATGTAGTATAGAGAACCCCCACAGTATCCCTAACGCTGTAGTGAAGACTGCTTTAACAAGAAAGCGGGAAGACTTCAGCAGCCTCTTCACAACCTGCCTTCAAACAGGGCAATTTTCTAAACGATGAAAAACAGTTGCTTGTGCTTATACCAAAAGGGGTCAAGAATCCAGAGGCGGCGTCATCTTATCACCCGTCACCTTGTGCATGTTGGACACGACTGGAAAACTGCTTGAGCGAGTTGTGGCGTCTCTAACAGATACACACACAAAACACAAGCAAATAGTGAATAACACCGAACGAAAATCGAATAAGAAAATGCATAAGAACCGTATACCATAGCGATAACATAACAATTCACATCAGTGGAATATACTTGAGTTTAAAAATCGAATTCTAAGCACGGCCAGTAGCCTGATGTTTTACGCATTGCTTCAATTTTTGGTGATTCTAACTGTCATAGCGTCAGTTCGAATTACACGTTCTTCACTATCATTCCAAACGCTATAGGGTAATTGCCACCCAACTGGAACAATTAACTGAAGGGACATCGGGGCTCTTTGAATGGCAGTACTGGTTCCGGAAAGGTAGATCAACCGGTAAGGCACTATCGGTGGTGTGCGACATCGCTCTCAATGCGATAGCTGGAGCACGATGGCCAGGTGGTACAAAGAAATATTGCGCGGTGGTGACGCTAGATGTTAAAAATGCATTTAACTCGATGAACTGGAATCGGATTCTAGAAGCGTCGCCCGATCTACAAGTCTCACCCTACTTGGTGCGTATACTAGCAAACTATCTCCCGGATAGAAGACTGCTTTGTGATACAGATGACACAGGAATATAAAATAAGAGCGGGTGTACCTCGGGGATCTGTATTAGGTCCGTTGTTATGGAATATCATATATGATGGTGTGCTCAGGGTTAATAATGTACCAGAAGGGGTTAGGATCATCGGGTACGCAGATGATTTGGCAATAGTGGCCGTAGCTAAGCATCTAGATGACCTGGAGAATATTTGCTCCCAAGCAATCCACAGCATTAAATGCTGGCTAGATATGGCCGGACTGAAACCAGCTGGACATAAGACGGAGGTAGTTTTAATAAACAGCCGCAAGAAAGTTGAACACCTTGATTTGGAAATAGAAGGACAAATAATCAGAGCCAGGCCCTTATTAAACATCTTGGTGTTATACTCGACAACAGGTTGAGCTTCAAGGAACACCTGAGGAAAACGAGTGAAAAAACGGCAAGAGTATGCAAAGTTTTGCCGAGACTGCTACCCAATGTTGGAGGACCCCGGCCCCACATAAGGAAACTCATAACCAGTGTCAACACCTCCGTTATAATGTATGCAGTTCATATATGGGCAGGAGTCGCCCGGTATAAGTCGTACATGAGGGGAGTGAGTTCAGCACATAGGTTGGCATCACCAAGAGTATGCTGTGAGTTCCGAACGGTATCCGAAGATGCCATAAATATTTTGGCCAGGAGGACATCACCTGACATTGCAGTATTGTGCCTAACACGGACACTCCGTTCACTTCCTCCTCCGACATAAATTGTTCGCGCGTAAAATACCGAACCGACAGAACGAAACGCCGCCACGTTTGTCTACAACCGGGAGTAAAGAAAACACGCAGGTTATGTTGTTCGAAGTAAGTCCTTTAATTTTATTTAGTCCTTGTTATTTGGTTTTAACTTTAACAACTGTTTAGTGAGGAGACAAAAGTACACAGATTGAAATACATTTACGTTACGTTTATACATGGTTACATTCTTTTATTTCAATGTAGATTAGTCACATTAATTGGTAAGTACACAATTTGCAAGGAGCTTTGAGGAGGACATTATGATTCTTAACAAAAAAACATAAACAGAAATTATGGAACACTCCACTGCCACGGTTGTTGCTTATTTCTCTTTTACACCAATCTGTAGACGTAGACGTTTAGAGCTTCTCACTATTTAATGCTCTCTAATTGTTACTCGGGGTATATCCACGACACTGATAATCGGTATTTTTGTTGTTACTCATTCGTTTTTACGTCGATTGTATTTTAAACTTCAAGGTGAATACAAATTCGCGGAGCCGTAGGACACGTACGGCGTGTATGAGAAAATGACTCGAGCAGAGACTTTGTATAACTCTGGCAGGTTTAATTCCGCGACTCTGGATGTACGCGTCCCCGGACGTCACGGGGAGCGGGCGCGAAAACGACCACGACATGCTCGGTCGGTGGATGTGAAAGGACCCAACGATATTCAATCGTTGTCGAAAGAAATTCAGTCAGCGAAACTGGCTCTCTTAAATTAAGAATGCATTTCCTGTTCCAAGAGACATAAAGTCTCTCCTTGGGGTAACCAACAGATCTCATACAGAAGATCGCCACAGTACACATGTATGTGTGTACACTCATTCTTTTATAATCAAAGCCATGGGAAAGATTCTAAACAAAGAAAGGGAAAATGTGCATTCATGGGATGTGAGTCTGGCAAAGCAAACAAAACCGAAACTCGTCGGATGCTAATTGTATCTTTGTTTGAGATGTGCGTCACGGCTAAATAAATAGACGCGGCACATCGAAGAAATAGTGTTAATGGGTTTTGGCTCCATTACCAGGAAATGGTGTTTATGGCATCACTGGTAAGGGTAAGTATTGAATTCCTATTTGCATTTGCTTATGCTGTAGGATTTAATTGGTGCCAAGAGAGCGTGTATTTGTTTTGGTCCCTTGGGTGTAGGCCGGCAGCCAATGTGTTTGTCTGGTGATTTATGATACACATGATGAAGCTGGGATAAGCCAACTCAGGCGTAAGGTTTCCTGATTATGCGATTGTATTATATATGAACCGATGAATTTTCTTTCAGGGAATTTATGATAAGCTTGGAGAGAACTCTTATAGGGGATTTTAAATGCGAAGTTATGCATGCAGGTAAGAATTATCTTTTCCAGGGGCTTTTTTGATTATAAATTTGTTCTCTTTAATGCGTGAAGCATTTAAGATGCTAACGCTATTGCATTAGCGACAACTTATGCAGACTGGGTGAAAGTTATGGGGGTTTTTAGGAAAGCGAAACATGGGGTTTGCTGGAACCGCCACAGGCCTCCCAAGAGAATCATCGGAGAATGCGATCACCATTAGAGCTCTCAGCCTAAGAGAATGGCAACGAAGGTCGAATTCTTCTACCAAAGGAAGATGGACCCACACCATGATACCTAATATAGTAACATGGGTGAAAAGAAAACATGGTGAACTGAATTACCACCCGACTTAGCTAATATCAGGACATGAATGCTTTCGGCAATACTTGCACAAGTATAAGCATGTGAATCACCCATACTGTTTGTATTGCGTAGGCAAAAGAGAAAATGCGGAACACGTACTGACAGAGTGCATGAGATTCGAGAGCGCACGAACGATTTTGGAGAGACATATGAGACGGGCAGTTACTTAGGCGGACTAATAGAATACACGCTGAGTTCAAAACAGGGATGCTCCGTACAAATGGTATTCTCTGGGAAATGATGCAGCAGTTGCGACGTGACGAGCGGAGTAACAGGTAAACCCCACCCCGCCCCGCGATGGAATATCTAAAAGAAAGTTCCGCGGGGATCAAAGGGAATATGTACCTGGCGGGAGGTGGTTTTAGTCGGTAAAAATCCAGCATACCTCTGGATCGGTCCAGAGGCATCTTTTGAAGATTTCCACCTTCCTACCGAAACCAAAAAAAAAAAAAAAAAAAAAAAAAACACAGTGGCACATTGTATAAAAAAGAAAGAAAAAAATTGTAAATCGTTGAGTTCTAATCCAGAGCTCAAGGATCGCATAGGTTCTTCTCTGGTGTAATTAAATCTATGTTGAGGACATTAGGCATTTTGTTTTTTAGATGGAAGTTGTTCTCCGGCCACCACTTTCCTCTTGTTTCGGGTACCCCATAACGCTTCCCCCACCTGCGGTAAAGGGTGTTCAACCAGATTTTACTTTACAGTTACCCTAGAACACTTCCCCCCACCCGACATAATTTTTTTATTGCTTTATCCTCCTACCGAAACCAACAAAAAAAATATTATATATATATATATATATATATATATATATATATATATATATATATATATATATATAAAGAGGTGGCGGAGTTTTGGTTTCCTTTTCAGTCGATCTCAAGGGCCGAAACTACGGCTAATAACATATTGTGGCGGTTCCGCCAAACCCCACGGCCCACTTACCTGAAAAACCCTCATAACTTCATCCCAATCTGCATAAGTTTTTGCTAATGCAATCGCATTAAGCACCTGTAAATGCTTCATGCATCAAATAGATCAAATTTATAATCTAAAAGTCCCTGTTAAAGAATCCTTACCTTTCATGCATCTCTTTGCATACAAATTCCCTGTAAGAATTCTTTCCTAACTTATCAGGAATCCCAAAACCAATTCGGCATCTTCGGTGCCAGGCAAATCTCCCTAGACGAATTCCTGAAAACAAAATGATTTGGTTTACATACAATGTAAGCATCATAATAGGGATCATGAACATTGCGTCGCCTATTTTCCGTCCTCACCAAGTGTATAATAAATCACCATACATACACATTGGCTGGCGACCTACACCCAAGGGACCAAAACAAATACACGGATCTCGCGTTTCAAGGCATCAATTAAATCCTACAGCAAAGGCAAATGCAAATAGGAATTGAATACCTACCCTTACCAGCGATGCCATAAACACCATTTCCCGGTAATCAAGCTAAAACCAATTAGCGCATTTCCACATTGCATTGCCGCCTATTTATTTAGCCGCAATGCACAGACAAAGACCTAAGCGTTCCCTATGTCTTCTCATATTTCGGGATCTGATTCTCATCAGCAGCGGCATGAGCAAACAAAAACCATTAGCATCCAAGGAGATTCGGTTTGTTTGCTTTACCGAACTCACATCTCATGGATACACCCTATGCCCTTTTCGTCGTTTCAGGTTCGTTCGCATGGTTTGTCCCATGAAAGAACCAATATACACGAATACATGTGTACTACCAACGGTCGTCACGGTCCCTTTGTCCTTACCGCCGGTCTGCTTCGTTTATCCATCGTCTTCGCGCATGTGTTGAATATTATGATTCTCACGATCACCCATGCACACTTACTACCATGATCTCCATTACGAGATCTGGTTTTCTGTTCCACAAAGAGAGACTTTACGTCTCTCTTGTGGTAGATAAAACGTATCCTTAGTGGAGAGGAACACTTTCTCTCTCGGGGAAACTCACGCTATTAGCGATTCGGCTCTGCAGGAGCCGTTTATCGCTGACTCCAATTACATCCGCCGACCACCACGGTCGTGCCGCTCCCGCTGTCCGTAGCGCTGCGGACGCGTTCTATTCCAGAGTCGTCGTCGAGTGGCATTCCGCAGTAAAGCCTTTAATTGTAATAATTGTGCAAAAAGTTGTGAATTAGAGTAATATATCAAGGACCGTGAAATTTGAGTGTGCATTTATAGTTTAATTTGTCTTACCACCAGCATCCGGTAAAAACTAAGAGTTAAATAAAAGAACAATTTAATACAAATAACATTCAGCGTCGAATTTGTTTCACCACTACCTTAAGTGAAAAATCTGTACATTAAAAAATAGAACCAATAAATACAAAGAACAGTTTATAAATAATAAAATCATTTAATACGAAAGCAGTGCGTGTCATTCCTTTACTTTGGAACTTTCTCTTGGTGTTAAATTTTTCGTGCTGCAGTTCCTGGATGTGTTTCCTTAATCGTTGTTCCCCTGGTGTTTTCTTCTTTCCTCTGCGATCAATTAGTGGACTGTGTACTTTGGAACATTTAGAGGAAGTAGTGGGTAGATGGTAGAATCAGCGTCCATGCCGACGCACAGACCATCGCCCCCCACAATATCGCACTCAAGACCTAGTGGTCTTATATGATTTCTATCCCAGCATCCCTCCATCCAAGTAGTTAGAGACTATTTGAACTAACCCTATAGACACTATCCTTAGATACCTGCCCCCCTCTTTATATTTCAGATATCTTGAGACCAAGCCCAACGTCCTCACGGATGTGGGTGATTCTGGTTATCGCAAGATGACCAGAAGCCAGAGACAAGATGAAGGGCAAATTTGTCCTTGTCTCATTTGAATCGTCTTTCCGCCACTCTTTTTTTTTTTTTTTAACGAACCTCTGCTCAACGAAAATAAAACGAGGTTCGCTCGTCATTTTTTTCTAATTTCGGATCACCTCGGCTTCGTGCGATTCACTCCCTTTAGGAAATAATGCAAATCACGTTGAGGGACTGACAAGGGTCGGGTGCCTTCAGGCCCAACCCGATTCGAAAGACCGGCGAGGCGTAGGTACACCGACTCAGCAGCCTTATGCAGCCGAGAACTACCCACAGTAGCTAAGGTAATAGAAAATATAATAATAATCATAACAAAGGTTTTATTCACCATTACAGAACGTCGAATATAATGTTTTTATCTAAAGGCGATACGAGACAATGAACTGTTTTGTTTTTAAATAAAAAATTTACTTTTTTTAATAACTACTTTTGGAAATTTTGGACCTACCCCGCCTAAATTTGGAAACCGGAATTACCAGCCCAAAATCCAAACCTGAAATTTATATATTGTTGGTATCAGTTTATTGACAATATTTAAAAATATATGGTTGTTGTTTTGATATCAAATTGTGGAATAGGTTGAACAATCGAAAAAAGATTATACAATAAATGGGGCATAATATCAGATACATCAGTTAGTCAGCTAGATATCGAAGATTGTGAATATAAAGCCCGATTGTAAACATCATGGCTTGTGCATGTGTGGTCGGCGGAATTGAATATGTATGCCAAATTGTCAAGTAGTATGCCAAGACATTTTATACAATCTTTTGCGAAGTGATAAAAATGTACCATCACATTGGATTATTTCTATATTAAAGTAACCGACCATTTCAATCGAAACTGCCACTTCTGTGAATAAATATTTCATAGGAACTTGTTTGTACACAAAGTAATCGAATCCAGAAATACTAGTTATTCTTAAATGACGACAAAAAAGAGGATAAAAGCAAAAGTGCAACCAGAGACTCACTCTCGTTGCGTTATCTAACCCACCGTCAGCGTTTACGAGGTATCTATACAATTCTGGTTTGTTGATTATTCTTGTTTTCACGTTCCTATTGTAATCGAAGCGATGGATTCATTAAGCACTCGTACATAGGTGTAGAATATTAAACGCAACTCAGTAAACGTCCCCCACCTAATGCGTCGACCTCTCCTTTAACAAGTCCGAACTGAGATATGATCTGAATCTATTTATCAAGTGACAAGTAAAAGTCATTAGACAAAAGTTTGTAGATTGTTGCAATTACTTTCGGGTTATCTTTTAGGTCATATAATTATCTGGCTCTGTAGAAGCTATATCCCAAAAAATAAAACATACTGTGTCACCTACCTGACGCACCGCCATTATAACAAATTCAGAGGACTTCAAGGTTCTTATTGATTGCTGTTGTTGGTTCTTCGAAGGCACTGTATTTGCATCAATGTAATTTGCTTTTAATGGTTTGATTGTAGAGGAACGTAGAATTCATCGCCCCAAGTTCACAAATGCGACTCCCGTCTCCCCCTGTTCCCACTTTTCGTTGTACCGCTTAAGACCAGCTCGCCGCTAAGTGTTGGATACATAATTGCGATCGCGCTGATCTTCTCCTCAGTTTGAATTGGAAGCTCGTCGAGTATACTATATTTCAAGTAAGTTAGTTCATACGGTTTTGTGGTATTTAAATAGAGTTCACTCTAGTGTGGTTCCCAATCAAATCCAGTAGGTGGAACGTAACATATTATAAATAAACCTTGGTGTTTTAAAGTAAAACTTTCCGTGTTTGTCATATTCGTTATATTGCGACGTGAAAGAGAATTTTAACTATTATTATAATACAAAATAACCGACCGCAAATAACTGGTGCAATTTCAAATACAGAGACCGGGGAATCTGAAGGAACCTCACGTAAAACTTAATCGCTTACGCTTCCAACTGACTCAGGAATTCCCCGTGACCAAGTTGATAATTGATGAAATTAAATGTGTTAAAACCCACAGCATTATTAATCAACAAAGTGCTAAATTAAAAGCACTTCAGCTTCTCAGATTGACGTATAAAAGCTTGCATTAATTTTGAAGTGTTTCTGACCTGTACATCGTTTTTTAGTTTATTGTTTTTGATAGATATACAAACGAACGTGTATGAATACGAATTTGATGTGTTTTTATTTATTGTCAGCCAATGACAATCAATTAAACCCGCGCTTATCGTTGTGCCTGACTGAGGTGTGCTTTTGGACAATTAATACAAAATGTTATTCATATAACATACTCGTAACATATTAAATGAAAGAAATAGCGTGTCTCAAATCAGTAAAGACCGATAGGAAAGAGCCTCTTCTAGAACTACACCGTTTACTTGAGAAAGATAATATTGACCACATATTTTATAAAATACCGAATTGCAAACGTGAATTTATTGCGCAGAATCTTGGAATTCTGAATTAAAAAACGGGTAGACTAAATATACTCTCGCCCTTGAATTATTGATATATCCACTTATTTAAATAACTTCTCGAAAGGTTTTGTTTGTTAATGATTAACAGAAAACAGAAGCTTGGTATTTGATATTTTATACTATAACAAACTGCTAAAAAAAAAACCATTGTTAATACAGGTTGTCCCAAAAGTCGTTTATCAATTTGTTTCTCTCGTTGTATGATTGCAACCGCTGGGAGAGGTACGGGGCATACGCCTTTAGTTGTACTACTAATTAGGTTGCGACCCAAAGGCAATTTCGACCGAGAAAAATGTTTTCAAAAGCCATCAATATTCTAGGAAATCATATTGAGCGTTCGATTTGTTGTGTGCTCTCTGTAGTTAAAATATTGCTACCAATGGGTATTGAAGGTTGTGATCTTTACGTTTTCATATACTATTTCCTGTTTTGTTTAGTATTTCTCCTATTTGGGTAGTGGTTGGTTACATGGTGTTCTTGACCTTGAACTCTGAAGTTCAAATGTGTTGAGTTATGACTAGGCATGTGGGAATTTCGTTTTCCATAAAATTTAACCCCAGAAAATGTTTGCTTTTCAGTTTTCTTAAAGGTAAAGTGATACTGCGAACACAAAAATTAAAAGCAAAGGTAGTTCCAGAACACTCGAATGAATTTACAATAAAAACTTGGAAAGTTTTCATTTCTCAACATATTGACTGATTCATTCAATCAGAAGAAATTTATATTTTCTATGAAGATAAACCGTTTATTCTAAGCATTATCTTAACGTGGTCCATCGGTTTGGATGAGAATTCTTCTTTTTTTTTTTTTTTTTACATTTCTGTATTTATTGACCATAAATGATTTGTTACAATAAGTAATACAGATAACTTATAATTAGCTTAGCTTTAATCGTTTACACATACTTGCTAGTACATTTTTCAAACATTATTATAAAGTTATATATTTCATGGGTGGACAAGATAGGAGTAGGTGGGGCTTCCTGGAAAAGGTCAGAAAACCAGGATATAATTATTTACTTAACCTATAACTAATTTGCTTAACTTAACTTAACTCAGCTTAGCCTAGCTTATCTAATTATTAAATCTATTATTATTACAATAAGTTAGAGTAGGGTGGGGCGGGAGGTATAGTGGTCGATGGGTAGGATTTGGGTTAGGGTGGGTACTATCAGTCGGGGATATGGGTTGGGGGAACACTTTCCGATTGGTCGTTGAAACGCAAGATATTAGAGAAGGGTTGTATATTACAATATTTAAACTGGTGAGGTGAGAGTTCAGTATTGTGGTATACAATCTCATTGGAGTTGTTGACCAACCTGCCAAAAGTGAAGAGGGTTCTGGTGTGGAGACAGTTCGGGTAGGCAGTTCGGTTGTCTGACGGAGTCGATGTGAGCGTATTTATTATCGGATTGGGATTATTGGGAAGATTTTCGATAAATTTGATGGACAGCTCGAGGAAGCGTCGATCTATACGTTCAATATTGGCGGCATAGTAGAGCGAACTACTGTTGTAATATTTGTGGGAGTTAGGATGTCGGTTGAGGCCAGTGATAAGTCTGAAGCATTTCCTTTCGAAAACGCGTAGCTTCTCCATTTGGGCGGGTGTAATATGGTACCATATCGGGCATGCATATGTGAGAGTGGGTCTGATTATTTGTTTGTAGATAAGTGATTTGACTTTGGGAGAGAGACCATTCGGTTTGTACATGACTTTTCTGCAGAGGTTCAGTTGGGTTGTGGCTTTACGAATCGTATTTTTAATGTGGGCGGAGAATGACAGATTGTTGGTAAAGGTTATACCTAGATACTTTAAGGTTTTGGAGGGTTTAATTATATTGTTATTTATTTTAATTCTGATTTTATTATGGCAGCGAATAGTGTTGTTTGTACAACTCGCGTTTCTGCCTTTAAAAACTATGAGCTGAGTTTTGGTTGGATTTAGTTGAATTCTCCACTTGGTAAAGTAGGCTGACAGGATTGGGAGATGTCTGTTAATACAGTTTCTTGCCTCCTTGACAAGCTTGTTGCTTGAATAAATTAAGGTGTCGTCGGCATAGTTGAGCATTGTTGTATTGGGTAACAGTGGCTGCGGTGCGTCTGATGTATAAAGAAGGTATAGTAGTGGGCCGAGGATGGATCCTTGAGGAACTCCTGCGGTTATGCTATAAGGTGTCGATAGAGTTGAGTTTATTTTCACCATGAACTTTCTATCAGAGAGGTAGGAAGCGAGAAGTTTTGTGGAGTGGATGTTTAATCCATACATTGAATGAAGTTTGTATAACAGTCCTGCGATCCAGACACAGTCGAATGCTTTAGCTATGTCTAGGGAGACACATACCGTTGGGGATTGGTTTTGGAGGTGGGTCGTCACATCATCTGTCAGTTTTAAGAGAGCATGACAAGTGGAGTGTTGTGAGCGGAAGCCAAATTGAGAGTTCGGAATGAGGTAGTTATCCCTGGCAAATGAGAGAAGATTTTTGTAGATTTTACATTCAAGAATCTTGCTAAGCGAGTTTAGCTACGATATCGGACGGAAGTTATCCAGGTACTTGGAGGGCCCAGATTTGCTAATAGGGCCGATCACCGCTGTTTTCCAACTTTTAGGGAAATGAGAAGCGTTTATTATGTGGTTGAGAAGAACGAGAATCGGGAGCAAGTTGCCTGGGTGGAGTCTTTTGAATAGGAGGTTAGGGATTCCATCTAGGCCAGTCGATTTTTTATTGTTACGTGAAGTAATGACTTCGGATAGTTCTTCAAGGCTTAGGAATGTGTCGATTCCTACGGGGTGTGATGCTTTATTGGTTTCGGTGAATTCAGTAATAAATGGTGTGAGGGATGGCTCCAGTGAGCGTGGAATGTAATCGTTCACGGTATCGTGGAAATTTGTTACTGGGAGGGTATCGTTTTGCTTATGGACTTTGCAGAAATGTTCAGCGAGACAGTTTGCTATATCAGTGTCCGACTGGACGATGTTATTATTAGTTGGGTGCCGTCGATTGGAACAATCGATAATTAAGAGAAGGGCAGTGTTTGTTGAAAGGGGGCGTCTCCAATGAGGTTTTTGCCGGTTGTGCAACATGTTGCCGACCATTGTCATGTTGCATGATCACTTTGTGGTATCTTTGCTCCTATAGAAACCACTTCTAAATTCAATTCACGCCATAAATTGGCTCAGTTTGAGCAGTTTTAAATTTTTTTAATGTTTTTTTTTATTATTTTTTTTTACGTTTTTTAAATTTTTTTTTAGGTTTTTTAAATTTATTTTTGTTTTATTTATTTTTTTTATTTTTCTTTATTTTTGTTTTATTTTTTTTTTTGTTCTTTAAATTGTTTTTTTATTTTTTTTACATTTTTATAATTTTTTTAAGTTTTTTAAATTTATTTTTATTTATTTTTTTTGTTTCTTTATTTATTTTTTTTTAATTTTTTTTAAGTTTTTTTACGTTTTTATTAATTTTTTTTGTTTTTTTAATTTTATTTTATTTATTTTTTCTTTATTTTGTTTTAATTATTTTTTTCTATCTTTTCTTTATGTATTTTTTTTAATTTGTTTTTTTTTTATTTTTTTTTTATTTTGCTTTTCTCAGGAAAGGCGAACCTATAGCGCTGAGTAAGCGCCCTGAGATGGTATTTTTTCTCGACCGGGTCCGGCAGCAAAGCTTCGAGAGATGCTAAAGGATTTCTCCCAACCATTTCACGAAGCCTATAGCTAGGGTGGCTAGGCTTTGGGACCCTACCTACCATTTACAATAAACTACCCCATCACGGATCACATAACGATGTTGATCCATGCCCGAAGTTACCACATGACCTTTCGCGTTTAGAGTTATCGTAATGTATCCATACTTTATAGATGGTCACGTTCTGATGTTTTCTCTGCCGTCGAAGCGGCTGTGCACAAGTGAACAGACCCCGTTCAATGTCTCTCGATTTCAGCCCGTACAACAACAGTTTTCCTCTTTTTGACACGTCAGTTTGGGTCCCTCAGGCTTTGATACTTTCGATTGATTTATAATCTTTGGAGAATTTTTGGTATATGAGTGGCATAATGTTCGTCATGGAAGGGATGTAACCTGGATTTCAGCACGGACCTAGCGAGACACCTACTACGAAGGAATAACCCCTGTAGTGGTTGCTTTCGTTTATCTGTCGGTGGTCCCGACTTGCATACTTTTCTGAGGATGTACTGGTTTTCTCTGTCGGGTCATTTCAATGGAATGGGAATTTTGCGATGAACTTTGCAACATTCGCGACCTAAGATGCTATTTCCCCTTTGTGTATGCCCACGTTTTTAACTAGAAACCAACTACCGTTGCACTTAGCGAAACCTAGGTAATAAATACAGATATTTCCGATTTTAATCTATTTGGATATAACTGAGTGCCTTTGTTCGTTCCACATCGTGGTCTAGTGACATACATATGAAATTATATTGCTTATCAGCTTCGACCACAATATGGATTCTGCTCCAATCCTTCCAAACTTCACGCTCGTAAACATATCATATGTTACTCATTTTTTTACAGAAATCCAAACTTAGATAGAAACGCATACTTGAATGATGTTGATGCCTTATCTGATTCTATCATCAGGATCATGATACCGTATCCGCACACTAAAATCCTTATTGTGGCTGATTTCCATGTGCGTAACTCTCAGTGGCTTCACCATTCTGGACACACAACGCGTGAAGGTCAGTATGACCAGCTCAAATCATCAAAGATTTAAATAGTTTAACACATTTTGGCTATAAACCAAAACGGGTACCAGACATAGATGGTTATACCGCCAATACATTTGATCTACCTCACCCATAAACGCACAATCCAAGTTTTTTCGCCCTTGGGCAAATCAGACCACTGTGTGGTGTCAGCTAAATTTGCTCTAACAGCAACGTTAACGAGAAAACTCCCTAAAGAACAATATGGTTCTATGAGAAAGTAAAGTGGGAAGGCCTGAACGACTTTTTTGGGAGGTTAAATTGGTCGGTATTTTTCCTCAATAACGATGTAGACTCTGCAGCGGATATATTGACAGACACGATTATACTTGGCTTGCGAACCTTTATTCCACACTGGGTAAAGAATATCAAACCCAAGAGAAATTTGTGGTTCGATTCCTAGTGCAGAGAGACCATGAAGGCTAAATAGTTGAGTTTCCGGCATAAATGAAACAGTTCAGAGGAAAACCATTGAGGCTAAAGAGTTGAGCTTCCGGTTGTACATATGTATCAAACAATACTGCGATTTTTTTAATATTCTAATATATTTAAATTTCGAGAATGTTTACTGAATGACAATTCAGTCCGGACTGATTCAATTAAAAGTTTTGGTAAACTTTGAAACCAAAAAATTGATTTGTTTTCGAGCCTGAATGCTTGCTAAGAAACCGTTAAGGAAATATTTTAGAGGAAAAATTATGACCGCCACAATATCGATGAAATTGACAGGGCAAAACCCTTCGAAGATATTGCTTCTGAAGTCGGTACACATACCCTCCTTTCTAAATGGAACTTCACATCGTGAACACTATCTGGACGCACCTAATTTGGTGATCCATGTGATTAGCATTAATAAAATATTAACAAAAATTGGCTGGTTCAAACAATCTTACAAACCACATAATAAATGAGTTTTCCAACACGTCAATTGAACATACGACAGCTATACTTAATCATTGCTGTCCTGCTCTTTTTCAACAAATAGTACCAAATGAGAGTCTCCATCTCCATCGTATTCCCCCGTCTCAAACATAAAAGTACTGGAAATAATAATCTGCTCCCGAATAAATACTCACGCCCTAAAAGGAAAAGAATATTGTAGCGAGCTTAGGGCTCGCTGGATTAATTATTTTTAATAAATAAGAGCCGTTAATTCGATTTAGAATTAATATAACACTTTATTAGTCCGTTAATAACAACCGTTACTTTTACCGTACACTTAACGATTTCTTGAGTTATCGCTTTCTTACTTATCGCTTGCTTACTCTGCTTCACTTCTTACTTATTACTTCTTCCCATGATCTGTTTGCGACGTATTTATACCCTTTCCTCATTCTGATTCAGCGTTTAGTTTTCGTCCGTTCCATAGCCTTGAATGTTCTACTGTTCATAGTCTCCAGTTTTCTAGTACTTTCTAGAATATTCTAGTATTTTGTTTCGGACTTTCTCGAATATTCTAGTACTGATTGTCATATGCGTCACAATATATACCGCGCTACCAATTTAGCGCGTTTCTCGAAGAGCCCTTCAACGTAGTAAAGGGAACCTTCAACACAGCAACCGGAGGGAGTGCGGCGCGAATGGCAAATATATATAAGAGACCTTCCTCTTTTATATCTCTTCAATTTTTTTTTTTGTCCGAACACACAAGAATTTAAGAAGCATGTGGTGCAGCGGTCATCTCGCATTGGATAGCAGTCTTGCTAAAAAGTTGTATAATCTCGCCGTTTTGTCATTCGTTTTGCTTAAAGGATAATGTGTTGTCGGGAGTAACACAGAGATACGTTATAAAGGGACTATCTGTGATGATATATCTTTCTGTTTCTGCATCAATTTTTCTATACCTGCATGGTTCACAGTATTGTAAATAACAACCCTTCGCCAACGAACTATAACTCAATCTGGTATATCCGCTACCACTCTCTCCACTGGACTGACTTTGTGTTCTCCTTCCCGTGGTTAGTTAGCTTTTTAAGCTGGTCTCCTATTACTTGCAACTTTTCGTCTTTCTTTTTTCAGTCCGGGATTCTGATTCTGTAAAGTGCACAATTCGATTTTCATGTATTTTGCGAGATGCCTCGGCCTCGAGAAGTGTGTACTCCATTGAGTGAAGCGACTGCAGACTAGAATAGCGGGTTTTGCATCCTGTTCTCACCCAATGCTCTTCTGCATAGAGAACTGTTTTGCTTCCAAAAGGTTGGCTATCCCTGGAGTAGATGATACCGCGGGTGTTTATGTCTACTTTCGCGCAGATGGTTGTGAAATATCTACTCCTGCTGTTTTTTATGGCCAAATTCAGGTTACGCCTCTATCTTTTTAAATTGTCAAGATGATCTTTGAAGTCAACTCTTCCTTCAAATTGTGGCATTATTTGACAAGATTGTAAGCCCTTTGGCCTTAGTGCTTTAATTTCGTCCGTCCACCAGTTGCATGATTTTCTTCCCTTTATGGGTATCCGTCTTGGCATTGCCATTTCACGCCCTCTATTCGCCAACCCCTATTAACTTGTAGACCTGTGGCGGTTCTTTAATACATTCCCAAAGAACCGCCCATCCTCTTAAATTAACCACCTTCCTCTTTCCATGCAAAGCCATAGTACTTACCTGCAATTAGGGGCAGCGTAAGCTCCCCTGCAGCATCATACCTGAAAGGAAAACCTACCCGACGGCAACCACACATTTTGAACTTTCCTGGCTCATATTCCATGAACCAGTTCATCTCCTATCGGCTCAGCTTGTCTTCAATTACCGATAAACAAACGCTGGCCAGCGTATTGTGACACAGCTGTAACCGATATCCTATCCACAGTTCACAATTGTATATTGCGCCTATACCCTTAGGTCCGTAACAGTTCCCCGTTATCGGCTATCAACCGATCATGGAATTTGGGTATGGATATGATCATTGTTTGGGCTCCTCGATAGTATAGTGGTTAGTACACCCGCCTGTCACCCGGGAGACCGGGGTTCGATTCCCCGTCGGGGAGCCCCTGGCGCAAGACTAATGACCTTGCCCAAAAAAATAAATCATTATGGAAAATTTACCAAGCCTCAGGACTTGCTAAATAAGGCCAAGACCGGTTCCCGGTTGTAGTGCCGATGATGATGATGATGATGATGATCATTGTTTAGGCAATCTTACCCATGCCATGCCTATGATGACCCGCCTGAAAACTAAATTAAACATACAGTAGCTCACTGTGTTCGTTTTACTTACCCGCACATTAATCTAAACATATAGCCATCCAGCCTGACCCTTTGCCGCCGTCGACGAGGTTTCTGCTGACTTATGTCAACAAAATATTTTTCCTCCTTGTGCAGATTAGATATTGCCTACATCGGTATTTCCAAGGAATCTTGGGCAAATACAATGACGACCCCTTTGTAACTTAGGCACATCATGTATATTATGCGTGCCACCATTTGACCTGCGAAATAGCGTTTTTGTTTACTTTGAAACAAAAATCTATTTCGATCCTTGGCATACATCTCCAACGATGTATGGGTAGATCGCCGCAGCTCCCGATGATCGTGCCATTGTGTAATCAGGTATCCACCGATCATCGTTTTCATCGAAGGGCATCGTACTTGTCCTATACGGACACATATAGAATCCTCACACACCGATGTAATCCACCATCGTTGGAATCTGACGGATATGGATTGCATCGGAGAGTCAGATTCAAACCTCGGAGGAGTACACGCGCGATTCTTGAGAAGTCAGCTATATCCAGTCAACCGGACACATCAAGGGGACGTCGCGTATATTACCTAAATCGAGTCATTTTCATCTGTGGAGAGGTGTTATTTTACTCCGCTGTAACAACTGGCTAATTATATTTGTTGTGTCTTTTTTCGTGTAATCCAAGTGTTAATCTCCGAAGTACAGTGTGTGTTTATTAAGTAAATGAATATAAATTAATCGACTCGTGTGTACTATAATAAATTTTACGAACATATGTACATTTATCTGTTTCGTGTATTTAGAATATCGTGCGTGTACCAAGTGGTATGTAACATTAAATTTAAAAGAAAATTCGAAACGTGAAATCGCCGAACGCCAGTAGAGCGTTATGTATGTGTGCGCTAATGCTCTTGTGAAATAAAAATAAAGAGTTTTAAAACTTTAATCAACAAGGAATCCTCCAGTGTGTTTTATTTTCTCCTTCCTTGGTGAAGCAGTGACATTTTTATCCGTGGTGTGTTGTGACTTTTCTCTCCATCGTAAAAATATACCACAGACCACTTGGGCCACACTTCCATCGGTTGCTGTGTTGAAGGTTCTTATTACTACTTTGAAGGGCTCTTCGAGGAACGCGCTGAACTGGTATCCCGGTAAAATTTGTTCTGGAGCCAACGAAAACTTTAAACAAAATATTTACCTTTTTAATTTGTTTTTGATCTATATAAATATTATATCATATTGGAGATTTCAAGGAGTTCTTAATTTACCTTATCCGACCATTTGTGACCTGAATTTAAAGAACTCTTTAAAATCGATCCCAAAACATACGTAGGCTCGGAACGGTTAAATTAATATCTGCTCTGTGGACTCTGAATAACCTGTGTAGTGTCTAGTCTGGGTACGTGGCTGAAGTTGTTTCTCAGGAAGGTGTATTCGTTCAGAAAAATTTTGGAATATTCTTTGAAGTGAGTTTTCTGTGTAAGTGCAAGCGAAATATTTTCTCGTCGGAGGCGTCTAAGTGTTTAAAGCTGTTTTTCTTGAGTTTCATTGTTCAGAGACCTACACATATTAAAAGTACTGTGTTCCAGTCTTTGCTAATTACCCCCCCCCCCCCCTCCCCCCGCCTTAACAGCAACCCCTTTTTTTCATTTTGTTGTATATTTTTCATTTTCGAGATATTATTTATTTACATGTTGCTGATACTGTGGAATAAATTGAAATAACACTCTATTTTCATTAAACAAAATTATATTATATTCTGTTTATTTAATTTAGTTTATTGTCTTAGTTGAATCTAATTTTTAATTTCAATACATTTGCTTATCATTTCGACATTATTTGCCTACTTATCGCAGTTACTGTAGAAGAAAGCGATGCGGCAGATTTTGATATCTATCCTTCGTCTAGCTGAATTACGTTTGTGTATATATTTTATCTACTGAGCTGTATGAATAGCACGCAACTCATACCAACTGATGACATTGGGCACGAAATATGCAAATGTGTTAATTATTCGCTGGCGGGAGCCAGCATTCCATACCGATGATCACATGGGCTGTTGACATTGTTTTCCAATATATTTGTTGGCTTTTTTTCTTCTATAATTATCTTGCATCGTATAAACTGGTTTGGTTTTGTAGTTCGAGTGTGCATTGAAAAGTTTCCTGCATGAAAAAGAAAACTTTTTTTTTTCGCTATATTTTTCAACATCCTCCAAGTGTAATACATTCTTCATAACGTTGCAATGCCAACGCAGTGATACGTTGCAATGCCAATGCAGTGATACCATTTTTATAGTGCGATTAATCAAGTTCTTCAAAATACTCGTTTACAGCGTCGATGACTTCCTCCTTGCTGTCAATTTTTTTTACCTCCGAGCCATTACTTAAGGTTGGGAAACAGATGATAGTCATTGGGGGCTAAATCTGGGGAATATGGTGGTTGGGGAACAATTCGAACTTCAATTCGTTGATTTCAGACATCGGAACGACCGATGCATGTGCAGGCGCTTCGACATGGTGAAACAAGATCTTTTACTAAACGCCGGACCCACCTAGCAAAGCGCTTTTCCATACTCAAATGTTCATGTAAAATATTACGGACACATTCAGTTCATATTCAATCAGTCCCAGCTATCTCTGTCACTTTTAATCCGCGGTCCTCTACCATCATTTTATGACTTTGTTCAATCATTTCGAGAGCTGTGACTTCAATGTGGCTCGTCAGAAGTCCTTGTGCGACCCTTCTTAAATTCAGAAACTCACTGTTTAACCATTGAATACGATGGAGAAGAGTCTTTTAGTGTGGAATCCAGTTCTTTTTTAAATTTAAATAGGAGTATTTAATGGCTCCACACTTCTCTGATCCATTTTCATATAAACAATCGAGGCGTCTTGTTCAGTAGCCCCTCAGATGTATCACAATTCAGTGCGCTAGAGTTACGAGTATTACGGTTGTTCACATCCCCGTCCATAACATTGTGATCCTATCTTCGAGGTGGAGTATACTCCTCCGGCTTTTGGTGTATTGAATGCAGAGGGCGATGGACTACAAATCAACCAGTATATACTAACAGAGCAATCGGCCTGAAATTTATATACAAGCTAAGGAGACATAGTAGGTGGCGCAAAACCAATCACCCTATCAGAAAATGTTATAATTTTTGCAAATGGCGTCGTACATCAATCATATTAGACATTTGTCAACTAGACAGCGGCAGTATACAAATAGTTAAGCATGGAGCAACGAAGGTCCATATAAAGATTTCCATCACTCAAAATCATTTTTTTTATTTAGTAAAAAAGTAATTTAAAAACAACTTGGATGATTAATTTTGCGCCACCCTATACTATAGAAAATTCGGCGCAAGGCTAATAACCTTGCCCGTAAAAATAAATTATTATGGAAAATTTAACAAGTCTCGAGACTTGGTAAATAAGCCCAAGACCGGATCCCGGTTGTAGTGCCGATAATGATGATACTATAGAATACAAGCCAAAAATTAGACATGTTGGTGCCACCTGTAGTTCAGGCCGGAAGCTTTTCACCCCACCCCGTATAGTATCAACAGTAGAAGTACCAACAGTTGTTACTTGTTTGGTATTTAGATTACAGAATACGAAAAGTCAAATAAATATTTTAAAGATAATAAACACAAATATTGTAGGTGCATTATATATATATATATATATATATATATATATATATATATATATATATATATATATTCTATTCCTATTTCTATTTTATTCTATTTATTGCCCTGTAGGAACCCGGAAATTCATGACCTCACCGACTCAACTCCGCCATTGTTCCCTGTCCTGTGCGCTCTCATTCCACGTTCGGCCATCCGATCCGATCTCCTCAAGGTCAAACCTAACCTTGTCCTCTCATCTCCGTCGCGGCCGTCGTACTAGTACAGGAATGTGCGTTCCTTTGAATTCGGTATCCTTTGTATTAATTGAGAACCTCAATGCCTATTGTCTTTCGGCTTGTTCAATTTGTAGATGCTACCTTTTGCATCTTGTAATGCTTTGTGTTTAAATATATGTATGGATAACGCTCTGTTAAGAGCAGATAATATTCAATCTTAGCTGTTACCATGTTGTTTGTTACTTGTCGATGTATATCATAGTAAACAGGAATCCTGTAGTCGAGTTCATAAATGTAAACAGGAATCCTGTAATCCTGTATTCAATATTGTAGATGTAAGAGTGTTAGTGTAAATATTTTGTATAAATAGAATTTTAAGCGAAAAATAAAATTTAATCCCTGCTGATATCGATCGAGCAGCCCTAAAAATTGAGCAGACACTCAAGGATGCCCTCACCAGCAATACACCCACCACCATCCCTCATAATCATCTAGGAAAACCTTTACCCAGCACCCTAACTAAATTGCTGCGTCTCAAAAAACAACTCCGCCGAAAACTTCATATAAGATTCTGCCACTTTATTAAAAGTCAGATCCAACTCCTGAGCACCTTAATAAATGAACATTTAAAAAAGTTCGCGGATCAGACCTATACCTATACACTTAACAATATCAAAACCCAGCCGTGATCTCTTCAAAAACATCAACCGACTAACTGGTCGGAAGTTTAAACCGCAAATCGATCACCTCATCAACCCATTCAACAACAATCTTATCCAATCCGACACGGACATAGCCAGTTGCCTCGCTGATCACTTCTCAAAGATCCATCAACAAAATGATTCCCTCTCAGTCCCTAATTTTCGAAATACTGTCAACGAATATATCTCACACAGATTACCCGCATTTTATACTCCTTTCATTGGAGAATTTAACGACACAAACAAGGCGTCACATCCTTCAGACACCACCACATTTCTAACCACAGATGAATTAACCAAGTTCATAAAATCACGACCCAACAAAAAATCTACCGGTCTAGATGGAATACCACACCATTTATTTAAAAGACTTCGCCCGCCAAATCTACTTCCCATTCTAATCCTTCTTAACCATATCATAAACGCTTCACATTTCCCAGAGAACTGGAAAATTGCGGTAGTAATTCCTGTTAAAAAGTCCGGCAGTTCCAATAACACCTCCAACTATCGTCCGATATCTTTATTGAACACCCTAAGCAAAATATTGGAATGTAAGATCTACCAAAACCTTCTCTCGTTTGCCAGTGATAACGCTGTCATCCCTAATTCTCAGTTTGGCTCTCGTGAGCGACACTCCACTTGCCATGCGTTACTAAAACTTACACACGATGTCACAACTGGTCTAGAAAACCAATGCCCTACCGTATGCATATCTCTCGATATTTCCAAAGCATTTGATTGTATCTGGATCTCAGGACTTCTTTATAAGCTGCACTGCTTATTTGGTCTGAATTCCAACATCACAAAGCTCCTAGCATCTTATCTTTCTGGTAGGAAATTCATGGTCAGAATAAATTCTTCCCTCTCACAAACTCACAACATAACCGCGGGACTTCCCCAAGGATCTGTGGCGGTGCCGCCAAACCCCACGGTTCACTTACCTAAAACCCCCATAACTGCCATCCAATTTCCTAACTTCACTAATGCAATCGCGTTAGTACCTGAAAATGCTTCACGCATCATATAGATCAAATCAATGATCTTAAAGTCCCGGTCAAAGGAAACTTACCTTTGGTGCATGCTTTTCGCATATAATTTCCCGTAAGAATACTTTCTTTACCTTATCAGGCAGAACCCGCATTGGTGACGCGACGACCTTTTTTATGTTATAAAAAAGCGAACACTCAACCTCCAAACTTGTAAACATCGGCGATACATAGTGCTCCTAAAAACAGTGGCAGTGCTTCCCAACAACCACAATGACCGTTCCAGTGCCTTCAAAACGTGACACCGACCAGTGCAGTGCAAGCCCTTTTCCATCACCAGACGACAATAATCGTGCGGACTTCCGCTCCCGTTCCGCGGACGGGAGCGATAATAACGAGTCTTGTATGAAGTACCCAAACTATTAATTAAATAAGTAACAATCGTGTGTATCCCGCTCCCCGTATAAATCCGCGTATAAATCTCAGTTTAAATTATCGTTAATCAAAATAACAAATATTACCACGGAAATTCTGGAACATATATTCGGTAAAGGAGGAAATAAAAATTAAAGTGTAAATTATTGCAGTGGAAAAACGATCATAATAAATAAATATCAATTTCTATACGTATCAGTGGTGTTTCTGTGTCGCAGCTTCCGTGTGTTTTATCTCCTTTCCCTGGTGATCGTACTTTTCATCCTTCCCGGTTGTGAACGAACGTGGCGGCGTTTCGTTCATTCATTTGTGATTGACTTTTGTATCCGGTGGAACAAGTATATGATGGAGGAGGAAGTGAACCAAGTACCCATGCTGGTACATACTTCCTCCCCATAGATCCATTCTCGGACCACTTTCATATCTTCTATACACATCCGATATTCCTCAACCTCCGCCTGGTGTTGTAATGCTAAATTATGCTGACGATACTTTAATCTACTCTAGCAGTAGATTTGTCTAAGCGGCAAAAAACCGCGTTAACAACTACCTCCCGCTCATCTCAGCATACTTTAACAAATGGAAAATTCGCCTCAACCTAACCAAAACCCAGCTAACAGTGTTTAAGGGCAAAAACGCTCACTGCTCAAACAACACTAAACGTTGCCACAACAAAATTAAACTCAAGCTTAATAACACCCTCATAAAACCTTCCAAAACTCTAAAATATTTGGGAGTAACCCTCTCCAAGGACTGGTCATTCTCAACCCACATCAAAAATTCCCTTCATAAACCCTCAATACAGCTTAACCTCTGCAGACGAGTGTTGTGGAAACCTAAAGGCCTCTCTCTCAAGGTCAAACAGCTCATCTCATCATGATCGGCACTACAACCGGGAACCGGTCTTGGCCTTATTTAGCAAGTCCTGAGGCTTGTTAAATTTTCCATAATGATTTATTTTGTCTGGGCAAGGTCATTAGTCTTGCGCCAGGGGCTCCCCCGCGGGGAATCGAACCCCGGTCTCCCGGGTGACAGGCGGGTATACTAACCACTATACTATGGAGGAGCCCAAACAGCTCATCTACAAACAGATAATCAGACCCACTCTAACACACCCCTGCCCATTATGGTACCACATCTCACCCTCCCAAATGGAGAAATTACGAGTGTTTGAACGAAAATGTTTCCGGTTTATCACTGGCTTACACCGCAAAACGAACTCATAAAGATACCATTGTAACAACGACCTTCACAACACCGCAGGCATCTGTAGTATTCCAGAATACTACCCCTATTAGCTTTAACACTGAATCTCCTTACATATCTAACATCTCATTTAATACATACCATAAATAAACATAAACAACAAGGTCGAACGGGCCCTCAATGCCTGCCCAAGATACGATGTGAAAATCGTTCTTGGGAATTTGAATGCAAAAATAGGTCGGGAGCCGGTTTTCAGGCACTACGCAGGTTCCCATAGTTTGCATGAGAACACTAATGACAATGGACTACGAGTCATCGAAAAACTTGGTCGTTGCGAGTACCAGGTTTCCGCGTAAAGATATCCACAAAGCCACCTGGGCATCACCTGATGGAGCCACTCGCAACCAAATTGACCACGTGTTGATAGATCGCCGCCACTCTTCGAGCCTGATGACGGTACGAACGTACCGAGGTGCCAACGTCGGCTCGGATCACTATCTTGTTGGTACAGTTTTCCGAGCGCGGATTGCCTTACGGAGACGTATTGCATCCACGGATCAGGTTCGAATCAACACGGCTGCCTTACGCAATGAGAACACCAGCAACACCTTTGGTCATGCGTTAAGACTCGCCCTCGAAGAGCTCGACGGAGGGAGAGTAAGTCCTGGGGCCAGAATGCCGGGCGTAGAAGCGAAATGGACACGCCTTAAGAGTACTGTCATTAGTACTGCCAACTCCATCTTAGGCAGTAGTCGTAGAGATCGGAACGACTGGTTTGATGATGAGTGCAAACAACCGAGTGAACGTAAGAATGCTGCATACCGGGCAATGCAGCAGTCTCATAGGACGCGGGTACGCGAGGAGAAATACAAAGAGCTCAGAAGAACTGAAAAAAAACTTCACAGACAAAAGAAAAGTGCCTGGGAAAAAAATCTTGTCTGTGAAATAGATAAAAGTAGAGAGCGAGGTCCGCACCAGGCGCGGAAGTTCTACCAAATAATCCGCAGTATGACGCGGTACACACCACGCTGCACTTACTGCAAGGATAAAGAGGGTAATCTGATCACCGATCCTGAAGGCATTCTGGAGCGATGGGAAGCGCACTTTAATGAATTGCTAAATGGTCAGCTCACAGAAGAATTGGAGGCTCCACCAATGCAAGACCAGGACCAAATGTTGCCGCCACCAAGCATTGAGGAAACACTAAAAGCCATTAGACAGCTAAAATCAAATAAAGCCCACGGAGCTGATGGCATACCCGCTGAGCTGATCAAACAAGTAGGGACAGCGTTACATCACGCAATTCACGAGATCGTGATGCACGTATGGGAGCAAGAGGAGATGACGGAAGATTGGCGTAATGGTATCATTTACCCCATACATAAAAAGGGAGATATCACACTGTGCAGCAACTATAGGGGTATAACATTGCTGAGTACCGCCTATAAGATACTCTCCACTATCCTACAAGACCGGATATCCCCATACGCTAAAGCCATCATTGGTCAATATCAGTGTGGCTCCATCCCAGGAAAATCAGCGATTGATCATATATTCACCCTTAGGCAGGCGATGGAAAAATGTCAGGAATTTAAGATCCCATCATATCATCTATTTATAGACGTTAAGGCAGCCTACCACAGCATAGCCAGGGTAGAACTATATAATGCCATGAGAGAATTCGGCATTCCAAATAAATTGATACGACTTTGTAGGTTGACCATGACCAACGTAACTAGTCAAGTAAAAGTAGCGGGATTACTGTCCAAACCAATAAACATCTATAATGGACTCCGACAAGGGGACGGTCTGGCCTGCCTCCTCTTCAACCTGGCGTTGGAGAAAGCAATCTGTGACTCTGGCGTTACAATAAGGGGGACTATTGTCACCAAGTCCAGCCAGATACTTGCCTACGCAGATGACATCGACATCATCGGTAGAACCGAATCGGCGGTACAGGAATCCTTCACCCAGATCGAGCAGGCGGCACAAAAACTGGGACTGCGCATTAATGAGGGAAAAACCAAGTACATGGTGGCAACTTCTGCGAAGAGGAGACCTAACGTTGGTCAAACTATCAGGGTAGTGAAGCACGAATTTGAAGTAGTGCAATCCTTTAACTACCTTGGGTCAATAGTATCAGCCGATAACAATATGGAAGAAGAAATACGCGAACGGCTGATTAAATCCAACAAAGCCTACTATGGTCTATCAAGGCTCTTTAAATCCCGAAATTTATCCAGAACATCCAAGCTACTACTGTACAAGACCATGGTCTTACCAGTACTCATGTATGGATCCGAGACCTGGGTGCTTAATAAAAGGCTTTCTGAACTCTTGGCCGCGTTCGAGAGAAAGGTCTTAAGGAGAATTGTTGGCCCCGTATATGAGCGAGGACGATTCCGGAGACGCTACAACCATGAGTTGTACGCAATCTACCTTGAAGCTCATATTGTAAGAAAAATCAAGCTCGGTAGACTCCGGTGGGCGGGACACCTAGCTCGAATGAGCAAAGAGGACCCTGCCCGGAAAGTCCTTTGTGGCAGGATGTATGGAAGGAGACAGCGCAGCAGAACTTGTCTGCGATGGAGGGATGGCGTAGACCAGGACGCCCAGAGCCTGGGAGTGCTAAACTGGATGACATCGGCTCGAAATCGGGACCGGTGTAGAGATTTGTTAAATAAGGCCAAGACCGGATCCCGGTTGTAGTGCCGATGATGATGATGATAAATAAACATACACAATATTATATCAAGCCAGTTACAGTACATTTCATAACATGCCCCTTTTTAATAACTTGCCCCTTTTTATTTCAAACCAGAGCACTTTGATTTTCGTTCAAATTTTATTCAATTTAAAAGTCACAGAAACTAAAGGAATACTTTGAGAAAATTTGTTTTGTTCATATTATAATTTACAGTAAATTAGAACACAATGTTCCATAAGTAGAGAGAAATTTTAATAGTAAAATCAGTTTGAGAAGGAAGTTTGAGAGTTGAGTTTGTTTTGAGTAGAAGTAGAAGTTACAATTGGATTTAGCAGTTGTAGTTAGAAGTTTGATTTATAAGTGGAATATTGAAAGAAGAAGTTTTAATTGAGAATTGTAAAAGCAGTTAAGTTTGAGTGTTTAAAATAAATACGTAACTAATACCAAGAGAGAAGGAAAAGTTTTTCTTTGACCATTGATTCTATCAGAGCTACTCAACAATGAAACGCGACATGATGAAAGAAACAGAAGTAAAGATAAAATAAAAGGTCTTCCCTCATCAGAGGCGCTGGACGTCAACACATCGAACGACTGGATAGACGGATCCTAGAACTGCCCATACATTTCATAGAAAACCTCCCTAACAATCCCAACCCGATAATAACAGACCTACCATCACCCTCCCCCAATACGGGAACTCACTACCGTAATTGTCTCCAAATCAGGACTCTCTTCACCTCAGGCAGACTGGTTAACGATCTAAACCAGGTCGTGTACCACAACATCGAACTGGCACCCAATCATTTCAAATACAGCAACATCCAACCATTATCCAAGATTCTTACCTTTAACACAGAACCGAATGGCCCCCCCCTCCTTCAAGAACATACCTGACCATATCCCTTACTATCCTCAATTAAAACGGGAAATCCCACATACACATAAATCAATATTGTAAATATTATTTTTAAGTCATATCAAATTGTCACTATCATTGCAATATAAAATATTGTAAATTGCATATAAGATTAGATTAAGTTAGATTAAGGTATGTTAAGTAATTTTAAGTAGGCTAAGTTAAAATAAACAGAGTTCCTGGTTTTTTTTTCTGACCTTTTCCAAGAAAAACAAAACTACCAATCTATATAATTCCCAGTAAATCTTAAGAACATATAAAAAAGAATTGTTTGAAAAATGTTAACAAATAACATGTAAACACTTATTATGTAACCAATCTATTATATTCTATTACTTATTGTAACTCTTAATTTTTGGTCAAATAAATGCAGTATATTAAAAAAAAAAGAAATAAAATTAGAATGCAACCGACCACCTCGGCGTATTCTCAATTAATATTCTTCTTACTTTTCAGGTTCCCTCTTTTTTTGGTATCCCTTGAGATATGTAGTGGCGTTGAGCCCGAATACTCAGGATCCCTTTTGTTACCTGTTTAGTGGCGTTGCGCCCAAAAATTATCACACTAAGGGTGTTGCACCCTAGTGTACAGTAGGGCTTTAAAAGTTAGGTGCTTCAACAGCAACAAAAAAGTCAGGTCAAAAGAGGCCTGATACAAACACAATCTAACATAACACCTTATCTTTCTATATTCCATGGTCGATTAAAAATTCATTTCGTTTCCTTTTTTTCCCTCTATTGTGCTGCTTTTTTTTAAAGTTTCTTGCTGACACCCTAATTACCGTTCTACTCTATTTTATCGGCCAGTCTTATTACCATCACTATTTACACACAGGGCACTTTTTGACCTTACTTTACGTCATGTCTTTTCAGGCGTTTCATTACCTCTCGAGCCCCGAACACGCGTGAAAAGCCCAAAAAATTCTGTAGGTCGATGCAATTTCTTTCCACGTACATTCTGACCAGT
The DNA here is from genome assembly GCA_963931805.1 of Microdon myrmicae. Lineage (NCBI taxonomy): Eukaryota > Metazoa > Arthropoda > Insecta > Diptera > Syrphidae > Microdon > Microdon myrmicae. Next base: position 48,305,429 of record OZ007496.1, on the reverse strand, counting down.
AGTCGGTTGTTGACATACTGATTACTGTTGTCTGGCAGTATTCATTCCATTTCATTTACCGTAGTGACGACAATAAAACGCTTAACTTAATAATGGGGGGCACAAAATTGCACACGCGACACAAATTACCGCCCACAGAACGTGCTACTCTAAGCATTTATAGTCGACGCGACAAGTGTAGGTCCATAGCGTATGTACAGTGTGACTTGATCAGATTTAGGCGTTTGTCTCTTCATCATGGTCATACCTTCCATGACCCAGTTATGTAACACACTTTCTGTTTGGGGATCCAATTCAATTGGCGATTTAATATTAAAACGGTTGTGTAGGTGAAGAGTAAACATAGACCAACCTAACGGACATGGATTGTAAGTGAGTTAATCTCTCACCTCAGAGACAAGGTTTTATCTCTCAGATCAGTTATTAGTTGTCCCCTCGACAAGCGACAGTTCAATGTTGATCGCCTTTTGTGGGAATTGTGGATAATTCAAGTTCATGTTGTTAATATTCGTTTGTTATGTTAGAAGGTTAGTTTAATTTTATTTTTATCTTTCTAGGAAAATGATCTCTGTACAGTTGTGCGTAATTGGTATCTTGGCCATTGGGGCAGCAGCCAGCTCGGCCGATGTAAGTAATTGTATTTGATCGATTAGCTGTCGTGATGATCATGTGATGTTTTTATTTGATAGCATAAACAGGCACCGATCGTGGCTATAGCTACTATTCAAGGAAGTAACGGAGATGTTAGGGGAAATTGTACTTTCACTCAGAACGCTTGCGGTGAGAACGTTTATATTCGTGTTTACATCACTGGGCTGAAACCAGGTAAACACGGATTCCATGTTCATGAAAAAGGCGATCTATCCAATGGGTGTAATAGCATGGCTGGCCACTACAATCCTGATAAGGTAAGTTTTTCAAGTGTTCTAAAAAAAGGGATAATGCGAGGATAGTTCGAAAAATACGCAATCTAAACAAAAGACAACACTAAACATTTGGGGGAACATTCCTTTTTTTTAACTCGGTACCCTTTTTCCAGAGGTGTTCAATAGCTTCGTTACAAACAAAAGAAAACACTAAACATTTGAGAGAATATATATCTTTTTAAACGCGATATCCTTTTTCCAGTGATATTCAGTACCCTCGTTACCCTTTTTATATCGTGATCCCTTGATCTGCTCAAGATAACTATAATGTATGATAGTTGTACAATACTTTTGAAGCGCATACCAAACCTCTTAGATTTCTCAATTTCAGTCGATGGTCACAAAACACGGGGTTTTGTATGTATCTCAACAAATCTGAGGCTAGAATCCTCATTTGGTCGATGTACGTTTAGGATACTCGTACAATCTCGTATAAACCCTGCCATTTAATATTATTTTTTTTATTTATTTATTTTTTTTTTAATATCATTTTTTATTTCTTCCTATTATTATAATTTACTTACTCGCTAGACAAAAATGATTAAACTCTAGCTATGTTATCTTATTTCTTAACTTACCGGTCCTTTGCGGACTCTCTAAGTTACATGCATACGCTTAAAGCATGAAAATTTGTCTTTCGACATTATGATTATTTTGTTTACATGCATTTTTGTGGAACTTAATTATATACAAAGAAAATGAAGAACAGAAAAAACTTGGTTTTTGTTATTTTTTTTTACCTTATATTTAACTTAAACACTAAACTAATTTTTTTTTTTTTTTTTTTTTTTTAACCTTAACTCTATCCTAAACCCAATATCAAGACTTCGAAATGCTAAATCTATGTAAACTTTCCGTAGTTTGTTGGTCTTTGTTATTATTATTATTATTACTTCCCTTTTTTTGCCAGTTTTATAAGGAAACAGGTTTTTAATTGCCACTCAGTCACCAAAATCTCTGGTGTTGCTTATTCGTGTCTTTTCGGTCTTTCTGTGCTACTGCCCTACTGAACTGCAGGCGCTCTTCATCTGTGTGCGCAACTTCTCGATTATAACATATTCGTTTATCTGTACCCGACCGACGCACGTGATAAATCAACGGTATAGCGGATTCATTTTGTATAAGGCCGTTCATGTCAAGACTAAGGAATGTTTCTGGTGGAATAAAGCCATTGCGACATACCCCCTCATAATACATATTGTTTGGGTAATATGCACCAAAAATTAAATCGTTCGGGGAGCTCATTGATCTCGCAAGATGCCCTCGGATCAGCTTGATCATAAAGTTATCCACTCTGTTTATATTGGCCCCATTGTACAACGCTTCATTGGGATAGGATTTTTTGTGATCGGATTCAGGAGTCCGATGTAAGTTGAGACACGTCCTGAGGCATTGTCTCTCAAAAATCCTAATCTTTTCCATTAAGCTAGGTCCCACATTAAACCACACTGGACATCCATATATGATCATCGGTCTGATGAGAGCCATGTAGCATATAACTTTAACTCTGCTGTCAAGTTGACTACTATCAAACAGTCTTTTTGTTTTTTTAGTTTTTAAACCACATTTATTTTCCTAATTCTTTTTACATGTATAATATTAGGGGTAAATGTTAAACCCTTTTCTACAATCACAGTCCTTAAATTAACTTACTGGCTCTATACGAGCTCTCTAAATTACACATTACAACTTGATTTTTATATATGCCTTTCGGCGTACATCTTTTTTTTTTGTTTCTATATATATATATATATATATATATATATATATATATATATATATATATGAAATAAGTCATATATTAGAGGGACTCCTCGTTTACATCTATATGTATACATTATTAATACTTTTTTTTTTTTTTTTTTTTTTTTTTTTTTTTTTTTGTAATTATAACAAACAAAAACTTCAAAGCAAAACGAATAAAACATAAAATAAGAAATAAAAAATAAAATAAAAATAAAAGTAATGATGAGGGGTGGGCGGGGGGGGGGGGCAAGAGGAAGGAGAGCGTTGCTCTTGAGAGACATACTATATCTGAGGAAGTGAAGTCCTCTCCTCGTTGAGAAGCCACCACCATTTGGGAGATGTTCGATCTTTGGCTGATTTAACTCTTTCACTGATCGCCGTGCTAAAACGCATGCGTTCTGGGGCATTGGAGATATCACTATCATGGAGAATTCGTTTGTCCCTGGCACCACGGAAAGCGTGGTAAATAATCGGGACTCCATGTACGTCTTGGATAAGGCCTTTTTGATCCAAGAAAGGGAACGCTTCTGGGGGAATAAACCCATTCTGGAGCGTATTCTCCAGATACATATCATTGGGATAGAATGCTCCCGAGATAAGATTATTGTCACTGCACATTGCCCTTGCTGTGTGACCACGAATAATTTTAATTATGAAATTGTCTATCCTATTTAACCCTGAGTTGTTATACAGGATTTTGTTGGGATAGAATTTTTTGTATTGCGACTCTGGTGTTCTAGAAAGTCCGAGGCAGGAACGCAAACACTGCCGTTCGAACACACGAAACTTCTCCATATAAAGTGGAGATATATTATACCATACTGGACAGCCATAAATCAAAACTGGTCGGATGAATGCCGAGTACGAAATTATTTTGACTCTGGGGTCAAGAAGACTACCCCGGAATAGACTTCTTGTCATAGAATATGCGCTTTTAGCTGCGGAGAGGGACGCTGCTACGTGCTTGTCAAAATATAAATACTGGTCTAGCCAGATACCAAGGTATCTAACTACAGTTTTCACTTGCAGTGGAAGGTTATTGTTACCTACAATAGAAAAGTGTTTCCAGTTGTATTTTGTATCCCTCGAGGCCCTGGATAGGGGCGTTCTGAAAAGGATAGTCTCGGTTTTCTGGAAACTAATTTTTAATTTCCAGTCGTCGCAAAATTGTTTTATTTTGTTGAAGTCATCTTGAAGGTGCCTATTGATATCGTCTATTTTTCCTCCTGTTCTGTACACCACTATGTCATCGGCGTACGCAATGGCGTTTTCGAGAGAACTCACTAGATCACTAGTGTAAATATTGAATAGAATGGGAGAATTCACAGCTCCCTGCTGTAAGGCATTTTTAATTTGGAAGGTCTTGTTGGAGAGTATGTCCCCGCATTTCACCACAAAATGTTTGTCCATTATCATATCATAAATAATGTATAGCAGATATTGCGGCATACCTAGGTTTGTTAGCTTATAGACAAGTCCTTCTAACCATACGGTGTCGAAAGCCTTTTCAAAGTCAACCAAGCAGGCGCCTGTACATTGTCGCTTTGCCTTGTTCCACTGTATATCGGAAACAAGTTTCGTCGCTGCATGAACTGTATCATGTCGCGCTCGAAAGCCAAACTGGTTGTTGGGGATGATATCGTTTTCATCACACCAACCTATCAGTGCTTTGTTTAGAATTTTTTCGAATACCTTGCTGATGTTGGGAAGCAGGTTGATCGAGCGCAGATTAGCTGGATTGCTCTTCTCCTTACCCTTTTTGGGGATAGGGTGGACTACTGCAGTCTTCCAATGGGTTGGATAGTGTGCATTGTTTAGAGCGTTGTTAAACAAAGTAGTGTATATGTTCACTGCTTCGCGAGGCAAATGCCTTAGAACCACATTTGGAATGCTATCTATTCCAGATGATTTCTTATTTTTTATTGATCTAAGTATGTTTCTAAGTTCATCCTTGCGCACAAACATATTTGTATTTTCATTTCTGACGGGAGAATCCGCCCTATTATTTTCGCCGAATGTGATGAAACTATGGTTTTCGGATCGCCAGTTGTGAAGTTGATTGCGCAGCGAGCAATGTCTTTGACGGGCATTGCTTTCAATTTCAGTGTTAGAATGAACTGATTCGTTAACTCTGTACACTGCTTCGAAACAGGCTCCAATTGAATTCGCTTTCTTTTGTGGATCTTCGACTACTATTACTTCATCATTGGAGTTGATGTGCTCTAAGGTGAGTCCTGCGTTCAGCATTATCTGACAATTCTCGGGAGTCCGTGGAATTCGGAGACAGGGAATGTCATTGTGATCTTTTCTTCGACATATTTTCTTGATTTGTGAAAACATGTTCGGTCCGTTTGCTTGGACAGCTCGAATTCTGTTGCTCCACTTCTCATTTATTACTGCTCGGTAATTATCCCGGATCAGTTTTTGAAGATTTTTAATCAAGGACTTGATAGTTTTGATTTCATTGCTATTTGGGTCACTGAACTGCCTATAGCACAATTTCAGTTTTGAGAGCAGGGTGCACTTTTGCCTATACAAAGCATCGATAGTTGTATTTCTGTATCGGTGGGTATAGCCATCCATATGAGCTACTTTGGGGATGGAACGATTCATTGTGTTAGTAACAATATCGTTCATAGTTAGGAGATAATGATCGATTTCATCATTACGAAGGTTTCTATTAGTCGGTGGGTCTATGCCAATGTTGCGTATTTCTCTTTTTACTATGCGATCGAAACGCGACCAATGTGCTTTTCGGAAATCGAAAGAGTGTACCTGGTCGTACTGCTCAAGTAGATGGTACTCGTTTGGCACGTGTATTACGGCTCCCAGTCCGTAATGATCGCTATCGTACTCAATTGTGCGAAGACAATTTCGAGTAGTTACCTCGGTATCTGGTAACTGAATTCGATCATCTGTCATAAGTAAATCCAGGAAGGAGTTACCTCTTGGATAAGACGGTGTACTTGTAGCGTACAATTCTAGTTTATGCTCGATCGCATTTGTTTGCCACCAATCAAACAAGGCATTGCCTCTGGTGTTCGATGTCAGATTGCCCCAGGCACTGTGCTTGGCGTTAAAATCACCCGCCACTAAAATGTAATTGTTTTCCAAATCTAACTTGAGACTTCGGAAAAGCGTATTGATTTCACTGATAAATTGGGTACCTTGAACAGATTCAGGAGCGTAAGCAGCGACTATATATAGATGCCTTTGACTTTTTAGCGGAATGTCTATAATGCATGCCTCTAGCACCTGGAATTTGTGTACTTCCGTGCTGTAAACGACCTTATGGTGAAGACCTTTCTTAACTAAGATAGCGACCCCACCCCCTCGAGTAGAGTGTGGTCGATCTCGTCTAATTATGTTATAATTTTTGTAGCCCATTTTGTGCCTTTGGTTTAGCTTAGTTTCGCTAGGCAAGAGCACATCTGGGCATTCGACTTGGAGCAGATTGCCTAAAATATCCCTTCTTTCGATGTGGATTAGTGAATTTACGTTCACAGCTATAATTTTTAGGTTAAGTTCAGACGGAGGGTTGAAGATTTTGATTTGGAGAGTTATTTGAGAACAGGGTTGAATAAAGAGTATCTATTCGTGCTCTTTGTTCAGTCAGTGTTCTTTGAAATTCGGCAAATTGTCCTTGCATGGTTAATAACATTGTTATTATTTCTGAATGTGCCTCTGGTGCAGGCATTTTCCCATTACTATATGTATGTTCCATGGATGCTGGTTGCTTAGGAGCACCGGCCATTTGTGCATATGACACACAAGGAGCCACGGAATTGTTGTAAGAACGAGTTTTCATTTTTTTCTATTCTTCAACTTGTTTCTTTTTGGATTCCAATTTTAATTTCATTTGTTGAAATTTAGGACATCCTCTAAAATTAGCAGTGTCACCTGTATTTTTACAGAGGACACAGGACAGTGTTTTCCTATCTGGAAGCTGTTCCTTGCCCAAGGGGCATTCACCAATGGTATGGTTGGAGAGGCACTTTACGCACCTGAATTGCATGTGGCAGTTCGATGCCGCGTGCCCGAAGCGTTGACAACGCATACACTGCAATACGCGATCGATTTTTCTAATTTTTTCCCAACTTATTGTTTGGTGGTTGAGGTGTTTGATGTATCGGAGAGCATCAACTTTACTGTTGGGACTCAGTGATACAATAAAGAAAGGCAATTTGCAATTGCGTTTTCTGGAGTTGGCGGTAGAGAAGGGTTTCACACCTGTAAATTTTAAATTATCGGTTTCGACATTTTTTAATTCCTCTAATACCTCCTCAGGGGAAAAACATGGTTCAACGCCTTTTAGGAGCATGGAGATTATTTTCTCCGATTTCGGGGTGTACGTGTAGTACTCGCTTTTTGTCCTACCCAAAGCAGTCATTACTTTGCGATAACCTTCAATATCATCGCACATTAACTTTGTTTTAGAATTATTAATTTTTTTTGTTTTGAAATTTTTGCAAGTTAACTCACCTAATTTTATAACGTCCTTTGTTTCCATGGACGTAAGTATTATAGGCGGCGCCTTTTCCTTTTTGTTGGTTACGATGTGCTGGTTTGTTTGCTGCGTCTGCATCTCCTTTGTTTGCTGCCTTTTGTTTGCTTCCTGATGTTGTTCCTGATTTTTCCGTTTTGCTGTTGTATTTTCTTGGCTTTGTTGTTGCTGCACCAGGTCTTTTAATTTGAGGATTGCTTCTCTTTGTTTATTGAGTTCCTCTTTTTTTGTGTCAATATCCGCAAGGAGTTTTTCTAATTCCGCCGGATCTGTTGCAGTACCTGTGATATTGTTTTCTTCCTCAGCAGGTAATTCGATTTCACTTGGGTCAAGGTCAACCAATTCGTTGAATTGGTTACCTGCGCCTGTGTGTTCGTTTTTCTTTCCTTTTGCATTTTTTTCGCCGTCTGAATTTGGCTTGTGCCGCTTTGTTATAATACTCGGCTGTCGCTCGAGTCGGCTCCGTGTCATCGCTTTCAGGTCTGCCTGGCCCCTTTTCATGAAAGGCGACGAGCTCTTTAACACTTTGTTTGTTTCCATAATTTTTTATTTTTTTTTATTTTTTAAACAACCGCTCTCAGTGGCGGCCACACAGTGTAATCTACACTTGTTCACTTACACTCGCGCGACGAATTTATTTATTTATTATTATTTTTTCTTTTCTTTTGCTTTCTCCTGTTGTCAGGTATACGTCTTATCTCTTTGACGTGTTGGTAACGTCACGAACAGTCTTTTTGTCATAGCATACGCTTTCTTTGCTCTGGCCAGCGCAGCCTGCACATGTTTGTTAAAATATAGATACTGATCCAGCCAGATGCCTAAGCATTTGACTACATTTTTGGTTTCCAGTGTTTGTTGGTGTGGTCCCATAATAGCTAGCTTTCGCCAGTTTTTCCTGGTGTCCCTGGTAGCTTCAGCTAGTGGTGTTCTAAAGAGGATGGTTTCACACTTCTGGATATTGATTTTGAGTTTCCAGTTGTCGCAGTATCGCTGAACATCATTGAAATCCCCTTGCAATAATCTGTTAATGATTTCAATTTTTGTAGCTGTTCTATATATTATCAGATCGTCTGTATACGCAATAGCCTGATGAAGAGACCTTATTAGGTCGATAGTGTAAATATTAAAAAGGATCGGAGATAACACCGCTCCCTGTTGCAGACCGTTTTCTATATTGTAGGTAATGTTGGAGGTCACATTGCCACTTTTGACGACGAATTTCCTTTCATTCAACATGTCGTATAGTATATACAGTAGTGGTTTATGAATGCCTAGTCTCATTAGCTTGTAGTATAACCCTTCTAGCCAAACGGTGTCGAAGGCCCTCTCCAAGTCAATCAAACAGGCACCTGTGCACTGTTTCAGATTTTTATTCCACTGAATGTCTGAAACCAGTTTAGCTGCGGCATGTGTGGTTTCATGACCAGCTTTAAAACCAAACTGGTTATTTGGAATAATATTATTGTCCTCAACCCATTTAAGTAGAGCTTTGTTTAGAACCTTCTCGAATACTTTACTGATACTCGGTAACAAACTGATCGAACGCAGATTTTTTGGGTTTGTTTTGTCTTTCCCTTTTTTTGGTAACGGTTGGATGATGGCCGTTTTCCAACGTACTGGATAGTGTGCGTTGTTCAGAGCATTGTTAAACAAGACTGCATATATGTCAATCGCGATTGGAGGAAGATGTTTGAGTACTATATTGGGTACTCCATCGATTCCAACTGATTTTTTGTTCCTTAATGATGCAAAGACGCCATGGATGTCTTCACTAGTGATAAAATGGCTGTTGGCGCTTTCGACAGTGATCTCGGCGTTTGCCGTATTTTCATTATTGAATTCGATAAAACCTTGGTTTTCTGCTCCCCACTGTGAAATGTCATTTCGAAGATGACGATAATTCAGTAAAACTCTATCTTCCAAGTCATGGTTGCAGCGAATTACTTCATTTGCCTTGCACAGTTCCTGAAAGACGGCCCCTACGACATTCACCTTTTCCAAGGGATCTTCAAACACAAAAATTTCGTCATTTAGGATGGCGTTGTTTGTGTCTATGCCTATATTTGTCAGCATTCGTTGGTTTTCGTCAGTTCGTGGTGTTTGGAGACACTGAATCTCGTTTTCATTACTCCGTCTAAATATTTTATTAATTTGCGGAAACATACTAGGGTTGTTGGATTTTACCGCCCGAACTTTGTGGTTCCAATACAAATTTGCTGATAGCCTATAGTTGGCTTTTATCAGCTGTTGGAGATTTTTTAATCTGGACTTCAGTGATATTATCTCCTGGTCGTGCCTATCAATAAATCGTCTGTACCGTAATTTTAGTTGCGACAGAAGTCTACTTTTTTTTCTGTGGAGTGCGTTGATAGTGGCGTTTCGGTACATGTTCATGTTGTCCGTAGTTGTGGTTTTTGGTATTGTTTTGTCCATAGTTTGTTTTATGGTTTCGTCCATTTTTTATATGTATTTGTCGATGTCATCGTTGGATATGTTTCTGTTGGTAGGAGGGTTAATATCTTTTAAGCGAATTTCTCTTGTTAAGGTTACTATTTGATTGTGTGCGAGTATAGTGTGTGCATCTGTTAGAAACGCCACATTATTCCCTCCTGTTACGATCAACTGAACGAGGAATGCGCGAATGAGTGAGTGGGAGAGTGTCAGAGCAGGCGAGTGAGCCTGTGTCCTGTGAAGAAGTCGTGTGATTGTAGTAGCAAAGTTCTGTTTACATCTGTAGCGTTTAGCAAATATTGCGAAAAACGTGATTTGAACACGCGAACTGTAGGACTTAAACCAAATCTCGATACAGAGTCAGTTTGGCCACATTTCAGGTGGTGCGACGTGGATGGATTAATTAACCGCTTAATGCACACCTCCGCGACATATACGGGCAGTGTTTACCGTTTACCGTTTAAATGTGCATTAAGGGGTTAATCGATCATCCCAAAATGAGGAAATAATTGTACTATCATCCGCAAAACTTAATATATTGTTACTCGTTGATTTTAATAAATCATTAAAGTGAAGCAAAAATAAGTTGAAGCCAAAATAGAATCCTGAGGTAGCCAGGAAATATTAGAATACAGATCCGAAGGCACACCGTTCACAACAACCCGGATCGATCGATTTTCGAGGAAGCTCTTCGTCCAGTCGCAAAGTCGTTAGGAAATTCCTATAGCGTTTACCAAGTATAGTGAAGAATGTGATTTGAACACACAAGGAAACAGGTGAGAAGCGAAGCATTGAAACATCAAACTAACGGCCGCGTGTTCGAATTCAATAGTTATTCTCAAGTACACACAATTGATGTGGAATTGTTATGGTATACGGCTCTGAAAAATACGCTTTTAATTTTCTTCGGTGTTGTTCTTTACTGTGTGCCTTCCGCCTTTTTTGCATTATTGTAATCGTGAGCTCTTTTAGTACAGTCCTCGCAGTGTATCTACCACCTGGGAGCGATTCTACCTTAGATTTCCTCAGTTCAAAGAGCGTTTGGAGGTTAGTTGAATTCTATTTTTCGGTAGAAAGGTGGAACTCTTCAAAATATGGTGGTCAACTTTTCTAAGTAACCTTTATCGACGAGTATCTCAAAAAAATGTGACCATTACTTCATTAACTGAATGGAGAGATTTTGCTTTTCTTGGTGCATTTTCATTAACATTTATGCATTGTTTTGATTAGTTTTTGTTTTCTAAAGTGCCAAACCCCATTGTCTACTTACCCGAAGAACCCCCATAACTACAACCCAACCTTCATAGTTTTCTGCTAATGCAATCGCATTAGCACCTGTAAATGCTTCACGCAACAAATTTATCAAATGTATTTAGCTAAAAGCTCCTGGAAGAGAATTCTTACCTTCATTCATTTATTCGAATCCAAAATTCCCTATAAGAATTCTATTCCAAACATCATAAATCTCAATCACCAGCACACCTGAAACATTTCCCTTCTCAATGGCAATTAATGCTTTCAACGCATTATCTTGGAATTCCTGTAAAGAATTTCTCCTACAAGGGCATACATGCATGCATCAATGCGTCTATACATTAGCGACCAAGAACTGAATTCTCGTTTAGTGTAAATACTAACACTAGAATTCGACCCTGAGTTGCCATAGATGCCATATACAATTGGGGTAGATGTTATACAAACCGTCATTGTATAACCATTTAATTTGCTTCGCAATGACCTGCAGCTATTGATACAGCTGCAAGCACTTTACCCCGAAATGCTCCTTTGTTTGAATCTCCAAACAATCATCAACTCCGTGCATAGTCGCCGGCTTGAATTCAATAGCACCAACAAATGCAAATAAAGATTCCGTTCCCTTACAACGACCAAAGATACAATATACAAATTGTATGATGTATCCCAAATGCATTTCACACCTAATGAGTTGCAGCTTATTTATTTAGCCGACCCTCATTACAGGCCGATGCCTTAGGTCGCTTCTCCCTTTGTTTTGTTCCCTCGTTTCAGGTTTCGTTTATCCTTTGCTCAAATGCATCGATAAACACTGTGATCTGTACGATCACCCATACATGCATACACCATGACCTTCATTACGAGATCTGGTTTTCCATTCCACAAAGAGACACTTTACGTTTCTCTTGTGGTAAGTAAAAACATATCCTTAGCGGAGAGGATATCCACCACCACCGAATCGAGGGTGAATCATGACCCAGATACCAACCCTCGAGGGAGTCGTTTTTCATCACCCGACCGAGCTGGTTGGGCAGTCCGTCCCCCGCTCCCCGTTTCGCGCACGGGGACGTAGTTATCCCAAGTCGAGTGGAGTAAGCGCACGCATTTAATTAAAAGTAGTTTTTCTAGCGCGTTAGTTGCATCCTAATACTTTGTGCGTCAGTTGCAGCGTCGGTGTAACCAGAATCTGTTTTATGTAACTCAATGGAATGACTTAGGTTATGAATAAATTCAGTGTTAAATAAATATAAACATTTTCGCATAAAGATAAAATTAAATTAAAAACGGTGATCACCAGCAATAAACCCAGTTTTTTTTTTTCAAAAATATAACGGTGAGTTTCATTTACTTTCTTCGTCGTGGACGGTTTGTCGTGAAGTTCGGTTTCCTCGGTGGACAGTGTTCGGCATAACAATCGGTGGAACATTTAGTGGAAGTTGTGGGGACGGAGTAGAACTCTGCGCCCATGTCGGTGCCACCACTTATTTAATTTAATTAAAATATCCTGGGATTACGGTTAAACAGGTCAGACCACTGCCTTGATATGTATAAAATATCCTTAGATCCCAACTGTTCTATAATAAATAAAGAAATATATGTAAATGAGTACACATATATATAATATTCAACTATATATACAACTTACAATATTCTTCTATTTTCATTCTGTTGTAGGTTGATCATGGTGCACCAGAAGATGAAATCCGGCATGTTGGTGACTTAGGAAACGTGGAAGCAGACATCCATGGAGTTGTGGACACAACTCTCACCGATCGAGTTATAACCCTTACTGGAAAACGCTCAATTATAGGACGCGGGCTGGTAATTCACGATGGAGTCGATGACCTGGGTAGGACTCAACACCCCGATTCAAAGAAGACTGGTAACGCTGGCGGACGTGCTGGATGTGGAGTTATCGGAATCAAGTAAACCACGTTTGTGCATCTCAGTTTGTGTCCCTTATGTGTAATCCAGTGTTAAGCTCTCTCGGTTTTACTTCTATTTTCTACTTTGTGTATTTTTATGTTCTTTATACAATAATTTGCTGGGTTACGTGCAATTAATTAAAAAACAAACAAAAAAACAAACAAGAATATTTTGTGTCTTCCATTTTAAAAGTGGATTTGTTTATAACACACTGTTCTACTAAAAACACTTAAATGTATGTTAAACTGTTTGGACTTCAAAAACATTGATTGGTTTGGGTGTTGTGTTGTTCTTTTTAAAATCTCTATTATCTACTGGTTCTTTTATGTGCTCATTCTTTTTCGTCTTCATCTAACAACGGATTCACCTCCGGCTTGCATAATTTCCAGATCTTGAGTGTACAAATTATTTTTCAGATTCATTTGTGAATTTTTTAATGTGTCCTTATTCAATTCGTCATCATCATTTCTCTATTAAATACTGCTTCTAGTTTTAATACAAGTGTAAATGTTAATTTAATTCACGGATCTTTGTAAGGAAGCTTGAATTACACCTCTTTTTATATTTAAGAGTAAACTAGTAAAAATAGGTATTGCACACAGTTGGCATTACAATTTTGTTCAGGTCGACTGAATTCGAAACGGTAAACATTTCCCTATATGATTGAAGGCAAGGATAGTAGGCAGACCACGGACCATCTTCGTTGACGTTTTATAATAGACCCTATTTTATTTACCCACGTTGTCAAGCAACCTTCGCCACAGGAATTCGGACAACCCGTAGGCAAGAATAAATGTGTCGGCACATTATTTTAGTTATTGCCATAAGAGTCTTTATGATCAGGAGAATTTATTTTTATGGACGAAAGCATATTTTTCATGAGAAAAGATTACGTGTAGGTAAGGATTTTATGAAACACTGTGCAATCGCAGATTTTTGGCGAGATTGTACCCCAAGCACCGGTCGAGTCCTATACTTAAGTTTATTACATATTTAATACAGGTTTCAGAAATTCGATAATTGGTTGTGCTGCTCTTCGTTGGAAATTCGTGTTAAGAGATAGATATCTTGGAGTGAGGCGTTAACGTGAAGCAGTTTCGACCAAGAAAAGCTTATATTAAAATTCTCTAAGTCGTCAAATTAAAACAGAAGAACAATCGCAACTGAAAGAAAAAATCTTCGGAATCAATATACTGGTGATCGCCTGCGGAGACCTTATCATCAACCCCAAGTTCAAGAAAGGCAAGAACACTCTAGAGTTTCTGAGGGCGAACTGCAATCCAGATCTCAGTAACGACCCAGTGATAGCCATCACGAGGAGCGACACGTGCTTCGATGAAGATTTTGTCAGAAATTTAGTTGATCTGTTTAAATTGAATTGGACTCGGAAGTAGATGTAGCCCATAGACGCTCTGAAGCCACTTCAACTTCGTGACTATTAAACTAGGGGCTTTGTAGTTGCCAGCCAAAGGTTTCTCCAATATGATTTAAGTGGGCTCTGCCCACGCTCGACTGGTGACGGCATTTTGTAACATCAGGGGCATCGGTTTCACCAATACGAATATAAACGCCGTCCACCAATATTTGCAAACAACGACACCTGATGTCCTTGCCTTGACTGAGACCCAGGTCAATTCGTCAACTGATTCAACATATCTTCGTTGGTCAGGATACGACTTACATTCGAGATTCCGTTTTAAGGGCGGAGTCTGCGTCTTCGCGCGGTCCGATCTGGCTTGCCAGAAGAAGGAGGCGTTGGAACCCAATAATATGGACATCATATGGTTGAGGGTCGTGCTGAGGAATTTCGTTAAGTTTCATTGTTGTCTTTACCGTTCCCCGAATGACGGTCGACCGGCGACATTTTTCGAACATCTTTCACATACTGTCGACTGGATACAAATCAACCACCCAGCTTCTGAAATTGTTGTCCTTGGCGATTTTAACGTACACAATTCCGACTGGTTGTTACATTCTAACAGAACCGACGAGGCTGGGTGGCTGGCGGAGATGTTTGCTGTAAGCCACAACTTGACTCAACTCATGGGGGAGCCAACGCGAGTGCCGGATGCCCGAGGCGATTATGCGAACACCCCGGATCTGTTTTTGACATCCGAACCGAGTATTTATACCGTAGAGGTTTCTGCGCCACTGGGAAACTCAGATCACTGCTTAGTATCTATCGCGCAAGCACTTGTATATCAAGCGGATAACCGGGCTAGGCAGCTTCGCCATGTATGGAAGTATGGGGCTGCTAACTGGGACGATTTGCGGGATTTCTTCGCATCCTTTCCGTGGCCTGAGGTGTGCTTCGGAAATTCGGATGTTAACGCTTGCGCGGAGTCGGTATCAGAGATTATTCTTCTGGGGATGGAGATGTATATTCCACATTCCATCAAACGAAGTTCGTCTGATAAACCTTGGTTTGATAAAAAATGCGAGCAAATTACAGCGGCAAAAAATAGAGCTTTTAAGCAATGGCGCTCCAATCCCACCGATCTTAACAGAACGCACTTTGTTAGAATCAGAAACATGTGCAACCAGACTATTGATACTGCGACGAAAGCTCACAACGACAGGGTGATCAATAAGCTCCTTCGGTGCCCAACTGGTTCGCGCTGCTTCTGGTCAATGGCAAAGGCTGTCAGCGGTAACTTCGCATCCTCCCCTTTCCCCCCGTTGGTAACAGACAGCGGGACGTTAGTCACGAATTCAAAGGATAAAGCTAATATGTTCGCGAATTTATTTTCCGTGAATTCAAACCTTGACCCCGGCCTTTTGGAGCCACCTATGATCGCGCCGGTACGGTCTTCGATGCGGGATGTGAGATTTCGTCCGCGCACTATTCAACGCATTCTACGTGAACTGGATTGTAGGAAGGCAACCGGCCCGGACGAAATACCAGCAATAGTCCTTAAGAACTGTGCTCCAGAACTATCGCCGGTTGTTGGCAGACTCTTCCGCTTATCTTATGCACGGGGGACCTTTCCTGCCTGCTGGAAAATCACTCGAGTTCAGCCAATTCCATAGACGGGAAAAAAGTGTCTCCCCCAAAATTACCGTCCGATAGCATTACTGTCTATTTTATCTAAGGTAATGGAAAAAGTCATCAATACAGAGCTAGTTAAGGATTTGGAGTGCAACGGACTTCTGAATGATCGTCAATATGGATTCCGTGGCAGGCGGTCCACGGGAGACCTTTTGACACTTATATCCGATATATGGACATCTGCGATTGAACGGCATGGTGAGTCAAGGGCGGTCGCATTGGATATCTCCAAGGCTTTTGACCGCGTCTGGCACGGGACATTGCTGAGTAAACTTCGTTCATATGGACTTTCTCAACAGCTTTGCGGCTGGACGAGGAGCTTCCTCGAGAATCGATCGATCCGGGTTGTTGTGGACGGCGAGTGTTCGGATCTGTATCCTGTTAATTCGGAGGTGCCCCAAGGTTCTATTTTGGCTCCAACCTTGTTCTTGCTTCACATAAATGATTTGTTGGAGACAACGGATAACAAAGTGTTCAGTTTTGCGGATGATAGTACGCTTGTTTCCTCCTTTTTGAGTGTTCGGCCGATTGGTGCATCTGCGTCGCATCAGCTGCGATGTAGAGAGATTGACTCTCTGAATCAGGATCTAGATAGGGTCCTGCAGTGGGGAAGGGCTAATCTCGTCGACTTCAATGCAGCGAAGACACAATACACAACATTCACAAAGAAAAGTAGATCATCGGTTCCACAGCTAATGATGAATGGCCGGGCCCTCGAGGCCGGGGAAAGTTTGAAATTGCTCGGCGTCACGGTCTGTGGGAATGTATCATGGCATAAACACGTGTTGAGTATCGCCAGGTCAGCCTCAGGAAAGCTGAGCTATCTTTTTAGAGCCAAGAAATATTTTACTCCCGCCCAACTTCTTCTCCTATATAAATCCCAAATCAGACCCGCGTTCGAATATTGCTCTCATGTTTGGAGCTCGGCTCCTAAACATACCCTCGACCTACTTGAGAGCATACAGAGACGAGCGATCCGCCTGATCGGGGACTCGGCGCTGACGTCGGGACTACAAACGCTATCACATCGAAGGCGCGTAGCCGACCTCTGTCTGTTTTACAGATATTATCACGGGTGCTGTTCTTCGGAGATTCGTGGTATTGTTCGGCGCAATTTGTTTTATATGCGCTCCACAAGACAATCCGACGGATCGAACCGATTTGCAGTTCATTTCCCGACGGCTGGAACATATTTGCATCAAAACTCGTTTCGTTACATAGCGGGAAAACTGTGTAATTCCCTCCCCACACGAGTGTTTCCGGAGCGTTACAACCTGCAATTGTTCAAGAAGAATTTCAACGGTTATTTGGCGGCATCTAGGGGTGCCGTGTCGGCGCTACAGGTTCGCCTGTACTGAGAGAAGTGTGATAAAAAAAAATCCCGACGAGTTTCAAAATTGATATATAACAGTGGAGGCAACGTGGATACACTCCTGTGTTCCACAGACAAAGGAACAATTCAATTAGTAGGATTTTCAAAGCGAACGGGCTCCAACGAAGGAAAAGGTGGTGAGATCGGAACTCAAGGTCAGGTATATTTTGGCACACGAAATGGTATACATCCATTAGTTGAAAAAAGGAAATATAATAACAGGAGAATATTATGCGTCATTATTGCATCGGTTGAGTAAGAACGAAAATGTACTCATCTGATAATCGATTTCTAAGAACTTATTGACAGTTCATCCACAAGACATTCACCAAAGTCATGAAAGGGACGCACTAGTAGTAAAATCGTTTTCTTGCATGTCTGTCTATGTCTCCGAGTGTTTAAATCCAATCGCCGTGCTTCCTCGCCACGACCGAGGAAAGAGCGCGTGGACGCTATTTTAACGAGACGTAAGATAGAAATGGTCTGCAAAAATGAGTTAATGGTCGATAAACTGATTGTATAGTTAGTATTTTATTTTCAGATTTTTCACATAAATAACAATTTTTCACATAACAACAATATTTCATTTAAAATTAAAGCAATATATAAAGAAATAGAACACATAACACTAACCGTGCGCACCCTTCTGTGGTTTTAATTCTACTGCCTCTACGAAAGTACAAACTTTCTCCTTTTCATTTTCTTCTTCGAGAAGTTTCTTTCTCATGAACGAAATCAAACTGCTACCGTTAGCTTGATTATAGGTTTTTCGCTTGTGCGACAATAATATTTTATTTTGTTGGATTTCTTTTCAGAATCGTCACATAGGGTATTTACTATATTTACTTGGTGACGATTCTGGGTTCATCATATTAAGCAAACGCTATTGCAGCAGCTATGTACATAGAATAACGATTATTTGGAAATCGTTTAGGAAAGTGTGATGATGGATGCGATATGGGGTATGTATATTGTGTGGAAAAATGCTCGATTTGATTTCAGAATCGCCACTTTGAGTATTTACTATATTTACTTGGTGACGATTCTGGGGTCGTTGTATTAAGCAACCGCTATGTATTATTATATGGGAAATCGTTTGGATTTAATGGGGTGATAATGAGATATGTGTTATGTATCATTATATGAGAAATCCTTTGGATTAATTGGGTTTTATGAGAAAACGTATATTATATGGGAAATGTGTATATTATATGAGAATATGGGTTTTTGTATATTGTTATTGGGTAATGATGGAATATATATATTATATGGGAAATGTGTATATTATATGGGAAATGGGTTTTGATTAATTGTGTTATGATGGGTATGTATACTGGGATTGTGGGAGGATGGTAGGGCTTCCGGAGCACTACACGAGTATACCGTACTAAACGCTCGAGGATGGATATTAAACAATTTTTGAGCGGCTGGCTTCTAAAAAGCAGACTAGAGATGGTGGAATATGAAGAGATAAAGGGCAACGGCGCTTAAATTTTTTTTTTCAATTAAAGCACCCACCAAAGCGGATTTTGAAATGCTCATAAATGTTAGACAGTGCGAGCGGAAGAGGAGGTAGTGGATTTGAAAACGGGGTATCGATGTGTAATAATCTAGTGCAGGTCAATATAAATGTAAAGTAACCACCACCATCACCATTAATCATCATCATCATCGGCACTACAACCGGGAACCGGTCTTGGCCTTATTTTAGCAAGTCCTGAGGCTTGTTAAGTTTTTCCATAATGATTTTTTTTTCCGGGCAAGGTCATTAGTCTTGCGCCAGAGGCTCTCCGACGGGGAATCGAACCCCGGCCTCCCACGTAACAGGCGGGTATACTAACCACTATACTATCGGGGAGCCACCATCACCATTAATGGCTCCCCAAATATCGGCGGGTGTATCTGACCACAGCTAGGCTCCTCGATAGTATAGAGGTTAGTATACCCACTTGTCACGCGGGAGACCGGGATTCGATTCCCCGTCGGGGAGCCCCTGACGCAAGACTAATGACCTTGCCCAGAAAAAACAAATCATTATGGAAAATTTAACAAGCCTCAGGACTTGCTAAATAAGGCCAAGACCGGTTCCCGGTTGTAGTACCGATGATGATGATGATTATGATGATGATTCACTCGGAACCCCATATAATTGCCATCATTGCGTTGTTAAAGTCATTCAAAATAAGAAAAGTTACGGTCAGTAATTCTTGAAATTTTCCTACGCGAAGTACTTCCACAAAGAAGTTTATGAGACTCTGAAGTTTAGTTGGGCTACCACCCCATTTATTGGTTTAATTCAAGCAACATAATTACCTACAACGAAAGCAGATATAAGTTACAAACATAAGAGCCTAAGAAATGTTTTAACTAGGCTTCATCACCATCATCGGTACTACAACCGAGATCCGGTCTTGGCCTTATTTAGCAAGTCTCTCCACCGGTAGCCGGTCCGCCTTCATAAACTTCATCATATCCACTTTTTTTCCCGGTTTTGGATATTATTATAGCGTCCGGGCGTGAGATTTCTTAATGTTGGCTTTTCCGGTTTCTTTTTTTGGAGCCTCTTCACCCTTTGACTTATTTCCTTTTTGGGCAAATATGGGTCATGGCTCCCCACATATCTGCCCCGAAACCCTGCTTTTATCTATGACGCGTATGTGGAGATCCGTTTGTTTACTTCGAATCCCACAAGACAGAATTGCTGAAAATTGGTTATTTTCATACAAAAATTTACCACACTGTAGATTATTTGTCCACAAATATTAATCTGGGGAAGAAGATTTACTCGATTTATTCGAGGAATTTCTTTCTACCACGAAATGTCACTGTTGGTATGAATTTGTTTGATCAATACGTTAATGGTATATATCACTACAACAATTTCGAGAAAAAAATTCCCGAAGCTAATAGATCGATTTTCGGGGAATTTTTTTAATGAGGCTCTACGTCAGAGGCAATCAAACACCTTCGGCATTTCCATGCAACTTTACTTACCATGTTTTGTGACTACTGAACGCCAAATAATACTCATAAAGTTGAAAAGTTCTCCTAGGGATCACCGTCTGCAGAATTTGTATTGGCGATCATTTAGGAGTTTGATCATCATCATCATCATCAATATCGGCACCACAACCGGGATCCGGTCTATTTAGCAAGTCTCGAGGCTTGTTACATTTTCCACAATAATTTATTTTTACGGGCAAGGTTATTAGCCTTGCGCCACAGGAGTCTGATACATTCCAAAATTTTTATTAAATCAGAGTTGGAATATTCTAGAAAGTCCAAACAAAGTACTAGAATATTCTAGAAAGAGACTATGAACAGTAGAAAATTCGAGGTTATGGAACGGACGGAAACGAAATGCCGAATCAGAACGAGGAAACGGTATAAATACGTCGCACGCAGATCGAGAAGTAAGACGTAAGAAGTAAACAGTAAAGTAAGCAGTCAAAGACGCAATAAGTACGAAAGCGATAAGTTAAGAAATCGTTAAGTGTACGATAAAAGTAACGGTTCTTATTAACGGACTAATAAAGTGTTACATTAATTCAAAATCGATTTAACGGCTCTTATTTATTAAAAATAATTAATCCAGCGAACCCAAAGCTCGCTACAATATTTTTTTCCACCACAAGGCAAGGCAGCTTTCGCCTTCCTTGGAATCGGTTGAACACGAATGGTTCCAATAATATTTTCGATGCATAAAACATGCAAACAAGTCTAGTAATAAAGCTGACACTTGTGGAATGCTATTTTTAACGACTGAAGCGGGTACTTGCTCTGATCGGGATGGTTTCTTACAATCGAGCTGATGTCTTTAAAGGAGCAGGTTCCAGGGTTAAATTCGGAAATTATTTGCCTTTCCTTTCCAGTTTGGTAGTATTTTGCTATTTGTCACTAACATAGGAAGAATACCAGAAGCTCTTTTAACCTTGACCATTGACTAGAAAGGGCATGAACTGGAATAGTGCGTTAATTTTTCCCAATTAAATTTTATTGTATTTATTTCCTTGGGAATGGCGTGCTTTAGTGTAATTTATTAACGTTTAGCTACCATACTTCTTTATCAAACTGAAATCTTGCCTTTGAATTTAGACGTCATGGAACTTTCAGGGATTCAAAAACTGTTCACGACGACACGCACTCCATGAGTGGTCAACTGATAATATCCGCTGGAGAACCATTCTCCGACAACAACCGACCGCTGTTAGTGCTAATCCCAAGTCCATTCGTTAGTTCGAGTTCTGATTAAAATTTAGTGCAGAGATGATATCAAGCATTAATTACTTATCAAGAAGTAACTATTTCGTACCTCTAGAGTTATTTTTCTCAGAAAGTATGATCATGATATTTTTCAAATTTATATTGAACTCTCCGTCAAACTTCGGTTTATACTGAGTTAGTTTTTCTAACTGTATTGCGAAAATTCTAACAGCATCTGATGGGTTGGGGAGCGTTTCGGAATGTACGGAATGTTATACAGTTTAATTTATAACGATTTCTAAATCACAAGCAAATATTTTGTTGTTGTTCCCGTTTTAATTGATTAGATATATTTTAGTATCCGGAGTCTATCTTTAATATAAAAAACCACACTGCCATCGAACATTTTTGCTCGCCAGTTAAACTTTGATAGCAAAAAATCAAAAAGCTACCGATCGTCTGGGCTTACTACTAAAATCTATGTAAACAGTAGTTCAAGAACTCATCCTTTTTCTTTTTTTTATTTTCTTTTATTGAGGTCTAAAGTTCAAATGCCTTCATTTAAACTCTTTACCTTTTAACTTTGATGGTGATAAAATAGAAACCGACCGCCGGGTTACTAAACATATAACTCCACTTGTCCCAAAATAAAGAGGGAAGAGCTGTCAAAGCGTAACTAAATTCACGGAAACAAGAAAGTTATGTTAAATTTTAAATTTTCTTTTCATTGTAGTCATAAACTGGAGGATCGGAAAAATGTTCCACACAATTCACGCAAAAAAAAAATCCAGAGCATTAATGTAGTATTCTACACCCAGGTCGACTCGTCAATTGACTCGACATAGCTTCGTTGCGTGGGGTACGACTTACATTTGAAATTTTGTGTTAAGGGTGGAGTCTGCGTCTTCATGGGATCGGATTTGGCTTGCCAAAGGAAAGAAGCATTAGCATCCAATAAGTTAGATATCATGCGGATGAAAATGTGTCGATTATTTTGTTTAATTTCTTTGTTGTCTTTACCGTGCTCCGAATGGCGAGCGACCAGCATCACTTTTCGAACATCTTTCACGTACCGCCGACTGAATATAAATCAACCAACTGGATTCTGAATTGTCGTTCTTGGTAATCTTAATGTCCATAACTCCGGCTCATTCTAACAGAATCGATGGGGCTGGAAGGCTTGTGGAAACGTTCACTGTTAGCGGCAATCTAAGCAAACTTTCGGAGGATCCTGTGCAAATGCCGGATGCCCGAAGTGATTTTGCAAACACCCTGGATCTGTTTCTACCATCTAAGCCGGACATTTATATCATAGAAACAACTGCAGTGTTGGGATACTCGGTTCACTGCTTGATATCGGTTGCGCAAACGAATAAACAACTTAAGTAGCCTCGGTAAATAGGGAGGTATGGGGCTATAGCGTTTACGACGATAGTGAAGAAGGTGTGATTCTATCCGAAACTATGATGGTTCAACTTACTAAAAGATTGAACCAATGCTCAACATATAAGGCCACTACCCCGTGTACGAATTCGATCGTTATTCTAAACTGATGTGGATTTGATATGTTATTGCTTGGTACACGGCTTTTTTATTCGATTTTCTCTCCGTGTTGTTCTTTACTATTTGCTTGTGTACTGTGTGCGTATCTGCTACAAACGCCACAAGACTGCTGCTGGAACGATTTGCGGCATTTCTTCACATCCTTTCCGTGGTCAGAGATATGTTTTGAAAGCTCCGATGTTAAGGCATGTGCGAGTCAGACTCTTTAATTATTCTTCTTGAAATGGAGCTTTACACTCCGAATTCCAGCAAACGGAATTCATCCGATAAGCCTTGTTTTGATAAAAAATGCGCGCAGATTACAGCGGCAAAAACAAATCTTTTAAACAAAGAACATAACGAATTTTGTTAGCATTAGAAACGTGTGTAATCACACGATCGATATCGCGAAGAAGGTCCGCAATGACAAGGTGATCAACAAACTGCTTGAATAGTCAACTGGTTTGCGTCGTTCTGGTCAATGGTAAAGGCTATCAGCAGTAGCTTGCCTTCCTCCTCTACTTCTCCGTTGGTAATGGGCAGCGGCGCATTAGTCACAAATTCAAAAGATAAAGCTGATATTTTCGCGAGTTTGTTTTCCGCGAATTGAAATCTCGATGGTTTTGGAGCCACCTGTGATCGCATCGGAGAAATCTTCGATGCGGGATGTGACGATCCGCCCACGCACTAAACAACGCATTGTACGTGTTCTGGACTATAAGAAGGCAACCGGCCCGAATGGAATATCAGAAGTAGTGTTTAAGAACTGTGTTCCAGAACGGTCGTCGGTACTTGGCCAACTCTTTCCCTTATCTTATGCACAGAGGATGTTTTCTACCTGCTGGAAAGTTACTCGAGGTCAGCCAATCCCAAAGAAGGGAAAATATGTCTCCCCCGCATTCTCGATCGACCGCATTACTGTCTATGTTATCCACGGTGGTGGTAAAGGTTATCAATACCGAGTGCATTAAATATTTGGAATGCTTCAAAACTGTCGTCGGTACTTGACAAACTCTTTCGCTTATTTTGTGCACGTAGGACCCCACCTACCTGTTGGAAATTCGCTCGAGTTCAGCCAATCCCAAGAGGGCAAAAAGTCTTTCCCACGAAATTACCGGCTGATGGTATTACTGTCTATGCTTTCTAAGATGGTGGAAAAGGTCACCAATTCCAATTTGATTAAACACTTTTTATTTTTTATTTATATATATTCATATTTATGCATTTTAAAAAAAGGAATGTTACAATTTTTTTTTTGTAATTAAGTTTTATTCTTCTTATTCAGGAGAGCAATTAATTTCATATTCATTCCTTAGTTTTGTTTTGTTTTCCCCCTTTTTTTATGGCTTCTGGTTTTAGTTTAATTTTTAGTGTTTTCTTAATGCTTGAACGTTGAGTCATATTTTTAAGTTAGATGTTAATTAGGATTTACGTACTTTTTTTGAAATAGTTATTTACAATTCCGTTTGGTATTTTTAAGTTGTCTTTCTCATTGAGGGTCAATGTTTGTTTTGTTTTGTTTGTTTTTTTTTTGGTTGTTTTGTTTTTGTAAAATGTTCTTTTAGTATAACATTTATTAGGTTGCTTTTATTAGTATAAACCTTGACGTGGTGCGGGGCCTTAAACTATAATGAACCACCCCGCCTATGCTGACGGAAACATACGCTTCCAGTAGAGCCACCCATGTCAGACAGACTAGCGAGGAGTAACACACAAAGATCTATCACCCCTAATCCAGGGTGTTCCGCGTCACTGTGCCCATTGGATGGTTTACAGCCACGGGTATACCGGTTGTACTATAATGGTGCCTCTCTGATATCGGGTCGAATCAGAGCAGTAAGTAGAACTTACCATGTCAAAGAGGGGTTCTGATATGGTGGACTATTTGACACCCCAGACTGTTCCCATGAAATGAATAATCAATATACAAAAAACAATCTCACGAAAAGCCCGGTAGGCGTAGGTACGATGAGCTGACGCTATCAGGGAAAAACGGAAAAAGCGGGATATATGGTACGCGTCGGCACGTGGAATGTTCGAACGTTATATAAACCAGGCGCGATACAGACGGTCGTAGAAAACGCGAAACAATATAAAATGAACATCGTCGCGCGATGTCAGGAAGTCCGACTCTCACATCAAGTAATCAAAAACCAACGGGTTTACACTGGCGTGTGGCGGTACCGATACACATAATCTCAGAACCGGCTTCATCATAAGCTAGAAGATTACGCCCCATGTAAAAGATGTGAAATTTATTAATGGCCGAATGTCTGTGCCAAAAATACAGGGCCCATGGAACAATTATATATTTATAAACGTACACGCGCCAACAGAATCTACCGACAAAGAAACGAAGGACACGTTCTACGTGACCCTAGAGGAGGTATTTGATGGGATCTCATCATTCGATGTTAAAATCCTCCTCGGGGACCTCAAGGGGAAAATTGGAAATGAAGATATCTTCCAACCAACTATAGGTAAAGAGAGCCTACACGACGTTTCAAATGATAATGGAATTCGAATTATCACGTTCGCAGCTTCAAAAAACCTGGCAGTGAAAAGCACGGTGTTCAAGCACAAGCAAATCCATAGAGCCACAAGGATATCTCCCGACGGCATAACGCGTAACCAAATAGACCACTTCCTCAATGACAAAAAACACCACTCGAATATCCTTGACGTAAGATCATATAAAGGAGCAGATTGCGACACCGATCATCTTCTCATCATCATCATCGGCACTACAACCGGGAACCGGTTTTGGCCTTATTTAGCAAGTCCTGAGTCCGATCATCTTCTAGTGATGGGCAAAATCAGGAGTCGGCTCGCAGCACATGGGCAGTCACGGGAGACGAGCAAAAAGGTCGACATTGATAAAGTAAATGACCTGCGCAAAAGGGCTAAATATCAAGACGAGCTAACGAATAGATTTAGCATCCTAGAGAATGGGAGCAGTGGGGAGGAGGAAGCCAATGGTGTGAGCACTAAATGGACATCGATCAGAGACACAATCAAACAAACAGCCCACAAGTATTAGGATTTTCGAAAACAATTAAGTCCAAACCTTGATTTGACGATGAGTGATCGAAAAAATCCTAGAAAATTCCAGAGTAAAGAACATCAGAGGTATGTACGTCGGCATAAATTCAATTAGAAATGGCTACCGAGGGAAAGCCAAAATAATTCGAGACACAAACGGCTGTCTGGTCACAGAAACAAACAATATCGTGACAAGATGGAAACAGTACTTTTAAAACCTGCTCAATGTGAGCACCCATCAACCACAAATAAACGCACCAGAAGTACATACATCCGAGCCCCAGATCCCAGAGCCCTTTTTCAGCGAAGCTATAGACGCAATAAATCGATTAAAAAACAACAATGCTCCCGCAGTCGACTGCCTACCGGCAGAGCTTATGAAGTGTAGAGGAGAGGCTACCGCTCGAAAGATCTGTGGGGTAGATGGTCTGTGCGGCGGCATGAACGCGGATTCTACCATCAACCCACCCGCTACTAAATGAAGGCTCTTAAAAATGTTCCGCCAAACATTACGTAAAAGCACACACGAAAACTGTTCACCAAAAGACAGGGGAAAATAAAACGAACGAGGAAAAATCCATAAATAAAACACACTAGTTATAAGTTGTCAAGTACTTTTATTTTATCACTCGGCTATTGCTTTTGAATTTATTTAATGGAGTTATTACTTATGGTAGGTTGAATCTCTATATTTAGGTCGCGAGGCACATAACATATCGCGAGGTGACGGGGACTTTATTACACAAAACACAATCAATTCACATGGACGACTCGTTGCAACTCGCTGGGGTGTTAATTGCGACCCAGGAATTTACGCATCTCCGCAGTCGGCGGAGAGCGGGAGATCGCGCGACCGACGTGGTCGGCAGATGGAATTAGACTCCCCGAGGATAGAACTCTGACTTGAATTCCATCCTCGGTTAGGGTTAAGGAACAGAAGAGAGAGAGAACATTTTTCTGTTAAGGGTGTGGCCACCAAGGAAACGCCATCTTTTGATGCAGTGGTGTGTATGTGTGAACGTACACATCACCGTGTTTATCGATGCATTCCAGCAAGGATAAACAAAACCTACAGCGAGGGAAAAAGAACAAAGGAGAAGCGACCTAATGCATCGGTCTGTGATTAGGGTCAGCTAAATAAATAAGACTAATGACCTTGCCCGGAAAAAACAAAATCATTATGAAAAATTTAACAAGCCTCAGGACTTGCTAAATAAGGCCAAGACCGGTCCCCGGTTGTAGTGCCCATGATGATGATGATGATGAAATAAATAAGCTGGAACTCATTAAATGGGAATTGCATTTGGGATACCACAAGCGATGTGGATTGTTTATGGTATCGCCAGAAAACCTTTGAAGGGCAGCGTTCTTTTGTTTGCACGTGGTGCGAGTTAGGGAATTAGTCTCAACGTCTATGGTGCTAATTACATGCAGCTGCGTTGGACTGTTTATCGTTGGTTAAAGTAGTCGCCAGCCAATGTGTATGTAGGTAGTTTTTATTGTACACATGTTGAGGCTGGGATCAGCCAACTCAAGGGTAAGATTCCCTGATTACGCTGTTGTATTATATGTGAACTGATGAATTTTCTTTCAGGGAATTTATGATAAGTTAGGAACGAATTCTTATAGGGAATTTGTAGGCGAAGAGATGCATGAAAGGTAAGAATTCTTTTCTAGGGGCTTTTAGATTATAAATTGCTCCATTTAATGCGTAAAGCATTTAAGGTGCAAATGTGATTACATTAGCCAACTTAAGGAACTTGGGTAGCAGTTATGAGGTTTTTTAAGTGGGCCATGGGGTTTGGTGGAACCGCCACAGATCCACCAACTCATCAAAACAATATGGGATGAGGAAGTCATTCCGGAAGAATGGAGATCCTTAATAGCCGTCCCCATTTTCAAAAAAAAAGGCGACAGATCGGACTGCGAAAATTACAGAGGAAAATCATTGCTCCCAACCGCATACAAAATACTAACAAATGTCATACTGGCGAGAATCACACCGTACGCAGAAGAAATACTGGGAGACTACCAAATGTTCACAATGTTCCGTGTCTATAGAACCATAATCATGCCGATTGTTCTATACGGATGCGAAACATGGGCTCTCAGCAAACGGGAAGAAAACAAATTCCGCGTATTCGAGAATAAAGTTCTAAGGGGTATCTTTGGCGGTAAATATGACGAGGAGGCAGGACAATGAAGGAAACTCCACAACCACGAATTGGAAGAGCTATACCGCAAACCTACAATAGTGAAAGTAATCAGATCGAAGATTAAGATGAGCCGAGCACGTGGCGCGTATGGGCAACGATAGGACCGTGTGTAGAATTCTTGACGGTAAGCCAACGGGAAAGAGACCGACAGGACGGCCGCGTCGGAGATGGGAGCACAATGTTAGGTTTGACCTTGAGGAGGTCGGATCGAATGGTCAAGCGAGGAAGGAGAGTGCACAGGACACAGAACGATGGCAGAGCCGAGTCTGTGAGGTCATGAATTTCCGGGTTCATATAGGCCAATAAATAATAATAATAATAATAATAATAATAATAATAATTTATCATATATCTGCCATTTTCTGTCATCTTTGTCCATTTTGTATATTTGCGACTCTTTTTTAAGTAATTAAGTAATGAACTACAATACAGCCTGTGGATAGTAAATCTCTGGGGTTGATAGTGGAACGGAAGGTGAAACTAGGGTGAGGACCACAGCTAATCAACCTTGGAATATGGTTTCAATCTCTGATTGTTTATTACCATTGATTTTTGACCAATTTTGATGGTCGTATTGTCTGGCTCAGTTATTCCAGTTATGAGGAAGGGGTCCTTCCAAATGGGTGTTTGTTTGCCCCTGTTGTTTTTATACCATACTAACACCATGCGTCCCACTTGAAACGACTGTGGTTTCGTTTCACTTCCGAGCATGTGGCTGCCATTACCGAATGCCATTCTTCACATTGCTTTTTATACGAGGGTTGCCTTTTATATTTCGGGATTAGAGAACAAAAACAAATATTGATCATCGAAAATCACTTTATTGTTTTTCAAAATATTCCCCATGAAGATCTATACACTTTTGCATGCGTTTGAACCAATTGTCGAAGCACTTTTGCCACTCTGATTGAGGTATCTCCAACACATGCATTCTGAATGCAGCAATCGCTTCTTCAGGTGTCGAAAAACGTTGACCTCTCAGTTTGTTTTTTACGTACGGGAATAAAAAGAAGTCATTCGGTGCCAAGTCAAGACTATACGGCGGATGACCCATCAAATCGATGTTTTGGGTGCTCAAAAATGCAGTTGTCGCAGCCGATATGTGAGAGCTCGCATTGTCGTGGTGAAGAGTGATCCGTCTTCGGCGGTTGGTTTTCCTGATTTCTTGGAAGACAACTGGCAAACAAATGGTTGTGTACCACTCAGAATTGACTGTTCTGCGTTGTTCTAGTGGTACGGTTGCGACATGTCCAGTTTTTCCGAAAAAAACAGGCGACCATTTGCTTGGAAGTGCTTCGTGCGCGAACAACTTTTGTTGGATTTGGCTCATCTTGAAACACCCAGACAATCGACTGCTGTTTACTTTCGGGCTCATACGCGTAAATCCACGATTCATCACCTGTCACGATGTCATAGACGTGTTTCGAAGCACCGCGACCGTATTTTTTGAGCATTTCTTTCGACCAATTCACACGAGCCTTTTTTTTGGCGATTGACAAATTGTGTGGGATCCAACGCGAACAAATTTTTTTGACGGTCAAATGTTTATGCAATATTGAATGTATGCTGGTCCGACTAACGCCTTAGGTTGTCTCAATCTCACGATAGGTCACATGACGATCTTCCAATATCAGTTCGCGCACAGCATCAATGGTTTTCGGAACAACAACTGATTTTGGACGACCTTCACGAAATTCATATTGGAGTGAACTACGACCACGATTGAATTCACCATACCATCGATAAACACTGGTCCTTGATGGAGCTTCATTGCCAAAAATTGAATTAAGTTCATCCATGCACTGTTGCTGAGTTAATCCACGCCGAAAGTTGTAAAAAATAATCGCACGAAAATGTTGACGATTTAATTCCATTTTTGGGCCGAGATGAATCTTTTAAGTTACTGTAAACAACACAAATAGCGTTCGTATGTCAAAACGTTCTGAGTGCGTATAACCTCAAAAATGTCCAACTTTACGATAGAGCTGTCAATTGCCAGATTGCAACGCTAGGGTTGCCAAATCCCGAAACATAAGAGGCAACCCTCGTACCTCCTAATGCCCGAGAGCATGGACGGCCACCAGTATCTTTGTCGTATTTTATTATAAGATTTGGTGACGCTCTGATGTTCATCAGGGGGGGAATTGTGATAAGCCCTGAGTACAGCGGTGATCACATTGGGGTTTGTTATTTTTTCGGGTGTTACGGGCCTCTGCAATAACTCTTTGTTTTGCTTATTTTACGAGTGGCTAGGGAGCCAGATTAGTGAATTAGCTGTCCAAGTGTAAGTTATTTGATATTACCACTTAACTCCTTAGGGTTCTTCTTCCTTTGGTTAAAATTTAACCTGACGGTTTTGGGCTGCTCTTGGGCTTGCTCCTGTTTCCCGTTTTTTGTATTTATTTCCATGTGTCTTACTCTGGACGTGTGAGAACTTGATTGGCAGACTAAATACTATATGGTTTATTTCCGTGCCTTCCACATTGCAATTTTTTGACAGGAAGTCGTTTCCAACCAGACCGTCTTCTGGTAGACTGGGCATACTGCTCACTACAGAAGTCGCAAATCTGCCTCATGTGCAGAATCCTTGCTCCCTCCCCTAATCGCGAGCAATCACGGATATCGTGATTTATTTGCTGGCAGTGTGTGCAAAAGAGTGTTTTTTTTCCTTTTCACACAATCCTCATAGACATGCCCTCTTTTGTTCCAGTAACTGCAGGTTATCGTGCTGATAGGGGCATTCTGTGTCAATGATATGCTGGGAGGATCTGCTTCCATTCTCCCTTTGGTTCCCCTATACATTTGCTCGGCTTGCGGTTTTTGTACCTGTAGTTGCGGAATCCCCTGTGTAATGGATGGAATGTGTGGTATTATTTCCATATCTGGTGTGTTGGGCATTATTTGTGCCATAGTTTGTCCCAACTTAGTACTTGTCATTGGAGGATTGATCTGCGGAAGTGATGCTGGTGTAACGGGGAATGACGGATTTATAGAAGTCTGTGGAGGGTTTAAGGGCGGCTCGGGTTGTTGGTTTTGTTCCAATTCTAACGTCATTTCCATTAGGGAATTTATCGGTACATCGCCCATCAGTAATAAAAATTGCCGTTGGTATAGATTTATCAACCCTTTCTTGTAGATGCTTTTTCCAAGGTCATATAAATGTGCCTTTACGGCCTCAGAAAATATGGGACCGTATTTTGGTTCCGCTTTCTTACATTCCATTAGCGACTTCCTCAGTCGTAACTGGAACAGGATGATTGCTTCTGCGGGATTTTGCCGAGTAGCTAATAGTTTATCTGCCAGGTCCTGATAATTTTCCACTGGTAAATAAACCTTCCTTAGCACATCCTCGGCTTCCTGAAAAGATGCAAACGAAGTGGACGCGAATAATGCAGAAGCTTCTCCTCGCAGTCTGGTAGGGAATATTTGTAAGAAACCCCGTTTCCTCGGTCTTGAGGCAGTTTAAGACCTGCAGCAATCCAAAAAGGTTTCCAGTTCCGCACCTATATGCGGATTTGGTTCCCCAGAGAAGATCGGGATTAGCTATGCTGACAGCTTCGCAACCTTTGTGTAATCAATGGTCATTGTTTCAGAGGTTGCGGGATCCGTTTGGTGCTGAGGGACTGTTCTTTCCGACAAGGGGGGGCTAGGGCGTAGAGTCTTGATTAGCGTGCTTCCCTGCCGTATGGCTTTTTGGTGAAGTGGGCGCTAGATTGTGGAGCGTACTAGGGTTTGGGGTGGTTCTCAGTTCCATTGACAGACAGTGGAATGCTTAGGTGTTTATGGTGGTGAAGGGAGCTGCTAAAAATGAAAATGGAAGAAAAATAATAATATAAACATGGGGGGTATTCGGATTTCAGACTTTGCTCTTCCAAGCGTGAGTTTTTTGTACTTTGTATCAAAAGAAGTGGGCTCCTCGATAGTATAGTGGTTAGTATACCCGCCTGTCACCCGGGAGACCGGGGTTCGATTCCCCGTCGGGGAGCCCCTGGCGCAAGACTAATGACCTTGTCCAGAAAAGATAAATCATTATGGAAAATTTAACAAGCCTCAGGACTTGCTAAATAAGGCCAAGACCGGTTCCCGGTTGTAGTGCCGATGATGATGATGATCAAAAGAAGTAGAAATCCTTCCCTAGGGCTTAATGGCTACACAATATAGACAAACAGGCAATTACGGATATATATATATATATATATATATATATATATATATATGTATATATATGTGTGCGTGTGTATATATATACTGGCGCAAGACTAATGACCTTGCCCGGAAAAAAAACAAATCATTATGGAAAATTTAACAAGCCTCAGGACTTGCTAAATAAGACCAAAACCGGCTCTAGGTTGTAGTGCCGATGATGATGATGATGATGTGTATATATATATGTATATTTATATATATATAAATATATGTATATATATGTTTTACAAGGTTGATTGGTTTAGAATAGCTTAATGAACAGAAAAATGTATGTTGTTAAGTTATTAATTATAAGTGAAATAGGTAAACTATATTTAATAAAAGAAAATTATTCCTATGACTTTAGTAAATGTTAATTAAAAAGAAAAATAAATGGTCACTTAGCTGTTGGTGTTATCTGTTGTTGAGGTCTTGCAGTCCGTTGGTCCTGGTTTCTTTGAAGGGGCTGCGATTGTTTATCTGCTGCCGCTTTGCTGATTTTAATTTGTAATCCTTTATTTTGATTTTTGATTGTTGAACTTTTTTGACTGACGTGACTGTTTTTGTTTTTGTTTTTGTTTTTTGTTGAAAAGATTTTTTTTTTGCTGGTTTACGAAGCGTACCTCCGAAGCCAGACCCAACTCCGGACGCAGGGTAAGGGAGTCTTGCCTAGTACGTTTGAGTTAGGTTATTAAGTTTTCGTTTATTTGCTTATTTTTTTTTTTTTTTTTTTTTTTTTTTTTTGGGTTTTAAATTTGAATTACCAACTCGTACCTCCGGAATCAGACTCAGTTCCGGACGAAGGGTAAGGGTGTCTTGCCCAGTACGATTGGAAATATATTATTTATTTATTTATTATGATCAAGGGTTTTCAAGCACGTACAAGTGCTCAACTCTGCCTTCCCTGATGCTACCGGCTGCGCCAGTTATAGAGGTTATATTCTTAATTAGTAATTTTGGCTTACCTCCGTGCTTTTTGTGTAGGCTGATGCCGACAGCCCGGGTCGCTATGGATGATGGTACTCGTACCACCTTTAGTGGGCAATGAAAAGGGTTGTTTTGTTTTTTTGGTGGGCTTAACTTTATTTTATTATTATCGTTTTATAATATACTTTTCGGCCGTAGGCCGCGGCCTCTGGATTCCGATTGATCACGAATCTGAAAAAGTGGGTGGCGAGAGGCCGACTTGATAGTATCTCCTCGATAGTATAGTGGTTAGTACACCCACCTGTCACCCGGGAGACCGGGGTTCGATTCCCCGTCGGGGAGCCCCTGGCGCAAGACTAATGACCTTGCCCAGACAAAATAAATCATTATGGAAAATTTAACAAGCCTCAGGACTTGCTAAATAAGGCCAAGACCGGTTCCCGGTTGTAGTGCCGATGATGATGATGAGAGGCCGACTTTAGAGAGACAAGGACAAATGTGTCCTTCATCTTGTCTCTGGCTTCTGGTCATCTTGCGATAACCAGAATCACCCACACCCATGAGGACGTTGGGCTCGGTCTCAAGGTATCTGAAAAAAAAGGGGAAGGAGGTATCTAAGGATAGTGTGGACAGGGTTAGTTCAAGTGTTCTCTAAGTACTTGGGTGGGTGGACGGTGGGAAAGAAATCGCACAATACTGGTGGGTCTTGAATGTGGTAGTAAACGCAGATCACGTCTTTGGCGTCTGATAATCTACGCTTTGGTCGGTGTGTGTGTGCGTGTGCTTGTGCGTGCGTGTTTGTAGTGTGTCAGCAGTAGACCCTATGGGATGGGTACAGGAATCCTCTATTATAAAGGAGAATGTTGTTGGGAAGGGTGCTTTCTTCAGTTTTGTACTGAATTAGAAATTGTGGTGGTCTGATCCGAAGAGATCGAGAGAGAGAAGGGTCAAGAGCGCAACACTCCCGTACAAGTGGGTTCTGCCTGTTCTGAATGCTTTCGAGGTACTTGTATGTTAATTGTAGTAAGCATTCGTCGGTAGGGATAATTGAGACGCCTTCGTATAGGTGAGAGTATAGTGTTTGCGACGATAGTGAAAAGCGAGTGATTCGAACCGACGCTGTCACGGTTAGAATCACTAAAATATAGAACCAAAGCTCAACCCATCAGGCCACTGCCGCGTATGGGAATTCGATTTCTAAACTCAAATACATTCGACTAATGTGATAATGGTGTATTATTGGTATACGGCTTTAATGGATGTGCTTTTGGTGGTGTTGTTCTTCACTAGTCGTGTGTGTAACTGCTAGAAACGCCACAAGAGTTTGTGTAATGGCGATCGTCAGGCCTTCTAGAGTGGTTGGTGCATCTTCTGAGGAGTTTTCTTTCGAAAACTCGAAGTCTTTCCATTTGCGCCGAAGATATGCAGAACCATATGGGAAAGGCGTACGATATTCCAGATCGGATTACCTGCTTATAGCAGAGAAGCTTAACTGTGGTGTCAACTTTGTTGCTCCAATTCAAGATGTTGTGCAGTTGCTTAGACCGACCGAGGCCCCTTTGTAAAATGTGGGTCACAGGTTTCATGAAATTCATTTTTGGGGTATAGATGACCCCAAGATATTTCATCCTGTCCTGTGGTCTAATCGTAGTACCTCCTATTTGTATTCGGATATTCTGTGAATACTGAGAAGTAAGTTGGGAGTGTTTACTACTCAGAATTATAACTACTGCTTTCGATAGGTTAAGTCGAATTTTCCATCGACTGTAATACTGATACAGTTCGTCTAGATGACAGTTGAGTCGGTTTGTTGCAAGTTTAGGGCTTTTAGATGACGTGTACACTAGGATGTCATCCGGATAGCAAATCTGGTTTACTCTACCATCCACAGGGCGAGGAATATCTGAGGTGTGTCTGATCGAAATCAAAAGTGTGTTGCCCTTTTATACTCTGTATTTACAGAGATTTGACAGAGAAGTGTATAAATATTCCAAGAAGCACAAACAAGATTTTGTGTAGAATGGCGCCCTGTGGTTGATCACGAATCCAGGATGTGTCGCCCTTTTATACCGTTTTTTTTTTTTTTTTTTTTTTTTTTTTTTTTTTTTTTTTTTTTTGGTTTCGGTAGGAGGGTGGAAATCTTCAAAAGATACCTCTAGGCCGATCCAGGGGCATGCCGGGTTTTTACCGACTAAAACCACCCCCCGCCAGGCTCATATTCCCGTTGATCTCCGCGGAACTTTCTTTTAGACATTCTATCGCGGGGCGCGACGGAGTTTACCTGTTACTCCGCTCGTCACGTCGCAACTGCTGCATCATTTCACAGAGAATACCATTGGTTATGGACCATGCCTCTTTTGAACTAAGCATGTATTCTATTACTCCAGCCGGAGTAACTGTCCGTCTCGTGTGTTCTCCAAATTCGTCCGTGCCGTCTCGAATCTCACGCACTCTGTGAGTACGTGTTCCGCATTTTCGGTTTTGCCTTCACAATACTAGCAGTATGGGTATTCGCATGCTTATACTTGTGCAAGTATTGCCGAAAGCATCCATGTCCTGATATTAGCTGAGTAAAGTAGTAATTCAGCTCGCCATGTTTTCTTTTCACCCATGTTTCTATTTCTGGTATCATGGTGTGGGTCCATCTTCCTTTGGTGGAAGAATCCCACCTTCGTTGCCATTCTCTTAGGCTTGAGAGCTCTAATTGTGACCGCATTCTCCGATGATTCTCTTGGGAGACCTTATGCAATGCAGCGTTTTCTTTAGCTGCAATGTCAAGTGGTGTCCTCCCGGTCAAAACATTTATGGCATCTTCGGATACCGTTCGAAATGCACAGCATACTCTTAGTGATGCCAGTCTATGCGCTGAGTTCACTCCCCTCATGTATGACTTATACTGTGCGGCTCCTGCCCATATGTGAGCTGCATAGATTATAGTGGAGGTGTTGACACTGGTTATGAGTTTCCTTATGTGGGGCCGGGGTCCTCCAACATTGGGTAGCAGTCTCGCTAAAACTTTGCATACTCTTGCCGTTTTTTCACTCGTTTTCTTCAGGTGTTCCTTGAAGCTCAACCTGTTGACGAGTATAACACTAAGACATTTAATATAGGGACTGGATCTGATTATTTGTCCTTCTATTTCTAAATCAACGTGTTCAACTTTCTTGCGGCTGTTTATTAAAACTACCTCCGTCTTATGTCCAGCTAGTTTCAGTCCACCCATATCTAGCCACCATTTAATGCTCTGGATTGCTTGGGAACAAATATTCTCCAGGTCATCTAGATGTTTAGCGACGGCTACTATTGCCAAATCATCTGCGTACCC
Source organism: Microdon myrmicae (assembly GCA_963931805.1). Classification (NCBI taxonomy): domain Eukaryota; kingdom Metazoa; phylum Arthropoda; class Insecta; order Diptera; family Syrphidae; genus Microdon; species Microdon myrmicae. The sequence continues at coordinate 48,268,761 of OZ007496.1, read as the reverse complement.
AATGATTCTAACCACTTCTGGTACACTGACTCTGAGCACACCATCATACGTGATATTCCATAACAGCGGTCCTAATACAGATCCCTGAGGTACACCCGCTGTTGTTTTATATTCCTGTGGTTCCACATCTGTGTCATAGAGCAGTCTTCTATCCGAGAGATAGTTTGCTAATATACGCACCAAGTAGGGGGAGACTTGTAGATCGCCCAACTTGGTCTCTGTGGCGACAGCGATATGTTAAAAAAGTGTACTAAAAAAATCCATGAAGCACAAACAAGATTATTTGTGTGTTTCAATTGGAATGGGGTCCTAGGAAGTGAATGGGAATTTGGTTGAACAAATTCCCGAAAGGAAAAATTATGAAATGCATTTAGAATTAGGCATTTCAAAATGATAGGGATAGGAATTGGATCAATGTACGACAAATGGACTTTCGGTTAAATTTGTGGTGTATATGATTCCCTTGGGGAACATGATTGCGATTATCGGTAAGGGTAAGGTACTTTGTGTTTTTGGTATAATAATGGGGATTGGATGGGAGTAGTGATTTAGGATCGCTACACCAATATTAACTGTTACACAACGAAGATCGTCGATTAACAATAAAAACGTTGTTAATAGTATAACTTTTTCAATCAGTAAACATCATTGTGAAAAAAAAATCTTGAAAATGGTCAAATCTCGATTGGTTCGAAAAATATAGCTTTCTTTTTAAAGGAATCGTTCTTCGGAGGTTTTTCGTTAAAAATTCGACCAATATTATTCCACAGCCATCGTATTTACTTAATTTACTACTATCTTCCGATCCTAAAAGACTACTCCAAGGACGGCATTAAAGAGATAAAATTCGGATCGCAGCGCGCTTTCTAGGTCCTTCCAAAAAGCGACAAGTGTTTCGAAGATTGGAAAAAAACGTTGCATGGTGCCTGAGGAGGATTGCTGTAAGGACGACGAAATAAATTTAGAATATTACATAATTGTATCTTTTTTTAGTTTATATTTAGTCGTACTTTTTGGACACAGTAATAAAAATTCTTTATAACCAAATTCCAGGTTGTAATTGTTTATAGTCTTAAATTTTTTTTTCGGTTTCCTCTCATTCTTCATACTGTAAATGTTCTCATTGATTTTTATTTCAGGTCGGACTTAGACGAATGGCCATGTATGAATGGGGCATCTAAAATATATTCGAGCATTCAGCACAGTGTTCTTCTATTATTCGTGGTGTGGTTCCTGAAGGACCTATACTAACCGTATCACGTAGTATTATGAATACAAACATAGTTATTAGTATTATCGTTACATTACCTCAAATGATGTTTCTAATTGTTTTAGATCCAAAAATAAAAGTAAATCATTCCAAAATCAGTAAAAATTTTAATAAACCAAATTTCGCATTTTCATATCTCGACCTTCTACAACATTCTAATTACTAGTGTGTTACTGTGCTAAAATTAATCACCTCAGCTATGTACAACTACAATGCCTTAATTACTATTGGGAAAACTAATCAATTCTTGATAACACACTAGCATGAAAATCGTGGTTGTGTGCCAGAGGGATGGTGTAAGGATTCCCCTGCGGGTTCCTATTTCCAAAATCACAGTTAATTCTGTGGGCCTTTCAGAAACTTGACGCATGTTTTAGTAAATTCTTTTTACATGACCTTTGACATTTCAAGTGACCCGCGAAATATATCAAACCCCAGGAAAATTGCGTGGTTTCTTGGCTAAGTGTTCATAAAACTCCCTAACCAGGGTGACCTCATTGCCTTCTTCTACGACCATGTTTGCTCGCAGAACAATTGAAGTCAGTCGCATGAGAAGTATTTCATAAGAAATTTTCGCAGCAAGTTCGTTTCTTTTTGAAGGATTCATTACTTTTGATATTTATTTATATTTTGTTAGTTTCTTTTTTTTTCTGGGTAGTTATTGTTTCTTTGGGAAATAAGGTTGGTGACCTGGCCATTTAATTTTCCGACACATTTCCCTAGACTTACTGTTTCTATTTTTTATGAAGCTAAAAGCCTTTTGATGGAAGGGTTCATGAAATTGATGTTTCATGTAATGCACATTAATTCTGTTTTAAGTAAGACGAACACTTCGAGTGGAACTGAATTATTGATATGCACGTGATTAAAGATATTTTGGAGTGACAGTAGGAGTTCAGGAACTTGCGGCTTCAAGACTCGAAGTAATTGGTGACAATATAAATTAATAGTCCTTAATGACTACTATGTTTTATTAAAGAAGCGAGGGCACTCAACGTTGAACTCGTAAAAATGGCACAACGGGGTGATACCTATACTTATTCAAGCCGTAAGTTATTGCCAAATGGAAAAAACAAGGTTTCCGAGGAAAAATGTTATTCTCTTTTGTTCAGCTCAATAACTAAATGCCTTCTCTTGGCGATGCAAAACGCAATCGTCTACTTTACGTACTTTAATAATTAGTCTACATCTAACCAGTTTTTAAGCTACGTTTTGGAGAGCGAGGGGATAAAACTCCAACATACCCAGGTAACGTGTAAATTCACACCCATTGATGGACCCGGGGATCTGCTTCAAAACTTCAACCTTAACTGGTAACGGTCGAATAATGTGTCTCTCAATCACGAACCCAAGGTATTTGACCTGTACGCTTCCAAAATGGCACTTGCTAGTATTGATGACTGCATGAAACTCTGAGAGGTATTCGAAACCCATTCGCAAGTGAGAGTGATGTTGTAGCCTTTCCCTCAGGAAGCCTTTGGCGGTTTGTTTAGTCAAGTCACTGCGGAATGATGTTGGAGTGTCCCGCCGAACACTGCTTACCATAGAAGAAAAATACAACAGCGGAGTGAACACAACAAAACACGGAAAATTTGTTTCTGTAGATTTTTCTTTATTGTTTTCCTTTATTTATTTCCTTGCACAGCACTTAGAACTAATGGACACAATCGTACTGGCGAAACACACTCACGCACTGATTTTAAATGTTCAGATAAATTATATCCGTTTCTAAGTGAACTGAGTTCGCGCTTCGTCGATGTGGAATTGATGCGATGTGTCACTACGTTTCTCTCGCACCTCAAGAATACAAATCGAATCAATGCGGTACCCGGCACCCGTGCGCTTTCGTGCGACACTAAAAGTATTGTTAATTTCTCGTATTAATTTGATGTCGTATTCGCGATAGATTCTCTTTAGTGTGACTTTCTCGGTTTATTCTCAATACGTTGCGCGGCGCGTACCGACCTCCTAATTGGGTTCTCTAAATGGACTTTCCTGGACGGATGCTCGAAGTAGACTCCTTGCATCTATCCTAAAAATATCCCATTCGAATTAATCAGCCCGCATCTGCAAAGGAAAATGTCCCCATCCAATCTGCTAACAGACTTTCCCATCGTATCTGTTAACAGCATAACATTTTCGTTTGCATCTTAAAAGGAGAATTTCCCATTGGACCTGGAAAGGAGAAATCTTACCTAATCATCATCATTATCACCATTCGTTGCTGGTGGTCGGAATCATGTTTCTCCTTTGTTTACGGATCAGATGCCGCCGCTTATTCTCCGATCTTTCCGTGCTTTGTTTGAACTGCACATCTGGCATGCGGCAAAGGATCGCCTGCATTTCGGATGTGTACACGGAGTATGGGATGTAAGGCTTTGTTTGCCTTTTCCATTATAAACATCTATCAGGTATAGTGTTACGGGCTTATGATTGTTCGCCTGCTAATCAGCGGCGCAACGAATCGTTTGTTTGCGCAAGTGTGCCTTAGCATTAGATCATCCGAGGGATTTAGGTGCTAATTGCATTTAGCTACCCGAGAATGCACCCCTTGTTCGGGTTACTTACCGACGATGGTATTTCGTGGGAAAACATCGTGTTGCTGCTCAGGCTGGGTGATCGATTTACATGCGATACTTTCCTGCATTTTGAGATTGGTTTTGCATACGATGTATGGATGCGTTGAACTCGATATTGGAAGTTTTTGAACGTGAAGTTCCTTGGGTTTTGATATCGGGTTCAACGTTGTTGCAGTTTCATATGACCTTTGTTACAGGTATGATTAAGGACTTTGGGACACGTGTCTGTGGGCACGTGTAATGACTAAAGGTAAGTATGTTCCTTGGCGGAAAGGACATCGCAACCTATAGTTGGTTGTGCGGTTCGTAGAACCGCCACAAGCCTGTCCCCTTGTCCTTAAAAGGACGAGGGATCTTCCAAGACTGCTCCTGAACAGGCTCGTTGCGGTCGCCACCATATTTCCGGGATCTCCAGGAAAAGTGACGACCGATTGTTGATACTTTCACCTCGGACGCCAATTGAGACTGATCATCGAATACACTTTTTTTTTTAATTTTTTTATGTACTGCATTTATTTGACCGAAAATTAAAAGTTACAATAACTAATACAGTTAACTTATAATTTTTTTTTACACAAATGCGCGCACAAAATGGGATTGGGAGTGCCCTTAAATGTCAGAGCACTGCGCAAGCGGAAGGAGAGGACATGGATAGGGAAAGGAGGTATCGATGTACATTGGTCCTAAATGGCTGGACATGACAACGACGAGGAAACACATGATCAGCTAGCGTATTTCACATTCGTTTGGTTCGGCTAAAGAATGGCTCTCTATATTTATTTGTGCGCTTAATGTTTACTCCATTTTGGAACGAATATACGCCTTGTAAATAGTGGCCAGGTTGGATAAAGTGAAGTGTTTTTTGCATCTCTTAAGGAACTCCATACATGTGGCAGCACATTTCGTAGCTTCAAAAATGAGGTCGCGCCAATTAAGGTTCGAATTAATTCGAGTGCTGAGGATTGATAGTTCCTTGGCTAGGTCTGTTGTAACAAAAAGAAATGAGTATCAGAAAATATAAGGTTAAAGTTGTAGAATGTAATAAAAGGGTGATCACAAAATATAGTTGTTGCAGAATGAAAATATGAGTTGTAACAAAATGTTATTTAGAGGAAGAAAATGCTGGGGTGTTGGGCTGCGCCAGTTGCTATAATATACGTTGGTGGGGTGTGTTTTGTTATATGTTGTTAATAGTATGTAAATGTTTCAGTCAGTTGTCGAATATTCCGGATCAACTTTGGGTTGAATATTCTATGTTGTTGATTTTCTTCGCAGCAGTCTTAATGTGCACAAACAAAATTGATTAACATGATTATGTGCAAATTGGCCGCGAACAGTGGTTGTTATGTTTTTGGATCGGGAAAAACATATGGCTCCAAAATTAATTAGCCTTTGCAGTCGAATCTAGATAACGATCGATGTGTGGTAATACTTAGTGATAAGTTAATTCCTTTAATATAATTAATTTGACATTTAACATTAATAACAGATCCGCAAAATTGCTCTTCAACACCACTATTTCTTAATCCCTCTCTGTGGGCAGCTTCTGCGCCCTTATTTTAAATAAATTATATAAATATATATATTGGCTACGTTACCAATCCAACTGCCGGTTTGTATTTTGTTTTCCCTTTGAATTCAAGTTCTACACAGCAATTTTTCCTTTTCGCCAAACACCGAAATGTCGAATTTTCCATTCTTCGACTTCGTACGGTCATGCCTTCGCCAGTCTGGATTCCGCTACGGTAGCTTCCGCTTTTTCAACCAGTCACACACAGTTACCGACCGGCCGTTTTATCCCCTGCGAACAGAACGTTAGAAAACTCACTGTTTACCTGGGTACAGCTGCAATGATTATCCGGCTTGCGGTTCCAACCCTGCGGAATCTCTAGCACGAACAGTAAAACACGAAGACACCTGCAACGTTAGTTAACATCCAATTGATTTTTAAGGCGTTCAAACATGCAACGCATAACGTTCCAACGAGTAGTTAACACTTGTTACTAATATTTATTTTTTCACAGAGAAAAAAAATTGTTTTCCTTAAATTTATTTATTCATACAATTTCGTAACTTAACTATACATTTTACTAGAAAAACTCCCGTATCGTTTTTTATCTTTCCTTTTTTTTATTTCTTTTTTTTTTCTCGTCTGAGCCAGAATGCACCAGGTCTTAGACGTTTCTTTGTTCACACTCCGAACCAGACTCTACTACTACTTCTTCTTCTTCTCTCCATCTCTTCGAAGAGAAACGCGCCGCAGCTGTTTCTGCGGAATCCACATTTCATCGAAAGTAGGATCGTCCATTCGCTTGCAATGACAATCCAAAATGTGGATCGTGGGCTCTAATCTTTCCCCCATCTCTGCATATCCTCAATGGCAAAACAACCTAACCAAGAGTGGGGATGGGGGAGGTTACCAACACACAGGGTAAAGTTACTGATTGCTTTCAACCCGGCGAAGGGCAGGACGTCCTTGTTCAATCCAAGTTGACATGCAGTCTCCACGCGACACCCCTGGATAGCTACTTTGGCACCCGCCAAATAGTGAACCAATGCATGCAGCGACATCTTGAGAAAGGTTGGCGCAAGGCTAATAACCGGGCCCGTAAAAATGAATTATTATGGGAAATTTAACAAGCCTCGGATATGGAGCGGATACACGACGACGACCACGGAAACGAAAATGGCAAAACAATTTAAGAATTTTCTCATAGAACGTTAGCCGATGCCCTGTCCGAATATAAGGTCGATATAACAGCATTACAGGAAATAAGATGGACGGGGAGTGGTGTAAAACAAAGAAACGAGTATGACATTTATTACAGCTGTCATGCAAAACACCATGTGCACAGGTAGGCTTTCTAGTTAGCCAAAAACTGAAGCCTGCCATTATCGGCTTTAATGCAATAAACAAAGAGGTCTGCACCAGGCGCGGAAGTTCTACCAAATAATCCACAGTATGACGCGGTACACACCACGCTGCACTTACTGCAAGGATAGAGAGGGTAATCTGATCACTGATCCTGAAGGGATTCTGGAGCGATGGGAAGTGCACTTCAGTGAATTGCTAAATGGTCAGCTCACAGAGTATTTGGAGGTTCCACCAATGCAAACTCAAGACCAAATGTTGCCGCCACCAAGCATTGAGGAAACATTAAAAGCCATAAGACAGCTCAAATCAAATAAAGCCCACGGAGCTGGTGAGATACCAGCTGAGCTGATCAAACGAGGAGAGACAGCGTTACATCACACAATTCATGAGATCGTGGTGCACGTATGGGAGCAAGAAGAGATGGCGGAAGATTGGCGTAATGGTATAATTTACCCCATATATAGGAAGGGAGATATCACACTGTGCAGGAACTATAGGGGTATATCATTGCTGAGTACCGGCTATAAGATACTCTCCACTATCCTACAAGATCGGATAGCCCCATACGTTAAAGCCATCATTGGTCAATATCAGTGTGGCTCCATCCCAGGAAAGTCAGCGATTGATCAGATATTCACCCTTAGGCAGGCGATGGAAAAATGTCAGGAATTTAAGATCCCATTATATCATCTATTTATAGACGTTAAGGCCGCCTACCACAGCATAGCCAGGGTAGAACTATATAATGCCATGAGAGAGTTCGGCATTCCAAACAAATTGATACAACTTTGTAGGTTGACCATGACCAACGTAACTAGTCAGGTAAAAATAGCGGGATTGCTGTCCAAACCAATAAACATCTTTAATGGACTCCGACAAGGGGACGGGCCGGCCTGCCTCCTCTTCAACCTGACGTTGGAGAAAGCAATCCGTGACTCTGGCGTCACAACTAGAGGGACTATTATCACCAAGTCGAGCCAGATACTTGCCTAGGCAGATCATCGGTAGAGCCGAATCGGCTGTACAGGATTCCCTCACCCAGGTCGAGCAGGCGCCACAAAAACTGGGACTGCACATTAATGAGGGGAAAACTAAGTACATGGTGGCAACTTCTGCGAAGAGAAGACCTAACGTTGGTCAAACTATCAGAGTAGATGGAGCACAAATTTGAAGTAGTGTAATCCTTTAACTAGCTTGGGTCAATAGTATCAGCCGATAACAATATGGAAGAAGAAATACGCGAACGGCTGATCAAATCCAACAAAGCCTACTATGGTCTATCAAGACTCTTTAAATCTCGAAATTTATCCAGAACATCCAAGCTACTACTGTACAAGACCATGGTCTTACCAGTACTCATGTTTCGATCCGAGACCTGGGTGCTCAATAAAAGGCACTCTGAACTCTTAGCCGCGTTCGAGAGGAAGGTCTTAAGGAGAATTGTTGGCCCCGTGTGTGAGGGAGGACTATTCCGGAGACGGTACAACCATGACTTGTACGCAATCTACCTTGTAACTAACGTTGTAATAAAAATCAAGCTCGGTAGACTCCGGTGGGTGGGACGCCTAGCTCGAATGAGTGAAGAGGAGCCTGCCTGGAAAGTCCTTTGTGGCAGGATGTATGGAAGGAGACACCGCGGCAGACCTTGTCTGCGATGGAGGGATGGCGTAGACCAGGCGGCCCAGAGCCTGGAAGTGCCAAACTGGATCACATCGGCTAGAAATCGGGACCGGTGGAGAGATTTGTTAAATAAGGCCAAGACCGGATCCCGGTTATAGTGCCGATGATGGTGATGATATTTGTAGAGATGGAATATATTCGCCAAGTTCCATTGAGCTTCGAACGTGATGGTACTCGTACTTATAGAAAAGGGATAGACGTGACACCTTACGCCAATATTCGAACGACAGATTTGAATGTCATACATTTGGATCCCCAATGAGTTTCACCGTTCGTTTTTGCATTCTATGGAACATATGTAGCGCAGTTTGGGTGCGCCTGAGCAAATTTCCCTGTAGGACAGATATGCCTTGTAAATTGCAGCTAGGTTAGATACTTCTTGCATTCTTAATAAACTCCCCACGTTTGGCAGTACTTTTTGTAATTTTAAATTTTTCGTCGTTCCAATCGAAAGCCGCCTAATTCAATTGCCAAAAATTGATAGTTCCTTGTTTTCGAAGATGCAACTACCGTTCTTCGACAGTGTATTTATATTGGGTGTCGCTTTCGACAAAAAATAGCACTGGATTTTCAACTCGGTTGGATAATCCTCATTGATATAATATACGTTGTTGAGGTCGGAATTCAATGACTTGAGCATCTCCAGCTACTACACATCATTGTCAAAGGTTCGAAGACATTGGCTGAACATAGCCGAATGAGTACGAGAAACACAACGTCTGTATTGTGTTGTGGGTAATGAACAAGAGATCGTAAATTAAAGTGGAAATACAATGAGCGAGGGAAGGATTTCTGAGGTACAATAGCATTAATTCTATGGGAGACAGAATTGATGCCACCCGGAACAAATTAAATTGAGCAGCCAGAAAGACAGTCTTTATTCCATTCAATCAGTATGTTGTCAACTCCATAGAAACGCTATTTCAACAACAGGGCTGGGTGGAAAACTTTGACGAACGCTTTTAAAATACCCAATGCGGCAAACCTTGCTTTCACTAAAGAGGTGCATGGAGTGGCTTCACTTTTCTATAAGGTCATTGAGGACATTATTTGAATTCTAAAGTTGGCCTTCGAGAGTAGAAGTTAGTGCTTTGGGTCGATAGGAAGAGAGTGATAATTTGTCGCCCTTTTCGAAATTGGATGAACATTTGCTAACTTCCATCTATTTAGGGATCGATTACAACTTGGAAGAAGTTTCACAGCAGCTTATGGAGAAAAGAGAAACACCTCTTCAAAAGAATTGGTGGAATGCCATCCGGAACAGTTAATGTTCAGCTCTTTGAGTGCCCGCTCAGCACAAGCGCAAGCTCGTAAGTGAATTTGGCTCATGGTGTGTTGTTATGTTGACACGGAACGGATGTAGTATCGGACGGTGTTGAGTTGGCTTTACTGCGGAGGCGAACCACCTATTCGTTTTGGGTTTGATACTCTTTATACAATATGAAATAAAAGTCCACCGGCCAGACGGAATAATAACTGTTAGTACATCAGCTATAACGTTAATTTATTTATTAGAAAAAACAAAAATATCAATTTAATGTTCCAAAAAGATCGCTCAGACCCTTATAGCGTTTGAAATAATAGTGAAGAAGATCGTGTGATTCGAACTGACGATATGACAGTTTGATCACGAAAAAAATTGAACTTAAGCGTTACCCATCAGGCTACTGACCGTGTTTAGAAATTGATTTTTAAACTCGACTATACTCCACTGATGTGAATTATTTTTGTTATCGCCATGGTATACGGCTCTGCTGCATTTTCTTGTTCGATTTTTCGTTCGGTGCTCTTCACTATTTTGCTGGTGAATTGTGTGTGTATCTGTTAGAGTCGCCACACCACTCCCTCCGCAGTAACTTCGTTACGATCAGATTCGTATGCGAACGACGGACGAACGAGAAAACGAGAAAACGCCGGAGGCTGTGCTCTATGCGGAAGTCGTGACCGTGTGTGAAGTTCTGCTTACTATGGGGAAGTGTATGCTGTGTGTACAGATCACGCCTTAGTCACCAATTATAGCGTTTGAAATAATAGTGAAGAAGATCGTGTGATTCGAACTGACGCTATGACAGTTTGAATCACGAAAAAAATTGAACCTAAGCGTTACCCATCAGGCTACTGACAGTGTTTAGAATTTGATTTTTAAACTCGACTATACTCCACTGATGTGAATTATTTTTGTTATCGCCATGGTATACGGTTCTGATGTATTTTCTTATTCGATTTTTCGTTCGGTGCTTCTTCACTATTTTGCTTGTGAATTGTGTGTGTATCTGTTAGAGTCGCCACACCCTTTTAGTTGGCTTTTTTGTAGAGCCATTTGATTCTTTTGAGTTAGTTAGAAGAAATTTAACTACCACAACACAGTGGTCTAACTTGTGTACAGGCGAAGAAAATCCGATCGTGTATTCAATAAAATGTCATATGGGAACCAGGTCCAATATGCTGGCTGGATGACTGGCTACCCATGGTTCATGTACAAGTTGAATTAAACAATTTAAATCGGCAAAGAGCTGCACACACTGATCTTCAATTGTTCTAGATTAGCGAAGCCATTGAGAATTATGATCACCCGGAATAACGATTTCAGTATGCGGGTACAAAGTTAGGATCCTATCGATAGAGTACCATTGAATTCGTTGAAGGGTGCGTCTCTTGCCAAGTTCGGATATCTGTATAAGAAACAGTAATAAATTGTTTGCTTACAAATGTGAAATTTTAATCATGGAAGGTAAATACTCGATTGGAGCAGAAACCATATTGTGACAGACGCTGTCACGCTGTATCAGCAGTAACACGGAGGAGTAATTAAATTTGAAGCCGATACGCCCTACTGCCCGAAAATAGAATGAAGGCTAGGGTACCCTATGTGCGAGCAAAAGCGACCACTGTTCTAAAAGCAGCTGTCCCAGTGAACCTATAGCGTATGAAATAATAGTGAAGAAGAACGTGTGATTCGAACTGACGCTATGACAGTTTGAATCACCAAAAATTGAACCTAAGCATTACCCATCAGGCTACTGGCCGATTTTAGAATTTGATCTCTAAACTCGACTATACTCCACTGATGTGAATTGTTATGTTATCGCTAGGTATACGGCTCTGATGTATTTTCTTATTCGATTTTTCGTTCGTGTTCTTCACTATTTTGCTTGTGAATTGATGCCACAAACCCTCTCCATGACGAATATTACGCCACAAATGCTGTATTGATAAGAAATTATAACGTTTGCGATGTAGAAAAGACCTCTGTGAAAAACTGAAGCGCATCAGACCACAGCCGCATGTGTACGACGATGCCTTAATAAGATTCTGCTTTCATTCCCTGGTGTACTACACTGATGCATTTTGCTGATTTTTTTATGTGCTGTTAGTTCTAATGTTCTCTAACTACTTGGTTGGAAAAACCGTATCATACAAAACCGGTAGGTCTTCAGTGCGGTAGTAAACGCAGATTACGTCTTTGGCGTCTGATAATATGCACTGTGGACGGTATGCGTGTTTATTTGTTTCGTCTTGTACTGCGTGTGTGTATGTGTGTCGTATCAAAAGCCTTTTCAATGTCCAGGGTCACCGCAATGGTGACTTCCTTATTAAAGAGGTGCACACAGACTTCTAGGGGTTTCGAGATTTAACAAGGTTCTGTGTGGTATTTGGTGTGTTACGGACCTACCTCGCGTCCAGGTCCCGCCTAACATCCACGAATCCCTTTTCGCAAGTTTCCTCTCTCTACCTGTAAAAGGAAAATAAATCGCCAAGTATCTAATTTCCATAAACTACTTTGTGCAAATTCTACTTGGTAGAAAAATAATAAAAAACGGCTTTGGCGCCGGATAAAAAAATAAAACGTCAACGGCGAAAAATAATTCGACGACATTCGACGTAAATCTCCGAGGAAGAAAAGTCGTTGATATTTGTGTGACAAATAATTTCAATTAGTGGACTCAATATATCGAAGTGGAGATAACGGGAACAAGACGACGACGAGCTCGAAACCAATCTCTGAGATACCTGAGAGAATCGAAGACTCTAAGAGGACAACAGGAAGTTGAACAGGGGAACAAAAGCTCAACGCCCCCTGCAACCTGACACCAAGCAGCAGCTACAGCGACCGCTCAACGGTCGACTAAATTCAAGTAAGTCACTTAGGTTACCTAATATTAAATTATTGGATATATGTGAGCGGTATACGGAATATACATTCACTCTACCAATATTAGCTAGAGGCAATTCAACCCCGGAGACCTCTATGGACTCAAAACGTGGGAGGTCAATAGCTTCATGGCAACGTTTTTGCTATTAACCAGTATACACGGGCCACCTCCGTTGATGGCGGGACCGCCAGTGAGGTTTCGATCTCTTCGAATCATGGACAAGTTTTGGAATAGGGGGCGGTGACATGGATGCAACCTAGTTTCGGTTACAAGAACCACGTCCGTCCGATTATACTTTATGAAGTCGGAGACTATCGCACGCTTTGAAAGCGAAAAAAGGGAGTTGGCGTTTATGAGGATAACTTTAGTTTTGTAATCCGTTTTTGAGGGTATACCTTGCATATGCCGTGAAAATGAGTGCATCCCTCTCAGTCTCGGTTGTTAGCTTTTCATATCGGGGCGAATATCCTCAATCAAGCGGGAGAAACTGAGTAGGAGGCTTTTGTGCAGCCGCTTGAATATATTTTTGAGGGGGAGGTGTTGGGAGAGTTTTTATATTCATTGTTTTTCGGCCTTTAAGCTTGTCGGCGAATATAAATCCATTTTGGATGAAGTTTTGTGTGGCCCGTTTTCCGAAGTCTGACATGGCTGTTTGATCAGCTTGAGTCTCCTTTGATCTTTGAATTATTTCTTTATATTTGGGACAGTTCCTGTAACTGGCCGGATGTCCTTTCTTACCGCAGTTGTAGCAAGTTGGCAGTGTTATTTCATCCTACACATTTGTTGTGGGATCGTATTTGGCTGGCGGTAGTTTTCACTTGCCAATATCGTGGGATTTTCCGCAACGAACCCAACAGCGGTTCATGTTGCAATTTCGGGAGGTATGCCCGAAACCTTGGCAACGTCTACATTGGGGTATTTCACTGTTATGAAATACCTCCAATACGACTTGCTGATGCAAGATTGGAAGCGACTTTGTCCGTATTATTGAATATAAGTCGGTCCCTGGGGCAAGGTGAAGCTCCCATATGTTCATCATCATCATCATCATCGGCAATACAATCGGAAACCGGTCTCGGTTTTATTTAGCAAGTCCTGAGGCTTGTTAAATTTTCCATAATGATTTGTTTTTTTCCGGACAAGGTCATGAGTCTTGCGCCAGTCCCATATGTTCACCTTGCTGTATTTTTCTGCCTGAATGAACTGAAAATGTTGCCTCAAGGGCAATTACGGTGCCGTTCTTTTCCCAGCAAGAAGCGACTCGTTTTAAAAGAATGGTCCTTGACTTTTCGTCGGCCGGAGTGAAAGTGTAGTAATTCACCTCCTTGGCCTTGAGGTTGTAGTTAACCTTGCGGTAGGTTTCCCTATGGTAGGTTAACATTTTGTTTGGAGATGGGCTTAAGGTCTTTGCCTTGAAGTTGGAAATCCCTAGTCGGCTCATGTCACCGACGAAGTTCTTCAGATTGACGTCTCGTGCAAAGACACCGGGTTGCTGTTTCTTCTTAGAGACAAGTGCGCGGACCACGACCACTGGCTGCACAGTGTTAGAAACACAAACGGCCTTTGGTTTTAGGTCAATTGCTGGAGTTGCCCTTGGTGGGCAAGACTTCTGCGGGGGTACGATTTTTTGCGTATTTGAGGTTATCGGTGGCATCGACATTTTTTTAGGGACAGATGATGATGAAGATGATGGGACTGGAGTTTGCGTGCCGCCATTGGCGACTGTCGGTGACGTTTTCTATTTCGGGCTCGAATTCTGATTCCGAATCAGAGGTTTCCAAACCGGTACTGAACGGGGGTGGGGGTGGGGTGGCATTTAATGCCGAAAATTGTCTTTTAAGGACAGCGTTCTCAGCCCTGAGACCATCGACCTCCTTTTTTAGTTTATTTATAAGAGCCATCATGCCCTGATCGGGCTAATGGCCCATGCTACAAGCGGGTGTCCATGTTTGAAGATATGGCACGTCAAGATGATGAGAAGGAAACAAGACAGACGAATAGGGCAAAAAAAGAAACAAGAACCGAAAGAGACAAATTTAATCCTAAACAAACCGAATTTATTTTATTATTTACTGGCCTGTAGGAACCCGGAAGTTCATGACCTCACCGACTCGGCTCCGCCATTCTTCCCTGTCCTGTGCGCTCTCCTTCCACGTTCGATCATCCGATCCGGTCTCCTCGAGGTCCAATCTAACATTGTCCTCCCATCTCCGTCGCGGCCGTCCTATCGGTCTCTTCCCCGTTAGTTTACCGTCAAGAATTCTATGCACAGTCCTATTATCGCCCATTCGCGCTACGTGTCCGGCCCATCTTACTCTTCGCGACTTGATTACTCTCACTATTGTAGGTTTGCGGTATAGCCCTTCCAATTCGTGCTTGTGGAGTTTCCTTCATTGTCCTGACTCCTCGTCATATTTACCGCCAAATATACCCCTTAAAACTTTATTTTCGAATACGCGGAATTTGTTTTCTTCCCGTTTTGTGAGAGCCCATGTTTCGCATCCGTGTAGAGCAATCGGCATGATTATGGTTCTATAGACACGGAGCTTTATATTACGTGATAGCAATTTGGGTTTTAATAGTTTACTGACTGCATGCCAACTAGTGTTGCCGGAATGTAGTCTTTTGTTAATTTCCTTTGACGTTTCGTTTCTGGTCGTCAGTATCGTTCCCAGATATTTAAATGCTTTGACATTTTCAAATATCTTGCCCCTGATGTTTATATGTGTTCTCTGAGGTCCACCTGCTCTCGTCGTAATCATGTATTTCGTTTTGTCTTCGTTTATTTCTAGGTCCACCTCTTCTGCTGCTTGCATGATGATTTCACAGTTTTTACTTATAGTTTCTAGATTATCGCCCAAAACGGCGATGTCATCCGCATACGCGAGCACTTGTGTGACCCCGTTCAGGGATGATCCGGCCGTGTTGTCGTCTTGTACCTTTCTGATAACATACTCGAGGACAAGGTTAAAAAGGCTTGGCGAGGGGCCATCCCCTTGTTTTAGTCCGTCCCGGATTTCAAATGGTTCTGAGAGGTGGTTTTCTATTCTAACTCGCCCTTTGTTTTCGTTCGTGCAAATTTGAATGAGGGCGGCATATTTTTTTCGGGAACCGCAGCTCAACCACAATATGGTAAAGCCTTTGCCTTGCGACTGAGTCGTAGGCTTTTTTGAAGTCCACGAACAGTTGGTGAACGGTCTCCCCGTATTCCCACTTCTTTTTCAGCAATTGCCTTATTGTGAACATCTGGTCGCTTGTTGACCAGTTCCGACGGAATCCGCATTGGTAGTCTCCCAATATTTCTTCTGCGTACGGTGTGATTCTTGCCAGTATGACATTTGTTAATATTTTGTATGTGATTGGGAGCAATGATATTCCTCTGTAATTTTCGCAGTCAGATCTGTCACCTTTTTTGAAAATGGGGATGACTATTGCGGTTTTCCATTCTTCCGGAATGACTTCCTTGCCTCATATTATTTTAACCAGTTGGTAGATCTTTCGAGCGGTTGCTCCTCCTCCGTGCTTCACAAGCTCTGCCGGTATTCAATCGATTCCGGGGGCTTTGTTGTTTTTCAGTCGATTTATCGCGTCTACAACTTCGTCGAAAGAGGGCTCTGGGATCTGGGGCTCGGCTGTATGTACGTCTGGTGCGTTTATTTGTGGTTGATGGGTGCGCACATTGAGCAGGTTTTCAAAGTACTGCTTCCATCTTGTCACGATATTTTTTGTTTCTGTCACCAGACAGCCGTTTGTGTCTCGGATTATTTTGGCTCTCCCTCGGTAGCCATTTCTAATTGAATTAATGCCGGCATACATACCTCTGCTGTTCTTTGCTCTGGCATTTTCTATGATTTTTTCGATCCGAGTCTTCTCCCATTCGCGTTTTTTGCGTTTGAAAAGTCTAGTTGTTTCTTTCCGAATAGTCGCGTATCTTACTGCGTTGACTTCATCATATGCTTCTAAGTGGATCATTCTGAGGCGTTTACGTTCTTCGATCTTTGCCCTGCACTCATCGTCAAACCAAGGTTTGGACTTAGTTGTTTTCTTAAATCCTAATACCTCTTGGGCTGTTTGTTTGATTGTGTCTCTGATCAATGCCCATTTAGTGTCCACACTATTGGCTTCCTCTTCCTCACTACTGTCATTCTCTAGGATGCTAAATCTATTCGTTAGTTCGTCTTGATATTCCGCCCTTTTACGTAGGTCTTTTAGTTTATCAATCTCGAACTTTTTGTTCGTCTCCCGTGATTGCCCTTGTGGGTTTGCTGCGAGCCAACTTCTAATTTTGCCCATCACTAGAAGGTGATCGGAGTCGCAATCTGCTCCTCTATATGATCTTACGTCAAGGATGTTCGAGTGGTGTCTTTTGTCTATGAGAAAGTGGTCTATTTGGTTACGCGTTACGCCGGCGGGTGATATCCATGTGGCTTTATGGATTTGCTTGTGCTTGAACATCGTGCTTTTCACTAACAGATCTTGTGGTGCTGCGAACGTGATAATTCGAATTCCATTATCATTTGAAACATCGTGTAGGCTCTCTTTACCTATAGTTGGTTGGAAGATATCTTCCCTTCTAATTTTCGCATTGAAGTCCCCGTGGAGAATTTAAACATCGAATGATGAGATCCCATCAAATATCTCCTCTAGGGTCACGTAGAACGTGTCCTTCGTTTCTTCGTCCGTATATTCTGCTGGGGCGTGTACGTTTATCTCTTCTTCTCTTCTTCTCTATCTCTTCTTCACTATATATATAAAATTCTCTTGTCACAGTTTTTGTCCTCGAAGTCCTCCAAAACGGCTCAACCGATTTTAATGAAGTTTTGTATATATATTCGGTAAGTCTGAGAATAGGTTTTTATCTATTTTTTATGCCCATAAGTGCAATTGTTTAATAAATATTAATAATTTATTAATTTTCAACCTCGGTCCATAACTGTGTAAGTGCATCGGCTATTATAATAACAGTTTTGGGCGGCGTTCCGGCTATTGTTATAACAGTTTGGGGGCTGGTGTCTAGGCCATTATTATAACTGTTTGGGGTGGGTGTGTCGGCTGGGTGTTGGTGCTATTGGGTGGGGGTGTTATTGGATGGAGGTAGGACAGCTCATTCAGTATTTAAGCTGCCACTAAATATTCAAAATAACCCAGACGCAGTGTGCAACATTCGAGTATGAGCCCGATATTGAATATTATGCTCTTTCGAAAGTGGTAATTGGTGCTATGGATAAGGAATGTCCTCATTGTCACAGTGTTTGTCCTCGAACTCTTCCAAAACGGCTCAACCGATTTTAATGAAGTTTTGTATATATATTCGGTAGGTCTGAGAATAGGTTTTTATCTATTTTTTATGCTCATAAGTGCAATTGTTTAATAAATATTAATAATTTATTAATTTTCAACCTCGGTCGATAACTGTGTAAGTGATAATTGATTAGTTATCCCCACCAGCTGATATTATAACATTATGTAATTTTACCGTTTCAGTGTAATCTTTAAGTGAATTTTTTCCTGTCTTATTGAAAAGTAAGTGAAATTATTATTTCTGAGCGTAGTTCCCACGTTTATTCTTTTAGTATAACCTAAAAAATACTTAACACATATCACGAACTCCCGTCAACAACAACTATTGTGTTAAACTAATTTGTACAATGCCAGCTAGACGCAGAGGAACTTCTTTAGGCCGTCAAACACGTGGAGCTGCACGCAAGCGAACCGCTAGAGCCCAAAGAACAGAAGACCAAATCCAGCAAGATAATACTAATGTGCGTGCGAACATGGCGCGATTGCATCGATATGAATCAGCAGATGCGCGAACTGAACGAAATGAAGAAAGAAGATTAGAACAGAGACAAGCGCGCCGTTTTAGAATCAGCAGATGCAGAGCAAATGATCAACAACGCCAACAGGTCCATCGATCATTTACATCTAATTCATTCCTGCGTCTAGCATTCGAGTATGAGCCCGATATTGAATATTATGCTCTTTCGAAAATGGTAATTGGTGCTATGGATAAGGAATGTCCTCATTGTCATGTTCTTAAGTTTAAAAACGAGCCAGCCGGGATGTGTTGTTCGTCAGGAAAGGTGCAATTACCAGCAATTGAGACACCACCTGAACTATTAAATGGTTTATTTATCGGTACGGATCCAGATTCTAATCTGTTCCTAAAGTCAATTCGAACATTTAATTCATGTTTCCAAATGTCATCGTTCGGAGCAACAGAAATAGTTAACAATAATGCTATCAATGGTCAACAATTCAATTCAACATTCAAAATCAAAGGCCAAATTTATCGCAAAGTGGGTTCATCGCTGCCAATGCCAAACGAATCACCTAAATTTTTACAAATTTACTTCATGGGTGGTGAAGATGCACGCGTGGATGCACGTTGTGGCTATAATCACCTTAATTCATTTTTTGCCAGGCGTATCATCGGCGACCTGGATGCTCTATTGAATGAGCACAATGAATTGTTAAAGATATTCAAATCACACATGCACAAATTACAAAGTGATAATCACGCTATTGTAATCAATCCTGATAAAACACCTGCTGGAGAGCACATTCGTAGATTTAATGCACCTGTTCTTGATGATGTTGCTGGAATCATGGTCGGCGATCGTACAGCTACGCGGGAAATCGTGATTCGTAGAAGAAATAATAATCTACAGTTCATTGCTGATACACACCGCTCATATGACGCTCTCCAATATCCGCTAATGTTCTGGAAAGGCCAAGACGGGTATTGCGTAAATATTAAACAACGAGATCCCGCAACAGGAACTGAAACAATCAAGAATGTTAGTTCGAAGGATTATTATGCGTATCGGTTGATGATCAGACGTGATCAGGACAACGTTATTCTACGATGCCGTGAGCTTTGTCAACAATTCATGGTCGACATGTATGTGAAGATAGACACCGAACGACTACGATACTTGCGATTTAATCAACAAAAGCTACGTGCGGAAGAGTACATTCACCTGCGAGACGCTATTGTCAACAACGCCGATGCCGTCCAAATTGGTAATTCTGTCATTCTACCATCATCGTACATAGGCAGTCCACGTCATATGCAAGAATATATACAAGACGCCTTGACTTACGTGCGAGAATATGGACGGCCGTGTTTATTCATCACCTTCACATGTAATCCAAAATGGCCGGAGATCACATCTTTACTAGCAATACACCGTCATGACATTACAGCACGTGTTTTCAGACAAAAATTGAAGTCTCTAATTGATTTCATTACAAAGTTACATGTATTTGGTCCCACACGTTGCTGGATGTATTCCGTTGAATGGCAAAAGCGCGGATTACCTCATGCACACAATTTGGTATGGTTAATCGATAAAATACGTCCTGGAGGAATCGACATTATAATTTCTGCGGAAATTCCAGATCCGTCTACTGATCAAATGCTGTTTGATATTGTTACTGCAAATATGATTCATGGCCCATGTGGCAATATGAATCGTTCATCGCCTTGCATGGCAGACGGGAAATGTACTAAAAGTTTTCCAAACAAATTCACTGACGATACGATCACTAATGTTGATGGATATCCAATATATCGTCGAAGAAATCCCGATAATGGAGGACAATCTTTTGTTAAAAAGATCAATAACGTAGACATTGACATTGATAACCGTTGGGTGATCCCATATTCGCCTTTGCTGAGCAAAACATTCAATGCTCATATTAATGTCGAGTTCTGCAGTTCAGTGAAGAGCATCAAATACATTTGCAAGTATGTAAATAAAGGCAGTGATACGGCTGCATTTCGCGTTGAAAATACCAATGTGAATGTTCCTCCGGTGATTAACAACGATGAAATAACGCTTTACCAAATTGGCCGGTACGTCAGTTCCAATGAAGCTGTTTGGCGTGTCTTTGGTTTCCCAATTCATGAACGAGATCCAGCAGTCATTCATTTAGCCGTCCATCTTGAAAACGGCCAGCGCTATATTTCACGAGCGAGACACCAATTGATCGTGCGATAAATCCACAAAAAACTACACGGATGCTTTTGGTGCTTTTGCACGAACATTACTCTATTCAGAAGTACCACGTTATTTCACATGGGCACCAACAAAAAAATGGATGCCCCGTAAGCAAGGCACACCAATTGATGCATGTCCCGGTTTATTCAAATCAAACACTTTGGGACGAGTATTTACAGTTAATCCAAGGCAGACTGAGTGCTTTTATCTCCGGCTGTTGTTGGTTAATGTCACCGACCCATTGTCATTTCAAGATATACGTAAAGTGAATGAGCAACAGTATCCAACATATAAAGATGCATGCCTTGCACTCGGTTTACTGGAAGATGACAACCAGTGGGAATGTATGCTTGCTGAAGCAGGATTGAACTGTACAGCAAGACAAATTCGTCTGGTGTGTTTCGGCGTCGAAGGCATTCATTGTATACATGCCCTTTTCTATTGCAGAAGCTGCAAGTCATGCGTGCTACCCATGGATTTGGTGTACGCTTGTCCCTACCTTGACTAGAGGAGTCACTAAGATAATCACCTCCGCCTCTTTGAAGGTGTCGTGGTGCCTCGGGCTTCTTTGGCCTAGACCCGGTTGGTCTTCTAGAAATGTGTGGTGGTGTATCCGACCTAAACGGGTTTTTCCCTGTTTGTGGGCGTGTAACGGGGTGAGATTGTTCTTGGAATCTATTGTTAGAGTTCCTATTCTCTACTACCCGAGACGCATCGTGTCTAGGCTTATTCTGCCTTTGTCTCGATTCCTGGGGGTTTGGTCGAGTATCCCCGTAGGTCCTATCTAAAACCCTATTTCTTTCCTCTGGGGGATCTTGTTCCTCCTCCCAATAGTAGAATGGATTATTCTTAAGCATTGGTTGCCTATTTGATGAGTTGGGAGCATGGTATTCGTCGTTCCTTTCAGATGAAGGTGACTGGTCATGATACCTCGTTGGTATTTCATAACATCCACTTTCGCTCCTCATCTCATTCTCGGTTTTCTCCAACTCGAGAATCCTAGTAATAATCTCATCCAAAGAGTCTTTTTCTGATTTTACTATCAGATGTCTCAGTTGGTCGTTTCTGATTCCTACCATCAGAACTGATTTAGCCAATCTTTCGTTCTGGAATATGAACCCTATGTTATTCGTAGTTCCATACTTACGTGTTGCCGCTTCGTTGTAGTCCTTTACTGCTTGCGTTATGCGGTGGGTAAATTCGGCGACATCCTCTTCGCGGGATTGTCGTATACGAGAGAGTTTCGAATGTAACTCTTCGTATGACACGTGTGGTAAGATTGTTTTTCGGAGTCGCTGTTCAAACTCCTTGAAAGTCGTTGGGAGTTGTTCTTTGAACATGCGGCGAGCTTGCCCAGTTAGCCTCATGGGCAACCACCGCAGGAACATTTTTTCCTTCTCCTCCGATCACAGCTTTCGAGGAAACCATGTAGTTCCCTCGCTGCGTTAGGCCCTTTCTGGCCACTATATACCTCCACGTTTGCTTGGACTAGGTCCAGCATTTTTTCCGTACCCAACATAACGGCGACGGGTTCTACCGATATAATTTCCGCGGATAGCTGCCTTGTGTGGCTCCTCGTCTGCATTAACGGCAATGCTAACGCGCGTTTAATTAATTTCGTATGGAGGGCTACCCGGATTATTCTGACCGCAGTTCGCTTTTTCCCGTAGCGAACGAAAACACGATAGTGGAACAATAATCCAACGATGAGGGATTAAATCTATTTAAATAAACTTCCCAACGATGATAGGTAAGAACAAATTTGAACGACCCAACGATGAGAGACTAGACCCAATCTATATAATAAAAGAAAGAAGAAGACAAAAATATGAAAAGAGAACACTAAAACAGTGGAAAATTTTTTTGTTAAGCTATCTCCAATTTTTCTTCCCAACGTTGATTTCGTCCTCTTTCCTGTAATTGGAAAATAAACCCGAGAAAAGGAGAATTTATATTTTTATTTATGTTATTTATTTTTTTGTTATTTCGGATTGTTTTTTTTTTTTTTTAACCTAGCTGCTAGTTCCGCTAGTCGGCGTAGGGACGTTAGAGCCTCGGGGCTCTTCCACCACTGGATTTATATCCCCGACGGCTTCGATATAAATTCCAGCTGGTGGTTACCGGCTGCGCCAATTTGTTATGTTTTTTGTATCACAATATTATAATATAATAAGGGTAAGAAGAGGACTTACTGTGATTAAGTTGAGCGGTTGCTGCAGCTGTTGTTTGTCCGCGACAGGTTGCAGGGGGCGTTGAACGTCGTGCTCCCCTGTTCAGCTTGCTCCAATCGCTGTTCCGTCGATATTTGGTTTTTAGTTTTGATTCTTAATTATATAATTGTATTCCTTGATATGCAAATATCATATGATTTTATGTGCTCATTATCAACTAATTGCCAAATTGAGATATAAATATTTATGTGATTTATGTGTATTTCTTACTCATCCTCTTGTTTTCCAAGGTAATGCTTGTTGCTCATCCTCTTGTTTTCCAAGGTAAGGCTTGTTGCTGTATTGAATATTTTATTTTATACCAAGAAATATTCGTCCAGTTCGCAAGTTCCTTTTTAAAATCTCGTTTGTATATTTTCCGTTATTATATCTTTCGAGTTTTTAAGTTTACGGCGAATTGTCAATTTTGCGAATTTATTTCCGGTGTATTATGTTTTATTTTATTATTTTTTTCTCACCAAGTAGAATTTGCATAAAGTAGTTTAGGCAAATTTGCTACTTGGCGCGTTATTTTCCTTTTACAGGTAAAGAGGGGGAATCAAAGGGGGATTAGTGGATTCTGGGGGGACCTGGACTCAATGTCGGTCCGTAACAGCTATAGTGTTGACTACATGTTTTCCGGCCAGAGCAGAGACATTATGGGATAATCACAAAGATTCAATGACTGATGATATATTGCATCAGCATCGTACACGATGCAATGATCTAACGATAGCATCCAGCGACACTATGTACAATGAGGCATTGATTGCTATTGAGGATCTTTGCATTATTATTGCCAACTTACCTCTCAGTCATTTCGGTATGCATTCCCCAAATCGAAATGCATCTGATTTAATTAACACTGAATTGAATCGTGAACTACAATACAATACTACGGAAATGGCAGCGATTGTTGCTCGCAATGTCCCACTAATGAATGACGAACAAAGAGCCATTTACGACCGTATCATGCTCGCAGTTGCGGCAGGACAAGGTGGTTTCTTTTTCTTGGATGCACCAGGTGGAACTGGCAAAACATTCCTTATTTCGTTAATTCTCGCCGAAATACGATCAAATAATGGCATCGCATTGGCTGTTGCATCATCTGGCATTGCGGCAACTTTATTGGATGGAGGTAGAACAGCTCATTCAGTATTTAAGCTGCCACTAAATATTCAAAATAACCCAGACGCAGTGTGCAACATAAAAAAACAATCTTCCATGGCCACAGTACTGAAACAGTGTAAAATTATCATCTGGGATGAATGTACTATGGCGCACAAACAGTCGCTTGAGGCGTTGAACAGGACATTGAAAGATATAAAAAATAACGACAAACTATTTGGCGGAACTTTGTTACTCCTTTCAGGTGATTTCAGACGAACACTTCCTGTCATTCCACGTTCAACATACGCTGATGAGATCAACGCGTGCTTAAAATCATCGCCACTGTGGCGTAATGTTGAAAAAGTACAAATGAAAGTAAATATGCGCGTTCAAATGCTTCAAGATCCATCTGCTGAAACATTCTCAAAACAACTATTAGATATCGGCGATGGAAAAGTTACTACAGATGAAACTGGATGCATAAAATTACCGACCGATTTCTGCACAATCATTGATTCGCAAGATGCTCTCATTGTCCAAACATTTCCCGATGTTCACAGACAATACACAAATCATGAGTGGCTGGCAGAAAAGGCAATTCTAGCAGCAAAAAATGTGGACGTCAACGAATTGAATCTTAAGATACAAGATTTATTGCCAGGAGACTTGGTGTCATACAAATCTATTGATACAGTTTGCGATGCCACCGAAGCTGTGAATTATCCAACAGAGTTTTTAAACTCATTGGATTTACCAGGCATGCCACCATATAATTTGCAACTGAAGGTTGGATCTCCGGTTATTTTGTTTCGTAATTTGAACCCACCACAGTTGTGCAACGGCACGCGATTAGTTATTAAAAAATTAATGAAAAATGTTATTGAAGCCATCATTTTAAATGGCAATTTCCGAGGTGAAAATATATTACTACCGCGAATCCCTATTATACCCTATTATATTATAAAAACAAATATCGATCATCGAAAATCACTTTATTGTTTTTCAAAATATTCCCCATGAAGATCTATACACTTTTGCATGCGTTTGAACCAATTGTCGAAGCACTTTTGCCACTCTGATTGAGGTATCTCCAACACATGCATTCTGAATGCAGCAACCGCTTCTTCAGGTGTCGAAAAACGTTGACTTCTCAGTTTGTTTTTTACGTACGGAAATAAAAAGAAGTCATTCGGTGCCAAGTCAGGACTATACGGCGGATGACCCTCCAAATCGATGTTTTGGGTGCTCAAAAATGCAGTTGTCGCAGCCGATGTGTGAGAGCTCGCATTGTCGTGGTGAAGAGTGATCCGTCTTCGGCGGTTGGTTTTCCTGATTTCTTGGAAGACAAATGGCAAACAAATGGTTGTGTACCACTCAGAATTGACTGTTCTGCGTTGTTCTAGTGGTACGGTTGCGACATGTCCAGTTTTTCCGAAAAAATAGGCGACCGTTTGCTTGGCAGTGCTTCGTGCACGAACAACTTTTGTTGGATTTGGCTCATCTTGAAACACCCAGACAGTCGACTGCTGTTTACTTTCGGGCTCATACGCGTAAATCCACGATTCATCACCTGTCACGATGTCATAGACGTGTTTCGAAGCACCGCGACCGTATTTTTTGAGCATTTCTTTCGACCAATTGACACGACCCTTTTTTTGGGCGATTGACAAATTGTGTGGGATCCAACGCGAACAAATTTTTTTGACAGTCAAATGTTTATGCAATATTGAATGTATGCTGGTCCCACTAACGCCTAAGGTTGTCTCAATCTCACGATAGGTCACATAACGATCTTCCAATATCAGTTCGCGCACAGCATCAATGGTTTTCGGAACAACAACTGATTTTGGACGACCTTCACGAAATTCATCTTGGAGTGAACTACGACCACGATTGAATTCACCATACCATCGATAAACACTGGTCCTTGATGGAGCTTCATCGCTAAAAATTGAATTAAGTTCATCCATGCACTCTTGCTGAGTTAATCCACGCCGAAAGTTGTAAAAAATAATCGCACGAAAATGTTGACGATTTAATTCCATTTTTGGGCCGAGATGAATCTTTTAAGTTACTGTAAACAACACAAATAGCGCTCGTATGTCAAAACGTTCTGAGTGCGTATAACCTCAAAAATGTCCAACTTTACGACAGACTTGTCAATTGCCGGATTGCAACACTAGGGTTGCCAAATCCCGAAACATAAGGGGCAACCCTCGTATATATATATATATATATATATATATATATATATATATATATATATATATATATATAGGATAGTGTGGACAGGGTTAGTTCAATTGTTCTCTAACTACTTGGGATGGGGGGATGGTGGGAAAGAAATCCTACAGGTCTTGAGTGCGGTGGTAAGCGCAGATCACGTCTTTGGCGTCTGATAATCTGCGCTTTAGTCGGTGTGTATGTGTGTGCGTTTGTGCTGTCTTGTACTGTGCGTGCGTGTTTGTAGTGTGTCAGCAGTAGACCCTATGGGATGGGTGCAGGAATCCTCTATCATAAAGGAGAATGTTGTTGGGAAGGGTGCTTTCTTCAGTTTTGTACTGAAGAAGAAATTGTGTTGGTCTGATCCGAAGAGATCGAAAGAGAGAAGGGTCAAGAGCGCAACACTCCCGTACAAGTGGGTTCTGCCTGTTCTGAATGCTTTCGAGGTACTTATATGCTAATTGTAGCAAGTACTCGTCGATAGGGATAATGGAGGCACTTTCGTATAGGTGAGAGTTCGGGTAATGGCGACCTTCTAAAGTGGTTGATGCATCTTCTGAGGAGTTTTCTTTCGAAAACTCGAAGTCTTTCCATTTGCGCCGAAGATATGCAGGGCCATATGGGAAAGGCGTATGATATTCCAGATCGGATTAGCTGCTTATAGCAGAGAAGCTGAACTTTGGTATCAGCTTTGTTGCTCCACTTCAAGATGTTGTGCAGTTGCTTAGACCGACCGAGGCCCCTTTGAAGAATATGGGTCAAATGTTTGGTGAAATTCATTTTTGGGGTATAGATGACCCCAAGATATTTCATCCTGTCCTGTGGTCTAATCGTAGTACCTCCCATTTGTATTCGGATATTCTGTGAATATCGAGAAGTAGGTTGGGAGTGTTTACTACTCAGAATTATAGCTACTGCTTTAGATGGGTTAAGTTGAATTTTCCATCGACTGTAATACTGATACAGTTCGTCCAGATGACGGTTGAGTCGGTTTGCTGGGAATTTTGGGCTTTTAGATGACGTGTACACTAGGACGTCATCCGCATAGCAAATCTGGTTTACTCTACCATCCACAGGGCGAGGAATATCTGAGGTGTGTCTGATCTAAATCAAAAGTGTGTTGCCCTTTTATACTCTGTATTTACAGAGATTTGACAGAGAAGTGTATAAATATTCCAAGAAGCACAAACAAGATTTTGTGTGTGCTTCAATTGGAATGGGCTTCCAGGAAGGATACAAATTCCCGGAAGGTAAAATCATGAAAATCATTTGAAAATAAGCATTTCGAGATGTTAGGATTATTGGGAATTGAGTCAATGCGCGACAAATGAACATTTGGTTTAATTTGTCGCGCATATGTGTCAATTGGGGTAGGATATAGGATTGGATGAGAGTAGTGATTTGGGATCACTACAGCGGTGTTGCGTATGCAATCCTTTCGAGTCCCTTCAAAAATATTCGAGTGTACTGCGTTTACTGAAGCTATCCACAACCGATTGCACAACCACAACCCGAAAGTAAGGATTTCGATACAAGTCCTGAAGAGCTGTCTCATTTGTGGTCATAATCGTAATATTGAGATTAGAGATCAATGGCGTTTAAAGTTTTGATTTTTATATATTGCATATGTACAGATGGCAAAAGGGCGTACTAATGACCTGGTAACTTGTTTTTGAATACCTGAAGAAATGTTGATTCCTAAACGTATAAAAAATTGGTAACCCAAAAAAAAAAAAAGATTTTCGAAACTCCTAATGTGTACTAATCTCTTAAATAGAAAAACCCTGTTTTTAAATTTCGGCATATACTGGTTTAGGAGTAGGCTCCTCAATATGCTTTATAAAAAATGTGTTTATATTCTAAAAAAAAAAACTCATAGACAGATAATATTCTCTTAAATTTAAGCATTTATTTATGTGATCCCGTTGGTTTCACACGCCCATGTTCATGTGAGTTCATGTGATCAAGTCTCGCTGCAAAATGATTCAACTTTGTGCAAAAATATTAAGATATTAATACACCTTACCCAATTCAACCGCCTTAAAAATCGGCTTCCCAGAATATAGCTCCGAAAACTAGGCCAACTGCTTGTCTTTATTTTATCATTTAATGAACTTTTCTTCGCATGTTAACAAAGTATTCAAAACATTTTTTTGCAAAAATGAAAATTCTTCGTTGGCACAATCACTCTTATAATAACCTACTTAGTTACTTAGTGTCTAAGTAGCCCAACACTCTCTTTGTACTCCATAAGTTAACAAATTACATGATGAACTTCACGTATTGGACACAGTCCCATCAAGCCCACCCTTGTGCTTGAGCTCACCCCCCAGAGTTAACCAACATAGCCTTTGCTGGGCTTTCCACTTTATTTCATTTTAATTTTCCCTTTTCTTCTGGTCATTACCCTGTTTAGGTTCTAATATACACCTGAGTGTACGTTCTAGAGTCCAGTGCGGTCAGTTGAGCTAGAAACGTGAAGTAGAAAGGATCGTTAGGACAATTGGCAGTAGAAGTACAGATTTACCTGCAGTGTAATTTTGAAAAAAAAAAAGAAGTTTTTTATTTGTGCTGAGAAGGATTGAATATCATTCAAAATGAGAACGTGTGGGATGAGCACAATCAAATACATTCTGTTCGCGTTTAATGTCCTTTTCGCCGTGAGTATATTCTTGAATTTGGTTTTATGAATCTCAAGTCGCATGACAAAATAAAAATAGTTTAATAAATAATGTGTAACCAATGTTTAATTCCAATTTATGGATTTGCAAAAGTTTTCTTTGCAGTCTAGAAAAAGCGTGTATTCTAGTTTACTGATATCAATTGTAAGTTACCTTAGTTTAGATCTTCTCATAGACACACTACTGGATTTGGGAAAAGTACTTCCACTTAATTGGTGATGTTATCCGAAAGGGCGATGTACTATAACAAAATAATGTTGTTTTGTGCATTTTATTTTAATTGCTTTCGAAACTTTTAATTGAATAACACCATTGTTTTAGTAGACTTTTTTATAATCATTTCTAAAGGGGTTCGGAACCAATCAATGGCATTAGGCTCTTTTTAGAGGCAGAGGCTCTTAAATGAAAACTTAATAACATTTTGCAGGGATAAATAATAAGTTTAACTACACGGAGTTGTGAGTTGATCCAGCGTATACACACCTGAATGCACACCGCAATTCAGGCATTGAACTCAAACACGAAGAATTAATTGAATTCAGAAATCGCAGTTTTGTCGTACAGTCCATTGATGATTCGATTTATGGACTTTAAAAAAGGAACTCCGATGTCATTATAGCGCCTGGGGATGTACCCCTAAAAAATGGTCCCAAAATTCAGAATTATATCACCCTATGTTGATCAAAGTGACATTGGTGTAAGAAATTCGTGAAGGGGATATTTCTACGCTGATGCTTTAATTGTTTAATAAAATGTTCATATCACCTTTTTATGAATAACGAAAATTAAAAAAAAAACTTGGTTTACCAAAACTTTATATCTTTTTAGATATAAGATTGTTCTTTCATATAATAATATTTACCCGTAATATAACGTTTGCATAAAAACCCAGAATCGTTGAAAAAAATACAGACATTTATATGTGTTCATCAAAAATTATTTTGCCACTTTTAAACTAATCCTCATTGTTTCCAATACAACTCTGATAACGTTGAACTCATCCTTTCATAGGCCGAATGTGGTATGATCTTCAGTACCCACTGCGAATTTCATTTGTTATATTCAATTGAGTCAAAACGAGTTCCATGGAGAGGCAATTTCAGTTTTGCAAACAGGAAGAAGTTAGTTCGTAAGCTTTTTTGTATTCTGTTTTCTATTTATTGGCCTGTAGGAACCCGAAAGTTCATGACCTTGTGGAGGTTCTTTAAAGTCTTCTCTAAGAACCATCCATTTCCTACCAAATTACATTCCTCCTACTTACCTACAATCGAGCAGCGTGAGCTACCTTTCATTCGCTTTCACCTGAAAGTAAAATCCCAGCAAGCATACACATCAAAAAAATTATTTCATTCATATTACATGAGCCGTACCAACCCAATCGGCGCGGCTTGTCAGCAATTATAAACGATAAACACTCGTTGGCCAGCGTAATTGTTGACACAGCTGTAGCCGATATTCTTGCTACGGTTCATGAGTGAATATTGCTCCAATCCCAAGGTTTGCTACAGTTGCGACCAATCTCCTTTATCGGTTATCTACCAATCATGGGATTTGGGTACGAATATGATTGGCGTTAGACAATGTTTTCGATGGCCTCAATGGGCCGTCGGTTCTTTTCGTGCCTTTGGTACCTTCGGTGGCTTCGCTGCCTTCCGTGCCTTTCGGTGTCTTCAATGTTTTCAAGGTTGGTCGAACCGTAATAGAAAGAAAGACTAAATCGTTTCTACTGGTCTTTATTTTTAAGATTTAATTTGTCAGAGGTCGGTTTATAAAAGTTTTTTTGTTTTGGATTACGGGTTGGCCGTGGATTCGGCCTCCTGGATTTCGACTGACTCGAAATTGAAAATTACTGCCCTTTTATAGTTTTGTTAGTTGATAATTGTCAACTATTTTATTGTCAAAATTCCCCGAAGTGCGCTTCAATTTGAGTTGTGTTCTGGGAATTTGTTAGAGGTTTGGTTGGGTAGGTTCTGGGAATTTGTTAGAGGTTTGGTTGGATAGGTTCTGGGGAGGGCAATCATGAAATGCGTTTTGAATTAACCATTTCATTATGTCAGGATTTTGGGAATTGAGTTAATGTACGATGAATTAACTTTTGGTTTAATTCGTCGTTCATGTGGCTCAACATGGGATTTGGATGTATTATGTGGAATTGAATCAATGTGCGACAAATTAACTTTTGGTGTAATTTATCGCTCATTGATTTAATATGAAATTGGGATTTGTGTTATGGGAGGTATTGGTGATTTGGATGGGATTATTTGATAATGTTGGGGATTTGGATAGGAGTAGCGATTTAGGATCGCTACATCATGTAGCATCGGCTAAATCACAAATAATGTGCATCGCATCGTATGACCCTCGAAATAGCGTTTCTTTTTATTTAAGACACAGAAACCTATTTATTCCTGTCGCTTATCTCGATAATGCCTGCAGTTCATTACACCAGTCCATGTTTATTTAGGTGCAGTTTCGTCGTTGCCGATATGCAGGCTAAGCGGCATCGTACTTGTCCTATACGGACACATAGAGAATCCTCCCATTCGATCCTTTTGCGATCGCCCATTGCCCGTCGCCAAGTTTAGCCTACTCGCTCCTCCCACACCGATGTAATCCACCACCGTTGAATCGGACGGAGGTGGATTGCATCAGGCGGTCAGATTTTAGCTACCAAGCTGTACGAATGAGAAGTGGATTAACCAGTAATACCACTAGGGAGTCAATAACAGTCTCTGCGGTTGCGCGAACGAGTGTTCAGTTGTGTTAAATCATCAAGGACGTTCCAAATGAAAGTCTCAATTCGATTAAATAGTGTAAAACGGCTTGACCTATTACAATTAACGTTACCGAAGTCAATTGCATCTGTCCAAATTTAAAAAACAATAAGAAAAACATTTTTGCAAAATAAACCAGTGAAGTTACAAGTTTTGTTAAGTTCCAAATGTTACTCGACCAAGGCAATAGGAAATTGAAGTGTAAATAAAATCGATTGGTGTTTTAAGTAAAGAAGATAAAAAGGAACAGTAAATAAAATCTATTGGTGTTTTAATTAAAGAAAAAATAAAAAGGAACAATAAAATAAAATCAAACTATATCAGAGTGCTTGTCTTTGCTGTTCTGTGCCCGCTCCATCGTTGGAATCAACTGTCGTATTGTCTGCTCCGGTGTGGCATCTAGAGAACTCTTTCGTTTGGGGAATGAAGTGAAACAGTGCCCATGGCTGGTACATAACTTCAACCCCACAAACTCACCGACCCGACTCCGCCATTGCTCTCTGTCCCGTGCGCTCTCCTTCCACGTTCGACCATCCCATCCGATCTCCTCGAGGTCCAACCTAACATTGTCCTCCCATCTCCGTCGCCCGGTCGGTCTCTTTCCCGTTGGCCTACCGTCAAGAATTCTCTTATCGTTATCCATTCGCGCCACGTGTCCGACCTAACTTAATCCTCGAGACTTGATTACTCTCACTATTGTAGGTTTACGGTATAGCTCTTCCAATTCGTGCTTGTGGAGTTTCCTCCATTCTCATGCCCCCTCGTCATATTTGCCGCCAAAGATACGCCTTAGCGCTTTATTCTCGAATACGCGAAATTTGTTTTCTTCCCGTTTTGTGATAGCCCATGTCTCCCATCCGTATAGAACAATCGGCATGATTATGGTTCTATAGACACGGAGGTTTATATTCCGTGATAGCAGTTTGGATTTCAGCAGTTTACTGACTGCATGCCAACTGGCGTTGCCGGAGTGTAGTCTTTTGTTAATTTCCTTCGACATTTCGTTACTGGCCGTCAGTATCGTTCCCAGATTTATTTAAATTCTTTGACATTTTCAAATATCTTGCCCCTGAAGTTTATGTGTGTTTTCTGAGGTCTACCTGCTCTCGCCGTAATCATGTATTTTGTTTTGTCTCATTTATTTCTAGGCCCACCTTTTCTGCCGCTTGCATGATGATTTCACAGTTTTTACTTACAGTTTCTAGATTATCGCCCAAAACGGCGATGTATCCGCATATGCGAGCACTTGTGTGACCCTGTTCAGGGATGATCCGATCGTGTTGTCGTCTTGTACCTTTCTGATGACACACCCAAGCACAAGGTTAAAGAGACATGGTGAGAGGCCATCCCCTTGTTTTAGTCCGTCCCGGATTTGAAATGGTTCTGAGAGGTGGTTTTCTATTCTAACTCGCCCTTTGTTTTCGTTCATGCAGATTTGAATAAGGGCGGCATATTTTTTTGGGATTCCCAGCTAAACTACAATATGGTAGAGTCTTTGCCTTGGGACTGAGTCGTAGGCTTTTTTGAAGTCAACGAACAGTTGGTGCACCGTCTCTCCGTATTCCCACTTCTTTTGCAGTATTTGCCTTATTGTGAACATTTGGTCGCTTGTTGACCAGTTCCTAGGGAATCCGCATTGGTAGTCTCCCAATATTTCTTCTGCGTACGGTGTGATTCTCGCCAGTATGACATTTGTTAATATTTTGTATGCGGTTGGGAGCAATGATATTCTTCTGTAATTTTCGCAGTCAGATCTGTCACCTTTTTTGAAAATGGGGATGACTATTGAGGTTTTCCATTCTTCCGGAATGACTTCCTTATCCCATATTGCTTTGATGAGTTGGTGGATCTCTCGACCGGTTGCCTCACGCCCATACTTCACAAGCTCTGCCGGTATGCAGTCGACTGCGGGAGCCTTGTTGTTTTTCAATCGGTTTATTGCGTCTATAATTTGGTTGAAAGAGGGCCCTGAGATCTGATGCTCGGCTGTATGTACGTCTGGTGCGTTTATTTGTGGTTGATGGGTGCGCACATTGAGCAGGTTTTCAAAGTACTGCTTCCATCTTGTCACGATATTTTTTGTTTCTGTCACCAGACAGCCGTTTGTGTCTTGGATTATGCTGGCTCTCCCTCGGTAGCCATTTCTAATTGAATTTATGCCGGCATACATACCTCTGATATTCTGTGCTCTGGCATTTTCTAGGATTTTTTCGATACGAAATTCCCATTCGCGTGTTTTGCGTTTGAAAATTCTCGTTGTCTCTTTCCGAATTGTCGCGTATCTTTCTAGATTGACTTCATCATATCTTTCTGAGTGGACCACTCTGAGGCGTTTACGTTCTTCGATCTTTGTCCTGCACTCATCGTCAAACCAAGGTTTGGACTTAATTGTTTTCTTAAATCCTTTTGGGTTTATTTATATTGCTTGTACTAAACCAAATAAATGAGGCTTCAGCCCTCACCAAAACAAATGTTGTCCTTTCACAAATTTGGTCCCATATGATAGACATTCAAATTACTATTTATTGGCCTGTAGGAACCCGGAAGTTTATGACCTGACCGACTCGGCTCCGCCATGTCTTGAGAGATCTCTTTTCCACGGTTTATTTGGAAGACATTGAACTTTTTCAGAATCAGTCGTACGACGACACGTGTCAATCCCAAAATATTTGTTATATTAGGACTATAAACACTATTAACATTTTCAGCCGCCTGGCTTGCTTTTTCGCCTTTATCTAAGAAAAACTGTAAAATATGGCGTATTTTTTCTTTGCTGGTGTTAGTATTTGAACCGCAGTGACAAAAGTGCCTGAAAAATCTTCTAGTACGAAATCTTATCTTTCTAACACCATCTAGCGTAACCCGATCGCACTTATACAGCACGAGATACAGTTTAATTAAACTATCTTTCGGAAAAATAATGGATTTCTTTTTACTACTTCTTATATTTATTGAATAATGTATCATATTGTGATCTTTACAAACACCATCTTACAGCCAACTAATTTCACTACTGTTTATACACTCTTCATTATAACTGGGCCCTTTTACCTAATTTACTTCTGGATTATACACATGAGTTATTCACGTTTTAGATGAATAGTCATTTAGCTGTTCGCTTTATGATTCACCTCTTGGATTCACCTGATCCTCATCCTCGATTTCAGCCTCTGTAGAGTCCACCTCTGGTAAGATCGTTGAGTTTTGTTGCACTGAGCCGATCTTCCTTGGTTAGTCTGAGCATCTGCCTCTTGGTTGTTCTGTTGTCGTTGTCAACAGTCACTCCCTTGTATAGGTCAGTCCAGACCCTTGTACAAGTCAGTTTTTCCTCAAATAAAACATCTACTCTTCGCTTGAATGACAAAAACACGAACGTTGCTTTTATAGTGTGGGTCATAAATGTTTGCAAATGGCAACACTTGATTTCTTAAAAACCGTTAGAAGGAGGAGCGCAATAAAAGTATAAACAACTCCAACAACAACGTAATAAACAATTTCTGATTTATACTGTGCGGCTCCTGCCCATATGTGAGCTGCACACATTATAATGGAGGTCTTGTCACTGGTTATGAGTTTCCTTGTGTGGAGCCGGGGTCCTCCAAAATTGGGTAGCAGTCTCGCCAAAACTTTGCATACTCTTGCCGTTTTTTCACTCTGGATTGTTTGGGAGCAAATATTCTCCAGGTCTATTGCCAAATCATCTGCGTACCCAATAATTCTAACCCCTTCTGGTACACTGACCCTGAGCATACCATCATCTATGATATTCCATAACGATGGACCTAATACAGATCCCTGAAGTACAGCCGCTTTTATTTTATATT
Source organism: Microdon myrmicae (assembly GCA_963931805.1). Classification (NCBI taxonomy): domain Eukaryota; kingdom Metazoa; phylum Arthropoda; class Insecta; order Diptera; family Syrphidae; genus Microdon; species Microdon myrmicae. The sequence goes on along the minus strand of OZ007496.1, from coordinate 48,233,375 downwards.
CCTGTGTCATCTGTATCACAAAGCAGCCTTCTACCCGAGAGATAGTTTGCTAGTATACGCACCAAGTAGGGCGAGACTTGTAGATCATCCAGCGCTTCTAGAATCCGATTCCAGTTCACCGAGTTAAATGCATAGCCATCGTGCTCCAGCTATCGCATTGGGCGCGATGTCGCACACCACAGATAGTGCCTTACCACCTGATCTACATTTCCGGAACCCATACTGCCATTCAGAGAGCCCCGATGTCCCCTCAGTTAATTGTTCCAGGCGAGTGGCAATTACTCGCTCAAGCAGTTTTCCTGTTGTGTCTAGCATGCACAACGAGCGGTAGGACGACGGCGCTTCTGGATTCTTGACTCCTTTTGGTATAAGCACAAGCCCCTGTTTTTTTTCCATCGTTTAGGAAATTGTCCTGTTTGAAGGCAAGTGTGTGTGTGTTTTTTTTCAGTAGGGTAGAAGAATTCTTCAAAAGATACCTCTGGAGCAATCCAGTGGCATGCCGGATGATCTCCCGCCAGGCACATATTCCCATTGATCCCTGCGGAACTTTCTTTTAGATATTCCATCGTGGGCGGGACGGACTTTACCTGTTACTCCGCTTGGGTGTGTGTGTGTGTGTTCTTACAGAAAAAATAACAATAAAGTGTGAAGGTTGCATACACGTTAATCACAAAAAAAACGGTGTGGGGGTATGGCAGTTCCGCCAAACCCCACTGACTACTTACCTAAAGAACCCCTATCCCTACAACCCAGTCTGCATAAGCTTTCGCTAATGCGATCGCATTAGCACCTTAAATGCTTCACGCATCAAATTGATCAAGTTCATTTAGCTAAAATCCCCCAGAAGAGAATTCTTACCTGCATGCATAACTTCGCATTTAAAATCCCCTATAAGAATTCTCTCCAAGCTTATCATAAATTCCCTGAAAAAAAATTCATCGATTCATATATAATACAACCGCATAATAAGAGAATCTTACCCTTGAGTTGGCTAATCCCAGCCTCAACATGTGTACAACAAATCCCATTGGCTGGCGGCCTTTTCTCCCAACAATAAACAACCCAACCAGCTGCATATAATTAGCGCAATCGACGCTGAAGCCAATTTCCCTAACTCGCACCATGTGCAAACAAAAGAACGCTGTTCTTCCGTAGGCATTCTGGCGATACGATAAACAATCTATATCGTTTGAAGTATCCCAAATGCATCTCCCATCTAATGAGTTACAACTTGTTTACTCAGTTGAACTATCAGTTCATAAATTCCCTTTATCCTACATATTTCTGGATCCGTTTACCAGTGACCTTCTCACATAAGCAAACAAAGACCCAATTAGCATCCAATGAGATTCGGCTTGTTTGCTTAGCCGAACTCACATCGTATGGATGCACATCATGCCCTTTCCTTGTGTTAAATTGGTTCTCATGGTTTCGTTGCATGAACGAACCAATGTTCACACATACATGTGTACCATCATATATCTTCTCTAGGAGATCTGGTTCCCCACCCCCAAAGAGAGACTTCACGTTTCTCTTAGGATAGAAAATCCACCCTTAAAAGTAAGAGAGCCAGCTTCACTGGCCAAATTTCTTTTGACAACGAATGAATATCGTTGAGTCAAATTACATCCGCCGACCACCACGGTCGTTGCCGCTCCCGCTCTCCATCGCGCGGCGGAGAAGCGTAGTTCGTGTTGGGTAAGGAGTGTTTCGCCTTGTCTAAAATTAATAAAAATCAAGTGAATGTCATAATAAGTTTAAGTGAACTATCAAAACACTAACATATTTAATAATGGCTAAGAACAAAGATAATAACGAAAGTGAAATAAAATAAAAAAACACATACATCAACAACATCACCAGGGGTTTTTATTGATAGGATAAAACTAAACAAAAATGAAACGAGTGTCTTAATATTTCGGCTGCAGTTCCTGGGTGTTTCGAGAGTGTTTTCTTTGACTTGCTCCGTGTGTTGCGAAGTTTTCGTTCGATGTTTTAGTGGCGGATGTGAACAAACGTGGCGGCGTTTCGTACGTTTACCTGATGATTGAGTTTTGACTGAACTTGCGATTGATGGGGAAGAAGTGAACCGAGTGCCCATGCCTGGCACAATACTTGTTCTCCCCACCGGAGTATTAGAGATAAATACTGCACGTATTTAATAAACAAATATTTAATCACGTGTGTCATCAAAGAAACAACAATTTAAAATCGAAAAACATTTAAAAAAAAATAATAGTGACGCACTGACCATGTACGAAGGTCAGGTCATAGGTAAAAAGACAAGTAGGAGGTTAAATCCTCAACCGAATTTAACAACCGCACAAGTCGAATGCAAACGAGGACCGTTAAATATGCAAAAATGAATTTGTATCCCAGTGAAGCTCGCTACTCTGGAGCAGGAAACAAATACAAAGACTTCGCCGTTAAGGAGCCAGTGGAAAAAAATAAGTCTGATGAAGGGCTCGACAACATTATCGTCTAGCTTATCAAAAAAAGAATATGCAACGTTTACAATTATGTGAACAAAAACAACAACAACAACGACAACAGTAGTAGCAGGAAAAACAGCAACAGAAACAACAAATCAATAGGAAGGAGAAGGTAGATCCCATTATTATGACCCATATGGAGACTAAGGATGTATTAAAACTCGATAAGTAACATGCAAGAACTTTAAAACCAAACGCATCAATAATGCAAAAATTAGTATTGCGTTGTGATTTAGAGGTCCTTCTGATATCAGAAAGTATAGAAAGCAGTGTGAGGTATGCCGTGCATTCAAGGGAACCACCTGCTCCGGAATTAAAACAACGACACAAACGTTTCACGAGGGAAACATGGTGTCGATGAGGTCCAAAAACCCAAAGGGAAAACAAACACCGATTTGGAAGGCCCCCTTTCTCGTTACAGCAGTAACCGGGTCAGACAACACGATCATCAAAGTGGGTCAAAAACTAGTAAAGATTAATTGCAACAAATTAAAACCATATTCCTAGGTTACTTAGTTTCGATCCCAATCATAGTTTCAAAAGTTCTGTCATTCCTATCAATCCTAAACATCTGCTATCTTCACGAGGCATCACATTAAAAAAAACAGAGATTGTTCATTACAAAAATATATACACAATATGACCAGATATAGACGCAAATATCAAAGACAAATCGCAAACTATATAAACAAATAAAAAAAAAAACAAATGTTATATAATGAAAGGAAATATTAACACAAATGTAACAAACGAATAAAACTAACATTGACCTTCAATAAGAAACACGATTTGTAAACAAAATTATAAAGAGAAAAATTCCAATGGAACAAAATACAGCAAAATATACTGTATCCATAATTCTTTCCACTATTAACAAAATATTACAATTATACTACTTTAACAAAATACAAAATAATTATAACAAAAGTTTTGTATTGAATACAAATTCAATAAAACTAGAAAAGAGATACAATACTCAACAAAGAGAACTATTGTAAATAAACAAAACCAATTGTATAAAAAGAAATTATCATTCACCTTACATTATGAGTATAACATAAACACAAATGTACATAGCAATATTAAAAATAATTTTTTTTTTAACTTAGAAACTTAGATATCAAAATAAAACGTTATACTACATAAAATTTATATTAGCCAGAAACTAATAAAAGTCAGAAACTCGTACAAAAACAATTATTATTACAAATTCAATTACAAATAAAATTCACACCAGAATTATAAAAACAAAAGAGAATTGTTAATAAGTTAGTTACAAAATTACAAATTCAATTACAAAAGTCCAAAAGGAAAGAAATTCATACTTGCACCTTATGATTAAACTAATTGTTAAAAAAAAAAGAAAAAAAAACAGAAGAAAGTAGACTTTATAATAGGTTGTTATTGTAAGCCCTAAAGTCAATTTTATAAGATTGTAAACCTAGTAGACTGAATAAGATGACAGCTATACAAAAATAATAACAAATCCTTATACTATATGTAAAAACAAGCTCACCATCACATTTGCCACAGAAAATCACTCGCAACGATGATTTTCTTTCTTTTCAGGGGGAGGGATGTTATACTTCGCTACACAACCCCTCTCAAACATCCTCACATCTAACAATTATATTGCACACAATGCAATACACAACCAATTAACTGCCGCCTTTTTTCCCACAGGCAATTAATATTCATATCGCATACGTTGCGATAACTACTCATTCATACCTTCCAAAGCAAAGCGCTTATAGTATATCATTGCGAACAAGGCCACTCGCAAAGAACATTCTGCTGCGCATTCAAAAACCAAGCGAGCACCTGCTGACGGTTTCATATTTCGAATGCATGTTTTTTGCTCCATGCCTAAAAACAAGTGTCGTACAAGTTATATGACACGGTCGATGCCTTCAAAGACTATTAACGACGATTTAATTGAGCGTCGGTTGAATGTTGAGATCTGCGAAATGACAGACACAGCGACGAAACGCAAATCGATCGAATGATACGATTTGAACACGGGACAATGTACTTTAATTGGTTCGGTATATGCAGAAATAAATTAAGTAATTGCTCAAGCCAATGCCGCCGCACTTTAAGTAGGGCTATTAAGTGGAAAATGATCATTGAGAAATGCAAATGACTCGTGCCAGGCATTTAGTCTCAATATGGGTCATACATTCCGGCTGAGGTAAACGCATCGTCTGCACTTCCTTGCCAATATTTTGGTATAAAAGAATGGTTGCGAATGAACAAAAGCCGGAGTGAAATTAACTCTCGCCAGAACTAATCAATCAAGCAAAAGGTTGCGGCCCTCGCATAAGTACAGCGGGCCTTTTGTTTTGGTTAGATTAGAAAGTAGTGGATAGTCGATCTCCTTAAAACTTACTTGAAGTGAACAGTCTATCACCTCGAAAGTAACAAAGTAATCAGTGTAAAAAGTTTTGAAAATATAATAAACAAAAAAAAACAACAACTTAAGCTTACTTATTTGAAGATCAACACACTGGGACCAGGAGCAGAAAGGGCGGACCGCCCCACAACAGTAAGTTTACTTATTTGCATTCTAATATGGCGGACCTGCCCCCAGAACAGTCAGACGAACGAGAAGACGAACAGGTGAATATCATAACTTCATAACCTCGGAGGAGTATGTAGCGTTCTACGAACGCACAATTCCGCGCAGGTAAGGTTCCTACCTCCAAGGAACTTACTTACCTGAGAACGTTGCACGCGCCCACAGACGCGTGTCTCAAATTCCAACCATATGGCCTGCAACGCACAGCCAACGTTGATCCCGACACCAAAAAACAAGGAACTCAACGCCCCCAAAGCTTTTAATGTCAAGCTCTACAACCAAAGGTAAAAACATCCATGCATCCATTCCTAAAAGCAACTCCCAAAAATGCCATACATTCTGCCTGCGCCCAGGAACATCTCATCGAACCGGCAATTCCGAATAGCGATACAAAAGAATTGCTATCATCAAAGAATGAGCCGATCAACGGATGCACGTGCGGGTAAACTAAAGCAGGACCACCCAAATCCGTTGAACAGCAGAAGGTAGTCACGACCTATCGCAATCAAAAAAAAAAAAAAACATCTCAACGAGATATCAGATTATTTATGAGGAGTTAAGCCAACAAAGGCAATACTCCAGTCCCACGGCCACGCTAGAATTTCGCACCATTATAAAGATCTAATGGATTTCGATTCCGGGTACCAAGTTCAAATAAGACCCACGGACTGTACGTCCAAACAATCGCCGAATATCTCCGGTCTGGGCACCAGATGTTCTGTGCAAACAGAAGGCCGTGGAGATGAAATGCTAGCGATAATAATGATGTATGCAAAGAATGACTTTCCCCTTTCAGGAAACTACAAAATACACCCGGGGATGTGTTAACATGCTGATAACAGAGACATTGACGATTCTGTTAATGGACAGAATGGGAAATTGTCTCTGGGGAAGATGCAGATTCGATCTGCATCAAGATACTTGTTGGTATTGCAAAGTTAGTCCCAGTTTGATCGTCAACGTGACAAGAACCTAATTTGAATAGCCGAACCGCGAAAACCCCACCGAGGAGGTTGTTTGCGAGGCATTGAGAACCTAACGAGAAAGTCGGTCCGCGAAACGTATTGTAAAAGTCAAAGTTAAAAAAAAAACAACAACGTAGAGTGTGTTGTCTAGTAGTCAAAAGTTAGAAAATGTGCCTAGTGATTTGTATTGCCACGAACACTAGTTAGTAAACTATGTATTGTTCTGTCGATCGATCGTGTTAAAGTATAAAAACTATTATATAGCGAACATTAGAGCAGTTGGTTCATATCACCGCAAATTACTACATTGTGAATATTCAAACGGTGGTGTACCGGCTGTTAAAGAAAAGTTAAAACAAAAATAAAAGTTCGAAAACTTCTGAGTTTTTATTTGTGACAATTCTCGGTGCTGTATTTGTGCTGTTTCTGCTCAGGTGTTCTTCCTTGTATCAGCAGTGTTCGGTGGGACACTTACGATACAACCCAACAATTCAATAGACTAACATCCGCCAAAAAGTGAACACCCAACAAACTAATAACATCCGCCAAAAGTATCCCCGAGAGATAATATAAAATATTAAATGTTAATACCAGAGACTATTTAATGGTGTTACAATTGTTATAAAATTAAACCGGATTTAGCTAGGGCAGCTACCGAGTACTACACGTTCACTTCAAAAGCAGAGAAAACTGTTTCCATGATCTTAAAGGAGGTGATCCTTCTTTTTTCGCAGAACAATTACTTGAGGAATTAAAAACTGTTGAAACCGAGAGTCTAAAGTTTACTGGTGTAAGACCGTTTTCCACTGCAAGCTCTAGAAATCGCTTCCCCAAATAACTTTTTTTTATTGAGTCACTAAGTCCCGGCAGTAAAGTTGATGGGTTTAGGTATATTAAATAGCTAAACCACGAAACAATAAGTTGGGAGAGAATAAAGAAGTCTGAACGCGTATTGCAATGTATGTGCTGTCAACGCTTCGGCCATGTGGCACCGAACTGCAATATGCAATTTAGATGTGTAAAGTGTCTAAACGATCACATTACTGGGGAATGCCCATTGGGCAAAGAACAGAGCCCAGATAATAATAAATTATCCTGCGTCCTCTGCAATAATACAGGCCATCCTGCTAACTTTAGAGGTTATCCTAAATACCAATGAAAAGTAAAGTTGGAAGAATTACATTCTAATGGCGTACATCCACCGACTGACAGGAATCTTCATAATGACGAAATTATCTTTTAATGATGGACAACATTGTTATTAATACAATGAATCGTTCTATCCCAAAAATAATTCACATGGAGGGACATACAAGCCGATACAGAAACTCAACAATTGACGCTGTGTATAAGCAAAAGAGCATTCTGCTGTCCAAGCTGAAGGCCTTTATAGACAGTTTAGCGATCCAAATAACCAGGAAATAAAGACAATTATGTCATCAATCAAAAATCTTCAAAAACTGATCTGTGACAATTATATATCAGTAATTAACGATGACTAGAATACCAGAATTCAAGCCATTAAAGCTAGTGGAACGAATATGTTCCCATCAATAAATAAAGTATTTAGAAGAAAAGATTATAATGATATTCATGTCTGCAGGTTCTGTGGACTCCGGAAAATTGTCAAACAATACTGAACGCTGGACTTACCCTGGAGCCCGTCAAGCCCATCGAAGAATTAATAATAATCGATGTGTTCGAAAAAAGAAACCGAACCCAATTGGTGCCTGTTTCGAGGCAGTGTATAGAGTAAACGAATTCGTTCATTCTAACCGCAACCTGAAAAATAGGGCTCTCCATATTTTGATCCATATTTCGATCCGCCAAGGACAATAGGTATCTTGAAAGTCGAAGTTTCACTACATTTAGTTTTTTTTTTTTTTTTTTTTTACTCCCAGAAATAGGAACATATAGTTTCATAGGCAGGCAGCTAGACCTTCTTTACAACCGACCCCTTCAGTTTCACTTAGTTCACTATCCCTAAGCATCTTTCGGAGTTTGGCTGATGGACCCGGTCGAGAAAAAATTGCATCTCAAGGTGCTGATTCATCGCTATAGGTGCGGCTTTCCTGGGTCGACAAAAAAGTGTCGGGGGGTTAACGATTGTTGAGAGGGCTAGTGAACTAAGTGAAACTGAACGATTGATGGGGTCGGTTGTAAAGAAGGTCTAGCTGCCTGCATATGAAACTTAAAATATTGTTAACTTGACAAAGGGTAAAGTCAGCTAGCCGTTCAATAAATAGAATTTTCTTTGTAGGGGCGGGATAAGAAATGTAGAAAGAATGGGCGTCAGATAGTATCCATTTTAACTGTGGCAAACTAGAATCGCCAAAAACGATGATTTCATCCTGGCTATCACTCAGGTAAATAATGGGGTCAATTACGTTGAGAGTGAGTTTATAGGGCTTTTCAGGGCCCGAAGAGCCTCGCATCATTTTAGCCCCATTAAAATCTATAAATACCATTTCCCAGAAACCTAGCTAAAACGTTGTCTCTTTGTTTAGCCGCGACGCACATGCATCCGATGATTTCGGTTTTGTTTGCTTTACCGAAATCGTACCCCATGAATGCTCGTTTTTCATCCATGAAAGGACCATGCACACATACCACCATCATCAAGATTAGCGAGTGATCTCTGCACGAGATAATTATCGTGGAGTCTAATTCCATCCGTTGACCTCGCTGGTCACAGCACTCCCCCTCCTCGTCGGCGCAGAGGATGCCTACCTTCCTTAGTCAAAGTGTAATTCCGAGTTGTCCAAACTTGCATCGTTAAGTGTTGTCGTTCTCATTAACCTAAGTTTGTTAAAGTTTTAATCCGAACATATTGTCTTTCAAGTTTAAATTATACAATAGACTAATCTACATTAAAATAATGAAAGTGTAAACTAAGTGCCCGTGCATCATTAATTTTGTACTCTCAAATAAAATTAAATAAAAAAACAGTTTGAGCTATTAAGCCTTGTGTGTTTTACTGCTTGTGGACGTCCTTGGTCGAGACTCACCATGGTTTCCTAGCGAACGGTAGTCTATCATTGTTCTATCAGCGGAGTGTTGTGGAGTTTCTGTTTGTACTTTTATCCTGTCGTTGTGTCCGGTGAACTATTAACAGCGGAATTATGATGGGTGGAGAAGGGAACCCGGTGCAGTACGCCTGCACACCATACTTCTCACCCCACAAGTTCATATGCTTCGATGGGCTGCGATGGCTAGATGTAGAAAGAAATAATATAAATTAATTTTGACTGATAGATAATCAAGTATAGATGCAGTGGATATAGCAATAACTGACGGATCGAAAGTGTTTTTAATAGTAATGAGCATGCCACGGCTGGAAGAATCATCAATAGGTCGATCATAGTCGTCGTCCTGGTAGGCGTTAAAGGTGGGAGCGAATCATCACCATCACCATCATCGGCACTACAACTGGGATCCGGTCTTAGCCTTATTTAACAAATCTCTCCACCGGTCCCGATTTCGAGCCGATGTCAGTTTAGCACCCTCAGGCTCTGTGTGTCCTGGTCTACGCCATCCCTCCATCGCAGACATGGTCTGTCGCGCTGTCTCCTTCCATACATCGTGCCACAAAGGACTTCCCAGGCAGGCTCCTCTTCGCTCATTCGAGCCAGGTGTCCCACCTACCGGAGTCTACCGAACTTGATTTTTCTTACAACATTAGCTTCAAGATGGATCGCATGCAACTCATGGTTGTACCGTCTCCGGAATCGTCCTCCCTCACATACAGGGCCAACAATTCTCCTTAAGACCTTCCTCTCGAACGCGGCTAAGAGTTCAGAGTGCCTTTTATTGAGCACCCAGGTCTCGGATCCATACATGAGTACTGGTAAGACCATGGTCTTTTACAGTTGTAGCTTGGATGTTCTGGATAAATTTCGAGATTTAAAGAGCCTTGATAGACCATAGTAGGTTTTATTGGATTTGATCAGCCGTTCGCGTATTTCTTCCATATTGTTATCGACTGATACCATTGACCCAACGTAGTCAAACGATTACACTAATTCAAATTCGTGCTCCACTACCCTGATAGTTTGACCAACGTTATGTCTTCTTTTCGCAGAAGTTGCCACCATGTACTTAGTTTTTGCCTCATTAATGTGCAGTCCCAGTTTTTGTGCTGCCTCCTCGATCTGAGTGAAGGAGTCCTGTACAGCCGAATCGGATCTACGATGATGGCGATGTGTTACGGACCTACCTCGCGGATAAAATAATAAAACGTCAACGTCGGATCTCATTTTATTGTTTTTCGCCGTTGACGTTTTATTATTTTATCAATCTACCGCCAAGTAGAATTTGCACAAAGTAGTTTATGCAAATTAGCTACTTGGCGATGTGTTTTCCTTTTACAGGTAGAGAGGGTAAACTTGCGAAAGGGGATTAGTGGATGTTAGGGGGGACCAGGACTCGAGGTAGGTCCGCAACAGGTGTCGTCTACGTAGGCAAGTATCTGGCTGGACTTGGTGACAATAGTCCCTCTAGTTGTAACCCCAGAGTCACGGATTGCTTTCTCCAACGCCAGGTTGAAGAGGAGGCAGGCCAGACCGTCCCCTTGTCAGAGTCCATTAAAGATGTTTATTGGTTTGGACAGCAACAAAGCTATTTTTACTTGACTAGTTACGTTGGTCATTGTCAACTAACAAAGTTGTATCAATTTGTTTGGAATGCCGAATTCTCTGATGGCATTATATAGTTCTACCCAGGCTATTCTGTCGTGGGTGGCCTTAAAGTCTATGAATAGATTATATAATGGAATCTTAAATTCTAGACATTTTTCCATCGTCTGCCTTAGGGTGAATACATGATCAACGATTTTCTATTATCTTCTCATTTAGCTGACCTAATAATGACGCATAATACTGTCCAGTTATTCTCTGTCCCTTTTCTAAATTGTCAATGAAGATAATACCACGTGCATCCCAAAACACAGTAGCCATAACCTTTCCAGTTGATTTCGCCGTCTTTGCCTTCTCTGGAGCCCGTCCGCCTTTAACAATCCACTGTCTTGACTGTTATTTCGTCTCGGGAGTGTAGTGGAATATCCAGGTTTCATCTATAGTTACTAATCGGCGCAGAAAACTCATCTGGGTTGGGACGCAAGTGCTCCAAAAGTTCTCAGCTGAGAGCAAATGCGGCACCCATCTCACAGATATTTTTTCATACACAATTTATCATGCAAAATTGAAACATGAAATAAATTCCAATTGACAGATACCCAGTGAGGAATGATGCTTACTAAAAACAGACCATCAGCGATGCTCCGAGCGCTATCGTCGGCGTTTCTAAGGATTTATGTACTTACCCTCGTATTAAATAAGATTCGGTTAGCGCGTATATCTAGAAAGGTAGAGTGTGAGATTTCTGTAGAACGGCGTGAGTTTTTAAACGAAGAACTCTTACATTCTGATAGATTTAGATTTGGTCAGGGCAGAACCCTCATTTATTACGCTTAGTACAAGCGGTACAGGATTATAAAAATAAACTTATGAACTAACTTAAAAACTAGGGATTAACAATAAGTTAATTATAATTAATTTAAAAAGGGAAGAGAGAGTGTGGCGTAAGTGGCAAGACAGGGTACGCAAATAGGCCGGAAGCTTGGAAACGGGAATGAGGATGGGTTTAGGGTTTAAGTGAGGTCAAAGCCCTTATTCATTCAGCCCAATACAAGAGTTATTTACATAACTTAGGTGCGGGCTAAAAAGAAAAAATAAGGAGACGGGTTTGAGAGCATGAGAGGTGACGTTGAAATCAAAGAAGGCGGGGTAAAAGTTGACGATGCGTAGCATACCTGAGATCGGTTCGTTAAGGTCCTTCGAGGTGTAGTGGGCTGGTAGGTAAAACAGACGAGGATTTCGTAGGTTACGGGGATTGGTATAGAACGGTATGGTAAGGAGAAGGCTAGGGCAGTCGATGGATCCTGACAGAAGACGGTGGATGAAGAAGATGTCAGCGTGAATAGTCGAAGATGAGCGATGTATTGCGATGGATTATTGGAGAAAGTAGGGTAGCTGGAATTCTAGAAACGAAAAAACGTATCACGGTCCGTTTTGCATTGTTGGAGGTGTCTAATTCTTTTAGAGTGAACATAGCGGCTGAACGCGGCAATGTCATTAGACACTTTTTGAGAAGATAATTGAAGTGGAATTTTATAAAGAGATTTGGGGGGATGGGAACGTCGGTGAGTAAGCCTTCTTGTTGAATAGAGACCACGATGCTAGCTCTAGTTTTACCTTCAAAGCAGATAGAATTTGGTTTGACATGAAGATACACTAGAAAGATACGGATGTTATCATATGTCTTTCATTCTCTAAGTTTGGAAACTGCGTAACGACATTCGGTGGACTCGGAGATAAACTCACTGATCTTTGCTGAGGAAGGTAATGGTATAATAATCCGTTTAGCGTATAAGTTTTGGCAAAATTACAGTAACACCGATAAGTTTCTTCTTTTCGTAGTTTGGTCAATTTTGTGTTTCAGTAGAAGCCGCATCACTGCTTTTTCCCTTTTTAAAATAATCTTCTCTCGGGAACGGCAGTTCTATAGAGCTGAATCAGCGCCCTGAGATACTATAAATAACATTCAAAAACAACTTAAATTTCACTTCAAATTTTGTAGTCAAACTAATTGAGTTCACACCACAGTAAAATTATGATTTCGACTTCGGTAAAGTGTGGATCTGATTGCATCCCAGTTCTTGAGAACACAATAAAAAGTTGATCGTAAGAAAATGAAATGTCAAGGTACTATACAATAATTTTCATTGCTTGGGAGCACTGGAAAATTCATCATCATCATCCGGGATCCGGTCTTGGTCTTATTTAGCAAATCCCTCCACCAGTATGCGGTCCATATCCCAGAGTTGCTAAATTGTCCATAATAATTCGTTTTTCCGGCAAGATTATTAGCCTTGCACCAACCTTTCTCATGATGTCGCTGCAGGCATTGGTTCACTACTTGGAGGGTGCCAAAGTAGCTATCCAGGGGTGTCACGTGGAAACTGTATGTCAACTTGGATTGAACAGGGACAAGGATCTTCCTGGCCTTCGCGGGGTTGAAAGCAGAGACTTTGCCCTGTATGCCCCCCACCACGCACTGGAAAATTAAGCACCTAAAAACACCTTTCTTTTATCTTTATTGATCGCTATTGCTCGAGTGTTTCACATGAGTCAGGTTATTTACCCACTTTTTATATTCTGCAAATGTTAGTATTTCAATCAATCATAAAATATGTCCGACGACTTGAAGGACACTCGAGTTCAATCAATTTGAATATCTAATGGTAACGACACAAGAAATATCGTCCCATTTGATTTCATGCACTACTGCGCATTTTGGTTACTTATTAGTTATACTAATACATTTCCAGGTATCAGGACTCGGTTTAAAAGAAATATCGTCCATTCGATTTCATGCACTACTGCGTATTTTTGTTACTCATTAGTTATTCGATTACAATTCCAGGTATCAGGACTCGGTATATTAGTAGCTGGAGCTGTTGTCCTAGCTGATGTCAACGAATTCAACCACTTCATTGAGGGCAACGTCACCGCACCCCCAATCGTGTTGATTGTTACCGGGACTATAATTTTTCTAATTGCATCGCTTGGATGCTTTGGCGCAATTAAGGAATCGCCTCCGCTACTTCTAACGGTAAACATTATTATAACAACATTATTTCAATGTAGGTCCTTTAACTACTTCCCCACCATAGTATGCTGTTTTGTTAGCCATTATATTCATCATTGAATTGGCTGTTGGAATCGCAGCTATCGTCTTTAAGTCTGACCTAGAAATGGTGTTGAAAAACACCCTTATGGATTCAATAAAACGCTCCAACGATGAGGACTTAAAGGCTTGGGACAATATACAAAGGAAGCTTATGTGCTGTGGAGTCGATAGTCCAGCAGATTGGCGTGGTATCAGCCGCAACAGGACTTTACGAGCAAGTTGTTGTCGGCCAGAATTGATTGACAGTGCTGTTGGTAATTGTGCTGATGCAGCACCGCTCGGAAGAGATAAATATTTCCAGGTAAGAATGACGACATTTAAATCAAGCAAATCAAAGGAGTGTTTACCTTTCGTTTCAGGATGGCTGTGTTGGTAAACTGAAGGAGCGAATCGATAAGAACGCTGTGGTCTTGATTGGAGTGGGCATAGGCATTGCATTCCTACAAATTCTTGGAATCGTGTTGGCATGCTACTTGGCTTCTACGATACGTCGCGAAAGAGTCAAATAGAAAGGTGAGTGTAACAAATTGATCCGTGGACGTAATTTAAAAGCCATTAAGTCGCACACGGCCTACATTTGGATGAAGTTGTAAGGAGCTTACATGGCAATTGTTATACTTGACAGCGAGGAAGGGAATATTATTTGTTAGTCCGAGTTATTGGGGTCATTGTGGGGTTGAGTTGAACATTTCTTTCCTATTTCTTTTGTTTAATTTAGGTTTGTGATTTTATTCTTTTCTTTGTGGTTTCTTACACATACACTAACAGGGACTGATGAAAAGAAGACTATGAAGTGACGAAGTATTTGGTTTTTTTTTTGTTGTTGTTTTATTTGTTTTTCTGTTTTGTTTTCTTGGAATATTTGTCTCTGATTCCTTTGCCTGAAAACATGTTCAGAGTCATTGTTAACAATGACTATCCATTAACTTAATATAGACTTTCGACATTAACTTAATATATACTTATGCCGCTTTTACGTCTTAAAAAGGGGGTTAGGGCCCATCCTGTATAACACTCTTGTTACTCCAAAAGTGGTTAAATTGTGTGGTATCCAATGCAAATACTTTTTCCTATCACCAAATCATCACGTCATATGTTATGTATGATCGTCATACTAATGTGCAGGGACGCTTCAGACTTACAGTCTGTCACAAATCGACTTGCATTGTCAGATCATTCACGCCGTCGACATATTCTTTTACAACAACTGATTTTGGTCTTCCTTTACGACTTCTGTCTGTGAGCAAACGATGATCACGATTGAATTTATTAAACCAGTGATAAAGAGTGGTCATGTTTGGCATTTCATTGAGTTTGAGATCATCTATCCACCTCGAAAGTTATAGGAAATTATGGCACTGTGTTTTCGTGTTAATTCCATTTTTCTTAATAGATTTAATTTCTAGGTCATTGCTGACAAAACAATTAACATTCATACCACGAATTGTTTCGAGTAAAAATATTGTTAAAACTATCAAACTTTTTAAGAGAAACTTTAGACACTGCCTAGCATTGCTAGTGTTGCGATTTTGGAAAATATAAACAGTAAACTATGTTCTTGCCTATTTATGATATAAAATTAGGTTTTAGAAAAACTATTCAACCTTTTTGGTAAAGATTGAGTGGGTAATCAACCAATTCAAAAAGGTTTTTTTTTCAAATATTGCCAACTTTTCCACTTTCTTATATCAGCACGATTACAAGCGTCGACAAGACACTATATGTGTCTGTCTCGAAATCCCTACCATCAAAATTCAGGTGTTCCACCCGTTTTGGGTATCTTAAGTAAACACAACATATCCAATTGGACTATCGATTTGCGCGTCCAGTTTTCTTTAGTTAGAAATTTCATTATTATCAAATTAGACGTCTTAATAACTTTCGTGTCGTGCGAATGGTTGTTACATTTCGCCACCAAATGTATATTTCATGTCCTTCTACGTATCCTTGAAGTTAATAACGCTTTTTAATTCGAAATTTACTGAGTATGGTCGCGACAAGGAAAATATTAATATCTAAGACTCACGAAAGCCATTTATTTCGCACACTCCCGACCCCCGGTATAGATTGGATTCCGAAAATAAAGCTACTTGGACAGTATAGTGCCACGATAAGGAAAATGTAGACCTACTAAGTCGCAACAAATAATGATTGTTTGTATTTCAGATTAGTGTGTATATAAATTACAATGACAAGGAATATGTCTTTAGCACTCGCTTTTCTGAGTGGCACAAACATTAAAAGGCCGCTCATACTCCAATGAGACCGCTTGGCTATAAAGAAGTGTTCACGGTGGATTGTATGTCATGTCGTAGGGAAATTCTTAGATAGGGACTATCATAATTAGTGTGGGTGAGAAAGCAAAAGCGTAAGTCGAAGTATAAGAAATGAAATAAAATAACACAATACCCGTAGGCCAGGATAATAAAAAGTTTATTATATAAAAAGGTACATATACTTAGCGTGGTGTAGGTGCGGTTGCGACGGTGGCCATACTCGGAAGGAAAGAAGGAAGCGTCAAGGAAAATATGGAAGACGCTACCAGAACTCAAAACACCATCTGTGGTAGCGAAAAAGAGAATTCACAATACTTCCCTTTCATACGTGAAATTTATTATTTACTTTCTTCGAAACCAACCACATTCCAGCACTTTGGTCCGTGGTGATCGTTTTCTTAGGACGTATGCAACCATTTCATCCACCGCAGTCAGCCGCGAACTCTCTTACAGAGAACACCAGTTTTGAATAGTGCGCCAGTTAAAAAGTGAAGTGACTACCTATTTAAAAAGTAAAAGTATTTCAAGAGAAATTTTTGACAACAGATAAAACTCCTAAGAATTCACAAACAAAACACAACAAAGACACATCAGGTAAGAAACCCAAAATATGGCCCTAGGGCCAAGCCAGCATACCGGCAACAGGTTCCTAGAACTGGGAGAATGCTCACTCTCAGGCTCTGCAACCAGCGTGCCAAGAAAAAAGAAAAGACAATCCGGCAGCCCATTGTCTTTCGATTTCCCTGCTTTGCCTAACAAAGCAATTTTAAAAACACCTCGGTTTATTCAAATTCACCCAACCGATGCTTCAAGGCCACTAACGTTAACGTCTTTGTGCTGAAGAGAATAATTGATTCTATTAGTACACAGTACGAAAGAATAACCCTGCTTAGGGATGGCTCCATACTAATTCTAGTCAAAGACCAAGATACAGCAGATAGATTCATCCAATCCAAACGATTCTATTCAATCTGTCCGGTCGACATAAGACTACACCCCAAACTAAACATCTCTAAAGGAATCGTTTACGCCCCCTGTCTTATAAACGTCCCAGAACCTGATATATTATCAGAAATGAATTCCCAAGGCATTGTTGATGTATTTAAATTTACCAAAATGATGAATGGAGAAAGGAAGCCCACGGGCCTAATGCTATTTTCATTTGACCGTCTTCAACCACCAACAACAATTGAAATCGGCTGGTACAACACCAAGGTCAAGGAATACATTCCAAGGCTTATGCGTTGCCGGCAATGCCAATTACTAGGCCACACGGCAAAATGGTGCAAAAATACAACGGCATGCAATACATGCAATCTTCCACCCCACCCTGAAACTGAATGCATAAGAATAATCTGTGCAAACTGTCACGGCCCCCACCCGGCATCTTCCTCCACATGCCCAAAATATATGCAATACCAACAAATTTTAATAATACAAACAAAAAATAAAACATCCCTATCCGATGCTAAACGCATATACAGAGAACAAAATCCCATACAAACAACAAATAATGATCTCTATTCGGAACAAATAAAGAAAACCGCGTCCGCATTAAAAACACCAACTGGTGCCAATTCAGTCCCAACAAAACACATACAAGACCCAATGCCCGCAAACAAAACTGCTACCAAAGAAACACATATATTTCCCCCCACCTCCTAGGCAACCTTAAAGGAAATAGAAAATAGAAAACACCCTATCGTACAACAAAGTACAATAAAAAACAAAACACGAAACGCTTCTCCCATACAAACTCAAACACACACAAACAAATCGAAACACACTCCAGCAGAAATGCAAAAATCCCGTTTAGACTCAACGGAAAATTTCCCTTTACCTGATCATGGAAAGATATGATCCTAATCTCTGTCACCAACATATTGACTCCGCGGCACAGGGCGACTTTCACTCAAACCAATCCGAGCGGATTGTACAACTGAGTGAAACGAGTTGTGTGGCGCGGAGTCAGATAACCAATCACCGTTATATTGACTCCCCCACTTTGAACACCACAACAAACACTAACAACAACCCAAACGATCTTTTAATGCTTCAGTGGAACCTGAATGGGTTTCACAATAACTATCACGAATTACAGATCCTTATAAAGGAACTAAAACCAGCGATCATAGCATTGCAAGAAACTCACTTACCCCAGTCCTCAAATGCTGAAGTGCCTCGGGAATACAAAGCCTACTTCAACAACCTCACAGGAAACAACTCCTCTAAACAAGGGTCCGGTATACTAATACATAGGGCCCTTCACCATAGACACCTCAACATTACTTCCCTTTTCTCGGTTACCACAATCGAACTTACAGGGAAATTAAGTTTAACTGTTATCTCAATATACATCCCACCCAACCAACCATTCAATCTAGCGGATCTGAATAACATAACTCAAAACATACACACACCAATCCTCCTAGTGGGGGATTTCAATGCATGGAGTTCAATATGGGGATCACGAACAACAAACAAAAGAGGTAAAATCGTTGAACAATTTTTGCTACAATCCCACTTGGCAATACTGAATAACGGCAAGCCAACCCACTTTTCCACACACAAAACCTTTACAAACGTAGACATTTCCATAATATCAGCCCAACTTTCTCCCATAACTAACTGGGAAATATTAGACAATCTGCATGGAAGCGATCACTTCCCGATTAAAATCTCTGTCTCGACTGGCAACGGCAATAAGAAAAAGATCAAACTCCTCCCCAAGTTCCAATCTGACCGAGCCAATTGGGATAAATTTCAAACATTAACCACACAATTCCTTAGCTCCCATAGCGTATAACAAAATATTAACCAAGAAGCAGGTATTATTACAAAAATGACTAGAGCGGCCGCCAACATGTCCATTCCGCAGACAACAAGAAGGTTCCATAAAACCGTTGTTCCATGGTGGAATACCGAACTGGCAAGATTACGGACCGACAAACAATCAGCTTGGAAAATCTTCAAGAAACATCCAACGGACCAGCATCTAATAACATATAAAAGGCTTAACGCCCAGTTTCGGAGAACTGCCAAAATTGAAAAGGCCAAATCATTTCAATCCTTCACGGCAAAATTAACACCCAATTCCACCCGAAAAAAGATATGGTCTGATATAAAAACGCTCACAGGCAATTATAATCCCCCTGGCATTACGGCAATAAATACCGGCACTAACATACTTACATGTCCTCAAAAAATAGCCGAATCCTGGGCAAATATAAAGTTTAATTTTCATCCAAACTTCCACGCAGCACAAAAACAAATGCAGGAACACCCAATGCGAATAACCACCCTAGGGAACACCTATCTCAATGCCATAGAAAGTCCCATAACGGGAATAGAATTTGAATCCAGTCTGCATTCTGCAAAAGGAAAAACCCCGGGCTTCGACAGAATAGATTATGCTATGGTCAAAAACAGCCCTCCGATCATGAAACAGCGTCTACTAGATCTATTTAACCACATTTATAAATCAGGCCTCATACCACAAACATGGAAAACATCCACTGTCATACCTATTTTAAAGTCCGATGGGGAAACCGACACAATCAATAGCTACCGCCCTATTTCCCTCCTCCCCTGCTTCGGCAAATTGTTAGAAAAAATTATCGCAAAAAGGCTCAACTGGTATTTAGAGAAATATACCCTTATAAGTATGCAGCAAGTTGGATTTAAAAAAAGTCGAAGTACAATGGATGCCCTCCTTCACCTTGATAACTACATTACTTCTGCACTTTCCTGCAAAAAGCATACCTCCATTCTAACAATAGATTTCGAAAAGGCCTTCGACCGCATCGGCCCCCACGTCATACTGAACAAACTTCAAAAATGGGAAATACGAGGTAATATGTTCAATTTTATCAGATCTTTCCTGTCTAATAGGAAATTCAGGGTAAAATCCAACGGCGTTTGTTCCGGGGTGCACAATCTAGAAACCGGTATCCCCCGAGGATCATCACTCTCAGTGGTTTTATTCAAAATAGCGTTTGAAGATCTAAGTATTATACTGGCAAAATATAAAGTTGTAAAATATTGTATCTACGCAGATGATCTCATTGTATTCAGTAATGTCAACAATTTAGAATTTATCAATCAAACTTTTGAAAATATTCTTTCAGATATTAGAATGTGGGGTCATTATTCCGGAGCCAAAATCTCAAACAAGAAAACCAAAATATTACACATATGTAAAAAACACAGTTGTAATAAATTGTTAACAGTTAACTTTGAAAACTCCACCATCAGCAATGTTAATACACTAAAAATTCTAGGTCTACAACTTGACAGTAAATACAACTTCAAAAATCAATGTCTAGCTCTTAAGAAAAACTTAGATCTAAGGTTAAATATAATTAAATACTTAGGATCAAAAAAGAGTTTTGTTCATACTAATACACTAACAAACATCACCAGAGCAATTATATTATCGAAAATAGATTACGGCCTACCAATATACGGGAAATGCAGCAAAACTAACCTACAACTAGTGAAATTCCCCTATCACGCAGCAGCCCGAATAAGTACAGGTGCATTCAGAACCACCCCAATAACAAACATTCTAGCAGAAAGTGGACTCCCGACGATTGAAAATCGAATGAAGTACCATTCAGCCAAGCTAGTTGTCAAACTTACCGCCACACCGGAGACACCCATAGTGGAGGATATTAAACACATCCTTAGGAGGAAACGGCCCCAAAGGCACTTGTCGGCCCTAGGACAGGCAATATTACTTGCGCACCAATTCCGAATAAACATTAAACCACAAAAGGCAAGGACAATTCACCCCCCATGGTTATTATCAATATTCAACACCGATTTAAGCCTACTCCCAAAAACTAGAACAAACCACCTAGAATACCAACAACATTATCAACATATCAAAAACCAACACCGCCAGTGGAACCTACATTTCACCGACGGATCCAAAACAGAGGACGGCACGTCATTTGCGATAGTCAACAGCGCAAAAATAGTAATCAGAAAGGGACTTATACCCGAATTCTGTTCCATATTTTCGTCCGAAGCAACCGCTGTACTGGAAGCAATTAAGTTAGTAAAAAAGGACAAGACACTTATTTGTACAGACAGCCTATCAACCATCCAAGCAATAAGGAACCCAAACAATAGAAACCGAATCATTCACTTGATCCAGCATAGTTTATTCTATAAACAAAACAAAATAAAGCTTCTCTGGGTGCCAAGCCATAGTGGGATAGCAGGCAACGAAGCAGCAGATGCTGCTGCAAAACTGGCCATCAAGGAACCCCTAATAACCTTCTTCGTTGAAAACAACAAGGACTTACATAGATACTTTAATAGTGAGCTCCACAACTTAGAACAAAAGGACTGGGCAGACTACAGGCATATGTATGCAGTAGTAAACCCCAGAAGAGAACCCATCACACACCCACCAACAGCCGCAAAACATAAAATCAGGTGCTTCCTCCGGCTGCGCCTTGGGCACACATTTATCACCAACCAACATCTCATCAACAGGAGTAATCCCCCTACCTGCCACATCTGTACATCCAACTCCAACCTATCCTCCAAACACATACTATTTGAATGTGCAGGGGTAAAAGACCTCGTTCGCCAACATTACAACGACGACATCCTCAACATCATATCCCAACCATCATCATCTAATATCGATAAGCTTTACAAACTACTAACCTTAGTTAAGCTACAAAATCTAGTGTAAACAATATTTAATATTTGTATTCTAGCCGAAAGCCTTAGTCGCTAGTGCTATTAGTTTTAATTTACCATGTAATTTACTTGCATTGTAATAAATAATAATAATAATAATAATAATAATTTCATCCATCGAGATGTAATGCAATTGAAAGGATCAATTGTTCGTTGCATCACGAACATAATGGTCATATGTCGATATGAGTGTATGCGCACAGGGTTCTCGGCTAGGTTGAGCGAGTTAATTTTTATTTTGAAGTAGGAAACAAAAGTATTTATTTTCATAGCGACTACACTCAGTCTCGGTTACTCTTTATTTATTTAGGTACAAGTATTTACACCTTAAGATTAAGATTCCAGCTCCCTGTGGATTCTTTTTTTTGCATTTATTAGACCGAACATTAAAAGTTACAATAAGTAATACATCTTCATCATCGGCACTAGAACCGGGAGACGGTCTTGGCCTTATTTAGCAAGTCCTGAGGCTTGTTAAATTTTCCATAATGATTTGTTTTTTCCGGGCAAGGTCATTAGTCTTGCGCCAGAGGCTCCCCGACGGGGAATCGAGCCCCGGTCTGTTCCCGGACGCGAGTGTTCTCGGAGCGTTACAGACTGCAACTGTTCAAAAAGAACTGCACCAGTTATTTGATGCCATCCCGGGGCGCCCACTCAGGGCTATAGGTTCGCCTCTCCCGAGAGAAGTCTAATAAAAATAAAAATAAAAAAAACTGCTTATTTCGTCTGAATTCCAACATTACAAAGGTCCTAGGACCTTATGTTTCTGGTAGGAGATTCATGGTCAGAATAAACTCTTTCCTCTCACAAACTCGCAGCATGACTACAGGAGATCCCCAAGGATCAATTCTAGGGACACTTTTGCATATATCTTCTATACACATCCGATATTCCCCAACCTCCACCTAGTGTTGTAATGATAAATTATGCTGATGATACTTGAATTTACTCTAGCAGTAGATTTGTCAAAGCGGCAAGAAACCGCGTTAACCACTTCCTCCCGCAGATCTCAGCATACTTTAACAAATGGAAAATTCGCCTGTAGGGGTTTCTCTATCCTATAGGAGAAACAGCCCACAATTCCTACCACAATACCTACCCATTTCCTTGATAAGTTATTTACCTGTAAAACATGTCAAAGGGATGCATAGCTAAACTCATTATTCTATGCAGATAATGCATAATTGAGTTTAGCTACAATCAACGCCATACGGCAACACTATTGTGCTAACCATGGGATTTCCACCGGAAATTCCATTCGTGTTGGTTAGCAACAACCAAGTCAAACCAAGCGACGCGGTTGAATCATAGTCCATAGGCTTGGGTATTTATCGAACATTCCACAGAGTTTTCCCTTTGGTATTATATCCCCAGCCAACGCGGCGTCCTATTGACTTTTCCCAGATCACCCGTTTGCTTGGGATCAATGATCTCTTTTTGCAGGGGAGTAACATCAGCTAGGTTTCCCTCTCATTCGTATTTCTTTCCACAGTTCAATGCGCTCTAACTACACCATAGCCGTACCACTGGGTCGGTAGGTCGTGTCAGTAGCTGCATCTGATACCAAAACACACAGCCAAGGCTACCACGAGATCACAGCATATCATGTTTTCTGTTCTCTCATTCTTCATGTCCGTCAATTACCCTATTAACAAAAGTTACTCACACTTTGACGGGCGTGAGATTGAGAGAGCAGAGGCGTGGTCTCTTTTGGTTGTCCTGTGTGAATGAAATATGAATTTCAACCCCAATTCACACCAGTCGCTATTCAATCACCAGGGCGAAAGGTCGCGTCGCGTATTTCGGCAATAAAAAAACTAACGAAATAAAACGAAAAGTTATTAATGTAAAGTTTTCCTTAAGTGTAAAATAGTATATTGTGTCCATTACCAATTCACCATAAATAAGGACCCCTGTAAACAGCATTGAGCTTAAAGAAGAATAAAAAAAAGAACTTTAAAGAAATCGGTGCTTTTCATTTATTGCCCTCTTCCGGTGAACAATTTCCTTTGGACGACGTAAGTACGTGGACAAGTGTGGGGAGAAAAGTGAATCCTGTGCCATACGCTGGCAACCATACTTTCTACCCCCACACGCCTGAACCCAACCAAAAGCCAGCTAACATTGTTTAATGGCAAAAGCGCTCACTGCACAAACAGCACTAAACGTTACCACAACAAAATTAAACTCAAGCTTAATAACACCCTCATAAAACCTTCCAAAACTCTAAAATATTTGGGAGTAATCCTTTCCAATGACTGGTCATTCTCAACCCACATCAAAAATTCCCTTCATAAAGCCTCAACACAGCTTAACCTCTGAAGACGAGTGTTGTGGAAACCTAGATTCTAACTTTTAACACAGAACCGAATGGCACTCCCTCCTTAAGAACATACCTGATCTTATCCCTTACTACCCCAAACAAAACAAAATATCCTGTGGGGGTTCTCTACACTACATGGAGAACCAACCCACCATTTCGACCGTATTTCGACCGCTTTCAGCGTGTCATATCAACCCTGATTTTCCCTACAAGCTATTCGACCTGCATAAACATGTTTTCCAAAAGGATGCATAGCTAAACTCATTATTCTATGCAGATAATGCATAATTGAATTAAGCTACCTTTTCGCCCCACGGCAACTCCATCTCGCTAACCCATAGGATTTCCACCTGAAATCGCATTTCATGTCGGTTAGCAACGTCATAGACTGATCAAACGACGCGGTTGCATAATTATGCAATCGCTGGGGAAATTATCAAGGTGTTTAATTTAGTTCCCACGGTCAGATTTCCCTAGCCAATTCGCCGTCCTATTCACTTTTCCCAGTCCTCCATTCGCTGGCGATCAATTATCTCTTTTCGTAGGTGAATAGCACCAGTTACTTTTCCCCCTACTTCACAATTCTGCCTTCCTACAGTTCAATGCACTCTGAGATCACCATATTCACCGAATTAGGTCAGTGGGTTATCCTCAGAGCTGCATTGATACATGCACACAAAAACCAAATTCACCCCGGGATCATTGCACATTCTATTCCGGTTCTTTCATTCTCCCTTGTCCGTCGACTATCAAATTAACCGAAGCGTTCCCCACGCCTCGACGGGTGGGGAACATGGGAGAGCAAAAACGTAAAGACGATCCCGATTGGTTGCCTGGTGTGCAAATCAAAAAATCCCATTTTCATCCCTAATCCCAGTCAGTAATTACTCAACCACAACCGCGGTCGGACACGCCGTCAATCTGAAGAAAAACATAATTTCACTGATTTTTAAGTAGTCGATAACTACCATTTGCGGAGAGAAGCCGCTCTGTAACGGAACGAGTTCTGATGCAGGGGTGTTCGTGCCGTCGGAAGATGAACCACAAACGGGTGCGATCAGTCGGATTGTATTGTGGAGCATATATAAGCCGAATTGGGTGGAACAATACTAAGAATCTCCGAAGAACAGCACCCGTGATAATATCTGTAAAACAGACAGAGGCCGGCTACGCGCCTTCGATGTGATAGCGACTGTAGTCCCGACGTCAGAGCCGAGTCCCCGATCAGGCGGATCGCTCGTCTCTGTATGCTCTCAAGTAGATCGAGGGTATGTTTAGGAGCCGAGCTCCAAACATGAGAGCAATATTCGAGCGCGGATTTAATTTGGGATTTATATAGGAGAAGAAGTTGGGCCGGAGTAAAATATTTCTTGGCTCTAAAAAGATAGCTTAGTTTTCCTGAGGCTGGCCTGGCGATGCTCGACACGTGTTTATGCCACGATACATTCCCACAGACCGTGACGCCGAGCAATTTCAAACTTTCCCCCCGGCCTCGAGGGCCTGGCCATTCATCATCAGCTGTGGAACTGATGATCCACTTTTCTTTGTGAATGTTGTATATTGTGTCTTCGCTGCATTGAAGTCGACGAGATTGGCTCTTCCCCACCGCAGGACCCTATCTGGATCCTGATTTAGAAAGTCAATCTGTCTACATCTCAGCTGCTGCGACGCAGACGCACCAATCGGCCGAACACTCGAAAAGGAGGAAACACGCGTACTATCATCCGCAAAACTGAACACTTTGTTACCCGTTGTCTCCAATAAATCATTTATGTGAAGCAAGAACAAGGCTGGAGCCAAAATAGAACCTTGGGGCACCTCCGAATTAACAGGATACAGATCCGAACACTCGCCGTCCACAACAACCCGGATCGATCGATTCTCGAGGAAGCTCCTCGTCCAGCCGCAAAGCTGTTGAGAAAGTCCATATGAACGAAGTTTGCTCAGCAATGTCCCGTGCCAGACGCGGTCAAAAGCCTTGGAGATATCCAATGCGACCGCCCTTGACTCACCTGTCCGTTCAATCGCAGATGTCCATATATCGGATATAAGTGTCAAAAGGTCTCCCGCGGACCGCCTGCCACGGAATCCACAGTGACGATCATTCAGAAGTCCGTTGCACTCCAAATACTTAACTAAATCTGTATTGATGACTTTTTCCATCATGTATTTTCGGTTATTCTAGATCCACCTGTAAATAGAAATCTCAATCCAACGGATTTATATTTCGAAGCGATTGATCAAAGTAGTGCACTATCCTTGTTTGTGTTTGTTTTTTTTTAATGTCCCTTTTATTTTATTCTTAATTCTAACATCAACACTAGACTTACAAGGCAGGATTAATTGTAAAAAACTTGCAGTCACCTTAAAAATATAATGCTTTGCACGAAATGTTTGGACGGATTGGTTTACTATTCAATCTGGACAGGATTATGCCTTTGCTATCAATAGGGCAAGAATAATATGCCTGATACAGACGCCGTTCCGAAATTCGGTGCTCCATTGTACCTGTGGTCTAAAAAGCAAAAGTAGTATTTCGTACCGGTGAAGTAGTCTTGACGGACGTCGTTTTCTTTGATGGTATGATTTACATAATGAGCTAATTGAAGATGAGCTACTACCTTACGACAACCTTCATATTTATCTGCCGGTATAACTTTTCGAAAGTCTAAAGCACTCAAGCAGTCGCGCGTAATCGTTTCCTTGGTTCCTCGTTTGTAATTCTAATTTAAAGTAAGGTGCGCAACAAAGGATAATTTAGAGTACCGTCAAATGTCACAACGCAGTGCGAGCAGAAGGAGAGGAAATGGATAACGAAAGGAAGTATCGATGTACATTGGTCTTAAATACTTGGACATTACAACGACCAGGAAACACATGATCAGGTAGAGCAATTCACATTCGTGTGGTTTGGGTAAAGAATGACTCTCCATTTTTTTTTTTTTTTTTTTTTTTTTTTTTATTAGACTTCTCTCGGGAGAGGCGAACCTATAGCGTCGAGTGGACACCCCGAGATGCCATCAAATAACTGTTGCAGTTCTTTTTGAACAGTTGCAGGTTGTAACGCTCCGGGAACACTCGCGTGGGAAGGGAGTTCCACAGCTTCCCCGCTCTGTAACGGAAAGAGTTCTGATACAGGGATGTTCGCGCTGTCGGGAGATGAACCACAAACGGGTGCGATCCATCGGATTGTCTTGTGGAGGGCATATAGACCGAATTGCGTGGAACAATGCCAAGAATCTCCGAAGAACAGCACCCGTGATAATATCTGTAAAACAGACAGAGGTCGGCCACGCGCCTTCGATGTGATAGCGACTGTAGTCCCGACGTCAGCGCCGAGTCCCCGATCAGGCGGATCGCTCGTCTTTGTACGCTCTCAAGTAGGTCGAGGGTATGTTTAGGAGCCGAACTCCAAACATGACAGCAATATTCGAGCGCGGATATTTGTGCGCCTGAAGTCCACTTTCAACGTGAATTGATTCGCATTCTCAGATTTAAGGGTATCGCGGGAAATTTTCTGAAGAAGCGGAACACATTCAGCAAGTTCAATTGAACAACGACCGTGATAACACCTATAGAAAAGAGATAGCCATGATACGTTACGACTATGTTCTAACGGCGGAATTGATCGACTTACGGTTGAATCCCCAATAAGTTTCAATGGTCGTTTTTGCATCCTATGGAGGACAGTTTTGGATGCGCCTGACCAAATATGGGAGTTGAACTCCATTTTTGGACGAATATACGCCTTATAAATAGTTGCCAGGCTGGATGGAGTGAAGTAGTTTTTGCATCTTAGGAGGAACCCAATCCATTTGACCGCACTTTTCATAGCTACAAATATGTGGTATCTCCAATTAAAAGTAGAAATAATTCGAGTGCCGAGGATTGATAGTTCCTTGGCTTCGTCGATGCAAGTGCCGTTCATAAACGGTATATTTACTTTGGGGCTCGCCTTTGACGACAAGGGGCACCACTTAGTTTTTAAGACATTGGATTCTACTCGGTTAGATAATCTCCATTGATATATCTTCTTGAGGTCGGAATTCAATGTATTAACCATAACCTGCTGATTGGTAATAACGTTCGAAGAGTTTGGACTGGAATGTTTGTATGAGTATGAGAAACTCAACGTGCTATCATCAGCATACGAGCGAATTGGGTTTTGGGTAATGGTCAATAGATCATTTATAAAGATCAGGAAGAGAGTGGGTGAGAGTACCGAACCCTGGGGAACACCTTCATTAATTTAATGGGAGACAGATTTGACACCATTAAGAACCATTTGAATTGAACGGCCAGAAAGATAGTCTCTTATCCATTGGATCGAAGAATTGTCCACTCCATATGAATGCAATTTTGACAAAAGGGTTGGATGCCAAACTCTGTCGAAGGCTTTCGAGATATCCAGTGCAACAACCTTGCTTTTACCGAAGTAGTGGATGGAATGGCTCCACTTTTGGGTAATGTATGCCATCAATGGCTGAGTTGGTAAGGATATTGTGTCTTACGTGTGATTGTAAAAAAAAAAAAAAAAAAAAAAAAAAAAAAAAAAAAAAAAAAAAAAAAAAAAAAAAAAAATTATATATATATATATGTATATATATATGTATATATATATGTATATATATATATATATATATATATATATATATATATATATATATATATATATATATATATGTATATATGCGCTGCAGCTCCTATTTTCGATTTTAAGTTCGACAAACGCACAATGTAAAATGTATTTTCTATGTTCTTCATGGCGGTACATACCATGTTCCTCCAAAGTCTATATGCCACCTGCTACCTATCGAACGTGGGTCTTGAATATTTCCAGGTACTTTGTATTGCTAGAGCTACGGGTCTTACCTTCTTGGTAACTACTGGCCCCACGTTCCAGAGTCCTTTCAAATTTATTAACTTTTTATGCAATTCCTTGTTCCTGGCATCCAGTGTCCTCTGGCTGTTGAGGACGTAGGCAATTTATGCCTGCAGTTCCGCTACCGTCGCATCTTTGTTGCCTCAGGAGTTTCTGGTTCGCTATCGCTGGTTTCCGACCCTCGTGGTCTGCTGAATATATTCACGGATTTCCTTCTTGGTTTAGGTGTTTTCATACAGGTTTTTGCTTTATCATCATCATCGGCACTACAACCGAGAACCGGTTTTGGCCTTATTTAGCAAGTCCTGAGGCTTTTTAAATTTTCCATAATGATTTGTCTTGCGCCAGAGGCTCCCTGACGGGGAATCGAACCACGGTCTCTCTCGTGACATGCGGGTATACTAACCACTATACTATCGAGGAGCCTTATGACTGTCATTTATTGATCGAACGACTGTGATGTATATTTTTATTTATCGTCAGCAAAAAATGGTCCGCTCACTAAAGTATCGATTTTTCAATACTCCTGGCAGGATCGCCAGTTAATATTCATGGAGTAAAACATATTTTTCTTAGAAACTACTCAGAGCACTTCGTGTACTTTATTATTCTCTAGATATAAAAGGCTACATTTCTTTGGCTTACTGGCAATTTATACAATTCTGTTATTATTCCTTTGTTTCGCTGTGGTGATGCATACCTGTAATTGCCAACACTTGCCGATTTATCATTAGCAAATGTGTCAACTTCTTTTGTTTCATCGGGATGATACATGCTGCTTACCGACAATATTCGATGATTCATAATTGGTGGATGCCTTAACTCGCGCGCAGAATTTGAAGTACCCTTAAACGTCAGAGCATAGTCTGAGCAGATGGAGAGGAAATGGATGACGAAAGGAGGTATCGATGTATATTGGTCTTAAATGCCGGGAAATTACAACGACGAGGAAACACATGATCAGATAGAGCATATACATATGCGGTGTAACTTTTACAAATGTCAAGTTGTGACGATGAAATTTTGTGGTAATATCAGCAACAGATACTCCAAACTAACAAATGAAACAAAACTCAATTGGGGTGTCTAAGAGCGCTACATGGTGGTAATTCCCGTAAAATAATAAAAATAATAAATAATAGATTATTTATAATAATAGTTTCAAGACTTTTTGCCCATAGTATATATACGTTTTTGCAAGCCACTTATACTACTTTATTATTTCTGTTTCTGTTTCAGATATTAACCACCTGGCAATTCCAATGTAACAATGGAACAATACAGTCATCCAATTTTTATGTAACTAAAGTAATACTTTAAAACGCAACAACTATCAGGGATAATATATATGGCACCTTCGAAAATTTCCTATCATTCAACACATTCAACTATTTATACTGGACACATTTAATCTACAACCCCACCCAAGAATAAGAATGATTGCGAGGGAATCAAAAATTTCGTTGCGTGTGACCAGCGAGGATAATAAAATCCCTTACTGCGAAACCTGTTAATTAAGTCCTCACCTGTATACACTCCGTTTATCACCGTTGATGGACTTTATTTATCATTCTCCTGTAATCTAAACTAATTTGATTGTATGTGCGTAAATGTTGATTGCCTTTGCTTCTTATAAACTGAATATACATTAAGATTTGTTTATAATAATTAGTTTGAAGTTTTTCTTTTAGTTTTTACTATGTGCAGCAGTTGTCACCAATCTTGAGTCCACTGGCGCAAGTGCGCCCATAAGTTATATTTGAATGCGTTACTTACCAAATCGATTAACCTCACTTTCTGAATTTCCTTAAGACACTTGTTAACTGCACATATTCAAAACATACATTCACTGTAATGTAATCTACATCGTTTATTTAAATGTATGATTTAACACGAATTTTAAAAAATAATGTAATATAACCCTTTTATCTCTTTTTTTTTCTTTCTATTATTTATTTTATGGAGTTAGTCGATTTGGTAAATGAGGCATTTATTTAACAATAAAGATATAGGACGTTCATGTTTTAATTGCGCACTTATTTCCAAAAAGGTTGTTGATCCCTGGTATACAGTATGTGAAGAAATTTTAATGGGATGTGTTTATTGTTGTAGATTGTGGATTTTACTGTGAATCGCAAAGGATTGAAAGGATTTCTGAAGCTTGGAATATATCTTTTATAATGTAATAAAATATTTATTTTTTGGATTTAAATATTAGTTTATATATTGTACTAATTTAATAACAATAATTTTTATCATTTAGTTCCATTTCTTCCTGTTTTTACCTTTTACCCTATTTATTCTTCTCCATTAATTTTTGTTTAGTTGTCATTCTCCTTTATGTTATTAGGTTGTACCACATGAAATGAATGATTTTATAGTAAAAATTAAAAAGCCAATATTATTTTTCCGTCAATTTTTATTTAATTAAAATAGGATCCGTTGGCATCTATGACATTCTTCCAACGTGATACAAGGCAAATATTCCTTTTTCGTAGAAGTCCTGACTTTTTGAGGCAATGAAATCTTCAAAGGCTTTTATGACCTCTGCTCGGTTCCGGAAGACCTTTTGCCGGGAAAATGAAGCCAGATTGCGGAAAAGATGGTAGTCTGTTAGGGAAATGTTAGGGGAGTACGGTAGATGCGGAAGAATTTCAAATCCCAACTGCAACAGTTTTTGCACTGTTACTTATGAGGAATGTGGTCTACCGTTGTCATGCAAAAGGATCGGGCCGTGCCTATTGACCAACGCAGGTTGCTTTTCAACCAATTTGGCATGCAATATGTCTATTTCCTCACAATATTTGATTATAAATTAATTGGAAAATTCTAGTACATTCACTATTGCCAGCTGTCAGGTATCAGTTGGTAACCCGTCAGTGACAGAAAAAAAGATATTTACCGTCACATGATTTTTAAATTCTCAACGTTTTTCTCAATCATTCAATTCTTTACCAGCTCTACCTCAATCCGTTAGCAGCTTATCTTGGACGGTGGACCCGGAGTTTTAATCTGATCACAGACGTTGTGTATATGTTACCATATTTACACATAACTCCAAACAATAACAGGTCAATTGAAAAGTCCCCGGCCTTCCATAGCAAAACACATTTTTTTGGCAAAATTCGTTTTTTTTTATTGAACATAATTCCCTTCGAGGGCGATACACTGATTATAGCGACCCTCCAACTTTTCGATACCTTTTTTGTAGTGCGATTTGTCCTTTGCTTCAAAATAGGCCTCAGTTTCGGCGATCACCTCTTCATTCGACGAAAATTTCCTCCCAGCGAGCATCCTTTTGAGATCTGAGAACAGGAAATAGTCGCTGGGGGCCAGATCTGGAGAATACGGTGGATGCGGAAGCGACTCGAAGCCCAATTCATGGATTTTTGCCACCGTTTTCACTGACTTGTGACACGGTGCATTGTCTTGGTGAAGCAGCACTTTCTTTTTCTTCAAATGCGGTCGTTTTTCGGCGATTTCGTCCTTCAAACGGCCCAATAACGCTGTGTAATATTCGCTGTTGATGGTCCTTCCTTTTTCAAGATAGTCAATGAAAATTATTCCGCGCGCATCCCAAAATACAGACGCCATAACCTTTCCAGCCGGCTGTTGCGTTTTTCCACGCTTTAGGGCGGGTTCATCGTGTGCAGTCCACTCGGATGACTGTCGATCGGACTTCGGAGTGAAATGATGGAGCCATGTTTCTTCCATTGTCACATATCGACGCAAAAACTCGGGTTTATTACGCTTGATCATCTCCAAACACTGCTCCGAATCATCAACTCGTCGTTGTTTTTGGTCAAAAGTGAGCTTGCGCGGCACCCACTTTGCACAGAGCTTTCTCATAGCCAAATATTCGTGAATGATATGATGTACACGTTCAGTTGATATCTTTAGAGTGCCTGCTATTTCATTCAATTTCAATTTACGGTCATTCAAAATCATTTTGTGGATTTTTCTAATGTTTTCGTCGGTAACAACCTCTTTTGGGCGTCCACTGCGTTCACCGTCTTCGGTGCTCATTTCACCACGTCTAAACTTAGCATACCGATCCTTGATGGTTGATTTTCCTGGGGCGGCGTCTGGAAACTCGTCATCAAACCAAGTTTTTGCTTCAACTGTATTTTTTCCCTTCAAAAAGCAATATTTTATCAACACGCGAAATTCCTTTTTATCCCTTTTTTCACAACAACAGAAGTTGCTTCACTCAAAATACTATAATTCACAAACTAATGATCCGACATCTGTCAAATTTATACACGCGTCTTTTGAAGGTTAGGGCTAACTAAAAATCATATGGATTTAGTTCTAGCACCGCCATCTATGTGTCGAGCCGGGGACTTTTCAATTGACCTGTTATTACACCTGGTTGTTTGGTCTTCGCGTACACTATCTCATCACAAATGTCGCATCTCTAACACTTTACATTATATTAATTTTGCAATGCCGAGTAATAAATAAATATTATTAAAATAAAAACGAAACTTCATGCACATGGACTAGAATACATAGAGCAGCAAGCTCTGAGTGGCAAAGCCGATTGTGGTAAAAAATTATACTATTCGTCGAAAAAAGCAACTTCGACGGCAACCGATCCCGGCTCGTATCTTTCGCGAAAATCGCTAACGTCTAAAGTTTTTTCGAAACTACGATAGTGGCGCCGTGTCTATTGACTATTTCCTTGTGGCCGCTCTAAATTTCAATGGGTATTCATTAATTTACGACACTATAGAATTTTGGAGAGCCACTCACTAGTGGTGGATGTGCATGTGAAAATTATCAAATGTTAAAGCAAAAATGAGAAATAAAGTTAAACAGGAATAATATACATCCTGGTTTTTTCTTCTTTTTGTTTTCCGGCCTGGATGCGATAATCTTCAAAAGATACAGGTGAACCGAATCCATTCGGATGCCTGATTCATTCCATTCTCAATTATCTGGCAGTCCCTACGCACTAAACAACCGACGGGTCACACGTGGGAGGCGTGTAGCTACAGGAGCAAATGGGAAACAACCCAGAAGTCATCAACCTGTAGACCCAACAAAATGGTTGACTGTACGTCAACATCATAATCCACCCACATGTGGAGGGAGGGTGGGTGCAAACATACGCGGCAAAGTTACTGATTGCTTTCAACCCGGCGAAGGCCAGGACGACCCTTGTCCCTATTCAATCCAAGTTGACATGCAGTCTCCACGTGACACCCCTGGATAGCTACTTTGTCACCCTCTAAGTAGTGAACCAATGCATGCAGCGACCTCTTGAGAAAGGTTGGCGCAAGGCTAATAACCAGGCCCGTAAAAATGAATTATTATGGCAAATTTAACAATCCTCGGATATCGACCGGATACACGCCGACGACCACGGAAACGAAAATGGCTAAACGGTTTAAGAATTTTCTCATGGAACGTCCGCTCACTATACAGAGCTCAAGCCGCAGAGCAGCTAGCCAATGCCCTGTCCGGATATAAGGCAGACATAACAGCAGTAGAAGAAATTAGATGGACGGAGAGTGGTGTTATTCAAAGAAACGAGTATGACATTTATTACAGCTGTCATGCAAAACACCATGTGCTCGGGGTAGGCTTTCTAGTCAGCCAAAAACTGGAGCCTGCCATTATCAGCTTTAATGTAATAAACGAAAGGCTATGCACTCTTCGCATGCGTGGCAAGTTTAAGAACATAAGCCTCATAAACGTTCACGGACCTACAGAGCAGACTCCTGATGACGGAAAAGAAGAATTCTACGAGAACGTCGAACGGGCCCTCAATACCTGCCCAAGATATGATGTGTAAATCGTTCTTAGTGATTTGAATGCGAAAATAGGTCGGGAGTCGGTTTCCAGGCACTACGCAGGTTCCCATAGTTTGCATGAGAACACTAATGACTATGGACTACGAGTCATCGAACTGGCAGCATCGAAAAACTTGGTCGTTGGGAGTACCAGGTTTCCGCGTAAAGATATCCCCAAAGCCACCTGGGTATCACCTGATGAATCCACTCGCAACCAAATTGACCACGTGTTGACAGATCGCCGCCACTCCTCGAGCCTCATGACGGTACGATCGTACCGAGGTGCCAACGTCGACTCGGATCACTAACTTGTTGGTACCGTTTTCCGAGTGCGGATTGCCTTACGGAGACGTATTACATCCGCGGATCAGATTCGAATCAACATGGCTGCTTTGCGCAATGAGAATACCAGTAACATCTTTGGTCATGCACTAGGACTCGCCCTCGGAGAGCTCGACGGAGGGAGAGTAAGTCCTAGGGTCAGAATGCCGGGCATAGAAGAGAAATGGACACGCCTCAGTAATACTGTCATTAGTACAGCCAACTCCATCGCAGTAGTCGTAGCGTTCGGAGCGACTGGTTTGATGATGAGTGCAAACTACCTGAATGTAAAAATGCTGCATACCGGCCAATGCAGCAGTCTCATAGGACGCGGGTGCACGAGGAGAAATACAAAGAGCTCAGAAGATCTGAAAAAAGACTTCACAGACAAAAGACAAGTGCCTGGGAATTAACCTTGTCTATGAAATAGAAAAAAGTAGAGAGAGTGAGGTCCGCAGTATGGTCCGTTCTACCAAATAATCCGCAGTATGACGCGGTACATATCACGCTGCACTTGTTGCAAGGACAGAGAGGGTAATCTGATCACCGATCCTCAAGGCATTATGGAGCGATGGGAAGTGCACTTTAATGAATTGCTAAATGGTCAGCTCACGGAAGAATTGGAGGCTCCAGTTATGCAAGATCAAGACCAAATGCTGCCACCACCAAGCATTGAGGAAACATTAAAAGCCTTAAGACAGCTCAAATCAAATAAAGCCCCTGGGGCGGATGGCATACCAGGTGAGCTGATCAAACAAGGAGGGACAGCGTGACATCACGTAATTCATGAGATCGTAGTGCACGTATGGGGGCAAGAGGTGATGCCGGAAGATTGGCGTCGTGGAATAATTTGCCCCATACATAAGAAGGGAGATATCACACTGTGCAGCAACTATAGAGGTATAACATTGCTGAGTACCGCCTATAAGATACTCTCCAATATCCTACAAGATTGGATAGCCCCATACGCTAAAGTCATCATCGGTCAATATCAGTGTGGCTTCATTCCAGGCAAATCAGCGATTGATCAGATATTCACCCTTAGGCGGGCGATGAAAAAATGTCTGGAATTTAAGATTCCATTATATCATCTATTTATAGCCTTAAGGCCGCCTGCGACAGCATAGTCAGTGTAGAACTATATAATGGCATGAGAGAGTTCGCCATTCCAAACAAATTGATACAACTATGTAGGTTGACCATGACCAACGTACAAACAGCGGGATTGCTGTCCAAACCAATAAACATCTTTAATGGACTCAGACAATACGACGGTGTGGCCTGCCTCCTCTTCAACCTGGCGTTGGAGAAAGCAATCCGTGACTCTAGCGTTACAACTACAGGGACTATTGTCACCAACTCCAACCAGATACTTGCCTACGCAGATGACATGGACATCATCGG
Organism: Microdon myrmicae; assembly: GCA_963931805.1. Classification (NCBI taxonomy): domain Eukaryota; kingdom Metazoa; phylum Arthropoda; class Insecta; order Diptera; family Syrphidae; genus Microdon; species Microdon myrmicae. Next base: position 48,196,869 of record OZ007496.1, on the reverse strand, counting down.
TAGATCTGATTCGGCTGTACAGGAATCCTTCACCCAGATCGAGCAGGCGCCACAAAAACTGGGACTGCATATTAATGAGGGGAAAACTAAATACATGGTGCCAACTTCTGCAAAGAGAAAACCTAACGTTGGTCAAACTATCACGGCAGTGGAGCACGAATTTGAAGTAGTGCAAGCCTTTAACTACCTTGGGTCAATAGTATCAGCCGATAACAATATAGAAGAAGAAATACGCGAACGGCTGATCAAATCCAATAAAGCTAGTATGATCTATCAAGGCTCTTTAAATCCCGAAATTTATCCAGAACATCCAAGCTACTACTGTACAAGACCATGATCTTATCAGTACTCATGTATGGATCCGAAACCTGGGTGCTCAATAAAAGACACTCTGAAATCTTAACCGCGTTCGAGAGGAAGATCTTAAGGAGAATTGTTGGCCCCGTATGTGAGGGAGGACGATTCCGGAGACGCTACAACCATGAGTTGTAACCGATATAACTTGAAGCTAATGTTGTAAGAAAAATCAAGCTGGGTAGACTCCGGCGGCGGGACACCTAGCTCGAATGAGCGAAGAGGAGCCTGCCCGGAAAGTCCTTTGTGGCAGGATGTATGGAAGGAGACAGCGCGGCAGACCTTGTCTGCGATGGAGGGATGGCGTAGACCAGGACGCCCAGAGCCTGGGAGTGCCAAACCGGATGACATCGGCTCGAAATCGGGACCGGTGGAGAGATTTGTTAAATAAGGCCAAGACCGAATCCCGGTTGTAGTGCCGATGATGATGATGCAGCCATTGCATCCAGTCCTTGAAGACGGTTTTCCTAAAACGTTTCCAGCTCTGCGTACGTTGGAATGGAATTCGGGCTGTCAAGTGAAGTACCCCAGTCTTTACTCATAACAGGATCCAGTTTTTCTGTTACATGCAAAATTAAGCAATCGCCGCTCTTATCGGTTGGCCGAGCTACTTGCTTGAAAGCCCGAAGGGCTTCAGTGATTCCATCAAGACTCTGACGTAAGGCACAAGATGATTCGATAGTCATGGTTGACAGCTGTATAATGTCATGATGGTATTGTTTAATAAGTCTACGGTTGTTAACATACCGACTTTGTAAAATATCCCAAGCCATCTGAAATGTATCATCTCTAATCTGAATATTTGTTAACACACTGACAGCACTACCACGAAAGCTAGTATTGAGATAATATAGTCGTTGTACATTTGGGAGCAAGGTATCATTGGTAACACAGCTGGTAAACATGTCTGAAGTTCAGCCACTCGTCAAACGATCCATCGAAGGTGGGCAGTTAAAGCCTCGGCAAAGTTCATTTGACATTGCTGCCTCCGCTTACGACGAGACGGACCGCTATTGGATGGGACATAGTTATGGTATCATGGGCAGTAGTGGATAGCTCGTCGATGAGGTCATTGAGTTATCAGAAGGCTTTGCAAAACGCAGATTCAATTTTGGCAAAACGGTCATCCGACAGAAGCCTTTGAAGATTCTTTTTCAATTCATACGTTTCCTCGCGATCAAAATATTCAACCCCGCAAGATCAATGTGCGTAAACGCCACCTTTTTCAATCCTCGTATTTTCTTCCACATTCATTGTGCGTTGATATTTAGGGATATCAACAAATCTCACTTTTTATATATTTTCACCAAATCTAGTAGTGTTGCATGCATATATGACATTAACTGTCATAAATTAAACAAAACTAAATAATTCCAACAAATAAATTGTGTTGCACGTGCCTGCAATTTCGAGAATTATTCCTCTTCCAAGAATAATTCTCTTTTTAGTGGGAGGAATGAATTTGTTGCATGCATATATGACATTAACTGTGATAAATTAAACAAATCTAAATAATTCCAGCAAATGTATTGTGTTGCATGTATGTGTGACATTAACTGTCACAAATTAAACAAAGTTTTAATAATTTTCAATCAAACGAGTTCTTTCGGTTTAGCATCAAAATTAATTTCCTGTTACAGCCGACGGATTGGTTTAATGTAGCATCTGTCAAACCCCATCACACGCCTACCTTTTGCTAAAGGCAAATTCTCATCATAAAATAGCCTATGCTACCACTGCACGTAAATTGTCCATTCCCATAACCTTGATAGGCATACTGTTAATTTGAGTAACAACTAAAATTGCAGTTCTGCAATTCCCACGTTGCACCCTAGCACATGCCTTCTGTTCACATCACCTTGAATCGATTGACACCTGGATCTGTTGCCTATAATATTCCCATAGCCTTGGGGTAAAGCTGCAGCCAGAGTAGGCGTAAGGTTGCCGTCTCAAGATGAATGGCGACCATATTGCAACGTTGCAATTCCCACCGTCCTTGGCATGGCCTGCATTTGGGCTGACATCGGGTAACTGTCTCAAGGTGAACAATGCGATCGTGGGAAGAAATGTAAATCAGATTTTGGGCATATAAAAGGGGTTCTGTTAGAGGCGTCAAATCAATCAGTAAGTGAACTGCTATTGGGCCTGAGCCTGTTTAGGATAAACTAAATTATAGTTAGTAATAACAAAAACTTACCATAAATTAAATATTACTTAGTTAAAACAAAAACGTACCATAAATTAAATTATACTGCCACAACTAAAAACTTGCCATAAATAAAATTAGGGCAGCAGCGGTTCTGGTGTTTTACTTCAGAGGTGGCTGAGTCGTGAGACGGTAATTAGTGAGGGCAGAACCCTCATATATTTAGCTTAGTACAAGCGATAAAACTTAACAACTATCTTAAAACTAAAGATTATACACTATGGTTAAGAAAAAAAAAGGGGGGGGGGGGGGTGTATTTGGCGAGTTGGTTACTGTGTTTATCCATCAATTACTCATTTATTTATTTAGCTTAGTGCGGGTTGTAAGAGTGTAGACGGGGGGTGGACGTGGTCAGGAGAGGAAAGAGGGGGGATGAAGTTTGAGAGCAGTAGAGGTAAAGTTGAAATCGAAGGGGGTAGGGTGGGGTTTGCCCACCGCAGCATTCACGAAATTGGTTCATTAGAGCCGTAAGAGGTGTGGTGGGTGGGCAGATAGAAGAGACGAGGGTTTCGCAGGTTACGGGGATTAGTGTGAAGTGCATTGATGGAGAGCAAGCTTGGGCACTTGATTGTGCATATAAGGAGACGGTGGATGAAAAGGATATCGGCATGAGTTCTGTGCTCCTCAATTGTGTTGAGGTTAATCAGATGGAGCCGGCTTGTGCATGGGGTGAGAATCCGAGGATTCACCCAGTTCAGTCCGCGGAGAGCAAAACGCAGAAAACGACGTTGCACGCTTTCGAATCTGCGGATATGGAACGAGTAGTGTGGAGACCAGACCTGACTGGCGTATTCAAGAAGGGGGCGGTCGCATGCTACATAGGAAGAACGGGAAACGTAAGGATTAGAGAATACTTTAGACCAACGTTTCACAAACCCAAGGGCAGAGTTGGCCTTAAGAATAATATCATCAATATGCGGGATAAAGCTAAGCTCCCTGTCAAATAAGATCCCGAGGTCACGTATCGAGGGTACAGATGATATCTGCTGGTTTAGCAGGAAGTAGGAACGTACGGGGAAGGGGGACGTTTGCGGTGATGGGGTGACATTTGACAACGTTGAGTTCAAGGCAGTTATTACGGCACCAAGTTGAGAAGCTGTCTAGGTCCGTATGGAGAAGTCAAGAGTCGAGAGGAGAGATGATCGTTTTGTAAAGTTGGGCGTCGTCCGTATAGAGGGAGATGGATGAGTATTTAATAATGGAGTCAACATCATTGATGGTAAGGATAAATAGGAGGGGACCTAGATGGCTGCCTTGCAGAACCCCTGACGTAGGAAGAAAAGGATTGGACAGGGAGAATCTGAATTTGACAAGGTAGGATCGATCTTTCAGATAAGAAGATAACCACTTGATCAATGGTTCGAACCCTAGGGCGGACAGCTTAAAGAGGATGAGATTATGGGAGATTTTGTCAAAGGCCTTGCTGAAGTCGGTGGTGATTACATCGACTTCGTTGCCATTCTCTAAGGCACGGAGAGTATGGGCTGAGAATTCGATCAGATTCGTTGTGGTCGACCTACCCGAAAGGAAACCATGCTGGTTGGGTGAGATGATGGATTTACAACGGAAAGATAACGCGTTGTAAATAATCCCTTCGAACAGTTTAGGGATTTGAGACAGTTTGGCGATGGGGCGGTAGTTGCTTATATCGTTTTTAAGTCCCTTTTTATGTATGGGGGTGACATAGGAGGAGTTCCAGATACTAGGGAAGATACGAGGGTTACCTCTTATGTTTCGGGATTTGGCAACTCTAGCGTTCCAATCCGGCAATTGACAGCTCTGTCGTAAAGTTGGACATTTTTGAGGTTATACGCACTCAGAACGTTTTGACATACGAGCGCTATTTGTGTTGTTTACAGTAACTTAAAAGATTCATCTCGGCCCAAAAATGGAATTAAATCGTCAACATTTTCGTGCGATTATTTTTTACAACTTTCGGCGTGGATTAACTCAGCAACAGTGCATGGATGAACTTAATTCAATTTTTAGCGATAAAGCTCCATCAAGGACCAGTGTTTATCGATGTTATGGTGAATTCAATCGTGGTCGTAGTTCACTCCAAGATGAATTTCGTGAAGGTCGTCCAAAATCAGTTGTTGTTCCGAAAACCATTGATGCTGTGCGCGAACTGATATTGGAAGATCGTCATGTGACCTATCGTGAGATTGAGACAACCTTAGGCGTTAGTGGGACCAGCATACATTCAATATTGCATAAACATTTGACTGTCAAACAAATTTGTTCGCGTTGGGTCCCACACAATTTGTTAATCGCCCAAAAAAAGGCTCGTGTCAATTGGTCGAAGAAATGCTCAAAAAATACGGTCGCGGTGCTTCGAAACACGTCTATGACATCGTGACAGGTCATGAATCGTGGATTTACGCGTATGAGCCCGAAAGTAAACAGCAGTCGACTGTCTGGGTGTTTCAAGATGAGCCAAATCCAACAAAAGTAGTTCGCGCACGAAGCACTTCCAAGCAAATGGTCGCCTGTTTTTTCGGAAAAACTGGACATGTCGCAACCGTACCACTAGAACAACGCAGAACAGTCAATTCTGAGTGGTACACAACCATTTGTTTGCCAGTTGTATTCCAAGAATTCAGGAAAACCAACCGCCGAAGACGGATCACTCTTCACCACGACAATGCGAGCTCTCACACATCGGCTGCGACAACTGCATTTTTGAGCACCCAAAACATCGATTTGATGGGTGATCCGCCGTATAGTCCTGACTTGGCACCGAATGACTTCTTTGTATTCCCGTACGTAAAAAACAAACTGAGAGGTCAACGTTTTTCGACACCTGAAGAAGCGGTTGCTGCATTCAGAATGCATGTGTTGGAGATACCTCAATCAGAGTGGCAAAAGTGCTTCGACAATTGGTTCAAACACATGCAAAAGTGTATAGATATTCATGGGGAATATTTTGAAAAACAATAAAGTGATTTTCGATGATCAATATTTGTTTTTGTTCTCTAATCCCGAAATATAAAAGGCAACCCTCGTACCTTGTGAAAGGGATAGATTGAATATCTTTGATATCGGGAGAGAAAGAGAAGTGGAACATTTCTTTAAAAATACAGCCGGGAGTCCATCAGGTCCAGGGCTGAACTCGTCTTTGAGTAAGTTTAATTTCTCCTCAACTACGTGACGCTGAATAAGTTGAGGGGTAAAGGGGCCGAGGGAGAATTCGGGCAAGTCTTTGTGTGAGTGTGGAAGGAAGTGAAGGATTTATTGAAAAACGAAGCGAATAGATTGGCAATAGTTAGGGGATCAGTGAAAGTAGTCGCGCCTTGAGAAAGGGAGTTAAGTTAGGCGTCGGATTTATGTTTGTAATTTATAAAGTGAAAGAAAGATTTGGGGCCATTGATCAAATTGGATAGTGTTTTTGTGAGGTAATTCGACTAGAGGGAGTTGTAGAGCTCGGAAAGTGTATAAAAGGAACCGAGATAGTTGGAGTAGTTTTGGAAGGAACGCGTTTTGAGGAAAATGTTCCAGAAGTTATTTCTCTTGTTCCGAAGAGCGCGGAGTGTGCGGTTGTACCATGGCGGCGATGAAACCGATGACCTGTGACGAGAATAGGGGACATATAGGGCGACGGCATAGTAGATCTCCTTATAGAGAGTGGCAGTAGCTTCTTCTGCCCCCAGATGATCAAAGCGAAACGCTGTTTTGCTAAGATGCTCATTTAGATATATGGATGAGCAGCGGTGGGTGGTAATTATCAATGGTAGAGAGGGCGTGTGGACTAGGGGCGACTGAGGACTTGTGTGGGTCCGTTGTGAACACCAGGTCCAGTTGTCTCCCCATATGATTTGGGACATAGCTTATTTGATGGAGGCATGAGTCGGTAAGCCCGTTTATAAAAATACGTTCGTTGGAGCTAGTGGGGATTGTGACGTAAAAGGCATGTTCGTCAGCCAATGTCCATTGGAGATGGGGGAGGTTAAAATCGCCAAGAACGACAATATCGTCTATTGAGGTGCTTAACTCGGTTAGGTTATCTACCGCTTCTATTGCGAGTTCATATGACACGATGGGTCGCGAAGGAGATATATAGAAGCAGATAATGAAAAGAGACTTAGGGCGCTTGTCGATTTTTATTGCGACGTAGTCAAGATCCGGAGAACAAGAGATGGCAATTAGAGACGAAGCGAGTCTGTTATGAGTGTCAAGCAGCACTCCACGGCATGGGGAATTGGGGTCTTCTCGATGAGTGTTGTCATCGCGAAAAACATTGAAGGGAGGGAATAGTTCAAGAGACGGACAAACGAGTACGATACCCAGGGGCTCAATCAGCCGGAAGCCATAAGAAGTAAGTGTTATATATATATATATATATATATATATATATATATATATATATATATATATATCTTGTGACGCATATGACAATCAGTACTAGAATATTCGAGAAAGTCCGCAACAAAGTACTAGAATATTCTATAAAGTACTGGAAAACTGGAGACTAGAGACAGTAGAACATTCAAGGCAATGGAACGGACGGAAACGAAACGCTGAATCAGAATGAGGAAACGGTATAAATACGTCGCACAGAGATCATGGAGAGGAATAATAAGTATGAAAGTGAAGCAAGCGATGACCAATAAGTAAGAAAGTGAAGCAAGCGATAAGTAAGAAGTAAAAGACGCGATAAGTACGGAAGCGATAAGTAAAGAAATCGTTATGTGTGCGGTATAAGTAACGGTTGTTATTAACGGACTAATAAAGTGTTGTATTAATTCAAAATCGATTTAACGGCCCATTTATTTTAAATAATTAAGCGAGTTCGCCACAGTTGGACATTTCGGAGATGCTCAGGATGATGATGATAAAATTGGACGCGCAAGCTACAGATGTTAATGCAAAGTTGGATGCCCAAACGCAGTGGATGAAATGTAATTTTCAACACTTTAAGGAAGAAATTCGAAACGAAGTACAAAATCTAGATCTAAAAAACGAAGCTGAATTCAAGAAAGTCACCGATGAAATAATACGAATCGAAAAGAGATTTGAGTGTGTTGAGAGAAATAAGACATCGCCAGGCAATCAACATGACTACAAAGATACAAGGATGCAACCGCCAACCTTCGATGGAACGGGACCCTTCTCCGTATTTATACGTCAGTTTGACGCCGCGGCCAATTACAATAAGTGGTCGGATGAGCAAAAATCAACATCACTAATCTTGTCACTCCGCGGGGCGGCTGCAGAATTGCTACAAACCATACAGCAGAGAAGCAAACAGATTTCCAAGCGGTAAGAGACGGCCTTGAAGCTAGGTATGGAGACAACCACATGCAGCAGGTCTACCGCATGCAACTACGGAATGCAGAAACCTGGAGAAAATCTTCAACAGTTGCAGGCAGACATTGAGCGATTGGCAAACTTGTCTTATTCAAATATGACTAAGGAATTTCTGAACGAGTTAGCAATGGATGCATTTATAAGCGCACTCCAAGATCGGGACTTGCAACAAGCCGTTCGTTTAGCGGGAAAGAAGACGACTAATGAAATACTGGCGTTCGCATTGGCATATGAATCTGCTAAACTGGCTACCAGGAGTCATATAGAGTCCGAGAAATGTCCGTCCAGGAATGTTCCTGCCAAAGAATCGGGCATGTACAACGGAGAACCCCGAAACCTGTTATGAAGTGCTGGACATGCGGCGGAGTCGGCCATATGTATGTTGACTGTAGGAAACGTCGACGAATGAATGAAACATCGAGTGAGAATTGTTGTTCATGCGCTTTTCATAAGAGGAGACTATCAACGGAACAACCTGAGGTGAAGAAACACATTGTACCTGTCAGAGTACTAAATGCGTACGAAGAGGCGGCCGCAATAAGAAAAGGAGAGTTAACCGCAGAATGTGCACCCGTATCAATGATAAGCTCAATTCAGCAAAGGAAGGTGCATAATAACGCTGATGCTCTATCAAGAAGGCGATGTAAGCCAGATTTTAAACATTGTCATAAAGCGGAAGAGAAAGAAGAGGCGTACGACCTGCGAAATGTACAAGTAGAAGTACTAGATGAGTGGACGAATGATGCTATACGCGCAGCTCAACTTCGGGATGAAGATATGTCGCTAATCCTGGAACAGAAAGAAAAGAACGAGCGCCCAACTTGGGACAATATTTCCGACAAGAGTGGAACATTTAAGACATATTGGGCCCAATGGAATTCCTTGCTGGTGGAAGATGGTATTCTTAAGCGTAAATGGGGAGCCGCGGACGGAAAATCCCATCGAATGCAGATTCTAGTCCCACCATCAAAAGTGAAAGATGTTCTAACAGAAATGCACGACGGAGCCTCCGGTGGACATCTGGGAGTTAATAAGACACTTTCAAAATTACGATCTCGATTCTACTGGGTTCACATAAGAGATGACGTCGAGTCTTGGTGCAGGAAGTGCGCAACTTGCACTGCGTCCAAAAGACCAACAGCAAAACAAAGGAGCGCTATGAAGCAGTACAATTTGGGTGCCCTTTTCGAGCGAATTGCGATTGATATCTCAGGACCATTCCCAAAAACAAACGACAACAACAAATACATGGTAGTTATCATAGATTACTTCAGCAAGTGGGTGGAAGTCTTTCCAATTCCAAACCAAGAAGCAACAACCATCATTGAGCAGCTTATCAATAATTGGATCAGCAGATATGGAGTTCGCTGTGAGATTCATTCCGATCTAGGCCGAAACTTTGAATCACAGATATTTCAAGGCATCTGCGCGGCACTGGGCGTAAGGAAAACCAGGACGGAAACCAGTTAGACGGAATGGTCGAAAGGTTCAACCGAACAATGAAAGAGCATTTATCGAAGGTCGTTAGTGATCACCAACGAGATTGGGACAAATATGTACAAACCTTTCTCATGAGCTATAGATCGGCTAATCATGATACGACTGGCCATTCTCCAGCAAAAATTATATTTGGACGAGAGATACGATTACCAGCCGATCTGCGATTCGGAATACCTCCAGACGCCATAGACAACACCGAAGACTACGTAGCCGAATGGAGAAATCGCCTCGACGAGATTCATCATTTGGTTCGAAGGCAAATCAAGGTGACAGGATGAAAACAAGGTACGACGTTCGAGCCAACGCATTCGGATTTAATACAGGCGATAACGTGTGGCTTTATAACCCTCATCGGCAAAAAGGAAGGTCTCCGAAGTTGCAGCAACATTGGGAAGGACCGTATAAGATTCTCACAAGAATTAACGACGTTGTCTATAGGATTCAGCGAAGACCGAACGCCAAGATGAAAGTGGTACATCGTGACCGACTGGCGACTTTTGTTAACACAAGAGACCAGTGAACTTAGTTCGGGACGAACTAATCTAGGCGGGGGTTAGTGTGACGCATATGACAATCAGTACTAGAATATTGTAGAAAGTCCGCAACAAAGTACTAGAATATTCTATAATGTACTGGAAAACTGGAGACTAGGGACAGTAGAACATTCAAAGCAATGGAACGGATGGAAACGAAACGCTGAATCAGAATGAGGAAACGGTATAAATACGTCGCACACAGATCATGGAGACGAATAATAAGTATGAAAGTGAAGCAAGCGATGAACAATAAGTAAGAAAGTGAAGCAAGCCATAAGTAAGAAGTAAAAGACGCGATAAGTACGGAAGCGATAAGTAAAGAAATCGTTATGTGTACGGTATAAGTAACGGTTGTTATTAACGGACTAATGAAGTGTCATATTAATTCAAAATCGATTTAACGGCTACATATGTATATATATATATATATATATATATATATATATATATATATATATATATATATAATATATATATATATATATATATATATATATATATATATATATATATATATATATATATATATATATATATATATATATGTATAACAGTAGAAAGCTAGGGACTTGTGGGGGTGTAAGTAGGGTGCGCCAGCATGGGCGCGGTTTCACTATACCCCCAACACGTCACTGGGCACATAAAGCTGCTAACGTTCACCAACGGGGAAGAAAATAGGAATAAAACGCACTGGCTTGTTGTTTGGTTCGTCTGTTAATGTTTTTTTTTTTTTTCTTTATTTTGCCTTCACTTAAACTGTCGCGTTTTAAATGAATGTAGATTGTCTATACATATTGTTAAGAACATCTCATATACGAACTTCTCTTAATATTTGTTTATTGATTAATCTCCCCTTCTATTTGAGATTATTTAGTATTATACCTCACTTAACCACGGTTCCAAGAGCACTTAAGCCTGGTTTGATTTCTAAAGCGAAATTTTGCAAATTGAATTCAATTAACAATGAATGAGGACTTTCGAAAATAACGTCTCGAGGCACTTCACGACTTTCGGCATCTGGTGGTGGGGTAAATCCGCAAGCTCCTAACAGTGACCCGAGTTGCGCCGCACTATGTTACAAAAGGCTGTTTGATACGCGAGGATTGCCAAACGTAAGGTGGCCAAAACGCACGTCACGTCCTGACAACGGACGCCTGAAATACACCACGTCAAACACCGACTGAGTGGATCGAATGGAAACATTTGAAACTAAATAAAATGCTTGCAGGCAGCGGTGTGTCCCTGGTGGCGGTTGAATCTCGACTTGATGTGCGCGCGTTGGTAGTTGGATGACGACTGACTAATAAAAGAAAGAATCTATTCATCGTGTCGTGGCGGTTGAGTCATAGCTAAAATTAACTCGCTGCGATTTACTAGGAACTTCGAAAAGAGTTGCTATGCCAGTATACGGGATTTAGTTGCGGGGAATCATCGTCGTATAAGTTGAGTTGGGTTCGTCTGGCGCTATGTGTACGAGGAAATTTGTTTGGAAATGCGACCGAGTATGGGCATGAGTTGTTGGTAAGACAACGGGATGTGGGCCTTGGTCGTTGCGATGGTTGTTTCACGGAACATTAACTGCCTCTTGGTTGCAAGCGAGAAGTATAGTTTAAGAAGGAAATGAACCGAAGTGGTTTCTGGGGAAAATGCATGCGGTTTGATTGTAGGGAATTGATGTGGTTTTACATCTTTTAGGTAGAATAGGAACTGAAATGGTTTTCGGGGGGAAATTGGAATTGCTTGGTTGCAAGCGTGGATATAATTTAAATAGGGAGTTAACCGAGGTGGTTTTTAGGAAAAAATGTATGCGGCCCGGTACAGTTGGTGGTGATGATTAATATTTCGTTGTAGGTTTGAATATTTTTTATTACAGCATATGGATTTCCGGGTAAATTAAGATTGCTTGGTCGCAAGGAAGGAATATAACTTAAATAGAGAATTGACCGAAGCGGTTTTGGGAAAAATTATATGTGGGGTGATGTAATTGAGGGAGATGAATAATATTTCGTTGTAAATTGGAATATGCATTTATTACAGCTCGGGAAATGGATTCTTGGTAAGTATAGTGATGTATGCAATTGCGGATTTTTGGGGACGGATGCTGTTGCGTATTGGGATGTGTTTTTGCATGTTGGGAAATGGGTTACAGGTTAGGTAGGGGGCGCGCTGTTAGCGGTCAAAATTGGTTGGCGTTGTGGGTTGGTTCTCCACGTGGTATAGAGAACCCCCACAGACTTCAATAATAAAACAACATAGTGAAGAAATTAATTCCATATTCGTATATATTTATTTTGTATTTCTTTTTAAATCACAGCAGTCTTTATATTTAAAGTTATGTTTACATATTTATATATACCTTTTTATTTAAGTGTAGTTTCTTTCCTTTTATTTTCTTTAAAATGAATAATGTAGGTGTTTTTTTTTTATCTAGCTGGATATAATAATAATTTTAAAATCAAAAATAAAATATTGTAATACGAATAACATAGTATACAGTTAATTGAATCTAACAAATACTTTAACAATACAACAATTACATTAAAAAATAATAATAATGATAATAAAATAAACATTTATTAACGGCGTACAAACATATCTCTTGCATGCAAATTTACACTCGTTGATAATATTGCGATAATATAATAAACATTAAATGTACAAATGTTTTTATCTACTCTTGTGTTTTTAATTTAAATCGATTTACGTTTTTCTATTACTTTTTACAATACTGCGCCATTGGAACTATAACGTGAATTTTTCTAATAAACTTAATTAGAATACATAAGAATTATTAGTACCCGATATTACAGAATATTGAACGTAATTAATTGTATTTTGTGGCCAGCATATAATTATTTTCATTTTAAAGATTTGTCTTCATATTATTTACATTTAAGTCTAAAATTTTTCGATTTTTCTTTTTAATTAACACATTTTAATGAGACATTACTCTCTGCCTTACATAGAAATACAATAAAATTTATCTATTGGAATGATAATTTCTCTTTTATAAACACATCTAGATTTGTTAAAAAAGAATGAAATATTGAATTGATTTTAAAATCCCTTAGTTCTAATTTCAATTAACATTAATATTATATTATAATTTAAATTTTAATAAGAATTCTTTTTAGTAGGAATGAAAAATTAGAATAAAAAACTATGTTTTGTTTTTTCTTGTGAGTGTTGTTCACACAATCGAATGCAATCGAGAAAAAATAGATATTTGGTGAATTATTCTATAAGTTTAATTGAACATTAGAACATTTCCTGATCAGGCAGCAAACAGAGATACAACGAGAATAGCAGCATACCGGTAAAACAAGTTGGAACGTATTCACCAACTTCGAATTAAGATTATTTCATCTAACTAGAACCGAATATAATTAAATCTTAATGTATTGTTTTTATCGCAAATTAATTCGTCATTGTATTTTTCTTTGTGTTTTAATTAACTCAATAATTTTTGTTGCTTAGAAATTAATTTGTCTTTTGTCTTTATTTGTATAAGCTTTGGGTTAGATATTGCAATTTAACAATTGGGAATCCAATTACTAAGTCACCTGCTTTTACTTAAATTTAAAACAATATATTTGTATAGTAATTGCGTGAAGAACATCTTTTTGGCCAGTGTCTATCTTCGCTTGGAAAAGTGTAAACAGGATCATTAAACGAAATTATTTCATTAAAATCTAATAAAATACAAAATGTTCAGTCAGTATGTGTTTTAAAAGTTGAATTTTTTTATTTTTTATATTTTAATGTAGAATTTATTTTTAAAATATTATTTATTAAGGTAGCTTGCAAAAAACCTTGACAGGTCATTAATTTGATAAGAATTTCGAATGCTAAATAAAAAACTATGATATTAAAGTACTATTTTACAATCCCTTTTGTTTGAAGATAAGAAGAGGAGAATGTCTGCATGTGAGTTTTTCTGAGTTATATCTTTTAATCATCATCATCATCGGCACTACAACCGGGAACCGATCTTGGCCTTATTTAGCAAGTCCTGAGGCTTGTTAAATTTTCCATAATGATTTGTTTTTTCCGGGCAAGGTCATTAGTCTTGCGACAGAGGCTCCCCGACGGGGAATCGAACTCCGGTCTCCCGACTGACAGGCGGGTATACTAACCACTATACTATCGAGGAGCCATATCTTTTAATAGTATTGCAAAATTAATATTAATTCTTAAACAGTGTGTTGTGTAGTCTACAAAATAAATAAGGAGACAGCAAAATGAACAAGATGTTGTCTTGCCTCGGTGTGGATTGTCGGTAGAGAGCTATCTACGCAATCATTCCACGAGAAAAGGGCATAGGTTTCCATGCCAAAATAAGCGGACGTAGGTTTTGAAAAATGTGGTGTTCTAGCTGGCCATTTACGAACATATGTAAAGAATTTTTTTTATAAATATTGCTATAAAAACTTTCTTTCTTTCGTTTTAATGTTTCGATAGTTCTCGGCGTCCTGCATCTAAAGTTGCAAAACCCTGAAGATATAAGAATCAAGGAAATTGATGTACTAAAAGTGACTATAATATAACGAGATTAACATTTTGTTTGATATTTATACCCTACGAGGGTTGCCTTTTATATTTCGGGATTAGAGAACAAAAACAAATATTGATCATCGAAAATCACTTTATTGTTTTTCAAAATATTCCCCATGAAGATCTATACACGTTTGCATGTGTTTGAACCAATTGTCGAAGCACTTTTGCCAGTCTGATTGAGGTATCTCCAACACATGCATTCTGAATGCAGCAACCGCTTCTTCAGGTGTCGAAAAACGTTGACCTCTCAGTTTGTTTTTTACGTACGGAAATAAAAAGAAGTCATTCGGTGCCAAGTCAGGACTATACGGCGGATGACCCATCAAATCGATGTTTTGGGTGCTCAAAAATGCAGTTGTCGCAGCCGATGTGTGAGAGCTCGCATTGTCGTGGTGAAGAGTGATCCGTCTTCGGCGGTTGGTTTTCCTGATTTCTTGGAAGACAACTGGCAAACAAATGGTTGTGTACCACTCAGAATTGACTGTTCTGCGTTGTTCTAGTGGTACGGTTGCGACATGTCCAGTTTTTCCGAAAAAAACAGGCGACCATTTGCTTGGAAGTGCTTCGTGCGCGAACAACTTTTGTTGGATTCGGCTCATCTTGAAACACCCAGACAGTCGACTGCTGTTTACTTTCGGGCTCATACGCGTAAATCCACGATTCATCACCTGTCACGATGTCATAGACGTGTTTCGAAGCACCGCGACCGTATTTTTTGAGCATTTCTTTCGACCAATTGACACGAGCCTTTTTTTGGGTGATTGACAAATTGTGTGGGACCCAACGCGAACAATTTTTTTTGACAGTCAAATGTTTATGCAATATTGAATGTATGCTGGTCCCACTAACGCCTAAGGTTGTCCCAATCTCACGATAGGTCACATGACGATCTTCCAATATCAGTTCGCGCACAGCATCAATGGTTTTCGGAACAACAACTGATTTTGGACGACCTTCACGAAATTCATCTTGGAGCGAACTACGACCACGATTGAATTCACCATACCATCGATAAACACTGGTCCTTGATGGAGCTTCATCGCCAAAAATTGAATTAAGTTCATCCACGCCGAAAGTTGTAAAAAATAATCGCACGAAAATGTTGACGATTTAGTTCCATTTTTGGGCCGAGATGAATCTTTTAAGTTACTGTAAACAACACAAATAGCGCTCGTATGTCAAAACGTTCTAAGTGCGTATAACCTCAAAAATGTCCAACTTTACGACAGAGCTGTCAATTGCCAGATTGCAACGCTAGGGTTGCCAAATCTCGAAACATAAGAGGCAACCCTCGTACTATACTCCTATTTATTGCCCTATAGGTATCCGTAAGTTCATAATCTCACTGATATTTATATATACTTCGTTATTGTGCCATGGAATCTATCATCATCATCATCATCATCATCGGCACTACAACCGGGATCCGGTCTTTGCCGTATTTAGCAAGTCTCTCCACCGGCATCCGGCCCATATTCGAGAGCTGTTAAATTGTCTATAATAATTTGTTTTTCCGGGCAAGATTATTAGCCTTTCGCCACCCATTGAATCTATACCTCTTCTTTATTCCTACAACCCACTATTGGCATTTTCCATTGTTCGAAATATTGGAAGTATTCTTCTGTAAGCTCCGCTGTTGGACATCTAATGTTCTACATTAGTGTACATCCGAGGCACACACCGGCGACAATGAAATTGGTTGAACTTGACGAAATCCACCATTTTGCATTTCATCAAGTTGCAAAGGCATCCTGATGATGTACGTGCACATCATCACTTTCCTTCATCAACCAGCCGCTTCAGCGCACGTCCGTCGAACCACGTGGTATCCTCCCTTCTTCTTTACTACTCTACAACAGGTTATGGGCCAAGGCATTGACTAGAGTATTGCGAAATAGAGTCACGGTTGGATAAACGCGTGGAAAACCTACAAACAACACAGGAAAGCTAAATTCTCGTCTATCAACAAAATGGCGCCATCCATAGCGAGCATCGAACAACTACGGAAGGATAATTTCGACACTTGGAAGCTGCAGATGGAGGCGATCCTGGTAAAGAATGACGCATGGGGCTATGTGAGAAATCGTGAAACCTGAATCGACGGAGGCGCGCACAGGCAAGGTCGAGCAGTGGAAAACAGGAGACAGGAAGGCTAAGCCAGACATCATACCATCGGACCATCTAAAGTCAAGATCATTAAAGCGTGTGAAACTTCCCGAGAAGTATGGGAGAAACTCATCTCCGTGTACGAGTCAAAAGGTCCGGCCAGGAAAGCCAGTCTACTGAAGAGGCTGACGGTTCATCGAATGTGCGATCCCGACGACTTAAGTGACTTCTTTGACACCGTCGATAAATTGAACGACATGGAAATCGAAATAAACGACGATCTGCTATGCATCATGCTCCTGTATAGTCTCTCCCCGAAGTTCGAGAACTTCAGATGCGCCATAGAATCCCGAGACGAGTTACCTTCACCGGAGGCGCTACGAATCAAGATAATCGAGGAACAACAGAAGGCAGCCACGACCTATCGCAATCAATAATATCTCAACGAGATATCCGATTGTTTATGAGGAGTTAAGCCAACAAAGGCAATACTCCAGTCCCGCGGTCACGCTAGAGTTTCACACCATTAGAAAGATCTAATGGATTTCGATTTCGGGTATCAAGTCAAATAAGACCCACGGACTGTACGTCCAAACAATCGCCGAATATCTCCGGTCTGCGCGCCAGATGTCGCATGTAAATAAGGCGGCACACAATCGACAACCGTCGAACTGAATTTCGATCTCCACCACGGATGGCGATAATGATGTATGCAAGGAATGACTTTCTCCTTTCAGGAAAATAGGAAATTACCCCTGGGATGAAATAGCATGCTGCTAACAGAGATTTCGGGGATTCTGTTAGCAGATCGAATAGGGAAATTTTTCCGTACAAATACAGATACCAGTTTTGAATCTGGATATCTGTGTGGGCAGACAGTTAGTCTATTTCGAGCATCCGAGGAGACAACATAGAGGACTCGACGAGGGTTGAACTGCGCGACACGAACACACTAGAAAGAAACTGCTCGACCAGAGGTTTTAATTTACTAAATACGCGAGTTAACCAGAATATCTCTTTTGAATTGCCACCAAAGGGCAAACACCGTAAATGCATATATTCGGCGTTCACATACAACTTTCAACAGGCGCACGCTTGTGATCCTCAGCGAGAATATCGCTTACGATCAAGTACAGTGTTCGAAAAACAATCAAACCAAGACTGACAGTCAATACGAAGATTGACACAGTGTTCTCATCGTGGAATTATAGCGGGATGCAAACGTGTGACATTTTTGCTACGCCCTCTTTTGGGTTTACTGTGCTAAAACGTGAAACGGAAAATAAAAGAAAAGAGTCGAAACCTTAAAACAGTGACAAAGCTTGTAAACTCTCGCCAGACAGATGGCCTAAACTAAAAATTGAGGAAAATAAATAAATAAATAAATACTTTGTGATTGTATTCTCTTCGTGTGTAGCTTTAGCGAACAGTGTTCAGGCGGAACACTGCGTCACGTATAAATATAGACAAATATCCGCCAAAAACCGACTAAAGCCTTCCTACAAATGCTACTATTGCGGAAAAGCCGGGCACAAGGTCGCCGAGTGCCGGTCTCTCAACAGAAAAGGACCGGGATCTTCTAAAGATCGAGGAAAGGAAAACAAGACGTACAACTACGGTACAAGTGTACTAGCTTACACCAACTCAGCGCAACACGAATTTCAGGCTTTTAAGTCGACTGTCAGTAAGGGGTGGTGCCTGGACAGCGGAAGCACATCCCACATATCGAGTAACACCGAAGTATTCGAAGGATACAACGAATTTCATCCGATGAAACTAAACCTTGCCAACAGTGCTTCAACCGACATCACCGGACGAGGCGACATAAACATCATCAGCCAGTACAAAGGCAAATATCGAAACGTAAAAGTGGATAACGCTCTACACGTCCCCGATCTGTGGGCGAATCTAATGTCTGTGAGCAAAATCACTGACAGAGGATTCACAATCACTTTCGATAATAAAGAAGCGAAAGTAACGAACTCAAAACGGGAGGTCATCTTCGAGGCTGTAAGGAAAAGCGACCTGTACTTCGTTCCAGCAAGCCTGAAAGAAACCCACGCAGCCGCCGCTACAACTACCCCGGATGTATCACTATTGGAAACCTGGCACCGGAGACTGGGTCACTTGAATATTAAGGATTTAACTTCAAGCCACAGAAACGGGACTATACGAGGAATGTTTTTCAGGCAGCATACACAAGACATGAAGTGCAATATTTGCGCTCACGGGAAAACAACGTGGCTTCCATTCCCGAAGGAGTCAGCGCGAAAAACCGGCATATTGGACCTGGTTGCCAATGAGCATCAAAACATTGGGCGGGTCTGTATACGACGATTGTTCTAGGTGGTGCACAGCGAAAATGATCAAAAGCAAGAGCGAGGTTTTAAACGCCTTCAGAGATTTTAAAGCGTTTGCCGAAAAACAGACTGGAAGGAAGAATAAGTGCTTACAGTCTGACAACGAGACGGAGTACGTCAACAACGAATTCAATACCTTCTTAAGGAAAAACGACATTCACCACAGGCTATCTGTGACTCACACACCTCAGCAAAACGGATTAGCCGAAAGAAAAAACCGGACCCTGGTGGATATGGGTAGATGCCTCCTCATACAAGCAAATCTGGACACAAGATTTTATGCGGGAAAGTTTGGCATGAAGGAGTTATTAGTGACATCGCGTTCAGATCCCTTTGTTATAGATGGGAGTGGTGGAAGGGTTTGTTAAATGTGAACGAATACATATTAAGCGATGGAAAGATAGAAAATTCACGAAAGGGGAACAAGAGAGAATAGATAAATACATTCTATGGAGTATTGCTGGGATACAGTCTACGTCAGGCGTGAACTTGTCATTGAGTTCAAGTAATTTAATTTCTATTAAGGGCGAATCAATGAAGAGGAAAAAAAGGTGGATAAATAATCGAAGTAAAAAGGGCCAAGAACAACGGAGTCATTTGTGAATGATTGCTTGAAATAAATAGCAAAGTTTACGTTTGAGAGTTATAGATAAGCGATGTGGGATAGCCGCTGGATCTTTGTTGGTGATTGACAAACTGAAAAAAAAGGTTTTGAAATCACTCTTTGAATTAGTTTGTGTATTCATTAAGTTTCAGTAGAGGGTGTTGTATAATTCCATGAACTGGAGGTAAGAGCCGAGAAAAATAGTGTAATCGGAAACAGCGCGTGTTAAGTGTGTCAGTGTCATCATAGACAAAGATGGCTTACATGAGGTCATTGATACACTCAAACAGAAAAACGCCACCCGATTCTAAGCTCGGATGACCCCCAGAACGGTAATGCAATTAATTGCATATTTAAGAGCAATTGACAAATCCCATAAAAACAATTAATTGCATACTCCGGAACGATTAACAAATCACGGAAAAGCAATTAATTGCATATTTCGGCACGAATGAAAAAACGCAAAAAATAATTGCAAAAGAATTAATTGGGTCAATTCGCAATTGCGGATGTTGAACTGTGGTGTAAATCGATGAAGAAATATTGGCTGACGCCACAGTACAAAGCAATTGCGAATTGAAATCGAAAAACGGAAATTAGGTCATTGCGAAACGAAATTGCATTATCGTAATCGGGGGGTGTTGACCTCGAGGTGTCGAGAAGAGGTGAAAGCAAGTTAGGAGGCAGTCTGTTGTTGGTCAAGGAGTCTGGTAGTGAATCTGTTACGAGGTGGATTTGCAGAGAGTAAAAAAACAAAGATGTGTCGCGAAGTGGAGAATGTCTGTTCAATTCCCGTGATCATTTAAACTAAAAAAGATAAATTGTAAAGTAAAGTGAAAGAAATAGTTTGTAAATGAAATTAATTATAAAGAAAGATAAAGTGTTATACGAACCTCCGTTTGGAGAGAACTAAGAGATAGAGTAATAGAAGCAGTTAGTGGATAATATTAAACGGAAAAACAAATAGAGTGTTTAACGAACCTCCGCTTGGAGGAAATTGTAAAATATATAATGAGACGTTAACAAATTGTATTAAGAAAGTATTCAATGTGAAGAACAGTTTTGATTAATTTCTAAGGTAGAACTAAGAAGCAAAGAAAGAAGAAAACCCTCTAAAGGAATTAGAAGAGATATTGTAATTAAATGAAGAAAAAGGAAAAATAAAACTGGGTGAAAACTAATGAGTGACTTTGAGTATTGATTTCTTGAGTTTTGGTGAAAACAACAAAAAGAGAAAACTAAATAAAGGAAAAAAGGAAAGATTTGGTCGACGTTTCCTTTGGTGTCGTGATTCTGATGTCGGTGAGTACATAACTCGCGCTTCCGAAGGAAGGTGACCTCCAACTTGATGATGTCGATGTTTTATGCCGAGAACGTGGGGGGAGATCGAATTGAAAATTTCACCTTAAAAAAAGTGATGCAACGAAAAGTTCCAGAAAACAACAAAAGTTGATAACGCAACATCTTTTTAGTGTGAAGGGGTTCAGTTTAGTTAAAGTTTTAGTTTGGTTCCAGTCTTCACTCCGAAGGGTCGACACCTAACCCAGTTTAGTTCGAGTCGTCACTCTGAAGAGTCGACACCTAACTCAGTTTGGTTCAACTCGTCACTCCAAAGAGTCGACACCTAACTCAGTTTAGTTCAAGACATCGCTCCGAAGAGTCGACTCCTAGAGTCTAAATGATGAAAATAAACAATTGTGTCAATTCTCTGTGATGGCACACTCAACAGATAAATGATCATAATTGAAAGAGAGACTGTCTAGGTAACCATTGAAAAGGCGAGTTTACTTTACGGGAGTTGTAGAAGTACTGATTAGTAGGCGTAGTGGTGCGGGGTAGTAGTGGAAGAAAGCCGTATGAAGGGGGAGTGGCAGTTGGCAATAATTGAGAGCCTAAAGGGATTGGGTGAGACAGAAGAATATGGGGTTACTTGTATAGGTAAGATCAGGCTGACTACCCATGGAGTTTAGAAGTTGCTAATTTGACAGATACAAGAATCGGATAGTGATTTAGTAGCAGTGATCTAGCATCATGATAAACTTGCCCTTGTACTTCGAATGGTGGTATGTAATTCTTCCATATAATATTTGTTGCACCGAACAATATCATTTGAATGAATTGCGTTTGCGTAAGTTTTCTGTTTCGGTCGACTTGCGTCAGCTAATAACAGGGTTAATAATAGTTTGCTTGGCCATCAGCGCAGTATATTTCTTGCGTTTCATTGTTAAAGTTAAGGGTTCTGCAGTACACACGTAATTTAAATCTACGTGTAGTATTCGCCTGGATTAAGTCTTGCGTAGTTGAGCAGCTTCCAGACTCTCTTCCCGATGCACAGTCTCTTTTCCCGTTTGTTTCAAACGAAAGGGCTTGAGCAATGTGTACTCGAATGTTTTCTAATCTTGATTCCCGTTGCACGATTGTTTCAGATGAACGTGCTTCGACATTGTATATTGGAATGTTTTCTAATCTTGCTTCCAGTTGCACGATCGTACCAAACGAATGAGCTTGAGCGAACGTTTTCTGATATTGCATTCCGTTGCAGTACGTTTACAAATGCCCCATCGGAATCATCACTGAATGACACCAACCACCTATGAACGGTAGTGACTCAAGTTTATAGGCGAACCGATCTCTAAGTAAATAATTAATAAATAATTATTTAATTGCCCTCATTGCAAACACTATACAGTTCCAAGTACCAGTAAATCCCCAAGCAATACAGTTTTATGCAATATCTCTGTAACCTCACAACGAGAACAAATTTTTGTTCAAGTTCATTGAAAAAATCGTGTCCGTGTTCTACTCGTAATAGACAAAGATACAAGTGTAAGAGGCAGTTCCACAACTTTACCCACTTTACAAGAATATCTAATTCTTCCTTGCGGCTCTTGAATGGTCAAAACTCACACCAAACATTTCTCTATATGTGAATTCAGTTAGTTGGCCACTGCACCACACGGGATTTAATTTTAAGAAAGAAATACAAGCATGACCGTTCTATAACACACAATTAATAACAATCTAAAGGATCCATTAACCGTACTCACATCTCTTCGTTCAACTTAAAACAGCATAATCATAAATCATGAACATTATTACATCATACATGTCCTTTTTACACAGTCAAGGTGCTTATCAGTTGCTGACACAATTTTCCATATTCGAACTGATCACCGGATATTCTTCTCAGCTTGATACCCTTGTTATCCTTGTTTCTTCCTTCGCATACTTGTAATTCGATTTGTAAACCTCCGGAATATTCTAAGCTTAAATTGGAAATGTCCACTGGGAGATCAGCATCACTGGTAATGACAGTATTAGCGCTCGTGCTTGGTCCATTGGTACTGCTACTTGGTGGAAGAGTATTGCTCCCTTCGTATCCATCACCTAAGTAAACTTTATGTAGCACGAAGCCTTTAGGAGGCATTGTTGAGTCGATCGTCTGCTTTACCATCTGAAGTATTCGTGTAGAATTCAGATTGGAACACTCATGGGGTAATGGCACCTCATAGCACTCATCCGACATTCGTGAGTCACCTATTGAGTCGGGACTTATTCGACCTTCTGTATGATCGCCGATCTCGGAATGTGAATCACTTTTAAATCCCGAACTTGCTGAGGGTTCCTGACATGGCGAGAGGTTGTTAGAATCATTACTAAGGCTATCATCACTGAATCCTAAGGATTTATCACTTCCTCGTCGATTGGAACTACTTGTAGTGCCGCATCCAGACAGTGAAGTTTCTGTGTCTAGTCGGGAATTATTCTCACTTTCGAGGCTGGCTTTGCGACCGACTCCTCTTGTTATCGAGGGCATATCACTGGAAGGTTCTGTAATAATAAGTCCTTGTAGAGCTAAAGATGGTGTATGTGGTTCCAAGGAGTCACAATCACTGTCTCTACTATTCTCCGAAGAGAGGGCCACCAACGTGATTTCACTGCCTTGGACATCGGTTAGGCAGATTTGAGGGTGCGACGGCTGACAAGGAAATATATCTTCATTCGTCACGCCCATGTTGTTGTAGGAGCAGCCAGTTGTGATGGTGTGACTTGTGTGTCCATTGGCGTATTCCTCCTGAATAATGCAAAGATTTGGCGAAGCGGGTGGTGTTGGCACCATTCGAACTTGTTGGGCAGGTGATAGATTTAACGGTTTAATGTCATAAAATGTAGCGGGAATGAACCAATTCGCCGGTCCCGGGGGAGTTTGATATTGTTGCAAGGAGAACATATCCGATGACAAGCCATCAGAAGAACAGACATCCATGGACAAGTCCAGAGGTTGATTCGATGCAATTTCACATGCAGCTGAAGTGCCACGTGTTATTGATCCTCCACCACCACTTGTCGTAAGACCGCTAATTCCTTTTGTGATTTGATGCATTGGAGATGCTCCACCTCCCGCACTATACAAATACGTATTTGGTGATGAGCAGCCACTGAAACAATTGTAAACTGGCGATTGACAACCACTATTTGGACCACTTCCATAACCAACTCCGGTCAAATTAATATTGCTAAACTGTCCAATTAAGCTTGGATTGTACTGTGGTGAGTTTGGAACTGTAGGTGAATTTAATGGTCCAAGCATCATTTTGGAATAAGTTGGATTCGGCCCAGGTAGCCCTGATCCAGCCGCAATACTATTGCTGGTTGAACACGTTGATAATGGTGACACGCTATAGCTATGCATCTGCTGCATGGAATTCTGCTGTCCGGAATGAGCGATGAGACCTAGGAGTTGGGCCAATTCTAGTGGCACTCGCCCAGTTGATGCTATGCTCTTAGCTGTTTCGCCATTGATCCGATTTTCTTTGACAAGACGATTTAAGATCGGAACTAAAGTACTCAGAGCGTCTTGTGGAATTTCTATATCCGGTCCTCGATGTTGGATTGTGTTTAATATCGGCTTGCCATGGATTGGTGAACCTAAAAAGAATAGAAACATATATGTTTATTGGTACCTAGCTCATTAGTTTCTAAGTAAATTCATTTCAACTGTTGAATTGGTGCAGTGTAACAACATACCCACGAAATGACCATGAACAATCATATCAAATAAATCAATTGCCCTTGTCACAATTAGCAAGTTTCAAGTAACCAGCATTCGTTGCCGACAATAATTCAAGATCGATTCTTTTAATTGAGTAAAAGAAACGAATTGCTCCAGTTACGATTTGAAAGAATCATATGACACCCGCTTGCGAGCTTGCCGCTAGCAGGTGATTCACAATTAATTGGGTCAACTCGTGTCATTGTTCTTACACTATGCGCTAAGCTGGTGATAGGAAATAGAATAGCACAATAAGCAGAATTATATTGAGTGAACTATGAATTAAGACTGAAATAGTTTGTAAAGCAAAAATTGTATGAGTGAATTAAGAAATTTGTAAATAATTGAGTGATTGATTAGGAGTATATCATCATCATCATCGGCACTACAACCAGGAACCGGTCTTGGCCTTATTTAGCAAGTCCTGAGGCTTGTTAAATTTCCCATAATGATTTTTTTTTTTCCGGGCAAGGTCATTAGTCTTGCGCCAGAGGCTCCCCGACGGGGAATCGAACCCCGGTCTCCCGAGTGACAGACGGGTATACTAACAGCTATACTATCGAGGAGCATTAGGAGTATATACCCCAGCATTTTTGATAATATATTAATCGAAAACCTTATGTGGAATCTGATTCAACACTGTGGCGACTTCGCCATGAGCTTTAAGCGGGCGGCGCTTCATACAGCACCAGTAGGGAAGTAGGTTTTAGACAGATCCTTCCAACAATCAAATTATTACATTGGGGCAGAATTGCAGTATATACAGCTGATGATGGAAGGAAGAGAAAAATAGGTTTTTTTTTTACGCTAACCCGCGCACAAAAGGGGATTTTGAAGTACCCTTATATGTCAGAGCACAGTGCCAGCGAATGGAGAAGTGGATAGGAAAGAGGTGTCCATCCATATTGGTCTTCAATATCTGGACATCACAACGACCAGGAAACATATGATCAGGCCGAATATTCCACATTCGTGTGGTTCGGCTAAAAAATGAATCTCTATGTTTATTTGTGCGCCTGAAGTGCACTTTCAACGTGAACTGCTGCACATTCAAAGATTGACGGGTATCGCGGGAAAATGTCTGAAGGGGCGGAACACATTCAGCAAGCTCAGTTGAGCAACGACCGTGGTAATACCTATAGAAAAGAGATAGGCATGATACGTTGCGCCTATGTTCTAACGACGAAATTGATCGACTTACGGTTGAGTCCCCAATAAGTTTCAGTGCTCGTTTTTGCATCCTGTCGAGCACGTGTAGTGCAGTTTTGGATACGCCTGACCAAATATGGGAGTTGAACTCTAATTTGGGACGAATATACGCCTTGTAACTAGTGGTCAGGTTGGATGGAGTGAAGTATTTTTTGCATCTCTTAAGAAACCCCATACATTTGGCTGCAGTTTTCGCAGCTTCAAATATGTGATCATTCCAGATGAGTCGAATTAATTCGAGTGCCGAGGATTGATAACTCCTTGGCTTCGTCGATGCAAGTGCCGTTCATCGACAGTATATTTACTTTGGGGTTCGCCTTTGACGACAAGAGGCAGCACTGAGTTTTTAAAGCATTGAATTCTACTCGGTTAGATAATCCCCACTGATATATCTTGTTGAGGTCTAAATTCAATGTATCAAACATAAGTTGCTCGTTGGTAGTTACGTTCGAAGAGTTTGGCCGGGAATGCTCATATGAGTATGAGAAACTCAATGTGCTATCATCAGCAAACGAGTGAATTGGGTTGTGAATAATTGACAAGAGATCATTTATAAAGATCAGGAAGAGAGTGGCTGAGAGTACCGAACCCTGGGAAACACCTGCATTAATTTGATAGGAGACAGATTTGGCACCATCAAGACCCACTTGAATTGAACGGCCAGAAAGATAGTCTCTTATCCATTGGATCAGGGAGTTATCCACTCTATAGGAATGTAATTTTGATAAAAGGGCTGGATGCAAAACTCTGTCAAAGGCTTTTGAGATATCCAGTGCAACAGCCTTGCTTTCGCCGAAGTAGTGGATGGAATGGCTCCACTTTTCGGTAAGGTACGTTACCAGATCTCCTGTGGACCTGTTGCTGCGAAAGCCATATTGGCGGTCATTGAGGAGGTCATTTGAGTCCAGATATTTCGAAAGCGACGGCTAATCAGTGATTCCACTACCATCGAGTGAATAGAAGTTAGTGTTATGGGTCGATAAGAAGAGAGGGACGATTTGTCGCTCCTTTTGGGTATTGGCTGCATTTTCGCCGATTTCTATCTATTTGGGCAACGGTGATTAGAATAAGACAAATGGAAGAGTTTCCGCAGTGGTTTAGTGAGTGAAGAGGAACATCTCTTCAAGAGAATTGGGGGAATGCCATCAGGACCAGCGGATTTGTTTGCGTTACCTCCTTGAATGCGCGGGCAACAGTACGCGTTGGGAAGTGAATCTGGTTCATGGTGTGCTGCTTATGCTCAAGTTGATGCGGAACTGATGTGGTATTGTGGGGTACGAAGTCATTGTGCCGACGTACGACACGGGGTTCTACTTCGTCCCACCGTCACTAAAGGTTCATCCGCGCATTGTCCACAACGAAAAGAGCAAACACACCCAGGAAAAATCGTACACGACAGGAAAAGGAAACACACTGATTTAGTTATTATTATTATTTATTGGATAATAAGGACCGACTCTAATTACTCTGACGATGAACGGACGCACAAACCCAATATAAGACAGTATACTCTACTAGTATGGCCTTATACTGGGGGGCACAAGAAAAATTATTTTTTAGTGATAACGCGCTCGACTCGACTCTACTTTTCGTTTCACACCGTACCGGTGCCGGTACGATGGATGGGGGACAACCCGCCCGCTTTGATAGTTGTAATACGACTCCACGATATTCAATCGTTTGGGGTGCAGATCGTTGGCAGTGCACATGTATGTGTGTACATGGGTTCTTTCATGGACACACCATGACAACGAATCTGGAACACCAAGGAGGGGCATAATGTGCATCCATGAGAAGTGAATTTGGCTAAGCAAACAAGCCGAATCTCATTGGATGCTAATTGGGTTTGTGTTTGCTTATACTGCTGCTGAAGAGAAGCAGATCCCAAAATATGAAAAGACAAAGGAAACGTTTGGGTCTTTGTCTGAGATGTGCATTGCTGCTAAATAAAGAGGCGGCAATGCAATGTGGAAATGTGCTAATGGGTTTTAGCTAGATTACCGTGAATTGGTGTTTATTGCATCGCTGACAAGGGTAAGTATACCATACCTATTTGCACTTGGTTATGCCGTAGGATTTAATTGGTGCCAAGACCCGCGATATGCGTATATTTGTTTTGGTCCCTTGGGTGTAGGTCGCCAGTCGATGTGTATGTATGATGATTTATGATACACTTGGTGGGGACGGGAAATAGGCGACGCAATGTGTACGGTCCCCGTTATGATGGTTACATTGTATGCTAACCAAATCATCTTGTTTTCAGGAATTCGTCTAGGGGGATTTGCTTGGCACTGAAGGTGCCGTATTGGTTTGAGATTCCTGATAAAGTAAGAAAGAAATCTTACAGGAATTGTATGCGAAGAGATGCATGAAAGGTAAGTTTTCTTTTCCGGGGACTTTTTAGATTATACCTTAGATAATCCTAGATGCGTAAAGCATTTAAGGTGCTAATACGATTCCATTAGCGAAATTATATGATGAGATGGAAGATATGGGGGTTTTTCAGGTAAGTGGGCGGTGGGGTTTGGCGGAACCGCCACAGTATCAGGCAGCGTTGAGTTGGCTGCAAAATGTGCAAGTATATTCGCCTTCTCTATTGTATTGGTGAATAGTTTGTCATCGGCTATAAGCGAAGGAATGGATGAAGAGACCGAGTTTTTAATGTTTTTCACGAATGCCCAGAAGCTTCTAATGCATGTGGGAGAATGTAGTATTTTTTGTCTCACTGTCTGGTCATGCAAGAACTTTGCGGGTTGAATATGCGCATTGCAGTCATTTTTAGGTATCTTAAATCTTTTCGGGGTTTCTTCATCATCATCGTCATCAGCACTACAACCGGGATCCGGTCTTGGCCTTATTTAACAAATCTCTACACCGGTCCCGATTTCGAGCCGATGTCATCCAGTTTGGCACTCCCAGGCTCTGGACATCCTGGTCTACGCCATCCCTCCATCACAGACAAGGTTTGCCGCGCTGTCTCCTTCCATAAATCCTGCCACAAAGTACTTTCCGGGCAGGCTCCTCTTCGCTCATTCGAGCTAGGTGTCCCGTCCACCGGAGTCTACCGAGCTTGATTTTTCTTACAACATTAGTTTCAAGGTAGATTGCGTACAACTCATGGTTGTAGCGTCTCCGGAATCGTCCTCCCTCACATACGGGGCCAAAAATTCTCCCTTAAGACCTTCCTCTCGATCGCGGCTAAGAGTTCAGAGTGCCTTTTATTGAGCACCCAGGTCTCGGATTCATACATGAGTACTGGTAAGACTATGGTCTTGTACAGTAGTAGCTTGGATGTTCTGGATAAATTTCGGGATTTAAAGAGTCTTGATAGACTATAGTAGGCTTTGTTGGATTTGATCAACCGTTCACGTATTTCTTCTTCCATTTTGTTATCGGCTGATACTATTGACCCAAGGTAGTTAAAGGATTGCACTATTTCAAATTCGTGCCTCACTACCCTGATAGTTTGACCAACGTTAGGTCTTCTCTTCACAGAAGTTTCCACCATGTTCTTAGTTTTCCCCTCATTAATATGCAGTCCCAGTTTTTATGCCGTCTGCTCGATCTGGGTGAACTATTCCTGTACCGCCGATTCGGTTCTACCGATGATGTCGATGTCATTCGCGTAGGCAAGTATCTGGCTGGACTTGGTGATGATAGTCCCCCTAGTTGTAACGCCAGAGTCACGGATTGCTTTGAATGCCAGGTTGAAGAGGAGGCAGGCCAGACCGTCCCCTTGTCTGGGTCCATTAAAGATGTTTATTGGTTTGGACAGCAATCCCGCTATTTTTACTTGACTAGTTACGTTGGTCATAGTCAACCTACAAAGTCGTATCAATTTGTTTGGAATGGCGAACTCTCTCATGCCATTATATAGTTCTACCCTGGCTATGCTGTGGTAGGCGGCCTTAAAGCCTATAAATAGATGATATAATGGAATTTTAAATTCCTGACTTTTTTTCATCGCCTGCCTAAGGGTGAATATATGTTCAATCGCTGATTTGCCTGGGATGAAGCCACACTGATATTGACCAATGTTGGCTTTAACGTATGGGGCTATCCGATCTTGTAGGATAGTGGAGAGTATCTTATTGGCGGTACTCAGCAATGTTATACCCCTATAATTGCTGCACACTGTGATATCTCCCTTCTTATGTATGGGTAAAATTATTCCACGACGCCAATCTTCCGGCATCTCCTACGTGTACCACGATCTCATGAACTGCGTGATGTAAAGCAGTCCCTCCTTGTTTGATCAGCTTAACTGGCATGCCATCAGCTCTGGGGGCTTTATTTGATTTGAGCTGTCTTATGGCTTTTAATGTTTCCCCAAATCTTGGTGGCGGCAGCATTTGGTCTTGATCTTGCATTGGTGGAGCCTCCAATTCGTCTATGAGCTGACCATTTAGCAATTCATTGAAGTGCATTTCCCATCGCTCCTGAATGCCTTCAGGATCGGTGATCAGATTACCCCATTTATGCTAGCAGTAAGTACAGCATGGTGTGTGCCGCGTCGTACTGCGGATTATTTGGTAGAACTTCCGCGCCTGGAGCCGACCTCGTTCTCTACATTTCTCTATTTCACAGACAAGGTATTTTTCCCAGGCACTTTTCTTTTGTCTGTGAAGCCTTTTTTCAGATCTTCTGAGCTCTTTGTATATCTCCTCGCGCACCCGCGTCCTATGAGACTGCTGCATTACTCGGTATGCAGCATTTTTACGTTCAGTCGCTAGTTTGCACACATCATCAAACCAGTCGTTCCAATCTCTACGACAACTGCCTAAGATGGAGTTGGTAGTATTAATGACAGTATTCTTAAGGTGTGTCCATTTCCCTTCTACGCCCGGCATTCTGGCCCCAGGACTTACTCTCCCTCCGTCGAGCTCTTCGAGTGCGAGTCTTAACGCATGACCAAAGGTGTTGCTGGGGTATTCTCATTGCGTAAGGCAGCCGTGTTGATTCGAACCTGATCCGCGGGTGCAATACGTCTCCG
Source organism: Microdon myrmicae (assembly GCA_963931805.1). Lineage (NCBI taxonomy): Eukaryota > Metazoa > Arthropoda > Insecta > Diptera > Syrphidae > Microdon > Microdon myrmicae. The sequence continues at coordinate 48,166,084 of OZ007496.1, read as the reverse complement.
TAAGGCAATCCGCTCTCGGAAAACTAACAAGATAGTGACCCGAGTCAACGTTGGCACCTCGGCACGTTCGTACCGTCATCAGGCTCAAGGAGTGGCGGCGATCTATCAACACGTGGTCAATTTGGTTGCGAGTGGCTCCATCAGGTGATTCCCAGGTGGCTTTGTGGATATCTTTACGCGGAAACCTGGTACTTGCAACGACCAAGTCTTTCGATGCTGCCAGTTCGATGACTCGTAGTCCATTGTCATTAGTGTTCTCATGCAAACTATGGGACCCTGTGTAGTGCCTGAAAACCAGCTCACGACCTATTTTTGCATTCAAATCACCAATAACGATTTTCACATCGTATCTTAGGTAGGCATTGAGGGCCCGTTCTACGTTCTCGTAGTATTCTTCTTTTTCGTCGTCAGGGGACTCCTCTGTAGGTCTGTGAACGTTGATGAGGCTTATGTTCTTTAAATTGCCTCGGAAATGAAGAGTGCATAGCCTTTCGTTTATTGCATAAAGCCGATGATGGCAGGATTCAGCTTTTGGAAGACTAGAAAGCCTACCCCGAGCACATGGTGCTTTGCATGACAGCTGTAATAAATGTCATACTCGTTTCTTTGAATAACACCACTCTCCGTCCATCTTATTTCTTCTAATGCTGTTATGTCAGCCTTATATTCGGTCAGGGAATCGGCTAGCTGCTGTGCAGCTCGAGCTCTGTATAGTGAGCGGACGTTGATTGCCGTGATCGTTGTCGTGTATCCGGTCGATATCCGAGGCTTGTTAAATTTCCCACAATAATTCGTTTTTACGGGCATGGTTATTAGCCTTGCGCCAAACTTTCTCAGGATGTCACTGCATGCATTGGTTCACTAATTGGCGGGTGCCAAAGTAGTTATCCAGGGGTGTCACGTGGAGACTGCATGTCAACTTGAATTGGACAGGGGCAAGGATCGTCCTGGCCTTCGCCGGGTTTTCTTCAGTATTGTATCTAATTAAACAACTGGAAGCTCAACTCTTTAGCCTTAATGTCTTCTCTGTACCCGGAATCGAACCACATATTTCTCTTGTGTTTGATACTCTTTACTCTGTGCGGAATACAGGTTCGCATGCCAAGCAGAATCGTGTCTGTCAATGTGTCCGCTATAGAGTCAACATCGTTATTGAGGAAAATAACGACTAATTTAACCTCCCAAAGAAATCGGTCAGACCCTCCCAGTTGGCTTTCTCGTAGAACCATACTGTTCTTTTGGGAGCTTTCTCGTTAACGTTACAGTTGGTTAGAGCAAATTTAGCTGACACGACACAGTGGTCTGAAGTGCCCAAGGGCGAAGAAACTTCACTTGTGTATTTGTTTGGGTGGGAGGTGAGAAACAGGTCCAGTGTGTTGGCGAAATGACCATATATCTCTGGTACCCGTGTTGGCTCATTGACAAGTTGAGTTAAACTATTTGCATCAGCAAAAAGCTGGACATATTGACCTTCAGGTGTTGTGTGTCCGGAGTGACGAAGCCACTGAGAGTTGTGCACATTAAAATCTCCCGTAATAACGATTTCGGTGTGCGGATCTAGGGACAAGATCCTATCGATAGAATTAAACAGAGCATCAAATTCGTTAAAGGATGCGTTTCTATCCAAGTTTGGGCTTATGTAAAGAAAACAATAATGTATGATATGCTTACGAACGTGAAGTTTTAGCCAAGAGAAATTAAATTCTGGGTTGGAACAGAGCCCATATTGTCGCAGAAGCTGATAAGCAACATCATTTCGTATGTATGTGGCTATACCACGATGTGGAAAGAGCAGTGGCACTAAGTTATATCCACGTAGATTAAAATCGGAAATATCTGTATTAGTAATTACCTGGCATTTGCTAAGTGCAAGGATAGTTGGTTTGTGGGTAGAAATGTGGGTAGACACAGAAGATAAATTGCATCTCAAGCCGCGAATGTTACACAAATCAACGCGAAATTTCTGTTCCATTGAAATGGCCTCACACAGAAAACCAATACCGCCTCGGGAAAGGATGCAAGTCGGAACCATCAATAGATAAGTGAAAGCAACCACTACAGGTGTTATGCCCTTGTAGTAGGTGCCCCACTAGATCAGTGCCGAAATCCAGGTCACATCTCTTCCATGACGAACATTATGTCACTCAGACACCAAAAACTCTCCAAAGATTATAAATCAATCGAGAGTATCGATGCCTGAGGGATGCAAACAGAGGTGTGAAAAAAGGAAAACAGACACAAGGGATGGAATGAGCAGACGGTTTTCCCGCACTGCACATCACTCGCGTGTATATTCTCGCACTTTTCACAGAACTAAGCCGCGTGTGTGAAGATCCGTTTGTTTGTTTAAGATCCCACAGTAAGACTTCTCGCCCGAACCGATAGTGCAATTGGGTATCTTATGTGTGTTTAAGATTCCCAAAACGGATTGCACAATTGATCCGATGGTATGCATCACGAGGCAGAAGCACACGTGCTCTTTCGTTGTCCTTTTTAAATTGACTCTGACTAGGTGCTTCTATGTTCCTTTTTTTAAATTTTACTTCTCCCAGGAAAGCCGAACATATAGCGCTGAGTCAGCGCGCTGAGATGCTATTTTTTCTTGACCGGGTCCATCAGCCAAGCTTCGAAAGATGCTCAAATATTTCTCCCAACCATTTCACGAAGCCTATAGCTTCATCCATGGAATAAATACCGATTACGAGCTAGTGGATTTAGAGACCGTGTAGTGTCACCAATTGCGCTCATTTCTTTCTAGAGATACTCTCCAGGTCAGTCTGATTTATTCAAATTAGATGTGTCAACTTTTAGGCCCAATTGCTCATCAGGAAGAACATAACAGCTCAGTAATATTCTACCGCACTGGTAAGGAGGAACTCATAACTAACATGTACCCTAAAATGTCAATGGTGATGGGACATAGTATTTATTGCATGCAATAAAATGGCAATGGCGATTGGACATACTATCTATTGCATGCAGTTCCAGCCGGATGAAGGACATCTGTGCTATTCAGAATAGCAGTACCCAAACCGAAGGTTTATCAAAAAAATGGCTTCGGTGAGGAAAAATGGAAAAACCACAGTAGTAAATGATGACAAAAATATGCGAAAAGGTAGCGGATACTGGGCAGTAGTTCAAAAAAGGACGAAAAACAAAACTGCTGCTGCGACTAAGACAGTTGATCAAAGAACCGGCCCAAACATGTGAAATAGAACCCCATCCTAATAGAATCCACCGCAAGTTTGTCAACACCCTGTGAGTAGAGCGTTCGAATATACTCACAGCTAGGCCGGTTTGTTGTAAGAGGCGACTAAAGGCCGAGTGGTAGCTGGGGTCCCAACGCTCTGTGCGACCGGTGCAATACCACCCCATCAAGCTTTAGGGTCCGTGAATTGGTCGAGAGAAATCCCTGGCCATCTTTTGGAGCTTGGCCAATGGACCGGTTCGAGAAAAGGTTGATTTAGGTGGTAGTGGGTCCCAAGGTGAGATACCACCCCGTCTCGCTGTACATTCCGCGATATCGCGAGAGAAATCTTCGACGGCGCTTCGGATGTGTAGCTGGTGGCCTGGACTGACACGGATATAGGTCATGATGGTGTCATCTGATATAAAGAATTCCGGAGGTAAACTAGTCTACCATTCGGATCTCCGGGGGGGACTATGTCAGGGGGAACATCATGCAGATGTCATGGTAAATAATGGAACTTTGAGGTTCGTCATCGCATAACCGGGCTCGCTCTCGAGGCTCTGCCCACGCTCGACTGGTAGTGGCATTTTGTAACATCAGGGGTATCGGTTTCACCAATACGAATGTAAACGCCGCCCACCAATATTTGCAAACAGCGAAACCTGATATCCTTGCCCTAACTTAGACCCAGGTCGATTCGTCAACTGATTCAAAATATCTTCGTTGCCCAGGATACGACTTACATTCGAGATTCCGTTTTAAGGGCGGAGTCTGCATCTTCGCGCGGTCCAATCAGGCTTGCCAGAGGATAGAGGCGTTGGAACCCAATAATATGGACATCATATGGTTGAGGGTCGTGCTGAGGAATTCCATTAAATTTCTTTGTTGTCTTTACCGCTCCCCGAATGACGATCGAACGGCGACATTTTTTGAACATCTTTCATATACCGTCGACTGGATACAGATCAACCACCCAGCTTCTGAAATTGTTGCCCTTGGCGATTTTAATGTGCACAATTCCGGCTGGTTGTTACATTCTAACAGAACCGACGAGGCTGGGAGGCTGGCGGAGATGTTTGCTGTACGCCGCAACTTGACTCAACTCGTGGGGGATCCAACGCGAGTGCCGGATGTCTGAGGCGATTATGCGAACACCCTGGATCTGTTTTTGGCATCCGAACCGAGTATTTATATCGTAGAGTTTTCTGCGCCACTGAGAAACTCAGATCACTGCTTGGTATCTGTCGCGCAAGCACTTGCATATCAAGCGAATAACCGGCCTAGGCAGCTTCGCAATGTATGGAAGTATGGGGCTGCTAACTGGGACGATTTGCGGGATTTCTTCGCATCCTTTCCGTGGCCTGGGGTGTGCTTCGGAAATTCCGATGTTAACGGTTGCGCGAAGTCGGTATCAGAGATTATTCTTCTGGGGATGGAGATGTATATTCCACATTCCATCAAACGAAGTTCGTCTGATAAACCTTGGTTTGACAAAAAGTGCGAGCAAATTACAGCGGCAAAAAATAGAGCTTTTACGCAATGGCGCTCCAATCCCACCGATGTTAACAGAACGCATTTTGTTAGAATCAGAAACATGTGCAACCAGACTATTAATACTGCGACGAAAGCTCACAACGACATGGTGATCAATAAGCTCCTTTGGTGCCCAACTGGTTCGCGCTCCTTCTGGTCAATGGCAAAGGCTATCAGCGGTAACTTCGCATCCTCCCCTTTCCCCCCGTTGGTAACAGACAGCGGGACGTTAGTCACGAATTCAAAGGATAAAGCTAATGTGTTCGCGAATTTATTTTCCGTGAATTCAAACCTCGACCCCGGCCTTTTGGAGCCACCTATGATCGCGCCGGTGGGCTCCTCGATAGTATAGTGGTCAGTATACCCGCCTGTCACGCGGGAGACCGGGGTTCGATTCCCCGTCGGGGAGCCTCTGGCGCAAGACTAATGACCTTGCCCGGAAAAAACATATCATTATGGAAAATTTAACAAGCCTCAGGACTTGCTAAATAAGGCCAAGACCGACTTCCGGTTGTAGTGCCGATGATGATGATGATGATGATGATGATCGCGCCGGTACGGTCCGTGCATTCAAACCTCGACCCCGGCCTTTTGGAGCCACCAGTGATCTCGCCGGTACGGTCTTCCATGTGGGATGTGAGATTTCGTCCGCGCACTATTCAACGCATTCTACGTGAACTGGATTGTAGGAAGGCAACCGGCCCGGACGAAATACCAGCTCCAGAACTATCGCCGGTTCTTGGCAGACTCTTCCGCTTATCTTATGCACGGGGGACCTTTCCTGCCTGCTGGAAAATCGCTCGAGTTCAGCCAATTCCAAAGACGGAAAAAAGTGTCTTCCACAAAATTACCGTCCGATAGCATTACTGTCTATTTTATCTAAGGTAATGGAAAAAGTCATCAATACAGAGTTAGTTAAGGATTTGGAGTGCAACGGAGTTGTGAATGATCGTCAATACGGATTCCGTGGCAGGCAGTCCACTGGAGACCTTTTGACGCTTATAACCGATATATGGACATCTGCTATTGAACGGCATGGTGAGTCAAGGGCGGTCGCATTGGACATCTCCAAGGCTTTTCACCACGTATGGCACGGGGCATTGCTGAGCAAACTTCGTTCATATGGACATTCCCAGCAGCTTTGCGACAGGATGAAGAGCTTCCCCGAGAATCGATCGATCCGGGTGGTTGTGGACAGCGAGTGTTCGGATCTGTATCCTGTTAATTCGGGGGTGCCCCAAGGTTATATTTTGGCTCCAACCTTGTTCCTGCCTCACATAAATGATTTATTGGAGACAACGGGTAACAAAGTGTTCAGTTTTGCGGATGATAGTACGCGTGTTTCCTCCTTTTCGAGTGTTCGGCCGATTGGTGCAACCGCGTCGCATCAGCTGAGATGTAGACAGATTGACTCTCTAAATCAGGATCTAGATAGGGTCCTGCAGTGGGGAAGAGCCAATCTCGTCGACTTCAATGCAGCGAAGACACAATATACAACATTCACAAAGAAGAGTGGATCATCGGTTCCACAGCTAATGATGAATGGCCGGGCCCTCGAGGCTGGGGAAAGTTTGAAATTGCTCGGCGTCACGGTATGTGGGAATGTATCATGGCATAAACACGTGTTGAGTATCGCCAGGTCAGCCTCAGGAAAACGGAGCTATCTTTTAGGAGCCCAGAAATATTTTACTCCGACCCAACTTCTTCTCCTATATAAATCCCAAATTAGACCCGCACTCGAATATTGCTCTCATGTTTGGAGCTCTGCTCCTAAACACACCCTCGACCTACTTGAGAGCATACAGAGACGAGCGATCCGCCTGATTGGGGACTCGGCGTTAACGTCGGGACTATAGTCGTGTTGCTTTCGCCTTTTTGGCTTCGCAGGTCGCAGTGAATAGTGTTGGGCAAGACTACAGCGTCCTTTCATCCAGAGCAGAGTCCGGGTCTTGGAGTACAATTCGCTAACGAAAATAGTTCGTTTAGCCGGCCAGGGCCAGATATACAGTCCAGACTCGTGGTATTGTTCCTCGCAATTCGGCTTATATACGCTCCACAAGACAATCCGACGGTTGGCACCCGTTTGTGGTTCATCTCCCGACGGCTCGAACATCCCTGCATCAGAACTCGTTTCGTTACAGAGCGGGGAAGCTGTGGAACTGCCTTCCCACGCGAGTGTTCCCGGAGCGTTACAACCTGCAACTGTTCAAAAAGAACTGCAACAGTTATTGGATGGCATCTCGGGGCGCCTAGTCGGCGCTATAGGTTCGCCTCTCCTGAGAGAAGTCTAAAAAAAAAAAAACATCCACAATTCACCATTCAGCAATGCATCCTGAGATGTAACGGTACATTAAACAACCGATCGCGAGGATCCTATTCTGAGAAGTTATTAAGAGTCGATTCCTAACGCCACCTCTACCATTCGAGTTTTACTTTCACCGAGCAGCCTGACTCCTTCTGCGGAAACTTTATTCTTCTCAGGATCAGCGATAATGCTCGGCCAATAATAATGGAATTACCTACCGATCGAAACCTACCAAATACGTACGGATTATCCTGGACGTATTTGGTAGGTTTCGGTCCACAAGTCAATTTATCTGGTGGATTAGCAGTCATTTTGTCTCGGCAATTTATTTTCTAACCAAACGGAGATATGTTGATCATATGTTTCCGTTGATGAATTACCACGACAACTTCAACTAGCAATTGGACATTCCACGAGGGGCGAGGTCCCATAGAGAAAACTGGGTCATCAAGATATATAAGATAATATCATCGACAATTCTTCCTTCTATCGCATCGGAATAGCCTTGGAGGTCATCTCATCAACTCATCAACTCATCAACAATTTGCAACGGATTCAGGTAACTATTCCTAACATCAACGTTAGGATTGTTTTCTTTTAATAAAAGATCAAGAAGTTAAAGTCTCTTCAACGTGTGGATGTAAGGTCTGCCCTTGAGCAAATTTCAGATGGCGAAGCGTGGAGAGAAAGCGTGCAGAACAGCGAGCGGTGGTAGAGCCGAGTTAGTGAAGTCATAAATTTTCCGGTTCCAATAAATCGTAGTGACAGTAGTAGTGTCGATAGTGTACATATCTTCAAGGCAAACTCATACGGAGGACGAACGACGTGCGATATGTCCGATGGTATCTCAAAATAAAAAACCTTTTTGTGTAAGGATGGTAGAATGAGAAAAGGTTAAAGGTTTTTTAATAATCAGCAAGCAGTTCAGGAATCTTTTATAGTTAATCAGCTTAATACACTTGCACAAACAGCACCAATTTCGACAGCACATAGAATTTCCAAAACATAAAACAAAAACCAAAAACTTATTTCCAATTTCTTGTTATCTTACCAGGCAAGCTTATTGAGTTCTCTAAAAGCGGGGGACTCGGAGCAACCAATAAATTACGCTGTGCTATACCTTTCTGTAGGTACTGGCATTCCTGCAACGGTCCCTGGAATTGTGTCTTCGATCCTTCAGATGCCCGACGCACTGGACTGTAGCGACCTGAAAATGAGAGTTCTAATTAATGCTAATTTCTTAACAACATCACTCATGTATAAAGGTTTTGTGGAATATAACGTTTATATGAACGTGGAGAAACCTGAATGCCAAAAATTTTGATGTATTTCTCAAGGAAAGAATTCACCAACCGATTCATTTAATGAATTGATGCTCTTAAAGTTCTTATTTATTTATTTACGGATAATTTATTAAAGGAAAGCGATGTTTGATGAAACATATTTGTATTGCTCTTTCGATAGGTTGGATTTCATGTAGTTATAATACTTGAAGTTTGCGAAGAGGAAAGCGTTTGGTCAAGGGCTTCCACGATTCAATCGTCAAAATGCCGCTGGAGAGTACTCGTATATCACAAATGTTGGGCAAAAATGAGTGAGTCCGTGAATTGAGGAGAAAGTTTAAGTGATACAAATTGGCATAGTATGGGTAAGAGTTTCTAATGAGATATTTGACTAGGAAAATGGTAAATCAAAGCGACTTACACAAGTCCACGAATTTGCTCTTTTTTTCCTTATAGACATCCATAACATAATGTGGATGGACTAACTAATTCAAAAACAGTAAAAGAGGTTAAAGAACAAGGCTAGAAAAAGAAAGTACAATAATAGTGTCACATAAATACGACGGCATGGGGAAAATTTACAAACAAGTGTTTGTACTCATCAGACTTGAATGTACGAGAGTAGGCTGAAAAGTAATGCAGACGTGCTTGCAGAACGCGTATGAAATGGATATTTCAAAAGCCTTAGACAGAGTTCGGCGTCCGGCCCTTAAACCAAAATTACATTCATATGCAGTGGACAATTCTCTGATCCAATGGAGAAGAGACTATCTTTCTGGCCGTTCAATCCAAGTAGTCCTTGATGGTGTCAAATCTGTCTCCCATCAAATCAATGCAGGTGCTCCCCATAATAATCCATAATAATTTGTTTTTCCGGGCAAGGTTATTAGCAAGAAGATTACGCCCCATGTAAAAGATGTGAAATTTATTAACGACCGAATGTCCGTGCTAAAAATATAGGGCCCATGGTACAATTATGTACTTATAAACGTTTAAGCCTCTTCAGAATCTACCGACGAAGAAACGAAGGACACGTTCTGCGCGACGCTAGAGGAAGTATTTGATCGGATCTCAACATTCGATGTTAAAATCCTCCTCGGGGACCTCAATGCGAAAATTGGAAAGGAAGATATCTTCCAACCAACTAGAGTTAAAGAAAGCCTACACGGCGTTTCAAATGATAATGGAATTCGAATTATCACGTTCGCAGCGTCAAAAGATCTGGTAGTGAAAAACACAATGTTCAAGCACAAGCAAATCTATAAAGCCACATGGATGTCACCCGACGGCGTAACGCGTATTCAAATAGACCACTTCCTCATAGACAAAAGATACCACTCGAACATTTTTAACGTAAGATCATATAGAGGAGCAAATTGCGACTCCGATCATCTTCTAGTGATGGGCAAAATTAGAAGTCGGCTCGCAGCAAACCCGGTAGACGAGCAAAAAGTTCGACACTGATAAACTAAAAACCTGCGAGAAAGGGGTGAATATCAAGATGAACTAACGAATAGATTTCGCATCCTAGAGAATGACGACAACATAGCCGGATCATCCCTGAACGTGGTCACACAAGTGCTCGCATATGCGGATGACATCGCCGCTCTGGGCGATAATCTAGAAACTATAAGTAAAAACAGTGAAATCATCGCATGATGAGCGGAAGAAGAGGTGGGCATAGAAATAAATGAAGACAAAACAAAATACATGATTATGGCGAGAGCAGGTGGACCTCGGGGAACACACATAAATGTCAGAGGCAAGATATTTGAAAAGGTTAAAGAATTTAAATATGTTATCTGGGAACAATAACGACAGCCAGTAACAAAATGTTGAAGGAAATTAATAAAAGACTGCATTACGGTAACGCCAGTTGGCACGCAGTCAGTAAACTGCTGAAATCCAAACTGCTATCACTTAATATAAAGCTCCGTGTTTATAGAACCTTAATCATGCCGATTGTTCTATACGGATGCGAAACATGGGCTCTCACAAAACGGGAAGAAAACAAATTCTGCGTATTCGTGGTATCTTTGGCGATAAATATGACGAGGAGGCAGGACAATTAAGGAAACTCCACAACCGCGAATTGGAAGAGCTGTACCGCAAACCTACAATAGTGAAAGTAATCAGTACATGCTGGGCACATCAGGAAAACTGCTTGAACGAGTAATTGCCACTCGCCTGGAACAATACACTGAGGGGACATCGGGGCTCGCTGAATGGCTGTATGGGCTCCGGAAAGGTAGATCAGCCGGTAAAACACGATCTGCGGTGTGCGACATCACTCGCAATGCGATAGCTGGAGCACGATGGGTAGGAGGTCCGAAAAATATTGCGCGGTGGTGGGCGATCTACAAGTCTCACCCTACTTGGTGCATATACTAGTAAACGATCTCTCGGATAGAAGACTGTTCTATGACACAGATGAGGGCCACAGGAATATAAAATAACAGCGGGTGTACCACAGGGATCTGTATTAGGTCTTCTGTTATGGAATATCGTGTATGATGGTGTGCTCAGGGTCAATATACCAGAAGCGGTTAGAATCATTGGGTACGCAGATGATTTGGCAATAATGGCCGTAGCTAAACATCTAGATGACCTGGAGAATATTTGCTCCCAAGCAATTCAGAACATTAAATGCTGGCTAGATATGGCCGGACTGAAACTAGCTGGACATAGGACGGAGGCAGTTTTAATAAGCAGCCGCAAGAAAGTTGAACAGCTTGATTTGGAAATAGGACAAACAATCGGATCCAGTCCCTATATTAAATATCTTGGTGTGATAGTCGACAACAGGTTGACCTTCAAGGAGCACTTGAGGAGAACGAGTGAAAAAACGGCAAGAGTATACAAAGTTATGGCGAGACTGCTACCCAATGTTGGAGGACCCCGGCCCCACATAAGGAAACTCATAACGAGTGTCAAAACCTCCATGATAATGTATGCAGCTCACATATGGGCAGAAGCCGCACAGTATAAGTCGTACACGAGCTGAGTGAACTCCGCACATATGCTGGCATCATTAAGAATATGCTGTGCATTCCGAACGGTATCCGACGATGCTATAATTATTTTTGCCGGGAGGACACCACTTGACATTGCAGATAAAGAAAACGCTGCATTGCATGAGGTCACCCAAGGGAATCGTCGGAGAATGCGGTCACAATTAGAGCTCTCAATCCTAAGAGAATGGCAACGAAGGTCGCAATCTTCCACCGAAAGAAGATGGACCCATACCATGATACCTGATATAGAAACATGGATGAAAAGAAAATATAGCGAGCTGAATTACCACCCGACTCAGCTAATATCAGGAAATGGATGCTTTCGGCAATACTTGCACAAGTACAAGCATGTGAATAACCTATACTGCTTGTATTGCAAGGCCAAAATAGAGGATGCGGAACACGTACTTACAAGAGTGTGTGAGATTCGAGACCGCACGAGCGATTTTGGAGAGACTTATGAGACTGACAGTTACTCCAGCAGGAGTAATATATTACATGCTGAGTTGAAAACAACCATTGTACGTAGAAAATGGTATTCTATGTGACATGACGCAGCAGTTGCGACATGACGAGCGGAGTAACAGGTAAACTCCGTCCCGCTCCGCGATGGAATATCTAAAAGAAAGTCCGCGGGGATAAACGGGAATATGTACCTGGCAGGAAGTGGTTTTAGTCGGTAAAAGCCTGGCATACCTCTGGATCGGTCTGGGGGTATCCTCTGAAGATTTCCACCTTCCTACCAAAAAAAAAAAACCTCCCAATATGTGAATATATGGTGGCAGATAGTTTTAGTCGGTAAAAATCCGACATACTTGTGGATCGGTCTAAATGTATTTTTTGAAGATTTCCACCTTACTACCGAAAAAAAAGAAACCCTTCCCAATTTGAAAGAGACACACGGAAGCTAATCTTGCAACATACAAAAAGGCGAACACTTTATTTCGTAGAAGGATGAAAGATAGTAAAGCAAAATACCTCATTCAATTCACTTTGACAATCAACTTAAAATCCTCCCCGGCCATATGTCATAAAATACGGAGCTTAAGCGGAAATTACAATCCGGTAATTATTTCCTATCTTAATTTCCTAAATACTCTTCACCAAACCTGGTTGCAACCTCAGGCAACCACAACTCCCATCATGAATTCAATCGGAAAACACTTGAATCCCTTAACAATTTACTATATTTGCAAGTCGCCCAACCCGGTGGCACCCCGCATCGAAGACCCAATTTCATTTACTGAATTTGAATCAGTACTTAGTATAACCAAAGGCAAAAGCCCCGAGAGATCGAATATCCTACCCAATGTGGAAACACCTTTCGAAAAGTACAAAATTGAGAATCATTAAATTATACAATAAAATATTTGAAACAGCACATATCCCAAATGTGGAAAACCGCAGTCCTAATACCTATTCCCAAACAGAAGAAAGATAAAGATATTATAGAGGGTTATAGTCCTATATCCTTAATCGCCTGTATTGCAAAGGTTTTAGAAAAAATAGTAGCCAAACGTTTTCTATGGTTAATAGAAACAAAGAAATTGATGTCTATCAACCAAGTAGCTTTCAAAACCAACAGAGGTTGCACAGATGCCTTACTTCACATTGAATACTATACCTCAAGGGCTCTATCAACTAAAAACCACGTTACAATCCTCTTTCTAGACTTCGAGAAAGCCTTCGGCAGAATCGGCATTCACGTTATACTTGACAAATTGTTAAAATGGGGAGTTGGTAACAACATATATGGGTACATCAAATCATTTCTAAGTAATGGAAAATTTCAGTGTAAAGCCAACCACATATACTCCAGTATACTCCCGCTACAAAACGGAATTCCTCAAGGATCCCCATTGTCAGTCATATTATTTATTATAGCCTTTGACGACATAAGCAAGATAATATATAAACAGAAACATCTAGATCATTGTATTTACGCCGATGATATATACATGTTAAGTAAATAAAGACAGTGATGTAATCTACTGCAAAGCGCGTTAACTGACACATCATTGAAAGATATCTTAGAATGGTCAAACTATTCAAACCGTCAATAGAAAAATGTAAATTACTTCATGTGTGCCGACGACGACTTTGCCCCCAAATACACCTCAACATAAACAATAAAACTATCCGAAATATCCCCAACCTTCAAATCCTAGGAGTAACATTTAATAATAAGTATTGCTGGAAACAACACTGTGTAGATTTTAAGAAATCACTAAGTGAGACTGAATATTATTGAATACTTAAGTAGCAAGAAAAGCAATGTACATATTAACACTCTATGTAATATAACTAAAGCACTAATTAAATAACAAATAGACTACGGTATTTATATTATGGCAATTGCCCCAAAACAACTCTAAACATAATAAAACCCACGTACCACCAAGCCGCTAGAAACAGCATATTCGCTTTCAAAACAACTCCAATAAAAAATCTATTGGCTGAAGCTTGACTTCTATCATCATCATCGGCACTACAACCGGGACCCGGTCTTGGCCTAATTTAGCAAGTCTCTCCACCGGCATCCGGTCCATATCCGAGACTTGTTAAATTGTCCATAATAATTTGCTTTTACCGGCAAGGTTAATAGCTTTGCGCCACAAGGACTAGCTGGACTTCCAACAATCGAGTAATGGGTAGAAACGATATCCGCAAAATTTTTTGCTAAACTAGCGTTTTCGAGAAACTCCATCATCGACAAAGATATTAAACTAACGGTAGGGTACAAAAACCGCAACAGAATTCCATCAGCAATTACCAGGATAATAGATAGAGCCAATCAATTAGAATTACAATTTAAACAAACTTTTAAGTTTTCCTCAACCTATCCACCATGGCCCATAAATGAGAATGCCATTATAACGACACTCATGATCATCATCATCGGCACTATAACCGGGATCCGGACTTAGTCTTATTTAACAAATCTCTCCACCAGTCCCGATTTCGAGCCGACGTCATCCAGTTTGGCACTCCCAGGCTCTGGACATCCTGGTCTACCCCATCTCTCCATCGCAGACCAAGTCTGCCGGGCTGTATCCTTCCATACATCCCGCCGCAAAGGACTTTCCGGGCAGGCTCTTCTTCGCTTATTCGAACTAGGTGTCCCGCCCACTGGAGTCTATCGAGCTTGATTTTTCTTATAATACAACATTAGCTTCAAGGTAGATCGCGTACAACTCATGGTTGTAGCGTCTCCGGAATTGTCTTCCCTCACATACGGGGCCAACAATTCTCCTTAAGACCTTTCTCTCCAACGTGGCTAAGAGTTCAGAGTCTACCGAGCCTGATTTTTCTTACAACATTAGCTTCAAGGTAGATTGCGTACAACTCATGGTTGTAGCGTCTCCGGAATCGTCCTCCCTCACATACGGGGCCAACAATTCTCCTTAAGACCTTTCTCTCCAACGTGGCTAAGAGTTCAGAGTGCCTTATATTGAGCACCCAGGTCTCGGATCCAAACATGAGTACTGGTAAGACCATGGTCTTGCACAGTAGCAGAGTGAATGTTCTGGGTAAATTTCGGGATTTAAAGAGCCTTGATAGGCCACAGTAGGCTTTGTTGGATTTGATCAGCCGTTCGCGTATTTCTTCTTCCATATTGTTATCGGCTGACACTATTGACCTAAGGTAGTTAAAAGATTTCACTACTTCAAATTCGTGCTCCACTACTCTGATAGCTTGACCAACGTTAGGTCTTCTCTTCGCAGAAGTTGCCACCATGTACTCAGTTTATCCCTCATTAATGTGCAGTCCCAGTTTTTGTGCCGTCTGCTCGATCTGGGTGAGGGAGTCCTGTACAACCGATTCGGTTCTACCGATGATGTCGATGTCATCTGCGTAGGGAAGTATCTGGCTGGAGTTGGTGACAAAAGTCCCTCTAGTTGTAACGCCAGAGTCACGGATTCCTTTCTCTAACGCCAGGTTGAAGAGGAGGCAGGCCAGACCGTCCCCTTGTCGGAGTCCATTAAAGATGTTTATTGGTTTGGACAGCAATCCCACTATTTTTACTTGACTAGTTACGTTGGTCATGGTCAACCTACAAATTCGTATCATTTTGTTTAGAATGCCGAACTCTCTCATGGCATTATATAGTTCTACCCTGGCTATGCTGCCGTAGGCGGACTTAAAGTCTATAAATGGAATATAGAATGGAATATTTAATTCCACACACTGTTCCATCGCCTGCCTAAGGGTGAATATCTGATCAATCGTTGACTTTCTTGGGATGAAGCCACACCGATATTGACCAATGATGACTTTTGCGTATGCGGCTATCCGATCTTGTAGGATAGAGGAAAGAATCTTATAGGCGATACTCAGCAATGTTATTCCCCTATAGTTGCTGCACATTGTGATATCTCCCTTCTTATGTATCGGTAAAATTATTCCACGACGCCAATCTTTCGACATCTCTTCTTGCTCCCATAAGTGCACCACGATCTCATGAGTTGCGCGATCTAACGCTGTCTCTCCTTGATCACCTCAGCTGGTATGCCATCAGCTCTGGGGACTTTATTTGATTTGAACTGTGTTATGGCTTTTAATGTTTCCCCAATGATTGGTGGCGGCAGCATTTGGTCTTGATTTTACATTGGTGGAGTCTCCAATTCTTTTTTTTTATTTTTTTTTTTCTCTCGGGAGAGGCGAACCTATAGCGTCGAGTGGGCGCCCCGAGATGCCATCAAATAACTGTTGCAGTTATTTTTGAACAGTTGCAGGTTGTAACGCTCCGGGAACACGCGCGTGGGAAGGGAGTTCCACAGCTTCCCCGCTCTGTAACGGAACGAGTTCTGATACAGGGATGTTCGCGCTGTCGGGAGATGAACCACAAACGGGTGCGATCCGTCGGATTGTCTTGTGGAGCGCATATAGACCGAATTGCGCGGAACAATGCCAAAAATCTCCGAAGAACAGCACCCGTGATAATATCTATAAAACAGACAGAGGTCGGCCACGCGTCTTCGATGTGATAGCGACTGTAGTCCCGACGTCAGCGCCGAGTCCCCGATCAGGCGGATCGCTCGTCTCTGTACGCTCTCAAGTAGGTCGAGGGTATGTTTAGGAGCCGAGCTCCAAACATGAGAGCAATATTCGAGCGCGGGTCTAATTTGAGATTTATATAGGAGAAGAAGTTGGGCCGGAGTAAAGTATTTCTTGGCTCTAAAAAGATAACTCAGTTTTCCTGAGGCTGATCTGGCGATACCCGATACGTGTTTATGCCATGATACATTCCCACAGACCGTGACGCCGAGCAATTTCAAACTTTCCCCAGCCTCGAGGGCCCGGCCACTCATCATCAGCTGTGGAACCGATGATCCAGTTTTCTTTGTGAATGTTGTATACTGGGTCTTCGTTGCGTTGAAGTCGACAAGATTGGCCTTTTCCCACTGCAGGACTTTATCTAGATCCTGGTTCAGAGTCAATCTGTCTACATCTCAGCTGGTGCGACGTTGATGCACCAATCGTCCGATGACTCGAAAAGGAGGAAACAAGCGTACTATACTCCGCAAAACTGAACACTTTGTTATCCGTTGTCTCCAACAAATCATTTATGTGAAGCAAGAACAAGGTTGGAGCTAAAATAGAACCCTGGGGCACCCCCGAATTAACAGGATACAGATCCGAACACTCGCCGTCCACAACAACCCGGATCGATCGATTCTCGAGGAAGCTCCTCGTCCAGTCGCAAAGCTGTTGGGAAAGTCTATATGAACGAAGTTTGCTCAACAATGCCCCGTGCCATACGTGGTCAAAAGCCTTGGAGATGTCCAATGCGACCGCCCTTGACTCACCATGCCGTTCAATCGCAGATGTCCATATATCGGTTATAAGTGTCAAAAGGTCTCCTGTGGACCGCCTGCCACGGAATCCGTATTGACGATCATTCAGAAGACCGTTGCACTCCAAATACTTAGCCAACTCTGTATTGATGGCTTTTTCCATTACCTTAGATAAAATAGACAGTAATGCTATCGGACGGTAATTTTGTGGGAGACACTTTTTTCCCGTCTTTGGGATTGGCTGAACTCGAGCGATTTTCCAGCAGGCTGGAAAGGTCCTCCGTGCATAAGATAAGCGGAAGAGTCTGCCAACAACCGGCGATAGTTCTGGAGCACAGTTCTTAAGGACTATTGCTGGTATTCCGTCCAGGCCGGTTGCCTTCCTACAATCCAGTTCACGTAGAATGCGTTGAATAGTGCGCGGACGAAATCTCACATCCCGCATGGAAGACTGTACCGGCGAGATCACAGGTGGCTCCAAAAGGCCGGGATCGAGGTTTGAATTCGCGGAAAATAAATTCGCGAACACATTAGCTTTATCCTTTGGATTCGTGACTAACGTCCCGCTGTCGGCCACCAACGGAGGGAAAGAGGAGAAAGCAAAGTTACTGCTGACAGCTTTTGCCATTGACCAGAAGGAGCGCGAACCAGTTGGGCACCGAAGGAGCTTATTGATCACCCTGTCGTTGTGAGTCTTCTTCGCGGTATCAATCGCCTGGTTACACGCGTTTCTGATTCTAACAAAATTCGTTCTGTTAACATCAGTGGGATTGGAGCGCCATTGTTTAAAAGCTCTATTTTTTGCCGCTGTAATCAGCTCGCATTTTTTGTCAAATTAAGGTTTATCAGACGAACTTCGTTTGATGGAATGTGGAATATACATCTCCATTCCCAGGAGGCCTAGGCCGGTTATTCGCTTGGTATGCAAGTGCTTGTGCGACAGATACCAAGCAGTGATCTGAGTTTTCCAGTGGCGCAAAAACCTCTACGGTATAAATACTCGGTTCGGATGTCAAAAACAGATCCAGGGTGTTCGCATAATCGCCTTGGGCATCCGGTACTCGCGTTGGCTCCCCCACGAGTTGAGCCAAGTTGTGGCTTACAGCAAACATCTCCGCCAGCGTTCCAGCCTCGTCGGTTCTGTTAGAATGTAACAACCAGTCGGAATTGTGCACATTAAAATCGCCAAGCACAATAATTTCAGAAGCTGGGTGGCTGATCTGTATCCAGTCGACGGTATATGAAAGATGTTCGAAAAATGTCGCCGGTCGATCGTCATTCGGGGAGCGGTAAAGACAACAAAGGAATTTAACGGAATTCCTCAGCACGACCCTCAACCATATGATGTCCATATTATTGGGCTCCAACGCCTCCATCCTCTGGCAAGCCAGATCGGACCGTGCGAAGATGCAGACTCCGCCCTTAAAACGGAATCTCGAATGTAAGTCGTATCCTGAGCAACGAAGATATGTCGAATCAGTTGACGAATCGACCTGGGTCTCAGTTAGGGCAAGGATATCAGGTTTCGTTGTTTGCAAATATTGGTGGACGGCGTTTACATTAGTATTGGTGAAACCGATGCCCTTATGTTACAAAATGCCGTCACCAGTCGAGCGTGGGCCGAGCCTCGAGAGCTAGCCCGGTTATGCGATGACGAACCTCTCAAAGTTCCATTATTTATCATGATATCTGCATGATGTTCCCCCTGACATAGTCCCCCCCGGAGATCCGAATGGGAGACTAGTTTATCTCCGGAATTCTTTATATCAGAAGACACATCATGACTTATCCCCGTGTCCGTCCGGGCCATCAGCCACACATCCGAAACACCGTCGAAGATTTCTCTCGGCGGTATCGCGGAATGTATAGCGTGACGGGGTGGTATCTCACCTTGGGACCGACTACCACCTAACCAACCTTTTCTCGAACCGGTCCATCAGCCAAGCTCCGAAAGATGGCCAGGGATTTCTCCCGACCATTTCACGGAGCCTAAAGCTTGATGGGGTGGTATTTCGCCGGGCGCACAGGGCGTTGGGACCCCGGCTACCACTCGGCTTTTAGTCGCCTCTTACGACAAGCTGGCCTAGCTGTGAGTATATTCTAACGCCCTACTCACAGAGCAGGAAGTACACTTCCCATCGCTTCAGAATGCCTTCATGATCGGTGATCAGATTACCCTCTTTATCCTTGCAGTAAGTGCAGTGTGGTGTATACCGCATCATACTACAGATTATTTGGTAGAACTTCCGCGCCTTGCGGACCTCACTCTCTACTTTTCTCTATTTCACAGACAAGGTTTTTTTTCCAGGCACTTTTCTTTTGTTAGTGAAGTGTTTTTTCAGATCTTCTGAGCTCTGTGTATTTCTTCTCGTGTACCCGCGTCCTATGAATCTGCTGCATTACCCGGTATGCGGCATTCTTAGGTTCAGTCGCTAGTTTGCACTCATCATCAAACCAGTCGCTCCGATCTCTACGACTACTGCCTAAGATGGGGTTGGCAGTACTAATGACAGTATTCTTAAGATGTGTCCATTTCTCTTCTACGCCCGGCATTCTGGCCCCAGGACTTACTCTCTCCCCGTAGAGCTCTCCGAGGCCGAATCTAAGCGTATGACCAAATGTGTTACTTGTATTCTCATTGCGTAAGGCAGCCGTGTTAATTCGAGCCTGATCTGTGGATGCAATACGTCTCCGTAAGGCAATCCGCGCCCGGAAAACTGTACCAACAAGATAGTGATCCGAGTCGACGTTGGGACCTCGGTACGTTCGTACCGTCATCGGGCTAAAGTAGTGGCGGCGATCTATCAACATGTGGTTAATTTGGTTGCGTGTGGCTCCATCAGGTGACACGCAGGCAGCTTTGTGGATATGTTTACGCGGAAACCTGGTACTTGCAACGACCAAGATTTTGATGCTGCCTGTTCGATGATTCGTAGTCCATTGTTATTAGAGCTCTCTTTTTTTTTTTTTTTTTTTTTTTTTTTTATTAGACTTCTCTCGGGAGAGGCGAACTTATAGCGTCAAGTGGGCGCCCCGAGATGCCATCAAATAACTGTTGCAGTTCTTTTTGGACAGTTGCAGGTTGTAACGCTCCGGGAACACTCGCGTGGGAAGGCAGTTCCACAGCTTCCCCGCTCTGTAACGGAACGAGTTCTGATACAGGGATGTTCGCGCCGTCGGGAGATGAACCACAAACGGGTGCGATCCGTCGTCATGCAAACTATGGGAACCTGTGTAGTGCCTGAAAACCGGCTCCCGAACCGGCTCGCATTCAAATCACCAAGAACGCTTACATCGTATCTTGGGCAGGCATTGGGGGCCCGTTCGACGTTCTCGTAGTATTCTTCTTTTTCGTCGTCGGGGGACTTCTCTGTAGGTCCCTGATTGTTTATGAGGCTTATAGCGTTTGCGACGATAGTGAAGAACGTGTGATTCTAACTAACGCTATGATGGTTAATAATAATAGTAATAGTAATAGGTAGTAATTGATAATAGTGCCTTTAAAATTCCACTAAACCTACAGCAACATCTTTTTTGCAATCAGTTCCGGATTGCCATCATTTTTGGAATCTTATTTCTTTCAAATAAAACTATTTTGGTACAACATTATCGTAGGTATCCGGTTGTTAGCATCTGTAACCATACGCTTCAAAAATGGTTTGATTTCGTTCTGTTTTAAGACCGATGGAAATTCGATTCATCAATTCTTTTAAAATCAGTTCATGAGGCGTTAAAACATCGAGCTTGTTTTTATAACCAACGTCATGGTTTCAATGGTTTTAACCGTTTTCTGGTCAATCTACATTTCTTTAGTAATGTCGTGACTGCCCCAATACCGTCCTCTTGAAGCGTATTCATAATTTCGTGCAAATTGTTAAATTGTTGTTTTTTATGTTCAATCTTCAGTTCCTTACCGAAGTTGTTTATATCTCGATCTTCTTGGACCTCATCTCTACTTTCATCGACATTTTCTATGAGCCAAAGTACGAACACTCTATCACATCCAAATATCTAGAGGGAATGCGACCGAATCACTTCCTGATGACTGCGACAGAGTTGCTTCACCATAAATATCACAAAAGTTTTCCCACGCCTGCGTCGCATCTTCCGTTTATCGTTGTAAAGTGGTTAAATATTGCCATCTTTTTTTTTTTAACTAAAATCCCCCCCTTTTTTTTTCTTTGCAATAACTTTACCCAAATCATATAAATAGCTAATGTGTTTTTTATTATTTTTATTTTACTTCTCCCAGGAAAGGCTAACCTATAGCGCTCTAAGATGCTTTTTTTTTCCTCCACAGGGTCCACCAGCCAAGCTCCGAAAGATGCTCAAAGTTTTCTCCCAACCATCTCACGAAGTCTATAGCTTAATCTATCAAAATACAAGAGTTACCAGATGATGCTAACCCGTTCAAAGTTAGGAGCCTTTAAAATCAAGGAAACAGAAGGAAAACAACAAATATTTTGTCTACAACCGAATATTCTAAATACACAACTTTTCCATCGGATAAATCTCCAATCGAATTAATTGTCTTAATAAAATATTAAATTAACGCTCAATCAACACATAAAACAAAAATATTCAATACTAAATATAAATTAATAAAAAATCATATTTATAAAAAAAAAAGAAGAAAATAATAAAATGAACATAAACTTACCAACTTCTTGTACTGTGGGTAGCATCTTGCAAGCCCTACCAAAGCGTCTAGTATTTATATTTGGCACAGCAGCTGATGTTGGAGATGCAATAGTGAGGGAACAAGATGAAGGAGAGCCAGACTGTGTGCCCGTAGGCGGACTCTGGCTCAGGCCATTACCAGAATTTTGCATTTTCAATGCTGGCGGAAGGTAATTTCGATTCATACGGGATTCGACTTCTCTGATTAGTTCCGGGCTAATCACTGTTCACCGTAGTTTTGTGGATTGTTTGGGACGGATTATAGAACACCATAGTGTCCGTGGATCAAGCAAGTGTAGAGTAGGATAGCAGGATAGAGGTGCAGGATTTTGGTAAGTGAAGGTTTTTTTGTTTGCAGATTGTTTTTACCATTAGGCACACATCCAAGCACAAAATGAAATTAAAAAACAACCGAAAATTAAAAAGGAAACATAAGATAACGAAATGTTAGAACTTAAAAGTTTAAAAAAAAACTATAAATATTAAATTTTAATGTAATTTAATGTAATTTGCAAAACTGATATTGAAATGGTGTCGTGCAGTATCATGCAATAGATTAAACGAAGTTTTGCAGCGTTAAATAGTTTACCTGGAGGACGGTCCATTACAGTGAGCAGACCAGTACGTCTTGTCCGTCCCACGCCGGATTGTGGAACTGGTGAATGTGATATATTTGTCTGTTCTAGCCCGGTAACTTCTGAATGATGAGACACTGAAAGATCTTCGGTACAACCGACCGTGTGACGTTTTGAACCGCCCCGTATTTGCATGTATCTGGAAGAAAAATGTGAGCTATATAGTTTGAAGACAAAGGGGCTTTATGGTAACAAAATTGAATGATTTTATGTGGATTGTCACCCTTGATGGAGTGTATGATGAAAGATCGAAAATATATTTGTTATGCAGAGAGTGACTATGTCTAAAAAAAAATAAAACTTTAGGTCCATACAGTTCGATGCATAAGGAACAAAGAGCATGGCACAAGAGTGACTTGGGTTATTTACCACATACTAATATGTTATCGCAATGATTGGTGGAGATTTTAATTGCGGTATGCGTTCCTAATCATCACATCATCTGTGGCGGTTCCATCAAACCCCACGGCCCACTTACCTGAAAAACCCCCCATATCCGCAACTCAAATCCCATTGTCTCCCGCCAATGCTATCGCATTGGCACCCGAAAATAGTTCCTTCTCCAAGGACATTAATGCATACAAGCATTACATAGAATTCCTAAAAAGAATTGCGTCTACAAGGGCATTCATACATTATCAATGCATCTCTGCATTAGCGACCCAAGAAACCGAATTTCCAAGTAGTGTAGATTTTCACACTATAGTTCGATCCTGCCGTCGCCATAGATGCCATGCATAATTGACACAGATGGTATACACAACCGTCATTGTGTACCCATCTAAATTACTTTCCGAAGACTTGCAACTATTGATTCAATTGCAAGCACTTCTCGCGGAAATATTTCTTTGTTTGAATCTTCAAACGATCACCGACGCTAGGTTTTGCCGTAGTTTCAATAGCATAAACATATGCGAACAAAAGAATCCGATCCTCCCAGTCGGCAGAGAGACGATATACGATCTTTATCGTATGAAATATCGCAATCCCTTTTAGCATCTAATGAGTGCCTGCTATTTATACAGCTGACCCTCATTACCGAAAGATGCTTTAGGTTGTTTCCCCTTTGTCCTTTTTTTCCTCGTTTCAGGTTCTATTTATCCTTGTCTAAACGCATCGATGAACACGGTGATGTGTACACACACACACATCTACACCACCGTGTTGCCGAGATCGCCTTCCATTGGTCACTGATCAAAGGAAATTTCATTTCCTTTTCACCACACCACCAAACTCACCCCAAACGAGGATTGAATCATTGAGTCGTTTTCCATCCGTTGACCACGCCGCTCCCGCTCTCCGGCGGCTGTGGGGACGCGTAAAAATACCCGGAGTCGTGCGGGCGATAGTTTTAAACCATTTTCGTGAAGTTGTAAACGTAACGAACCGCGGACGTGTTGGCGATCGTGTCAAAGTTGTGAAAGTTTTAACTAAAATTTTGTCATTGTATGTGTTGTTCGATTTTAATATACACCAAACAAAAGAATAAATCTAAGGAAATGTAATAAACGTAACGTAAAATAAATTAAGCTAAAACAAAGATCTCCTGAGTTTTATATTTTTACTTGTGTGATGGCATGATCAGTGACAATTGATCGGCGCTGGTGTTTCCTTTCCTGCTGCGGTGAATCATCAAGAGTTTGGGCGGAACCGTGTGAACAGTGGAGTGTATGCTGGAGGAAGGAGGGAACCAAGTGCCCACGGCCGGTACATACTTCTTCTTCACACATCCACTGTTCGTTGTGCGTTGCATGTGCCATCGCTACCTGATTGTGGTCTCCGTTCATACGGCATGACATCATCATTTGTTTATTTTTAGATCTGGGACCGAAGGTTTCTTTAACTGATATACTTCTCTCTTTGAATTATTTTTTTTACAATTTATTAATCTACGAGTTCGGGGATACACAATGATTGCCCGACTATATCACGGAACCTACAGCATGACTGGAACTTATCTTACCGATGCGGGAGAATTTGGACGTACTACCTGTTCCAACCTTTTTGACCGATCGGACCATTATCCAAACTATGAAAAATAACCAAGGAATTCTCCCGGCCCTTTCACGAAACCTGTAATTCATGGAGTGATTGGTATCTTACTGGGCGGCTGAACGCTGAAATACGCGTTTAAGACAAGCTGGTCTTGCTTTGAGTATATTCTTAAGCTCCTGTTACAAGCAACGCCTGCCATCCTCTACTACTTACCCTTTTGGGGCCAACCCAATCATTAACAGGATTCACCTTCATGTGAATCCCCACATGTTGATTAATCCTAATAAACATATCCAATGCAATGAGTACCTGCAAAAGTGCATTAAATCCTGAATGTATACATAGAATCCAGATACCACATCTGGAAAAAATCCATGACGGCATAAGGGGAATAATGTGCTGCTCAAAACAGATAACAATTCCATGGTAACAAAGCAATACGATATACACAATATCTTTACCATCGTTGTATCACACGCATCCGCACAATCAGGTCTCCCAGATCGTAAACATTTTCAATGTTAGACACTCGAAAATTGTGAATCCAAACAATGAATGTATCCTTCGATCTGCAGGATGGGGGAGCATCATGCAAATATTCAGATAAATAACCGAACTTTAAGAAATCCGTCATCGCGTAATCGGGTTCGTTGTCGAGGCTCTGCCAACGTTCGACTGATAACGGCATTTTGAAACATCAAAGGCATCGGTTTCACCAATATGAATGTAAACGCCGTCCACCAACATCTGCAAACAAACCTGAAACCGAAACCTGATATCCTTGGCTTAACTGGGATCCAAGTCGATTCCTCAATTGATTCGACATATCTTCGTTGCTCAGGATACGACTTGCATTCGGGATTCCCCTTTAAGGGTGGGGTCTGCGTCTTCATGTGGTCTGATCTGGCTTGCCAAAGAATGGAGGCGTTAGGGTCCAATAACCTGGACAAAATGTGATCAAAGGTCGTGCTGAGGATTTCTGTTAACTTTCTTTGTTATCTTTACCGCTGCCCGAATGATGATCAACAAGCGACATTTTTCGAATATTTATCACGTACCGTCGACTGGATACAGATAAATCACCCGGCTTCTGAAATTGTCGTCCTTGGTGATTCTAATATACATAATTCCGGCTAAGTGGTGCATTCCACCAGAACCGACGAGCCTGGGAGGTCGGCGGAGATGTTTACTGTCAGCCGCAATTAGACTCAACTCGTGGAGAAACCTACGCGAGTACTGGATGCCCGAGCTGATTACGCGAACACCTTGGATTCGCTTTTGACATCCGAACCGAGCATTTATACCGTGGAGGTTGCTACGCCACTGCGAAACTCATATCACTGTTTGGTATTGGTCGTGCAACTACTTACATTTTAAGCGAATAACCGACCTAAGCAGCTTCGCCATGTATGGAAGTATGGACTTGCTAACTGGGGCGATTTGCGAGATTTCTTCGCGTTCTTTCCATGGTCGGAGGCGTGCTTTGTTTTAGCGTTTATACCGTGGAAGTTGCTGCGCCAATCAGAAACTCAGATCAGAGCTTGGTATTGATCAGGCAATCGCTTGCATTTCAAGCGAATAGCTGATCTAAGCAGCTTCGCCATTATGAAGGTATGGGACTACCATTTGCGAGATTTCTTCGCATCCTTTCCGTAGTCGGCGGTGTGCTTTGGAGACTCCGAAGTTAAGGCATGCGCGGAATCAGTCACAGAGATTATTCTTCTTGGGATGGAGATCATTCCGCATTCCATCAAACGAAATTCATCCGATAAACCTTGGTTGGATAAAAAATGCGAGTAGATTACAGCGGTAATCTGGTAATCCAATCCCACCGAGGTTAACAGAAAAAATTTTGTTTGCGAAGAAGGCTTACAACAACAGAGTGACCAATAACCTCCTTGAGTGCCCAAGTGGTTCGCGTCCCTTCTGGTCAATGGGAAGGGCCAAGTCAAGGGTGAGTCAAGGGCGTCCGCATTGGATATCTCCAAGGCCTTTGAACGCGTCTGGTGCTGAGGATTGCTGAGGAAACTTCGTTCATGCGGACTTTCCCAGCAGCTTTATAGCGTTTGAAATAATAGTGAAGAAGATCGTGTGATTCGAACTGACGCTATGACAGCTCGAATCACGAAAAAAATTCTACCTAAGCGTTACACACCAGACTACTGACCGTGTTTAGAATTGGATTTCCAAACTGGACTATATTCCACTGGTGTGAATTATTTTTATTTTATCGCTTGGTATACGGTTCTGATGTATTTTTCTTATTCGATTTTGCCTCGAGGTTCTATTTTGGCTCGAACGAGTTTTGTTTCACATAAATGATCTGTTGGAGTCAGCCGATAACAATGTGTTCAGTTTTACGGATGATAGTGTGGCGTTTCTAACAGATACACACACAATACACAAGCAAATAGTGAAGAACACCGAAAGGAAATTCGAATAAGCAAAAGCGTCAGTGCCGTATACCAGAGCGATAACATAACAATTCCACATCAGTTGAGTGTACTTGACTTTAGAAATCGAACTCGTACACGCGGCCAGTAGCCTGATGCTTCAATGCTTCACTTCTCACCCGTTTCATCGTGTGTTCAATTCACCTTCTTCACTACCCTTGCTTAACGCAACAATCCGACGTGATCTGTATACACAACACACAATATCCCATATGTAAACAGAACTTTAGTACTACAATCACGACTTCTGCATAGAGCACCGGCATACTCGCCTGCTCCGACGTTCTCTCCCTCGCTCGCTCCTCGCTCCGTCGTTCGCACACGAAGTTGATCGTAACAAAGCTACTGAGGAGGGAGTAGTGTGACGTTTCTAACAGATACATACACAAGATACAAACAAATAGTGAAGAACACCGAAAGGAATTTCGAATAAGCAAACGCATCAGAGCCGTATACTATAGCGATAACATAACAATTCCACATCAGTTGCGTGTACTTGAGTTTAGAAATCGAATTCGTACACGCGGCAGTGGCCTGATGTGTTGGGCATTGGTTAAATTTTTTGTGATTCTAACTGCCATAGCGTCAGATAGAATCACGCATTCTTCACTATCATCGCAAACGCTATAGTAGTGCGCTTGTTTCCTCTTTTTCGAATGATGGGCCGATTAGTGAACCAACGGCGCACCAGTTGAGATGTCGCCAGATGGACGCTTTGAATCTGGATCTGGATAAGTTCCTGTAGTTGGGAAAGGTCAATTTCGTCGACTTCAATGCAACGAAGATACAATATACCACATTCACAGAGAAAAGAGGAGCATCGGTTCCACAGCTGATGATGAATGCCCTGGCCCTCGAATCTGGGGAATATATCATGACATGAACACGTGCCGAACATCGCCAAGTCCGCCTCAGGAAAACTGAGTTATTTTTTTAGAGCCAAGAAATATTTTACTCCGGCCCAACATTTTCTCCTGTATAAATCCCAAATTAGACTCGCTCTCGAATATAGGCCTCATGTTTGAAGCTCTGCTCCTAAACATACCCTCGACGTACTTGAGAGAATACAGAGACGAGCGATCCGCCTGGTCAGTGACACGGCCCTGTCGTCAGGACTACAATCGCTATCACATCGAAGGCGCGTAGCTAACCTCTGTTTATTTTACAGATATTATTACGGGTACTGTTCTTCGGAGATTCGAGGTACTGTTCCGCGCAATTCGGTTTATATCCGCTACACAAGACAATTCGACGGATCGCACCACTTTGCGGTTCATCTCCCGACGGTGGGAACATATTTGCATCAGAACTCGTTCTGTTACAAAGCGGGAAAGCCGTGGAATTCCCTCCCCGGGCGAATGTTTCCAGAGTGTTACAACCTGCAACTGTTCAAGGAGAACTGCAACGGTTATGTGGCGCTATAGATTCGCCTCTCCTGAGAGAAGTATTTAATATATAAATAAAAAAAGATAAATAAATAAAATAAAAAACATGTATACACACAATCCCCTTTCCCTAATTTGTGGTTCGTTTTTCTGCACCTGCAAACTAATGAACAGTTTTTTTCCTTTTTTTTTTTTGACCAGCGCGAGCAGAAAAAGGTAATAAAGTGGGAGAAAGTTTGTCACCCCATATAAAGGGACGCGAATGGGAATGTAACTCGCTCTTGTAAAATTAAGATTTCACCACCTCGTGTGGCTTTTAAATACGTAGCTGTCTTTTAAATTAAAAATTCTCCGTGGCGTCGTTCCGCTTAGTTTTCCGGAGTAGAAATTATCTTCATAATAAATGTTCAAATAAAGAAACAATATTTTAAAAAAACTGTCCAGTGTTTAACTAAAAAATGGTGGATTTGTTCAAGTTATTTTAATATCGTTCAATTTAAATGTTAATTCTGTGTTTGTTGCAAATTCAACAAGTGAACTAATTTAAGAATCGATTTAAAACCGCCAACGAGACAATACGTGCGCTTCTGCCTCGTGATCCGTACCATCGGATCAATTGTGCAATACGTTTTGGGTATCTTAGATCACAAGATACCCAATTGCACTATCGGTTCGGTCGCGAAGTCTTACTGTGGGATCCTAAACAAACAAACGGATCTTCACACACGCGTCCGAGTGCAGTGCAAAGTTTTCTGTGCGATCCTGTGCAAATAAACGGATCTCCACACATGCGTCTTAGTGCTGAGAAAAGTACAAGGATATACACGCGAGTGATGTGCAGTGCGGGAAAACCCTCTACCCTTTCCATCTCTTGTGTCTGTTTTCCTTTTTTTCCCACCTCTGTTTGTGTCCCTCTGGCATCGATACTCTCGATTGATTTACATATAATCTTTGATGAGTTTTTGTGTCTGAGTGGCATAATGTTCATCACGGAAGGGATGTGACCTGGATTTTGGAACGGATCTAGTGGGGCATCTACTATAGGGATATGACACCTGTAGTAGTTGCTTTCGCTTATCTATTGCTGGTCCCGACTTGCATCCTTTCCCGAGGCGGTATTGGTTTTCTGTGTAGGGCCATTTCAATGGAGCGGGAATTTCGCGTTGATTTGTGTAACATTCGCGGCTTAAGATGCAATTTCTCTTCTGTGTCTGCCCACGTTTCTAACCAGAAACCAACTATCCTTGCACTTAGCGATATCTAATACAGATATTTCCGATTTTAATATACCTGAATATAACTTACTGTTCTTTCCACATCGTGGTATAGTCACATACATACAAAATGATATTGCTTATTAGCTTCTGCCACAATATGGGCTTTGTTTCAATCCAGAATTTAATTTCTCTTGGCTAAAACTTCACGTTCGTAAGCATATCAGTAACTACTTTCTTTACAGAAGCCCGAACTTGGATAGAAACGCATCCTTTAAGGAATTTGATGTTCTGTCTGATTCTATCGATAGGACCTTGAACCTATATCCGCACACTGAAATCGTTATTGCGGGTGATTTTAATGTGCATAACTCTCAGTGGTTTCGTCATTCCGGACAGACAATACCTGAAGGTCAATATGTCCAGGTTTTTGCTGGTTCGAATAGTTTAACCCAACTTGTCAATGAGCCAACACGGGTATCAGATATATAGGATCATTTCGCCAACACACTAGACCTGTTTCTCATCTCCCACCCTAACAAATACACCATTGAAGTTTCTTCGCCCTTGGGCACTTCAGACCACTGTGTCATGTCAGCTAAATTTCCTCTAACCAACAGTAACGGCAATGAGAAAGCTCCCAAGAGAACAGTATGGTTCTACGTGAGAGCCAACTGGGAAGGTCTGAACGACTTTCTTGGGAGCTTAAATTGGTCATTATTTTTCCCTAATAACGATGTTGACTCTATAGCGGACACATTGACAGACACGATTCTACTTGGCATGCGAACCTTTATTCCACACATAGCAAAGAGTATCAAAGCCAAGAGAAATATGTGGTTCGATTCCGGGTGCGGTGAACCCATTAAGGGTAAAGAGTTGAGCTTCCGGTTGTATAAATCAAACAATACTGAGGAAAAGCGGAAAAGATTTAAGAGAGCTAAAAATGACTGCAATGCGCATATTCAACCCGCAAAATTCTTGCATGACCAGAGACTGAGACAAAAAATACTACACTCTCCCACAGGTATTAGAATCTTCTGGGCATTCGTAAAAAGCATTCAAAACTCTGTCTGTTCATCCATTCCATCGCTTATAGTGGATGACAGACCAGTCACCAGTGACATAGAGAAGGCGAATCTACACTGCGATGAGCATATCCAACGCACCAAGTTCTTGCATGACCTTAGACTGAGACAAAACTACTACACTCTCCCACAGGTATTAGAAGCTTCTGGGCATTCGTAAAAAGCATTCAAAACTCTGTCTGTTCATCCATTCCATCGCTTATAGTGGATGACAGACCAGTCACCAGTGACATAGAGAAGGCGAATCTACTTGCTGCACATTTTGCAGCCAACTCAACGCTGCCTGATACCACATCAGTTTAGCCTCAACTTGAGCATAAGCAGCACACCATGAGCCAGATTTACTACTACACTCTCCCGCAGGTAGTAGAAACTTCTGGACATTTGTGAAGAACATTCAAAACTCGGTCTCCTCATCCATTCCTTCGCTAACAGTCGATGAGGGGCCAGTCACCAATGTAATAGAGAAAGCGAATCTACTTGTTGCACATTTTGCAGCGAACTCAACGCTGCCTCATACCACATCAGTTCCACCTCAACTTGAGCATAAGCAGCACACCATGAGCCAGATTTACTTCCGAACGCGTACTGTTGGCCGGGCATTCAAAGAGCTAAACGCATACAAATCCGCTGGTCCGGATAACATTCCCCCAATTCTCTTGAAGAGATGTTCCTCTTCACTTTCTAAACCACTGCGGAAACTATTCCATTTACCTTATTCTACTGGCAGTTTCCCAAATAGATGGAAGTCAGCGAACATTCAGCCAATTCCCAAAAAGGGTGACAAATCATCCCTCTCTTCTTATCGACCCATAGCACTAATTTCAATTCTCTCCAAGGGAATGGAATCATTTATCAACCGTCAACTTCCGAAATATCTGGAATCAAATGACCTCCTCAATGACCGCCAATATAATTTTCGTAGCAACACGTCCACAGGAGATTTGATGGCATACCTTACCGAAAAGTGGAGCCATTCTATCCACAACTTCGGAGAAAGGAAGGTTGTTGCATGGGATATCTCGAAGGCCTTCGACAGAGTTTGGCATTCAGCCCTTTTTATCAAAATTACATTCATGTGGAGTGGACAATTCCCTGATGCAACGGATAAGAGACTATCTTTCTGGCCGTTTAATTCAAGTGTTTCTTGATGGTGTCAAATCTGCCTCCCATCAAATTAATGCAGGTGTTTCCCAGGGTTCAGTACTCTCGCCCACTCTCTTCCTCATCTTTATAAATGATCTCTTGTCCATTACCCACAACCCAATCCACTCGTTTGCCGATGATAGCACATTGAGTTTCTCATACTCATACGAACATTCCCAGCCAAACTTTTCGAACGTCAATAATAATCAGCATGTTATGCTTAATACAGTGAATTCCGACCTCAACAAGATATATCAATGGGGATTATCTAACCGAGTAGTGTTCAATGCCTTAAAAACTCAGTGCTGTATCCTGTCGTCAAAAGCGAGCCCCAAAGTAAATATACTGACGATGAATGGCACTTCCATCGACGAAGCCAAGGAACTATCAATCCTCGGCACTCGAATTAATTCGACTCTTAATTGGAATGAGCACCTATTTGAAGCTGCGAAAAGTGAAGGCAAATACATGGGCTTCCTTAAGAGATGCAAAAAATACTTCACTCCATCCAACCTGACCACTAGTTACAAGGCGTATATTCGTCCCAAATTGAAGTTCAACTCCCATATTTGGTCAGGCGCATCCAAAACTGCACTACACGTGCGCGATAGGATGCAAAAACGAGCAGTGAAACTTATTGGGGACCCAGCTGTGAGTCGATTAATTCCGTCGTTAGATCGTAGGCGCAACGTATCGTTTCTATCACTATTCTATAGGTATTATCACGATCGTTGCTCAACTGAACTTGCTGGATATGTTCCGCCCCCTCCGACATTTTCCGCGATATGCGTCAATCTGAGAATGCGCACCAGTTCCCGTTGAAAGTCAACTTCAGGCGCACAAACAGACATAGAGAGTCATTCTTTAGCCGAACCACACGAATGTGGAATGTTCTACCTGATCATGTGTTTCCCCGTCGTTGTAATGTCCAGGCATTTAAGACCAATGTACATCGTTACCTCCTTTTCTTAGTCACTTCCTCTCCTTCCGCTCGCAGTGTGCTCTGACATTTAAGGGTACTCCAAAATCCCCTTTTGTACACGCGTTTGTGTATTAAAAAAACATAGCAGGATATTTTGTTGGTTGAATGATGTAGTGTCCATTATTATTATTATGTATTATTTTTAAGGTTTTTTTTTTGTGGTTTACACATCACTATTGACAGAAAATCCGCGTACGCATTTATTTTCTTTCAGTTTTGTTTTTCTTTCTTTCGATTTTTTTTTTTGTGTATGTATTTGATGTGTGGCGACGAGCGGGATATAAAACGTCTTTGCCATTCGAACGTCAAGTGAACACTCAGTGAAAGAAATAAATCTAAAAGAGACCAATCTCATCCCAGCTGGTGGTGGGTGTGTGACGAAGAAGGGACTTTACGTCCCCAAATATGGTATAATATGCCTCTCTGGCGCAACGGTCTCATTTCCATTTCCTAGATATAGTTTTCATCATCATCATCGGCACTACAACCGGGAACCGGTCTTGGCCTTATTTAGCAAGTCCTGAGGCTTGTTAAATTTTCCATAATGATTTATTTTTTCTGGGCAAGGTCATTAGTCTTGCGCCAGGGGCTCCCCGACGGGGAATCGAACCCCGGTCTCCCGGGTGACAGGCGGGTATACTAACCACTATACTATCGAGGAGCCCAGACATAGTTTTAGTTTTAGTAATATTTCCGTCCATTCAGTTTTATTTTAAAACCTAATGATGTTTCGATTGGTTCTAAAATTTGTGTGTTCGGGCAAAAATACAAAATAAACAAAAAAGGGGAGAGATAAAAAATAGAAATACCTATATAATATTAAATGTTAATTGAGAAAATCTTTTGAAAAACAAAACAAAACAAAAAGACATATTGTATCATTTAGAGTCTTCGTTTTGCCGAGTCGATGCTTTCTTGATGATTTGTTCCCTTATGGTACTGTCTGGTCATCACACCTACGCCTACCGGGTTTTTGGTGGGATTGTTTTGTGTATATGGATTATTCATTTTTGTTCCTACGAGTCTTGGGGTTTCAAATAGTCCGCCATATCTGAGCCCCTCTTTGATATGGTAAGGTCTGCTTACTGCTTTGATTCGACCCGGTATCAGAGAGGCGTCGTTATAATACACCCGGTATACCCCTGGTTGCAAACCGTGACCCGTAACACCCTGGGGATTAGATGTGGTAGATCTTTGTGTGTTACTCCTCGCTAGCCTGTCTGACATGGGTGGCCCTACTGGAAGTATAGGCTTCCGTCAGCATAGCCTGAGTATTTCACTGTAGTTTAAGCCCCCGCACCACGTCAAGGTTTCTACCAAGTGTGTGTGTGTGTGGGGGGGGGGGGGGGGGGGGGGCTTGGGGAGCACCTGCATTGATTTGCTGGGAGACAGATTTGACACCATCAAGAACAACTTGGATTGAACGGCCAGAAAGATAGTCTCTTATCCATTGGACCAGAGAATTGTCCACTGCATGTAATTTTGGTTTAAGGGCCGGATGCCGAACTCTGTCTAAGGCTTTTGAAATATCCATTTCATACACTTCTGCAACCATGTCTGCATTACTTTTCAGCCTACTCTCGTGCATTCAAGTCTGATGAGTACAAACACTTGTTTGTAAATTTTCCCCATGCCGTCGTATTTATGTGACACTATTATTGTACTTTCCTTGTCTATGCTTCATGTTCGCTAAGAGGTGTTTGTTTTTACATAAGGTTTGCTTTTCATTTGGGATGTAATTATAACGCTGAAACTCTGATCTCAGATATCAGTCGCTCATGCTTATCGTAGTTCTCTGCAAATAAAACTGTCAGGAAGATATTTCTTGAGTTTGTGTTAGTTTAATACTGCTGTTACAATGTGGTGGACACAATTCCGTCTTTGAACTTACGCTATAATGGTCGTATTTAATCTGTTACCGCACATTAAGTATTAAAAAAAAAACAGACAGCATGTTACAACGTTTATTACAATTTTATTGACCAGTCCCTCTGTTTGCCTTGTTTTTTAACCTCGTTTACTCTTTTTGTTTTTAATTATATAACATATAACCTTTTTTTGTAATTTAATTTTATTCTTCTTATTCAGGAGAGTAATTAAATTCATATGTATTCCTTAGTTTTGTTTTATTTTTCCCCTCCTTTTTTTATGGCTTCTGGTTTTAGTTTCATTTTTAGTGTTTTCTTAATGCTTGAACGTTGAGTCATATTTTTAAGTTAGATGTTAATTAGGATTTACATGATTTTTTTTTTAAATAGTTATTTACAATTTTGTTTGGTATTTGTAAACTGTCTTCCTCATTGAGGGTCAATATTTGCTTTGCTTTATTTGTATGTGATTTCTTTTTTGTATTACATTACATTTGTTTTAACAATTTCTTTTAGTATAACATTTATTAGGTTGCTTGTTTTAGTAGAAACCTTGACGTCGTGCGGGGGCTTAAATTATAATGAATCCCTCAGAGGGGCTCTGATATGGTGGACTATTTGAAACCCCAGACTGGACAGGAAGTATTCGATGGGAGCTCATCATTCGATGGTAAAATCCTCCTCGGGGACCTGTGGGGGTTTCTCTATTCTACATGAGAACCAACCCAGAATCTCAACCACAATTTCCACCTAATTTCGACCGCTTTCAGCGCGTCATACATATCCATTTCCCTCATATGTTATTCCCCTGTAAAACATGTTAAACGGACGTATAGCTAAACTCATTATCCCATGCAGATAATGCATAATTGAGTTTAGCTACATTCTTGCCATACGGCAACTCCATTCTTGCTAACCATGAGATTCCCATCGGAAATCTCATAATGTCGGTTAGCAACAACAAGTCTAAACGAACGACGCTGTTGCATCATAGCAAAAACGCTAGGGTTATTTCAGCGCCTTAGAGTCTGGTTCTCACACTGATTATTTCCCAAACATCAGCGGCGTCCTATTGACTTTACCTCAGATCATTCATTCGCTTGGGATCAATGATCTCTTTTTGCAGGGGAGTGACATCAGCTAGGTTTTCCTCCCCTCATAAATTCTGTCTTTACACGGTTCAATGCGCTCTGACTACACCATAGCCGTACCACTGGGTCAGTAGGTCATGTCAGTAGCTGCATTTGATACCAACACACACAACCAAAGCTACCCCGAGATCACAGCACACCATGTTTCTGTTCTCTCATTCTCCATGTCCGTCAATTTCCCTATTAACAAAAGTTACCCACATTTCGACGGGCGTGAGGTTGAGAGAGCAGAGGCGTGGTTTCTTTGGGTTGTCCTGTGTGTAAAGTGAAATACAGAATTTCACCCTTAACTCACCAGTCACTATCCCATCTCCATTGCGATCAGACACGCTGCCGCTCGGGCACAATTTAATTTCATTATATTTAATGGGGTCACTAATCATCCACCATACGGTGCAGAAGTGAGAGTAGAGTTTAGTGTAATCTGTTTGCTGTGTATACGGCTTCAGTGTAAAATTGTCACGAAAGTTGTCTCGGTTTTTAACAAATTCTCACTGGGCCTGACCCTTCAAATGGAACTATTATTTAGTTGCCACCAACACGTTTTACATCGTAAGTGCACATTAGCACCGGAATAACATTCTATATTTATTTGATATAATAGTTACTCAACTGGTTTTACCCAAATTGCCTTTTCTCATAATTAAAACGACCACAAAAGTTGTGGTTGCCGCTTTTCCGCTCGGTGAAAGGTCATAAGTGATGGCTTTCCATTTCTATCCAATGTACCCTGGTGTCAATTATTAATAAACAAGTGCAAGAACATAATGGAGTGTTTACTTTTTAAACCGTAACAGCATCAAATCCTTTTTCCCAAATTGAAGACAGTCATTCAAGTAGCGAAATAACATCAATATAGGTGTTGTCAGTATACAAGCATAACAGTTATTTCAAGAATTTTTAGCGCTGCCGGCGCTTAATACCCAGAGAGGTACCCAAAATAACAACAACAAAAAATACTATATACAAATTAATTAAAAAAATTACAGTGACCTATAGCGTTTGCGACGATAGTGAAGAGCGTGTGATTTGAACGGGTGAAGAGCGAAGCATTGAAGCATCAGGCAACTGGCCGCGTGTTTAGAAATCAAATTCGTAAACGCGGCAGTGGCCTGATGCGTTGAGCTTTGGTTCTATATTTTAGTGATTCTAACCGTGATAGCGTCGGTTCGAATCACACGCTCTTCACTATCGTCGCAAATGCTATAGAACTATAAAACAAGCCCTGAAACTAGCAACCAAAAATAACCACTGTGTGGAGGTACAGGCACCAGCGAAACAAAAGAATCATGCGGTCAGAGTTTCCCTATGCACTCCGGCTTCTTCCAGCAGCACTGACATTTAATGTATCAAAACATCCATTTTTATACGTCCACATAATCCACATATCTAAAACCTTATTTGACCCAAATATCCTTCGTAAGGACCGCATAGCCTTACCATTACCATTTTCTGACCCTTTACTCCTAGAAGTTAATATAATGGATATACTTTAAAGAATTACAATACCATGTTGTTGTTAACAACTCTACTCACCTCTGAATTTCATCACTTGATTCTTCATTAGCCTCCAAAGCATTCGATTGACTAACTAATGTTTCGGCCATCATGTGCTGTTGCAGCGGCTGTTGTTGTTGTTGCTGTTGTTGCTGTTGCGGTTGCGGTTGCTGTTGCTGTTGATGCTGCTGTTGCTGTTGGTGTTGATGCTGCTGTTGTTGTTGCGTCTGTTGCACTGTAACATCCCCAGTAGTATAGCTAGGGGTCACGAGATCAGCACCCACAGGCATATTAGGATTCTGAAAGAATCCTTCGAGTTGTTGCTGGGCTTGCGGCTGTTGTGTAGTATTCACCGACGATGGATAATATATTCGAAAATTAGCTCCTCCGTCTGAAGCCCGTCTTCCAAATGTACCCGCTAAATAAGTGGACCAAAGAACAATAATAAAATTCGTCAGAAACTATTAAACTAATCAACTTACTTGCGCCCATTTCGGTTGGAGGCTTCAATAAATGCTGGTCTTTAATTGTTAAATTGTGCAATGGCTGATTTTGTAGCATTGGCAGGTTAATTGGTAGATAAGGAACATCCTTTTCGGGGCATTTGAAATTAATTGGATTAATTGCATTAGGATTTGCTAAGGCTTGCTCGTGGGCTACGTCTCCCGGTCCGACTGTGTGTCGACGGGTATTTGTTCCAGATGTTCCATTATTATTGACATTCAGACTATTATGGTTATTTGTCTGCTGTTATTAGAGAAACGAACTTGTTATATTGTTAGGCTATAGATAAATTTCATTGTGAACTGACCTCGTTTGGACGCGCTAGACATTCAAGTTCTAATTCACTGAATTTTTCCAAGTCCACAGAGACATCAGCCCACCCGAGAATACCGGAGGACGAACAGTTGGTACTTGTGAGAGGACTTAATCGATCCACTGACTCCTGTTTGATTGGCTCTGATCTGTCTACAACTCCTGTTGTAATGCTCGTTTTGCGAGACCTAAAATGTTCCAACAAATTACCAGGACATTGTTTGTATTTCACATTGAAAACAA
This sequence comes from Microdon myrmicae, assembly GCA_963931805.1. NCBI lineage: Eukaryota > Metazoa > Arthropoda > Insecta > Diptera > Syrphidae > Microdon > Microdon myrmicae. The sequence continues at coordinate 48,127,808 of OZ007496.1, read as the reverse complement.
GACAGAAAATTGAATTTATACATCCACCCTCTCATCAGATATTTGTCACAACTGAAAGGGCATGACACGACCCAATGACCTTTGACTAAATACAGCAATTCCGTTCCTGTTGATATTATACTTCAACTTCGAACCGATTAATTGCCTGAATACTTGTAGTAGCAAGGGTATATCCTTGAATATGTATTAGGTTAGTCATATAGTTACCTTGAATACGCCAGGTTAGCATGGTGCTGCAGTCTTTTCTGTTCTCTTCGTTTCTCTTGAAGTTTATCGTACAGAAGGTAATAGATGGCATAGATGTTGTCGAATCGATTCTCGTGAACTGACTGCACTATCATGTCCGCTGTGAGACCGGGTAATTGCAACATATTCGTCATGACAACAGAATCAAGGGTTAAGGGTTCGTTAAATGAATGGATGCGGGTTGGTATCGTTTCGATTCCGTCAGACCATTCACTTAGCCATCGATGTTTTATGATTTGTTTGAGCGTATACCGCCGATCTGGTTCCACAACCAGCATATTGCGTATTAAATTTTCACAGTCTACAAATACAAAATAATTTATGAATCAGAAATAATTATTGCTATGAGCATTTCACAGTTAACTGAACTGATTTCTACCTTGTGACATGAAATAAGGGATTCGAAACTTCCCTAAAACTACTCTGCTCTTAAGATCTAACAATGTCTTTCCATCGAAAGGCAATGCACCACAGACTAATGCATACAAAACAACACCTAAACTCCAAATGTCTGCCTTAGGGCCATCATATTCTAATCCTTGGAACACTTCTGGTGCAGCATACGGAGGTGATCCACACCACGTTCTTAATGGAATACCATCACTGTATTTGTTACTAAATCCAAAGTCTGCCAGCTATCAAAGAATTGAAATAATATAAAAATTGCTATTGTTAATTGGTTACTTTTAGGTGCTCACCTTTATATTCATATCATTGTCAAGTAGGACATTCTCAGCCTTGAGATCACGATGCACCACACCTTTTGAATGGCAGTATTGCACAGCAGCGACCAATTGGGTGAATACCCTTGCTGCCTCCGGCTCCTTCATTCGACCATTCTCAGCTAGATGATCAAATATTTCACCTCTCGCTGCATGTTCCATCACCAGGTAAATCATTGTTTGAGATTCCATAACTTCATACAGTCGTGTGATATGCGGATGTTGCAGTTCCTTGAGAATTGCAATTTCTCGAAATGTTTTCGCTAAATACTCCTCGTTCAGGCATGTTTTGTCGATAATTTTTATTGCCACCTGCAATCGAGATTCGTGTTTGATCCATTTTATTATTGGTCTTAATTTTTACAACTTTTTAAAGTTCAATTTAAAACCGATTTCAACAGGAGCCTAATTCGAAACTGGTTCTTGGGAATATTGGTGTTGGTGTTTTTATCGTGACGTGATCGACATTAAAGGTCAAAGACATCTTCAGTACACATTCTCTCCCTACTACCTACCGGAGAAACTTTTATGCAAAAATATGCATTAAGATCAACGGATGTCTCATTCTTCGAACAACCGGTTGTAATTTTATTATGAAATTCTTTGAAAGCGTTTTCCTACAACGAAAATTGGTGTTAGCGTCGCATAATAAACATACGCGGGTGTTAGAAATCGATTTGCGACTATTTACCATATAACAGACTTTATGTATTTGAAGTCGGGTTTTTCAGGACTTGGAACAGATGCAAATTTGGTTCGAAAATATTTTATTCGTTTGTTTCGTTACTTGTGGAAGTAAGCAAATATTTTTTTGAAACAAGAAATGATAAGCAAATAAGTACAGTTATAAATTAGTAAACATCTACACTTATAAAGGTTGGTGTTCTGTATGCATTGTAAAGTATTTTATTTTCAACTGTCTTCTACTATTAAATTCTAATTGTTATCTTATGCATATTGTTTATATATTATGAGAGTGGCTTTATGTCCATTTGGCGCAAGACTAATGATCTTGCCCGGAAAAAACAGATCATTATGGAAAATTTAACAAGCCTCAGGACTTGCTAAATAAGGCCAAGACCAGTTCCCGGTTGTAGTGCCGATGATGATGTTTATGTCCATTACGGAGAGGTTGTAGGTTAAAGTTCTTCAGGGATTCCTTCAAGCAACACATAGTGTGGTCGCTTTCACCTGAAATGTTTCTGAACCGCTCCGCTTTCCCAAGACCTGTTATTAATTCCAGTCGGGTTCTATTCTCCTTTTCAATTCTTCTAAAGCCGGATCCCATATAAATAAAGGGGCCAAAGGAAATCAAAAAAAAAAAGCTGGAACGGAATATGTGTGTTGGCGATGCATCACGGCGACACGAATTCCCAAGAAAGGCGTGGCAAGCCCCAGAACACAAGTTCCTGGGAAACAATGATCAGCGACGCACCGATTCCAGGAAGCCACTAGGGAAAGCAGCACCGAGGAAACGAGCGAACGAGAGGACGGGTGCGGGCCTATATAAGGTGGGCACATCGGCAGAGAACCGAGGAGCTTATGGGCGCACAATTTGGGACAACTTCAATGTCACATTGAACGAAAAACTCCACCAACTCTCTCTTCCCACTGACAGGAACCTAACGACGGTTGAGATAAATAACGCTGCAGCTCGACTTCACGAGATGAAACTTCGGAGACCCATGTCCCAAAGTACAAACTTGAAAAGACTTGTCAGATTCCCATTGACGACTTTGTGGGGGTTCTTTAAGGCTTGTCCGAAGAACCACCCATCGCCCTAACATTGTATAACATAACATTGCTGAGTACCGCCTGTAAGATACTCTCCACTATCCTACAAGTCGGATAGCCTCATGCGCTAAACCCGTCATTGGCCAATATCAGTGTGGCTTCATCGCAGGCAAATGAGCGATTGATCAGATATTCACCCTTAGGCAGGCGATGGAAAAATGTGTGGAATTTAAGATTCCATTTTATCATATATTTATAGACTTTAAGGCCGCCTACGAAAGCATAGCCAGGGTAGAACTATATAATGGCATGAGAGAGTTCGCCATTCCAAACAAATTGATACGACTTTGTAGCTTGACCATGACAAACGTAACTAGTCAAGTAAAAGTAGCGGGATTGCTGTCCAAACCAATAAACATCTTTAATGGATTCCGACAAGGGGACGGTCTGGCCTGCCTCGTCTTCAACCTGGCGTTGGAGAAAGCAGTCCGTGACTCTGACGTTACAACAAGAGGGACTATTGTCACCAAGTCCGGCCAGATACTTGCCTACGCAGATGACATCGACATCATCGGTAGAACCGAATCGGCGGTAAAGAAATCCTTCACCCAGATCGAGCAGGCGGCACAAAAACCGGGACTGCACATTAATGAGGGGAAAACTAAGTACTTGGTGGCAACTTCTGCGAAGTGAAAACCTAACGTTGGTCAAACTATGAGGGTAGCGGAGCACGAATTTGAAGTAGTGCAATCCTTTAACTACCTTGGGTCAATAGCATCAGCCGATAACAACATGGAAGAAGAAATACGCAAACGGCTGATCGAATCCAACAAAGTCTACTATGGACTATCAAGGCTCTTTAAATCGCGAATCTCGTGCAGGTCGAAGGTTATGTCCTTTTGTCTGCATGGCCCCTTTGCCATTCGCCATTTCCTTTCTTTATCTTTCCTGACTTAGGATCAAAAGAGGAAATACAAAGGAAAAATCAACAGAGGATCGTGCTAATGCACATTTACGATCCTCTATGCCGGTGGGCGCTAAAACGAACGTGTGGTTCGTTTTATGGCACAAGTTGTTTGTTTTAGAAGACTGGAAAAGGATATTGTCTGCGGGAAATGGTTTGGGTAAACAAACCCCTAAAGGATCATAAAATTGCGGACGCGCATTTTATGAGCCCCAACAACTTTACTTGAAAGGTGGTCATCTGGTCCGCAGATTTGGGTCCAGGGGATTTTGCGTATTGAACATATGGTTCGTTTATCACGTCTTGGATTTAACTTAAATTTAGTATGAGCAGATTGAACGTGTAGTTCAATTTCCTTGATATTGAATTGATATTGCGATAATTAATGTAAGGGCGATTAATGGTAGAGACTAGCTCCAAAGAAGAAGGTATTAAGGGGTTGTGGGTTTTGTGCGTAACACTAGTCGTGAAGTACAAATAGCGAGATTGCAGTCCAAACCAATAAACATCTTTAATGGACTCTGGCAAGGAGACGGTCTGGCCTGCCTCGTCTTCAACCTGGCGTTGGAGAAAGCAATCCGTGGCTCTGGTGTCACAACTAGAGGGACTATTATCACAAACTCCAGCCAGATACTTGCCTACGCAGATGACATCGACATCATCCGTAAATGCGATTCGGCTGTATAGGACTCCTTCACCCAGATCGAGCAGGCGGCACAAAAACTTGGACTGCACATTAATGAGGGAAAACTAAGTACATGGTGGCAACTTCTGTGAAGAGTAGACCTAACGTTGGTCAAATTATCAGAATAGTGGAGCACGAATTTGAAGTAGTGCAATCCTTTAACTACCTTGGATCAATAGTATCAGCCGATAACAATATGGAAGAAGAAATACGCGAACGGCTGATCAAATCCAACAAAGAAGACTATGGTCTATCAAGGCTCTTTAAATCCCGAAATTTATCCAGAACATCCAAGCTACCAAGTAAGACCATGGTCTTACCAGTACTCATGTATGGTTCCGAGACCTGGGTGCTCAATAAAAGGCACTCTGAACTCTTAACCGCGTTCGAGAGGAAAGTCTTAAGGAGAATTGTTGGCCCCGTATGTGAGGGAGGACGATTCCGGAGACGTTATAACCATGAGTTGTACGCGATCTACTTTGAAGCTAATGTTGTAAGAAAAATCAAGCTCGGTAGACTCCGGTGGATGGGACACCTAGCTCGCATGAGCGAAGAAGAGCCTGCCCGGAAAGTCCTTTGTGGCAGGATGAATGGAAGGAGAGAGCGCGGTAGACTTTGTCTGCAATGGGTGGATGGCGTAGACCAGGACGCCCAAAGCCTGGGAGTGCCAAACTGGATGACATCGGCTCGAAATCGGGACCGGTGGAGATATTTGTTAAATAAGGCCAAGACCGAATCCCGGTTGTGGTGCCGATGATGATGATGATGACTATCCGGTGCACAAACGGTTGAGTTTGGTCTCTTAAACTAAGCAATGCGTAGATTTACAGGCGCCGTCGTTTTTGGGACTCGTTCAGTTCATGAGGTACCCCCCTATCGACTTTCTTTACCTTTCCTATGAGAGAAAGCTGTCGACTTATTGTCATTGGGGATACTCCTATGCTTTGTGCAATCTCCTGCACCGATTTCATTGGATCCGCATCCACCCTTGCTCTTAAAACATCATCGTCAACTAACGTTTTCGGCTTCCCACGTGGTTCATTTTCGAGGGTGAAATCTCCCGAACGGAACTTTCCAAACTAACGTCGTGTAGCGTGTTCGTTTACCGCTACATTGTCAAATGCGTCATTAAAGTGTGTCACTGTGTTACACAAACATTGCACTTTGATGTACGCAAATTGCCAATACCTTCCGTGTAATGTATATATATATATATAATACACGACTGTAACCAATAGGCTAATAAATATTATAACACGCAAGATTCTGCAAAAAAAAAAAAAAACAATAGTGTTGCATGCATATGGGACATCTTTAATTAACGTAAAACCGAAAGAATTCTTGTGGGGAAGAAGTATGTACCAGCATGGGTACTTGGTTCACTTCTTCCACCATCAGAAATACCGCCAAATACAAAACACGATCACCGGAAACAATGACAGAACATTGGAACACCCGGGGAAGCCGCGGCACGGCAAAAGAAACACGAGGTTTGTGTACGTTAATGTTTTATTCTCTTTAATTGAAAGTTTTTATAACAATGAAACACGCACTTTCCACTCAATTCGACGTGACACATTTTACAATTTGATATATTACTTTAAGCGATAACTCACAACAATTCTTTTTACTTTATATGTGCTACTGTACGCGCAACCGACTCACTCGACTCGAATTCCGTCTATCGTCTACACACCGTACCGGCGCCGGTACGGTGGGTGGCAAGCGACCCGCACGCCTTGATGGTTATATTAGGACTCAGCGATATCTTGCTCGTGCAGAGCTCACTCGCGAATCGTGATCATGGTCGTATGTGTGCATGGTTCTTTCATGGATGAGAACGAATTTAGAACAAAGAAAGGGTATAAAGTGCATTCATGGGATACGATTTCGGTAAAGCAAATAAAACCGAACTCGTCGGATGCTAATGGGGTCTTTGTTGGAAATGTGCGTCGCGGCTAAACAAAGAGACGACGATGCGATGTGGAAATGTGCTAATGGGTTTTAGCTAGGTTGCTGGGAAATTGTGTTTATGTCATCGCTAGTAAGGGTAGGTATAGAATTCCTATTTGCATTTATTTATGTTGTAGGATTTAATTGATGCCAAGAGACGCGGAATGCGTCACTCCCAATGATCCTGCCATTTCCTTTCTTTATCTTTCCTGACTTAGGATCAAAAGAGGAAATACAAAGGAAAAATCAACAGAGGATCGTGCTAATGCACATTTACGATCCTCTATGCCGGTGGGCGCTAAAACGAACGTGTGGTTCGTTTTATGGCACAAGTTGTTTGTTTTAGAAGACTGGAAAAGGATATTGTCTGCGGGAAATGGTTTGGGTAAACAAACCCCTAAAGGATCATAAAATTGCGGACGCGCATTTTATGAGCCCCAACAACTTTACTTGAAAGGTGGTCATCTGGTCCGCAGATTTGGGTCCAGGGGATTTTGCGTATTGAACATATGGTTCGTTTATCACGTCTTGGATTTAACTTAAATTTAGTATGAGCAGATTGAACGTGTAGTTCAATTTCCTTGATATTGAATTGATATTGCGATAATTAATGTAAGGGCGATTAATGGTAGAGACTAGCTCCAAAGAAGAAGGTATTAAGGGGTTGTGGGTTTTGTGCGTAACACTAGTCGTGAAGTACAAATAGCGAGATTGCAGTCCAAACCAATAAACATCTTTAATGGACTCTGGCAAGGAGACGGTCTGGCCTGCCTCGTCTTCAACCTGGCGTTGGAGAAAGCAATCCGTGGCTCTGGTGTCACAACTAGAGGGACTATTATCACAAACTCCAGCCAGATACTTGCCTACGCAGATGACATCGACATCATCCGTAAATGCGATTCGGCTGTATAGGACTCCTTCACCCAGATCGAGCAGGCGGCACAAAAACTTGGACTGCACATTAATGAGGGAAAACTAAGTACATGGTGGCAACTTCTGTGAAGAGTAGACCTAACGTTGGTCAAATTATCAGAATAGTGGAGCACGAATTTGAAGTAGTGCAATCCTTTAACTACCTTGGATCAATAGTATCAGCCGATAACAATATGGAAGAAGAAATACGCGAACGGCTGATCAAATCCAACAAAGAAGACTATGGTCTATCAAGGCTCTTTAAATCCCGAAATTTATCCAGAACATCCAAGCTACCAAGTAAGACCATGGTCTTACCAGTACTCATGTATGGTTCCGAGACCTGGGTGCTCAATAAAAGGCACTCTGAACTCTTAACCGCGTTCGAGAGGAAAGTCTTAAGGAGAATTGTTGGCCCCGTATGTGAGGGAGGACGATTCCGGAGACGTTATAACCATGAGTTGTACGCGATCTACTTTGAAGCTAATGTTGTAAGAAAAATCAAGCTCGGTAGACTCCGGTGGATGGGACACCTAGCTCGCATGAGCGAAGAAGAGCCTGCCCGGAAAGTCCTTTGTGGCAGGATGAATGGAAGGAGAGAGCGCGGTAGACTTTGTCTGCAATGGGTGGATGGCGTAGACCAGGACGCCCAAAGCCTGGGAGTGCCAAACTGGATGACATCGGCTCGAAATCGGGACCGGTGGAGATATTTGTTAAATAAGGCCAAGACCGAATCCCGGTTGTGGTGCCGATGATGATGATGATGACTATCCGGTGCACAAACGGTTGAGTTTGGTCTCTTAAACTAAGCAATGCGTAGATTTACAGGCGCCGTCGTTTTTGGGACTCGTTCAGTTCATGAGGTACCCCCCTATCGACTTTCTTTACCTTTCCTATGAGAGAAAGCTGTCGACTTATTGTCATTGGGGATACTCCTATGCTTTGTGCAATCTCCTGCACCGATTTCATTGGATCCGCATCCACCCTTGCTCTTAAAACATCATCGTCAACTAACGTTTTCGGCTTCCCACGTGGTTCATTTTCGAGGGTGAAATCTCCCGAACGGAACTTTCCAAACTAACGTCGTGTAGCGTGTTCGTTTACCGCTACATTGTCAAATGCGTCATTAAAGTGTGTCACTGTGTTACACAAACATTGCACTTTGATGTACGCAAATTGCCAATACCTTCCGTGTAATGTATATATATATATATAATACACGACTGTAACCAATAGGCTAATAAATATTATAACACGCAAGATTCTGCAAAAAAAAAAAAAAACAATAGTGTTGCATGCATATGGGACATCTTTAATTAACGTAAAACCGAAAGAATTCTTGTGGGGAAGAAGTATGTACCAGCATGGGTACTTGGTTCACTTCTTCCACCATCAGAAATACCGCCAAATACAAAACACGATCACCGGAAACAATGACAGAACATTGGAACACCCGGGGAAGCCGCGGCACGGCAAAAGAAACACGAGGTTTGTGTACGTTAATGTTTTATTCTCTTTAATTGAAAGTTTTTATAACAATGAAACACGCACTTTCCACTCAATTCGACGTGACACATTTTACAATTTGATATATTACTTTAAGCGATAACTCACAACAATTCTTTTTACTTTATATGTGCTACTGTACGCGCAACCGACTCACTCGACTCGAATTCCGTCTATCGTCTACACACCGTACCGGCGCCGGTACGGTGGGTGGCAAGCGACCCGCACGCCTTGATGGTTATATTAGGACTCAGCGATATCTTGCTCGTGCAGAGCTCACTCGCGAATCGTGATCATGGTCGTATGTGTGCATGGTTCTTTCATGGATGAGAACGAATTTAGAACAAAGAAAGGGTATAAAGTGCATTCATGGGATACGATTTCGGTAAAGCAAATAAAACCGAACTCGTCGGATGCTAATGGGGTCTTTGTTGGAAATGTGCGTCGCGGCTAAACAAAGAGACGACGATGCGATGTGGAAATGTGCTAATGGGTTTTAGCTAGGTTGCTGGGAAATTGTGTTTATGTCATCGCTAGTAAGGGTAGGTATAGAATTCCTATTTGCATTTATTTATGTTGTAGGATTTAATTGATGCCAAGAGACGCGGAATGCGTATTTGTTTTGGTCCCTTGGGTGTAAGTCGCCAGCCAATGTGTATGCAGGGAACATTGTTGTACACATGGCGCGGCTGGGAAAATAGACAGCGCAATGTTTATGGTCCCTGTCATGACGGTTACATTGTATGCAAACCGAATCATTTGTTTACAGGAATTTGTCTGGTACCGAAGATGGCGAATTGGTTTGGAATTCCAGATAAGTAAAGCAAGAAATCTTACGGCAAATTGTATGCGAAGAGATGCATGAAAAGATAAGTTTTCTTTACAGGGACTTTAAGATTATAGATTTGATCTATATAATGCCTGAAGCATTTACAAGTGCTAATGCTGTTGCATTAGCAGAAACTGATGTAGATTGGATTGTAATAATGGGGGTTCTGCCTAATAAGGCAAAGAAAGAAATCTTACGGGAAATTGTATGCGAAGAGAATGGTAAGGTAGGGAGGTAAGTTTTCTTTGACAGGGACTTTTTAACATCATATTAGGCGTACAACTTTGCTTCCGCCGTTTTTTTTCCGAAATTCGACGCTTTATTGTAAAAAACTGGTTATACATTTATGATTCAAAGTATTGTCCATCGCTGGCCACTACTTTCTCCCATCTTTCGGGCAGCATACGAATCCTGCGTTCAAAAAACTGGTCATCTTTTTTATCGATCCACGAATCGATCCAATTTTTTACTTCTTCATAAGCCCGGAAGTGCTGGTCAGCCAGGCCGTGTGCCATTGATCGAAACAAGTGATAGTCCGAGGGAGCAACGTCTGGAGACTACGGCGGGTGGGGTAGGACTTCTCATTTCAAAGTTTCCAAGTTTGTCTTGACCACTTTCGCAACATGGGGTCGAGCATTGTCATGCTGTAAAATCACTTTATCGTGTCTCTCGTTGTATTGCGGCCGTTTGTCTTTCAATGCTCGGCTCAAACGCATTAATTGCGTTCGATAACGATCGCCTGTGATTGTTTCAGTCGGTTTTAACAACTCATAATACACTACGCCGAGCCGGTCCACCAAATACTGAGCATGACCTTGGAACCGTGGATATTCGGTTTGGCCGTCGACGTGGAAGCATGGCCGGGATATCCCCATGATTTTCTGCGCTTGGGATTATCGTAATGAGCCCATTTTTCGTCCCCAGTCACAGTGCGATGCAGAAATCCCTCCCGTCTTTGCCTTGCAAGCAGCTGTTCACAAACACACAAACGCCGTTCAACATCTCTCGGCTTCAACTCGTACGGCACCCAATTTCCTTGTTTCTGAATCATTCCCATGACTTTCAGGCATTTTGAAATGGCTTGTTGCGTCACTCCCAATGATCCTGCCAATTCTTGTTGCGTTTGACACGAGTCTTGATCAAGTAATGCCTCCAATTCTGCATCTTCGAAAATCTTCTCTCTTCCACCGCCATGCTGGTCTTCGAACAGCGTTTGACACGAGTCTTGATCAAGTAATACCTCCAATTCTGCATCTTCGAAAACCTTCTCTCTTCCACCGCCATGCTGGTCTTCGACGTTAAAATCGCCGTTCTTGAAGCGTTGAAACCGCTCTCGGCACGTTCTTTCACTAATAGCGGCCTCACCATAGGTATTTGAGAGCATTCGATGAGCCTCAGTCGCAGATTTCTACATATTAAAGCAGAAAATTAAAACCTCCCGCAAATGACGAGAATTTGGCTCGTAAGCTGGCATGTTTAATCGAGAATAACTTTATGATGCAGACACAAATCGACTAATATTTCGATGGCGTTATGTTTACAAATACCTAAGCTTATTGTATGACTTCTATAATCTATTTATTTCAACTACCACTTACCGCTACAGCCATCTATTACAAAAGTGCTGAAGCAAAGTTGTACACCTAATAGATTTGATCTATATGATGCGTGAAGCATTTTCAGGTACTAATGCGATTGATTAGTGAAGTTAGGAAATTGGCTGAATGTTATGGGGGTTTTACGGTAAGTCGACAGTGGGGTTTGGCTGAACATTCTCTCAGAGTAGCATCAAATATAATTTCCTGCTACAACCAATGGAATCTTTTCGTTATAGCTGTGAAAACTTGTCACATGTCTACCTGTTGCTAATGACGGATTATGTTCCATTTTAAATTCATAAAGGAAGACAGGATGGTAAAAAATTCCTAGAAAAGAAATAACTGTACCCTTAACGAACCCTAAAATTCTCACACCACACTTACTTTATAAAAAAAAATAATTTAACCTGTTCACTCGAGAACTTCTTATTTCCGACTGGGAGAAAATCGCATATTCCACGTGGTAGAACTCAATAGTTTCGCTTTTCCTGGCAGAAGTATAAAACAAAAAAAAAGGGATCACTTGCACGCCTCAATTTTCGACAACTTTGAGAACAAGTGAACTTTTCACGCCTGTGGCGCCATCGCATTGTCAGCACGTATAGTTCAGATCGAAATCTTCAATTTCTGGCCAAGAACTTCGGTGATCAAACTCGCTATAGCTCTGAGAATTGTCAATACCAATCCCATTATCTTCATTTTCACAGAAATTCGAGAAATTATACCGTCATACCACAACCCACATCAAATAGCCACTTCCCTTAATAACTTGTGAGTTTTTAAACCCAAGAGTCTAATTGTTTTTATTTGCCTATCCCGCGAGAAGTTAGTGAGTCTCATAGCTCAAGAAGGTTATGTTTGAAAAAGTTACTAGTTGGACCAGCATCCGTATGACAACCCTAGAGCTTGAAAATGGCGAGGAGTCGATAAATGTGTTTCTTCAAGCATATTTATATCGGCAACCTCAATAGTCATCCCCATTTTCAAAAAAGGCGACAGATCTGACTGCGAAAACTACAGAGGAATATCATTGCTCCCAACCGCATACAAAATATTAACAAATGTCATTCTGGCGAGAATCACATCGTACGCAGAAGAGATATTGGGAGACTACCATTGTGGATTCCGTAGGAACCGGTCAACAAGCGACCAAATGTTCACAATAAGACAACTGCTGGAAAAGAAGTGGGAATACGGAGAGACGGTTTACCAACTGTTCGTTGACTTCAAAAAAGCCTACGACTCAGTCGCAAGGCAGAGACTCTACCATATTCTAGTTGAGCTGGGAGTCCCAAAAAAATATGCCGCCCTCATTCAAATTTGCATGAACGAAAACAAAGGGCGAGTCAGAATAGAAAACCACCTCTCAGAACCATTTGAAATCCGGGACGGACTAAAGCAGGGAGATGGTCTATCACCGTGTCTCTTTAACCTTGTGCTCGAGTATGTCATCAGAAAGGTACAAGACGACAACATGGCCGGATCATCCCTGAACGGGGTCACACAAGTGCTCGCATTTGCGGATGACATCGCCGTTCTGGGCGATAATCTAGAGACTGTTAGTAAAAACTGTGAAATCATCATGCAAGCGGCAGAAGAGGTGGGCCTAGATATAAATGAAGACAAAACAAAATACATGATTACGGCGAGAGCAGATGGACCTCAGATAACACATATAACCGTCAGAGGTAAGATATTTGAAAAAGTTGAAGAATTTAAATATCTGGGAACGATACTGACGGCCAGTAATGAAATGTCGAAGGAAATTAACAAGAGACTGCATTCCGGCAACGCGAGTTGGCATGCAGTCAGTAAACTGCTGAAATCCAGACTGCTATCACGTAACATAAAGATCCGTGTCTATAGAACCATAATCATGCCGATTGTTCTATATGGATGCGAAACATGGGCTCTCACAAAACGGGAAGAGAACAAATTCCGCGTATTCGAGAATAAAGTTTTGAGGGGCATCTTTGGAGGTAAATATGACGAGGAGGCAGGACAATCGAGGAGACTCCATAACCACGAATTGGAAGAGCTATACCGCAAACCTACAATAGTGAGAGTAATCAAGTCGCGAAGATTAAGATGGGCCGGACACGTGGCGCGAATGGGGAACGATAGGACTGTGCATAGAATTCTTGACGGTAGACCAACGGGAAAGAGACCGGTAGGACGGCCGCGACGGAGATGGGAGGACAATGTTAGGTTTGACCTTGAGGAGATCGGATTGAATGGTCAAGCGTGGAAGGAGAGTGCCCAGGACAGGGAACGATGGCGAAGCCGAGTCGGTGAGCCCATGAACTTCCGGGTTCTTACAGGCCAATAAATAATAATAATAAATAATAATATTTATATCGGCAGCAGTGGTATTTTTCATCGAGCGAACACTCTGATGTACATGTTTCACCACATCCTCACCCGACCAGTCTCTTCGGATTTCTTGACTGTATTGATAATATGCACACAGAGCACCGATTATACCGACCGTTTTCTGCTCGTAAAGTGCCAAACATGGCTACGGCAGAACCAATATTTTTCTATAAAAAAAATTGTTCAAGGGTTAAGCGATCCATATTGTAAAATGACAAACATTAAACTGAACAGATCACAAATTAGAAGAATCCTACTTTGGGAGCTTTCAAAATTACAGAGCTATATTTTTCGAAGCACGAAATGGATAACCCATTATTATGCAGAGACCGCACACGATACCAGATTGATAGACACCATACAAGTTGTAAGTGCCGCCATAGGCCAGCAGAGAGACAGATCCAACATCTATTAAAGACTTCTATAGTATTCCCATCTAGGTGTTCCATTTGGATGTAGACGCTTTTTATAAACGACCCTATATAAGACTTCCTTCATATTGGTCCTTTCAACATCACCAGATTATCCGCATTTGGCGACTGTTGGCGAATACTTGACACAAATTAAGGACCAATAAATTTACTTTCAAACATCAATGTAAAGCGACCAACCTACAGCTAGAAAATCAACCAATAGGCGATGTGAACAGCCACAGCACTTTGAAGCAATACAAAACTAGAGCACAAATATCCAAAATACATGATTTATTTAAAATGCATTCATTTCAAAACGATTTTACAACTTTTCTCAATATCGGCCAGTTCCCTCTTTATTTGCTCTAGTGTTTTCTGATTCCTTTCCAACAATTTACCCAGCATAGTATTTATATTCAAAATCCTATCCTGGATTGATTGAACCGAAAACTGTTGCAGACGTTCCGGTTGGTAGACATCGTCTCGGAGGGTGTTTATAAAGATCCATAAGTTATCAACTTCATTCTTTACTAATACTTTATCCTTGGCCAATTTATCGGCTAGCGTTGTTTTTAACGTTTCAATTTCACGAATAGATTCTCCAACATCGACCGAGACTTCGTTACCATCAGCAAAGTTTTCCGGTTTCAATGTTAGTTGGGAATTTTCGAAATACCTCTGTTGTGACTTCAAACGTGTCAACTCACATAAAATTGCTGTGCAGGACTTTTTACTGGTTTTCTGGTCACCCATCGTTATTAGTTTACGAGGACGTGGACATGCAATTTTAATGTCCCCCGAACACAATGGAATGTACTTCATTAGTAATTGTTTTCTTGTTTATTCGAGGTAATCAAATGTGTTACTAAGTTATGGTTTGAAGTAACCTGAGACACCACTACCACTTAAAAATTGTCACGTCGTTCTTTGCTGGTTGGTTAGCTTGGGTTGAATGGATAGGAAGTTTGACTTTACTTTTTGTTAGATTTTGATGTTTTATTTAGTGTGTTTTACGTACATTTTGTTGACTGAATTTAAAAACAGGTCAAAATGGCGGTAGAAAAAAGTCAAAATTAGTCAAACGTGTGAAGTAAATTTCCCTGTTAGAAAGCGAGATTTTTTTTTTAATTTAATAGTTACTGGGGAGTATCATTTTCGGAGGCACAGTAGTTGTCAATAACAAGTAACCATGGAGACGGAAATGCCAATGAAATGGCAATCATTGACGACTAGACTACGGTCCTATTTTCCTGTCAAACGTGGTTGGTCTCACGCAGTCCAAAGGGTTTATATGCAAGTTAAACACCAATGAGGTGATTGCACAATGGGATTTATTTTCCTTTTCTGCTGCCAGAGAATTGTATGTATGATTGTTCTTCACTTGCTGGCATTCCACATGGGTGGGGAAAAGTACCTGTGGGGAAGAAGTATGTACCAGTCACGGGCACTAGATTCACTTCTTCGTCCATCATAAATTAATCGTTCCGACGAGCACTAAACGATTCCGCCGCAGCAAAGGAAACACCAACACAGGAAGTAAAACACAGTGCTATACTGTTTAATCTAAGTTCCGGTTTTATTTTGGTTAAATCTGTGTTGTATTGTATTTATTGTTCGACGCTAACACGTTTTAGAAATGCTTATTAAAAATTACTTTCTATTTCACTCGATAAGTATATACACATCCTCGGCGCGCAACGAGGAGCGGGAGACCGATCGACCCGCTCGGCCGGATGATGGTAAACGACTCAGCTATATTCGGCTCGTGCAGAGCCGACTCGCTAATGGGGTGAGTTCGGTGGTGTGGTGAAAAGGAAATTAAATTTCCTTTGACCAGTGACCAATGTAAGGCGATCTCTTGGACGCGGTGATGTACGTGTGTGTTCGTACACATTACCGTGTTTATCGATGCGTTTAGCCAAGGATAAACGGAACCTACAACGAGGGAAAAAGAACAAAGGGGAAACGACCTAAGGCATCATTCGGTAAGGAGGGTCAGCTGTCTAAATAGACCCCACTCATTAGATGCCAAAAGGGATTGCAATAATTTATAGAATAGAGATCGTATATCGTCTCTCTACCGACTGGGAGAATCGGATTCTTTTGTTTGCATATGTTTATGCTATTGAATCCAATCCGGTGGCTAAGCGCGCCGTTGGTGATTGTTTGAAGATTCAAACAAAGAAATATTTCCGCGAGAAGTGCTTGCAACTGAATCAATAGTTGCAAGTCTTTGGAAAGTAATTTAGATGGATACACAATGACGGTTGTGTATACCATCTGTGTCAATTATGCATGGCATCTATGGCAACGCCAGGATCGAACTATAGTGTGAATATCCACACTAATTAGAAATTCAGTTTTTGGTCGCTTATGCAGAGATGCATTGATACATGTATGAATGCCCTTGTAGGAAAAATTCTTTGGAGGCATTTCCAGGTAATGCATTGAAAGCATTAATTATCCTTGGGAAGGAAGTGTTTTTGCTGCGGGGAGATTGCGGTACAGATGAGGGAAGGTTGGAATTTGCCTGGCAACCGAAGGTACCGAATAGGTTTTGGTTTAATGCTCCTGTATAATGGAAAGAATTCTTGTAGGGAATTTGTATGCGAAGAGATGCGTGAAAGGTAAGAATTCTTTTACAGGGACTTTTAGGTTATACCTTAGATAACCTAGATGCGCAAAGCATTTAAGGTGCTAATGCGACTGCATTAGCGAAACTTATAAGGTTGGATCGAAGTTATGGGGGTTCTTCAGGTAAGTAACAGTGGGGTTTGGCGGAACAGCCACATACCCAACCAGAAAGACGTGGAGGGATAAAGTATCCAATATTCACCAATCTATTGTTTCATGATTTATCATACTATATATTACACGAATGATATCTGATGGATCTGTTTTAATTCATGATATTATGTCTGACGTCAAAGTCACGATTTTCTGGTGACAGAAAGTGTCATGTCATCCCCTAGAGCAGGGGTAACTAACCGGGTGATTGCGGGTGATTTAAATGTGCATAACTTTCAATGGCTTCGCCACTCTGGATACACGACAGCTGTAGTTCAATATATCCTGCTCTTTGCTGATTCAAATAGTTTAACTCAACTTGCCAACACGGATACCAGACATAGATGGTCTTTCCACCAACACACTGGACCAATTTCTCATCTCCCACCCAAACAAATACACAATTGAAGTTTCTTCGCCCTTAGGCACTTCAGACCACTGTATCGTGTCAGCTAAGTTTACTTTAATCAACAGCAAGGTTAACGCGAAAGGCCCCAAAAGAACAGTATGGTTCTACGAGAAAGCCAACTGGGAAGGTCTGAACGACTTTTTTGGAAAGTTAAATTGGTCGTTATATTTCCTCAATAACGATGTTGACTCTATAGCGGACACATTGACAGACACGATTCTACTTGGCAGGCGAACCTTTTTTCCACGCCTAGTAAAGAGTATCAAACACAAGAGAAATATGTGGTTCGATTCCGGGTACAGAGAAGCCGTTAATGCTAAAGAGTTGAGCTTCCAGTTGTATAAATTAAACAATACTGAGCAAAATCGGAAAAGATTTAAGAGAGCTAAAAATGACTGCAATGCGCATATTCAACCCGCAAAATTCTTGCATGACCAGAGACTGAGACAAAAAATACTACACTGTCTCACAGGTGTTACAAGCATGTGGGCATTCGTGAAAAACATTCAAAACGTGGTCTCTTCATCCATTCCATCTTTTATAGTGGATGACAGACCAGTCACCAGTGCAATAGAGAAGGCGAATATAGTTGCACATTTTACAGCTAACTCAACGCTGCCTGATACTGTGGGGTTGAAAGTATGGATGCCGACGTACGGCACGGGGATCACTCTCACCCGCCGATAGAAGTCCGGGGAACGGTAAATAGTTGCAGGTAATAGCACATATAATGGTAAGCTCGTTCGCGCTTTGTGTCTTCCTCTATTTTTCTTTTCTCGTTCGGAACTCCCAGGCAAGGAACGGTCACCACTGAGTCAGTCTAGATTGTTTGCGTCTATTTTAGAAGTCCAATTAATTGGGTCATACCTTGTAGTTATTCACCGGTAGCCGCCCACTAGAAGATCTGCTGCGAAACTGTCATCCGCGAGGAGGAGGCACCACAAGGTAAAAGATGAATGAAAAGCACTGAATGATTTCCACGTTAATGTTCTCTATTTCTCAATATTTTATACAGCATGAAATATTGCGCCATTACCGGAATTTACAAGACAGTAGCACTTAGGTGGGGTACAATGAGTAGCTTAATACACTAGCCTCCGCGTAGGAAGTTATCGATCTCCACTAATTCCCGACTTTGCCTTACCCACTGAGTTACGAGGCTGCGGCGACGTATTATATTGTTCATTAAGATTCCCGTGGTCGCAATAATTCACTTTATAACTCCCGCTCGCGTGTACGCTACCGAGGTTGATTTCGTTCTTTTTATTTTCTCTCCTTTGCTTAATAGAGTGGCGCGGACTTCCTACTCGACTCGGGGTGATGGAAGAGCGATGTGAGCTCGGCGGTGGTTGTGACTGAACTAAACGGAAAGAATATATTCATCGTGTCGTGGCAGTTGAGTCATAGCTGAAATAAACTCGCTGCCACTTACTAGGAATTTCGAGAAGGCTTACTATGCCTGTATAGGGGATTGGGTTTCGGAGAATCATTGCCGTATAGGCCGAGTTAAATTCCTCTGGCACTATGTATACGAGGAATTGGTATTGGGTAGGATGGGAGCCGAAATGATTTTCGGGGAACAAAATGTTGCTTGGTTGCAAGCGAGGAAATAGTTTAGGCAGGAAGTGAGCCGGAATGATTTTCGGGGGAAATTGGAATTGATTGGTTGCAAGCAAGGAATATCATTTAGATAAGATATTAACCGAAGCAATTTCGGGGAAATGTATGCGGCTCGGTATAGTTGGTGGTGATGGTTAATGTTCCGTTGTAGGTTTGCATATGCGTTTTATTACAGCATATGAATTTCGTGGAAATTAAGATTGCTTGGTCGCAAGGAAGGATTATAACTTAAGTAGAGAATTGACCGAAGCAATTTCGGGGAAATGTATGCGGCTTGGTATAGTTGGTGGTGATGGTTAATGTTCCGTTGTAGGTTTGCATATGCGTTTTATTACAGCATATGAATTTCGGGGAAATTAAGATTGCTTGGTCGCAAGGAAGGATTATAACTTAAGTAGAGAATTGACCGAAGCAATTTTGGGAACATGTATGTGGGGTGATGTATGGCTCCTCGATAGTATAGTGGTTAGTATACCCGCCTGTCACCCGGGAGACCGGGGTTCGATTCCCCGTCGGGGAGCCTCTGGCGCAAGACTAATGACCTTGCCCAGAAAAAATAAATCATTATGGAAAATTTAACAAGCCTTAGGACTTGCTAAATAAGGCCAAGACCGGTCCCCGGTTGTAGTGCCGATGATGATGATGTGGGGTGATGTAATTGAGGGAGATGATTAATATTCCATTATAAATTGGAATATGCATTTATTTCTCTGGCGCAAGGCTAATAACCTTGCCCAGAAAAACAAATTATTATGGAAAATTTAACAAGCCTCATACTTGTTAAATAAGGCCAAGACCGGATCCCGGTTGTAGTGCCGATGATGATGATGATGCATTTATTTCAGGTTGGGAAATGGGTTCCTGGTAAATTTGGGAAATTGCGGATTGGGGACGGATGCTGTTGCATATTGGGATGGGTGCGCTTGCAGGTTTTGCATGGTTGCGAATACGTGTATTGCGGGTTTGGGATAGGGAGTTTGGTTGAGGTGACGCGCTGTTGGCGGTCAAGATTGGTTGGCATTGTGGGTTGGTTCTCCATGTGGTATAGAGAACCCCCACAATACCACATCAGATCCGCCTCAACTTGAGCATAAGTAGCACACCATGAGCCAGATTTACTTCCGAAAGCGTACTTTTGCCCGCGCACTCAAAGAGCTAAACGCAAACAAATCCGCTGGTGGTGGTATTCCCCCAATTCTCTTGAAGAAATGTTCCTCTTCACTCGCTAAGTCACTGCAGAAGCTCTTCCATTTGTGTTATTCTACTGGCCGTCTCCCAAATAGATGGAAGTTAGCGAAGATTCAGCCAATTCCCAAAAGGGCAACCAATCGTCTCGAAGCACTAACTTCTAACCTCTCGAAGGTAGTGGAATCACTTATCAATCGTCAACTTTCGAAATATATGGAATCAAATGACCTCCTCAAAGACCGCCAATATAATTTTCGTAGCAACAGGTCCACAGGAGATTTGATGGCGTACCTTACCGAAAAGTGAAGTCATTCCATCGACTACCTCGGCAAAATAAAGGTACTCGCATTGGATATTTCAAAAGCCTTCGACAGAGTTTGGCATCCAGCCCCTTTGTCAAACTTACATTCCTATGGAGTGGACAATTCCCTGATCCAATCGAGAAGAGACTATCTTTCTGGTAATCCAATCCAAGTGGTTCTTGATGGTGTCAAATCTATCTCCCATTAAATTAAGACAGGCTTTCCCCAGAGTTCGGTACTCTCACCCACTCTTCTCCTCATCTTTATAAACGATCTCTTGTCCATTACCCACAACCAATTCACTTGTTTGCTGATGATAGCACGTTGAATTTCTCATACTCATACGAACATTCCGACCATATCCTTCGAATGTCATTGCTAATAAGCAGGTTATACTTGATACATTGAATTCCCAGCTCAACAGTAGTGAACAATTCCCTGATCCAATGGATAAGAGACTATCTTTCTGGCCGTTCAATCCAAGTGGTTCTTGGTGGTGTCAAATCTGTTTCCCATCAAATGAATTCAGGTGTAACCTAGGGTTCGGTACTCTCACACACTCTCTCTTTATAAATGATCTCCTGTCAAGTACTCACAACCCAATTCACTCGTTTGCTGATGATACCACGTTGAGTTTCTCATACTCATACGAACATTCCCGTCCAAACTCTTCGAACGTCACTACCAACCAGCAACTTATGCTTGATACATTGAATTCAGACCTCAATAAGATACATCAGTGGGAATTATCTAACCGAGTAGAATTCAATGCCTTAAAAATTCAGTGCTGCCTCTTGTCGTCAAAGGCGAGCCCCAAAGTAAATAAACTGCCGATGAATGGTACTTGTATCGACGAAGCCAAGAAACTATTAACTCTCGGCACTCGTATTAATTCGATTCTTAATCGGAATGACCACATATTTGAAGTTGCGAAAAGTCGGCCAAATCTGACTACTATTTACAAGGCGTATATTCGTCCCGAATGGAGCTCAACTCCCATATTTGGACAGGTGCATCCAAAACTGCACTACACACGAGATAAATGTGTGTGTTTAAAAATTATTCCACAGAACACAACTTTTATTTTATTCCTGATTTTAGTTTATTTTAAATAACTTAATATACTAAAAACTAATTTTACGTTATATTTTCTTGTCTCCTACCAGAGGCTAGTCGGTGACTGCGTCTTTATTTCAACTTAAAAACTATTTCAACTCGAAACAATAAAGATACAACTAGTGTTTACATATTCCAGATAACATTTGGTAAAGAGAATTGGATTCGGGTATTGTTTGCATATACGCAATAACTTAGATAAGGAATTAGGTTCAAGTACTGTTTGCATATTATATAAGATAACATAGGATGAAGGAATAGAATTGAAATATTGCTTACAGTGTGTGTATGCAATGTAAATAAGATTTAAGATAATGTTACCTTATCTTGGGAGTTAAGATTAATAGCCTGGGAGGAAATTATTTACATTGTTATTATCTGGTAGTTTTGTGGTTAGGTTTTTGATGATCTTATCATGTGCCTCAATTAGCGGACACTTGGGTGATAGGTATGGTTGACATAACCCGCGCTCGATAGGATAAAAAACGGGCAGTAAAACTTATTGCCCTTGGCTCCTCAATAGTATAGTGGTTAGTATACCCGCCTGTCACATGGGAGACCGGGGTTCGATTCCCCGTCGGGGAGCCTCTGGCGCAAGACTAATAACCTCGCCCGAAAAAAAAAGACAAATCATTATGGAAAATTTAACAAGCCTCAGGACTTGCTAAATAAGGCCAAGACCGGTTCCCGGTTGTAGTGCCGATGATGATGATGATGAAACTTATTGCGGACCCATCCTTGAATCGTTTAATTCCGTCGTTAGAACACAAGCACAACGTATTATTCCTGTCTCTTTTCTATACGTATTATCACGGTAGTTGGTCAAATTAACTTCCTGAAATGTTCCCATTTTCCCAGAATCCCGTCAATCTGGGAATGTGCACTAGTTCACGTTGAATGTCGACTTCAGACGCACAATAATATTGAAGTATAAATATACGCATATATTATTATCATTATTATTTATTGGTCTGTAGGAACCCGGATTCATGACTTCACCGAGTCGACTCCGCCATCGTTCCCTGTCCTGTGCACTCTCCTTCCACACTTGACCATCTGTTCCGATCTCCTCAAGGTCAAACCTAACATTGTCGTCCCATATCCTTCGCGGCCGTCCTACCGGTCTCTTTCCCGCTGGTCTACCGTCAAGAGTTCTACGCACGGTCCTATCGCTGCCCATTCGCGCCACGCTATGTCAGGGGGAACATCATGCAGATATCATGATAAATAATGGAACTTTAAGAGGTTCGTCATCGCATAACCGAGCTCGCTCTCGAGGCTCGGCCCACGCTCGACTGGTGACGGCATTTTGTAACATCCGAGGCATCGGTTTCACCAATACCAATGTAAACGCCGTCCACCAATATTTGCAAACAACAAAACCTGATATCCTTGCCCTAACTGAGACCCAGGTCGATTCGTCAACTGATTCGACATATCTTCGTTGCTCAGGATACGACTTACATTCGAGATTCCGTTTTAAGGGCGGAGTCTGCGTCTTCGCGCGGTCCAATCTGGCTTGCCAGAGGATGGAGGCATTGGAACCCAATAATATGGACATCATATGGTTGAGGGTCGTGCTGAGGTATTCCATTAAATTTCTTTGTTGTCTTTACCGCTCCCCGAATGACGATTGACCGGCGACATTTTTCGAACATCTTTCATATACCGTCGACTGGATTCAGATCAACCACTCAGCTTCTGAAATTGTTGTCCTTGGCGATTTTAATGTGCACAATTCCGGCTGGTTGTTACAGTCTAACAGAACCGACGAGGCCGGGAGGCTGGCGGAGATGTTTGCTGTAAGCCACAACTTGACTCAACTTGTGGGGGAGCCAACGCGAGTGCCGGATGCCCGGGGCGATTATGCGAACGCCCTGGATCTGTTTTTGTCATCCGAACCGAGTATTTATACCGTAGAGGTTTCTGCGCCACTGGGAAACTCAGATCACTGCTTGATATCTGTCGCGCAAGCACTTGCATATCAAGCAAGCAACCGGCCTAGGCAGCTTCGCCATGTATGGAAGTATGGGGCCGCTGACTGGGACGATTTGCGAGATTTCTTCGCATCCTTTCCGTGGTCCGAGGTGTGCTTCGGAAACTCCGATGTTAGCGCATGCGCGGAGTCGGTATCAGAGATTATTCTTCTGGGGATGGAGATGTATATTCCACATTCCATCAAACGAAGTTCGTCTGATAAACCTTGGTTTGACAAAAAGTGCGAGCTGATTACAGCGGCAAAAAATAGAGCTTTTAAGCAATGGCGCTCCAATCCCACCCATGTTAACAGAACGAATTTTGTCAGAATCAGAAACGCGTGCAACCAGGCGATTGATACCGCGAAGAAGGCTCACAACTACAGGGTGATCAATAAGCTCCTTCGGTGCCCAACTGGCTCGCGTCCTTCTGGTCAATGGCAAAAGCTGTCAGCGGTAACTTTGCATCCTCTTCTTTCCCTCCGTTGGTGACAGACAGCGGGACGTTAGTCACGAATTGAAGGTATAAAGCTAATGTATTCGCAAATTTATTTTCGGCGAATTCAAACCTCAATCCTGGACTTTTGGACCCACTTGTGATCTCGCCGGTACCGTCTTCCATGCGGGATGTGAGATTTCATCCGCGCATTATTCAACGCATTCTACGTGAACTGGATTGTAGGAAGGCAACCGGCCCGGACGGAATACCAGCAATAGTCCTTAAGAACTGTGCTCCAGAACTATCGCCGGTTCTTGGCAGACTCTTCTGCTTATCTTATGCACGGAGGACCTTTCCTGCCTGCTGGAAAATCGTTCGAGTTCAGCCAATCCCAAAGACGGGAAAAAAGTGTTTCCCACAATATTACCGTCCGATAGCATTACTGTCTATTTTATCTAAGGTAATGGAAAAAGTCATCAATACGGAGTTGGTTAAGTATTTGGAGTGCAGCGGACTCCTGAATGATCGTCAATGCGGATTCCGTGGCAGGCAGTCCACAGGAGATCTTTTGACACTTATAACCGATATATGGACATCTGCGATTGAACGGCATGGTGAGTCAAGGGCGGTCGCATTGGATATTTCCAAAGCTTTTGACCGCGTCTGGCACGGGGCATTGCTGAGCAAACTTCGTTCATTTGGACTTTCCCAACAGCTTTGCCACTGGACGAGGAGCTTCCTTGCGAACCGATCAAGCCGGGTTGTTGTGCACGGCGAGTGTTCGGATCTGTATCCTGTTAATTCGGAGGTGCCCCAAGGTTCTATTTTGGCTCCAATCTTGTTCTTGCTTCACATAAATGATTTGTTGGAGACAACGGATAACAAAGTGATCTGTTTTGCGGATGATAGTACTGTTGTATTCCAGAATACTACCCTTTATTAAATTAAACACTGAATCTCCTTACACGTCCTTAAAAACTTCCCTTAACATATATTACATTCTCACTTAATACATACCATTCATAAACATTCACAATATTGCCAGTTACAGCACATTTAATAACATGCCCCTTTTCATAACTTGCCCCTTTTTATTTCAAAACAGAGCACTTTGATTTTCGTTGAAATTTTATTCAATTTAAAAGTCACAGAAACTAAAAGAATACTTTGAGAAAATTTGTTTTGTTCATATTATAATTTACAGTAAATTAGAACACAATGTTCTATAAGTAGAGAAAAAACTCAATAGTAAAATCAGTTGAGGAAGAGAGTTGAGTCAGATCAGTTAGTTGATTTTGAGTTTAAGTTTGAGAAAAAGTAAAATTGAGTTCAGTCAAGTTAAATATATATTATAAATATAGAATACAATATAGTAAAATATAAAAGAGTGAATAAATGAGTTTTGGAATTATAAGTTCTAATTGAAGTTGAGTTCTAGAGTTTTTAATTGAGAAAAGGAAGTAAAGGAATAAAAGAAAGGTCCCCCACTCTTCCCTCATTCCGAGGAAGCACGGCGCCGGACGGTAACAGTACGCTTGTTTCCTCCTTTTCGAGTGATCGGCCGATTGGTGCATCTGCGTCACACCAGCTGAGATGTAAACAGATTGATTCTCTGAATCGGGATCTGGATAAAGTCCTGCAGTGGGGAAAGGCCAATCTTGTCGACTTCAATGCAACGAAGACTCAGTATACAACATTCACAAAGAAAACTGGATCATAGGTTCCACAGCTGATGATGAATGGCCGGGCCCTCAAGGCTGGGGAAAATTTGAAATCGCTCGGCGTCACGGTCTGTGGGAATGTATCATGGCATAAACACGTGTCGAACATCGCCAGGTCAGCCTCAGGAAAACTGAGTTAAATTTTTAGAGCCAAGAAATATCTTACTCCGGCCCAACTTCTTCTCCTATATAAATCCCAAATTAGACCCGCGCTCGAATATTGCTCTCATGTTTGGAGCTCGGCTCCTAAACATACCCTCGACCTACTAGAGAGCATACAGAGACGAGCGATCCGCCTGATCGGGGACTCGGCACTGACGTCGGGACTACAGTCGCTATCACATCGAAGGCGCGTAGCCGACCTCTGTCTGTTTTACAGGTATTATCACGGGTACTGTTCTTCGGAGATTCGTGGTATTGTTCCGCGGAATTCGGCTTATATGCGCTCCACAAGACAATCCGACGGATCGCGCCCGTTTGTGGTTCATCTCCCGATGGCGCGAACATCCCTACATCAGAACTCGTTCCGCTACAGAGCGGGGAAGCTGTAGAACTCCCTTCCCACGCGAGTGTTCCCGGAACGTTACAACCTGTAACTTTTCAAAAAGAACTGAAACAGTTATTTGATGGCATCTCGGGGCGCACACTCGGCGCTATAGGTTCGCCTCTCCCGAGAGAAGTGTAATAAAAAAAAATTAAAAAAATATTTTAAAAAAGTGGACGAATATAATTCGTTTATGGAGCGGGATGCCTGCCCGTTGATCGGGCTCACCCTCATAGAAAAACCTAAGAGTGACGAGGCGACCGATCTCTATCACGATGGAAGAATGGACCAATATAATTCTTTCATGCAGCGGAATGCCTTCCCGTCGAATAGTAGGTCTAATAAACAAAAAAAAAAACGTGTCCAGCCCATTTAATTTTCGCAACTTGACTACTCTTACCATTATAGGTTTGCGGTATAGCTCTTCCAATTCGTGGTTGTGGAGTTTCCTCCATTGATCTGCTATTTCGTCATGTTTACCGCCAAAGATACTCATTAAAACTTTATTCTCGAATACATATATACATACATATATTTATATATATATACTTATATTTATATATATATACTTATATTTATATATATATATATATATATATATATATATATATATACATATACTTATATTTATATATATATAATTATATTTATATATATACACTTATATTTATATATATATATATATACTTATATTTATATATATATACTTATATTTATATATATATATATATACTTATACTTATATATATATATACTTATACGTATAGATATATACTTATACGTAGATATATATATATATATATATATATATATATATATATATATATATATGTATATATATACTTATATTTATATATATATATATATACTTATATTTATATATATATATATATAGTTATATTTATATATATATATATAAACTTATATTTATATATATATATATATATATACTTATATTTATATATATATATATATATATATATATATATATATATATATATATATATATATATACTGATATTTGTATATATATATATACTTATATTTATATATATATATATATACTTATATTACATTAACTTAAATTAAATTAATATAAAAACCTTACAGACTATCTAAATCTAGAGTAAGAAGGAGAAAAAAACCAGGAAGGTGAAGATGACTGTGCGGTGGGTGAGGTAGGAGGCTAGGGAAGAGCGAGTGTATGTGAGGGTGGTAAATTCGGCATTTGTGAGACAGTGACAGTGAAGGGCATGTCTACGTACTGGTAGCGGGCTGGGTTGGTGAGCTGGGGGGTGAGGTTGAAATTGTGGGTGGGGCTGGGGGAACTATTTTGAGGGTAGGTGAGGAGAGGTAGGATTGCAGGGTAGAGGGGATTATTGGAGGGAGGGGGCGGATTTAGGACGGGTTCATTCTGAAACGTCGTTTAAGAGCAGGAGTGGAGATGTTGAAATCGAAAGAGGTGGGGAAAGAGTTGGCCTGTCGTAGCATACGCGAGATGGGTTCGTTAGCGCCGTAAGAAGTGTGATGAGCGGGCACGTAAAACAGTCGAGGGTTACGTACGTTACGGGGGTTTGTATGCAATGTTAAAGTGGAGAGCAAGCTTGGGCAATTGATTGAGCCAGACAGAAGGCGATGGACAAACATGATGTCGGCATGGATTCTGCGCTCTTCAAGTGTGTTTAGATTGATTAGACGGTGGTAGAATCAGTGGATTTTCCCAGTTTGGCCTTGAGGATTATGTAATCACAATGTGCAAATTTGAGCTCCTTGTCGCACAGGACACCCAGATCGCGAATCAATTCAACCGATGTTATCGGTTGGTTCAGTAAGAGATAGAGCGTGGGTGAGTGGGGGAACTCTTCCGAGAGAAGGTGATTGTGTGACATTTGGCGATATTCATTTCTAGACAATTATTTTGGCACCAAGTCGAGAAGCTGTCAAGATCCGCTTGGAGAAGTGAGCAGTCCAGGGGAGAGCGGATTGTCTTGAAAATTTTGGAATCATCCGCGTAAAGCGAGATGAAGGAGTGATTAATGCAAGAGCATATGTCGTTTATGGTTAGGATAAATAGGAGAGGGCCAAGATGACTGCCCTGGGGGACACCTGAGGTTGGGAAAAAAGGATCGGAGAGGGTGGATCTAAATCGCTCGTGGCGACTGATAACTGAGATAGGATGAGACCCACTTAATCAGCAGGGGTTCGAAACCGAGGGAGGATAGCTTGAAGAGAAGGATGTTATGGGAGATTTTGTCGAAGGCCTTGCTAAAGTCGGTAGCGACTACATCGAGTGTGTGGGATGTGAATTCGACAAGGTTAGTAGTAATGGACCTGCCTGAGAGGAAGCCGTGCTGGTTCGGAGAGATGATGGGTGTGCTGCGAAAACATAACGCCTCGTATAGAAGGCCTTCGAACAGTTTAGAGATGTGCGAACACTTAGCAATGGGACAATAATTGGATATATCGTTTTTTTTTCCTTTTTATGTATGGGGGTTATATAAGAGGATTTCCAAAAGTCAGGGAATAGACCTTGAGCATGGGATAGATTGAAGATTGACGCGAGCCGGAGAGAGAGAGAAGAGGAACATTTTTTTAAGAGGATAGCAGGGAGTCCGTCTGGGCCGGGACTGAAATCGTGTTTCAGTTTTTCAAGTTTTTTTGTGACTTGGTGTTGTTGAATGTGTAGAGAGATGAGTGGGCCGAGGGAGAATTCAGACATGCCAGTA
The DNA here is from genome assembly GCA_963931805.1 of Microdon myrmicae. Classification (NCBI taxonomy): domain Eukaryota; kingdom Metazoa; phylum Arthropoda; class Insecta; order Diptera; family Syrphidae; genus Microdon; species Microdon myrmicae. Next base: position 48,099,045 of record OZ007496.1, on the reverse strand, counting down.
AAGAGGGAGGGGTTAGGCTCGAACGAGTCGTCCGTGAAGGATAGTTTGAAGAAGGACGCGAAAAGATTGGATATGGTTTGGGAGTCCGTTGTAGTAGATGAGCCGTAGAAAAGGGAGGTGGGATAGGCATCAGATTTCCGTTTGTGGCTGATGAAGTGGAAGAAAGATTTGGGATCGTTGATCAGGTTGAATTGAGCTTTGGTAAGGTAATTGTGGTAGAGAGAGCTGTAAAGCTCGGTGAATTGGTAAAAGTAACCCAGATAGTTGGAGTAGTCAAGGGGAGAACGCGTGTTTAGGAAAGTGTTCCACAACTTATTACTCTTGTTACGAATTGTAACATACCACACCCTTTGGACAGCATGAAAAAGAAATACAACATTTTTTGTTTAATATTGTTGCTTTTAATGACTTTATAACACATTGAATTCAATCCGAGGCAGTATTTTATACAAAGACCCGATCGACAGTAATATGGTAATAGGTAATTGCTGTCAGTTCTTCGGTAAGTCGTATACTGCACTGAGGCGAAAAAAAAACCATCGAGTTCATGACCATAATATGGAAACTTTTATTAGTTCATTTAAATGAGTCGTTTTAAATAAGCCAAAACATTGGAAACGTGGCCACTTTTTATTCAAAAATATGATGTTTGTTTTATGACCGTTTGTTAATATGACCGTTTTGGTTGGTCATTAAATCTTGAGTCTGGCTTTTATTTAATTAAAATACGACCGTCTTTGTTGATAGCTTGTCCGGTTCTGTTTTATTAAGAGACATAAGATAATGTCTTTGTTAAATTGTTTAATATCGTGTCTGTTTTTAACTTAACCGTTAATCGTTTTAGCCGTGACTTTGGAACCATGGCCCTTTCGTTTATTTAACAATATGATTGACATGCTTTTGTTTATATGACCATTTTGGTTACCGATTAAACCTCGCCTCTGGCTTTTAATTAATTAAACAATGACCGTCTTTGTTGATGGCTTGCATCAGTCTCTTTTGTGATTAATAATAATAAAACACGACAGTCTTGGCGCAAGGCTAATAACCTTGCCCGCAAAAACAAATTATTACGGAAAATTTAACAAATTTTACTTGCTAAATAAGGCCAAGACCGGATCTCGGTTGTAGTGCCGATGATGATGATGATGATATATATATATACTTATTTTTATATATATATATATATAAACTTATATTTATATATATATATATACTTATATTTATATATATATATTTATACTTATATTTATATATATATATACTTATATTTATATATATATACTTATATTTATATATATATATATATATATATATATATATACTCATATTTATATATATATATACTTATATTTATATATATATACTTATATTTATATATATATACTCATATTTATATATATATACTTATATTTATATATATGTATATATATATATATATATATATATAGATATATATATACATATCTATAAAAATAGAAATATATATATATATTTATATTTATATATATATATATATTTAAATTTTTATATATATATATATATATTTAAATTTTTATATATATATAAAAATATAAATATTCATATATATATATATATATATATATATATAAATAAAAATATAAAAATATAAAAATATATAAATATATATATCATCATCCGGGACGGACTAAAATAGGGGGATGGCCTCGCACCATGTCTTTTTAACCTTGTGCTCGAGTATGTTTACAGAAAGGTACAAGATGATAACACTGTCACACAAGTGTTCGCATATGCGGACGATTGTACTTTTCATATCCAATAAAGGATCTTAACAATTTCATTTAATACTGTGTTTTAATTTTACTTTAGTTTAATTAAGTAAAACGTGTAAGGGTTTAGTGAACCAGTGTTCAGCTCCCAAGTCGATTTAGTATGTTAGATTGTAAGATGTTAATTCATGAAGTTTCGTCCGTTTTAGCCATCTCAATTCGTGGGTAATATCCAAGAGCTGAATAGCTTCTACGTTGGTACGATTATGCTCTAATCAATTCCATTTCAAACAAATTGAACTAAACGTTCAATTTGCTCACGTTGAAAACTTAGATATGATAATCAAACCAGAGGTTCGCCACAAAAATCCCCTAGGATCCAAATGTGCGGACCAGATGTCTTTCTCCAAACAAAATCATTGAGAATCATAAAATATGCGCCAGCAATTTTATGATCATCTAGAAATATGGTTACCCAAAACCATTAACACAATCAGCGTCGTTTTCCGTTTTAACCAAACCAAGTTAAAACAAACAACTCGCGCCATAAAACGAACTACATGTACGTTTATCGCCAACCGACACAAAGGATCGTAAATGATCTTCGGCAAGATCCTTTGTTGATTGTTCTTTTGTGTTTCCTTTTTCGATCCCAAATTTGGGAAAGACAAAGAAAGGAAAATCCTTTATCTGCAGGGTAAGAAAAGTTTTCGTCCGATGAAAAAACGAAAATTGATGGAGTGGGTTAAAAATCTGGAAGGGAGTTGGTTTTGTGAATTAGTCCAGAACGGATACATGAATTATTTTCCGGGAGTTGGTTTTCGAGACTTGACCGGGACGGTGAGTGAGGAGTTCGTGGTTCGGGATAATTGACTAAGACAGTCTCCCAAATAAGTGTTTCTGGTGACGTGGTTAGAGATATTATTAAAGATTGAGATTAACGAAGTGACTATTAATAAAAATCAATTTTGATTTTAATAAACCAAGTGTGTTCTGATTTATAAATGTGGGTGTGTGATGTGCACGGTGTGAAGGTAAATATAAAAACATTACATTGGTACAAAATTCGACATTTTTAACAGGATTAAAAAATGTTACAAAATTCGACAATTTTAACAGGATTAAAATAAATTATGTTGTTTGTACAATGACTTAATGCATACTAAATATGTTTGACAGATCTCATAGCAGTCAAAAAAAAAAATATAATGGCTCGTTCACAACAAACGTTTCCTATCGATACATTTGTATCTTGACGCGCGCTTCAGACCGGTACACCTGGTAAATTGTCCAAAAACAAGGAAATTGAGAACTTCATTGATCAAATGGACTCGCCCGACGTAGCACGGCGATTTTTCACATCCGAACAACTTTCCCAAGGCACCAAAAGAAAAGTTGTCTTCATTACATTACGGTGCACGATGAAAAGTAAATGGATTACCAAAATCCAAAGCGTAAGAGATCATGGGGTAAGCCTCGACATGCATCAATATCAACCTCAAAGCCTAACATCTATGACTCGAAGCTCATGCTGTGCATGCTTGAATTCGGTGGAAACACCTCGGTGTGGTGTTTTAGGAGCTACCGCAACGTAGTGAAACCATCACGACAGCGCATTACCAATAACAGTGAATGTATTTGATTCGTGCATTAAAAGTGAAACGGCCGTAATGTTAATGTAGGATATAAGGTAGTTCAACCAGTAAAAACGTTCGAGTGGGAAGTTCTACTCCGCCCGCTATATTGTCGAAATACTGCTTCCTTTTGAATTGGCTGAGAAGCATTTCCCGAACTCTGAAGAAGTGAGAAAATGAATCGATTCGCGTCAAAAACTGTTTTTTTTTCTAATTTTCTGACATGGAATCAGTACACTATGTGAAATGGGAAACGTAGTTGCTAGCAATCAATATGTTGATTAAAAAAAATAATACTGTACAATATTTGTTAACAATAAAGAGTTATTTCTTTAAAACTCACGTGTAAATTTCATAACAATACAGCAGTGGCAACGTAACAGAATACCAAATGTTAGTTATACATCAAGGCCTTCAAATTATAATACCCCGTAATTGCCTACACCAAATTTAAGGCGGCAAAACTAATTACTAGAAACAAAGAACATAAGGCACAGGTCTTAATAACATTTGCTTCTATATTTACCTGCGCACTACCTGTGCGAATAATAAGAAAACGACACTGCGAACATTTTTCAGTGGTTTCTCATTCTTAGTGTTTTGTTACTTTATCCTTTTCAAAATCGGTGCTGTTCTCTTGAATTGTTCCCCCCCTCAGAATTCATTTAAAATGAAAGGAGAAAATAGGTCTTTAGAAACGAAATTACTTTGCCCTGCAAATAGTATTGAATTGAAAATCTGAACGTGGTAGAGGTTAGGATAACCCCATCCCAAGCATACAGAACGTTTACGTGCTAGTTATAAAATCTGTTGTTATTTCGTGAATTGTTGATTGAACCTTAACAAATTGTATTACAAGAGTTTAATTACCTGGCCATGGCGACCCTTCAAGTGGGAATTTACCGGCAATAAGTATCTATTGAGTGTTTGCTAAACACTCGCACGTGACTTTAAGATGACCGTCGTCATAATCGTATCTCTGATCATCGCCATGACACCCGCCAACCCCACAACTCCACAGCCTTAATTCATTTGAAGCCATGTCTATCTATTGGAGTGCCTTCTTTTCTATTCATTCTATGCCTGTATTCTCCTCACTCTTCATATTCTCTATTTGTTTTTGTCGTTATTCCCTTATCAAATTCCATCAGGCGGCTACTGATAACGATTTGTCGGGGCGTTGGGGCGACATTTTCATCGAGTTTGTGTTCACGGAAGGGGCTTGTGTGTCTCTTGCTATATGTTACTTTCGTATCGTTTTTTTTTTTTTGTCGTTTGATTCGTTCAAATGGAGGCAAAGAAAAATCTGTAAACCTCGGTTTTTTCACCTCTTAGCTCGGAGTTTATACGCAAATTATTGTGGGACCGTTCAAAGTGTACGCTTGTTTGTTATCGGATATTCGACATTCGTTCCACCCTTTCGTTGTTATCTCTTGTATTTCTGTTTACTGGCTTTCACTGTTTTAATTGTTGAACAATTAAAAAACAATAAAACCAGAAAGCAAGAAGACGGAAGGAGAGAGAATAAAATGAAAAAGAAAAAAATTCCAGTCACTTTTAGGACTTCGTGTGAACGTAAATTGAGCCAGTGCGTGAAGCAAATATTCCTCAGATTCTAGAGAAACGACAAACTTAATTTGTAGTCTTGATTTTTCTATTAGTTTATTTGTTTTGCTAATATCGCATCTGATTAGATGGCGCGTGGTGCGTAGTCCGAGATACAGTATATTATCGATAAATAAATCGGGGAAGGGGACAGGGAATAGATAGGAACCCCCTACCTGAGTATTTATGAGATGACACTAAGAAAGATATTAATTTCAAACGCAGTGAAATACACATTCAAAAAAACGGTTTCGCTCTATGGGAATAGTAACTTGGAAAAATAAAATAAATAAGATAAGGATCCCAACGTCACTACTCGACGGTGATTGTGTAAACTTGGCAAATTCACGTGGGACGAAGAGTTAGGTGGCAAATATACTCTTATTAGCTACCAGCATTCCTAGGGTGTAATGGCCATGAAACTCAACTGAAAATACTAGTTATACAAATCAATCTTGATAGCATGCTTATGGAACTTATGGTTGAGTGAAGATAATAAAGTCGTTACGTCCCACACATGAGATCTCCTTTGCATGATGAGGCTCCTATGAGCTATGACCAAGACGCGTTCATTGGCTTGAATTCGCTTTAAGTAACAGCATTCAACTACTATTAACTAATAAACATAAATGGAATAACATTTTATGCATTGGGTACGTCGTTTTTTTTTATAGATAACTACACAATCAGCATCAGATTATATAGGGAATAAGCGGAAGCTTTCTTTTATGTTGATTCGATGTTTGGTGATTGAAAGTTCAAAAAAAGGAAGTTTGTAGGTGGAGGATTTTTACTCACATTTGGACTTTTGCTTTCCATGCATTTGTTGGTAATTTGACTGTACGTAGTGTGATAAAAAAGTGAAGAACATTTTGTTTTTTCTTAAAGAATCTTTATGTATTAATCTATCTTTAGTGATCAACACATCGTTCAATAAGTCCCAAGACTAAATACTAGCACACATTTTTTTTTGTGAAATTCTTATTTACACATCCACATAATTTTCTTCAACTGCGGTACAATCATTTTTACGCATTTTTAATAGAGCCCTCTATTACACGGATAACCAAATATTCAGATAATCATTGTCATCGGCACTACAACCGGGATCCGGTCTTGGCCGTATTTAACAAATCTCTCCATCGGTCCCGATTTCGAACCGATGTCATCCAGTTTGGCACTTCCAGGCTCTGCGCGTCCTGGTCTACGCCATCCCTCCATCGCAGACAAGGTCTGCCGCGCTGTCGCCTCCCATATATCCTGCCACAAAGGACTTTCCGGGCAGGATTATCGCGTTTGCGATGATAGTGAAGAACGTGTGATTCGAACTGGCGCTATGAGAGTTAGAATCACTAAAAATCTAACCAATGCTCAACACATCAGGCCAGTGCCGCGTGTACGAATTCGATTTCTAAACTCAAGAACACTCAACTGATGTGGAATTGTTATGTTATCGCTATAGTATCCGGCTCTGATACATTTTCCTATTCGATTTTTCGTTCGGTGTTCTTCACTATTTGCTTGTGTGTTGTGTGCGTATCTGTTAGAAACGCCACCCTACCCCCTCCTCAGTAACTTTGTTACGATCAACTTCGTGTGCGAACGAGCGACCGAGAGAACGTCGGAACAGGCAAGTGTGGATGTCATGATTGTAGTACTAAAGTTCTGTTTACATATGGGAGATTGTGTGTTGTGTATACAGATCACGTCGGGTTGTTGCGTTAAGCAAGGATAGTGAAGACGGTGATTTGAACATACGACAAAACGAGTGAGAAGCAATGAAGCATCAGGCTACTGGCCGCGTGTACGAACTCGATTTCTAAACTCAAGTACACTCAACTAATGTGGAATTGTTATGCTATCGCTATGGTATACGGCACTGATACATTTTCTTATTCGCTTTTTCGTTCGGGGTTCTTCACCATTTGCTTGTGTATTGTGTGTGTATCTATCCGCAGGCTCCTCTTCGCTCATTCGAGCTAGGTGTCCCGCCCACCGGAGTCTACCGAGATTGATTTTTCTTACAACATTAGCTTCAATGTAGATCGCATACAACTCATGGTTGTACCGTCTCCGGAATCGTCCTCCCTCACATGCGGCGCCAACAATTCTCCTTAAGACCTCCCTCTCGAATGCGGCTAAAAGTTCAGAGTGCCTTTTATTGAGCACCAAGTTCTCGGATCCATACACGAGTACTGGTAAGACCATGGTCTTGTACAGTAGTCGCTTGGATGTTCTGGATAAATTTCGGGATTTAAAGGCGTTGGGGAATAGTCAATTGTGCACATTTTGCAGACGACATAACCACACGACCGCAGTTTTTCGACGAAAAACAAATTGGGAGAGACCGGAATACTTCCAGAGTCCGGGTCGGTGATCAGCCGTTCGCGTATTTCTTTTTCCATATTGTTTTCGGCTGCTATTATTGACGGAAGGTAGTTAAACGATTGCAATACTTCAAATGCGTGCTCCGATACCCTAATAGTTGGACCAACGTCAGGTCTTCTCTTCGTAGAAGTTGCCGCCATGTACTTAGTCTTTCCCTCATTAATGTGTAGTCACAATTTTTGTGCCGCCTGCTCGATATAGACGAAGGAGTCCTGTATAGCTGAATCGGATCTACCGATGATCTGCGTATGCAGGTATCTGGCAGGACTTCGTGACAATAGTCTCTCTATTTGTAATTCCAGAGTCACATGTTGTTTTCTACAACGCCAGGTTGAAGAGGAGACAGGCCAGACCGTCGCCTAGTCGGAGTCCATTAAAGATGTTTATTGGTTTGGACAGCAATCCCGCTATTTTTACTTGACTAATTACGTTGGTCATGGTCAACCTACAAAGTCGTATCAATTTGTTTGGAATACCGAACTCTCTCATGGCATTATATAGTTCTACCCTGGCTATGCTGCTGTAGGCGGATTTAAAGTCTATAAATGGAATATTAAATTCCACACACTGTTCCATCGCCTGCCTAAGGGTGAATATCTGATCAATCGTTGATTGGCTTGGGATGAAGCCACACTGATATTGACCAATGATGGCTTTAACGTATGGGGCTATCCGATCTTGTAGGATAGTGGAGGGTATCTTATTGGCGGTACTCAGCAATGTTATACCCCTATAATTGCTGCACAGTGTGATATCTCCTTTCTTATGTATGGGGCAAATTATTCCACGACGCCAATCTTCCGCCATCTCCTCTTGCTCCCATACGTGCACAACGATCTCATGAATTGCGTGTTGTAACGCTGTCCCTCCTTGTTTGACCAGGTCAGCTGGTATGCCATCAGCTCCCGGGGCTTTATTTGATTTGAGCTGTTTTATGGCTTTTAATGTTTCCTCTATGCTTGGTGCGGCAGCATTTGGTCTCGATCTTGCATTGGTGGAGCCTCCAATTATTCTGTGAACTGGCCATTTAGCAATTCATTGAAGTGCAGTCCCTATCGCTCCAGAATGCCTTCAGGATCGGTGATCAGATTACGCTCTTTATCCTTGCAGTAAGTGCAGCGTGGTGTATACCGCGTCATACTGTGGATTATTTGGTAGAACTTCCGCGCCCGGTGTGGACTCCGCTCTCTACTTTTCTCTATTTCACAGACAAGATTTTTTTTCCAGGCACTTTTCTTTTGTCTGTGGTCTTTTTTTTAGATCTTCTGAGCTCTTTGTATTTCTCCTCGTGTACCCGCGTCCTATGAGACTGCTGGACGTTCCATGAGGAAATTCTTAAATCGTTTAGCCATTTTCGTTTCCGTGGTCGTCGTCGTGTATCCGCTCCATATCCGCTGCTTGTTAAATTTTCCATAATAATTCGTTTTTACGGGCAACGTTATTAGCTTTGCGCCAACCTTTCTCAGGATGTCGCTGTATGGATTGGTTCACAACTTGACGGGTGCTAAACTAGCTATCCAGGGGTGTCACGTGGAGACTGCCTGTCAACTTGGATTGGACAGGGACAAGGATCGTCCTGGCCTTCGCCGGGTTGAAAGCAATGAGCGACTTTGCCCTGTATGTTCGCTTCTATCCCATTAAGCTACAGGCTTCGTGAAATGGTAGAGAGAGATCCTCGGGAATCTTTCAGAGCTTGGCTGATGGACTCGGTCGAGAAGGAAAATAGCATCTCGGGGGGCGAATTCAGTGCTATAGGTTCACCTTTCCTGGAAGAAGTAAAATAAAAAAAATTGTCCTTCCACAAATCCGGCCTCTCCCGGCGAACACTCTTTCGCAAACACTTAACGCCTAAGCAGTATTCCTAATTCATTCCACGATAATCGGAGAATACAATGGGTATGACTTTAATGTTTGGTTGACTTTGTCGCCGTTTTTTCGGTTTCAGCTCGTTTTAGTAGCGCCTTTCGGATGATTGTTGACTTGTTTGCATGTCGTACTCGTTGACCCATATCTCGTCACCAAACGATGCGTTGCATGAATGTAGAGTCACTGGCGATTCGAGAAAGCATGTCTTCAGTAATCACTTTTCGATGTTCTTTTTCTAAAAAATTCAGCTCTTAAAACTACCACGCGTCTCATCTCCAAAATTTCAACCAAACCCTTAAGAACTGATTCGTCTGAAATATTTAGCTCTTGTGCTAGCTCTCTCGTTAACCAGTCTGCCTGAGGTGAAGAGGGTCCCGATTTGGAGACAATTACGGTAGTGAATTCTCGTATTGAACGAGGGTGATGGTAGGTCTGTTATTATCGGGTTGGGATTGTTAGGAAGGTTTTCTAAGTTCTAAGATCCGTCTATCCAGTCGTTCAATGCCTGCGGTGTTGTAAAGATCGTTGTTACTATGGTATCTATATGAGTTGGTTTTGCGGTGTAAGCCAGTGATAAACCGGAAACATTTTCGTTCAAAAACTCGTAACTTCTCCATTTGGGAGGGTGAGATGTGGTACCATAATGGGCAGGCATATTTAAGAGTGGGTCTGATTATTTGTTTGTAGATGAGCTGTTTGACCTTGAGAGAGATGCCTTTAGGTTTCCACAAAACTCGTCTGCAGAGGTTAAGCTCTATTGAGGCTTTATGAAGCGAATTTTTGATGTGGGATGAGAATGACCAGTCGTTGGAAAGGGTTACTCCCAACTATTTTAAAGTTTTGGAAGGTCTTATGAGGGTGTTATTAAGCTTGAGTTTAATTTTGTTGTGGTGACATTTGGTGTTGTTTGTGCAGTGAACGTTTTTGCCCTTAAACACAGTTAGATGGGTTTTGGTTGGGTTGAGGCGAATTTTCCATTTGTTAAAGTATGCTGAGATGAGCGAGGATTCTCGAAACTAAAATGCACCGCCCATTTATACAAAATCTCGTCGAAATTTGTACTTCAAAAATATGTGTGCTTCTGTGAATTTCGTCGAAATGTAATGAGTCCGCAACATGTAACAATATTAGGTTCATCTTTTACAGGGAAAATAATTATATTAGTTTTCAATGTATTCGTAGATATTACGAAGGCACGACTTAAAAGGATGTAGGAAGAGTACTGAGTGGGGATTACCACAAAAAGTCTATTGGCCCGGAAGAACCCTACTTTGAAGACGATAGAATAAATTTCGATGATTAATCCAAATTTGTTGTTGTGTAATCAATATACAAAAACTAGTCCCACGAAAAACCAACAGAATCTACCGACGAAGAAACCAAGGAGACGTCCTACGAGACCCTAGAGAAGGTATCTAATTTGATGGCATCTCATCATTCGATGTTAAAATCCTCCTCGGGAACCTCAATGCGAAAATTGGGGTGGAAGATATCTTCCAACCAACTATAGGTAAAAAAAGTCTACACGACGTTTCAAATTATAATGGTATTCGAATTATCACGTTCGCAGCGTCATAAGATCTGTTAATGAAAAGCACGATGTTCAAGCACAAGCAAACCCATAAAACCACATGGATATCAGCCGACGGCGTAACGCGTAACCAAATAGACCACTTCCTCATAGACAAAAGACACCACTCGAACATCCTTGACCTAAGATCATATAGAGAAGCAGATTGAACTCCGATCATATCCTAATTAGGAAGGCAACATTGGGAGTCGGCTCGCAACAAACTCACATGGGTAGTCACAGGAAACAAGCAAAAAGGTCGACATTTTATAAACTAAAAGACCTGCGCAAAAGGGCTGAATATCAAGAGGAGCTATCGAATAGATTTAGCATCCTAGAGAATGGGAGCAGTGGGGAAGAGGAAGCCAATAATGTGGACACTAAATGGGCATCGGTCAGAGACACAATCAAACAAACAGCCCAAAAGGTATTTGGATTTGAGAAAACAATTAAGTCCAAACCTCGGTTTGACGATGAGTGCAGGGCGAAAATCGAAGAACGTAAACGCCTCAGAGTGATCCACTTAGAAAGATATGATAAAGTCAACGCAGAAAGATACGCGACAATTCCGGAAAGAGACAATAAGACGCAAAAAATGTGAATGGTAGAAGACTCGGATCGAAAAAATCCTAGAAAATGCCAGAACAAAGAACATCAGGGGTATGTGTGGCGTTTCTAACAGATACACACACAATACACAAGCAAATAGTGAAGAACACCGAACGAAAATCGAATAAGAAAATGCATCAGAGGCGTATACCATAGCGATAACATAACAATTCCACATCAGTTGAGTGTACTTGAGTTTAGAAATCGAATTCATACACGCGGTAGTGGCCTGGTGTGTCAAGCATCGGTTCCATTTTTTAGTGATTCCTGCCGCCATAGCGTCAGTTCGAATTACACGTTCTTCACTATTGTCGCAAACGCTATATGTGTATGTTGGCATACATTCAATTAGAAATGGCTACCGAGCGAGACCCAAAATAATTCAAGACGCATACGCCTGGCTGATCACAGAAACAAACAATATCGTCACAATATGGAAGCACTACTTTGAAAACCTGCTCAATGTGCGCACCCATCAACCACAAATAAACGCACCTGACGTACATACAGCCGAGCTTCAGATCCGACAGTCCTCTTTCAACGAAGTTGTAGACGCAATAAATCGATTAAAAAACAGCAAGGCTCCCAGAGTCGACTGTATTCCGGGAGGGCTTATGAAACATGGAGGAGAGGCAAACGCTCGAAAGATCCTCCAACTGATTAAAACAATATGGGATAAGGATGTCACTCCGGAAGAATGGAAAACCTCAATAGTCGTTCCCATTTTCAAAAAAGGCGGCAGATCTGACTGCTCCCAACCGCATACAAAATACTAACAAATGTCATACTGGCGAGAATCACATCGTACGCAGAAGAAATACTGGGAGACTAACAGTGCGGATTCCGTAGGAACCGGTAAACGAGCGACCAAATGTTCACAGTAAGGCAACTGCTGGAAAAGAAGTGGGAATACGGAGAGACGGTTCACCAACTGTTCGTTGATTTCAAAAAAGCCTACGACTCAGTCGCAAGGCAAAGACTACCACATTGTAGTTGAGCTGGGAATCCCGAAAAAAATATGCCGCCCTCATTCAAATCTGCACGAACGAAAATAAAGGACGAGTTAGAATAGAAAACCACCTCTCAGAACCATTTGAAATTCGCGACGGACTAAAAGAGGGGTATGGCCTTTCACCATCTCTTTTTAACCTTGTGCTCGAATATGGCATCAGAAAGGTACAAGACGACAGCATGGCCGGATCATCTCTGAACGGCGTCACACAAGTGCTCGCATATCCGGATGACATCGCCGTTTTGGGTGATAACCTAGAAACTGCAGATAAAAAATGTGAAATCATCATGGAAGCGGCAGAAGAGGTGGGCCTAGAAATAAATGAAGACAAAACAAAATACATGATTACGGTGAGAGCAGGTGGAGCTCAGGGGACACATATAAACGTCAGAGGCAAGATAATTGGAAAAGTTGAAGAACTTAAATATCTGGGAACGATACTGACGGCCAGTAACGAAATGTCGAAGGAAATTAACAAAAGACTACACTCCGGCAATGCTAGTTGGCACACAGTCAATAAACTGCTGAAATCCAAACTGCTATCACGTAACATAAAGCTCCGTGTCTATAGAACCATAATCATGCCGATTGCTCTATACGGATACGAAACATGGCCTCTCACAAAACGGGAAGAAATCAAATTTCGCGTATTCGAGAATAAAGTTTTAAGGGGTATCTTTGGAGGTAAATATGACGAGGAGGCAGGACGATGGAGGAAACTACACAACCACGAATTGGAAGAGCTATACCACAAACCTACAATAGTGAGAGTAGTCAAGTCGCAAAGATTAAGATGGCCCGGACATGTAGCGCGAATGGGCGATGATAGGACCGTGCATAGAATTCTTTATGGTAAACTAACGGGGAAGAGACCGACAGGACGGGCGCGACGGAGATGGGAGGACAATATTAGATTGGACCTCGAGGAGATCGGATCGGATGGTCGAACGTGGAAGGAGAGCGCACAGGACAGGCAACAATGGCGGAGCCGAGTCGGTGAGGTCATAAACTTCCGGGTTCCTACAGGCCAGTAAATAATAAATAATAATAATAATAATAAAATACCTTTCTGCCATACGGCAACTCCAGTCCTCTAACCATGAGATTTCCACCGGAAATTCCAATCCATGTGGTTCGCAACAACAAGTCGAATCAAACGACGCTGTTGCATAATCATGCAACGGCTTGGGTAATTATCGAAGTCCATAACATGTTTCCCACGTTAATATTACCCTAGCCCAAGTAGCGTCACTTCGACTTTTCCCAGACACTCTATCCGCTGGGGATTAATGATCTCTTTTCGCAGGTGAATAGCACCAGCTACATTTTCCTCTCCTCCAAAAATCCTGTCTCCCTACAGGCCAATGCAGGCTGAGGTCCCCACATTCACCGAATTGGGTCAGTGGGCTACCCTCAGAGCTGCATTGATTCATGCACACACAACCAAACCCACCCCGAGAACATAGTACTTTGTGTTTCTGTTCTTTCATTCTCCCATGTTCGTCGACTATCGAATTAGCCGATGTATTCACCATACCTCGACGGGCGTAGCATTGAGAGAGCAGAAGCGTGATCTCTATTGGTTGCCCTGTGTGCAAAATTAAATCCAAAATTTCATCTCTAATTGGGATGAGTCGTTATTCAACTACTGTAGCGTGTGCACGCCGGTGCACACGCTCGAGTTAGAAACTAAGAGAAGTGTTGTCAGACGAACGTAGTGTCCCGTTAGCCGATTGAGAAAGAGAAACGCGCCTTTCAAAATAGACTGTTTGCATGTACATATTTGCCACGCATTGAAAGATAAATAAAGAACAAATTTAAAAGTGTAAATTCTAAATAAAAAAGAACAAATAAAAACTAATTAAACTACACCCAGTGCATTTCAAATCTTTTGGTGCTGGAATTTTCGGTGACAATAATGGATAAGAAATAGTTGGTGGGTGATAGAGAATCCGACGATCTGGTTCGACGAAAAATGTTGAAGACGAGGAATTGAAGCGATTACTTCACGTAGACCTATAGCGTTTGAAATAATAGTGAAGAAGATCGTGTGATTCGAACTGACGCTATGACAGCTCGAATCACGAAAAAATTTTACCTAAGCGTTACACACCAGGCAACTGACCGTGTTTTGAATTTGATTTCCAAACTCGACTATATTCCACTGGTGTGAATTATTTTAATTTATCGCTTGGTATACGGTTCTGATCTATTTTTCTTATTCGATTTTTCGTTCGGTGTTCTTCACTATTTTTGCTTGTAAATTGTGTGTGTATCTGTTAGAATCGCTACAGACCCACATCAGACGCTAATTGAACTTACAAAATGATTAGAAATCAGCCAAAACTTATTCAAAACTACAATAATACAATAATAATACAACGATTGTAATAGGTTAATGCGTGTATAAAGCCTTAAATAAATAGATATTGTATTTCTAATAGAATATACGAATAGACTGCAGCATGCCGAATTTGGGTGATGAAATTAAAACAAATGCGAACTTCAAAGTTAAAAAAAAAAAACTTAATGACCTCTTAAGCACCTTAATCGCCCACAATTGTAGTCGTCTGTATTTTTTTAATGCTCACCTGCTGCCAATTTGTCTGAGCACCGATTTCATTAATTTTTAAAACGCAACTTAACAATGTCTAATGTTTGATGCATGAGCACTAATTGTTTTACCAACCTTCAAATTCGAAAGCGTAGCCTGAAGATCTACAAAAACCATCACTACCCCTCTTGAATTTGCCCCGAGCATCAGTATTTCAAGCATCAAAACAGAAAAGGTCATCGAGACTGGGTCACCACGAATGTCATAAATACCCTTAGGTTTAGTAACATTTTACAAACCAATCGTCTAGTCATTTGCTTAATGATAATTTCCCAAGTTGAACTTGAGTATGTCGCATGTGTAGACGCAACACTAGTAACTAGAGATTGTGACGGGGGCAAAACAGCCAAATGTGCACAGATAAACGTACTTCTCAATCAATCTAATCAATCATGAGTTTGTTCAAGGAAAAAGAAGCCAACAATTAAGTGTAGGATAAATAACGATCACCGGTAACATCGGAGACAGACGAAATGCGCGATTATAAAAAAATAATTACTACGCACTCGTGTTATGCCCCAAGTTGCCTCCCCTAAAACCAACAGCACAGAATCTTTTAAGTGAAGGCGCTGATTACTTGTGACTTCGAACATAAAAAATGCTTTTGAAGATGATCTCGTTGAGGCGAAGGAGAAGGTGGAAAACTCAAATTGAGATGAGGTATCATTAGCGTCCAAAGCGGCGGCAGTCAATAGCTGTGCAATTAAGTGAGTGCGTCACTTGACAGTGTCTCAAACGGGTAAATAACTCGAAACAACTTTAAGTGCTTCCTCGATCTTCGGTTGTTGTTGTTTTCGCTTTAGTCTCATTACTACATATTTTACTGAGCGATCGAGGCCTAATTGGCGTGACTTGAACTCTATAGAATATGCGCCCAAGTAGGTTTCCAAGGTTTATCGCAGAATTTTATCTAAAGAACGGATTGGGTGTTA
Source organism: Microdon myrmicae (assembly GCA_963931805.1). Lineage (NCBI taxonomy): Eukaryota > Metazoa > Arthropoda > Insecta > Diptera > Syrphidae > Microdon > Microdon myrmicae. The sequence continues at coordinate 48,083,064 of OZ007496.1, read as the reverse complement.
TCCTTTCGGGTTTATTAGCTTCACATTTGAAATGTATGGTGTTTTATGTTGATGCGTAGTATCCCCTGAGGGAATGTTAAAAACAAGAGCATAAAATTGTAAGCCCGTAATATCACCAAAAATTAGGGTGGGCATCTGAAATAAAAATTACGTTATAATGTGGAGGAAATAATTTTGTGTGAGATTAAGTCTCTCTTCTTTAGCGAAGAATCAAGTATACCCCATTTGTATTACCGCAGAAATATTAAATAAATATGCCTCTACACCCACCACAGGTAATTAATGGTTTAAAACGGTAAAAATGCTTCCTGTAGGTTTAAAACAATTTAAAGCAGTTCACCGTTGGAGAAGGAATCGGCAATTACCTCTTAAAATCCACTTAACTTAAAGCCACGCAGACGTATCCAATAACAATAAAATCGATATTCAAAGCAGCAGGGTATTAAAGACCGACAATAGAAGAACAACAAGCCAAGTCATTGACCTCCTATTCATCCCATTAAAGGAAACCCATAAAAATCAAAATCAAAAATCTTATAACACCTGGAGACGGGTCCTTATGAAGCCAACATTTTGGCGTTTTTTTGCATGTAGCAAACGTATTTGGGTATAAAAAACGAATCCTTATAGCTTATTTACGAGGAAAGATTCAACTTTTACTATTTAAAATAGATGCGCCCACTCGAAGTTCGACAATAGGCATCAAGCCTCTTTACAGCAGCCCCTCGACTTCGAACCAAAATCGCCATTGAACTGTTAACGTTTGAATTATTGTGGGGGTTTATTGGTCTAACAAAAATTTAATTTTCGCCCACGAGTCCCAAGCATATCGTGTTGTTACATACCTTTGTCTATTTTTGATGGTTCGATAAACATAAGCCGACGGCCCATAGAATTTTTTGTCTGCTATTTGCTTTTGATTTGTTGCATCTGTTTTATATAATCCAAACGCTCAAAAGGGATTGTTCAAAATCTTTAATAACTGAAGTTAATACTTATAATTACACAGTACAGCTACAAATTGATGAACAACTAAAATGGATTGGTATGGTTATAGGACGACATGTTCACAACAATGGGTTGGTATGGTTATAGGACGAAATGTTCAAGCTACTAAACCAATGACTATTCTCATTGAGTTGAAGTCTATTTTATTAAATTTCTTCCACATCCCTGGCCAGCATAACGAGATGAGAGCATTTTTCAAACGATATCGTCGAGTTCTGACCGTCGACGAGAAAGCGATCTCTATGATTTTTACGAAGTACTAACCTTGAAGCGATATGTGTCAAAATTTCATGACAATCGGACCATAACATACTGAGTTCTCTACCGGGAACTGATTATTTAAAGAGCCCCCTTAAAAGGATGGTCAACATTTTTTTGTCACTCAGTTGGCACAACTGTCCTCTATCCTGACGAAAAGTCTAAGGGAAACCATATTAGGAGGCTGATTTGTCGGCTTTTTTCGTGCATTCTTTTTAAAGGAAGGAATTATTAAAAGCGATTGGGGCTTGAAGGTTATTTTATTTATATTTTGAACTATATAATGCAGAATTTTTGAAGAGTTTTTTTTCGGAAATTGCCCGAGTTATATACTGCTGTTCACGATGGTCCGTTCTTAGAGTTTAGTATCGGCGTGCAGTCTGGATCTCCCAAAATTAACCTGAAAGCAATGTACAAAGTTAAATTACAATGTATATGTTGGCGACTTCACATGTGAGGCTGAGAGCGGCACGCACACGACTAAACGCCAGCCAGCTGCTCGATGCGTACAAGTGAACGCAAAAAAAAAAATTGTGGCGAGAAGGCCGTATTTAGCGAGACAAGGACATGTGTGTCCTTCATCTTGTCTCTGACTTCTGGTCATCTTGCGATAACCAGAATCACCCACATCCGTGAGGATGTTGGGCTCGGTCTCGCGATCTCTGAAAAGAAAAGAGAAAAAAGGGGGGGTATCCAAGGATAGTGTGGACAGTGTTAGTCCGGCTGTTCTCTAACTACTTTTATAGAGGGATGGTGGGAAAGAAATCGTACAAGACCGGTGCGAGTGCAAGCTTACTGACTCTTAGCCGACGGTAGGCGAGTTCAACTCAGCCTGCGGGAGAAATCTACAAGTGAACGCACGAGCCGGCCATTTGTTTAAATATCAGACTCGGGTGCAAAGAAGCGAACGGGAACATGACTAGCCTATATAAAGCGATACGCGTCCGGCGTGAACGGCACACATCAGTCAGTCAGACAGCTTGAGTTCCAACAGTTTAGGGATCACATTGTTAGTGGTTACGTATTTACAGTTGTGGCGAACTAATTAAGAACGATACTAGAAATTTTGTTTACAATAATTTTTTCTTAAAATTCTTTGCTATAAACAGTTTTTAAAATGTTTTTATATATGTATTTTAGTATATTAATTAAAATATAAATAATATTTACAAAAAAACAACCAAAAAAAACATAAAATTAAATTCAAAAGGTTTTGTAGAACAAAATTAGCTGGCGATCTAATTAAGAATGATTGATTTTTACTCCAAATTTGATGTCTTAGCTTAGTATTTTGTGGGAAAACCTTTGTCATTGGACATTGAAGCAATAACGTCCTGACATTTATTCGTTGTTATGTTTTCCCAAGCTGCTTTAGCGACCTCATACAATTCATTTAAGTTATTTATTTTATGCTTGTTTACTTCTCTTTTTAATTCGTTCCAGAGGTTTTCTATTGGGTTTAGGTCCGGGCTACATGAAGGCCAATCGATGACATCCACGGAATTATTAGAAAACCATGCTTTCATTGCTCTCGTGGTATGCTTAGGGTCATTGTCCTGCATAAATTTCCATGTCACAGGCAATACTCCATCTGCATAGGGCACCATTACATCTTGAAGGACATTAATGTAGCTTTGGGCGTTCATTATACCTTCTATATGATGTAACGGACCGGTTACTTTGTATGACACACAACCCCATAGCATGATACTTCCTCCTCCATGTTTGAGGGTGACAGTTGTGTATTTAGGGTTGAATGGTTGATTTTTTGACCGTCGAACATATTGCTTTCCATCGGAACCGACTCTGTTGATTTTTGTTTCATCACTCCACAATATTTCTTTCCACTGGGAGATGCTCCAATTCTCATGTTCCCTGGCAAAAGCTAACCTAGCCTTTCGGTTTTTTATTGATAGCATAGCAATGGTTTTTTTTTTTGGCCGATCTTCCAAAAAGCTGGCTCTCAGACAATCGCTCTCTAATAGAGCGTGCTGAAAGTGCATTTGGGTCCTCGTCGAAAACTTCCTTTCGTATTTCTTTTGAACTCATAAATGGATTTTTTTTTGCAGCTCGAACAATTAGTCTATCCTGGGCTTCAGTCGTTTTACGAGATCTTCTCCGCCTTGCTACGTGTTCTAAGGTTTTATGTTTTTCTACATATTTTATAGCATTAAGTACCATTGTTTTATAGCAATTAAGCTTTTTTGAAATTTCTTTATACGGCAACCTTTCATTATTTCGAAGATTTATTATCGCTTCTCTCATGTTTTTTGTACAGCTTTTTTTCTTTCCCATATCTCGTTCAAATGTCTTAAAACAAAGCAAGAAGTTATAATTCCGTTTACTTTCAAACAAATTATTATATTTACCAACAAATATTTACGTTTAAAACGAAATTATACCAAAAGAAACAAATCGTTCTTAATTAGATGGACAGCTAATTTTGTTTTACAAAACCTTTCGAATTCAATTTGGTTTTTTTTTTTGTTATTTTTTTTGCAAATATTATTTATATTTTAATTAATATACTAAAATACATATATAAAAAACATTTTACAAACTGTTTATAGCAAAATTTTTTAAATAAAAAATTATTGTAAACAAAATTTCTAGTGTAGCGATCCTAAATCACTACTCCCATCCAAATCCCCAATATTACCAATAATCCCATCCAAATCCCCCATACCTTCCATAATCCAAATCCAAATTCCATATTGAATCATGTGAGCGATAAATTAAACCAAAAGTTAATTTGTCGCACATTGATTCAATTTCACATTAACTCATACCCCAATCCAATTGAATCATATGCTCGATAAATTTAAACCAAAGTCCATTTGTCGTGCATTGATCCAATTCCCAATAATCCTGACATCATAAAATGCTTAACTCAAAATGCATTTCATGATTTCCCTTACAGGAATTTATTCAAATAAATTCCCAGTCACTTCCAAGAACCTAATTCCAACTGAAGCACACAAATCTTGTGTGTGATTCTTGGAATTTTTACATTATAAACGTTGACAAATCTCAACGACAAAAAGTATAAATGGGCGGTACATATGAATTTCGGGATGAGTCAAGTTCTAGGAGGCCTCTACACCGAATGAAGAATAAAATATTCAAACCAAATTAATTAAAATAAAGACAATGGTATAACCCCAAATAAAGATCGGACGTTTGACTTTCACGAAGAATACTAGTGCTGGGAAGCTTGCGCTCGCCGCGCTACTTAATTATTTATAACACCTTTGACTAAAGCAAGGGATCTTGGGCAATACATTGCGACCCCTAACAACCGGACGTTTCACTTTCACGAAGGATACTAGTGCTGGGACGCTTGCGCTCGCCGCGCTATTCATTGCGACCCCCAACACAGAAACACCAATGACGGATAAATCCACGGTGAACAAGGGAGAACAGCGGGCTTTGCCCTGGAGTAACAACCGATGTCCCGAAAGGAAAATCCGCCCTACATCCAAGGAACTCACGGAAACCGAGTCCCCCGGCTCCGGAAGCCCCCACCGAAGGAAGTTGCGAGGGCGCACCACACTAAAGGAGGTAAGCTAAAGCGTTTTAATTAAAAAATATAGCCTCCACACTAGTATCGTTCTTAATTAGTTCGCCACAACTGTATATTATAAAGTGTTTGAAGAAGTTTTTATATCTTGAAAAGGAACGATAGCGTGGTTTGCACTTTATCATTTATCTTTTATATTTTATATCTTCCTTTTCTATTTTATTATTTATCCATTTATTTTTTTTTTTTTGTTATTCTAATCTCTTATTTTTGTTTCAAATACTTTAATTCCCAAATTTAGGTTCCTAATTAAATTTGTTTAAGATTAAGTGCGTCTCTCTCGTTTCTTGTCTTTTTTTCCTTCTCCGTATGTCTTGTTTCCTTCTCATCATCTTGAAGTCCCGTATTTTCACATATGGTCACCCGTTCTGATCGTGGCATGGGCCATCAACCCGATCAAGGCATGATGGCTCTTATAAATAAACTAAAAGAGGACGTCCAGGTTGTCAGGGCTGAGAACGCTGTCCTCAAAAAGCAATTATCGCCATTAAAAGCCATCTCACCCCCATCCCCATCCAGTACCGGTTTGGAAACCACACGCCCCCTCTACCATTGATAATTACCACCTCCCGCTGCCCATATCCATATATCTTGATCATGAAACCCAGCCTTCTCTACCTCATGACAGCTTTTCCTACAACTTCCACAAAGCTAACTTCCGCCTTCTAAATGAGCATCTTAGCAAAACAACGTTTCGCTTTGATCATCTGGGGGTAGAAGAAGCTACTGCCACTCTCTATAAGAAGATCTACTATGCCATCGCCCTATATGTCCCCTATTCTCATCACAGGTCATCGGTTTCATCGCCGCCATGGTACAACCGCACACCCCGCGCTCTTCGGAACAAGAGAAATAACTTGTGGAACATTTTCCTCAAAACGCGTTCCTTCCAAAACTACTCCAACTATCTCGGTTACTTTTATAAATTTTCCGAGCTCTACAACTCCCTCTACTCCAACTACCTCACAAAAACACAATCCAATTTGATCAATGACCCCAAATCTTTTCTCCACTTTATAAATTACAAACATAAATCCGACGCCTATCCTAATTCCCTTTCTTATGGCGCGACTACTTCAACCGACTCCCTAACTATTGCCAATCTATTTGCTTCGTTTTTCAATAAATCCTTCAGACATCTCCTTTGAGCCCAATCCGTCTTACTTCAAAGACTTGCCCGAATTCTCCCCTGGCCCCTTTACCCCTCAAATTATTCAGCATCACGTAGTTGAGGAGAAATTAAACTTACTGAAAGACGAGTTCAGCCCTGCCCCTGATGGACTCCCGGCTGTATTTTTAAAGAAATGTTCCACTTCTCTTTCTCTCCCGATATCAAAGATATTCAATCTATGCCTTTCTCAAGGTATCTTCCCTAGTATCTGGAAATCCTCCTCTGTCACCCCCGTACATAAAAAGGGACGTTAAAACGATATAAGCAACTACCGTCCCATCGCCAACTGTCTCATATCCCTAAACTGTTCGAAGAGATTCTTTACAACGCGTTATCTTTCCGTTGTAAATCTCTCATCTCACCCAACCAGAATGGTTTCCTTTCGGGTAGGTCGACCACAACCAATCTGATCGAGTTCTCATCCCATACTCTCCGTGCCTTAGAGAATGGCAAGAAATTCGATGTAATCACCACAGATTTCAGCAAGGCCTATGACAAAATCTCCCATAATCTCATCCTTTTTAAGCTGTCCTCTCTAGGTTTCGAACCATTGATTAAGTGGTTATCTTCTTATCTGAAAGATCGATCCTACCGTGCCAAATTCAGATCTTTCCTTTCCAATCCTTTTATTCCCAAGTCAGGGGTTCCGCAAGGCAGTCATATAGGCCCCCTCCTATTACCATCAATGACGTTAACTCCATTATTAAATGCTCATCTATATCAGTCTATGCGGACGACGCTAAACTCTACCAAACGATCATCTCTCCTCTCAACTCTTCACTTCTCCAAACGGATCTCGACAGCTTCTCAACTTGGTGCCGTAATAATTGCCTTGAACTCAATGTTGTCAAATGTCACTCCATCACCTTCTCCCGCAAACGCCCCCCCCCCCCCCCCCCACCCAACTGCCCTACTTCCTGCTAAACCAGCAGATATCATCTGTACCCTCGATCCGTAACCTCGGGATCTTATCTGACAGGGAGCTTAGCTTCATCCCGCATATTGATGATATTATTATTAAGGCCAACTCTACCCTTGGGTTTGTGAAACGTTGGTCTAAAGAATTCTCTAATCCTTACGTTTCCTGTTCTCTCGACTTACCCGTCGTCCGCCCCCTTCTTGAATGCGCCAGTCAGGTCTGGTGTCCACGCTACTCGTCCCATATCCGCAGAATCGAAAGCGTGCAACGTCGCTTTCTGCGTCTTGCCCTATGCGGACTGAACTGGGCGAATCCTCGGATTCTCCTCACATACACAAGCCGGCTCCATCTGATTAACCTCAACACACTTGAGGAGCGCAGAACTCATGCCGATATCCTTTTCATCCACCGTCTCCTTTCAGGCACAATCAACTGCCCAAGCTTGCTCTCCATCATTGCACTTCACACTAATCCCCGTAACCTGTGAAACCCTCGTCTCTTCTATCTGCCCACCCACCACACTTCTTACGGCTCTAATGAATCCATTTCGCGAATGCTGAGGTAGGCAAATCTCTTACCCTCCCTCCTTCGATTTCCATCTTACATCTACTGCACTCAAACTCCATCTCCTCTCTTTTCCTCCCTGACCTTGCCCCGCCCACCGGCTATCCCCTCACAACCCGTACACATTCCAACACATTCACTGTTCGCTGTCTTACATATGCCACATTTGGCATCCCCACATACACTCGCTCTTCTCCAGCCTCCCCTACCTCGAAGACCCCTTCTCCTTCTTTGTTTTTTTTTTAATTATGTCTTTTTTCATTATATATATATATATATATATATATATATATATATATATATATATATATATATATATATATATATATAATATATATATATAATATATATATATAATATATATATATATATATATATATATATATATATATATATATATAATTTTCTTTTTGTCTTTTTTCTCTTTTTTTAATTACTACTTTAGTTTTAAGTTAGTTTAAAAAAAAAAGAAACCTCTGATTCGGAATCAGAGTTCGAGCCCAAACTAGAAAACGTCACCTACAGACTTGGTGTCTCAATGGACGACGGTGACAAATTCATGTAGAGCCCCGAAGCGCGCAACGCCGCTACCAACATTGAGCTGCGGGGGAGACCCCTCCAGTAAGCGTGTTGCCACTGGCTGTACGCCAACACCACTCCCATCATTTTCATCATCATTTGTCCCTAAAAAAATTTCAATCCCACCGATAACCTCAAATACGGAAAAAAATCGTACTTCCACAGAAGTCTTGCTCACCGAGAGCGACTCCGGTAATTGACTCAAAACCAAAGGCTACTTGTGTTTACAATCTGTGCAACCAGCAGTCAAGGTCTACGCACCTATCTCCAAGAAGAAACAGCAACCCGGGGTCTTTGTACGAGACCTCAATCTGATGAATTTCGTCGGTGACATGAACCGACTAGGGATTTCCAACCTCAAGGCAAAAACCTTAAGTCCGATTGGGAAACGTACCGCAAGGTTAACGACAACCTCAAGGCCAAGGAAGTGAATTATTACACTTTCACTCCGGTCGACGAAAAGTCGAGGACCATCCTACTAAAACGAGTCGCTTCTTGTTGGAGAAAAGAACGACATCGTCACTGCCCTTGAGGCAACATTCCCCAACGTCAAATGTACTGACGTCAACAAATTCCGTTTCCCACAACGGTTTGTGAAAATCAGACCGGAAAAATAGAGCATGGTGGAGATATGGGAGCTTTGACCCAAGGTAGTTAAAGGATTGCACTACTCCAAATTCGTGCTCCACTACCCTGATAGTTTGACCAACGTTAGGTCTTCTCTTCGCAGAAGTTGCGACCATGTTCTTAGTTTTCCCCTCATTAATGTGTAGTCCCAGTTTTTGTGTCAACTGCTCGATCTGGGTGAAGGATTCCTGTACATCCGATTCGGTTCTACCGATGTTGTCGATGTCATTTGCGTAGGCAAGTATCTGGCTGGACTTGGTGACAATAGTCCCTCTAGTTGTAACGCCAGACTCAGGGATTGCTTTCTCCAACGCCAGGCTGAAAGAAAGCAGGCCAGTCCGTCCCCTTGTCTGAGTCCATTAAAGATGTTTATTGGTTTGGACAGCAATCCCGCAATTTGTACGTTGGTCATGGTCAACCTACAACCTACAACTCAACAATTTGTTTGGAATGCCGAACTCTCTTATAGCATTATATAGTTCTACCCTGACTATGCTGTCATGGGCGGCCTTAAATTCTATGAATAGATGATATAATGGAATCTTAAATTCTAGACATTTTTCCATCGTCTGCCTAAGGGTGAATACATGATCAATGGCTGATTTGCCTGGGATGAAGCCACACTGATATTGACCAATGATGACTTTAGCGTGTGGGGCTATCCGATCTTGTAGGATAGTGGAGAGTATCTTATAGGCGGTACTTAGCAATGTTATACCCCTATAGTTGCTGCACAGTGTGATATCTCCCTTCTTATGTATGGGGCAAATTATTCCACGACGCCAATCTTCCGGCATCACCTCTTGCCCCCATACGTGCACTACGATCTCATGAATTACGTGATGTCACGCTGTCCCTCCTTGTTTGATCAGCTCACCTGGTATGCCATCCGCCCCAGGGGCTTTATTTGATTTGAGCTGTCTTAAGGCTTTTAATGTTTCCTTAATGCTTGGTGGTGGCAGCATTTGGTCTTGATCTTGCATTAGTGGAGCCTCCAATTCTTCTGTGAGCTGACCATTTGGCAATTCATTGAAGTGCACTTCCCATCGCTCCAGGATGCCTTCAGGATCGGTGATCAGATTACCCTCTTTATCCTTACAGTAAGTGTAGCGTGGTGTGTACTGCGTCATACTGTGGAATATTTGGTAGAACTTCCGCACTTGGTGCGGACGTCGTTTTCTACTTTTCTCTATTTCACAGACTAGATTTTTTTCCAGGCACTTTTCTTTTGTCTGTGAAGTATTTTTTCATATCTTCTGAGCTCTTTGTATTTATCCTCGTGTACCCACGTCCTATGAGACTGCTGCATTGCCCGGTATGCAGCATTCTTACGTTCAGTCGCTAGTTTGCACTCATCATCAAACCAGTCGTTCCGATCCCTACGACTACTGCCTAAGATGGAGTTGGCAGTACTAATGACAGTATTCTTAAGGCGTGTCCATTTCTCTTCTATGCTCGGCATTCTGGCCCCAGGACTTACTCTCCCTCCATCGAGGTTTTCGAGGGCGAGTCTTACCGCATGACCAAAGGTGTTACTGGTATTCTCATTGTGTAAGGCAGCCGTGTTGATCTGGACCTGATCCGCGGATGCAATACGTCTCCGTAAGGCAATCCGCGCTCGGAAAACTGTACCAACAAGATAGTGATCCGAGTCGATGTTGGCACCTCGGTACGTTCGTACCGTCATTAGGCTCGAGGAGTGGCGGCCATCTATCAACACGTGGTCAATTTGGTTGCGAGTGGCTCCATCAGGTGATACCCAGGTGGCTTTGTGGATATCTTTACGCGGAAACCTGGTACTTGCAACGACCAAGTTATTTGATGCTGCCAGTTCGATGGCTCGTAGTCCATTGTCATTAGTGTTCTCATGCAAACTATGGGAACCTGTGTAGTGTCTGAAAACCGGCTCCCGACCTATTTTTACATTTAAATCACCAAGAACGATTTTCACATCGTATCTTGGACAGGCATTGTTTTAGCGCATGACCAAAGGTGTTACAGGTATTCTCATTGCGTAAGGCAGCCATGTTGATTCGAACCTGATCCGCGGCTGCAGTACGTCTCCGTAAGGCAATCCGCGCTCGGAAAACTTTACCAACAAGATAGTGATCCGAGTCGACGTTGGCACCTCGGTACGTTCGTACCGTCATCAGGCTCGAAGAGTGGCGGCGATCTATCAACACGTTGTCAATTTGGCTCCGAGTGGCTCCATCAGGTGATGCACAGGTGGCTTTATGGATATCTTTACGCGGAAATATAACACCGTTTTGAAAATAACTCTTCACCCTATACACTCGAGGTGTTAGCTTGTGTCACAACCGCTGAACTCAGTTTCGATTACGTTGAGCTGTGACGGAAGAAACACTGGGGCGAATTCAAGAGAACAGTACACAGTAGTACTGCTCTTGATCGAAAACAGCTGAAAAAAGCCCGGGAGAGAATAGGAGCGACTGTAACGTTTGACGAGAACAAAGGAGTGAATGAGCGGCGAGCGATCAAGAACAACAACAGATTCGAACATAGAACAAAGGCGATGAAGTTACACTCCCAATCACTAGGATGAGGCCATACATTTTGCAATTGATTTTCGGTCTTTATACCTGTTGGAAATTTTGTACCCGGAAACATATACTACCAGTGAATAGGTACGTATTTTCCCAAAGGAAATTCATAAAATTAAAGGGTAATTAAGAAACGACCGTTGGAATTTCCCAAGTTCAAATAATAAACTACTTAAAAAGGATATAAAAAAGTGCGTCACTAGGATGATACCATTACGAATATTTCGTTGCAGGATTTTACTACAAACACGCGCACAAGAAGGTGTTTTGATGTACCCGTACAGCACAGTGCGGGCGGAAAAAGAGTTTGAGGCTAAGAAAAGGAAGAATAATAAGGATTCCGAAACAGGAGCACGCGTATAAGTAACAAACCCTTTTTGAGGACCATTAGCTAATACGAAAGCCTCTCTCAGGACCAAAACCGTAATTAAAAGTGTGATTTGAGGTTAAAAACGGTTAAATGTATTGATGAGCTTCTATTTAGCTTTAGATTAGAATATCTCAGTAAGCCATAGTGAATATATTGAGTCAATTAACGCGGCAAATCTACATCCAGAATTCGCACTCTCAAAACCATATGTGCCGCTCTTCGTGGTAGTTATTAGTCAGCCAAACTTCAAGCCAGTTCGTGACTAATTTCGATATTTGAGCTGCATATATACGTCGCAGCCCAGGTTAAAAACACCTTGCTCTTACTCAACAAAACTTGTTATTACCTCGATTGACTGCAATTAGATTCACTAAATATGAATTACAATACTACATTGTTTAAATGGTAAACAATACACTTGAGATTGTAAGCCCAGGAAAGCCAGAAGGCAAAACATGTCTAACCTGAACTTCAACTCTGGGACTACCCCAAAACAAGACAAAATTTATGGAAGGTAGATAAAGCGCTAAAATATTGCAAAACCCACGACAATGATTGAATGGATTAATAGCTGATAGACTCTAACTAAAATTTATCACTTCGAAACTACATTTCACCGAATGGCTCGTAAAACGACTGGATGCCCAATGGCAATTAAATGAATTTCCGTATTCTGTCCCCGAGGGGCTTAAGATTGACTACTAGGTTTCGAAAGTAGAGCACCATGTCAAAGTGAAAGTGGACCAGAACTGGAATCAAGTTATCCAACAATAAAAAACAGGAAAAAGAAGATCTAATGCAAACCAGCGAAATAACGATAAATCATAATTAAGCTAAAGGTGAACTTAAATAAAGAGGTTCATTGCTGTAAGTGGAACTTTGGCACAGTAAAATCTATGAGAAGCGAACGAATTTTATAAGAAGATTGGTCAAAACATTTAATTACCATCCGAACTGCGAGAGATAGAAAGTTCTAAACGACTCAGCGTTGGTTATTGTAGTCGGTTTCAAGAGTGGCAAAATTATCCGAACTGTTACCATACTCGTTAAATCCGATATCACTTTTTTGAAAATCTAGGACGATGTTTTGTGTAATGATTATTAATGTTTGACAAATCATAAATTTAGTTGCCGTCGTTTTTAAAAGAGAACAATATCGAGGCAATTCGCGTTTTGGTTTCTGAATGAACGGAGTATCTAATTGATTTACAGTGAGAGAAATGAGAGGCTACATCCTCTAGGTGATGACCTGTTCGGTGCATAATAATTTGCTATATTTCATAAATCAAATAAAACAGCAAATGGATTTCACGGGATTTATACTAATTAAAAATGGCTGATTCATGGGACTATTTATTAATCGAAATCTTCAAGCTATTGATAATTTAAATAGAAAAAAGAACAGATCTACACATTCGTTTTACGGTGTTGATTTTACTATATGAAACACGTCACATGTGTACATTTAGGTCCACAGTTTCCTATACCGAAAGTTAACTATCCATTAAACATGATAATAAATAAGAGAAAGTCACCAACCGATGAGGTAGTCATTATAGTTTCATGGGTGACCGTCACAATAAAAAATGCAGAGATGTGGAATATTCAAAACAATGCGAAGATCCCCGTCTCCGTCTACTCAACGATCGCAAACCCGTTGCTAATGATTTAAATGACATAAAACCGAGGTATATCCATTAGGCCACTGTTATTCAGGTTTAATATGGAAGGGAAGTGATATATAACGGCATGGGGTTTCATATGCGAATAACGAATGTATACATATTTCAAAACAGGAACCATTACTATCCTCATTGTTATTCGCATCACAATGGCTGGTAGAACAGCTTCTTAAAGTAAAATCAAATACTCTCCATCTCATTATATTTGTCTACTTTTTTCCGAAGGTTATAGACACTCTCATAAGTCAAGTTCAAAAGACTTGACTTAATGATAATTTCTCTACTGCAGCAATGATGACATAAAAGAGAAATCTTAACAACAATCATTGATTGTATCGTACGGGGAGAAACGCATGATTCCACATTAGTACCTCTCGTCCGGAAAATAAGATTAGATAACCTATATACTATATATACTATATATATAGTATGTCGCTTTAAGTGATTTTCTTCTGCGTGCCGTGAGTTTGTTTCAACCCTTCAATGGTTGAATACATGAACCCTGTTACGCATAACATTGCACTTTGCTGCACGCAAACTACCAATACCATCATCCAAATCCAACAAATAACCCTAACATTTATTCTGCAAAGAACCATAAAATTACGTGCATTAATTAATGTTAAAACGCATCCATAAATTCTTGCTACAACCCATAGAATCCTTTCGATGTAGCATGTGAAACTTTATCACATGTCTAACAGGTCCCCGGCCCGACACATAGATGGCGGCACTAGAATTAAATCCATATGATTTTTAGTTAGCCCCAACCTTCAAAAGACGCGTGTATAAATTTGACAGATGTCGGATCATTAGTTTGTGAATTATAGTATTTTGAGTGAAGCAACTTCTGTTATTGTGAAAAAAATGGATAAAAAGGAATTTCGCGTGTTGATAAGATATTGCTTTTTGAAGGGAAAAAATACAGTTGAAGCATAAACTTGGCTTGATGACGAGTTTCCAGACGCCGCCCCAGGAAAATCAACCATCAAGGATTGGTATGCTAAGTTTAGACGTGGTGAAATGAGCACCGAAGACGGTGAACGCAGTGGACGCCCAAAAGAGGTTGTTACCGACGAAAACATTAGAAAAATCCACGAAATGATTTTGAATGACCGTAAATTGAAATTGAATGAAATAGCAGGCACTCTAAAGATATCAACTGAACGTGTACATCATATCATTCACGAATATTTGGGTATGAGAAAGCTCTGTGCAAAGTGGGTGCCGCGCAAGCTCACTTTTGACCAAAAACAACGACGAGTTGATGATTCGGAGCAGTGTTTGGAGATGATCAAGCGTAATAAACCTGAGTTTTTGCGTCGATATGTGACAATGGATGAAACATGGCTCCATCATTTCACTCCGACGTCCAATCGACAGTCATCCGAGTGGACTGCACACGATGAACCCGCCCCAAAGCGTAGAAAAACGCAACAGTCGGTTGGCAAGGTTATGGCGTCTGTATTTTGGGATGCGCGCGGAATAATTTTCATTGACTATCTTGAAAAAGGAAGGACCATCAACAGCGACTATTACACAGCGTTATTGGGCCGTTTGAAGGACGAAATCGCCGAAAAACGACCGCATTTGAAGAAAAAGAAAGTGCTGCTTCACCAAGACAATGCACCGTGTCACAAGTCAGTGAAAACTATGGCAAAAATCCATGAATTGGGCTTCGAATCGCTTCGAAGGCCTATTTTGAAGCAAAGGACAAATCGTACTACAAAAAAGGTATCGAAAAGTTGGAGGGTCGCTATAATCAGTGTATCACCCTCTAAGGGAATTATGTTGAATAATAAAAACGAATTTTGCCAAAAAAAAGTGTTTTACTGTGGAAGGCCGGGGACTTTTCAATTGACCTGTTACCTATTGCTAAACGCATTCCATATCCCATACAATCTTGCATTTCCCCACATTTTTCTTTCCCGAACAACTTACCTTGAAGTGCGTGCATCTCCATAAGCTACGTCAAGATCGCAATTCTGCAATTCCCACAGTCTCATCACCTAGATGAAAAAACAACCCAACACCTCATCCTCGCACAGGTAATTCTATCTGTACCGCGTTCGCCATGAAAAAATCAGATTCACGTCACCGAGAATCGAAATGTTCTCATGGTGAAGAATTGGCAGACTTACAAAATTTGCGATTCTCCGTCGTTGGCTTGGCCCTCGACTGCGACTGGCGTCAGGTGGCTGTCTGGAGGACAGCCACGATCGTGGGAAGGAATGTACTTTTTAATTTGGGTTTACAGGTATAAGTAGAGAGCTCCGTTAGGAATTAAATTAATTAGGATCAGAACACCGACTGGGGTGGATCTCGCACCAACTAATAATGTCAATTAGTACCAGACAGGCACAAGTGTGCAGATCATTTCCAACCGTTCGTTAAATGGACTGCTTTTGGTCCTAAAAGTAGTTTAACTTAACCATAAGTACACATTAGTAAAGTCAAAACACCAGACCAATAAAGTTAAAAGAAGAAGAAGAAGCATAGCCATGGTGCCTAACTGAGGACGATCACACACACGTAAGATGCACCCATAAATAAATAAATAATGTGTTGTATAGGAATATACAACATTTTGGCGCCCAAGCAGGGACAGGGAAGCCCGAGTCAACCATCATCCGCCATTGTTGACTCGTAAGTGCTTGAAAAGGACCTGTCCAACCAACCAACATAGGACCGTATGGACCTCGGGACCTACCACCAGGAGGACCACTTTTCCAGCGAGGAGGACGACGGGTGAGATTCAAACCCCCTCTACCGGAGAATCCTAGCAAGACTCTCCCGGCCGACACCCTACCTCGTTCCGCAATCAAGGGTGGAACCCACTCGAAACTCCTTCGTCCACAACGAGGACTACACTATTGTTCTGTGGTGGACCAGCCTGGAAAACGAGGAAAACCACAACAGGGAGGCGGCCATCCTAAGGGAGATAAGAGGAGACCCCCAACGGGAATAAAGTGTAAAAAAAATACAAATATAAACAAATAAAAAAAAAGAAACTATATAACATTCTCGAACGTACTAGGCAAGATTCCCTTACCATGCGTCCGGAGCTGAGTCTGGCTTCGGACGTACGTTTCGTATCTCAACGGGACAATCTACAACACACATCCATTCGGAACTGGTAACGGAGGACCAGCTTGCGAAATGGCAATCTTCGAAGGGAAGAGCGAATGGACCCTAAAGATTGACGCCCGGATGACCAGAGGCCTCCACTCCAGCGACGCCACGACGACAGCTACATGTCAACCAAAGGGTGGTAGGCGCATTTAGTCGACCAAGGCAACCTGACGGGACCAACATAATACCTGACGGGAGTAGGACAACAAAGAGCAAAACAAAAATACCCAGAAAGAGATTTTTCTAAAGCCACCAACAGGCGACATTCCGGGAATATAACTTGTGGCTATGTGCACATCAGCAACATCAGCATCAGTAGTGACATCATCAAGTAGGAGCAGCACCACATCTGTGGTAGGAACGGTTAGCACAATTGAACCGGTAACAGCGCAGGGTAGTGGATTACCAGATCAGCAAACTGAGGCTTTAATACCTCAACAGCAGCAACCACAACAGCACGACACCAGCGGCGAAGTCTAGGAGAGCAACAGCAGCAGTCAACACATCAACATAGACCTGAGTAGGCCCAACATATTTTTTTCCTCTCCCTGTTTATGAATACACATTTTTAAAAATTGCCTATAATCTATGTAACCTTTCTGTTTAAAAGCCTAACTAAATTAGTCATAAGTTACTCACTCTC
This sequence comes from Microdon myrmicae, assembly GCA_963931805.1. NCBI lineage: Eukaryota > Metazoa > Arthropoda > Insecta > Diptera > Syrphidae > Microdon > Microdon myrmicae. Next base: position 48,065,970 of record OZ007496.1, on the reverse strand, counting down.
TTGTCAACTAGTGAAAATCGTCTGCATTTGCTCATATTGTGCCTCCGATAATCTTTTGGAATCTTTTCCACCCCAACTAAATTCACCACTCGCAGATAACGTAAAAAAAAACGCCTCCGGGATAGCAAACGCCTTGAGTGCCAAAAAGTGAAGTCGAAGTGAGACAAGTCGCAGTGGGACCACAAGAGGTCAGACATGCCGCCTGCGACGTCTCCAAGGGTTCCCATACTCGGGAAGCTGGCTGCAAAACCTTAGCGATGGGGTTACACCACCCGCCAGTGGAGGTAGTTTTAGGGGAGACTGTTTCCGTGCCCGTACGGTCTCAAAGGACAATGGCTGTCCCAGTGGAACCGAAGGAAGAAATGCTCTGTCTCAATCAGAAATCAGGCGATGGAGCCTCCCTATCGGAAACATCACTGTCAATAGGTCCAACCGATAAAAGGTTTCTGCACATAGGGCTGATTTGCGACTCTTCTGGCCAACAGGAACACAACCTAGGACCCTGACAGCGGTCGCAAATTCAATGTCAATCTATCATTAATCAATCCCAATATGTGTACGCATCTTATAATCTGCTACACACAGAATCCCAATATCTCAACCTAAAACATTCGCGTATACGCATGCAAATCAAGTTACCAATGGTAATAGCACCCTAAACCCATTAATCATTAAATATCCAGAAGTTCATGAATCATCAAATTCCTAAAGCCAAATGCAAGCAAATTGCACAAGGCAATTTGAAACATTCCAAACCTAATAATTGCAATTTTGCATTCTACCAATTCCCACATTTTCCCTAACCTTGGAATGCAATCATTTTCATATTCACGCCTAAATTGCAATTCTGCTATTCTCACGTACTCACTTGGACGATCGCATCCGACACCCCATCTTCGCCCAGGTAACCCTACCTGCACACTATGAGAAAATCAGATTCACGTCGCCGTGAATTGAAATGTTCTCATGGCCTTAGAGAAAAGAATTTTCGCAACGCTGCGATTCTCACCGTCGTTGGCCTGGCCTTCGACTGCGACTGGCGTCAGGTGACCGTCTGGAGGACAGCCGTGACCGTGGGAATGTATGTGGGGTTTTTGTTTCTTTTAATTTGAATTATTAGATATAAAAAGGGGAGCTCCAATAGAATAGGATAGAATTAGTATCAACCAGGCACAAGGGGTGCATCTTATATAAGATACAACATTTTTGTAAAAAGTATATATAAATAAAGTAAAGACGAAATAAAATACGTTACCGCTTCCGCGGTACAAGGAAAATGGAGCAAGTGTTTGCATTTAAAAATGCTGGCCCTTAACCAAGAAGGAAGTCGCAGAGAAGAAGTCCAGGTCCCCAGAAGGATGTTAGGAAATATCATCAAGCAGGAGGTAAATTAATAACAGATATAACTAAATAAAAATTATGTGTTGTATATAAATATATATGGGCTCCTCGATAGTAAAGTGGTTAGTATACCCGCCTGTCACCCGGGAGAACGGGGTTCGATTCCCCGTCGGGGAGCCTCTGGCGCAAGACTAATGACCTTGCCCAGAAAAAATAAATCATTATGGAAAATTTAACAAGCCTTAGGACTTACTAAATAAGGCCAAGACCGGTCCCCGGTTGTAGTGCCGATGATGATGGTGATAAATATATATACAAATATATATATACAAATATATATATATATATATATATATATATATATATATATATATATATATATATATACAAATTTGGGTTTACAGTTATAAATAGAGAGTTCCGTTTATTTGCAACCACTCATCATCATCATCGGTATTACAATCGTGACCCGGTCTTGGCCTTATTTAACAAATCTCTCCACCGGTCCCGATTTCGAGCCGATGTCATCCAGTTTGGCACTCCCAGGCTCTGGGCGTCCTGGTCTACGCCATCCCTCCATCGCAGACAAGGTCTGCCGCGCTGTCTCCTTCTATACATTCTGCCACAAAGGACTTTCCGGGCAGGCTCCTCTTCGCTGATTCAAGCTAGGTGTCAACCACTCCATTTATACCATAATTAATGAGGATGAATTGGAACCGATGTATCCAATTCTTCTCCATTCAGCATGACCTCAAAATTCAGTCATTTGGGTTTGACCCATATTGAGTGCAACTGCCAGGCACGAGTCATTTATTTTGCCCAATTGCTATTGCCACTAAATCGATCCACTTAAATCGATCCCTAAAAACGCGAACACCGATTGGATTTCGGAATTCTTTCTGAAAAACTATAGGATTCCCGTAACAGAATGTCACTTGCTTCCTGTCTTCAAATACAGGCCTTTCCGCATAGTTCTCCGTTCTAGATACGATTGGATTTCCCATCCGAACAAAAACGCTTACCTAACGATCGGAAGGCTGACTATATCCAAGCGCAACCCCAACAAATCAACTAAACAACTACCCCTCCTTCCTAAATCCGTAGGACGTGATAATAGCCGCAGCCCCCGTCCTAAACCAGCCCACAAAACCACTTCGTTTCCTCTTCCCTCCACGGCACCTCTCAAACCGATCATAAATCGTCCTTTAAAGTCCCACCCCCTGCAAATGCATACCTATCCTCCTTTCTCCAAATGTGGTCACATCTGCACCCCACTTCCCAAAATAAAGACAACTCAAGCCACAAAATCCTATTCCAAGCCAAATTCTAATCCAACTCCTCTCCCAAATTCTAACCGCTATATCACCCGTCACCATAGACCCTCCTCCTCACCTGCTCGTAATAAATCCCTTTTAATCACGACATAACTGCTCGCCCTACGCCACAATCTGCCTCCATCTCTTGTGCCTACCCCCTTTTCGACCGGAAAATTGGTGCGAAGTATACCAACTTCCACAGATCTCACACCCTTAATCCCAATAACCCCTTCCACCAAGAAACTTTCCACTCGTCCACCGAACCCAACTCAAGACCGACTTTCGCACCACCCCTTCCCACACCCACAGTTCACCTCTGCACTTCACACCCCCTTCCAATTATTGATCCCCTCTTCCCTTAACGCGGAGCCCATATATTCCAATATTCGCACACAACACCTCCGATTGTTCGTTGACAAGTTTTCTCCAGATATCCTCTTCCTCTCAGAAACGTAGCTTAAACCAAACTCCCGAGTATCTATCACGAATTATACACTTGTTTCTAATCCACGAACCTCTGGACCCCGTGGAGGTACTGGAATTCTAATACACAAGAAATTCCAATTTTCCGAAATTAGGTTCACCAATATAAATAATATTGAGTACACGGCAATTAAAATCTTTTGCAAAAGCAACAAAGTGCTTCTACTGTCGTCCGTATACACTCACCCTTCTTGGGAACCAAACTTCCCTAGTTCCGACATCACTAAGATAATCCAACAGTCTCTACCTGCACCTTTCATAATAGGAGGAGACTGGAATGCTCGGCATACTTCATTTAACGACACTAAGTGCAATAAATACGGTTGCAAACTTCTAGCACTCCTTCAACTCCATCCGTATATCTATGCGGACTGTCCATTACAGCCAACACGTATCTGCAATACTGTGGCGACTCTAACAGATATACACACAATTCACAAGCAAAATAGTGAAGAGCACCGAACGAAAAATCGAATAAGAAAATACATCAGAGCCTTAGCGATAACATACCAATTCACATCAGTGGAGTATAGTCGAGTTTAAAAATCAAAACCAAAAGTCGGCCAGTAGCCTGATGGGTAACGCCTAGGTACAATTTTTGGTCATCAATCACACGTTCTTCTTCACTATTATTTCAAACGTTATAATACTACTAAATCAACAATAGATTTTTTCCTAAAATCCCTAGACGTCTACTCACCTAACCTCCCTACAGTATCCTTCGAATTCCCTTCCGATCTTGGGTCCGTCCACACCACTGTCCAAATCCCAGCCCTCGAACCATGTTATTCATTCAATCCGACCCCGAATTTCTCCAGGACAAACTGGAAAAGAGTCAATAGGGACATTGCTGCCAGTTTTACAGACTATACTTTGCCAGAGACTTCAAATCTACGCCCTGCTGAAATTGATCAAGCAGCCTAAAGAATAGAGCAAATACTAAAAAATGCCCTCTTCAGCCACACACCTACATCCATTTCTCATAATCACCTAGGAAAACCTTTACGCAATATCCTTACAAAACTGTTACGCGCAAAAAACAGCTCAGACGAAAACTACATAGCAGTAACTCCCCTTTTATTAAAAATCAAATCCAACTCTTGAGTACCCTGATAAATGGAAAACTAAAACAATTTACCGACCAGGCTTACACGTCTATACTTAAAAATATTAAACCCAATCGTGATTTATTCAAAAATTTCAACAGACTAACGGGTCGAAATTACAAACCCCGAATCGATTATATTATCAACCCTACTCACAAGCAACCAGTCCAATCAGATATTGACATAGCAAACTGTCTAGCTAATCACTTTTATAAAATCCATCAATAAAACGACTCCCTCTCAGTCTCCAATTTTCTAGATACTGTAAACGATTACATCTCACGCAATATGGTCACATCCTTCACCTTTTTCATTGCGGAATTCAACGAAACAAACCAAGCGTCTCATCCTCTGGATAATGCGACCTTCCTAACAGCAGGCGAATTATCTGAATTTATAACATCACGCAACAACAAGAAGTCGACAGGCTTAGATGGAATTCCAAACCTTCTTTACAAAAGACTTCTCCCGTCAAACTTAGTCCCTATTCTCGTTCTTCTCACCCACATAATTAACGGATCACATTTCCCAGATAACTGGAAAACCACGGTTATAGTCCCTATCAGTAAGTCCAGTCCTTCCAACAACCCCAGCAACTATCGTCCGATATCGTTATTAAACACATTAAGCAAGATATTGGAATGCAAGATATATCGAAATCTCCTTTCATTTGCTAATGACAACACTATTATCCCAAATTCACAGTTTGGCTTTCGCTCTCAACACTCCACCTGTCATGCTCTGTTAAAACTAACGCACGATGTCACAACTAATCTTCAAAACCAAAGCTAGACAGTCTGTATCCCTCTCGACATATCTAAAGCATTCGACTGTGTTTGGATCTCAGGAATGCTTTACAAGCTGCACTACATATTTGGATTAAACACCCATACTACCAAACTTCTTACTTCCTACCTCTCTGGTAGAAAATTCATGGTCAAAATAAATTCTTCTATCTCCCAATCATATAATACAACCGCAGGGGTTCCGCAGGGTTCAATTCTTGGACCACTATTATACCTCCTCTATACTTCAGACATACCGCAGCCTCAATTACCCAATACCGTAATGTTGAATTACGCTGAACACACCATAGTCTACTTCAGCAGCAAGTTTGTAAAAGGGGCAAGAAACCGCTTTAATAACTTCCTCCCAAATCTATCAGCATACTTCAATAAATGGAAAATTCGCCTAAATCCTGATAAAACCCAACTTATAGGGTTTAAGGGTAAAAATGAGCACTGCACAAACAACACAAGGCGCACCCACAACAAAATTAGACTCAAACTAAATAACACCCAGATAAAACCTTCTAAAACTTTAAAATATCTGGGAATAACCTTTTCAATGACCTTTCATTCTCCAGTCGTTACCAGCACATCAAAGAGATAAGACGTATATCTGACAACAGGAGAGAGCAAAAGAAAAGAAAAAAATAAATAAATAAAAAAATGCGTCGCGCGAGTATGTGCAAGGGTGGATAACACAGTGTAGCCGCCACTGAGGGCGGTTGTTTAAAAAAAAAATTGTGGAAACAAACAAAGTGCTAAAGAGCTCGTCACTTTCATGAAAAGGGACCAGGCAGACCTGAAAACGATGACACGGAGCCGACTCGAGCGACAGCCGAGTATTATAACAAAGCGGCACAAGCCAAATACAGACAGCGAAAAAAATGCAAAAGGAAAGAAAAACGAATGCACAGGCGCAGGCAACCAATTCAACGAATATCACAGGTACTTCAACAGATCCGGCGGAATTAGAAAAACTCCTTGCGGATATTGACACAAAAAAAGAGGAACTCAATAAACAAAGAGAAGCAATCCTCAAATTAAAAGACCTGGTGCAGCAACAACAAAGCCAAGAAAATACAACAGCACAACGGAAAAATCAGGAAGCAAACAAAAGGCAGCAAACAAAAGAGATGCAGAAGCAGCAAACAAACCAGCACATCGTAACCAACAAAAAGTAAAGGCGCCGTCTATAATACGTACGTCCATGGAAACAAAGGACGTTATAAAATTAGGTGAGTTAACTTGCAAAAATTTCAAAACAAAAAAAATTAATAATTATAAAATAAAATTAATGTGCGATGATATTGAAGGTTATCGCAAAGTAATGACTGCTTTGGGTAGGACAAAAAGCGAGTACTACACGTGCACCCCGAAACCGGAGAAAATAACCTCCATGCTCCTAAAAAGAGTTGACCCATGTTTTTCCCCCCGAGGAGGTATTCGAGGAATTAAAAAATGTCGAAACCGACAATTTAAAATTTACAGGTGTGAAACCCTTCTCTACCGCCAACTCCAGAAAACGCAATTGCAAATTGCCTTTCTTTATTGTATCACTGAGTCCCAACAGTAAAGTTGATGCTCTCCGATACATCAAATACCTCAACCACCAAACAATAAGTTGGGAAAAAATTAGAAAAATCGATCGCGTATTGCAGTGTATGCGTTGTCAATGCTTCGGGCACGCGGCATCAAACTGCCACATGCAATTCAGGTGCGTAAAGTGCCTCTCCGACCATATCATTGGTGAATACCCCTTGGGCAAGGAACAGCTTCCAGATAGGAAAACACTGTCCTGTGTCCTCTGTAAAAATACAGGTCACACTGCTAATTTTAGAGGATGTCCTAAATTTCAACAAATGAAATTAAAATTGGTATCCAAAAAGAAACAAGTTGAAGAAGAGAAAAAAATGAAAACTCGTTCTTACAACAATTTCGTGGCTCCTTGTGTGTCATATGCACAAATGGCCGGTGCTCCTAAACAACCAGCATCCATGGAACATACATATAGTAATGGGAAAATGCCTGCACCAGAGGCACATTCAGAAATAATAACAATGTTATTAACCATGCAAGGACAATTTGCTGGATTTCAAGAAACACTGACTGAGCAAAGGCACGAATAGATACTCCCTAGTCAACCCTATTGTCAAATAACTCAACAAATCAAAATCTTCAACCCTCCGTCTGAGCTAAACCTAAAAATTATTGCTGCGAATGTAAATTCACTATTCCACATTGAAAGAAGGGATAATTTAAGCAATTTTCATCAAACCGAATGCCCAGATGCGCTCTTTGCTAGCGAAACAAAACTAAACCAAGGGCACAAAATGGGCTACAAAAATTATAACATAATCAGACGATCGACCACACTCTACTCGAGGGGGTGGGGTCGCTATCTTAGTTAAGAAAGGTCTTCACCATAAGGTCGTTTACAGCACGGAAGTACACAAATTCCCGATGCTAGAGGCATGCATTATAGATATTCCGCTAAAAAGTCAAAGGCATATATATATATAGTCGCTGCTTACGCTCCTGAATCTGTTCAAGGTACTCAATTTATCAGTGAAATCGATACGCTTTTCCGAAGTCTCAAGTTAGATTCGGAAAACAATTACTTTTTAATGGCAGGTGATTTTAACGCCAAGCACAGTGCCTGGGGCAATCTGACCTCGAACGCCAGAGGCAATTCCTTGTTTGATCGGTGGCAAACAAATGCGATCGAGCATAAACTAGAATTGTACGCTACAAGTACGTCTTATCCAAGAGGTAACTCCTTCCTGGATTTACTTATGGCATATTAATTATGACATATGATCGAATTCAGTTACCAGATACCGAGGTAACTACTCGAAATTGTCTTCGCACAATTGAGTACGATAGCGATCATTACGGACTTGGAGCCGTAATACACGTGCCAAACGAGTACCATCTACTTGAGCAGTACGACCAGGTACACTCTTTCGATTTCCGAAAAGCACATTGATCGCGTTTCGATCGCATAGTAAAAAGAGAAATACGCAACATTGGCATAGACCCACCGACTAATAGAAACCTTCGTAATGATGAAATCGATCATTACCTCCGAACTATGATCGATATTGTTACTAACACAATGAATCGTTCCATCCCCAAAGTAGCTCATATGGATGGCTATACCCACCGATACAGAAATGCAACTACAGATGCTTTGTATAGGCAAAAGAGCACCCTGCTCTCAAAGCTGAAATTGTGCTACAGGTAGTTCAGTGACCCAAATAGCAATGAAATCAAAACAATCAAGTCCTTGATTAAAAATCTTCAAAAACTGATCCGGGATAATTACCGAGCAGTAATAAATGAGGAGTGGAGCAACAGAATTCGAGCAGTTCAGGCAAGCGGACCGAACATGTTTTCACAAATCAAGAAAATATGTCGAAGAAAAGATCACAATCACATTCCCTGTCTCCGAATTCCACGGACTCCCGAGAATTGTCAGATAATGCTGAACGCAGGACTCACCTTAGAGCACATCAACTCCAATGATGAAGTAATAGTAGTCGAAGATCCGCAAAAGAAAGCGAATTCAATTGGAGCCTGTTTCGAAGCAGTGTACAGAGTTAACGAATCAGTTCATGCTAACACTGAAATTGAAAGCAATGCCCGTCAAAGACATTGCTCGCTGTGCAATCAACTTCACAACTGGCGATCCGAAAACCGTAGTTTCATCACATTCGGCGAAAATAATAGGACGGATTCTCCCGTCAGAAATGAAAATACAAATATGTTTGTGCGCAAGGATGAACTTAGAAACATTCTTAGCTCAATAAAAAATAAGAAATCATCTGGAATAGATAGCATTCCAAATGTGGTTCTAAGGCATTTGCCTCGCGAAGCAGTGAACATATACACTACTTTGCTTAACAACGCTCTAAACAATGCACACTATCCAACCCATTGGAAGACTGCAGTAGTCCACCCTATCCCCAAAAAGGGTAAGGATAAGAGCAATCCAACTAATCTGCGCTCGATCAGCCTGCTTCCCAACATCAGCAAGGTATTCGAAAAAATTATAAACAAAGCACTGATAGGTTGGTGTGATGAAAACGATATCATCCCCAACAACCAGTTTAGCTTTCGAGCGCGACATGATACAGTTCATGCAGCGACGAAACTTGTTTCCGATATACAGTGGAACAAGGCTAAGCGACAATGTACAGGCGCCTGCTTGGTTGACTTTGAAAAGGCTTTCGACACTGTATGGTTAGAATGACTTGTCTATAAGTTAACAAACCTGGGTATGCCGCAATATCTGTTATACATCATTTATGATATGATAATGGACCAACATTTTGTGGTGAAATGCGGGGACATACTCTCCAACAAGACCTTCCAAATTAAAAATGGCTTACAGCAGGGAGCTGTGAATTCTCCCATTCTATTCAATATATACACTAGTGATCTAGTGAGTTCTCTCGAAAACACCATTGCGTATGCCGATGACATAGTGGTGTACAGAACAGGAGGAAAAATAGACGTCATCAATAGGCACCTTCAAGATGACTTCAACAAAATAAAACAAATTTGCGACGACTGGAAATTAAAGATTAATTTCCAGAAAACCGAGACTATCCTTTTCAGAACGCGCCTATCAAGGGCATCGAGGGATACAAAATACAACTGGAAACACCTTTCTATTGTAAGTAACAATAACCTTCCACTGCAAGTGAAAACTGTAGTTAGATACCTTGGTATCTGGCTAGACCAGTATTTATATTTTGACAAGCACGTAGCAGCGTCCCTCTCCGCAGCTAAAAGCGCATATTCTATGACAAGAAGTCTATTCCGGAGTAGTCTTCTTGACCCCGGAGTCAAAATAATTTCGTACTCGGCATTCATCCGACCAGTTTTGATTTATGGCTGTCCAGTATGGTATAATATATCTCCACTTTATACGGAGAAGTTTCGTGTGTTCGAACGGCAGTGTTTCCGTTCCTGCCTCGGACTTTATAGAACACCAGAGTCGCAATACAAAAAATTCTATCCCAACAAAATCCTGTATAACAACTCAGGGTTAAATAGGATAGACAATTTCATAATTAAAATTATTCGTGGTCACACAGCAAGGAGCAAGGGCAATGTGCAGTGACAATAATCTTATCTAGGGAGCATTCTATCCCAATGATATGTATCTGGAGAATACCCTCCAGAATGGGTTTATTCCCCCAGAAGCGTTCCCTTTCCTGGATCAAAATGGCCTTATCCAAGACGTGCATGGAGTCCCGATTATTTACCACGCTCTCCGTGGTGCCAGGGACAAACGAATTGTCCATGATAGTGATATCTCCAATACCCCAGACCGCATGCGTTTTAGCACGGCGATCAGTGAAAGAGATAAATCAGGAAAAGATCGAACATCCCCCAAATGGTGGAGGACTTCACTTCCTCAGATATAGTATGCCTCTCAAGAGCAACGCTCTCCTTCCTCCCAAATAATCCCAACCCCATAATAACTTCACTAGTACCAACTCCTCTATATAACAGGGCTCACTATCTGAATTGTCTCCACACCAGAAGTCTCTTCACCTCTGGAAGATTGGTTAACGACTCCAACGAGGTAGTGTACCATAACACCGAGCTAGCACCCAATCAGTTCAAATACTGTAACATACAACCATTCTCTAAGATTCTGCGTTTTAACGAACAACCGGAAAGTGTTACCGCACCCGAGACCACTAACTGACCATATCCCACGCCAACGTACTTCCTTAACGATCAATCCCTATATTCCCCAATTCACATTACATATTTAACTTATTATAATATAGATTAGGTTAAGCTAGAATAAGTTTGAGTTAAGTTAAGTATTAGATTAGATTAGATTAGATTAGATTAGATTAGATTAAATTAAAAAAATTAAAATCCTGGTTTTCTGACCTTTTCCAGGAAAACTGTTAATATTAAAACCCATAATACGCAAATAGTTATTCACAGATTCAGTTATGTTTGAAAAACGTGTAATGTATGCATGTAAACAACTGTATCACTAGAATTATAAGTTAGCTGTAGTACTTAATGTAAACATTGATTATTGGTCAAATAAACACAGTATGTTAAAAATAAAAAAATTGATCCCCTCATACATCCAACAGTTAAAATCACACAAGGCCAAGCCCGAGCTAAGTGAACTCGGAAATAACAAAAGGGGAATTGCTGCTAGAACTGATACGCCGTCCAGAGACAGCCACCGAGGCACTGAAAGCAAAGGTACAACAAGTACTAAAGGAAGATGCCAGTGTGAAAACAGTGCCACAGGAAATCGCGGTCGAGTGTCGTGATTAAGATGAGGTCACCACTGTGGAAGAGTTCCCTGCACTGAAAGCGATCCCAAGGAAAGCGGTAACGAGTTTATTTGAAAAGGATACCAGATGGGACGCAGGCTGCCATGATCCGCTTACCAAGAGAAAAGGCTAGCATGTTGCTGGCTACAGGTTTCTTACGGGTTTGTTGGGTGAGATGCAGAATTCGAGAGCACATCACACCCACACGATGTTTCAGATGTTGGCAATACGGTCATGTGGCGAAATCCTGCAAATCCGAAGAAGATCGATCGAAAAACTGTTTGAAATGCGGTGAAAAGAGCCACAAAGCAATGGACTGTAAAGCACAACCCAAATGCATGTTCTGCGAATCAGGGTGCGAAGGCAGTAACCACCACTCTACAGAGAGTTAGAAATCTCGAGCAGTTAATAACGCGATGTTCAATCTTTTGAATAAAAATGGACAGGTTTAAGTGCATTCAAATCAACTTAAACCATTGTGGAGCCGCACAAGATCTCCTTTCCTAAACGGTTAAGAAATATGGTGGCGACGTGGTACTCATCAATGAGCAGTACAGGATGCCTGGCACTGGTACTATTACATGGGAGGAAGACAGCAGCAGAACAGTGGCCATCTGGACAACTGAAAATTCCCCCATGGTATGCAGAAGTGTCCAGCGACTGGAAGGAATTGCCTACGTGAAGATCAGAGAAATTCATTACTGTTGTTACGCTCCGCCAAGGTGGGAAATAGAAGAATTCAAATGCTTTTTGGAGAGGGTGACACAAGAATCCCCGATAGTATAGTGGTTAGTATCCCCGCCTGTCACGCGGGAGACCGGGGTTCGATTCCCTAAGACTAATGACCTTGCCCGGAAAAACAAATGATCATGGAAAATTTAACAAGCCTCAGGATTTGCTAAATAAGGCCAAGACCGGTTTCCGGTTGTAGTGCCGATGATGATGACACAAGAATCCAGAGATAGGAGCCCCCTTATAGTTACTGGACATTTCAACGCTTGGGCAGTAGAATGGGGAAGCACCAGGATCAAAAGTAGAGGCCAGTCACTACTCGAAGCCTTCGCAATCTTAGATGTTGTGTTACTTAATGATGGTGCTGATGACAACTTCATAAACGAGAGAGGCCGGTCCAAAATCGACATCACATTTGCCAGCTCCATATTAACAAAAAGTATGGAGTGGCGAGTTTTGGACACCTACACTCATAGTGACCACCAAGCCGTGATGTACGAAATATTTCCACACAGGAGATTCATCACTGGCAAATTGAGGAAGAAAGCCCAGAAAAATGGGTGGAAAGAGAAGGACCTCGATGCGGAACTGCTCGATTATATACTGGAAGACCAAATCGAACAGTTTGACGCAGAGACCGATGCGAACAGGCAGGCTGGAAAAGTCATGAAGTGGCTAACTACGCCATACGATGCTTCTATGCCACGACAAAGACAACCAGCAGGGAGTATCAAACCAGTGTAACCCAGAAATCGCCCCTGTGCGATCGGAGTGCAACACGTTACGACGCTTGCAACAAAGAGCAAGAAACCGTAACACTTTCTCACATTTATATGCGGAAAGGAGTTGAGGAATGTAATCCGCAAAAGTAAATATGACACGTTCTGCTCCCTAAGGGATGAATTAAATAACAACCCATGGGGCAGGGCCTGCAGGATAGCCATGAAAAGACTACACAATAACAGTAGTCAAATGCAAAAAAGTAAAACAGACATGGCCACAATCGTTGCTGTCCTCTTCCTGCAGTGTGATGAGGTGTTGAGAGTGCACAAGAGGAGTGGAGTTTCAATGAAGGAGAGATACCTCCCGTGACCACCGAAGAGGTGCTCTTGGCTACCAAGGGTTGTCAAAAAAAAAAAAAAACGCGGGACTGGATGGTATCCCTAACGCTGTAATGAAGACTGTTTTAACAAAAAATCCAGAAGCTTCAGCAGTTTCTTCACAACCTGCCTTCAAACAGGACAATTTCCTAAGCGATGGAAAAACCAACGGGTTGTTTTTCTTTCATGGAGCGCAATGCCTTCCCGTCGATCTGGCTCATCCTCATAGAAAAACCTTAGATTGATGAGGCGACCGGTCCCTACCCCGACGCAATAGCCCTGTGAGTAGGGCGTTAGAATATACTCACAGCTAGGCCGGCTTGTCGTAAGAGGCGACTAAAGGCCCTGCACTCAGTGAAATACCACCCCACCAAGCTTTAGGCTTCGTGAAATGGTCGGGAGAAATCCCTGGCCGTCTATCGGAGCTTGGCTGATGGACCGATTCGAGAAAAGGTTGGTTTAGGTGGTAGTCGGTCCCAAGGTGAGATATCACCGTCACGATGTACATACCGCGATATCGTCGAGAGAAATCTTCGACGGTGTTTCGGATATGTGGCTGATGGCGCGTACTGACACGGAGATAAGTCATGATGGTACCATCTGATATAAAGATATAAATTGTCGAAGTGGGGTTGATCGTCGCTGTGAAGTGTCTCGGTAACCTACTGCGTCCAGATTCGTGAGTTGTTTTCAGATTCGTGAGTTGTTTTCATAAAAAAGTGTCGGCTACCTCACTAAGCCTTCTTGAGCGATGTTTATCTTCAAGGTTAATATCACGTTTTCGGAATTTGAAAAACCAATACAGGCTCCGTGAATGTTTGGTGCACGGTTTATAGAAACCTCTTGAATAACTCCCGTTACGCTGTACATTCCGCCATATCGCCGAGAGAAATCTTCGACGGTGGTTCGGGTGTGTGGCTGATGGCCCGGACTGACAGGGAGATAAGTCATGATGGTACCTTCTGATATAAAGAATTCCGGAGTTAGAGTGGTCTCCCATTCGAATCTCCGGGGGGAACTATGTCAGGGGGAACATCATGCAGATATCATGATAAATACTGGAACTTTAAGACGTTCGTCATCGCATAACGGGGCTCGCTCTCGAGGCTCTGCCCACGCTCGACTAGTAGCGGCATTTTGTAACATCAGGGGCATCGATTTCACCAATACCAATGTAAACGCAGTTCACCAATATTTGCAAACAACAAAACCTGATATCCCTGCCCTAACTGAGACCCAGGTCGATTCGTCAACTGATTCGACACATCTTCGTTGCTCAGGATACGACTTACATTCGAGATTTCGTTTTAAGAGCGGACTCTGCATCTTCGCGCGGTGCGACCTGGATTGCCAGAGGATGGAGGCGTTGGAACCCAATAATATGGACATCATATGGTTGAGGGTCGTGCTGAGGAATTCTGTTAAATTTCTTTGTTGTCTTTCCGCTCCCCGAATGACGATCGACCGGCGACATTTTTCAAACACCTTTCATATACCGTCGACTGGATACAGATCAACCACTCAGCTTCTGAAATTGTTGTCCTTGGCGATTTCGATGTGCACAATTCCGGCAGGTTGTTACATTCTAACAGAACCGACGAGGCTGGGCGGCTGGCGGAGATGTTTGCTGTAAGCCACGACTTGACTCAACTCGTGGGGGAGGGAGCCAACGCGAGTGCCGGATGCCCGAGGCGATTATGCGAACACCCTGGATCTGCTTTTGACATCCGAACCGACTATTTATACCGTAGAGGTTTCTGCGCCACTGGGAAACTCAGATCACTGCTTAGTATCTGTCGCGCAAGCACTTACATATCAAGCGAATAACCGGCCTAGGCAGCTTCACCATGTATGGAAGTATGGGGCTGCTAACTGGGACGATTTGCGAGATTTCTTCGCATCCTTTCCATGGTCGGAGGTTTGCTTCGGAAACTCCGAAGTTAGCGCTTGGGCGGAGTCGGTATCGGAGATTATTCTTCTGGGGATGGAAATGTATATTCCACATTCCATCAAACGAAGTTCGTCTGATAAACCTTGGTTTGATAAAAAATGCGAGCTGATTACAGCGGCAAAAAATAGAGCTTTTAAGCAATGGCGCTCCAATCCCACCGAGGTTAACAGAACGAATTTTGTTAGAATCAGAAACGCGTGCAACCAGGCGATTGATACCGCGAAGAAGGCTCACAACGACAGAGTGATCGATAAGCTCCTTCGGTGCCCGACTGGCTCGCGCTCCTTTTGGTCAATGGCAAGAGCTCTCAACAGTAACTTCGCCTCCTCCTCTTCCCCTACGTTAGTGACCGAGAGCGGGACGTTAGTCACAAATTCAAAGGATGAAGCTGATGTGTTTCCGAATTTATTTTCCGCAAATTCAAACCTCGATCCCGGTCTTTTGGACCCACCTGTAATCGCGCCGGTACGGTCTCCCATGCGGGATGTGAGAATTCGTCCGCGCACTAGTCAACGTATTCTACGTGAACTGGACTGTAGGAAGGCAACCGGCCCGGACCGAATACCAGCAATAGTCCTGAAAAACGGTGCTCCAGAACTATCGCCGATTCTTGTCAGACTCTTCCGCTTATCTTATGCACGGAGGACCTTTTCTACCTCTTGGAAAATGTATCGTGGCATAAACACGTGCCGAACATCGCCAGGTCAGCCTCAGGAAAATTGAGCTATCTTTTTAGAGCCAAGAAATATTTTACTCCGCCCCAACTTCTTCTCCTGTATAAAGCGATCAGCCTGATTGGGGACTCGGCGCTGACATCGGGACTACAGCCGCTATCACATCGAAGGCGCGTAGCCGACTTCTGTCTGTTTTACAGATATTATCATGGGTACTGTTCTTCGGAGATTCGTGGTATTGTTCCACGCAGTTCGGCTTATATGCGCTCCACAAGATAATCCGACATATCGCACCAGTTTGCGGTTCATCTCCCGACGACGCGAACATCCCTGCATCAGAACTCGTTCCGTTACAAAGCGGGGAAGCTGTGGAACTCCCTTGCCACGCGAGTATTCCCGGGGCGCTACAATCTGCAACTGTTCAAAAGGAACTGCTACAGCTATTTGGTGGCATCTCGGGGCGCACACTCGCCGCTATAGGTTCGCCTCTTCCGAGAGAAGTGTAATAAAAAAAATTAAAAAATAGTTTAAAAAAGTGGACGAAAATAATTCGTTTATGGAGCGGGATGCCTGCCCGTTGATCGGGCTCACCCTCATAGAAAAACCTAAGAGTGACGAGGTGACCGATCTCTATCATGATGGAAGAATGGACCAATATAATTCTTTCATGGAGCGGAATGCCTTCCCTTCGATCGGGCTCGTTCTCATAGAAAAACCTGAGAGTGACGAGGCAACCGATGCCTATCAGGATGCAAGAATGGACCAATATAATTTTTTCATGGAGCGGAATGCCTTCCCGTCGATTGGGCTCGCCCTCCCAGGAACCCCTTAGAGTAACGAGGCAACCGATCCCGACCATGACGCAATAGTGGACCAATATAATTCTGTCATGGAACGGAATGTCTTCCCGTCGATCGGCCTCGCCCTCATAGAAACACCTTAGAGTGACGAGGCAACCGATCCCGACCATGACACAACAGTCGACTTTAATGGAGCATGATGCCTGCCCGTCGATCGGGTTCGCCCTCATAGAAAAACCTTAGATTGACGAGGCAACCGATCCCTATCACGGCGCAAGAATGGACCAATATAATTTGTTCATGAGGCGGAATGCTTTTCCGTCGATCTGGCTCGTCCTCATAGAAAAACCTTAGATTGATGAGGCAACCGGTCCCTACCCCGACACAATAGTGGACGAATATAATTCTTTCATGGAGCGGGATGGCTGTCGTCGATCGGGCTCGCCGTCATAGAAAAACTTTAGAGTGATGGGGCAACCGATCCCGACCATGACGCAACAGTCGACGAATATAATTCTTTCATGGAGCGGAATGCCTTCCCCTCGATCGGGCTCGACCTCCTAGGAAAGCCTTAGAGTGGCGAGGCGACCGATCCCTAACACGGCGCAAGAGTGGAGCGATGACTGGCGTCACGCCTGTTATAGTAAACTTAACGGTACTTATGAACCAAATACCTTTCGCATTGAGTTGAGAACATATTTATTATCGAATTCAATGTTTACATGTTATGAATAAATGCGATTTCTAAGTAACAATTTCATTAGTGGGACACTAAGAGTAACATATCGAGATAACCATGGTGGGAAACCAAGAGTAACATCGAGAGCTAATTGAAAGTAATGGATTGAACACCTGCATATCTGATACCCAATTCTGATGAGATTTCTCCAACAGCTAAGCGGCGATCACTTTCAATAACCTCTCGAACGGCACGGATGTTGTCATCTGAACGACTTGTCCTTGGGCGTCGATCATGACTTTCGTTTTCGATACGTTCTTGCCCACTTTAAAATTCTCTGGCCCACGTATACACACGATTCTGAGACAGTGTATCAATCACCAAACTGTGCCTTCAATCGAAACAAAATTTCCGACGGTTTACGCCTTCATTTGTTAAAAATTGTAGAATAATCCGTTGCTGAACAGACGTTTGTACATCTTGCACGCTTGTGGCGGTTCCGCCAAACCCCACGGCCCACATACCTAAAAAACCCCCATAACTGCTACCCAACTTCCTTAAGTTCGCTAATGCAATCACATTAGCACCTTAAACGCTTTACGCATTAAATAGAGCAATTTATAACCTAAAAGTCCCTGTAAAAGAATTCTTACCTTTCATGCATTTCTTCGCATACAAATTCCCTACAAGAATTCTTTCCATTATACAGGTGCATAAAACCAAAACCTATTCGGTACCTTCGGTTGTCAGGCAAATTCCAACCTTCCCACGCCTGCACCGCAATCTCCCGGTAGCAAAAAAATTTCTTTCCCACGGATAGTTAATGTTTTCAATGCATTACCTGGAAATGCCTGCAAAGAATTTTTCCTACATGGGCATTCATACATGTATCAATGCATCTCTGCATTAGCGACCCAGAACCGAATTTCCAATTAGTGTAGATATTCACACTAGAGTTCGATCCTGGCGTCGCCATAGATGCCATGTACAATTGACACAGATGGTATATACAAACCGTCATTGTATAACCATCTAATCTACTTTGCAACGACTTGCAACTATTGATACAGCTGCAAGCACTTTAACCAGAAATGCTCCTTTGTTTGAATCTCCAAACAATCATCGACTTCGCGCATAGCCGCCTTATTGAATTTCAAGTATAAACAATGCAAATATAGAATCCGTTTCCTACAAACGAATTTCCCTGCATATACAAATGCACGCAAGGGATGCGTTTCGCCCACCAACTAATTAGCACCTTTTCCCAATGGCTATTCGCCTATTTACACAAGGACATCACTCATCTAAGACTTTTATGATGCCCTCATCCCATATTTGCTTTTAGCACATCTCTTCGACGCATCATCATCATCATCGGCACTACAACCGGGAACCGGTCTTGACCTTATTTAACAAGTCCTGAAGCTTGTTAAATTTTCCATAATGATTTGTTTTTTTCCGGGCAAGGTCATTAGTCTTGCGCCATCTTCGACGCATTGTCGTCTATTTATTTAGCCGCAAGGCACATCATAAACCATGACCACCCCGATTCCTTTGTCCTTGTCGTCTGCCTGCTTTTTTTTTCCATAGCCTTCGCGCATTAGTAAACAACACAGATCTGAACGACCACACACATACCACCATGATCTCCATTACGAGGTCTGGTTTTCTATACCACCAAGAGAGACTTTACGTTTCTCTGGTGGTAAGTAAAACATATCCTTATTGGAGATGATATCTACCACCACGCCATCAAGCTCACCCCAAACGATGGTTGAATCATCAGAGTCTTATTACATCCGCCGCCCACAACGGTGGTGCCGCTCCCGCTATTCACCGCGCCGCGGAGAAGCGTAGATATACAGAAGTCGTGTCGTGGAAGAAGTGTTTCACCGTGTTTAAAATTTATAAAAATCAATTTGATATTAAAATATAATTTCTAGGCGAAATATAAGAACCTTTTATAATAAATAAACAGAGCGTTTCGATTATTTACTTCTGGTGGTGCCGAACGTTTAATGTGGA
Source organism: Microdon myrmicae (assembly GCA_963931805.1). Classification (NCBI taxonomy): domain Eukaryota; kingdom Metazoa; phylum Arthropoda; class Insecta; order Diptera; family Syrphidae; genus Microdon; species Microdon myrmicae. The sequence goes on along the minus strand of OZ007496.1, from coordinate 48,046,655 downwards.
CAACAAACGTGGCGGCGTTTCGTCTTTTGTCGGTGAATTTATTTCTTCCGTTGGTGGACAATTCGCGCCGGAGCTGTATAGTGTATGATGGAGGAGGAAGATGAACGGAGTGTCCGTGTTTGGCACAATACTTCCTCCCCACGCGCTCATGGCTGTACTGACTACAAAGTCGAGCGCGATCGCTACCCAAGCTGGTTCTCCTACTCTTCATAAACCAAACCACAGCCACGCGCAAGAGTATCTACCTCGCAACTTGTTGCTAAGCAAAAAAGTAAGATTACTGTTTATATTTAACTCGCCCTCATAACTAAATAGCTTGATGTATAAACTCAATACTGTGGTAACGTAACTTCAATTTCTAAGCTACATAATTATGAATCCCTGGCGTTTCTAACAGATACACACACAATACACAAGCAAATAGTGGAGAACACCGAACGGAAACCGAATAAGAAAATGCATCAGAGCCATATACCAAAGCGATAACATAACAATTCGCATCAGTTGAATATATTTGAGTTTAAAAATGGATTTTTAAACACGGCCAGTAGCCTGATGTGTTACGCATTGGTTCAATTTTTGGTGATTCTAACTGTCATAGCGTCAGTTCGAATCGCACGTTGTTCACTATCATCCCAAACGCTATAAATCCATTAGGGGAAAACTAAGAATATAAAAAATCGGCGCAAGGCTAATAACCGTGCCCGTAAAAATAAATTATTCTGGAAAATTTAACAACCCTGGACACTTGCTAAATAAGGCCAAGACCGGATCCCGGTTGTAGTGCCGATGATGATGATGAAGAATATAAAAAAAATGTTGTTTTCTTCCGATAGGCAGCTGCAACAATTTAAGTATTTGTAGCACTCATGTAACGGTAGCTTAACGATCGTTTTATTCAGCTGACGGCCATCTTGGCTTTATGTACTTTGACATTTCTGTTTGTTGTAGCTGTCAAACTAAAAATTCTAATTTTTTTATTCGTTTCCCATCGCATTAATGGAAAGGAACGTGGGTGCTTTTGATTTTTCATCTTGCGTTTCTTCGCTATCGCTAGATAAAACAATCCAGTCGCAACAACTGCTGGCGTTTGATGCACCGAAGGTGAGTTGTTTCTAAAGAGTACATCTAAAGAAAAGACTGCAATTTGGTTGGAGATCGAATGCATAACAGCCACAAAGCCGCAAGTCAGACGCAGTCAAAAACTTTAGAATTTTCAAATACCGCATCAAACAACATTTTGCGCGGGCGTTAGACGTCATGTCTTCATAGGAAAAAATGTAAAAAAGGATCGATATTTTGCCCTATCTAATAGGAACACAATAAAATCAGATATTTTATTATTAAGCCCCCGCTTGGTAGAAACCTTGACGTGGTGCGATGGCTTAAACTACAATGAATCACTCAGGCTATGCTAACGGAAGCATATGCTTCCAGTAGGGTCACCCATGCCAGACAGGCTAGCGAAGAGTAACACACAAAGATCTACCACCTCTAATCCAGGGTGTTACGCGTCACCATGCCCATTGGATGGTTTGCAGCCAGGGGTATACCGGCTGTATTATAACGGCGCCTCTCTGACACCGGGTCGAATCAGAGCAGTAAGCAGACCTTACCATATCAAAACGAGGCTCTCATGTGGCGGACTATTTGAAACCCCAACACTCGTGGGATCAAACATGAATAATCAATATACAAAAAACAATCCCACGAAAAACCCGGTAGGCGTAGGTCTAGCCGAGACTACCATAAGGGAAAAAATCATCAAGAAAACACCGACTCGGCAAAAAGAAGACGTAGGGAAAAACGGAAAAAGTGGGATATACGCGTCGGCACGTGGAATGTTCGAACGTTATATAAACCAGGCGCGATACAGACGGTCGTAGAAAACGCGAAACAATATATAATCGACATCGTCACGCTTAAGGAAGTTCGACTCCCACATCAACTAATCGAAACCAATGGGTTTACACCGGTGTGTGGAGGTACCGATACACATAACCTCGGAACTGGCTTCATCATAAGCAAGAAGATCACGCCCCATGTAAAAGATGTGCAATTTATTAATGACCGAATGTCGGTGCTAAAAATACAGGGCCCATGGTACAATTATGTATTTATAAACGTACACGCCCCAGCAGAATCTACCGACGAAGAAACGAAGGACACATTCTACGAGACCCTAGAGGAAGTGTTTGATGGGATCTCATCATTCGATGTTAAAATTCTCCTCGGCGACCTCAATGCGAAAATTGGAAAGGAAGATATCTTCCAACCAACAATAGGTAAAGAAAGCCTACATGACGTTTCAAATGATAATGGTATTCGAATTATCACGTTCGCAGCGTCAAAAGATCTGTTAGTGAAAAGCATGATGTTGAAGGACAAACAAATTCATAAATCAACATGGATATCACCCGACGGCGTAACGCGTAAGCAAATAGACCACTTTCTCATAGACAAAAGATACCACTCGAATATCCTTGACGTAAGATCATATAGAGGAGTAGATTGCGACTCCGATAATCTTCTAGTGATGGGCAAAATTAGAAGTCGGCTCGCAGCAAACCCACATGGACAGTCACGGGAGACGAACAGAAATTTCGAGATTGATAAACTAAAAGACCTACGCAAAAGGGCTGAATATCAAGACGAACTAACGAGTAGATTTAGCATCCTAGAGAATGACAGTCGTGGGGAAGAGGAAGCCAATAGTGTGGACACTAATTGGGCATCGATCAGAGACACAATCAAACAAACAGCCCAAAATGTATTAGGACTTAAGAAAACAATTAAGTTCAAACCTTGGTTTGACGATGAGTGCGGGGTGAAGATCGAAGAACGTAAACGCCTCAGAGTGATCCATTTAGAAAGATATGATGAAGTCAACGCAGAAAGATACGCGACAATTCGGAAAGAGACAACCAGACTTTTCAAACGCAAAAAACGGGAATGGGAGAAGACTCGGATCGAAAAAATCATAGAAAATGCCAGAGCAAAGAACAGGCGAGGTATGTATGCCGGCATAAATTCAATTAGAAATTACCACCGAGGGAGAGCCAAAATAATTCGAGACGCAAACGGCTGTCTGGCCACAGAAACGAACAATATCGTGACTAGATGGAAGCAGTACTTTGAAAACCTGCTCAATGTGCGCACCCATCAACCACAAATAAACGCACCAGATGTACATACAGCCGAGCCCGAGATGCCAGAGCCCTCTTTCGACGAAGTTGTAGATGGGATAAATCGACTGAAAAACAACAAGGATCCCGAAGTCGATTGCATACCGGCAGAGCCTGTGAAGCATGGAGGAGAGGCAACCGCTCGAAAGATCCACCAACTGGTTAAAACAATATGGGACAAGGAAGTCATTCCGGAAGAATGGAAAACCTCAATAGTCATCCCCATTTTCAAAAAAGGCGACAGATCTGACTGCGAAAACTACAGGGGAATATCATTATAGAAATATTGGGAGACTACCAATGCGGATTCCGTCGGAACCGGTCAACAAGCGACCAGATGTTCACAATAAGACAACTGCTGGAAAAGAAGTGGGAATGCGCAGAGACGGTTCACCAACTGTTCATCATCATCATCGGCACTACAACCGGGAACCGGTCTTGGCCTTATTTAGCAAGTCCTGAGGCTTGTTAAATTTTCCATAATGATTTGTTTTTTTTCCGGGCAAGGTCATTAGTCTTGCGCCAGAGGCTCCGCGACGGGGAAACGAACCCCGATCTCCCACGTGACAGGCGGGTATACGGACTTCAAAAAGCCTACGACTCAGTTGCAAGGCAAAGACTCTACCATATTGTGGTTGAGCTGGGGATCCCGAAAAAATATGCTGCCCTCATTCAAATTTGCATGAACGAAAACAAAGGGCGAGTTAGAATAGAAAACCACCTCTCAGAACCATTTGAAATCCGGGACGGACTAAAACAGGGGGATGGCCTCTCACCATCTCTTTTTAACCTTGCCCTCGAGTGTGTTATCAGAAAGGTACAAGACGACAACACGGCCGGATCATCCCTGAACGGGGTCACACAAGTGCTCACGTATGCAGATGACATCGCCGTTCTGGGCGATAATCTCGAAAGTGTAAGTAAAAACTGTGAAATCATCATGCAAGCAGCAGAAGAGGTGGGCCTAGAAATAAATGAAGACAAAACGAAATACATGATTACGGTGAGAGCAGGTAAGCAGAGAACACATATAAACGTCAGGGGCAAGATATTTGAAAATGTCAAAGAATTTAAATATCTGGGAACGATACTGACGACCAGAAACGAAACGTCGAAGGAAATTAACAAAAGACTACACTCCGGTAACGCTAGTTGGCATGTAGCCAGTAAATTGTTGAAATTCAAACTGCAATCACGTAATATAAAGCTCCGTGTCTATAGAACCATAATCATGCCGATTGCTCTATACGGATGCGAAACATGGGCTCTCACAAAACGGGAAGAGGACAAATTCCGCGTATTCGAGAATAAAGTTTTAAGGGGTATATTGGACGGTAAATATGACGAGGAGTCAGGACAATGGAGGAAATTCCATAACCACGAATTGGAAGAGCTGTACTGCAAACCTACAATAGTGAGAGTAATCAATTCGCGAAGATTAAGATGGGCCGGACACGTAGCGCGAATGGGCGATGATAGGACCGTGGATAGAATTCTTGACGGTAAACTAACGGGAAAGAGACCGACAGGAAGGCCGCGACGGAGATGGGAGGTCAATGTTAGACTGGACCTCGAGGAGATCGGATCGGATGGTCAAGTGTGGAAGGAGAGTGCCCAGGACAGGGAACGATGGCGAAGCCGAGTCGGCGAGGTCATGAACTTCCGGGTTCCTACAGACCAATAAATAATAATATAATAATTTGATTATTATGGGGAGCAGATAAAATTGCTAGAATTGCATCGAATTTCAAAGTTACCAGCACAGGCCTGCCTCGAAACCCTGCCTTTGAATATAAATGTAACCCTAAATGTAGCTATTTTTACACAAAGCCGCATTTAAATGGAATTTTACGATACCCTTTAAGTGCGAGTTTGTATTAAGCTGAACAAAGGGGCTTTTTTGCCCCACCAAACCCAATCATAACTGCCCGGCAAATGCTAAACCTGGCATTAAGTTGATGTAACAATATCCAGTACCTTTTACACAGCAGCGACTTTCCTCTTTTTACACCACCTTCATGAGGTGGACTTCACAATCATCGGAACAGCAATTTAAAAAAAAATAACCTCATAGGTTTTTAAACTCAAATTGTAACTGATGGAAGAGTCGTGCTTCCTACACGTCAAGCAATGCGCCGCCCACAGCTTGACGTGCCAAGATTTCATACCCACAAACTTGTAGACCTTGAATCTAGTTAAAAAGAACCAGTACTGTGTGCAATTGAGCAAGAGATGTCTGTGGCGATGGACTAAGTCCTTATTCAATAATCAGTGGAGGAAGACAAATTTCAACAGAGCCAACAAGGCAACACCAACATTCCCGAATGTAAAAGCCCGGTAAATGCAAGTAACAATGGCTCTTACCTTGGTCTTGGTAACAATGTTCGAGGCTAATTTAACAACGGCAAAGTTTCCCTTGCCAATGGTCTTCTCCAGCTCGTAGTAGCCGACCCTGAGCAGCTTGTCCACGGAGATCTTCGACGTTGACGGTACCTTGTAGTTCATAGCCATTATGTTGGTTGGGCGATGATGATGTCGGTATCTCGTGCCGGAATCGCTGGAACTTATGGCAAGTGCTGCACGTCGCCCGACTGGAATCACTTTAAGAGACACAAACAATATTATGCGACTTCTTCGCCACCAGTTGGACAGGCTCCTGGCTGCATTTGCCTTACTCCTTCGGCTTTATCTGGTGTTCGTCATTCTAGGCCTCTCTAGTCTCTTAAGTCGATGGCTTTGCATTCTTGTAACGCGCGACAAACCATAATAAAAGGGAGACTCGCACAGTTCCTTTTATTTTATTTTCGTTTCGTTTCTTTCGTTTTTCTTTTCTTTTATATTTTATTTACCTTTGTTTTTATTTTATTTCTTTCCTTCTTTTCTTGTCTGTCGTCTTTCTACTCCTTTGATTTACTTCTTTGTTTTTTTTTATCTTCTGCTTTTGGTAGGTTTTGTTTTCCTTGTTTGCTGCACGTAACGTGAAGTGGAAAGGACGGGAAACGACAACCGACGACGGGGCGCGTCGCCGACGATTAATGACGAAAACAACGAGCGATTGCACCGCAGACGACGTTCAGGCACAAAGAATAACAACTTTTACTTTTGCTGCTCCTTCGCCGGAGTCGCGGGAGAGGAAACGCACACACAACATCGCACGCGGAAAATTAAGTAAATCTTTTCTATTTTCCTTTTAGGTTGTTTGTTTGTTGTTTTTTTTTTTCTATTGCGAATATTATCGCGTTATCTGTGTCGCCAGGGCGACTGTTGGTGGAGCAGTTTTCTCTTTTGATTTTCACTTTCCAATCGCGCGGCGTTTCGCACTTTTCGGCACCTGCTACTTCCGACTTGTTATCACTTTTCGATTTACTTTTTTTGGTGTCTTCCTTTTGTCGTTTTTTAAATCTCAGTTTCGCATTTCCGGATTTGCACTTCGCCTAAGTCCTCCGTCGCATGATCCCCGCACGATGTCACGCAGAAGAGACACTGGCACTCGTGGCAGTTTTTGGCGAAACGTTCGTAGATAGATTTATGTATCTATTTGCATTTACGAATATGTTTGTACTAATTGTTTTTGTATTTATTCTTCTCTTCTTCCTTTACCGTTAGCACTCGCACCTGCCTGCCCTTCGTGACTTTGTTGTGCTTGTTTGACGACTAATCAATTCGATTGCTCACAAGTTTCAAAGACAAACTTGACGTGCACCTAGTGTTGTTTGCCGAGGGTCGGTAGGGAGATAAGGAGGGGGCGGCTGACGACTCGTGATTACTTTTCGATTTCGTTACAATATTCTATCGCGAATTTCAGATTCGTTCGTCATTTATACGTAATTTCGAGATATCCCTCGCGAAAGCGGTTCGTTGGATATTTAAATAAGTAAATAATAAATAAATAAATCGAATGACTATTAAATAAGTGGAGACGAAAAATAAAAACTCTTCACCATCTACGCGGAGAGAACACACAATCGTGCAACGACGTCGACGGTCGGCCACAATCAACGACGGGATGAACAAGAATAATCTCAAACGACTAGACACTTGCCGTCTTTCCTTGTCTTCTCCACCAAGAATCAGTGGTGCGATAGAGGTGGAGCTATTATAGGTGTAATGTGGTGAAGCTGCTTGCTCTAAGCGGTTTGCTGTCAGCGAGGTGCCTAGCTTCAACGGATTCGCCGAGATGGTGGAGAATTTCTCGGCGAAACTACTGGAACGGTTGATGGGGTGTTGGGTGGGTGTGCGCCTATATCCATTCAGTTGCTTTGACGTCACTAGCTGGGGTAAATTGGAATGATAATAAAATCGGGGGTTAGATAATGCGGCGCTATGAAAAGTTATGATAAAAGAAGCACGGGAGAAACCTGTTTGTGGAACTGGTAAATGTTCACAACGCACGACAGACAGTGCGCGGATACGGAGATGAACAACCGAATGAACAGGTGCACAATCGACACGGAATTCGTGAATGGCAATGTGGGGAATTTTAAATGGTGTGGAGGTAATTCCGCGTATATTCCTTGGCGCAATTATACGTCATTTATCACGATTGCATAGCATATCTTCGGGGGGAGTTTTAGAGCGAGATTAGCTTTGATCGATTGATTTTTATTTATTATTATTTATTACAATGCAAGTAAATTACATGGTAACTTAAAACTAATAGCACTAGCGACTAAGGCTTTCGGCTAGAATATAAATATTAAATACTGTTTACACTAGACTTTGTAGCTTAACTAAGGTTAGTAGTTTGTAGAGCTTATCGATATTAGATGATGATGGTTGGGATATGATGTCGAGGATGTCGTCGTTGTAATCTTAGCGAACGAGGTCTTTTACCCCTGCACATTCAAATAGTATGTGTTTGGAGGATAGGCTGGAGTTGGATGTACAGATGTGGCAGGTTGGGGGATTACTCCTGTTGATGAGATGTTGGTTGGTGATAAATGTGTGCCCAAGGCGCAGCCGGAGGAAGCACCTGATTTTATGTTTTGCGGCTGTTGGTGGGTATGTGATGGGTTCTCTTCTGGGGTTTACTACTGCATACATATGCCTGTAGTCTGCCCAGTCCTTTTGTTCTAAGTTGTGGAGCTCACTATTAAAGTATCCATGTAAGTCCTGGCTGTTTTCAACGAAAAAGGTTATTAGGGGTTCCTTGATGGCCAGTTTTGCAGCAGCATCTGCTGCTTCGTTGCCTGCTATCCCACTATGGCTTGGCACCCAGAGAAGCTTTATTTTGTTTTGTTTATAGAATAAACTATGCTGGATCAAGTGAATGATTCGCTTTCTATTGTTTGGGTTCCTTATTGCTTGGATGGTTGATAGGCTGTCTGTACAAATAAGTGTCTTGTCCTTTTTTACTAACTTAATTGCTTCCAGTACAGCGGTTGCTTCGGACGAAAATATGGAACAGAATTCAGGTATAAGTCCCTTTCTGATTGTTGCGGATTGGCAATTAAATGTGCTGGAATGTACTGGAGAAATCTAGTACATTCGCATGTATACCAGTTGCGCAGCAGCTGGCACCAACTGGCCATCATTGTCACCACGATGATGTCATAGCGTCGCTTTTTTGAATTGGCAGTTATGCCAATTCGTCAGTCTACAATCAACATTCACCGAATAAACACCGTCGGTCAATATATGTCAATCAATACATCAATTAGTAAAGCTGCCTTCAAGTTCACTTCTGCCCTTTTTGTTGTTCTGTCTCCTACGACAAAGTTTTATTGGGTGGCACGCGGACTACGTAGAGTTATAAACAAACATTTTCTGGTCCTTCGAGCCGGATCCAGTGCCGATTTGGATCGTCTCATCGCCGCCCAGTTCGCGGCACATAGACACTGCAACCTGACTCGACACAAATCAAGGACGACTGAAATTACTAGGGATAACGACTGTGAAACATCCGTTCTTAATGAGGACATCAACATTGTTCTAAACAATACATTAGAACCGGTTGACGGTACCGACGAACCCGGTTTATTAACAGTGAAAAAGGGAACAATCGATGCAGCTATGGTCAAGAAGAATTCCAGGAATATTGCAGTTGACTTCTCAGCGAAGTGTTCCACTCCCACAAGCCAAGTAAGTCAAATAAAACGACGCTTAAACGCCAGTGCTATCCATGATTTAGGTTTAAATTTAATATTTGATTCCGACGAATGCCAACAGCCAAAAGACAAATTCGAATTTTCCGATGTAGTAGACGACAACCGAGAGAGACCAGGTGCAGTGGTTGCTGGGTTTAATGATAAAAATGACAAAGAAGCTTTGGTAGACAACCCGTCCGATGAGTTGCTTAACAGTGCCGAAATTACTCCGATCTTGTTAGAGGGAATTGCATGTGATCTTATTTTACAAGCTAACGACGCAACTTCATGACTTCTCGATAATAAGGAAAATGCTCCCCCAGACCAAGAGGCGAAGTTGCTGGGCAGAGACAAAACGCTATATCCTTCATTCCTTCCGACTATAGATCACCCCTTAAATATTTGTTTTCTGAATCACCTTTGTTAGGTGCATCGCTCAATGAGAATGAGGAGCCACTTGAACAAAGGAGTGCAGGGCAAGCGGCCGATCATGATCTTATATTAGAATCGCTGCCACCAGAAGAGGGCGGACGAGATCATTGTCACCTCCAAGGAATTGAAAGAACAAATCGCCGACCCGATCACCCTACAGTAAAGGGAAAAACCGATCTACCGAAGCCAAGCTCAGTACAGCAGCGAATGATGGCAAATACATCGAAAAGGCAACACAACGGTTCCCCGACGACATTCCTCTGTCGGCGGAACAACAAAGATCTCGACCGACGACATTCCTCGCTCGAAAGAGATCCTACGTTTTCTCATTACACTATGCGCAACGGAGCCGACAATGGTAACGACAGTGGTGGCGGCGGCGACGGCGACAACTTTGACAACGGTTCCCCGATGACATTCCTCAATCGGCGGAACACCAAAGATCTCGACCGACGACATTCCTCGGTCGGCAGAGATCATACATCTGTTCATCACCAACCTGAGTCGAGTACAAATGTAAGGACATGCATAAAAGAAGATGACAATTCCAAGGATTCCTTAAGTCGTGGATCGGAGGACAGCGGCCGCCAGATGATCATTGCAAATCAAACGCTAGGTGATTTGTTGGAGAAAAATTCAATGGAAACCGCTGTTGATGCAAAACGAAAGCAGGATGACGAACTTTCTACAACGATAGTTCAAACCAACGTGTCTTTGACAGCTGCTCCAATACAACAAATGACCACGATTGAGGATCTCATCGCCGCTCAGTTCGCGGCACAGGCCACCATCTCTGGCGCTTTCCTCAACATACAGGAAAAGGGACAACCAAGTCCGACAGCAATCGAGGCAACCAAACATGCACTCCGCGCCGAATGGGAAGCCTTCTCCAAGCGGCACCACGACATCTTCGTCACGGCGACACCGGACCATCTACAACGCGCATACTAAGCGGAGGATTGTTACGGCGAAACCGAAGAAATATACCTGGAGGAACAGACGAAGCTCCTCGAGGCTCAGTACGCGCTCAAGTCAGCCTCCCCAACCATGGTCAACAGCACCAATCGCCTCCACCCCAGCGAGCTGCCCCCAGTGCAGCTGCCAACGGTCAACATTAAGCCAGCGGAAAAGGAACCGCACCCCAGAACAGTGAGTCAGCAGGCCGCCGACCAGAGTGCCGCCTGCCCAAAGCCCAACCTACCCAAGGTCCCGATGATCGGCCCAGTGCCGAAGCCCCCACAGAAGACGATGCCGCGCACGCATTGTGGGGCACAACATGACATGGCCATTCCTCGTGGGTTGCGAACTTACAACTCCGACCCAGAGGAACTGGCTGCCATCACACGGACTCCAGAGCAAGTAGTGGGCACGGCGTACATAGGATCCGTGTCAGATCCAACGCCAATGCCTTCCACGAATTCGACTGTGCCAGCAACAGTAGCCGGCCCGATGACTAACCAGCCCAGTGTCCCGATGCACAAAACACCGCCGACACCCGTAAAGCAACAGGGCGCTTGCACATTCTGCAGGGCCTCACACACCATTTACGCTTGCGATGGCTTCCAATCACTCACACCTGGCCGTCGGAAGTCTTTCGCATACAAAAGAAACCTGTGCACCAACTGCTTGGGTCACCACCGCCTGCGCGACTGCCACTCCAGCAAGACGTGCCGTCGATGGCAGCGGAGACATCACACCCTGCTGCATGTCCGGTCTACCGCCATCGGCGGGACAACATCACCGCCGCAGCGAGCCAAAGGAGCCGCCCCCCAGACCAACCGTCAGGAGGGGGTCTGCGCACATACAATCAGCACCCCTTCACAGCATTCCGCGTTGCTGCCAACAGCCAGAGTCATCGTGACGTCGGAGACCGAACAGAGGATTGAAGTCCGTGCTCTGCTGGACCCCTGCTCCAGTGGCACCTTCATTTCAACATCACTCGCCCGAAGGTTGCACCTCCGAAGCCAAGCATCATCCGTCCCCACCTACGGTGTTGGGGGCACTCGTGGCCTTGCCACCAGGACTCAGGCCGCCAATCAGCATCACTCTTCGCCTCCACGGCTCGAGCCAATGGACACTAAGGCCCTTCATCCTGTCAGGGCTCTCAGTGTATGAACCACCATCACAATCGGCGACGAGGGATCTCTCGTTCGTGGCGGATCTGAACCTGGCCGATCCAAACATCGCCTCCGCCGATAAGTCAGACATGATCATTGGGGGAGACATGTACCCCACTCTCATCCTCGAAGGCCTAAGAAAGGACCAACGTTCCGGCCTCGTCGCGCAGGCCACTGAACTGGGGTGGGTGCTAACAGGCTCAGCACCCACCACATCATCCAGCGCAAAGGTGACAAGGCCTGTCACCAGCCATCATATGGCCATTCCTCGTGGGTTGCGAATTTACAACTCCGATCCAGAGGAACTGGTCGACCTTCCGACTGACGGCCGCGGCTTCCACCAGAGAACCCAAAGGACGTTTCGCCGGCATCGGCCCCAGTGGCCACATACGAAGCCCATTCAACTACCAGCCACCGACCACTTGCGCGACCCAACTACAAGATATACCCCTCGCCCGCTGAACCATTGCAGGGGCAAGGGGCAATCGAGGAACCAGGAGCTTACCCACTCGAACACTTCAAGGCATCCCACCACACCCAGGACACCACGTGGTCAAGCTCCTGCCCAGGTCCAAAGCTACCCAGGCCAACCGCTACCACCTTTAGCCACCACAACAGGACCAGGAGCGTGCAATGCCCCGCTTGGCGGGCGGCGCTCCCCAGCAACCAGCGGTCTCTCGAACTCCAGCAAGAAAGCACCCCCCTCTGTGCATCCACAGAGGCTGCATTGCGACGACCCCGGGAGGTACTTGGCCCGTGACTGCCATTACGAAAGGACACGCGGACAGTGCCAGGGTAGACACCGCACCCGACTCCACGTTACAGCACACACCCCCAGCGGTCGCATCCCACCGGCCACTCACTCCAGACAGGCGCCAACGTGCGCAGTACATGGCACCACCACCGGTCTCGACATAGCGAGACCCATCACCAGTCATCACGTGGTCATTTATCGTGGGTTGCCACCTTACAACTCTAACCCAGATCAACTGGCCGGTCCCGCGACCACAAAAGGCAACGGACATCAGCGATGGGAAAGATGTTCCTGTCGCCATCGCTCATACGGGCCATCCCAGACCCTCAAGCCTCCAGCTCCTCAGGGCGGGCGGCCCCCTCTCAACCGATCATCCACGTGAAAGTGGACAGCCGACCAAGACCAACCGCCACCAGGAGACCGCACACTCCCGGCCCCTAGCCACCGTCCCCTGGAACGAAATGATTCGCCAATGGTTGGCGAAGGCGGGCGGAATGTTGCGTATTGGCAATTAAATGTGCTGGAATGTACTGGAGAAATCTAGTACATTCGCATGTATACCAGTTGCGCAGCAGCTGGCACCAACTGGCCATCATTGTCACCACGATGATGTCATAGCGTCGCTTTTTTGAATTGGCAGTTATGCCAATTCGTCAGTCTACAATCAACATTCACCGAATAAACACCGTCGGTCAATATATGTCAATCAATACATCAATTAGTAAAGCTGCCTTCAAGTTCACTTCTGCCCTTTTTGTTGTTCTGTCTCCTACGACAAAGTTTTATTGGGTGGCACGCGGACTACGTAGAGTTATAAACAAACATTTTCTGGTCCTTCGAGCCGGATCCAGTGCCGATTTGGATCGTCTCATCGCCGCCCAGTTCGCGGCACATAGACACTGCAACCTGACTCGACACAAATCAAGGACGACTGAAATTACTAGGGATAACGACTGTGAAACATCCGTTCTTAATGAGGACATCAACATTGTTCTAAACAATACATTAGAACCGGTTGACGGTACCGACGAACCCGGTTTATTAACAGTGAAAAAGGGAACAATCGATGCAGCTATGGTCAAGAAGAATTCCAGGAATATTGCAGTTGACTTCTCAGCGAAGTGTTCCACTCCCACAAGCCAAGTAAGTCAAATAAAACGACGCTTAAACGCCAGTGCTATCCATGATTTAGGTTTAAATTTAATATTTGATTCCGACGAATGCCAACAGCCAAAAGACAAATTCGAATTTTCCGATGTAGTAGACGACAACCGAGAGAGACCAGGTGCAGTGGTTGCTGGGTTTAATGATAACAATGACAAAGAAGCTTTGGTAGACAACCCGTCCGATGAGTTGCTTAACAGTGCCGAAATTACTCCGATCTTGTTAGAGGGAATTGCATGTGATCTTATTTTACAAGCTAACGACGCAACTTCATGACTTCTCGATAATAAGGAAAATGCTCCCCCAGACCAAGAGTCGAAGTTGCTGGGCAGAGACAAAACGCTATATCCTTCATTCCTTCCGACTATAGATCACCCCTTAAATATTTGTTTTCTGAATCACCTTTGTTAGGTGCATCGCTCAATGAGAATGAGGAGCCACTTGAACAAAGGAGTGCAGGGCAAGCGGCCGATCATGATCTTATATTAGAATCGCTGCCACCAGAAGAGGGCGGACGAGATCATTGTCACCTCCAAGGAATTGAAAGAACAAATCGCCGACCCGATCACCCTACAGTAAAGGGAAAAACCGATCTACCGAAGCCAAGCTCAGTACAGCAGCGAATGATGGCAAATACATCGAAAAGGCAACACAACGGTTCCCCGACGACATTCCTCTGTCGGCGGAACAACAAAGATCTCGACCGACGACATTCCTCGCTCGAAAGAGATCCTACGTTTTCTCATTACACTATGCGCAACGGAGCCGACAATGGTAACGACAGTGGTGGCGGCGGCGACGGCGACAACTTTGACAACGGTTCCCCGATGACATTCCTCAATCGGCGGAACACCAAAGATCTCGACCGACGACATTCCTCGGTCGGCAGAGATCATACATCTGTTCATCACCAACCTGAGTCGAGTACAAATGTAAGGACATGCATAAAAGAAGATGACAATTCCAAGGATTCCTTAAGTCGTGGATCGGAGGACAGCGGCCGCCAGATGATCATTGCAAATCAAACGCTAGGTGATTTGTTGGAGAAAAATTCAATGGAAACCGCTGTTGATGCAAAACGAAAGCAGGATGACGAACTTTCTACAACGATAGTTCAAACCAACGTGTCTTTGACAGCTGCTCCAATACAACAAATGACCACGATTGAGGATCTCATCGCCGCTCAGTTCGCGGCACAGGCCACCATCTCTGGCGCTTTCCTCAACATACAGGAAAAGGGACAACCAAGTCCGACAGCAATCGAGGCAACCAAACATGCACTCCGCGCCGAATGGGAAGCCTTCTCCAAGCGGCACCACGACATCTTCGTCACGGCGACACCGGACCATCTACAACGCGCATACTAAGCGGAGGATTGTTACGGCGAAACCGAAGAAATATACCTGGAGGAACAGACGAAGCTCCTCGAGGCTCAGTACGCGCTCAAGTCAGCCTCCCCAACCATGGTCAACAGCACCAATCGCCTCCACCCCAGCGAGCTGCCCCCAGTGCAGCTGCCAACGGTCAACATTAAGCCAGCGGAAAAGGAACCGCACCCCAGAACAGTGAGTCAGCAGGCCGCCGACCAGAGTGCCGCCTGCCCAAAGCCCAACCTACCCAAGGTCCCGATGATCGGCCCAGTGCCGAAGCCCCCACAGAAGACGATGCCGCGCACGCATTGTGGGGCACAACATGACATGGCCATTCCTCGTGGGTTGCGAACTTACAACTCCGACCCAGAGGAACTGGCTGCCATCACACGGACTCCAGAGCAAGTAGTGGGCACGGCGTACATAGGATCCGTGTCAGATCCAACGCCAATGCCTTCCACGAATTCGACTGTGCCAGCAACAGTAGCCGGCCCGATGACTAACCAGCCCAGTGTCCCGATGCACAAAACACCGCCGACACCCGTAAAGCAACAGGGCGCTTGCACATTCTGCAGGGCCTCACACACCATTTACGCTTGCGATGGCTTCCAATCACTCACACCTGGCCGTCGGAAGTCTTTCGCATACAAAAGAAACCTGTGCACCAACTGCTTGGGTCACCACCGCCTGCGCGACTGCCACTCCAGCAAGACGTGCCGTCGATGGCAGCGGAGACATCACACCCTGCTGCATGTCCGGTCTACCGCCATCGGCGGGACAACATCACCGCCGCAGCGAGCCAAAGGAGCCGCCCCCCAGACCAACCGTCAGGAGGGGGTCTGCGCACATACAATCAGCACCCCTTCACAGCATTCCGCGTTGCTGCCAACAGCCAGAGTCATCGTGACGTCGGAGACCGAACAGAGGATTGAAGTCCGTGCTCTGCTGGACCCCTGCTCCAGTGGCACCTTCATTTCAACATCACTCGCCCGAAGGTTGCACCTCCGAAGCCAAGCATCATCCGTCCCCACCTACGGTGTTGGGGGCACTCGTGGCCTTGCCACCAGGACTCAGGCCGCCAATCAGCATCACTCTTCGCCTCCACGGCTCGAGCCAATGGACACTAAGGCCCTTCATCCTGTCAGGGCTCTCAGTGTATGAACCACCATCACAATCGGCGACGAGGGATCTCTCGTTCGTGGCGGATCTGAACCTGGCCGATCCAAACATCGCCTCCGCCGATAAGTCAGACATGATCATTGGGGGAGACATGTACCCCACTCTCATCCTCGAAGGCCTAAGAAAGGACCAACGTTCCGGCCTCGTCGCGCAGGCCACTGAACTGGGGTGGGTGCTAACAGGCTCAGCACCCACCACATCATCCAGCGCAAAGGTGACAAGGCCTGTCACCAGCCATCATATGGCCATTCCTCGTGGGTTGCGAATTTACAACTCCGATCCAGAGGAACTGGTCGACCTTCCGACTGACGGCCGCGGCTTCCACCAGAGAACCCAAAGGACGTTTCGCCGGCATCGGCCCCAGTGGCCACATACGAAGCCCATTCAACTACCAGCCACCGACCACTTGCGCGACCCAACTACAAGATATACCCCTCGCCCGCTGAACCATTGCAGGGGCAAGGGGCAATCGAGGAACCAGGAGCTTACCCACTCGAACACTTCAAGGCATCCCACCACACCCAGGACACCACGTGGTCAAGCTCCTGCCCAGGTCCAAAGCTACCCAGGCCAACCGCTACCACCTTTAGCCACCACAACAGGACCAGGAGCGTGCAATGCCCCGCTTGGCGGGCGGCGCTCCCCAGCAACCAGCGGTCTCTCGAACTCCAGCAAGAAAGCACCCCCCTCTGTGCATCCACAGAGGCTGCATTGCGACGACCCCGGGAGGTACTTGGCCCGTGACTGCCATTACGAAAGGACACGCGGACAGTGCCAGGGTAGACACCGCACCCGACTCCACGTTACAGCACACACCCCCAGCGGTCGCATCCCACCGGCCACTCACTCCAGACAGGCGCCAACGTGCGCAGTACATGGCACCACCACCGGTCTCGACATAGCGAGACCCATCACCAGTCATCACGTGGTCATTTATCGTGGGTTGCCACCTTACAACTCTAACCCAGATCAACTGGCCGGTCCCGCGACCACAAAAGGCAACGGACATCAGCGATGGGAAAGATGTTCCTGTCGCCATCGCTCATACGGGCCATCCCAGACCCTCAAGCCTCCAGCTCCTCAGGGCGGGCGGCCCCCTCTCAACCGATCATCCACGTGAAAGTGGACAGCCGACCAAGACCAACCGCCACCAGGAGACCGCACACTCCCGGCCCCTAGCCACCGTCCCCTGGAACGAAATGATTCGCCAATGGTTGGCGAAGGCGGGCGGAATGTTGCGTATTGGCAATTAAATGTGCTGGAATGTACTGGAGAAATCTAGTACATTCGCATGTATACCAGTTGCGCAGCAGCTGGCACCAACTGGCCATCATTGTCACCACGATGATGTCATAGCGTCGCTTTTTTGAATTGGCAGTTATGCCAATTCGTCAGTCTACAATCAACATTCACCGAATAAACACCGTCGGTCAATATATGTCAATCAATACATCAATTAGTAAAGCTGCCTTCAAGTTCACTTCTGCCCTTTTTGTTGTTCTGTCTCCTACGACAAAGTTTTATTGGGTGGCACGCGGACTACGTAGAGTTATAAACAAACATTTTCTGGTCCTTCGAGCCGGATCCAGTGCCGATTTGGATCGTCTCATCGCCGCCCAGTTCGCGGCACATAGACACTGCAACCTGACTCGACACAAATCAAGGACGACTGAAATTACTAGGGATAACGACTGTGAAACATCCGTTCTTAATGAGGACATCAACATTGTTCTAAACAATACATTAGAACCGGTTGACGGTACCGACGAACCCGGTTTATTAACAGTGAAAAAGGGAACAATCGATGCAGCTATGGTCAAGAAGAATTCCAGGAATATTGCAGTTGACTTCTCAGCGAAGTGTTCCACTCCCACAAGCCAAGTAAGTCAAATAAAACGACGCTTAAACGCCAGTGCTATCCATGATTTAGGTTTAAATTTAATATTTGATTCCGACGAATGCCAACAGCCAAAAGACAAATTCGAATTTTCCGATGTAGTAGACGACAACCGAGAGAGACCAGGTGCAGTGGTTGCTGGGTTTAATGATAACAATGACAAAGAAGCTTTGGTAGACAACCCGTCCGATGAGTTGCTTAACAGTGCCGAAATTACTCCGATCTTGTTAGAGGGAATTGCATGTGATCTTATTTTACAAGCTAACGACGCAACTTCATGACTTCTCGATAATAAGGAAAATGCTCCCCCAGACCAAGAGGCGAAGTTGCTGGGCAGAGACAAAACGCTATATCCTTCATTCCTTCCGACTATAGATCACCCCTTAAATATTTGTTTTCTGAATCACCTTTGTTAGGTGCATCGCTCAATGAGAATGAGGAGCCACTTGAACAAAGGAGTGCAGGGCAAGCGGCCGATCATGATCTTATATTAGAATCGCTGCCACCAGAAGAGGGCGGACGAGATCATTGTCACCTCCAAGGAATTGAAAGAACAAATCGCCGACCCGATCACCCTACAGTAAAGGGAAAAACCGATCTACCGAAGCCAAGCTCAGTACAGCAGCGAATGATGGCAAATACATCGAAAAGGCAACACAACGGTTCCCCGACGACATTCCTCTGTCGGCGGAACAACAAAGATCTCGACCGACGACATTCCTCGCTCGAAAGAGATCCTACGTTTTCTCATTACACTATGCGCAACGGAGCCGACAATGGTAACGACAGTGGTGGCGGCGGCGACGGCGACAACTTTGACAACGGTTCCCCGATGACATTCCTCAATCGGCGGAACACCAAAGATCTCGACCGACGACATTCCTCGGTCGGCAGAGATCATACATCTGTTCATCACCAACCTGAGTCGAGTACAAATGTAAGGACATGCATAAAAGAAGATGACAATTCCAAGGATTCCTTAAGTCGTGGATCGGAGGACAGCGGCCGCCAGATGATCATTGCAAATCAAACGCTAGGTGATTTGTTGGAGAAAAATTCAATGGAAACCGCTGTTGATGCAAAACGAAAGCAGGATGACGAACTTTCTACAACGATAGTTCAAACCAACGTGTCTTTGACAGCTGCTCCAATACAACAAATGACCACGATTGAGGATCTCATCGCCGCTCAGTTCGCGGCACAGGCCACCATCTCTGGCGCTTTCCTCAACATACAGGAAAAGGGACAACCAAGTCCGACAGCAATCGAGGCAACCAAACATGCACTCCGCGCCGAATGGGAAGCCTTCTCCAAGCGGCACCACGACATCTTCGTCACGGCGACACCGGACCATCTACAACGCGCATACTAAGCGGAGGATTGTTACGGCGAAACCGAAGAAATATACCTGGAGGAACAGACGAAGCTCCTCGAGGCTCAGTACGCGCTCAAGTCAGCCTCCCCAACCATGGTCAACAGCACCAATCGCCTCCACCCCAGCGAGCTGCCCCCAGTGCAGCTGCCAACGGTCAACATTAAGCCAGCGGAAAAGGAACCGCACCCCAGAACAGTGAGTCAGCAGGCCGCCGACCAGAGTGCCGCCTGCCCAAAGCCCAACCTACCCAAGGTCCCGATGATCGGCCCAGTGCCGAAGCCCCCACAGAAGACGATGCCGCGCACGCATTGTGGGGCACAACATGACATGGCCATTCCTCGTGGGTTGCGAACTTACAACTCCGACCCAGAGGAACTGGCTGCCATCACACGGACTCCAGAGCAAGTAGTGGGCACGGCGTACATAGGATCCGTGTCAGATCCAACGCCAATGCCTTCCACGAATTCGACTGTGCCAGCAACAGTAGCCGGCCCGATGACTAACCAGCCCAGTGTCCCGATGCACAAAACACCGCCGACACCCGTAAAGCAACAGGGCGCTTGCACATTCTGCAGGGCCTCACACACCATTTACGCTTGCGATGGCTTCCAATCACTCACACCTGGCCGTCGGAAGTCTTTCGCATACAAAAGAAACCTGTGCACCAACTGCTTGGGTCACCACCGCCTGCGCGACAGCCACTCCAGCAAGACGTGCCGTCGATGGCAGCGGAGACATCACACCCTGCTGCATGTCCGGTCTACCGCCATCGGCGGGACAACATCACCGCCGCAGCGAGCCAAAGGAGCCGCCCCCCAGACCAACCGTCAGGAGGGGGTCTGCGCACATACAATCAGCACCCCTTCACAGCATTCCGCGTTGCTGCCAACAGCCAGAGTCATCGTGACGTCGGAGACCGAACAGAGGATTGAAGTCCGTGCTCTGCTGGACCCCTGCTCCAGTGGCACCTTCATTTCAACATCACTCGCCCGAAGGTTGCACCTCCGAAGCCAAGCATCATCCGTCCCCACCTACGGTGTTGGGGGCACTCGTGGCCTTGCCACCAGGACTCAGGCCGCCAATCAGCATCACTCTTCGCCTCCACGGCTCGAGCCAATGGACACTAAGGCCCTTCATCCTGTCAGGGCTCTCAGTGTATGAACCACCATCACAATCGGCGACGAGGGATCTCTCGTTCGTGGCGGATCTGAACCTGGCCGATCCAAACATCGCCTCCGCCGATAAGTCAGACATGATCATTGGGGGAGACATGTACCCCACTCTCATCCTCGAAGGCCTAAGAAAGGACCAACGTTCCGGCCTCGTCGCGCAGGCCACTGAACTGGGGTGGGTGCTAACAGGCTCAGCACCCACCACATCATCCAGCGCAAAGGTGACAAGGCCTGTCACCAGCCATCATATGGCCATTCCTCGTGGGTTGCGAATTTACAACTCCGATCCAGAGGAACTGGTCGACCTTCCGACTGACGGCCGCGGCTTCCACCAGAGAACCCAAAGGACGTTTCGCCGGCATCGGCCCCAGTGGCCACATACGAAGCCCATTCAACTACCAGCCACCGACCACTTGCGCGACCCAACTACAAGATATACCCCTCGCCCGCTGAACCATTGCAGGGGCAAGGGGCAATCGAGGAACCAGGAGCTTACCCACTCGAACACTTCAAGGCATCCCACCACACCCAGGACACCACGTGGTCAAGCTCCTGCCCAGGTCCAAAGCTACCCAGGCCAACCGCTACCACCTTTAGCCACCACAACAGGACCAGGAGCGTGCAATGCCCCGCTTGGCGGGCGGCGCTCCCCAGCAACCAGCGGTCTCTCGAACTCCAGCAAGAAAGCACCCCCCTCTGTGCATCCACAGAGGCTGCATTGCGACGACCCCGGGAGGTACTTGGCCCGTGACTGCCATTACGAAAGGACACGCGGACAGTGCCAGGGTAGACACCGCACCCGACTCCACGTTACAGCACACACCCCCAGCGGTCGCATCCCACCGGCCACTCACTCCAGACAGGCGCCAACGTGCGCAGTACATGGCACCACCACCGGTCTCGACATAGCGAGACCCATCACCAGTCATCACGTGGTCATTTATCGTGGGTTGCCACCTTACAACTCTAACCCAGATCAACTGGCCGGTCCCGCGACCACAAAAGGCAACGGACATCAGCGATGGGAAAGATGTTCCTGTCGCCATCGCTCATACGGGCCATCCCAGACCCTCAAGCCTCCAGCGCTCCTCAGGGCGGGCGGCCCCCTCTCAACCGATCATCCACGTGAAAGTGGACAGCCGACCAAGACCAACCGCCACCAGGAGACCGCACACTCCCGGCCCCTAGCCACCGTCCCCTGGAACGAAATGATTCGCCAATGGTTGGCGAAGGCGGGCGGAATGTTGCGTATTGGCAATTAAATGTGCTGGAATGTACTGGAGAAATCTAGTACATTCGCATGTATACCAGTTGCGCAGCAGCTGGCACCAACTGGCCATCATTGTCACCACGATGATGTCATAGCGTCGCTTTTTTGAATTGGCAGTTATGCCAATTCGTCAGTCTACAATCAACATTCACCGAATAAACACCGTCGGTCAATATATGTCAATCAATACATCAATTAGTAAAGCTGCCTTCAAGTTCACTTCTGCCCTTTTTGTTGTTCTGTTTCCTACGACAAAGTTTTATTGGTTTGCACGCGGGCTACGTAGAGTTATAAACAAACACTGATTACTATTTTTGCGCTGTAAACTATCGCAAATGACGTGCCGTCCTCTGTTTTGGATCCGTCGGTGAAAAGTAGGTTCCATTGGCGGTGTTGGTTTTTGATATGTTGATAATGTTATTGGTATTCTAGGTGGTTTGTTCTAGTTTTTGGGAGTAGGCTTAAATCGGTGTTGAATATCTTAGGTGATAATAATCATGGGGGGTGAATTGTCCTTGCCTTTTGTGGTTTAATGTTTATTCGGAATTGGTGCGCAAGTATTATTGCCTGTCCTAGGGCCGACAAGTACCTTTGGGGCCGTTTCCTCCTAAGGATGTGTTTAATATCCTCCACTATGGGTGTCTCCGGTGTGGCGGTAAGTTTGACAACTAGCTTGGCTGAATGGTACTTCATTCGATTTTCAATCGTCGGGAGTCCACTTTCTGCTAGAATGTTTGTTATTGGGGTGGTTCTGAATGCACCTGTACTTATTCGGGCTGCTGCGTGATAGGGGGATTTCACTAGTTGTAGGTTAGTTTTGCTGCATTTCCCGTATATTGGTAGGCCGTAATCTATTTTCGATAATATAATTGCTCTGGTGATGTTTGTTAGTGTATTAGTATGAACAAAACTCTTTTTTGATCCTAAGTATTTAATTATATTTAACCTTAGATCTAAGTTTTTCTTAAGAGCTAGACATTGATTTTTGAAGTTGTATTTACTGTCAAGTTGTAGACCTAGAATTTTTAGTGTATTAACATTGCTGATGGTGGAGTTTTCAAAGTTAACTGTTAACAATTTATTACAACTGTGTTTTTTACATATGTGTAATATTTTGGTTTTCTTGTTTGAGATTTTGGCTCCGGAATAATGACCCCACATTCTAATATCTGAAAGAATATTTTCAAAAGTTTGACTGATAAATTCTAAATTGTTGACATTACTGAATACAATGAGATCATCTGCGTAGATACAATATTTTACAACTTTATATTTTGCCAGTATAATACTTAGATCTTCAAACGCTATTTTGAATAAAACTACTGAGAGTGGTGATCCTTGGGGGATACCGGTTTCTAAATTGTGTACCCCGGAACAAACGCCGTTGGATTTTACCCTGAATTTCCTATTAGACAGGAAAGATCTGATAAAATTGAACATATTACCTCCTATTTCCCATTTTTGAAGTTTGTTCAGTATGACGTGGGGGCCGAGGCGGTCAAAGGCCTTTTCGAAATCTATTGTTAGAATGGAGGTATGCTTTTTGCAGGAAAGTGCAGAAGTAATGTAGTTATCAAGGTGAAGGAGGGCATCCATTGTACCTCGACTTTTTTTAAATCCAACTTGCTGCATACTTATAAGGGTATATTTCTCTAAATACCACTTGAGCCTTTTTGCGATAATTTTTTCTAACAATTTGCCTAAGCAGGGGAGGAGGGAAATAGGGCGGTAGCAATTGATTGTGTCGGTTTCCCCATCGGACTTTAAAATAGGTATGACAGTGGATGTTTTCCATGTTTGTGGTATGACGCCTGATTTATAAATGTGGTTAAATAGATCTAGTAGACGCTGTTTCATGATCGGAGGGCTGTTTTTGACCATAGCATAATCTATTCTGTCGAAGCCCGGGGTTTTTCCTTTTGCAGAATGCAGACTGGATTCAAATTCTATTCCCGTTATGGGACTTTCTATGGCATTGAGATAGGTGTTCCCTAGGGTGGTTATTCGCATTGGGTGTTCCTGCATTTGTTTTTTTGCTGCGTGGAAGTTTGGATGAAAATTAAACTTTATATTTGCCCAGGATTCTGCTATTTTTTGAGGACATGTAAGTATGTTAGTGCCGGTATTTATTGCCGTAATGCCAGGGGGATTATAATTGCCTGTGAGCGTTTTTATATCAGACCATATCTTTTTTGGGGTGGAATTGGGTGTTAATTTTGCCGTGAAGGATTGAAATTATTTGGCCTTTTCAATTTTGGCAGTTCTCCGAAACTGGGCGTTAAGCCTTTTATATGTTATTAGATGCTGGTCCGTTGGATGTTTCTTGAAGATTTTCCAAGCTGATTGTTTTTCGGTCCGTAATCTTGCCAGTTCGGTATTCCACCATGGAACAACGGTTTTATGGAACCTTCTTGTTGTCTGCGGAATGGACATGTTGGCGGCCGCTCTAGTCATTTTTGTAATAATACCTGCTTCTTGGTTAATATTTTGTTTTGCGCTATGGAAGCTAAGGAATTGTGTGGTTAATGTTTGAAATTTATCCCAATTGGCTCGGTCAGATTGGAACTTGGGGAGGAGTTTGATCTTTTTCTTATTGCCGTTGCCAGTCGAGACAGAGATTTTAATCGGGAAGTGATCGCTTCCATGCAGATTGTCTAATATTTCCCAGTTAGTTATGGGAGAAAGTTGGGCTGATATTATGGAAAGGTCTACGTTTGTAAAGGTTTTGTGTGTGGAAAAGTGGGTTGGCTTGCCGTTATTCAGTATACCAAGTGGGATTGTAGCAAAAATTGTTCAACGATTTTACCTCTTTTGTTTATTGTTCGTGATCCCCATATTGTACTCCATGCATTGAAATCCCCCACTAGGAGGATTGGTGTGTGCATGTTTTGAGTTATGTTATTCAGATCTGCTAGATTGAATGGTTGGTTGGGTGGGATGTAAATTGAGATAACAGTTAAACTTAATTTCCCTGTAAGTTCGATTGCGGTAGCCGAGAAAGGGGAAGTAATGTTGAGGTGTCTATGGTTAAGGGCCCTATGTATTAGTATACCGGACCCTTGTTTAGAGGAGTTGTTTCCTGTGAGGTTGTTGAAGTAGGCTTTGTATTCCCGAGGCACTTTAGCATTTGAGGGCTGGGGTAAGTGAGTTTCTTGCAATGCTATGATCGCTGGTTTTAGTTCCTTTATAAGGATCTGTAGTTCATGATAGTTATTGTGGAACCCATTCAGGTTCCACTGAAGTATTAAAAGATCGTTTGGGTTGTTGTTAGTGTTTGTTGTGGTGTTCAAAGTGGGGGAGTCAATATAACGGTGATTGGTTATCTGACTCCGCGCCACACAGCTCGTTTCACTCAGTTGTCCAATCCGCTCGGATTGGTTTGAGTGAAAGTCGCCCTGTGCCGCGGAGTCAATGTGTTGGTGACAGAGATTAGGATCATATCTTTCCATGATCATGTAAAGGGAAATTTTCCGTTGAGTCTAAACGGGATTTTTGTATTTCTGCTGGAGTGTGTTTCGGTTTGTTTGTGTGTGTTTGAGTTTGTATGGGAGAAGCGTTTCGTGTTTTGTTTTTTATTGTGTTTTGTTGTACGATAGGGTGTTTTCTCTTTTCTATTTCCTTTAAGGTTGCATAGGAGGTGGAGGGAAATATATGTGTTTCTTTGGTAGCAGTTTTGTTTGCGCGAATTGGGTCTTGTATGTGTTTTGTTGGGACTGAATTGGCACCAGTTGGTGTTTTTAATGCGGAAGCGGTTTTCTTTATTTGTTCCGAATAGAGATCATTATTTGTTGTTTGTATGGGATTTTGTTCTCTGTATATGCGTTTAGCATCGGATAGGGATGTTTTATTTTTTGTTTGTATTATTAAAATTTGTTGGTATTGCATATATTTTGGGCATGTGGAGGAAGATGCCGGGTGGGGGCCGTGACAGTTTGCACAGATTGTTCTTATGCATTCAGTTTCAGGGTGGGGTGGAAGATTGCATGTATTGCATGCCGTTGTATTTTTGCACCATTTTGCCGTGTGGCCTAGTAATTGGCATTGTCGGCAACGCATAGGCCTCGGAATGTATTCCTTGACCTCGTTGTTGTACCAGCCGATTTCAATTGTTGTTGGTGGTTGAAGACGGTCAAATGGAAATAGCATTAGGCCCGAGGGGCTTCCTTTCTCCGTTCATCATTTTGGTGAATTTAAATACATCAACAATGCCTTGGGAATTCATTTCTGATAATATATCAGGTTCTGGGACGTTTATAAGACAGGGGATGTAAACGATTCCTTTAGAGATGTTTAGTTTGGGGTGTAGTCTTATGTCGACCAGACAGATTGATTCGAATCGTTTGGATTGGATGAATCTATCTGCTGTATCTTGGTCTTTGACTAGACTTAGTATGGAGCCATCCCTAAGCAGGGTTATTCTTTCGTACTGTGTACTAATAGAATCAATTATTCTCTTCAGCACAAAGACGTTAACAGATGTTAGTGGCCTTGAAGCATCGGTTGGGTGAATTTGAATAAACCGAGGTGTTTTTAAAATTGCTTTGTTCGGCAAAGCAGGGAAATCGAAAGACAATGGGCTGCCGGATTGTCTTTTCTTTTTTGTTGGCACGTTGGTTGCAGAGCCTGAGAGTGAGCATTCTCCCAGTTCTAGGAACCTGTTGCTGGTATGCTGGCTTGGCCCTAGGGCCATATTTTGGGCTTCTTACCTGATGTGTCTTTGTTGTGTTTTGTTTGTGAATTCTTAGGAGTTTTATCTGTTGTCAAACATTTCTCTTGAAATACTTTTACTTTTTAAATAAGTAGTCGCTTCACTTTTTAACTGGCGCACTATTCAAAACTGGTGTTCTCTGTAAGAGAGTTCGCGGCTGACTGAGATTGATTTTTTTTTATTTACTGTCCACCATAATGAAAGTCGATTATATATGATTAATTTACTTTAATTTTATTGGTTTATTTATTTATTAGTCTATTTACTCTAGAGTTGTTAAATTGGCGCTGCAATTATTAAACAAATTGTTATTTTTTTTTGTGGATAAACACCTCTTTGTGAATTATTTATTTATTATTAACAATAATTAAAAATTACATATCAATAATGAGCCTAGCAGCTGAGACTATTGGCTCTGTACTTTTAAATTATAATTTAATTTTTAGAATTTTTTATAAAGTTATCTATATTTTCTATGTAGTCGGGGGTAGGATCTTCGAGAGTTTTATAAATATCTATATTACGAAATGGGCTCCTCGATAGTATAGTGGTTAGTATACCCGCCTGTCACCCGGGAGACCGGGGTTCGATTCCCCGTCGGGGAGCCTCTGGAGCAAGACTAATGACCTTGCCCAGAAAAAATAAATCATTATGGAAAATTTAACAAGCCTCAGGACTTGCTAAATTAGGCCAAGACCGGTTCCCGGTTGTAGTGCCGATGATGATGATGATATTACGAAATAGACGGTCTGTTAAAAGTTTTAGGTGAGGACAGTCGTTTAGTATATGAATGACTGTAAGTGTTGTGTTGCATTTTTGGCAGATTGGGGGTGTGTCTTTGTTGAGCAGGTAAAGATGCGTAGCGGACGTATGACCTAATCGCAATCTAACGAAGTTTGTGATTTTAGTATTACTTAATTTCGTTGGATAGAGGGGTTGATATTTAAATGGGTTTACGTTTTTATAGGTATGGTGATAAGTATCTCAATTTATTCTAATTGTATTTTGTAGTTTATTTTGGGTGGTTGCTAGTAGATCGACTCTTGCAGAGATGTTAAATTTATGAACTGGAGCTCTTCTAGCTGAGTCAACCACACAGTCTGCATTTTCATTACCGCTAATGGAAACATGGCTGGGAATCCACATTAGTTTCATTGTATTGTGACGCATATGACAATCAGTACTGGAATATTCGAGAAAGTCCGAAACAAAGTACTAGAATATTGTAGAAAGTACTGGAAAACTGGAGACTGGGAACAGAAGAAACATTCAAGGCTATGGAACGGGCGGAAACGAAACGCCGAATCAGAATGAGGAAACGGTATAAATACGTCGCACACAGATCATGGAGACGAGTAATAAGTAAAAAAGTGAAGCAAGCGATAAGTCAAGAAATCGTTAAGTGTCCGGTAAAAGTAACGGTTGTTATTAACGGACGAATAAAGTGTTATATTAATTCAAACTCGATTTAACGGCTCTTATTTATTAAAAATAATTAATCCAGTGAACCCTAAGCTCGCTACAATTGGTGTCAGAAGTGGGAATAATTATTCATGAAATAAATAAGTCTGTGAAAGTGTGTTGTGACGATGTCAGATCGACATTTGGGGGATCTTCGCGTTCCTGAGTTGAAGAAGGAACATCAGAACCGGAATCTGGATAGCAGAGGACAGAAGCAAATTCTTCGACAGCGTCTGCAAGCAGCAATGGAGGAAGAGGGTATTGTTGGGGTATCACCAGAAAAATTGTAAGGAGGGATGGCTTACCTTTTGGGGTGGACGTCTTCTGGTCCTCGGATTGTCCTTTTCAATGGAAAAGTTCACTTTCGTTGAGACGTGCACTGAATTATAATAATGTAGCGAGCTTAGGGTTCGCTGGATTAATTATTTTGAATAAATAAGAGCCGTTAAATTGATTTTGGAATTAATATAACACTTTATTAGTCCGTTAACCACAACCGTTACTTTTACCGTACACAACGATTTCTTGACTTATCGCTTCCGTACTTATCGCGTATTTTACTTCTTACTTATGGCTTGCTTCTCACTCGAGACTTATTACTTTCTACTTGTCCCCATGAGTTGTGTGCGACGTATTTATACCAGTTCCCCACATTCTGATTCGGTATTTCGTTTCCGTTCGTTCCATAATCTTGAATGTTCTATTATCCATAGTCTCCAGTTTTCCAGTACTTTGTTTTGGACTTTCCCGAATATTCCAATACTGACTGTCATATGCGTCACAATAACATGTCGGATTAAGCCACTGTTCATTCAAGTCAAGTTCTCGTTAGGCGGTTCTCATACTAAAATAATCTTCTTCACATATCAACCAGTTCGCATATTCACTGCCTGTGCGTAAACTGTCATTCACCCAGCACTGCAATATTTTGTCCGATACGAAAAATGTTATTTGTGTGAACACTAAATGATAAACCGGTCATGAGTATTGTAATTAACAATCACCATATTTATTATTCGTGGATTGGCCTTTTACATTCAATAAACATATTCGCTAATTACATTTATAATACGTATAGGAATTTCACCTTGATAAAGTGTAAGGGTCAATTGGCAGCCGCCGCGTGTCCGGGTTTTATTTATTTCTTTTAGAATTAGAGTGGATACCGAAAAATAAATTCCTTTGGGATTATTAATTTAAATTGGCCAGCGGTTCGGCCTCTGGAGATTTATTAATCACGAAATTGAAAACTACTGCCCTTTTATAGTTTTTGTAGTTGAGAATTGTCAACTATTTTATTGTCAAAATTCCCAGAAGCACACATAAGACTTCGTGCGTTTCAATTGGAGTTATGTTCTGGGAATTTGTTAGGGGTTTGGTTGGATAGGTTCTGGGAAGGGGAATCATGAAATGCGTTTCGAATTAATCATTTCATGATGTCAAGGTTTTGGGAACTGAGTCAATGTACGACGAATTAACTTTTGGTTAAATGTGACTCAATATGGAATTTAAATATAAGGTAATAGGAAATTGAGGATTTGGATTATGATTATGATAATATTGGGGATTTGGATGGGAGTAGCAATTTAGGATCGCTACAGTATTGATGTCGACACATATGTTTTTATGATTGGCCCAGACTGTCCGGATGGAGAAAAAACAGCGGGTCAAGATGGTGGCAATGTAACGGAGAAGAGTTCGCCACTGTTGGACATTTCGGAGATGTTCAGGATGATGATGATAAAATTCGACGCGCAAGCAACAGATATTAATTCAAAATTGGATACGCAAGCTGCAGACGTTAAAGCAAAGTTGGATGCCCAAAATTCAAAACTCGACGCGCAAGCTGCAGATGTTAATGCAAAGTTGGATGCCCAAAATTCGAAATTCGAGGCACAAGCTGCAGATCTGAATGCGAAATTGGATGCCCAAACGCAGTGGATGAAATGTAATTTTCAACACTTTAAGGAAGAAATTCAGTCAAAAATTCGAAACGAAGTAGAAAATCTGGATCTAAAAGTCACCGAAGAAATAATGCGAATCGAAAAGAGACTTGAGTGTGTTGAGAGAAATAAGACATCGCCTAGCAATCAACATGACTACAAAGATACAAAGATGCAACCGCCAACATCCAATGGAACGAGACCATTCTCCGTATTTATACGTCAGTTTGACGCCGCGGCCAACTATAATAAGTGGTCGGATGAGCAGAAGTCAACATCACTAATCTTGTCCCCCGCGGGGCGGCTGCGGAATTGCTACAAACCATACCAGCAGAGAAGCAAACAGATTTCCAAGCGGTAAGAGACGGGCTTGAAGCTAGGTATGGAGACAACCACATGCACCAGGTCTACCGCATGCAACTGCGGAGCAGAACACAGAAACCTGGAGAAAATCTTCAACAGTTGCAGGCAGACATTGAGCGATTGGCAAACTTGTCTTATTCAAATATGACTAAGGAATTTCTGAACGAGGTAGCAATGGATGCATTTATAAACGCCATCCAAGATCGGGACTTGCAACAGGCCATTCGTTTGGCTGGAAAGCAGACGACTAATGAAATACTGGCCTTCGCATTGGCTTATGAATCTGCTAAACTGGCTACCAGGAGTACATATAGAGTCCGAGAAATGTCCGTCGAGGAATGTTCCTGCCAAAGAATCGGGCATGTACAACGGAGAACCCCAAGGCCTGATATGAAGTGTTGGAGATGCGGCGAAGTCGGCCACATCGCTGTTGACTGTAGGAAACGTCGACGAATGAATGAAACTTCAATTGAGAATTGTTGTTCATGCACTAATCATAAGAGGAGACTATCAACGGACCAACCTGATGCCAAGAGCTCGGGAAACTTGTAAGGGCAGACTTTACGGGGCGAAAGTCGCCTGGTGGAATGTGCAGACCCAGCATCGTAACTGTATCACAACTCCAACGGGATAACCAAAGTTTGGTTATAACTACGATTGTTAATGCAAGCACAACAACAGTGACAATCGACACTGGAGCAACGAGATCCATAATTCGGCCGGATGTCGTCGCCAAAATAACCCATAATAAAAATAGAAGATACGCTTTGAGGACTGCCACGGGAGAATGTTCTACAGTCTACGGAGAAGTGGAGAGCATAATAGTGCTGGGCAATATTTCCATCTCCCACCAATTTTTGGTTGCCGATATTACGGACGAATGCATTCTTGGAATGGATTTCATGAAGGAGCATCAAGTTGTTCTAGATATCGGTCAAAGAACACTGCGAATTGGTAACTTGGAGGTTGCTATTACACTGCAGGACGAACAATTTCGAAGACTGAAATGTTATGTCGTGAGGAGGATGAGATCCCAGCTCGTTTAGACTCGGTAATCTGGACCAGTCTCGAGAGTGATCCCGGTGACAATCGATTTTACATCACCGAAGCTGTACAAAATCAGCGTAAGGGGAACATCCTTGTTGGGAAAGCCCTTATCAATGCTAAGAAGCACATCGTATCCGTCAGAGTACTAAATGCGTCCGAGGAGCCGATCGCAATAAGAAAAGGAGAGGTAATCGCAGAATGTGCACCCGTGTCAATGATAAGCTCAATTCAGACAAGGGGAGAGGACCATTCAA
This sequence comes from Microdon myrmicae, assembly GCA_963931805.1. Lineage (NCBI taxonomy): Eukaryota > Metazoa > Arthropoda > Insecta > Diptera > Syrphidae > Microdon > Microdon myrmicae. Next base: position 48,014,878 of record OZ007496.1, on the reverse strand, counting down.
TTCAACAGCCCGCTGGTGCATCCTATATGGTTAATAAGTTGATGTCCCAGAAAATGGAAATAACAGACAGAGAAAAGGCAAGCGTTAAATCACTCCTGAACGATTTTTCTGATATTTTTGTGACAGGAAATGATAAATTTGGACGCACCGGTATAGTTAAACATCGCATTGACACGGGTGAGTCAAGACCTATAAGACAGCCACCTCGTCGAGTACCGTTGGCCAAACAATCAGAAGTAGGCAACATGATTCGAGATATGGAAGAGCAAGGAGTCATCGAGAAATCATCGAGCCCATAGGCTTCGCAGATAGTGCTCGTCAAGAAGAAGGATGGGACAATTCGATTTTGTGTCGACTACCGCCGGTTAAACGACGTTACGAAGAAAGACAGTTACCCACTTCCTCGAATCGACGACACACTAGATACCCTTTCTGGAGCTCAGTGGTTTTCCACATTGGACCTAAAAAACGGTTACTGGCAAGTGGAAGTGAAGGAGGAGGACAAGGAGAGACAGCGTTTACTACCGGAAACGGACTTTATCAATTCAACGAGATGCCTTTTGGATTGTGTAATGCTCCAGCAACGTTTGAACGATTAATGGAAAGTGCTCAACGGGGACTTACATGGAAGACGTGTCTTGTGTACTTGGACGATATCATCGTTGTCGGAAGGAATTTACCAGAACACATCAATAATCTGCGCTCCGTCTTCGAACGACTAAGACAGTCCAACTTAAAGCTCAATTCGAAGAAATGTGAACTCTACCAAAGGAGAGTAAAATTCCTGGGACACATCGTTTCATCTGCAGGAGTTCAAACGGATCCTGATAAGATAGCAGCCGTCCGAGAGTGGCCTACTCCAGAAGACAAGCAGCAGCTGAGAAGCTTTATGGGATTAGCCACATATTACCGACGGTTTGTTAAAGGTTTTGCCAACGTGGCTAGAACCCTACATGAACTAACGGGTAAAGACAAGAAATTCAATTGGACAGAAAAGTGTGAGGCAGCATTCAACACATTGAAGGGCGAGTTATGTAAGACACCAACATTGGCATTCCCAAGTTCGGATCGCCCATTTATATTGGATACTGATGGAAGTAACACAGGAATCGGAGCAGTGTTGTCACAGGAAGTCGATGGTAAAGAGAGAGTTGTCGCATATTATAGTCGAGTTCTATCTAAGCCAGAGAGAAACTACTGCGCAACAAGAAAGGAACTGCTGGCTGTCGTAGAAGCCGTTAAGAATTTCCATAAATACCTCTACGGACGTCGATTCCACCTTCGGACGGATCATGCCGCCCTGAAATGGTTGTTAAATTTTAAGAATCCGGAAGGACAAATAGCTCGATGGATCGAACGACTTCAAACGTACGATTTCCAAATTTCCCACCATCAAGGGAAGGTGCATAATAACGCTGATGCTCTATCAAGAAGACCATGTAAGCCAGATTGTAAACACTGCCATAGAGCGGAAGAGAAAGAAGCGGCGTACGACCTGCGAAATGTACAAGTAGAATAGTAGTACTAGATGGGTGGACGAGTGATGCTATACGCGCAGCTCAACTTCAGGATGAAGATATATCGCTAATCCTGGAACCCAAAGAAAAGAACGAGCGGCCAACTTGGAACAATATTTCCGACAAGAGTGGAACCTTTAAGGCATATTGGGCACAATGGAATTCCTTGCTAGTGGAAGATGGAATTCTAAAGCGTAAATGGAAAGCCGCGGACGGAAAATACCATCGAATGCAGATTCTAGTCCCACCATCAAAAGTGAAGGATGTACTAACAGAAATGCACGACGGGGCCTCCGGTGGACATCTGGGAGTTAATAAGACATTTTCAAAATTACGATCTCGCTTCTACTGGCTTCACATGAGAGATGACGTTGAGTCTTGGTGTAGGAAGCGCACAACTTGCACTGCGATCAAAGGACCAACAGCAAAACCAAGGAGCGCTATGAAGCAGTACAATGTGGGTGCCCCTTTCGAGCGATTTGCGATTGATATCTCAGGGCCCTTCCCAACAACAAACGACAACAACAGATACATGTTAGTTATCATGGATTATTTCAGCAAGTGGGTAGAAGTCCTTCCAATTCCAGACCAAGAAGCAACAACCGTCATTGAGCAGCTAATCAATAATTGGATCAGCAGATATGGAGTTCCCTGTGAGCTTCATTCCGATCAAGGCCGAAATTTCGAATCACAGATATTTCAAGGCATCTGTGCGGCACTGGGCGTAAGGAACACCAGGACCACACCCTTATATCCGCAGTCAGACGGAATGGTAGAAAGATTCAACAACAATGAAAGAGTACTTATCGATGGTCGTTAGTGATCACCAACGAGATTGGGACAAATATGTACAAACCTTTCTCATGAGCTATAGATCGGCTAATCACGATACGACGGGCCATTCTCCAGCACGAATTATATTTGGACGAGAGATACGATTACCAGCCGATCTGCGATTCGGGATACCTCCAGACGCCATAGATAAGACCGAAGACTACGTAGCCGAATGGAGAAATCGCCTCGATGAGATTCATCATTTGGTTCGAAAGCAAATCAAGGTATCAAGTGACAGGATGAAAACAAGGTACGGCGTTCGAGCCAACGCATCCGGATTTAATGCAGGCGATAACGTGTGGCTTTATAACGCTCATCGGCAAAAAGGAAAGGCTCCGAAGTTGCAGCAACATTGGGAAGGACCGTATAAGATTCTCACAAGAATTAACGACGTTGTCTATAGGATTCAGCGAAGACCGAACGCCAAGATGAAGGTGGTACATCGGGACCGACTGGCGACTTTTGTTAACCCAGAAAACCAGTGAACTTAGTTCGGTAAGAACTAATCTAGGCGGAGGGTAGTATGACGCATATGCCAATCAGTACTGGAATATTCGAGAAAGTCCGAAACAAAGTACTAGAATATTGTAGAAAGTACTGGAAAACTGGAGACTGGGAACAGTAGAACATTCAAGGCTATGGAACGGACGGAAACGGAACGCCGAATCAGAATGAGGAAACGGTATAAATACGTCGCACACAGATCATGGAGACGAGTAATAAGTAAAAAAGTGAAGCAAGCGATAAGTCAAGAAATCGTTAAGTGTACGGTAAAAGTAACGGTTGTTATTAACGGACGAATAAAGTGTTATATTAATTCAAAATCGATTTAACGGCTCTTATTTATTAAAAATAATTAATCCAGCGAACCCTAAGCTCGCTACAGTATTATAATATTTAATGATATTGTTTCGAATGGCGCGAGGCTAATAACCTTGCCCGGAAAAACAAATTATTATGGACAATTTGTTATGGATTAATTTGACAATTTGAATATATTTAAGTTATATATTTAATATATTTCACTATATTTAAAAGTAAGTGAACGGACTTAATTGGGAGACCGTTGGGCGGTCGCTTCAGTTGCTGTTTGTCCGGTGACTGGGTGCAGGGGGCGTTGAACGTCGTGCTCCCCTGTTCCGCTTCCTCTCAGGTGTCCTTTCCTTTTTATTCGGTTGTGATGAATTTTATTAAGTTTCCCAGTGTATTTCAACTTTCTGCGTCACTGATTAAACATGCGACAGATTTGCACGTTCTCACAATTGCTTTCTTTTTTTTTTGAGAGCTTTCACAGCTTCTTCGATCTAGTTTTAACGTCGAATGTCATATTTTTGTTTTTTGCCGTTGGCGTTTTATTTTATTATTCAACGCCAACGCCGGTTTTTATTATTTTCTCTGTCAAGTAGAATTTGCATAAAGTAGTTTATGCAAATTAACTACTCGGCGAGTTGTTATCCGTTTAGAGGTAAAGAGGGGAGACTAACGAAAGGGGATTAGTGGATGTTGGGGGGACCTGGACTCAAGGTCGGTCCGTAACATATTTAACAAGTCTCGGATAAGGACTTGTAGGTGGCGAAGTCATGGCACCAGCAGGGGCGCAGAGTTTTACTTCGTCTCTACCAGAACTAGAAGCTTGCTCGGTTCCGTCATTAACCGAAAACACTATTACACCGCCGAGATATCGATCTCCTGGACCCACAAGTGACAAGTACAAAGGAAAACTCTCAGGACCTTCAACCGGAATATTAAAATACTAGGGGAAGCTGCGCCACAGGAGAAGAGTTAAATGAAACACTCAGTATATAATTGTTCATCATCATCATCATCATTGGCACTACAACCGGGAACCGGTCTTGGCCTTATTTAGCAAGTTCTGAAACTTGTTAAATTTTCCATAATGATTTGTTTTTTTCCGGGCAAGGTCATTAGTCTTGCGCCAGAGGCTCCCCGACGGGGAATCGAACCCCGGTCTCCCACGTGACAGGCGGGTATATAATTGTTACTTGTTGTTTATTGATTGTTCTTTTTAAAGTTTGGTTGACACAGTATTAATGTGCGTTTATTAAACACATACAAAGATAAGGAAAAACACTTAGTCTAAAACTCGACTCGCGCAAGGGGCTCGTCCCGCAGGGGTGCAGACTCCGATGCACACCTTACGGGGGATGATAACACCAAGAAAACGATGTGCTCGCACTGACGGATGGAAGACGACTCACTGATATTAAATCGCTGTTACAACAAATTGTGGATGTATTCACTTTTACGGTGGTGATAACCGGATCTCTTAGAGGAGATCGTTACGATACACACGTGTGTGTACTTGGTTCTTTACAAGGACTCGGCCATAAAAACATACCTGAAACTCAAGGACGGGGCATAATGGGCATCCAAGAGATGTGTGTTTGTTGAAACGAACGCATCGCATCTCGTCGGATGCTAATGGATTTGTATTTGCTTATGCATCTAGTTCGTGAGGGAAAAGATTCGGCGAATTAAAGTACAGGGGAAATATGACCTGATGCATAGTTCGGTAATGAGGGTCGGCTAGATAAATAGCAGCCGCTCATTAAATAGAAAATGTGATTCGGATACCACAACGATATGAATTGTCTATGGTATCGCAGGAAACCTATGTAGGAACAGCAATCTTCGATTTGCACATGGTGCTAGTTAGGGAATTTTATTGCTGGAAGAAAAACGTCGCCGGCCGATGTGTACGTAAAGAAATTTACTTGGCGAAGTTGGGAAAATGGACGGCGCAATATTTATGATCCCTGTCATGAAGGTTACAATGTATGTCATCATCATCGGCACTACAACCGGGAGACGGTCTTGGCCTTATTTAGCAATGTATGTAAACCGAATTATTTTGTTTACCGGAATTCATCTAAGGAAATTTGACTGGCGACGTAGATGCCGAAATTGATTGGGATTTCCTGGTAAGCTAATAAAGAAATCTTAAGGAGCAGAGGTATGCGAAGAGAATGCATGAAGGTAAGTTTTCTTTACAGGGACTTGAAGATCATAGATTTGATCTCTTTAATGCGTGCAGCATTTGTAGGTGCCCAATGCGAACGCATTGGCGAAGACTCATACGTCTTGGGTGATGATTATAGGGGTTTTTAAGGTAAGTGTATCGTGGGGTTTGGCGGAACCGCTACAGACCGCCTACCAGTGGAGAGACTTGCTAAATAAGGCCAAGATGATGATGATGATGATTGTTTCGAATATTGGAAATGATATCGTCAATGTTGTTGGTGTTCCTTATTGAATTGAGTACTGACAAGCTGGTTGTGCAGATGATGTATTTTTCCCTGTGCTTGGTAACAATTATTACGACTCGTAGTATGGCGAAGGCAAAAATGGAGCAAAATTCCGGTAACAGTCTGATTTTCTTTACATCACATTCTTCAGACGTAACAGGGAAAGATGTATTTTCGGTTGCTTTAGATTCAACTGTATATAAAAATGAACAGGTGTACAATCGACACGGAATTCGTGAATGGCAATGTGGGAATTTTAAATGGTGTGGAGGTAACTCCGCGTATATTCCTTGGCACAATTAGGTGGCATTTATCACGATTGCATAGCATATCTAGTACATTTTAATGCGAGATTATCTTTGACCGATTGATTTTTTTTATTTACTGTCCACCGCAATGAAAGTCGGTTATATATGATTAATTTACTTTAATTTTATTGGTTTATTTATTTATTAGTTTATTTACTCTAGAGTTGGAAAATTGCCGCTGCAATTATTAAACAAATTGTTTTTTTTTTTTTTTGTGGATAAACACCTCTTTGTGAATTAATATCTAAGTAATTTAGCAAAATTAAACACTAATAAAGTGTTCGTTTTCAACATAATTCACTACGATTTACTTAAGCTGCAATAACTACTTCAATTTGGAATCCTTTTTAATTAATGATAACTCTGATTCTGAATTTTTTTTTACACATTTTATTTATTTATTTATGTATTTATTATAAACAAGTAATTCAAAATTACATATCAAAAAACTAACATAATGAGCCTAGCAGCTGAGACTATTGGCTCTGTACTTTTAAATTTTAATTTGATTTTTAGAATTTTTATAAACTTATCTATATTTTCTATGTTGTCGAGGGTAGGATCTTGGAGAAATTTATAAATATCTACAGTGGTGGAAAAAATAATAGAAACAAGCTACTTCTTCGACTTTAATCGTTATGAAAAAATGTATTTGAGGAAAAATAAGAAATAAAAATATACTAACAGATCTGGCGCACTGTAATACATAAAAATGAGCTCCTCGATAGTATAGTGGTTAGTATCCACGCCTGTCACGCGGGAGACCGGGGTTCGATTCCCCGTCGGGAGCCTCTGGCGCAAGACTAAATGCCAAACCAAACCCCACGGTACACTTACCTAAAAACCCCCATAACCTCATCCCAAGTCGCATAAGTTTTGCTAATGCAATCGCATTAAGCAGCTGAAAATGCTTCACGCATTAATTAGATCAAATCTATAATGGTAGAGTCCCTGTAAAGAAAACTTACCTTTTCATGGATCTCATCGCATACAACTTTCCGTAAGATTCGTTTCTTTGCTTATCTGGAATTCCAAACCAATTCGGCACCTTCGGTACAAGACAAATTCCTGTAAGCAAAATGATTCTGTTTGCATACAATGTAACCGTCATGACAGGGGCCATAAATATTGCGCCGTCTATTTTCCAACTTCGCCATGTGTACGATAAATTTCTTTACGTACACATTGGCCGGCGACCTTTTTCTCTCAGCAATAAAATTCTCTAAGTCGCACCATGTGCAAACAGAAGAACGCTGTTCCTACATAGGTTTCCTGCAATACCATAAACAATTCATATCGTTTGTGGTATCCGAAAGACATTTTTTTTCATTTAATGAGCGGCTGCTATTTATTTAGCTGACCCTCCTTACCGAACGATGCATAAGATCCCATTAGCATCCGACGATTTTGGCTTTATTGGCTTTACCGAAATCGTATCCTATGAATGCACTTTATGCCCTTTCTTTGTTCTAGGTCACGGTCTGTGGGAATGTATCATGTGTCGAGCATCGCCAGGTCAGCCTCAGGAAAACTGAGCTATCTTTTTAGAGCCAAGAAATATTTTACTCAGGCCCAACTTCTTCTCCTATACAAATCCCAAATTAGACCCGCGCTCGAATATTGCTCTCATGTTTGGAGCTCGGCTCCTAAACATACCCTCGACCTACTTGCGAGCATACAGAGACGAGCGATCCGCCTGATCGGAGACACGGCGCTGACGTCGGGACTACAGCCCCTATCACATCGAAGGCGCGTAGCCGACCTCTGTCTGTTTTACAGATATTATCACGGGTACTGTTCTTCGGAGATTCGTGGTATTGTTCCACGCAATTCGGCTTAAGTGCGCTCCACAAGACAATCCGATGGATCGCACCCGTTTGTGGTTTATCTCCCGACGGCGCGAACATCCCTGCATCAGAACTCGTTCCGTTACAGAGCGGAAAAGCTGTAGAACTCCCTTCCTAGGCGAGTGTTCCCGGAGCGTTACAACCTGCAACTGTTCAAAAAGAACTGCTACCGTTGTTTGGTGGCATCTCGGGGCGCCCACTCGGCGTTATAGGTTCGCCTCTCCCAAGAGAAGTCTAATAAAAAAAAAATAATCAATCATCGACATAACTCGTATTATTATTATCATTCATTCTCTGGAAGATTCTTTCTTGAGGTTCCGTCGGCAGTCCATCCATTGAAGGTATTCGTTTCCATTTTACGTTTCAATTCAATTGGTTTCAGAAGTACAACAATCAACATTAGTGCACGCCAGGAGACATCACTGTTCCTGACGCCAGAAACCCAGCTCACAACAAGATCCATTGTTAGTGGAAGGTGCGTTCAACGCTCGTTGAACAGTAAAAGTGTTTCATATCCTTTTAATACTTAGTTGTTGCATCTTTGTTTTTAATGACTGTTTCGCAACTTCGCCCCATGGAATTGACTAGTTTGATACAAGTCGTGGATGGCATAGAGTACCATTCATCTTTTATTTTGAACCAAAGTTCTTCCTTATTTTTGGCTTTGCAGTCTCCGATCTTGCGCTTAAGAATGCCCCATAGGTGTTCTATTGGGTTAAGATCATGTGACTGCGATGACCACTCTATAACATCGAGACTTTGTTTTGAAGAAACCACTCTTTACCCAATTTAGAGGTGTGCTTGGGGTCATTATCCTGCATAAGCTCCCATTTAATAGGCATGTTCTCTTCAGAAAGTGATAGCATAACGGTGTTTAAGATTTCTACATAATCTTTAGCACACATTTTGTCCTTTATAAGAAAAATTGGACCAACACCAGATGCTGAAAAACACCCCCAAATCATTAAATTGCATCCACCATGTTTCACTGTCTTTTTCGTATACTTTGGATTAAATTCGATTTCATCCGATCATAAGATGTTATTCCAATTCGCACGGTGGAGGTGTTTTTTTTTTTTGGGCAAAAACGAGTCTCTGCTTTATATTTTGCTTGCTCAAGTATGGAACTTTTCTGGGACTTCTTTCAGGAAGACCTGCTTCTATTAGTCTAATTGTACTGTGGTGGTTCCGCCAAACCCTACGGCCCTCTTACCTAAGAAACCCCCATAATTGCTACCCAACTTCCTTAGGTTCGCTAATGCAATCACATTAGCACCTTAAATGCTTCACGCATTAAATAGAGCAATTTATAATCTAAAAGTCCCTGTAAAGAATCCTTACCTTTCATGCATCTCTTCGCATACAAATTCCCTATAAGAATACTTCCCTAACTAATCATGAATCTCTACATCATCCGGCACTCTGGTATGCCAAGCAATTCCGCTGTCCACGTGCACACCGCAATTCCACGACCTCGGCGCCTTTTGTCCAAGGGACAAAAGCAAACACTAGCGTCTAGTGTCATAAACCGAATTCGTTCGCATGTAAACATGGATAAAAATTCGATCCCACTTCGTTCAGCAAGATACAGTACACGACCACCCATCGTATACCTAAATTGCTTTAGCATCACCAGCATAATAGCAATACGGCTATTTACCCAGCTGCAATAGATTCACCCATGATTTGTTTTCCAACGAACAAACAATCAGAACTTCGTGCTTAGCCACCAAACGAATTATCCAGCATATACAAATGCAAGCAAATTCGTTTCAGCCACCGACCCAAGATACGACATACAATTTTCATTGTATAAAGTATCGCAACCATTAGCGCTTTTCCCAAAGTCTATTCGTATATTTACACAAGGGTATAACCCATCTAAGACTTTTATGGTGCCCTCGTCTCATCTTTTCTTTTACCACATTTCTTCGAGGCATCGTCGTCTATTTATTTAGCCGCGATGCACTTCATAGACAACGATCTTCTCGATCCCTTCGCCCTTGCCGCCTGCCCGCTTTGTGTTGCCATTGCCTTCGCGCATGAGTAAACAACACAGAGCTGAACGATCACACACATACCACAATGACCTTCATTAAGAGATCTGGTTTTCTATTCCACCATGAGAGACTTTACGTTTCTCTGGTGGTAAGTAAATACATATCCTTAGTGGAGAGGATATCTACCACTACACCACAAACTCACCCTAAACAAAGGTTGAATCTTTGAGTCAAATTACATCTCCCGCCCTCCGTCGCGCGGCGGAGAAGCGTAGATAATAAAGTCGAGTGGAGTGAGCGCGCTTTCAATTAAAATAAGTTTAATGTCTTATATGTTGTTTCTGTGCGTCCTTTTATTCTTGTGTAATTATTTTGTTTCTTACAGGGAACATACAGGACAAAGTCGCTGATTGCTTTCAACCCGGCGAAGGCCAGGACGATCCTTGTCCCTTTTCAATCCAAGTTGACATGCAGTCTTCACGTGACACCCCTGGATAGCTACTTTGGCACCCACCAAGTAGTGAACCAATGCATATAGCGACATCCTGAGAAAGGTTGACGCAAGGGTAATAACCATGCCCGGAAAAACAAATTATTATGGAAAATTTAACAAGCCTCGGATATGGAGCGGATACACGATGACGATCACGGAAACGAAAATGGCAAAATGATTTAAGAATTTTCTCATGGAACGTCCGCTCACAATACAAGGCTCCAGCTGCACAGCAGGTAGCCGATGCCCTGTCCGAATATAAGGCTGACATAACACCATTACAAGAAATAAGATGGACGGGGAGTGGTGTTATTCAAAGAACCGAGTATGACATTTATTACAGCTGTCATGCAAAACACCATGTACTCGGGGTAGGCTTTCTAGTCAGCCAAAAACTGAATCCTGCCATTATCGGCTTTAATGCAATAAACGAAAGGCTATGCACTCTTCGCGTGCGAGGCAAGTTTAAGAGCAGAAGCCTCATAAACGTTCACGGACCAACAGAGGAGTACCATGACGACGAAAAAGAAGAATACTACGAGAACGTCGAACGGGCCCCCAATGACTATCCAAGATACGATGTGAAAATCGTTCTTGGTGATTTGAATGCGAAAATAGGTCGAGAGCCGGTTTTCAGGAACTACGCAGGTTCCCATAGTTTGCATGAGAACACTAATGACAATGGACTACTCTATGTCCGACAATGTGGACCTCGACAATCAATGTAATAATTTAAAGATAATCAATACCTAAGATTTTTAACCTCTGTTTTTTAATCAACCCGAACGACCGGTCGTCGCTCTTCCTTCAGGTGTGAGGCAGCACGACGGGGACCGCAATGAGGCCTCTCGGGAGAGGCCTATTAAAGAGTTCCCTCATCTTTTTAAGGACAAGGAGACACGCTCCATGAGAAAAAGATTACAACCAGAGCACTAATGACAATGGACTACGAAACATCACACTGGTAGCATCAAAAACCTTCGTCGTTGCAAGTACCAGGTTTCCGCTTAAAGATATCCACAAAGCCACCTGGGTATCATCTGATGAAACCACTCGCAACCAAATTGACCACGTGTTGATAGTTCGCCGCCACTCCTCGAGCCTGATGACAGTACGAACGTACCGAGGTGCCAACGTCGACTCGGATCACTATCTTGTTGGTAAAGTTTTCCGAGCGCGGATTACCATACGGAGACTTATTGCTTCCGCGGATCAGGTTCGAATCAACACGGCTGCTTTACGCAATGAGAATACCAGTAACACCTTTGGTCATGCGCTTAGACTCGCCCTCGAATAGCTTGACGGAGGGAGAGTAAGTCCTGGGGCCGGAATGCCGGGCGTAGAAGAGAAAGGGACACGCCTTAAGAATATTGTCATTAGTACTGCCAACTTAATCTTAGCCGGTAGTCGTGGAGATCGGAACGATTGGTTTGATGATGAGTGCAAACTAGCGACTGAACGTGCGGATGCTGCATTCCAGCAGAGCAGCAGTCTCAAAGGACGCCGGTATGTGAGGAGAAATACAAAGAGCTCAAAAGATCTGAAAAAAGACTTCCAGACAAAAGAAAAGTGCCTGGGAAAAAAAATCTAGTCTGTGAAATAGAGAAAAGTAGAGAGCGAGGTCCGCACCAGGCACGGAAGTTCTGCCAAATAGTCCGCAGTATGACGCGTACACACCACGCTGCACTTACTGCAAGGATAAAGAGGATAATCTAATCACCGATCGTGAAGGCATTCTGGAGCTATGGGAAGTGCACTTCAATGAATTCCTAAATAGCCAACTCACAGAAGAATTGGAGGCTCCACTAATGCAAGATCAAGACCAAATGCTGCCGCCACCAAACATTAAGGAAACATTAAAAGCCATTAGACGGCTGAAATCAAATAAAGCGCCCTGGATCTGATGGCATACCAACTGAGCTGATCAAACCAGGAGGAACAGCGTTACATTACGCAATTCATGAGATCGTGGTGCACATATGGAAGCAAGAGGAGATGACGGAAGATTGGCATCGTGGTATAATTTGCCCCATACATAAGAGAGGAGATATCACACTGTGCAGCAACTATAGGGGTATAACATTGCTGAGTACCACCTATAAGATACTCTCCACTATCCTACAATATCGGATAGCCCAATACGCTAAAGCCATCATTGATCAATATCAGTGTGGCTTCATCCCAGGCAAATCAGCAATTGATCAGATATTCACCCTTAGGCAGGTGATGGAAAAACGTCAAGATTTTAAGATTCCATTATACCATCTTTTTATAGACTTTAAGGCCACCTACGACAGCATGGCCAGCGTAGAACTATATAATGACATGAGAGAGCTCGGCATTCCAAACAAATTGATACGACTTTGTAGGTTGACAATGACCAACTTAAATAGTCAAGTAAAAATAGCGGGATTCTCTGTCCAAACCAATAAACATCTTTAATGGACTCCGACAAAGGGACGGTCTGGCCGGCCTCCTCTTCAACCTGGCGTTGGAGAAAGCAATCCGTGACTCTGGCGTTACAACAAGAGGGACTATTATCACCAAGTCCAGCCAGATACTTGCCTACGCAGATGACATCGACATCATCGAAACAAAAACGACACAAAAACTGGGAGTGCACATTAATGAGGTAAAAACTAAGTACATGGTGACAACTTCTGCGAAGAGAAGACTTAACGTTGGTCAAACTATCAGGGTAGTGGAGCACGAATTTGAAGTAGTGCAAACATTTAACTACCTTTGGTCAATAATAGCAGTCGATAACAATATGGAAAAGGAAATACGCGAACGGCTGATCAAATCCAACAAAGCCTACTATGGCCTATCAAGGCTCTTTAAATGCCGAAATTTATCCAGAACATCGAAGCTACTACTGTACAATACCATGGTCTTACAAGTACTCATGTATGGATCCGAGACCTGGGTGCTCAATAAAAGGCACTCTGAACTCTTAGCCTTAGGTTAATAAATTTGCCCAGAAAAATAAATTATTATGGACAATTTAACAAGTCTCGGATAAAACCAGATACTGGTGGAGAGACTCGCTAAATAAAGCCAAGACCGGATCTCGGTTGTAGTGCTGATGATGATGGTGAACTCTTAGCCGCGTTCGAGAGGAAAGCCTTAAGGAGAATTGTTGGACCCGTATGTGAGGGAGGACGATTCCGGAGACGCTGCAACCATGGGTTCTACGCAATCTACCTTGAAGCTAATGTTGTAATAAAAATCAAGCTCGGTAGACTCCGGTGGGCGGGACACCTAGCTCAAATGAGCGAAGAGGAACCTGCCCAGAAAGTCCTTTGTGGCAGGATGTTTGGAAGAAGACAGCGCGGCAGACCTAGTCTGCGATGGAGGGATGGCGTAGACCAGGACGCCCAGAGCCTGGGAGTGCCAAACTGAATGACACCGGCCCGATATCGGGACCGATGGAGATATTTATGAATTATGGCCAAGACCGGGTTCCCGGATGTAGTGCCGATGATGATGATGATCGGCAATACGGTCAATGTTACTAGCGAACGCTACAGGGCCACGATAAACGAGACTTCTTACTGGCGGAATTGGATAAGCATGGCTTGGTGAAGATGCGGTTTCAAGAAGACGGTGCAACCGCACATACAGCACGAGTCACAATGGATATTGTGAAGGAAGCTGTGGGTATCGAAGTCATTGCGCCGGCGTACGACACGGTGTTCTACTTCGTCCCACGAACTGTTCACTGGACACAACCCTGAGCGACGTCGCAAAAATGCTCAAGTTTCAAAATACGGAGCGAACGATCACCACAAGACGAATACAAACACTAAATGATTTTTATTTTTTTATTAATGTTACTTTATTGGTAAAAGAATGTTTATATTTATTTTAATATCGTAGTTACAATAACCACGCACTGAAACTCGACCGGTTAAAAATTAAATGTTGAAAATTAGCACACACTCGACTCCGGGTATAAACGCATCTCCGTGTACACCGGAGAGCGGAAGTCAGTGCGACCAGCGTGGTCGGCAGATGGAAATGGACTCAACGATATTCATTCGTTGTCAAAGAAATTTGGCCAGTGAAACTGGCTCTCTTACTTTAAATGGTGGATTTTCTACCCCAAGAGAAACGTGAAGTCTCTCTTTGGGTGTAGGGATCCAGATCTCCTAGCGAAGATCTATGATGGTACACATGTATGTGTCAACATTAGTTCGTTCATTGAACGAAACCATGAGAACGAATCTAAAACAAAGGAAGGGCATAATGTGCATCCATACGATGTGAGTTCGGCTAAGCAAACAAGCCGAATCTCATTGGATGCTAATTGGGTCTTTGTTTGCTTATGTGAGGAGATCACTGGTAATGAGAAGCAGATCCCGAAATATGAAAAGACAAAGGGAATGTTTGGGTCTTTTTCTGAGATGTGCATTGCGGCTAAATAAATAGGCGGCAATGCAATGTGGAAATGTGCTAATAGGTTTTGGCTAGATTAGCGGGAAATGGTGTTTATGGCATCGCTGGTAAGGGTAGGTATTGAAATCCTATTTGCATTTGCTTACGCTGTAGGGTTTAATTGGTGCCAAGAGATGCGATATGCGTATATTTGTTTTGGTCCCTCGGGTGTAGGTCGCTAGCTAATGTGTATGTATGATGATTTATGATACACTTGGTGAGGACGGGAAATAGGCGACACAATGTGTATGGTCCCTGTTATGATAGTTACATTGTATGCAAACCAAATCATCTTGTTTTCAGGAATTCGTCTAGGGAGATTTGCTTGGCACCGAAGGTGCCGAATTGGTTAGAGATTCCTGATAAGGTAAGAAAGAAATGTTACAGGGAATTGTATGCGAAGAGATGCACGAAAGGTAAGTTTTCTTTTCCAGGGACTTTTAAATTAAAGATTTGATCTCTTTAATGCGTGAAGCATTTAAGGTGCTAATGCGATTGCAATAGTGAAGTTATGAGATTGGGTGGAAGTTATGGGGGTTTTTCAGGTAAGTGGGCAGTGGGGTTTGGCGGAATCGCCACAAAACGGTTCCTGGTCGCGTAATCTCCCGTTTTGGCGATTTGCCATGGCCAGCAAGATTGCCCGATTTAACCACCCCGGACTTATAATATTTCTTTGGGCCTACTTGAGTCGCGGGTTTATGCCAACAAGTCCCAGACAATCGCAGCCCTTAACGAAAATATTCGACAGGAATGCGAACAGTTATCACTGGAAATCTTGCGGATAGTCATGGAAAGTGCGATAAAACGGGTACAAATATGTATCAACACTGGCAGCAGCCACTTGACCGATATCATCTTTATCACTTAACAGCAAAATTGTAAAGGTCCAAATAAAGATTTTCATCAATCGAAATGATGTTTTTTATTTTAGTAAAAAAGTAATTCAAAAACAAAATTGGATAATTAATTTTGCGCCACCCTGTATTGCCCTTCTAAATCAGAAAAACAATTGTTTTAGTGTTTTACACAATGCCTAGCAAAGAAATCAAATACACCCTTAGAGACGATTTTTAAAACACGGCCATTTTTTAATTTCGTGTTAATTTTTACATTACAAATTATTTATAAAAACACTATGTATGTGTGTAAAATAAAGATTATTTTATAGTGACTACGCTGAAAAGGAAAAGGTTTGTTTATACCTATTTTTCCGTATGCAAAGGTGGCGAACCCGTTAAATAAAACTCGAATCTCACGAATCATCATAAAATGAATCAAGAGTTTTTTTTTTAAAGTCGAGTAAGAACGTCCTTTGCTCCGTAGGAATAGAAATAACTTGAATAAAATACTCGTACCAGTGTGTAGGGCAGAGGAGGCCAACCTTGCACCCGTAAACGATACTTAACAATGAACATATACGAGTATAATTCGATGTCATTACATATTGTTACGCCCGCAACGTTTATGTCTAACTTTGGTGTAAGGTTTACCCAAGCAGTGACAAAAGACTGCACTTGATGACAATAACGACAGCATTCTTCGAAACCGCATTTTTCTTCTGATATCCATTCCTTATCTCTTCACCTGCTTAAGTCCGAGGACTTCGAGGATATTTCCACATAATAAACATAAGCTTTAACAATAATCATACCGATAATGAAGAATTGCAATTAAAAAGGTCCTTTTTTTTACACATGACGCCTGGACGAAAGAGATTTCCTTGAAATGTTAAATAATCGCCATTAAATATAAGTTTAAAGTCTGGAAAACTTGCCGAACCAAAAAGAAAAACAAAATAGAGACTTGTTTATCTCAACTTAGCAGCAGAACAGTACTCGTAATAGGAATCCCTGGAGAATAAATTCCTTTTTCCAAAATATGACGACAAGCAATAATTCATGCTCCGCTCACTTCCTTCCTCATTATCCTGCAGAAAACTGCAAGATTTTGTGTGATTCGTTTCAAACACATTTCTAATTGACGTCATGCTGGGAGTTTTCGAAAATTCCTCGTTCTTCCGGCAAAAGAAAAAAGAACCCCGGAACTTCAAAAGCAGTTAAAAAGGAAGTGAGACTTCTTCTCGACATCGGAAACGTGTTTAAATATTTCTCACTTTGGTCTATGCGCCTCGGATACTTCCGATCCCTTTAATTCCCCGGTTGTTAGTGTCCTTTATCCTGGAATTAGTGTCGTGCGGTGTGCATGATGCGAGTAAAATAGAGAACAACCAAATGAAAGACGGAACAGAGTAATCGAGGGTAAACTTCAAATATTTACCTTTCTACTGGAGGTTTGGTTGGTGCGTCCTGGTCTGCTATTGATTCTTTTGTGTTACATTGGCTGACTTCCTTTTTCCTTTATTCGTACGTGGAAATTATGGACATAGGTTGAGGATGAAGTAAAAAGGGAAAACAGTTGGGAGCAAACAGAAGGGTATTTAAGTTTAGCACCCAACCCGTTTAACATGATGTCGAACGGAAGTCGCCTTTGTTTGATCAGTTCACAGATGTTGATTCGACTAACAGTTGATTTGCAATTAGCGACGATCGAATATTCTCAGTCTTGAAAATTTACCTTAGATTAAAAAAAAGAGGAACAAACACATTTTAACACAACTCTGCTCGAGAAGAATGTATTTAAATAATTAGCACGATTTAGAACTGGTATAGTCGTATGTGTTTAAAACGTTGAAAGCTAAGTAACGAATGCCAGTGACACAAGTATTTTTCTAAAAAGGTAAACCACAATTAACTCATGTAATGAATTTAAATTTTTTAACGGACGGTTAAAATTATGTAAAAACGTCAGATGTAAAGGTCATTGGAGTTTTTTTGGTTTTTGTTTTTGTTATCTGGGCACTTTACAAAATGGCACCTGGATAGGAGAAAAGTTCACAGTTTTGTTATTTAAATCGTTTCTAATTTCAACTCTCAGATGACCGGTGACACCGCAATATGTGGGACAACATAGAAAAAGAGAAAATTTTAAAATACTATAAAAATTATAGATTAATAGATGTCCAATAATTGTATTATAATAAAGACCGCCAGAAATCCGCCCCATGAAAAAAGAAAGATAGAAATCGCAGTCCTTATGAACACAACATTTTTTTATTTTTTTGTTTTTTTCAATTACCCCCGCTTGGTAGAAACCTTGACGTGGTGAGGGGCTTAAACTACAATGAATCACTCAGGCTATGCTGACGGAGGCATATGTTTCCAGTAGGGCCACTGATGTCAGACAGGCTAGCGCGGAGTAACACACAAAGATCGTAATACAGGGTGTTACGCGTCACCGTGCCCATTGGATGGTTTGCAGCCAGGGGTACACCGGCTGTATTATAATGGCGCCTCTGTGACACCGGCTCGAATCAGAGCAATAAGCAGGCCTTACCATATCAAAGAGGGTCTCTGATATGGCGGACAATTTGAAACCCCAAGACTCGTGGGAACAAAAATGAATAACCAATACACACAAAACAATCCCACGAAAAACCCGGTAGGCGTAGATGTGATGAACCGACACTACCATAAGGGAACAAATCCTCAAGAAAACGCTGACTCGGCAAAACGAAGACGTAGGGAAAAACGGAAAAAGCGGGAAATACACGTCGACACATGGAATGTTCGAACGTTATATGAACTTGGGGCGGTACAGACAATCGTTGAAAACGCGAAACAATATAAATTGGACATTCGCGCTTCAGGAAGTCAGACTCCCACATCAATTAATCGAAACCAACGGGTTCACACTGTCGTGTGGAGACATCGACACACATGACCTCGGAACTGGTTTCATCATAAGCAATACTCTTACGGTCCATGTAAAAGATGTGAAATTTATTAATGACCAAATGTCGGTGCTAAAAATACAGGGACCATGGTACAATTATGTACTTATAAACGTACACACCCCAACAGAATCTACCGTCCAAGAAACGAAGGACACGTTCTACAAGACCCTAGAGGAAGTATTTGATGGAATCTCATCATTCGATGTTAAAAACCTCCTCGGGATCCCCAATGCGAAAATTTGGGTGGAACACATCTTGCAACCAACTATAGATAAAGAAACCGTACCCGACGTTTCAATTGATAATGGAGTTCGAATTATTACGTTAGCAGCGTCAAAAGATCTGTTAGTGAAAAGCACGATGTTCAAGCACAAGTGAATCCATAAAGCCACTTGGATATCACCCGACGGCGTAACGCGTAACCAAATAGACTACTTGCTCATAGACAAAAGACACCATTTGAACATCCTTGACGTAAGGTCATATAGAGGAGCAGACTGCGACTGCGATCATCTTCTAGTGAAGGGCAAAATCAGGAGTCGCCTCGCAGCAAACCCACACGGGCAGTCACGGTAGACGAGCAAAAAGTTCAACACTGATAAACTAAAAACCTGGGAGAAAGGGGTGAATATCAAGATGAACTAACAAATAGATTTCGCATCCTAGAGAATGGGAGTAGTGAGGAAGAGGAGGCGAATAGCGTAGACACTAAATGGGCATCGATCAGAGACGTAATCAAACAGCCCAAAAGGTATTAGGATTAAAAGACAACAATTAAGTCAAAACGTTAAAGATACGCGGCGATTCGGAAAGAGAAAATAAGACTTTCATCATCATCATCGGCACTACATCCGGGACCATGTCTTGGCCTTACTTAACAAATCTCTCCATCGGTCCCGAATTCGAGCTGATGTCATTCAGTTTGGCACTCCCAGGCCCTGGGCGTCCTCGTCTACGCCATCTATCCATCGCAGACAAGGTCTGCCGTGCTGTCTCCTTCCATACATCCTGCCAGAAAGGCCTTCCGGTGTCCCGCCCACCGGAGTCTACCGAGCTTGATTTTTCTTACAACATTAGCTTCAAGGTAGATTGCTTACAACACATGGTTGCAGCGGCTCCGGAATCGTCCTCCCTCACATACGGGGCCAACAATTCTCTTTAACATTTTCCTCTCGAACGCGGCTATGACTTCATCATCATCATCAGCACTACAACCGGGATCCAGCCTTGGCCTTATTTAGCAAGTCTCTCCACCAGTATCCGGTTCTTATCCGTTATCCGATTCTTATCCGTTATTGTTATTGTTAAATTGTCCATAATAATTTGTTTGTCTGGGCAAGGTTATTAACCTAAGGCTAAGAGTTCAGAGTGCCTTTTATTGAGCACCCAATTCTCGGATCCATACATGAGTACTGGTAAGACCATGGTCTTGTACGGTAGTAGCTTGGATGTTCTGGATCAATTTCGGGATTTAAAGAACCTGGATAGGCCATAGTAGGCTTTGTTGGATTTGATCAGCCGTTCGCGTATTTCTTCTTCCATATTGTTATCGGCTGATACTATTGACCCAAAGTAGTTAAAGGATTGCACTACTTCAAATTCGTGCTCCACTGCCCTGATAGTTTGACCAACGTTAGGTCTTCTCTTCGCAGAAGTTGTCACCATGTACTTAGCTTTTCCCTCATTAACGTGCAGTCCCAGTTTTTGTGCCGCCTGCTCGATCTGGGTGAAGAAATCCTGTACAGCCGATTCGGTTCTACCGATGATGTCGATGTTATCTGCGTAGTCACGGGTTGCTTTCTGCAACGCCAGGTTGAAGAGGAGGCAGGCCAGACCATCCCTTTGTCGGAGTCCATTAAAGACGTTTATTGGTTTGGACAGCAATCCCGCTATTTTTACTTTAAGTTGGTCGTGGTCAACCTACAAAGTCGTATCAACTTGTTTGGAATGCCGCACTCTCTCATGGCATTATATAGTTCTACCCTGGCTATGCTGTCGTAGGCGGCCTTAAGTCTATAAATAGATGGTATAATGGAATCTTAAATTCCAGACATTTTTCCATCGCCTGCCGAAGAGTGAATATCTGATCAATCGCTGATTTGCCTGGGATGAAGCCACACTGATATTGACCAATGATGACTTTAGCGTATTGAGTTATCCGATCTTGTAGGGTAGTGGAGAGTATCTTATAGGTGGTACTTAGCAATGTTATACCCCTATAGTTGCTGCACAGTGTGATATCTCCCTTCTTATGTATGGAGTAAATTACACCACGATGCCAATCTTCCGGCATCTCCTCTTGCTCCCATACGTGCACCACGATCTCATGAATTACGTGATGTAACGCTGTCCCTCCTTGTTTGATCAGCTCAGTTGGTATGCCATCAGCTCCAGGGCGCTTTATTTGATTTGATCTGTCTAATGGCTTTTAATGTTTCCTTAATGCTTGGTGGCCGCAGCATTAGGTCTTGATCTTGCATTGGTGGAGCCTCCAATTCTTCTGTGAGCTGGCTATTTAGCAATTCATTGAAGTGCACTTCCCATAGCTCCAGAATGCCTTCAGGATTGGTGATTAGATTATCCTCTTTATCCTTGCATTAAGTGCAGCGTGGTGTGTACGCGTCATACTGCGGATTATTTGGCAGAACTTCCGTGCCTGGTGCGGACATTGCTCTCTACTTTTCTCCATTTCACAGACTAGATTTTTTTCCCAGGCACTTTTCTTTTGTCTGTGAAGTCTTTTTTCAGATCTTTTGAGCTCTTTGTATTTCTCCTCGCATACCGGCGTCCTATCAGACTGCTGCATTGCCCGGTATGCAGCATTCATACGTTCTGTCACTAGTTTGCATTCATTATCAAACCAGTCGTTCCGATCTCCACGATTACTGCCTAAGATGGAGTTGGCAATACTAATAACAGTATTCTTAAGGCGTGTCCATTTCTCTTCTACGCCCGGCATTCTGGCCCCAGGACTTACTCTTCCTCCGTCGAGGTTTTCGAGGGCGAGTCCTAGCGCATGACCAAAGGCGTTACTGGAATTCTTATTGCGTAAAGCAGCCGTGTTGATTCGAACCTGATCCGCGTATGCAATACGTCTCCGTAAGGCAATCCGCACCGTACCAACAAGATAGTGATCCGAGTCGACGTTGGCGCCTCGGTACGTTCGTACTGTCATTAGGCTCGAGGAGTGGCGGCGATCTATCAACACGTGGTAAATTTGGTTGCGAGTGGCTCCATCAGGTGATACCCAGATGGCTTTGTGGATATCTTTACGTGGAAACCTGGTACTCGCAACGACCAAGTTCTCTGATGCTGCCAGCTGGATGACTCGTAGTCAATTGTCATTAGTGTTCCCATGCAGGCTACGGGAACCTGAGCAGTGCCTGGAAACCGGCTTGCGACCTATTTTTGCACTCAAATCATCAAGAACGATTTTTACACATGTGGCGCGAATGTACAACGATAGGACCGTGCGTAGAATTCTTGACGGTAGACCAACGGGAAAGAGTCCGGTGGAACGGCCGCGACGGGGATAGGAGGACAATGTTAAGTTTGACCTTGAGGTGATCGAATCGGCTGGTCAAGCGTGGAAGGAGAGTGGACAGGACAGGGAACGATGGCGGAGTCGAGTTGGCGAGGTCATGAACTTCTGAGTTCCTACAGGCCAATAAATAGTAATAATAGTAATAGTAATAAGAACGATTTTCACATGGTATCTTGGACGGGGCCCAAGGGGGGGGGCATTCGACGCTCTCATACAATTCTTCCTTTTCGTCGTCAGGGGACTCCTCTGTAGGTCCGTGAACGTTTATGAGGCTTCTGCTCTTAAACTTGCCTCGCACGCGAAGAGGGCATAGCCTTTCTTTTATTGCATTAAAGCCGATAATGGCTGGATTCAGTTTTTGGCTGACTAGAAAGCCTACCCCGAGTACCTGGTGTTTTGCATGACAGCTGTAATAAATGTCATACTCGTTTCTTTGAATAACACCATTCCCCGTCCATCTTATTTCTTGTAATGCTGTTATGTCAGTCTTATATTCGGACAGGGCATCGGCTACCTGCTGTGCAATTCGAGGTCTGTATTGTGAGCGGATGTTCCATGAGAAAATTCTTAAATCATTTAGCCATTTTCGTTTCCGTGATCGTCGTCGTGTATCTGGTCCCTATCCGGGACATATTTCGAAGTCCTGGACGTTTCGTACTACAGAAAATGAAATGAATGAAATTGAAATGTTAAAAAGTCGTTATACTAAGCGCATCGAAGGCAATTATGTTGAGGAATTAATATAACTTGCCCAAAAAATGCTTGTTTTCATTAAAAATTCCGAGACTTTTCAGGCTATGTAGTATATACGTCGTTAAGACAACACGCTTCTTTGGGGCTAAAGATTATCACAAACTCCTTTTATATGCGGGTGATATACAAAAGAAAATGAAAATAAATGAGTTCCAAAAAATGTGGTTTATGAGAGTAGATAAGCTCTCGAACGGCACCAATGTTGTCATCTGGGCGTCATGTCCTTCGGCGTCGATCATGACTTTCGTTTTCTATACGTTCTCGCCCACTTTTAGCTTCTCTGGCACACGTATACACACGATTCTGAGACAGTGTATCATCACCACACTGTGCCTTCAATCGAGAAAACATTTCGGAGGGTTTAACGCCTTCATCATCATCATCGGCACTACAACGCCTTCATTTGCTAAAAATTGTAATAATCCGTTTCGCAACTGACGTATGTAGCTCTTGCTTGGTGATGTCTGTACTGACAACAAGGTCGATCGCGACCGTTAGCCAAGCCGGACTTCCTACTCTTCATAAAACAAACAACAACCACGCACAAGATTATCTAGCTCGGAACTTGTTGCTAAGCAAAAAATTAAAACTACCGTTCATATTTGATTCTCACTCGTGCCGTAAGTAAGCATTATATACAAGCTCTGAATTTAATTACTGGCAAGAACGCATATAGGGAGATTCCTTTCAAAATAAAACTAGTGCTACAATTTTATTGAAATGAAGATATGTAGGTAATTTATTGGAAACAGCTATGATCTAAATGCAAACATCTCTTCTTATCCTTCAAATAGAAGCTATCGGCGGTTCTGTTGAACTGTAAGTTCGACGACAATAATACGGCACCATAGTTTCTCTAAGAGAGCTTACCATTTCAGAAGCTTTAATAGAAAATCTCTTTCAGAAGCATCTATAACTTTTCCGCCCATTAGCCTCAAAATGATAAGAATGTCGTATATTCTACATATGACACCCTTTTAGAGCACCGGCATCTGTTCCTGATACCTTGGAGGTGGTTGTAGTCATTATCATATATCCTGTGCGTTTATTGCAGTGTTTAGTTTATCTCCCCGATCTCTACCAAATTGGCTTATTCACTAATCTCAGTATATACACTTATCACGATCTCTAGAACCCATTACCCATTACACATTACCTTGCCTAATCAAAAATTACTTAGTCTGGTTTTCCGCGCGAAATTTTCGGAGTAACTTGGCTCTCCGTCCTCATCTTGTAGTTCGCCCTAGAACTAAGATACCTTTGTATTCTCGTGCCGTCGTTTCTCTTTCTAATTTAATTTCCGGTAGTTTACTCCGACTTGAGAAAGGAAAAAATAAAAGTAATTTGTTTGTGTATTTGTTCATGTGCTACACAATTCGCCGGCTAATCGGAAGTTGTTTGCTCAACACGATTATTCTAATGCGGAAGCACACTATTAGATACTTTCAACAATTACTACATCCGATATTCGCCTTGATTGAGAATGCCTCACCATCGACAGAAACACACCATAATGCGATGATTTATGCCTCTGTTGATACCTTCGTGAAGGTGTGCAACAATCCGATCACAGATTATTATTTTACTCGTATGTTTTTCCCCTAACAGATGTTTGGCATCACGGGATTCCCTAGATTTACCTTTCACCTTTGAGTCTTATGTTTCGCATGTACCTATGGAACCAGCAGGTGCCTCGTGTCGGTAGAATTATGCTACAATGTACATCGGTTGTCATATGTTTGAATTCAATACGAAAACGCGCCTTCAGGTTTTGGCAGGAGATGTCTTTGCCTAAGGGTTGCTAGCGGTCTTATCATATCATACGCTTACCTGTTTGAGGGATAAAAAGGAAACGATATGAATAAAAAACAGGAGAGCATGGATTTACCAGATTCCCTTCGACTTCCTTTCGTCCTGCCCTCTAGAGATCTATGTGAACGATGTTCTCTTTGTTTTGTTTAGTGAAGTCATGACATGTCCTGTGATTGCTGAACAATACTTATACACCAGAAAGGAAATTATTCCGTTTAATCGGCTTTGTGTCGGTTGTGTTTCCGTTCTGTAGCTCTGATGTGGGCTTAACAATTGTGCATTTGTTATATTTGGCGATACGCATCCTTTAGATTAAACAAATCCTTAGGGCAGCTATTAAAAGGGACACTGCCGTATAATTGTGCCATCTACTGGTAGTGGGATGGACCTAATTTTTTTACGTATTCTTGTAGTGACTGCCATGGGAAAATAATTTTACGGTATGATTGATTTATCAATGGCCGGAAGGGTTTATGTTAAGACAATTCATGAGTTTTTTGGAATCATGTTTGAGTTGATTTCAGCGCAATCATTTGCTTTCAAATATCACATAACCCATCAATTATTTATTGTTTTACCTCTTAGAGAATGAACTATCTCACTATTCCTGGAAGATTGTGATAGATTCAGGAAACTGGAACGAATTTGCACAAGCTTTGAAAAGTTCTTAATGTAATTGGGTTACGCACACCTAATGTAATTGGGTTACGCACACCTAAATATATACAGGCTCATCCGCAAAAAGGACTACATGTTTTTTTATTAATAAAGCACAAACTACTTGTAACTTTTGGTGGTCTTTTTTTTAATTGAATATATGGTTCATAACAATTATACGTGGAACGGAACAGCACGTATATAGCATATGTGCAATTTGACTGAACTCGTAGAGGAGCCTACGCGAATGCCGAATGACCGATGTGATTTTGCAAACACCCTGACTCTATTTCTGACATCTAAGCTGGGCTTTTATACCGTGGGAACGTCTGTCTCATTGGGAAACTCAGATCATTGCATGATGTCGACCGCGTAATCTCTTACAATTAATCAACCTTTGTCAAGTACGGATATGCTAACTGGGACGAGTTGCGGGATTTCTTTCCATCCTTCACGTGATCAGAGTTGGTCTTCAGAAACTCCAATGTTGACGCATGCACGGAGTCAGTCACGACATTTCACCAAACGAAATTCATCTGATGAGCCCTGGTTTAATAAAAATGCGAGCAGATTACAGCGGCAAAAAATAAAGCTTTTAAGCAATGGCACTCCAAACCCACGGAGGTCAACAGAACCAATTTTATCAGGATCATAAACGCATGTAACCAGGCGATTGATACCCCGAAGAAGGTTCACAACGTTAAAATGACCACCAAACTGCTTGAATGCCCCAGTGGTTTGCGTCCTTTCCGGTGAATGGCAAAGGCTATCAGCAATAACTTCGCTTCCTTCTTTTTTCCTTCATTAGAAATGGGCAACGGGGCATTAATCACAAATTCAAAAGAAAAGGCCAATATGTTTACGAATATTTATTTTCTGCGAATTCTACTCTCGATGACGGTCGTTTGTATCCACTTGTGATCGTGCCAGTACAGCCTTAAATTATTATGGAGAATTTAACAAGCCTCGGACATGGACCGGATACACGACGGCGACCGCGGAAACGAAAATGGCTAAACGATTTGAGAATTTTCTTATGGAACGTCCTTTTACTATACAGCGCCCGTGCTGCGCAGCAGCTAGCCAATGCCCTGTCCGATAATAAGGCTGACATAACAGCATTACAAGAAATAAGATGGACGGGGAGTGGTGTTATTGAAAAAAAAACAAGTATGACATTTATTACAGCTGTCATGCAAAACACCATGTGCTCGGGGTAGGCTTTCTAGTCAGCCAAAAACTGAATCCTGCCATCATCGGCTTTATGCAATAAGCGAAAGGCTATGCACTCTTCGCGTGCGAGGCAAGTTTAAGAACATAAGCCTCATTAACGTTCACGGACCTACAGAGGAGTCCCGTAACGACCAAAAAGAAGACTACTACGAGAACGACGAACGGGCCCTCAATGCCTGCCCAAAATACGATGTGAAAATCATTCTTATTACTATTACTATTATTACTATTTATTGGCCTGTAGGTACCTGGAAGTTTATGATCTCATCGAGTCGGCTCCGCCCTCGTTCCCTGTCCTGTGCACTCTTCTTCCACGCTTGACCAGCCGATCCGATCTCCTCAAGGTCAAACCTAACATTGTCCTCCAATCTCCGTCGCGGCCGTCTTGGTGGTCTCTTTCCCGTTGGTCTACCCTCAAGAATTCTACGCACGGTCCTATCGTTGTACATTCGCGCCACATGTGTGAAATTCTTTCTTGGTGATTTGAATGCGAAAAAAGGTCGCGAGCCGTTTTTCAGGCATTACGCAGGTTCCCATAGTCTGCATGAGAACACTAATGACTATGGACTACGAGTCATCGAACTGGCAGTATGAAAGAACTTGGTCGTTGAGAGTACCAGATTTCCGCGTAAAGATATCCACAAAGCCATCTGGGTATCACCTGATGGAGCCACTCATCATCATCGTCATCATCATTGGCACTACAACCGGGAACCGGTCTTGGCCTTATTTAGCAAGTTCTGAGGCTTGTTGCTTGTGATGGAGCCACTCACAACCAAATTAACCACGTGTTGATAGATCGCCGCCACTCCTCGAGCCTGATGACGGAACGAACGTACCGAGGTGCCAACGTCGACTCGGATCACTATCTTGTTGGTACAGTTTTCCGAGCGCGGATTGCCTTACGGAGACGTATTGCATCCGCGGATCAGGTTTGAATCAACACTGCTGCCTTACGCAACGAGAATACCAATAACACCTTTGGTCACGCGTCAAGACTCGTCCTCGAAGAGCTCGACGGTTGGAGAGTAAGTCCTGGGGCCAGAATGCCGAGCGTAGAAGAGAATTGGACACGCCTTAAGAATATTGTCATTAGTACTGCCAACTCCATCTTAGGCAGTAGTCGTAGAGATCGGAGCGACTGGTTTGAAGATGAGTGCGAACTAGCGAATGAACGTAAGAATGCTGGATACCGGGCAATGCAGCAGTCCCATAGGACGCGGATGCGCGAGGAGAAATACAAAGAGCTCAGAACAACTGAAAAAGGACTTCACAGACAAAAGAAAAGTGCCTGGGAAAAAAGCCTTGTCTGTCAAATAGAGAAAAGTAGAGAGCGAGGTCCACCCGAGGCCCGGTAGCTCTATCAAATAATCCGCAGTATGATAGGGTATACACCACGCTGCACTTACTGCAAGGATAAAGAGGATAATCTGATCACTGATCCTGAAGGCATTCAGGAGCGGTGGGAAGTTGACTTCAATGAATTTCTAAATGGTCAGCTCGCAGAAGAATTGGAGGCTCCACCAATGCAAAATCAAGACCAAAATGCTGCCGTCACCAAGCATTGAGGAAACATTAAAAGTCATAAGACAGGTTAAATCAAATAAAGTGGCCGGAACTGATGGTATACCAGCTGAGTTGATCAAACAAAGAGGGACAGCGGTACATCACGCAATTCATGAGATCGTGGTGCACGTATGGGAGCATTAGGAGATGCCAGAATATTGGCGTCGTGGAATAATTTGCCCCATACATAAGAAAGGAGATATCATACTGTGCAGGAACTATAGGGGTATAACATTGCTGAGTACCGCCTATAAGATACTCTCCACTATCTTACAGGATCGGATAGCCCCATACGCTAAAGCCATCATTGATCAATATCAGTGTGGCTTCATCCCAGACAAATCAGCGATTGATCAGATATTCACTCTTCGGTACCTGATGGAAAAATGTCTGGAATTTAAGATTCCATTATATCATCTATTTATAGACTTTAAGGCCGCCTACGACAGGATAGCCAGGGTAGAACTATATAATGCCATGAGAGAATTCGGTATTCCAAACAAATTGATACGACTTTGTAGGTTGACCATGGCCAACTTAAGTAGTCAGGTGCAAATAGCGGGATTGCTGCCCAAACCAATAAACATATTTAATTGACTCCGACAGGGGGACGGTTTGGCCTGCCTCCTCTCCAACCTGGAGTTGGAGAAAGAAATCCATGACTCTGACGTCACAACTAGAGGGGTTATTGTCACCAAGTCCAGCCAGATACTTGCCTACGCAGATCACATCGACATCATCGGTAGACCCGATTTGGCTGTACAGGATTCCTTCACCCAGATGGAGCAGGCGGCACAAAAACTGGAACTGCACATTAATGAGGTGAAAACTAAGAACTTCTGCGAAGAGAATACCTAACGTTGGTTAAACTATCAGGGTAGTGGAGTACGAATTTGAAGTAGTGCAATCTGTTAACTACCTTAGATCAATCGTATCAGCCGATAACTATATGGAAGAAGAAATACGCGAACGACTGATCAAATCCAACAAAGCCTACTATGGTCTATCAAGGCTCTTTATATCCCGAAATTTATCCAGAACATCCAAGCTACTACTGTACAAGACCATGGTCTTACCAGGATTCGGTATATGAGGGAGGACGATTCCGGAGACGCTACAACCATGAGTTGTCCATCTACCTCGAAGCTAACGTTGTAAGAAAAATCAAGTTCCGTAGACTCCGCTGGGTGGGACACCTAGCTCGAATGAGCGAAGATGAGCCTGTCCGGACAGTCCTTTGCGGCAGGATGTATGGAACGAGACAGCACGGCAGATATTGTCTGCGACGGAGGGATGGCGTAGAGCAGTATGCCCAGAGCCTGGGAGTGCCAAACTGGATGACATCGGCTCGATATCGGGACCGGTGGAGAGATTTGTTAAATAAGGCCAAGACTGGATCCCAGTTGTAGTGCCGATGATGATGAAAGGATGTGCCAAGTCCACACATGTTTTTTGTGTAGGGTAAAGTGTTGCCTACGGAAAAATACATAATAAACACTTATTTAAAAAAAAAAATCTCGTACTTCTTTTATAATAATCGAATTGCAATTACATACTCATTTTTAAAGGCAATGAATTAGTGGTGAGAAGAGATATACAAATACGGCCTTCTAGATTACCGTATTTCACATACAATACGGGCAAAATTTTAAAACCACATTCAAGACTATATAAGTATTCAAGAAATCGTATTAATAGTATATCCTTCCGATGCATATACGGTGAACAATACTTGTGATATCAAATCAAATAAAAGAAGTTGCCTCACTATTGACCATATTCATCACCTCCGGTAATATTTCCTGTGTTGTGATGTCAAAATTGGGTACACCATCCATACCTCACCTACCGGCAAAGAAAGGATACCCCATCCACACCCCACGTACTCCGGAACCAAGCTCCTCACCAGCTATTCTTTCCATAGATTAAATGGTAATGAATTTTTTTTATGGCGCCCCCGAATATCATCCAAATATACTGCCTGCTGTTTCGTATATTCCCTTCAATGAATTTCAAAACTCCTACAAGACGCACAGCTTCAATAATTTATAAATGAAGATAAGTTATGCGGAACATTGGAAATTTTATCAATGAAAAGCCCACATTTTTTAGGGACAACATTTTATGAATGAATGACGGAAGGAAGTACGAGATGTGCCCTTTAGTTAGAGAATAACTCCATTTACACTGTACGTACAGGAGTCTACCCCGGAATGCCGGCTGAATCAAAGATGTACAAAGAGATGCGGCACTCAAATGGCACAAGTCACACGTCATCATCTAAAATACCATCGCGCATGCCCCTGCGTAGCCTGGCGGTGTTATCCCTCATTCATGAAAACCTAGTAAATATAGCAGCTACGCTAACCTACGTATAGAGGTTTGTCCCCAAACATGGATTCCCCATCCCGTTCAAGTCAATTCAAAGAGCACATCTTGCGTCAGCAGGATTTTAAAAATTATATTTACGTGCATATTGGGATGAGAGGCTGTGAGAAGCAAAATGTACAATATGGGGATGGTATTATGCCAGAAAGGAGGGTTGTTCTTGTGGGCTAAAGTTACCTTGAAAGGTTATGAGAAGCGAATGAAGAATACATTGTACAAGGTACAGAATGCTGTGCTACAGCACGTTTTGTTTGCACATAGTTTACCAACAACAACAAATTTTTTTCAAACTTAAGGAGGACGTGACTTTAATTGAACTTTGATTTATCACGCAAATATTCTCGTGGCGTAAGTTCCATAAGGTGACATAAGTTTTCGACTTAGTTTTAGGTCGGGAATTGATAATGTTGTCACTGTTAACGGTTAACACCAAGTGCAGGGTTAAATTTCACTGCAAACCATTTAATGTACTGAGAAGGATATACGTTTGACAACACAATCTCTTTTAGAGAGTTGTGACATTTTGAACAGCACAGAAGAGGCGGACGATTGTAGGCACGACATACTTTAAAGGAATCTGGTTTCGTCATTGACCTCAAAAGTCTTATAAAAATTGAATAGTATTACTTTTTCATTTTCATTTTTATAACATTATCTTATTTTCTTTTTATCTTCTTAGTTTCTAAATTACATGCTAGACAAAAAATGCTTAAATTCTAGCTTAATTATCTTATATTATCACTTACTGGTCCTTCGCAGACGCTCTACGCTAAACATTACATAACTATTGTATAATTTGCCTTTCGGCGACAGAACTTTGTTTGGGCTGTACTGATGATTAATTGAATGACAAAGAAAAATTTGGAAAACTTTGTGTCGAATTTTTTTTTTTTTCTCAAAATTTAACCTACCTAATTTTTTTTTAAATTTTATTTAAAAGAACTTAAGTTAACTTAAGTTAAATCTTAATTCTAGAAAAGCTAAGTCTATGTAAGCTGGCTGATGATAGTGTGATTCTATACCGACTTTGGTATCCAGGTCTTTATATGCCATTCAACCACCAGAACTGTTGACGCTGTCCATTACTGTCGCCCCGGTCTCTGTGGGAGATAGCCCTACTGAAGCGCAATAGCTCTGTGGCGGTGCCCCCAAACCCCACGGTACACTTACCTAAAAACCCCCATAACCTCATTCCAAGTCGCATACGTTTTTGCTAATGCAATCGCACTAAGCATCTGAAAATGCTTCACGCATTAATTAGACCAAAGCTATAATCGTAAAGTCCGTGTAAAGAAAACTTACCCTTTCATGGATCTCTTCGCATACAATTTTCCGTAAGATTTGTTTCTTTGCTTATCTGGAATTCCAAACCAATTCGACACCTTCGGTACCAGACAGTTCCTGTAAACAAAATGATTCGGTTTGCATACAATGTCATGACAGAGACCATAAATATTGTGCCGTCTATTTTCCAACTTCGCCATGTGTACGATAAATTTCTTTACGTACCCATTGGCCGGCTACCTATTTCTCCCAGCAATAAAATTCTCTAACTCGCACCATGTGCAAACAGAAGAACGCTGTTCCTACATAGGTTTCCTGCGATACCATAAACAATTCATATCGTGTGTGGTATCCGAAAAACATTTTTTTCATTTAATGAGCGGCTGTTATTTATTTAGCTGACCCTCATTACCGAACGATACATAAGCAAACCAATTAGCATCCGGAGAGTTCGGTTTTATTTGCTTTACCGAAATCGTATCCTATGAATGCACTTTATGCCCTTTCTTTGTCCTAGGTTCGTTCTCATCCATGAAAGTACCATGCACACACACCGCTGCACTGAAAGAGTGCATTTCTGTGGTGGCCACACCCTTCTCTTTTCTTAACCCTAACCTAGGATGGAACTCATGACAAAGTTCTATCCTCGGTGAGTCCTTTTACATCCGGCGACGGAGCAGGTCGTGGTCGTGGTTGCTGTCGCTCCCGCTCTCCGTCACCACGGCGGAGAAGCGTAAACATACGAAGTCGTGTTTAGCGTTTCGTTTAAAGTTTAACTTGTTTTCCAGGCTTTCTGTAACTAATATTAAAAATAAAAAAGAACCTTCATTACAAATTCCAACAAGTGTTTAATTTCACGTGCTGCAATGCCTAGCAGTTTCCTGAGTGTTTGTTTTGTCGTATTATTGTTTTTCTAGTGAACAGTTTGTTGCGGCGTCGCTCAGAGTTGTGTCCGGTGAACAGTTCGTGGGACGAAGTAGAACCCCGTGTCGTACGCCGGCACCACGACTTCGATCCCCACAGCTCTTCCTCGGAACACCCGAATCTTTTCCATCAAATTTGGACCTCTGTTAGACCATACTGGACAACCATATATGAGCACTGGCCTGTGCCTGCCCAAACAGGAAGAATAAGAAATAACACACACGATTGATGTCGTTGTAAATTGTTTTATTGATTTGACTTGTTGTAATTGGTTTCTATTGGACATTGAATTGTTTACAAGTTTAAAAGTTAATTGAAGGAACAAGTTTCGTAATACACACTGTTGCCGTGGACCTTTACTAGTTAAACGCAATGTCACTAAATTCCATAATCCACAGAGTCAAGTTTTTCTTATATTATTTATGAGATAAGTTCACAAACCTTACGGTCACAATACAAAGCGAAATCCCAATACAAAATTAACACTTGGCGGGGATTACAATTTAATTTCACATTATTTACATTTAATTGTTTATTGCGTCAAGCGACGTGGCAGCAATAGCAACGGGGACACTAATTTCGAAAGGAAAACGAATTTCCAAATACGGATTTCTGGACGGGTGTATCTATATGAGGATCGAACACTTAACATAATCCACTCTAGTGATTCCGACAACGCAACGTCCCCGACACGTGTGCGTGGTTGTACGGTTAAAATCTGACTCTTCGTCGTGAATGTACTCGGCGAGAGATGATTGTAGTACTCTAAAACGCAACGTCCCCGGTACGTGTGCGTAGTTCGGTGGTTACGATCTGACTCCTGGTGAGGCTGTTGCGTTCAACATCCCACTAGCTGCAACGGTGGTGGATTTCCACCGATATCGGAGGAGAAAATCGGGTTTTCCTCTTTGGTGACGACCAATGAACGATCGGTTTGGGTTTTTATGGAAGTATTTCCATTGTGACCGCACAGGTCTGGTTGAATGCCCATTCGCTGGAAGCCAGGACAAACGAAATTGCGAAGGGTGCAAAAAAGAAAATCCAAATACGCAGCTGATCAAATAGATGATCGCGTATGGGGGCTGGCTGTATTGCCATCGTAAACGATAGAGGATAGATTTTTCTGTTGGCGTTAAGTCAACAGAAACTTCGCCTACGATGGCAAGGGACAAGGATGGATGGGTGCATGTTTGTTTTAGGGAAATATACCGTGGGACCTGATCAGTGGCATGATTGTTTGAATAACAATCGTTAGTCGGGAAGAGCGTTCGCGCCGTCCCGGTATTAGATTTACAAATGTTAGATTATTTTTAGAAATACTAAATTATTGTTACTCGTACAGTACTTGTGTGAGTGGAAAACAATTATATTGGATGTCGAATATGTGTACGAAACAGGCGACGATACCCAGTCCAAGGGTTCTTTGGCAAAAATTATGTTAACAGTTTGAAAAACAAAAGGAAGTTTCGTGTCAAATATTAATGGTTTCCTTTCTTCTGTACACCGTGTGCTATGCTCGTCTTCCTAGTAGAAAACATTGTAATTCTAATGGAGATCTTTGGCGATATAAAGTATATTTTTAATTTTTTAAGTGGACCAGAACAGTGTTATTGATGTGCGGAAAGATTGATTTAAACAACGATAGTGATAGGAATAATAATAGGGAGGGTATGTGTGCCCTGTTGCAATGATGCGATGTAACGACGTGTATCTGAGAATCTTTTATGAGTTGTGTACTGTTTTTGGTTTTGCAACTCATCAAGAGCCGGAAGTGCTGGTTTTGAAAAGTGACCCAATATATGTGAATTAATTGAATTCGAGGATGAATGAATTGCATAAGAGGGTTGAGTATTTCTAGTATCTCTTCGGCTAATCCCAAACACTTCGCCACATTTTCTGTAGCCTTCGGGATCATTTTAGTTAAAGAATCGAGTTCGTGGGAGTGCCAACAATTGAAAATTCTCTGGATTCGACGATTCAAATACCGTTCACTGATGTGGGATTTCATTGAGTTTTCGAAGCAGTAATTTCCATTTAGTTAGGTAATTGTTGGTGAGGTCGGAATTCAATGAGTTGAACATACCCTTACAAGACAAAACATCGAAGACAAGACACTCTCATACGTATACTCATACTGATCGCAGGACTCATACTGATCGCAAGACTCATACTGATCGCAAGACTCATACTGAGACGCCATACTCATCACTCTATCGCATACTCATCGATATACTTGTAAGACAAGCTTCATACTGATCGAGTGAGAGCTGATAGGACATACATCCGCTTTTTCACAGGGAGAGCTGATAGAAGATATATTCATCAACATTAGAAAGAAAAAAAATTTTATTATTATCATTATTAGTTAGGATTTAAAAAAAAAAAAATAAATAATAAACAAAATTTTCAAATTTAAATTAACTAAAAAAAAAACCTACTATTAGGTTTGTCGCGAAGAAAGCTCACAACGACAGGGTGATCAATAAGCTCCTTCGGTGCCCAACTGATTCACGCTCCTTCTGGTCAATGGCAAAGACTGTCAGCGGTAGCTTCGCATCCTCCTCATTCCCCCCGTTTGGTGACAAACAGCGGTACGTTAGTCACAAATTCAAAGGATAAAGCTAATGTGTTCGCGAATTTATTTTCCGCGAATTCAAACCTAGATACCGGCCTTTTGGAGCCACCTGTGATCTCGCCGGTACGGTCTTCAATGCGTGATGTGAGATTTCGTCCGCGCACTATTCAACGCATTCTACGTGAACTGGATTGTAGGAAGGCAACCGGCCCGGACGGAATACCAGCAATAGTCCTTAAGAACTGTGCTCCAGAACTATCGCCGGTTCTTGGCAGACTCTTCCGCTTATCTTATGCACGGAGGACCTTTCCTACCTACTGGAAGGTGTCACGAGTTCAGCCAATCCTAAAGACGGGAAAAAAGTGTCTCCCACAAAATTATCGTCCAATAGAATTACTGTCTATTTTATCTAAGGTAATGGAAAAAGTCATCAATACAGAGTTAGTTAAGTATTTGGAGTGCAACGGACTTCTGAATGATCGTCAATACGGATCCCGTGGCAGGCGGTCCACGGGAGACTTTTTGACACTTATAACCGATATATGGGCATCTGCGATTGAACGACATGGTGAGTCAAGGGCGGTCGCATTAGATACCTCCAAGGCTTTTGACCGCGTCTGGCACGGGGCACTGCTGAGCAAACTTCGTTCATATGGACTTTCCCAACAGCTTTGCGACTGGACGAGGAGCTTCCTCCAGAATCGATCGATCCGGGTTGTTGTGGACGGCGAGTGTTCAGATCGCTTGTTTCCTCCTTTTCGAGTGTTCGGCCGATTGGTGCATCTGCATCGCATCGGCTGAGATGTAGACAGATTGACTCTCTGAATTAGGATCTAGATAGGGTCCTGCAGTGGGGAAGGGCCAATCTCGTCGACTTCAATGCAGCGAAGACACAATATACAACATTCACAAAGAAAAGTGGATCATTGGTTCCACAGCTGATGATGAATGGCCGGGCCCTCGAGGTCAGCCTCGGGAATGCTGAGCTATCTTTTAAGAGCCAAGAAATATTTTACTCCGGCCCAACTTCTTCTCCTATATAAATCCCAAATTATACCCGCGCTCGAATATTGCTCTCATGTTTGGGGCTCGGCTCATAAACATACCCTCGACCTACTTGAGAGCATACAGAAACGAGCGATCCGCCTGATCGGGGACTCGGCGCTGACGTCGGGACTACAGTCGCTATCACATCGAAGGCGCGTAGCCGACCTCTGTCTGTTTTACAGATATTATCAAGGGTACTGTTCTTCGGAGATTCTTAGTATTGTTCCACGCAATTCGGGTTATATGCGCTCCACAAGACAATCCGACGGATCGCACCCGTTTGTGGTTCATCTCCCGACGGCGCGAACACCCCTGCATCAGAACTCGTTCCGTTACAGAGCGGGGAAGCTGTGGAACTGCCTTCCTACGCGAGTATTCCCGGAGCGTTATAACCTGCAACTGTTCAAAAAGAACTGCAATAGTTATTTGATGGAATCTCGGGGCGCCCACTCGGCGCTATAGATTCGCCTCTCCCGAGAGAAATCTATTTAAAAAAAAAAAAAAAATCGTTTTGTTTCAGAGTTGATTTTTGATATTTCCTTTATCAGTCGCCTCTCCTTAAGCCCTATCCATGGACTCTTTCCGTTACGGGCAATTTATAATTGCCTTCCGCACCAATCTTCGCGGCGATGGTCGAATTCAGGAGTAAAGTGGTGCACTCCCTGTCCAGCAGAGCTAATACCCATATAGATCCCGTCGGTTGATCTTTAGCCAAAGATGCGTGGACTGATGTTATAAAAACTTCCATTTATTTATTCATTTACAATATGATGATTCTCTTTAAAGTAATCCCCTTTGGAACTGATATACTCACTGCAAAGTTTCTGGTATTCCTAGAAACTGCTTTGAATATACTATATATGCTTATAAACATTATCTAAAACACTCCATTGTTCTTTAGTTTAAAAATGTTTCTTAACAATTTTATAACAATAATTACAGAACGGGGAATGGAACAACAATATTAATTCAATTATGGGAAGGACTCAATGTAATTTGACGTAACCAATTTCTTACCCCACTCGTATTGTTTAAGTACATCGGACTCTTTTACTTGTAGATTTCCGGATGGTTTTCTCTAGTCGTCCACGTCCAAGGAAAATTCTCACTATTTATTGCATCCTATTTCACTCCAATGATACGGTGCCGACGCACCCTACGCACCCGGCCGAAGATGCGATAATGATTGTTGATTTTTACATTATGTTCTTTTTCTGGAACAATTTTTCGTTGTGTCATAGTTCCTCTTCGGTCACATTGTTATTTTCGGCCACTGTGGCTATGACCTGTTTTCATATCGCGGTAGAAAGATGTATTGTAGACTGTGTGCTACAATATGAGAACTGCATTATATTACTCTCAGTGGTTTTTTAATGCCATCCCTATTGGCAAATTTTCCTGGAGGATCGTAAATTTTATTTTCGTTTGGTGCACTTTAGTTTAAGCTTTTAACCCCTGGAATTTTCAAGGATTGCCGCGCATCTGGCGGTAATACCTTTTTGGTCATTGTGTTCAATGGCACGTAGGTCTCTATCTCCATATTCCTCTTTCTACTTCTGGTTGAATATGAATATGTGCAGTCCAGTCATTGCGTGTGCTATCGTCAGGCATTCGAAATCCCTTTCTCTTTTTCCATTTAAGGGTATCTCTCGTGCGCACATATTTTGAAATTAATGTTTTCCAAAAAAAAAAAAAAAACCAACGACTTTGCAGTAGTTGCTATCATTGTATAGATATTAATAATGTAGTTTATCGTTGAATTGACACAATAACATATATTAGTCAATTAAACCCATATACGAACAGTCTCACACATGTTGGGAAATTCTTACCAGCTCAGTCACTAAGTCGGATCAGTAAAGATAAATGTTTAGCAGCAGGAAAATAAAAAAAAGTAGAAAAAGAGAGTGTGATGGGTGAGACAAAGGTGAAGAAGATAAAAACAGACCATTGGTTTTCTATAAATCGGCTACACTATTCGCTAACACCCAACACAATAAACACTACACCATCTTGGTCAATTTTTACCCATTTGATGGCATTGTTGAAGGCAAAATTTGAAGCACCTGCACCCGAAGTAATAATGATCGGCTATAATGTTCATAAATTCACCTGACTGCAGCTTATTAAGATATATACATTGCTCACATTCCATTTAAGACAATGCAAGGTAAATATGACGGAGTCACGTTTAACTCAAGGTACTTTGTAACACACTCTTTACAGCTGCGGCAGTAACCTCAACCAATTAAAATCTCTCAGTACTGTAATCAAATCTCGGGATTCCTTGAGTTAGGTAAACAGTGTTCGAAGAAAATAGCCACAGCGCATTTGAATATAACGACAGGTGCAATACTTGACGTTACAAGCGGTTACCTCAAACAGGCGCAAATTGTGCAATAGAGCAGTTACTGTGGTTTCGTAAGATTGAAACTATTTACAACTAACTTTGTTTTGTTCTAAGTCATGTGCTTGAGTTTAGCATGTGACCTCGGTACGTGACGTTTTGTGGCTATGCAAATGCCCAGTCATGTTCAAACAGAGGGCCTTCGTTTTTTAATCTTTGTATAGTGTAACAAAAGAATACAATTAAATTGTATGTCCTTGGAGAAAGGACAGGTTAAAGTAAATTGAACTGAAAGTAATTAGTTATAAATATGAAACAGGAAGGAATTGCTATGGTTTGAAATTAAAAGCAAAACGGTTTCAGAGTGGAATGTGATCGTCGAAGAGTCTTATTGCTTTTATAACATGCTCCTGCGTATACGACAATGAATACCCTTATATTGTATAACATAGAATGTACAAGAAAAGAAAGGCCATGACAAGTAGGAAAGAAAATATAGGCGGGACAGTGCGAGTGGCAGCAGACTTTGGTCCTGAAATTTTATATGACGGCGCGTGGAGGATGTCGTCGTTGATAATACTCTATAAAGAAGTTTTACAAACGTCTACAAATACACACCTAGTTACCAAGAGAAAAGGCTGGTATGTTGCTGGCTGTCGGTTTCCTGCGGGTCGGATGGGTGAGATGCAGACTACGAGAACACATCACACCCACTGCATACTTTAGATGCTGGCAATACGGACATGTGGCGAAATCCTACAAATCCGAGGTAGATCGTTCGGAAAACTGTTAGAAATACGATGGAGAATGCCACAAAGCGGTGGTCTATAAAGCACCGCCCAAATGCATATTCTGCGAATCAGAGGGCGAAGGCGGTAACCACCACTCAACAGGGAGTTACAAATGCTGCGCATTTAAAAACACGATGCCCAATCTTCTGAATAAAAATGGACCGATTTAAGTGCATTCAAATTAACTTAAACCATTGTGAAGCCGCACAAAATCTCCTTTCTCAAACGGGGTTAAGGAATATGGTGCCGACGTGGTACTCATCAGTGAGTAGTATAGGATATCTGGCACTGGCACAATTACATGTAAAGAAGATAACAGTGGAATAGGAACCATATGGACAAGTAGAAATTCACCCATAGAACACAGAATTAACCAGCGTCAGGGAGGATTCGCCTATGTTAAGATCAGAGGAGTTCATATTTACTGTTTTTACGCTCCACCAAGATGGGAAATAAAAGAATTTAAAAGCGTTTTGGACAGGGTGACCCAAGAAGCTAGAGCTAAGAGGTCCCTTATAATGCTGGAGATTTTAACGTCTTGGCGGTAGAGTGGGGAAGCACCATGACGCTGATGACACCTTTATAAACGAGAGGCGACGGTCCAAAATCGACATCACCTTTGTCAGAAGAAGAGCATCCCCATCTCCTGGCGCTTCAACTTCTTCTTGCCCTACCTCAATTTCAAATTCTACTTGCCCAATATTCGACCCGCTCCTTCTCCCAGTGGTAAAAATCACTCACCAAACTCTTAACTCGTCCGACTGTCGCTACACGCTCTCTAAACTGAGATATAAAAACACGTACGAAAATATTCGTCTCCTCTTGGCCTATCTCCATTACAAACCAGACGCAATCTGCTTCGACGGAAAAACCAAAACCAGCGTTATGGTTGCTATTCAACAGGAAGGTTTATCCACTGATCTCCCCACCCTTCGTAAACTTTTCGTCAAATTCATGCAAATGTGAACTTACCACCATATAAAGTGTCAAAGGGCCTCCGGGCTTTCGCCCAATAGGTCTGTGGCGATTCTCTACACCACATGGAGAACTAACCCACAATTCCAACCAACCTTGACCGCTAACAGCGCGTCACCTCAACCCAACTCCCCATGCAAAATCCGCAATGAAAGGTATTTCCTAAAACATCCAACAGAATACAATTCAACAGAATACATTCAAAATCATCCCCGCATACATTTTCCCAAAATTGCTTCGATCAATTCTTTATCTAAATCATATTCCTTGCTTGCGACCAAGCAATTCTAATTTCCCCCGAAAATCATATTCTGTAATGAACGCATATTCCAATTTACAACGGAATACTCACCATCTCCATCAAATACATCGAGCCGCATACATTTTTCCAAAAAACCGCTTCATTTAATATCATATCTAAATGATATTCCTTGCTTGCAACCATATTCTAATTTCCCCCGAAAATCATTCCGGCTCACTTCCTGCCTAAACTATTTCCTCGCAACCAAGCAACATTTAGTTCCCCGAAAATCATTTCGGCTCCCATCCTACCCAATACCAATTCCTCGTATACATACCGCCAGAGGAATTTAACTCAGCCTATACGGCAATGATTCTCCGAAACCCAATCCCCTAACAGGTCAATTGAAAAATTCCCGGCCTTCCATAGTAAAACACATTTTTTTGGCAAAATTCGTTTTTTTTTATTCAACATAATTCCCTTCGAGGGTGATACACTGATTATAGCGACCCTCCAACTTGCCGACACCTTTTTTGTAGTACGATTTGTCCTTTGCTTCAAAATAGGCCTCAGTTTCGGCGATCACCTCTTCATTCGACGAAAATTTCCTCCCAGCGAGCATTCTTTTGAGATCTGAGAACAGGAAATAGTCGCTGGGGGCCAGATCTGGAGAATACGGTGGATGCGGAAGCGACTCGAAGCCCAATTCATGGATTTTTGCCATCGTTTTCACTGACTTGTGACACGGTGCATTGTCTTGGTGAAGCAGCACTTTCTTTTTCTTCAAATGCGGTCGTTTTTCGGCGATTTCGTCCTTCAAATGGCCCAATAACGCTGTGTAATAGTCGCTGTTGATGGTCCTTCCTTTTTCAAGATAGTCAATGAAAATTATTCCGCGCGCATCCCAAAATACAGACGCCATAACCTTGCCAGCCGACTGTTGCGTTTTTCCACGCTTTGGGGCGGGTTCATCGTGTGATTGGACTTCGGAGTGAAATGATGGAGCCATGTTTCATCCATTGTCACATATCGACGCAAAAACTCGGGTTTATTACGCTTGATCATCTTCAAACACTGCTCCGAATCATCAACTCGTCGTTGTTTTTGGTCAAAAGTGAGCTCACGCGGCACCCACTTTCCACAGAGCTTTCTCATACCCAAATATTCGTGAATGATATGATGTACACGTTCAGTTGATATCTTTAGAGTGTCTGCTATTTCATTCAATTTAAATTTACGGTCATTCAAAATCATTTTGTGGATTTTTCTAATGTTTTCGTCGGTAACAACCTCTTTTGGGCGTCCACTGCGTTCACCGTCTTCGGTGCTCATTTCACCACGTCTAAACTTAGCATACCAATCCTTGATGGTTGATTTTCCTGGGGCGGTGTCTGGAAACTCGTCATCAAGCCAAGTTTTTGCTTCAACTGTATTTTTTCCCTTCAAAAAGCAATATTTTATCAACACGCGAAATTCCTTTTTATCCAATTTTTTCACAATAACAGAAGTTGCTTCACTCAAAATACTATAATTCATAAACTAATGATCCAACATCTGTCAAATTTATACACGCGTCTTTTGAAGGTTAGGGATAACTAAAAATCATATGGATTTAATTCTAGTACCGCCATCTATGTCTCAGGCCGGGGACTTTTCAATTGGCCGGTTATACGGGGATAGCAACTCTTCTCAAAATTCCTAGTAAGTGGCAGTGAGTTTATTTCAGCTATGACTTAACCGCCACGACGCGATGAATAGATTATTTCCATTCATTCACCCGAGATTCATCCCCCGAACGGTGCGCATCACCAAGTCGAGTTTGGTACGCGCCCCACGAGTCGAGTCCCCCCTTCTGTTTTACGAGGCGTAAGGTCAATCACCATAAAGAGTCGTGCGTATTTAACAAGATGTTTCAAAAAGGAATCGAACAATCATCGCCGTAAAGAATCGCGCGCATTGAATAATACGTTATCGAAGAAAACCGAACACTGTTTTCATTAGTGCCAAAAGGATAACTAAGTTAAGCTAAGTTAACTAAGGATCCCTTATTCGCAACAACTCTGCAAGTTAAATTTTAAAAGCTGTTCCTAAGTGCGGCAATAAAAATACGTATAGACCAAGAAAAACTCCACGTGTTATATTTTCCCTTTTTTCAAGTGCATGGGTGTGACGAACCTTAGACCTTGGTGAACATTTTCAGTGCACAATCCGTTGGTGGGTGATAGGTACTAGTGTCGTGCGCCGGCACACAAACTTAAACCTCCACAGGTCCACTCATTGAACTTTAATCTTCAACGCAATAGAGCTGACCGTAATACATTTTTTCGATCTTGAATTGTCACCGTATCTTTTTTGGGAGGTTAAATCGGTCGTTATTTTTCCTCAATAACGATGTTGACGCTATAGCGGACACATTGACAGACACGATTCTACTTGGCATGCGGACCTTTACTCCACACAGAGTAAATAGTATCAAACCCAAGAGAGATATGTGGTTCGATTCCGGGTGCAGAGAAGCCATTAAAGCTAAAGAGTTGAGCTTCCGGTTGTATAAATCAAACAATACTGAGGAAAACCGGAAAAGATTTAAGAGAACTAGAAATGACTGCAATGCGTATATTCAATGCGCAAAGTTTTTGCATGACCAGAGAGTGACACAAAAAATACTACACTCTCCCACAGGTAGTAGAAACTTCTGCTTCGTAAAAAACATTCAAAACTCTGTCTGTTCATCCAATCCATCGCTTATAGTCGATGACAAACCAGTCACCACTGCAAATGAAAAGGCGAATCTACTTGCTGCACATTTTGCGTCCAACTCAACGCTGCCTGATACCACATCAGTTCCACCTCAACTTGAGCATAAGCAGCACACCATGAGCCAGATTCGCTTCGAACGCGTACTGTTGCCCGCGCACTCAAAGAGCTAAGCGCACACAAATCCGCCGGTCCTGATGGCATTCCCCCAATCCTCTTGAAGAGATGTTCTTCTTCACTCGCTAAACCACTGCCGAAACTCTTCCATTTGTCTTATTCTACTGGCCGTTTCTCAAATAGATGCAAGACAGCGAACATTCAATCATTTCCCCAAAAGGGTGACAAATCATCCCTTTCTTCTTATCGACACATAGCACTAACTTCTATTCTCTCCAAGGTAATGGAATCACTTATCAACCGTCAATTTTCGAAATATCTGGAATCAAATGACCTCCTCAATGACCGCCAATATGTCTTTCGTAGCAACTGGTCCACAGGAGATCTGATGGCGTACCTTACCGAAAAGTGGAGTCATTCCATCCACTATCTCGGTGAAAGCAAGGTAGTCGGATTGGATATTTCAAAAGCCTTCGGCAGAGTATGGGGGTGCTAACTGGGACGATATGCGAGATTTCTTCGCATCCTTTCCATGGTCGGAGGTGTGCTTCGGAAATTGCGATGTTAACGCTTGCGCGGAGTCGGTATCAGAGATTATTCTCCTGGGGATGGAGATGTGTATTCCACATTCCATCAAACGATGTTCGTCTGATAAACCTTGGTTTGACAAAAAATGCGAGCTGATTACAGCGGCAAAAAATAGAGCTTTTAAGCAATGGCGCTCCAATCCCACCGATGTTAACAGAACGAATTTTGTTAGAACCAGAAACGCGTGAAACCAGGCGATTGATACCGCGAAGAAGGCTCACAACGACAGGGTGATCAATAAGCTCCTTCGGTGCCCAACTGGTTCGCGCTCCTTCTGGCCAATGGCAAAGGCTGTCAGCAGTAACTTTGCTTCCTCCTCTTTCCCCCCGTTGGCGACAGACAGCGGGACGTTAGTCACGAATCCAAAGGATAAAGCTAATGTGTTCGCGAATTTATTTTCCGCGAACTCAAACCTCGATCCCGGCCTTTTGGAGTCACCTGTGATATCGCCGGCACAGTCTTCCATGCGGGATGTGAGATTTCGTCCGCGCACTATTCAACGCATTCTACGTGAACTGGATTGTAGGAAGGCAACCGGCCCGGACGGAATACCAGCAATAGTACTTAGGAACTGTGCTCCAGAACTCTCGCCGGTTCTTGGCAGAC
The DNA here is from genome assembly GCA_963931805.1 of Microdon myrmicae. NCBI lineage: Eukaryota > Metazoa > Arthropoda > Insecta > Diptera > Syrphidae > Microdon > Microdon myrmicae. The sequence continues at coordinate 47,970,178 of OZ007496.1, read as the reverse complement.
TCTTCCGCTTATCTTATGCACGGAGGACCTTTCCTGCCTGCTGGAAAATCGCTCGAGTTCAGCCAATCCCAAAGACTAGAAAAAAGTGTCTCCCACAAAATTACCGTCCGATAGCATTACTGTCTATTTTATCTAAGGTAATGGAAAAAGTCATCAATACAGAGTTAGTTAAGTATTTGGAGTGCAACGGACTTCTGAATGTTCGTCAATACGGATTCCGTGGCAGGTGGTCTACGGGAGACCTTTTGACACTTATAACCGGTATATGGACATCTGCTATTGAACGGCATGGTGAGTCAAGGGCGGTCGCATTGGATATTTCCAAGGCTTTTGACTGCGTCTGGCACGGGGCATTGCTGAGCGAACTTCGTTCATATGGACTTTCCCAACAGCTTTGCGACTGGACGAGGAGCTTCCTCGAGAATCGATCGATCCGGGTTGTTGTGGATGGCGAGTGTTCGGATCTGTATCCTGTTAATTCGGGGGTGCCCCAGGGTTCTATTTTGGCTCCAACCTTGTTCTTGCTTCACATAAATGATTTGTTGGAGACAACGGATAACAAAGTGTTCAGTTTTGCGGATGATCGTACGCTTGTTTCCTCCTTTTCGAGTGATCGGCCGATTGGTGCATCTACGTCGCACCAGCTGAGATGTAGACAGATTGACTCTCTGAATCAGGATCTAGATAAAGTCCTGCAGTGGGGAAAGGCTAATCTTGTCGACTTCAACGCAACGAAGACCCAGTATACAACATTCACAAAGAAAACTGGATCATCGGTTCCACAGCTGATGATGAGTGGCCGGGCCCTCGAGGCTGGGGAAAGTTTGAAATTGCTCGGCGTCACGGTCTGTGGGAATGTATCATGGCATAAACACGTATCGGGTATCGCCAGATCAGCCTCAGGAAAACTGAGTTATCTTTTTAGAGCCAAGAAATACTTTACTCCGGCCCAACTTCTTCTCCTATATAAATCTCAAATTAGACCCGCGCTCGAATATTGCTCTCATGTTTGGAGTTCGGCTCCTAAACATACCCTCGACCTACTTGAGAGCGTACAAAGACGAGCGATCCGCCTGATCGGGGACTCGGTGCTGACGTCGGGACTACAGTCGCTATCACATCGAAGGCGCGTGGCCGACCTCTGTCTGTTTTACAGATATTATCACGGGTGCTGTTCTTCGGAGATTCTTGGCATTGTTCCACGCAATTCGGTTTATATGCGCTCCACAAGACAATCCGACGGATCGCACCCGTTTGTGGTTCATCTCCCTACGGCGCGAACATCCCTGTATCAGAACTCGTTCCGTTACAGAGCGGGGAAGCTGTGGAACTCCCTTCCCACGCGAATGTTCCCGGAGCGTTACAACCTGCAACTGTTCAAAAAGAACTGCAACAGATATTTGATGGCATCTCGGGGCGCCCACTCGACGCTATAGGTTCGCCTTTCCCGAGAGTCTAATAAAAAAAAAAAAAAAAAAAAAAAACCACCCCCCTTGTCAAAATTTACATTCATATACAGTGGACAATTCCCTGATCCGATGGATAAGAGACTATTTTTCTGGCCGTTCAATCCAAGTGGTTCTTGATGATGTCAAATCTGTCTCCCATCAAATTAATGCAGGTGTTCCCCAGGGTTCGGTACTCTCACCCACTATCTTCCTGATCCTTATAAATGATCTCTTGTCAATTACTCACAACCCAATTCACTCGTTTTCTGATGATAGCACATCGAATTTCTCATACTCATACGAACACTACCGTCCAAACTCTTCGAACGTCACTACCAACCAGCAACTTATGCTTGATACATTGAATTCAGACCTCAACAAGATATATCAGTGGAGATTATCTAACCGAGTAGAATTCAATGCCTTAAAAACTCAGTGCTGCCTCTTGTCGTCAAAAGCGAACCCCAAAGTTAATATACTGTCGATGAACGGCACTTGCATCGACAAAGCCAAGGAATTATCAATCCTTGGCACTCGAATTAATTCGACTCTTAATTGGAATCACCACACATTTGAAGCTCCGAAAAGTGCAACCAAATGTATGGGGTTCCTTAAGAGATGCAAAAGATACTTCACTCCATCCAACTTGGTCACTATTTACAAGGCGTCCGAAAACGGAGTTCAACTCCCATATTTGGTCAGGCGCATCCAAAACTGCACTACACGTGCTCGACAGGATGCAAAAACGAGTAGTGAAACTTATTGGGGACTCAGCCGTAAGTCGATCAATTCCGTCGTTAGAACACAATCGCAACGTATTATGCCTATCTCTTTTCTATAGGGATTATCACGGAGGTTGCTCAACTGAACTTGCTGAATGTGTTCCGCCCCTTCAGACATTTTCCCGCGATACCCGTCAATCTGTGAATGCGCATCAGTTTACGTTGAAAGTGGACTTTAGGCGCACAAATAAACATAGAGAGTCATTCTTTATCCGAACCCCACAAATGTGGAATGTTCTGCCCGATCATATGTTTCCTGGCCGTTGTGATGTCCAGACATTCAAGACCAATATACATGGACACCTCCTTTCCTTATCCACTTCCTCTCCATCCACTCGCACTGTGCTCTGACATTGAATGGTACTTCAAAATCGCCTTTTGTGCGCGCGTTAGTGTAAAAATAAAAAATAAAATAAAAAACATTAAAGGATTAAGTCTCTCTTAAGTCACCTCGCTCACAGCTGTAGGTTGGGTCTTACATGGGAGCGATGTCTGTGACTTTAACTTCAAGCGGAGCCCATCGCAAATTTCCACTTAGACCGGATACCGGTTAAAAAATCAGATAACAAAGTAAGTACTGGAAGAAACTAAATTTCTCTGAGTTAGCTTAGCAATAATATCATGCAACACAGCTTCGCATAATTTTCCCGGACCTATACGACTGGAAGATTAAATAGTCCACACAACGATGGTTCGAGTTAAATCATTAGGGGGACAGGTGTAATTTTTCAAACCATACTTTCTAAAGTAACCATAAACCTCAGACAATTTTCGAAATTATTTCGGTAAATTCAATGTGATTGTAAAATTCGAATTGATTGTTTATTTATCTATTGGATTTCATTTTTTAAAACCAAATTGTGTGGAAAAGCCATTTTTAGGTGACCGCACATGCTGAGCATGTGAAATATTTAATTAATTCTTTCCGAGATGTTAATCAATTTTTATACAAGGAATTCTCCCAGAAGTACAGCTATCAAGCAGACTAACACATTATATGGCTCCTTATGTCATCACCATCTATTAATCAGCACAACCAAATCGGAGCGAAGTCCAAAAATGTTCCCGGGGAAAGATTTGGTTGTTGCTTGTTGAAAGCAGAAGCATGATAAACGTCAGGAACGCCGTTGAGGCAGAAGAAATTCCATTGACAACCGAAAGCAAATAGTCGGTTCTAATTAATGAAATCTTTAATAAAAACGATCTTGACGACGTTTTTGGGGTCTCGAAGGATGGCATATTCATTACTCACATGACGGGATCATCTTGAGTGACGTTATGAGACATGCTTGGGTTTTGGTGTGCGCCAAATAGATTTCAAAAACGAAACTTATGAAATTTTTACTAAGTATTGAAAAACGCCACCCAACTGAAAGATCTCGACTGTCCATTGCATGACTATTGCCCTTTCATTGCCCATACGGCACACGACGTTTATTCAAATTACCCATGAGCCATACTCACTCACCGTGTAACCCTCAACAAGAACTAGCCTTGTGTTTCAAGGAAACCCAATAAAATATACTCCATGACATAAAATCAATTAACTGACCCTTCAAGGCTTCAACCCCGAATATCCTTTCGAGTATCCAGTTACGGGACATGCCGCACCGTTAGCTCGTTGTAGCGTGATATTTTCAACTAATAAACATTCAATTTCCATAAGGAAAATAGATTTTTTTTTTCAAAACCCATATTTTCAGACAGTCGCCACGGGGCAACAACACACACGACATACACGTACTACTGCTAAGGGTTGCAGGGTGTGCATCGTTGTTTGACTAAAAATGATAAGGGGTCTTAAGGGCAGCCGAATGCAGTGGCTCATGCTCCGTCGTTGAAAGCATGGCAAATACGGACGTGTGCCGGATGTTGTATCTGACGATTTCAGCGCGACCTCCATGCTGACTGTTATCCTGGCAATCGGACAAAAGGGAAAGGAAAGAAAGAAAGAAAAACAAGAAATGAAAACATTTGTGCATTGAAACGGTTGGAAATTACCATTTCATTGTGTGGCGTGTCCTCTGAACTTCCTTTTCCTGGTGTCGAGTTCAATGACACATATGGTCGATGGTTGTTTCGTGTCTGCACTGTTGTTTCCTTCGAGTTGTCGTGAAATGTCAGTTGTCGTCATCCCGAATGCAGTTCAATATCTAATTTTGGAATTGTATTTACTTTTTGGATCATGCGCTTTTCAAAGTGGATATCACTTGGGGCTGAGAATATTTCATTAACACTTGTAGTCGATATAGGCGACAGGAGTCAGAATCGAAGCTTGGGGGAGGAAGTGCCATTCAATTAGGCTATTTTGGTTGTTGCTGCTGTTGTCGTTATTCCAACAAGAAAAGAAACATCTTGCAGGAAACATTGTATGCATAGAATATGGTCTCAATTAGTAAACGGGAAACGAGGTCTGTTGAAAAACTATTGAATGAGAAGCTTTTTTTGAATGTATTAGGTTTCGAGGCTTATTTAGGGAAGGCGGTTAACACAAGAAAATAGGATTTTTTCAATTCACGTACGGATGTCGTTGCAATAGGTTTTCCTGATAGGAATTTGCAAAATCTTAATGTTTTAAAACATCCGGTTTCCCCTGCACACACAAATACATGTGCCAAAACCTTGTTCTATCTTTTCCTTTTCTATTCCTATTCTATTCTTCTGTGTGCTTACTCTGCATCCTTAGAAACAGTTACAGTATTCATGACTCCTTTAAGGGGTAACGCCACTGTGGCTTTTTCAAAAAATCGACTTTTGTTTTTGCTTAAATGATGCTTTAGGGTCTTAAAATTGATGCACATTGGGTCCCAAGTCCCAAATAAAATTATAAGTACTCCAAAATACTGTCCACCGAAAGCAGATGCAACTTCACCGCTCAGGCGGTCATTTTCCAAAAATCGATTTTTGTTTTTGCTAAAATGATGCTTCAGAGTCTTCAAATTTGAAACCTTGGTCTATCTTTTCCTTTTCTATTACAGTTCCTCCGTGTGCTTACTCTTCATCCTTAGAAACCGTTACAATATTCATGACTCCTTTAAGGGGTAACGCCACTGTGGCTTTTTCAAAAAATCGATTTTTGGTTTTGCTTAAATGTTGCTTTAGGGTCTTAAAATTGATGCACACTTGGTACCAAGTTCCAAAAAAAATTCTAAGTACCCCAGAATCCAGTCCGCTGAAAGCAGATGCAACGCCCCCGCTCGGGCGATGATTTTCAAAAAATCGATTTTTGTTTTTGTTTAGATAATGGATATTAAAATTAATGGACACAGGGTCCCAAATCCCAAATGAAATTCTAAGTACCCCAGAATCCAGTCCGCTGAAAGCAGATGCAACGCCCCTGTTGGGGCGATAATTTTCAAAATAATCGATTTTTGTTTTTGTTTAGACAATGGGTCTCAAAATTAATGTACACGGGATCCCAAGTCCCAAACGAAATTCTAAGTACCCCAAAATACAGTCCACCGAAAGCGGATGCAACGTCACTGCTCGGGCGATAATTTTCAAAAAATGGATTTTTGTTTTTGCTAAAATGATGCTTCAGAGTCTTAAAATTTGAAACCTTGGTCTATCTTTTCCTTTTCTATTACAGTTCCTCCGTGTGCTTACTCTTCATCCATAGAAACCGTTACAATATTCATGACTCCTTTAAGGGGTAACGCCACTGTGGCTTTTTCAAAAAATCGATTTTTGGTTTTGCTTAAATATTGCTTTAGGGTCTTAAAATTGATGCACACTGGGTACCAAGTCCCAAAAAAAATTCTAAGTACCCCGGAATCCAGTCCGCTGAAAGCAGATGCAACGCCCCCGCTCGGGCGATGATTTTCAAAAAATCGATTTTTGTTTTTGTTTAGATAATGGATCTTAAAAGTAATGGACACAGGGTCCCAAATCCCAAATAAAATTCTAAGTACCCCAGAATCCAGTCCGCTGAAAGCAGATGCAACGCCCCCGCTCGGGCGATAATTTTAAATGATGAGTCTTAAAATTAATGTACACATGGTCCCAAGTCCCAAATAAAATTCTAAATACCCCAGAATCCAGTCCGCCGAAGGCAAGTTCAACGTCACCACTCGGGGGATAATCCGGTCGAGTGCTCCTCCCATTTCTTGTAACTTACCGGCCGAAATTACTGTGAAATTCAATAGACAACAGAAAGCCTACAGAGGTCACTGGGAATGTTTCTATAAGAAAATGAAAGTATGAGAACAACGGGCAATTACTGAACCGACGCTGTTCAAGAGCAAAGGTTTTTCGGTGTTCTCTCCGGTATTTCCTCATTTTTTATGTTTATGTAAGTAAAATTATTGCACTGAGTGATCCAGTTTGAAGAAAAAATACTAAATCTTTGGCTAGATCTACACACCGGAAAAAAATGAGTAGCAAAAGACTGTTGAATCGCTATAAGGTGGAGAGCCTTAGTGCATCGGCCGAAAAATTGTAGCTATTGTCTAAGAAAGACATTAAAGTTTGCGAATCGTTCGGATATGGATTTATTAATTTCTTTCAATTTTTTACCGCTTTGCCAGCTGTTATAGTATTCAAAACCTGTCATTCTGAAATTGAATTTACTGAAGGTGCGAAATGAGGTTTATGATTCAAAGTGATCATAAAATGTGAAAATTGTGCAGATACTCTTATCCCTAACAGTTCATTTATTGATCATCATCGGCACTACAACCGGGGTCCGGTCTTGGCCTTATTTAACAAATCTCTCCACCGGTCCCTATTTCGAGCCGATGTCAACCAGTTTGACACTCCCAGGCTCTGGGCGTCCTGGTCTACGCCATCCGTCCATCGTAGACAAAGTCTACCGCGCTGTCTCCTTCCATACATCCTGCCACAAAGGACCTATAGCGTTTGGGATGATAGTGAATTACGTGTGATTCGAACTGACGCTATGACAGTTACAATCACCAAAAATTGAACTAAAGCGCAACCCATCAGGCCACCACCGTGTGTACAAATTCAATTTCTAAACTCAAGTACATTCGACTGATGTCGATTTGTTATGTTATCGCTATGGTATACGGCTCTGATGCATTTTCTTATTCGATTTTCGTTCGGTGTTCTTCACTATTTTCTTGTGTATTGTGTGGGTATCTGTTAGAAACGCTACAGATCTTCCGGGCGGGGTTGTGGGGAGGAGAAGTATGTTGCACCGGCGTACTGCGCTGATTCACTTCTTCCCCATAACTCTTCACTGAAAGTTCCAACACGTATTGTTCACGACTGGTCTCCGAAGGAAATAAAACACACGATTTACTCCACTACAGTTTGATTACTTTTAATAGATATCATGTGGGTGTAAGTCTGTATAATGGCTTAGTACGTTAACGGATATAGTATAAAAAAAAATGTAAAACTTTATTATTTCACATCTCTTCAGTCTATATAGATTTTTGTTGTTTTTGATTACATGAATTTATTTTTGTTTTTTTACTTGATTCACATTTGACACTGACTGACACCGGGCACATCTTGGTTATTCGGTTGTTCGTTTCACGGTATATTGACTTTAAAGGTTGAAAATTCGCGGCTACTGGATGTGTTAAAAAATTGGAACGCCACCCGCAATGCCACGGGGGCGGAGGTGGAGACCCGACCCATTCGGTCTGATGATGGAAAAGGACTCCACGGTATTTACGCATCCCCGGCGATACGGGGAGCGGAAGACGAACCGTCCGGATCGGCGGTTGAAATACGACTTAACGATATTAAATCGTTATCAATAGAAATTTGGCCAGTGAAACCGGATCTCTCAAATTGGGGTACACATGTATGTGTGAGCATTGGTTCATACGTGGAATGAAACCATGAGAACGAATCTAAAACAAAGAAAGGGCATAATGTGCATCCATACGATGTGAGTTCGGCTAAGCAAACAAGCCAAATCTCCTCGGGTGCTAATTGGGTCTTTGTTTGCTCATGAGGAACGGATCCAGGGAAATTAAAAGACAAAGGGGCCGGATAGATCGTTGTCTATGAAGTGCATCGCGTCTAAAATTGACGAATGCGTAGAAGAGATGTGCTAAAAGCAAATATGGGACGAGGGCATCATAAATGTATTAAATGAGTGATGCCCTTGTGTAAATAAGCGAATAGCCATTGGGAAAATATGCTAAAACGATGGGTGGTTCTTCGGGAATGATTAAAGAACCCCCACAGGCTCCCCTTCACTCATTCGAGCTAGGTATCCCGCCCACCGGAGTCTACCAAGATTGATTTTTTTTTACAACATTAGCTTCAATGTAGATCGCATAAAACTCAAGGTTGTAGCGTCTCCGGAATCGTCCACCCTCACATACGGGACCAACAATTCTCCTTAAGACCTTCCTCTCGAACGCGGCAAAGAGTTCAGAGTGCGTTTTATTGAGCACCCAGGTCTCGGATCCATACCTGTTTACTGGTAAGACCATGGTCTTGAACAGTAGTAGCTTGGATGTTCTGGATAAATTTCGGGATTTAAAGAGCTTTGATAGACCATATTAGGCTTTGTTGGATTTGATCAGCCGGTCGCGTATTTCTTCTTCCATATTGTTATCGGCTGATACTATTGACCGAAGGTAGTTAAAGGAATGCACTACTTCAAATTCGCGCTTCATTACCCTGATAGTTTGACCAACATTAGGTCTTCTCTTCGCAGAAGTTGCGACCATGTTCTTAGTTTTCCCTTCATTAATGTGCAGTCCCAGTTTTTGTACCGCCTCCTCGATCTGGGTGTAGAAGTCCTGTACAGCCGATTCGGTTCTACCGATGATGTCGATGTCATCTGCGTAGGCAAGTATCTGGTTTGACTTGGTGATAATAGTCCCTCTAGTTGTGACGCCAGAGTCACGGATTGCTTTCTCCAAAGCCAGGTTGAAGAGGAGGATGGTCAGACCGTCCCCTTTTCTGAGCCCATTAAAGATGTTTATTGGTTTGGAATATCCACAATATTCTACATCAAATCAGTTTCAGTACATTTCATAACATGCCCCTTTTTTCATTCGAAACATGGATCTTTGATTTTCGTTCAAAGTTTGTTCAAAATTAAAAGTCACAGTAGATTAAGTAACAATTTGATAAAATTGATTTTGTTCAAATAATAATTTACAGTAGATTAGAACAAGAAGAGAGAAAATTTCATTGTAAAGGCAGTATAAAAGAAATAGAGAAATAACAGAGTTGTAAAAAGAAAAAGAAATAGAGAATTGTAAAAAGAAGAATATAGAAAGAATATAGAAGAATAGAGAATAGAGAGAATAGAGAATAGTGAATAAAGAAGAGAAATAAAAAGAAGTATATTGGTTATTAATTAAATTCGTGTGATTCGTCTTACCATCCTCTATTACGTCGTGGGAGAAATATTGGTCTGACTGAAGTCTGAGATTGGTAATTTATCAATACAATACAATCAAAAAAATAAAAGGTCCACGCTCTTCCCTCTAACGAGGAAGCACGGCGTCCCGGACATACAACACTGGTGGCAGCGGTGGGATCCAACCGATGGATCCCATAAATAAATAAAATAAATAAGAAGAAACTAAAATAGACAAAAAAAAGAAAAAAAAAGCCAAAGGATTCAAAAAAAAAAAGTAAGCAGCAAAGACCAGGATAATCAACTTATAGGGCGTGAAGTCTGCCTGGCTGTAATAAAATAAAAAGTGAAAGAAAAAAAAAGCAAACTCAACAAGACTTCTACTAAAATAAAAAGTGAAAAAAAAGCAACAAACTCAACAAGACTTCTATCAACTTTTAGTAGTAGTAAGAAATTTTTTCAAAATATCGATTTTTCTCTCTTCCTTTTTTAGTAGGAATATTTTCGACTTGGAAATTTTCCTTTTACCAAAAAAAAATTTTTTTCTCCATAGACAATTTTTCTTTGAAAGTTTTGTTTTCAGTTTTTCCGACGGCATTTCCTTTTTTCTGCTTTCTCTTCAAAGATTTTCTTTCATCATAACCAATATTATTAAGAAGTGATAGCAAATTTTCTGCCACACATTCTTCTCAATTTTCACCATTTCGAGTCCTTATTACACGAGACAGGCGGCTAGACAGGGGGAAGAACAAATCCATTCTCAACCGATACACAATAACCCCCCTGAAATGGCTCTCTCTGTCGGTATTTCTGATGTTTTCAGAATCGTCCCTACCTTTGACGGGAAACCCTGCGACCTAAACAAATTTATTTCCGGGGGAGAATTTTTGTTTAGATCCATTAAAAAGGCAGACCCTGATATATATAACACATTTTTACAGCTAGTCAAAAATAGACTAGAGGGTCCTGCGTATGATCTAATTAGGTATAGCAAGATCGCTAAGTGGGAAGATATTAAGAAAAAGCTGGAATCTGAATATAAAGAAGAGCAATCTCGGTCGACGGCACACAATGAGTTGATTTCTCTGAAACAACTCTTCAGAGAAACCGTTCGGGAATATGGAGATAGAGTTGCAAATGCACTGAGGACTCTGAACTCTTCCACTTGCGAAATAACAGCAGACGAGGTAGTTAGGGATTTCTTGATTGAGGAAAACACGACATTGGTCGTACAAATATTTGAGGATGGGTTAAAGAACGAACAACTGAAGATAATAGCTAAAGTCCGTGGGGGAAACAATTTAAAGCAGTCGATTGCCCATGTAGTAGCGCATGCTGCTCGAATGGAGAACTCTCTCAGGTCGTACCATTATAATTAAAATCCCCATAGATTTAATCGAATAGTCTGTCAAACCTGTGGTAAGCCAGGGCATTCACAGGACACATGTTATCGGAACATGCAGTCCAACACTTTTCCGAATAGACAACCCATAAAAAGGGAATTCCACAACATTACATGCAATTTTTGTGGACAGAATAATCACACAGATAACGAGTGTAGATACAGGTTATCTAGGAATGGATCGTCATTACCAAATTACCATCAAGGTACAACGCGTAACCCATTTCGAAATAATCCTGCAAACACCGAAAATCGTTTTGGTGAAATTTCTAGGACCACCAATAGACAAAATGATAGGCAAAATGTTCACTTTTCTCGGGTGCAAGAGTCGGAAAACGAGGCCGGACGCCAACCAAATTTTATAGAAGACAAACAGAATTTTTCAATTTATAGTATTAGTTCGAATCCTATAGAGGGGAAACAAGGTGATTCGGGAGGAGACACACGGCCATTCCTCTCCAACGATTGCCACCGTCGATATACACTAAATCACCAACTAAATCTAAGATTCCACGTACCTTTTTGTCCCGAATTAAAGGAACCAACGATACGCCTTAGATTTAGTCCCTCAAAAAAAACGTATACGACCCTTCTAATCGATACCGGCGCCGACCTAAGTTTTTTAAAATCACCTTGCTTAAAGAGTTAGGAAAAAGATGACAAGATCTACACAATACGTACATTAGCAGGTGTTTCATTGAAAACGCTGGGGACGGTAATTGGTAACCTAGAGGTTAAAACCAAGGATCATACTCTGCGCTTGGATCACCCTTTTCACCTACTTACCGAACAGGTAAATCTGCCTTATGACGGCATCATAGGAAACGATTTTTTAAGTAAATATAGATGCGTAATCGATTATAAGGAACACTTCCTGAAGATTCCAATGGCCAATGGTAATTTGAATCCATCATCGGCGCTACAACTGGGATCCGGTCTTGGCCATATTTAACAAGTCTGAGGCTTGTTAAATTGTCCATAATAATTTGTTTTTACGGGCAAGGTTATTAGCCTTGCGCCGAATTTTCTCAGGATTCCGTTGCATGTATTGGTTCACTACTTGGCGCGTGCCAAAGTAGCTATCCAGGGGTATCACGTGGAGACCGCATGCCCACTTGGATTGAACAGGGACAAGGAGCGTCCTGGCTTTCGTCGGGTTCAAAGCACTCAGAGACTTTATCCTGTGTGTTCGCTCCCATCCCCCCAAAAAACGTGTTTGTCCCATATTAAATCAAGATTTAGGCATGAGGGAGCTGTCCGACCAGTGGGTGCCGCGTTTGTTCATCTTAGACAAAAACCGTGTTCGAATGGACATTTCCAACGCTCCGGTGACGCAGTTTAGGCGTAATAAATCCCAGTTTTGGCGCCGATTAATTACTGTCGATGAAACTTAGATACTCCATTATACGCCCGAAACAAAAATACAGTAAAAACAGCGGACTGCAAAGGGGGAATCGGCTCAAAAAAAAAAGCAAAAACAGTTTTTTCGGCTGAGAAAGTGATGGCGACTGTTTTTTGGGATAGTCATGGAGTTATCTTAATCGATTATCTTCCAAAAGGAAAAAACATTACAGGAGCATACTACGCATCATTACTTGACCAAGTGAAGGCAGAAATTGCGGAAAAACGGGCACATTTGCAGAAAAAGAAAATCCTGTTTCACCAAGACAACGCGCCGTCTCACACCTCAGCGGTTGCCATGGCGAAAATTGACGAATTACGGTTTGAACTGCTTGATCATCCGCCTTTCTCACCAGATGTAGCCCCAAGCGACTTCTTTTTGTTCCCTAATCTAAAAATTGTGCTCGGAGGACGGAGATTTTCGTCAAATGAGGAGACAATCACCTTCGTGAACAGTTATTTTGCAGAGAAACTATTTGTATGGGAGCATCGCTGGGAGAAGTGTGTCGAGTTACAAGGAGACTATGGGGTGGGCAATCACCTTCGTGAACAGTTATTTTGCAGAGAAAAACGCCGAGTACTATTTAGACGGCTTAGAGAGATGGGAGCATCCCTGGGAGAAGTGTGTATAGTTACAAGGAGACTATATAGAAAAATATAAATAAATTTTAAGAAAAAATGTCTTGTATTTTTGTTAGGTCGGACAATTTTCAGCCCACCCTCGTGTTAATTTACATAAGCTACTCGTCGCTTTGAAAGCTTTTTTGCTTTTAATGTCTTGAGTGAAGTATTGACATTAGTCTTTTTTAGTTTCATCATCATCATAATCTTCGGGACTACAACTGGGGTCCGGTCTTGGCCTTATTTAACAAGTCTGAGGCTTGTTAAATTTTCCATAATAATTTGTTCTCGAGGGTTATTAGCCTTGCGCCCGTTATTTTAGTTTACCAAGTTTTAAATCATATAATTCCTCTGAGTCGCACACAATTTTAATGCCGATAGACATTTTTTTAATTGAGTAGTCCGCTTTGTGTAGAGCACTTAATGTCTGATGCACGTAATCTTACGATTTCTGCAACAGTATTATAGGTGGAGGTACAATTTTCCACGAATTATCAAGCGATATGAGTTCGTTCATAACTTCGCTATCATTATCGCTATTCGGAGTAAAGTAAAGATACTTTAAAGGGCTCCAATAATTGGCCCGGCAGTTTTTTTTTTTTAATTCTAAACCATTTTCTATGTGGCACTGATCGGTTTTATAGAAGAAAAGAAATGTCCTCAGCATTTTGGGACCGACAACGTTCATTAATGTTGTTTTTATTTTTGGGAACAGAGTAGGGAAGAAAAAATAAGGTTCGTGGCCACGTCTGGGCACGACCCACTGCCCGGTGTCACTATATTTACTGCTCTTAACATAATTGTTCAAATAATGTATTCATAAATGTATTAAGTATAGTTGGCACGCACTCAGTAAACTGCTGAAATCCAAACTGATATCACGTAACATAAAGCTCCGTGTCTATATGACCATAATCATGCCGATTGTTCTATACGGATGCGAAACATGGGCTCTCACAAATGGGAAGAAAACAAATTCCGCGTACAAAGTTTTAAGGGGTATCTTTGGCAGTAATATGACGAGGAGGCAGGCCAATGAAGGAAACTCCACAACCACGAATCGGAAGAGCTATACCCCAAACCTACAATAGTGAGAGGCATCAAGTCGCGAAGATAAAGATGGACCCGACATGTAGCGCGAATGGGCAACGATAGGACCGTGCATAGAATTCTTGACGGTAGACAAACGGGAAAGAGGCCGGTAGGACGGCCGCGACGGAAATGGAAGGACAATGTTAGGTTGAGCTTGAAGAGATCAGATCGGATGGTCAAGCGTGGAAGGAGAGTGCACAGGACAGGGAACGACGGCGGAGTCGAGTCGGTGAGGTCATGAACTTACGGGTTCCTACAGGCCAATAAATAATAAAAATAAATTTATTAAGAAGACAAGAAAAATTGGAATCAATTTACCTAACTACGATTTAAAACGTGGCCGCAATTTACAAAATATATCTGCCCTAAACTGCAATTGAATTCTCGCACTTAGTAAGGCGCATCTAAAATGTGCTCAAAAGTGAAACTCATAGTTGACCCAGACCCAAGTCAGTTGGAATCTAAGCATACCTTCTTTATAGCTTTTCATTACAGTCGTAGCTCAACTGAACTCAGCGAATGTATCCCACCCACGATACACATCAACCAAAGACTGCACATAAGATCACTTTAAAACATCACTTCAGATAAACCTAGATTAACATCCTTAAGTCAAAACAAACGAATATATAATATTCTGCCTAATTATGTAATATTCTTTTATTTTGAAGTAGGTTTTCAAAAATTAATGAATATCGATACCTCTTTTCCTTATCTTCTTTCACTCGCACTGTGATATTTGAAAGTACCTCAAAATTTTTTTTATATGTGTGTTTCACATAAAAAAATATAAGAAGAGAAAAACACTGTATTACCCGCAGTTTATGCTAGCCAAGTATTTGTTCTTCGATCCTTGCAAGATCGTGATCGATTGCCGAAATTAAAATAGAATCCTGCCGGCGGTCTCACCCAGATGTGAAACACGTGGAACGTGTATTTCCCTGATTTGTTCTTTTCAAATTAGTTTTGAGCGGAAGTTGTTGTTTTTTAACGATAAAGATATTGGCAACGCAATCACAAAACTCCAGGTAACACTCAATTCACATTGCCATTGGACAACAAAAGTAGATTCATGGTTGCTTTTCGAGTCTCCGTTAACACAAACAAACCACACCTCCTGATGATCCTTACGAAAATAGTAAGTCAGTAAAACTCTATTGATGTCGTCACGAACGCATGCAAAAAACTTCTCCATCAACAGGATGATGTGTCGAATCCGAGCTGATGCCGCATCCTAAATAAACATCTCTGCTCACTGAGGAATTTGGATCGACTCCTGGCACTGCATACATTTACCGCACACATTCTCGTGAAAGAATGAAAGGAGAACGGTTAATCCTTATTGAATCTATCATTGTTAGCTGTTTGCATATACATCCTGTATTGAAAATAAATCCTTCTGTAGATCGGTGCGTTTATTGTTGAGGACAGGAAACCAACAATTCCTAATCCGGTAGAGGGGTGCAGCTGCAAACTGTAATTTTCGAACTGATTACCATCTCGAGAAATTGAATTTCTACGAAAATGAAAACAGTTTTCAAATATAGACGCATGGCAAGGTGTGCGTAGCATTCGCCGTTCGTCCTCAATCAGAAGCTTATCAGACAGGAATACTTCAGTCCATCAGGTCGTCAAGTGGAATGATTACTTGAACAGCAATTATGGTATTGAAAGGACAGCTGCTTGCATCTGGCGCATCCTGATTAATATTGATTTTTTTAAATTGCCGCCTGCAGTCATTATTGAATTTGTTCCAGATACTTGAAGGACATTTTTTGAAGGCAACGGTGTCCATTTTCGTTTGAACTTGGTCATATATTTTTTAAACCTTTACATATGTATAGTAATTGGGTGCCGCAATTTGAAGAGCTGCAATTTAACAATTTTTCAATGTCAATTCGAGGCAGGATCTTTCAGTGGATTCATCCTGCTTGATACATCGATGCTGGATTTTTTTGTTGAAGTTAAAAGAAATGACAGCGGAAGAGAGGACTCCTAATTATGGGTCACAAAATGTTGCCTTTTGAAGTGTGTCGAAATGTTATCCTTTGCGATCAGTAGGATGTGGGTTTGAATAATGTGCTCCCTTTGTCGCTATCTAATTACAAGGAACAGCAATCAGAATGCATTGGTGTCGGCTTGAGAAATGTCGGTTATACTTTGGCATTATTAGAGTTTAAAATCCCTTTCCGATATCGGAGTTCTAATTAACTGCAATTCTATTTAATTGAATGACTTCGACAGGATAATGGTAGTGGTTTTAAATTGCTTTTTAATTTAAGTTAATATTTGCCCGAATACAAGATAATTTGCTTTCTCAAATTACATGTCAATCATTATGTACACATTTTGTCTGTAATAAAGTAATTTAGTCTGTCGTAAATTTTTTTAAAGCGGTGTTTTTAGAATGCTTGTTTTTCTTTTTAGTTAATACATATTTGTATTTTTTGATGCACATTGAGTGTCGTGTGAAAACCCTTGCTATAAAGGGGGAATATATAAAACAGTGGTTGACAAATTATTTTACTCTTATAATATTTGCTCCTTTCCTGTGAAAATGGCAAAAGGTAGAGGGAACGAACCCCGCGTAAACTCATATTCACATATCATCATCATCATCATCATCCTCACTACAACCGGGATCCGGTCTTGGCCTTATTTAGCAAGTCTCTCCACCGGTATCCGGTACTTATGCGAGACTTGTTAAATTGTCCATAATAATTTGTTTTTCCGGGCAAGGTTATTAGCCTTGCGCCACATATTCACTTACCATTGGAATATTATTCATTGAGTTACAACTGAGTGACATTCCTTTTATTACTGTCGGAACAATAAAAAAAAAATCTGAATTTGGGGTTTGATAATGCATTGCTTCCTGATAGAGAAAAATGTACTAGGAACAACCTGATGTACTTCTGGCGGGGGAAACAAAGTTAAACCAGAGACATAAGATAATCTTTATTAGAAAAGGGATCAATCATAAAGTAATATATAGTGGAGAAGTGCGCAGGTTCCGGGTGCTGGAAGCCTGTATCGTGCGCATACCCCTTCAGCAAGGAAGGGGTTTGTATGCGATTGCGGTCTATGCACCTGAGGAGCACCAACAAAACCTATTTATAGCGGAGCTCGAGACACTCGTTCGATGCTTACAATTGCACCTGGGCAAAAACTACTTTATCCTAGGGGGAGATATGAACGCCAAGCATAGAAATTGGGGAAATTATATATCTAATGCCAGAGGAAATCAGTTGGCTGGTTGGTTAGATCAGTTTCATATTGAATATAGAACTGACCTGCTAGCTACGGAATATCCATCGTTCCCCAGAGGTAGATCGTTCTTAGATATCTTGCTAATCGACTCACGACTGAGATTACTTAACACCAACAGACGAAACACAAACTGTTTACGGACAATTGAATACGACAGCGACCACTGTGCATTCACGGCAGTAATAGAGCTTCCGAACGAGCTCGCAGATCTGGAGGAATTCGTGAACCCGCAACCCTATAACTACAGGGCAATGCGATGGCCGCGGTTCACCAGATCATTAACAAGAGAACTTTGTTCGAATGACTTTAATCTGCCAGTAAACAGAAACCTGACAAATGACGAAATCGACAAATACATTCAACAAATGGACGAAACCGTAAAACGAACAATGGACAAAACAATTCCCAAAACAACAGTTACAGATCACATTAACATGTACAGAAACGCAACAATAAACGCACTCCACAAGAAAAAGAGCAGACTGCTATCGAAATTAAAACAATTACACAGACAGTTTACAGAAGACAAGACCAGGAGATAATATCAGTGAAATCTCAATTAAAAAACCTCCAACAATTACTTAAAGCTAATTATAGATTAGCAACAAATTTGTATTGGAACAACAGAATTCGAGCTATAAAAACTAATAACCCGAAAATGTTCCCACAAATAAATAAAATATTCAGGAGAAATAATCAAAACGAGATTCAGTGTCTCCAAATTCCACGTACTGAGGTAAACAAGCAGCTGCTAACCAACATTGGCATAGATACAGAGAACGCTATCCTCAATAGTGAGCTCTTCGTGATCGAAGATCCTTTGGAGAAGGCGAACGCTGTGGGAGCTGTCTTTCAGGAAATGTACAAGGTGAATAAAAGCATTCACCGAAATCATGACCTGGAGGACAGAATTCGACTGAATCACCTGCACCTCCGGAATGAAATTTCACATTGGCAATCGGAGAATCCGGGTTTTACGGAATTCAGTGACGATAATCTGTCAATTGACATTAATGCCAATGGTGGGGTTAATAGCCTTTTAATCACAAGGGAAGGAATCCAGAGTATCTTCGACTCATTAAGAAGCAAAAAGTCAGTGGGAATAGATGGAGTACCTAACATCGTACTCAAGAACCTGCCCCCAAAGGCAATAGATATATACACGGTCCTGTTTAACAACCCGTTGAATAATGCATATTATCCCACGCGTTGGCAAACGGCTATCATTCAGCCCATCGCAAAAAAGGGCAAAGACTGTACAAACCAAATGAACATGCGTTCGATAAGTTTACTCCCAAGCATCAGTAAGGTATTTGAAAAAATCATTAACAAAGCTCTGCTAAAATGGGTAGACGACAATAGCATTATTCCAAATAACCAGTTTGGCTTTAGGGCGGGTCATGAAACTGTGGGGAGGAAGTATTGTACCTGACATGGGCACACGGTTCACTTCCTCCTCCATCCAATTGTCACTAATTAAGTTTGGCCGAATATCGCAGCAGGGACAGGAAACGCGCTTTAACAACGAAATGTGTCTAGTTGCGAATTTAATTTACCTTTAAATTTTGAAAATCAAACAGTTAATGAACTTTATTTTTATTGGATGTATTTTATCGAATGGCTTCATTTGATTCAATCTGAATAACTACTTGTTTTGTTATCTAATTGCCCAGCATCTTTTAAAAACCACAAAGTACTACACCACACTAACTTCTTCAAAAGAAAACACTCGACTCGAGTTAACTGGTTTCGCACCGTACCCGGCGGAGGTACGGTGAATGGCGAGCGACCCGACCGCCACGGAGATTGAATTACGACTCCAACGATATCATCACCAATAAGGATATCGTTTTTTACCTACCACCAGGGAAACGTAAAGTCTCTCGGTGGTATAGGAAACCAGATCTTGTAATACAGGTCATGGTGGTATGTGTGGGATCGTTGAGATCAATGCTATTCACACGTGCAGTGGAACAGCGAAACAGGCAGGCGGCAAAGACAAAAGAAAAAGCGACCAAATGGTTCGCTCTTTAATGAGGGTCATGTTTATACGATGCCTCGTCGCTATTTTCGACGTTAGGAGAAAAAGGTGCTAAAAGCAAATTGGATGTTTATGGCATCTCTGGCTGCAATAGAAACCGGGTTCATATTTGCATTAGGAAATGCTGGAGAATTTGGTTTCAGCGTCTATTGCGCTAATTATATGCAGCTGCTTGGGTTGTTTGTTGGTAAGACAAACAAAAAAGGTTGCCAGGCAATGTATATGAAAAGGTATATGGCGCGGCTAGGAAAATAGACGGCGCGATATTTATGGAATTTGTCTGGTACCGAATTGGTTCAGAATACCAAATAAGCAAACAAAGAAATCTTATGAAAAATTGTATGCGAAGGGATGCATGAAGGTAAGTTTTCTTTATAGGGATTTTAGGGTTATAATAATTGGGTCTGTTTGATGCGTGAAGCATCTAAGATGCTAATGCGAATTGCATTAGCGAAAGCTGGTGCAGACCCGGGTTATGGTTATGGGGGTTTTTTTCAGGAAGGGGAGCCGTGGGATCTGGCGGAATCGCCACAAAACCACACATGCCGCAGCTAAACTGGTCTCCGACATACAATGGAATAAATGTAGGAACCAATGCACAGGTGCCTGTCTGATCGACTTGGAAAAAGCCTTTGATACCGTCTGGATCGAAGGGTTGTATTACAAACTGGTCAGACATGGCATACATAAGCCTTTACTATATGTACTTTACGATATGTCAAAGGACAGGAGGTTCGTGGTCAAAAGTGGTAATGTGACATCTAATAAAACGTATAATATCAAGAATGGCTTGCAACAGGGTGCGGTACTCTCTCCGATTCTTTTTAACATTTACATTAGCGACTTATTAGATGCACTTCCGCAGGCTATTGCGTACGCAGACGATCTCATAATTTACAGAACAGCTCCGAAAGTTGAGATCTTAAATAGTTTAATACAGCGAGATTTCAACAACGTTCAGCGCTATTGCGACAACTGGAAACTTAAGATCAACTTCCAGAAATGTGAAGCCATCCTATTTAGAACCCCATTATATAAAGCCACGAACGACACAAGGAAAAACTGGCGAAAGCTAGTTATCGTGGGACCGCATGGAGATAAACTGGAAACCAAGAGTTTAGTTAAATACCTGGGCATCTGGCTAGACCAATATCTGTATTTCAACGGACATGTAGAGGCTGCTCTGGTCAAGGCTAGAAAAACGTTTGATATGGCAAGGAGGCTATTTCACAGTAGCCAACTTGACAGCAGGGTAAAAGTCATATGCTACATGACGCTAATCAGGCCAATGCTCATATATGGCTGTCCAGTATGGTTTAACATAGGTCCAAATTTGATGGAAAAGATTCGGGTGTTCGAAAGGAACTGTCTGAGAACCTGTCTCAGATTATATCGAACACCGGAATCGGTGTACTACTCAAATGAGACTTTATATAATGAAGCGTACATAAATAGGGTGGATAATTTTATGATTAAATTAATCAGAGGACATATTGCGAGAGCAATAAGCTCGTTCAATGACCTAATTTTCGGGGCCTATTATCCAAACACCTTGTACTATGAGAGCGTGCGTCGCAACGGTTTTGTTCCACCAGAGGCGTTCCTTGATTTGGACATGAAAGGGCTTATACAGGATAGATCCGGAATTCCGCTGATCTATCATGTAAGTAGATCATCCGTAGACGGGCGATTGTGCTGCGACCAGGAAGTAACGCGCACCGAAGAAGAGCCCCTGCGCTTCAGTAGGGCTATCTCCCACATAGACCGGGACGATAGTATTAGACAGCGTCAACAGTTCTGGTGGTTGAATGGCATATAAAGACCTGGATACCAAAGTCGGTATAGAATCACACTATCATCAGCTGGCTTACATAGACTTAGCTTTTCTAGAATTAGGGTAGTATAAGATTTAAGTTAAGTTAGGTTAAGTGCTTTTACATAAAAAAAAATAAAAAAAAAGGAGGTAAGTTAAGTAAGTTAAATTTTAAGAAAAAAAAAACAAAAAAAAATGTACAAAGTTTTTCAAATTTTTCTTTGTATTTCAACTAATTAGCCACAAAGTTCTGTCGCCGAAAGGCAAATTATACAAATGTTAAGTAATGTTTAGCTTAGAGCGTCTGCGAAGGACCAGTAAGTTATTATATAAGATAATTAAGCTAGAATTTAAGCATTTTTTGTTTAGCCTTTAATTTAGAAATTAAGAATATAAAAAGAAAAATAAAAAATATTTTAAAAATGAAAAAAAAATTAAATGACACATGAACAGGTAAAGCATTCCACATTCGTGTGGTTCTAAAGAATGACTCTCTATGTTTATTTGTGTGCCTGAAGTTGACTTCCAACGTGATTTGATGCGTATTCTCAGATTGACGGGTATCGCGGGGAAATATCTGAAGAGGCGGAACACATTCAGCAAGTTCAGTTGTGCAACAAACGTGGTAATACAATACCTGTAGAAAAGAGATAGGCATGATACGTTGGCTCGACGCTCTAATTGTGGAATTAAACGACTCATAGCTGAGTCCTCAATAAGTGTCACTGTTCGTTTTTCCATCCTATCAAGTACGTGTAGTGCAGTTTTGGATGCGCCTGAACAAATATGGGGTTGAACTCCATTTTGGGACGAATGTACACCTTGAAAATAGTGACCAGATTGGATGGAGTGAATTATCTTTTGCATCTGTTAAGGAACCCCATACATTTGGCTACACTTTCCGCATCTTCAAATATGTGGTCGTTCCAATCGAGAGTCGAATTAATTCGAGTGCCGAGGATTGATAGTTCCTTGGCTTCGTCGATGCAAGTGCCGTTCATCGACCGTATATTTACTTTGGGGTTCGCTTTTGACGACAAAAGGCAGCACTGAGTTTTTAAGACATTGAATTCTACTCAGTTAGATAATCCCCATTGATATATCTTGTCGAGGTCGGAATTCAATGTATCAAGCATAAACCGCTGTTTGGTAACGATGTTCGAAGAGTTTGATCGGGAGTGTTCATATGAGTATGATAGCATAGCCAGGGTAGAACTATATAATGCTATGAGAGACCGGCATTCCAAACAAATTGATACGACTTGTGGTTGACCATGACCAACGTAACTAGTCAAGTAAAAATAGCGGGATTACTGTCCAAACCAATAAACATCTTTAATGGGCTTCGACAAGGGGACGGTCTGACTATCCTCCTCTTCAACCTGGTATTGGAGAAGGCCATTCGTGACTCTGGCGTTACAACTAGAGGGGCTATTGTCTCCAAGTCCAGCCAGATAGTTACCTACGCAGATGACATCGACATCATCGGTAGAACCGAATCGGCTGTACAGGATTCCTTCAAAGATCGAGCAGACGGCATAAAAACTGTGACTGCACATTAATGAGGGGAACACTAAGTACATGGTGGCAACTTCTGTGAAGAGAAGACCTAACGTTGGTCAAACTATCAGGGTAGTGGAGGACGAATTTGAAGTAGTGCAATCCTTGAACCTTCGGTCAATAGTACGAGGGTTGCCTCTTATGTTTCGGGATTTAGCAACTCTAGTGTTGCAATCCGGCAATTGACAGCGCTGTCGTAAAGTTGGACATTTTTGAGGTTATACGCACTCAGAACGTTTTGACATACGAGCGCTGTTTGTATTGTTTACAGTAACTTAAAAGTTTCATCTCGGCCCAAAAATGGAATTAAATCGTCAACATTTTCGTCCGATTATTTTTTATAACTTTCGGCGTGGATTAACTTAGCAACAGTGCATGGATGAACTTAATTCAATTTTTGGCGATGAAGCTCCATCAAGGACCAGTGTTTATCGATGGTATGGTGAATTCAATCGTGGTCGTAGTTCACTCCAAGATGAATTTCGTGAAGGTCGTCCAAAATCAGTTGTTGTTCCGAAAACCATTGATGCTGTGCGCGAACTGATATTGGAAGATCGTCATGTGACCTATCGTGAGATTGAGACAACCTTAGGCGTTAGTGGGACCAGCATACATTCAATATTGCATAAACATTTGACTGTCAAAAAAATTTGTTCGCGTTGGATCCCACACAATTTGTCAATCGCCAAAAAAAGGCTCGTGTCAATTGGTCGAAAGAAATGCTCAAAAAATACGGTCGCGGTGCTTCGAAACACGTCTATGACATCGTGACAGGTGATGAATCGTGGATTTATGCGTATCAGCCCGAAAGTAAACAGCAGTCGACTGTCTGGGTGTTTCAAGATGAGCCAAATCCAACAAAAGTTGTTCGCGCACGAAGTACTTCCAAGCAAATGGTCGCCTGTTTTTTCGGAAAAACTGGACATGTCGCAACCGTACCACTAGAACAACGCAGAACAGTCAATTCTGAGTGGTGCACAACCATTTGTTTGCCAGTTGTCTTCCAAGAAATCAGGAAAACCAACCGCCGAAGACGGATCACTCTTCACCGCGACAATGCGAGCTCTCACACATCGGCTGCGACAACTGCATTTTTGAGCACCCAAAACATCGATTTGACGGGTCATCCGCCGTATAGTCCTGACTTGGCGCCGAATGACTTCTTTTTATTCCCGTACGTAAAAAACAAACTGAGAGGTCAACGTTTTTCGACACCTGAAGAAGCGGTTGCTGCATTCAGAATGCATGTGTTGGAGATACCTCAATCAGAGTGGCAAAAGTGCTTCGACAATTGGTTTAAACGCATGCAAAAGTGTATAGATCTTCATGGGGAATATTTTGAAAAACAATAAAGTGATTTTCGATGATCAATATTTGTTTTTGTTCTCTAATCCCGAAATATAAAAGGCAACCCTCGTATCAGCCGATAACAATATGGAAGAAGAAATCCGCGAACGGCTGATCAAATCAAACAAAGCCTACTATGGGTTATCAAGGCTCTTTAAATCCCGAAATTTATCTAGAACATCCAAGCCATTACTGTACAAGACTATGTTCTTACCAGTACTCATGTATGGATCCGAGACCTGGATGCTCAATAAAAGGCACTCTGAACTCTTAGCCGCGTTCGAGAGGAAGGTCTTAAGGAGAATTGATGGTCTAGTATGTGAGAATGGACGATTCCGGAGACGCTACAACCATGAGTTGTAGGCGATCTACCTTGAAGCTAATCTTGTAAGAAAAACCAATCTTGGTGGACTCTGGTGCGCGGGACACCTAGCTCGAATGAGCGAGGAGGGGCCTGCCCGGAAAGTCCTTTGTGGCAGGATGTATAGAAGGAGACAGCTGGGCAGACCTTGTCTGCGATACAGGGATGGCGTAGACTAGGGCGCCCAGAGCCTGGGAGTGCCAAACTGGATGACATCGGCTCAAAATCGGGAGATTTGTTAAATAAGGCCAAGCCGGAACCCGGTTGTAGTGCCGATGATGATGATGATGATGTTCATAGGAGTATAAGAAACTTAACGCAAACGAGTGAATTGGGTTGTGGCTAATTGACAAGAGATCATTTATAAAGATCAGGAAAAGAGTGAGCGAGAGTACCGTAACCTGTGGAATACCTGCATTAATTTGATGGGGGACAAATTTGGCACCATCAGGAACCACGTGAATTGAACGGCCGGAAAGAGAGTTATGGGGTTTGTCTATACCACATGAAGAACCAACCCACAATGCCAACCAATCTTCACCGCTAACAGCGCGTCACCTTACCCTAACCTGTAACCCAACTCCCCATGCAAAATCCGCAATAGCATACATCCCAAACCTTGCAATAAAACACATCCCAAAACTCCCAACAGAATACAATTCAACAGAATATATTCTAATCATCCCCGCATCCATTTTCCCAAAATCGCTTCGGTCAATTCTCTACTTAATTCATATTCCCTCCTTGCGACCAAGCAATCTTAATTTCCCCGAAATTCATATGCCGTAATGAAACGCATATGCAAACCTACAACGGAACATTAACCATCACCACCAACTATACCGAGCCGCATACATTTCCCCGAAATGACTTCGGTTAATATCTATATACACAACCAACGAATCCAACTCAGCTTGTGCGGCGAGGATTCGCGGGAACTGAATTCCTATGCGAGCATAGCAACTCTTCTCGAAATTCCTCGGATGTGACAGCAAGTTTATTTCTGCTATGATTCAGCCGCCACGACGCGATGAAATGATTTTGTTTTCATTTCATCAGTCAGTCGTTGTCCAATCGCCATCGAGTGCGCGTCCCCCTTTACACCGCTTTAAAACAATAGAGTCCGAGGCGAACAGTTGACGTTTCAGTAGTGTGATTGTTTATAAGAGTTGCGGGCGGCGTCGAATGTCCTTCGTAGGTTCACGCCTAATGTTAGGATTGCCAAAATTGTACGATTTCAACCACCGGATAGACTAAAACTAAAATAGAGTAAAGTGAAGTAGGATTTAATTAAGAAACCATTGTGCCGAGTGTCTTTGCAAATTTACGGCTAACTTCACGATTGTACAAAGTTGCACACTGCAACCTATTGAATAAGTGGCAAAATTAAGATAGACTAGAATAAAACCCAGTTGAATAAAGAACCATTTGCTACGGAAACTGTGTTTCTCATCTTAGTTATTTCTCGTTGGGCGATCATTTGTTCCTGGTTTTAACCTTCCCTCGGCGGCGAGCAGTGTCTCATTTAACAGTTTCGGTGGGAGTGTAGTAAACCCGAGCCATACGTTGGCACACAAACCCTCCCCCACAGAGTCTCTTATCCATTGGATCACGGAGTGTCCACTCCATAGCAATGCAATTTTGACAAAAGGGCTGGATGCCAAACTCTGTCGAAGGCTTATGAAATATCCAATGCGACTACCTTGCTTTCGCCAAAGTAGTGGATGGAATGGCTACACTTTTCGGTAAGGTAAGCCATCAAATCTTCTGTAGACTTGTTGCTACGAAAGCCATATTGGTGGTCATTGAGAAGGTCATATGATTCCAGATATTTCGAAAGTTGACGGTTAATCAGTGATCCCATTATCTTCGAGAGAATAGAAGTTAGTACTATGGGACGATTTGTCACCCTTTTTAGAAATTGGCTGAATGTGCGCTGACTTCCATGTATTTTGGAAACGGCCAGTAGAATAAGACAAATGGAAGAGTTTCGGCAGTGGTTTAGCGAGTGAAGAGGAACATCTCTTCAACAGAATTGGGTGAATTCCATCAGGACCAGCGGATTTGGTTGCGTTTAACTCCTGAACTGATATGGTATCACGCACCGTTGAGTTGGCTGCAAAATGTGCAGCAGAGATTCACTTTCTCTCTTGCACTGGTGACTGGTCGGTCGTCGACTGCAAACGATGGAATGGATGACGAGAATGAGTTTTGAATGTTTTTCACGAATGTCCAGAAATTTCTACTACCTGTGGGAGAGCGTAGTATTTTTGGTCTCACTCTCTGGTCATGCAAGAACTTGGCGCGTTGAATACGAGCATTGCAGTCATTTCTAGTTCTTTTAGATCTTTTCCGGTTTTCCTCAGTATTGTTTAATTTATACAACCGGAAGCTCAACCTTAGTGGGTTCTCTGCACCAGGAATCGAACCACACATCTCTGTTGGGTTTGATATTCTTTACTTTGTGTGGAATAAAGTTTCGCATGCCAAGTAGAATCGTGCCTGTCAGTGTGTCCGCTATAATGTCAACATCGTTACTGAGGAAGAATAAAGACCAATTTAACCTCCCAAAAAATTCATTCAGGCCTTCACGGTTGGCTTTCTCATAGAACCATACGGTGTCCTTACGGGTAGGTTGACCACCACCAATCTAGTTTCATTCTCATCTCACACCCTCCTTGCATTAGAGAATAGCAGCGAAGTTGATGTAATCGCAACCAATTTCAGGAAGGCCTTCGACAAGATTTGTCACAAACTCATCATCATCATCGGCACTACAACCGGGATCCGGTCTTGGCCTTATTTAGCAAGTCCCGAGACTTGTTAAACTTCCATAATTTATTTTTACGGGGAAGGTTATTAGCCACAAACGCTTTTAGTTATCTTCCTTTGGTTTTAAACTTTACAAGACGATTGGCTCCTCACTTCTTCAAAGTCAACTCGACAGCTTTTCGGTCTGGTGCAAAAACAACTGCCTCGAACAGAACGTCCTCAACTGCCAATCGATCACCACCGCGGAAGCGCTCCCTTTCCCCACTGCTTTCCTACTTCTTACTTAACGAACCGATAACTTCCGTATAATCGATTCGTGACCTGAGCATCTTATGTGACGAGAAGCTTAATTTCTTTTCACATCTTAACAACATGAACTTCAAGGCCAATTCTGCTCTGGGTTTTGTGAAACCCGGGTCGAAACAATTCTCTAATCCCTACGTTACCCATCCGCTCTACTAAACCTTTGTCCATCCTCTTCTAGAATATGCTAGTCAGGTGTGGCCCCTTTTTCACATGTCCCACATTCACGGGATCGAATCGGGAAAATCCTCTGATCCTACTTCCATACACCAGCCGTCTGCATCTAATTGATCTCAAACACATTTGAAGAGCGTAGAAATCATGCCGGCCTTCTCTTTTAGTCCACTGTCTTCTCTGGATCAATTGCCCAACCCTCCTCTTTTCCATCCCATTTCACATTAAACCCCGTAACTTGCCGAACCCTCGACTCCTTTCTCACACAGGCACACACTCACATACATACATGCCTCCCATGCCTCCTCCCCCAAACTAGTTAAGTTGATCACGTTTATATTATTCAGGTTTTAACTTAGTTGTTATTTCTTTTTATTTATATATTACTTGTACTAAGCTTGTACTGCCCTCACCAAATATAAATTTAATTTAATTCAAATAGTTGTGTACGATTTTTTTTTATAGGGTAGACAATAAGGAATTTGTAAGAAAAGAAGACTCAATAAACATAGTATTCTGTACAGATAAAAATACACTGCTTACTTATCTTTCACGTGTTTACTTCAATTTTCAAGCATTCATTTCAGAGTCCCCTCAGCCTATTGACCCTGGTGCATCATATCTTGAGGTAGAAAACTCTGGTTGGTGTATATATTATAAACTAGAATAAAGATGCCAAAACGTAGTATTCATCACTTTTTTCCACAGCTTTTGTACACGAGACGTTCGCATCACACTTATTTATTAGGTCTTATAATAATTCTGGGAAATTTCTGATCACGAGGTCAAAAACCATAAAAACCTCAGTATTTGCTACCGAAGTCCTCCAAGACCAAATAAATGTCAAACGTTCTCAACTCCTGCCACCCATCTAAACCTGATTGCACACCCAAGGCAAAAACCACGCTTTCGAAACACATCAGGCGTTTGCATACAGAAACTAGTAAACCTGGCTGGGCTGTTAATGTTCCTCAAACTCGTTTTCCTCATTTGCAAACTAGTATCGCTGCCAATACTATTCGATTGGAACCAATGTCAAGTGCAAGGGGTCCACTGCTTAAGGCATGATATGCAAAATCGACGTTATCTCATCGGTATATCCAACCGCAATTACAGCGCGTGAAGATGATTTTGCATATCAGAGTAAAAAAGGGAAAAAAACAAGAAACAAAAAATAACGACAATGAAATTCAAGTCGCAATAGAGATTCCAACGCTCGCATCTGCAGCAAAGTTCAATGTGGTCAGCATTTAGTGGCTTCTTCAAGTCTGAGAGGGCCTCGGAACGCATCGATGACTAATGCTGCATCACATACCAGCTAATACATTCCGCAGTTAATGCTGGTAAAGCCTCTTTCTAATCTACAGGTTCCTAATCGCCTTTGATGGATGATTGCCTATTGTCAAATAAAAACTATCTCTGCCTAATGCATCGGGCGCAATTTTCCGGATTAACATAAACTCCGGCACTCTCGAGACGATGTGCAATTCAAAAATCAGTGTTCCTTTCGGGTGAGTGTTTTCGAGAAATTGGAACGTCTTTGTGTGTTCGACAAGAGCCGACCTAGTACCTTAATGCGACTATGGCTGCATTGACATTGTGAGTGGGAAAATATGAGTTTGGCCTTGTCCAGCGGAAACAGTTTCCCGGAAACTACAACTAATTGGCGTTTCTTATTTTTGTGGCCGAGTTAAAGAGATACGCAATTTCCGTTGGACACGCAACATGTGTTCGCACGCTTCGAAGCACGTTTCTGTTGAGATTGGGAAATTTTCGATGTTAATTTGCTTTGGTACCTGATCTTCGGAATTATGTACTCGTGTACGTAAATAACGTTTTGAAAATTCCAAGATTTTAAGCAATTTTTTTTGCGATTTGTCGTCATTATTTTTGTGTTTAACAGCTTCCTGTAAATTTCAATTTCAATTGGAGTAACATCCATAGTGAAATTTAGATAGACCTTCCCCATTAGTTTACTCTCCGAAATGAAAACATCACCTCTATAAGGAAAAAGTGGCAATTAGCAACGGAAGTTCTTATAAGCTTAGGCCTAAAGTCTTAAACTATGAAGCAATTCACTTAAATAATTGTTTTCATTCAATATTGTAATGAGCGCTTCCACACCTGGACCACTTTCAGTTTGTTGTGAATTTTCCACACTCAGACCGTTTAAATATCTAACCAACAGCCGTGTTAACAGGATATCCCAATGGTGACCAAAGATTTAAACGAAACAAAAAACCTAATAAAGAAAAATGAAGAAAGTGTGTTTGCTAGTACATTCCCCCTCACCACACCTCTTATGGGCTCAACGATCTCCTTTAACAAATGCTGAGGAACTCCAACTCCAATTCCACCTTGTTCGATTTCGAGCTTACTACTTATAGTCTCAAGCACCGCCTCCTAAACCATTCTCACCCCCCTATCTTAAGCGATGTTTCCTACTCTAACCTGGCCCCACCTCCCGCTCCAACTCTTGCCTTCATAGTTTGATCTGGTCACCTTAGGTTAAGCTTAGCTAAGTTAGTTTTACACTCTTTACTTTGTAAGTATTTATATTGCTTGGATTGAAATGACTGCAATCCGCATATTCAACGCGCAAAGTTCGTGCATGACTAGAGAGTGAGACAAAAAATACTACACTCTCCCACAGATAGTATAAATTTCTGGGCATTCGTGAAAGGCATTCAAAACTCTGTCTCCTCATCCACACCTTCCCTAATAGTCGATGACAGACCAGCTACCAGTGCAATAGAGAAAGTGAATCTACTTGCTGCACATTTTGCAGCCAACTCAACGCTGCCTGATACCACATCAGTTCCGGCTCAACTTAAACATAAGCAGTACACCATGAGGCAGATTCGCTTCCGAACGCATACTGTTGCGCGGGCACTCAAGGAGCTAAACGCAAACAAATCCCCTGGTACTGATGGCATTCCCCCTATTCCCTTGAAGAACTGTTCCTCTTCACTCGCTAAATCACTGCGAAAACTCTTCAATTTGTCTTACTCTTCTGGCCATTTCCCAAATAGATGGAAGTCAGCAAACGTTCAGCCAATTCCCAAAAAGGGTGACAAATCGTTCCTCTTTTCTTATCGAGCCTTAATATTACCTTTCATAGCACTAACTTCTATTCTCTCGAAAGTTATGGAATCACTTATCAACCGTCAACATTCGAAATATCTGGAATCAAATGACCGCCAATGTGGCTCTCGTAGCAACTGGTCCACAGGAGATTTGATGGCGAACCTTACCGAAAAGTGGAGCCATTCCACCCACTACCTCGGCGAAAGCAAGGTAGTCGCATTGGATATTTCATAGGCATTCGACAGAGTATGGCACCCAGCCTTTTTATCAAAATTGCATTCCTATGGAGTGGACGATTCCCTGATCCAATGGATAGGAGACTATCTTTCTGGCCGTTCAATTCAAATGGTTCTTGATGGTGTCAAATCTGCCTCCCATCAAATTAATGGAGGTGTTGCCCAGGGTTTGGTACTCTCGCCCACTCTCTTCCTGATCTTTATAAATGATCTCTTGTCTATTACCCACTCTCATCTCTCGTTTCATACTCATAAGAACACTCCCGACCAAATTCTTCGAACATCATTACCAACCAGCAGTTTATGCTTGATACATTGAAATCACACCTCAACAAGATATATCAACCGAGTAGAACTCAATGCCTTAAAAACTCAGTGCTCAACCCTTCGTTATCGTATCTACGGTTCAACCGGTACGGTTAGTCCTTGGTAGTTTAAATAAGCACGCGATGCAAACGAAAAGCCACTCGAGAAGAAATTCCACCGAAGTCGCAACGGAAGAACCCACTGGCTCCATGTTGGGGACAGAGAGAATCTTGGACTCAGTCTAAAGAAGCGTACGGGTGTTCAGTGGACAGAAAGGCCGTAATGCAACTGTGGAAACTTCCTCGAAAGTTGCAATAGGACCCTAAGTTGCTTATCCGCAGCGGAGGAAAAATGTTTTCTGTGGTGGCTACCCACGCGGTTGGGCTTGCCGCATATTTAAAGAAAACTACCAGCAACCTTCCAAGAGTACGTGGAACGTCTCCGGAGTGCGTTGCTCCCGCAAGCAACATACGACGAGTTAGATTCTAAACTCTCTCGTATGCGACAATCCCACGAACAGGTTGTCGCAGACTCCATTTCCCGGGTCACACAAGCGGTAACGGACTGCAAAGAAGCTGTAACACGTACGTATGGACAGGACACCAGTGACACATTTGCCATCCAAATCGAAAGGTTGGCGAAATCGGTACTAACGGTAGGGGTAAGGGAGACCAATTGTGACATCGCTTATTAGAATCGGAAGAGGGCCCTCACGAGCGAATCATTGCGCGACTCCTCCAAATGGAGAGGACGCAAAATGAGATGTGGAACAACAAAGATTTATATGGTAGGGGAACACCGACGAGGGTAGAAACATGCCATGCCCATTCACCGAACATGAATGACTCAAACCATGGTCCCACCATGACAAATACACCGGCTATGCTGAGGAACAATCCCTTTTACTATTGGGAGGACGAACGAAATCTACCACAGACAATGGGAAGTGTTTTAGACCAGGCCTACGGTGTAACGTGGCCGAACCCACAAGGGGAGTCATTACACAAGCAACTTACACCTGTGAACGATGGCTCTCAGGCAGTTGGGGCCAGTAATAGTAGATTCACTTCTAATTTCACGGAACAACCCCAACCTGTTACACCCCATCAGCCTTTGAAGAACCCATTTAGGTCACAAACATCACCGTGTTCGTTCACAGGACCAACGGGGTCTAGGAGACCTGGGATACCGCAATCCCACCGGTTTGGTGATTACCACGATGACTCCCCCACCCAATTCCGAGACACTCGTGTACCACATCCCTTATTTGCACGCATGACGTGCAGTTTCTGCAATAAAATGGGACACTTATATGATGAGTGTCTAAGTCGCCGGAACACACCATCGTGTATGAAGTGCAAACAATATGGGCACGATGTCAAAGACTGCCGTGCACAAGATGCACAACCGCATACATACAATCCCGGACCTCCACGAAAAAGGTCGAAGTACCTGCAGAGGGCACCCATGAATACATCGAACCAGGGACAACCCCAACCCTCTACTTCAAAACAAGCAACATTATCGAATCATAGAGTGTACAGCATTCGATGTTGTTGTGAGTTTTGTGGCCGAAAAGGCCAGACGTGGGAGGGGTTTAACTACAGGGGCAAGTGGGAAAGATCCTACAAGTCACCAACCTGTACAACCACCAAAACCGTTAAGGCTGTACATCACCACCATACCCCATCGACCTGCACGGCCAATACATTCACAGGGCCAGCGACATTCACGCGACAAAGGCGGTCAACAGCTACAGGCCAATACAAGCCAGAACCGTACCAGTTCTACTAGTAATGAACCTTGTGAGGCTCGAAAGCAGAACAATACGGATTTGAAACACCGACAACATCGATTAAAACCCCATCAACCCAAGACGGAACGTAGCCCATCTAGCTCTACTAGTACGGACTCTTCGTAGACCCCATTGCAGAGCGATCGACGAAAGAAGAGTGATCAACGGTGCAAATTTTGCGGACGACACAAACACACGGCGGCAGTGTGCGACAAAAGGCAAAGTGGAAGAGGTCGGAAATCTCCCAGAGGTCGGATCGGCAGTCCCCAACCCGGCCGAACTAAACTCATATAATGATAAAAACTACTCTCAGTTTCCGCCAACGAAAGTTCCAGTTGTCCAGCTCCCTCTAGACATTGGCAGTAGAAACACTACGCGTCTAATAGTGGACACAGGCGCTGAGATCAGTGTTCTTAAACTGAATGCACTCCACCACGAATATATAGTGGACGTTGAGGAAGCAACTATCCCCCAAAAGTTTTTTTTTTAAAAGGTAAGTCTAGGGGCTACTGCCAGGGGATATTCAAATTACGTCAGGAAATCCCCATGTAGCTTTCAGGTAGTAGATTCCTTGTCAGGGTTGTCTGCAGACGCGTGGTCGGGAAACAACTTTCTGTCTAGGAATTGTAAAGTTAATGGACCGGGAGATTGTTTGGAATTTCCCCAGACAAGCATAAATCCGGTAAGTTTTTCCATTAAATTTACAAATGATAGGAAGGGGATGTCAGGGTATAAGGCAGCCGAACGGGAACCCGCAACAAGGGGATCTGAGACGATCCAGATCGCGGTCGGTGGTAAGCTAAAAACCCTACCCACACAGGAGAAAGACTTCGGTCCCAAGTACTCCAACATAAAGGCAACACTCCAAAAGCCGAAAGATTACAAGGAGGAGGAAGCAGTGGTAGTACACCTACCACCAAACCCCTCGGAGGTAGACATTTTTCTGAACAGACCGGTTATATCGTAGTACCGGGACGATTACGAAAGATGATTAGGCTTCCCATAGTAATCCGGGAAGTGGTAATTCTGGTGCCTAAAGAAGTCCAATCAGGGACCGTTGTAGCTAATTGCATTTTAGGGAAGGCGAAGAGTGCCCAAATAGAGGCGCTCAATATCATAAATTATTCTCAAACCATTGGCTCCTCGATAGTATAGTGGTTAGTATACCCGCCTGTCACGCGGGAGACCGGGGTTCGATTCCCCGTCGGGGAGCCTCTGGCGCAAGACTAATGACCTTGCCCGGAAAAAACAAATCATTATGGAAAATTTAACAAGCCTCGGGACTTGCTAAATAAGGCCAGGACCGGTTTCCGGTTGTAGTGCCAATGATGATGATGATGATTCTCAAACCATTGAACGGATCCTCCCAAAGAAGGAATTTTCCATTTTTCCGTTGGAAACCCGGAAGAATATTCGTACCGGTGGGCGAGTAAATACGTCAACGAGGATTAACTCTGGTAAAGAACTTTCAGTGGGAGAACACCTCCAATACGTTCGACATCTACATGGGTGGCCTGGAAAATTTCCTCAACGTGAAGATAGCAGCAGCCGTTAATAAAAGCTAGTGAGCGTAGTTATACATCGGTTCACAGCTACTCACCACAATTTCAGCCGTTTTGGAAGTGTAGTTTTTATTTCAGAGTCATTTGAGTGAGTCGATGTGAGTGGTTTTGTGAAAATCGACAAAATTAAGTATCGAGCTAATTTTTGAAAGGCAATACGCCTACGCAAATTAAAGACGAGTTGGACTCTGTGTATGGGGACTCTGCACCATCATTTACCACAGCGAAATTTTGGACAGGTGAATTTAAACATGGCCGTGAGAGCTTGGGAGACGATGAACATTCGGGACGTCCAAAAACTGCAACAACAGACGATAACATCCCTAAAGTGCACCAAATTATGCTAGACGACCGGCGAATTAAAGTGAGAGAGATAGCGGAGGCTATGAAAATGTCCAAAGAACGTGTTTGTCACATATTAAATCAAGATTTAGGCACGAGAAAGCTGTCCGCGCGTTGGGTGCAGCATTTGCTCGCGTTAGACCAAAAACGTGTTCGAATGAATATTTCCACGTCTCTGTTGGCTCAGTTTAGGCGCACTAAATCCGAGTTTTACTGTGGATAAAACTTGGATACACCATTATATGCCTGAAACAAAAATACAGGCAAAACAGTGGACTGCAAAGGGCAGAAAGTGTTTTTTCGGCTGGGATAGTGATGGCGACTTTTTTTTGGGATAGTCATGGAGTTATCTTAATCGATTATCTTCAAAAAAGAAAAGCCATTACAGGAGCGTACTACGCATCATTACTTGACCAACTGAAGGCAGAAATTGTGGAAAAACGGCTACATTTGCAGGAAAAGAAAATCCAGTTTCACCAAGACTACGTGCCGTCTCACATCCCAGCGGTTGCCATAGCGAAAATCCACGGATTACGGATGTGAACTGCTTGACCATCCGCCTTTCTCACCAGATCTAGCCCCAAGCGACTTCTTTTTGTTCCCTAATCAAAAATTGCGCTCGGAAGACAGAGATTTTCGTCAAATGGGGAGGCAATCACCTTCGTGAACAGTTATTTTGCAGATAAACTATTTGTACGGGTTATAGAGATGGGAGTATCGCTGGGAGAAGTGTGTAGAGTTACAAGGAGACTATGTAGAAAAATAAAAATAAATTTTAAGAAAAAATGTGTTGTATAATTGTTAGGTCGGAAACTTTTCAGTCCACCCTCGTATTAATTTACATAAACTACTTGGCAATAATGGAATAATGGGGACGAGGCGTCAGAAAACTTTGAAAAAACTTTTCAGTAGATAAAAAATCGCCACCGAGAGCAAAACAACTTTAATTTCGCCGAACAAAATCTAACCGTGTGGGAGCCAGTGTCGAATTCTGAATTGCAATGCGAAAAACAATCTAACTTATTTTCCAGATCCCCTGCGTTTTAGTATGGTGATCGGTGAAAGAAATAATTCAATAAAAGGTCGATCCCATCCCAACTGGTGGCGGGTCAGTGATGAAGAAAGGACTATACGTCTCCAAACATAGTATGCCTCCCAAGCGCACCGCTTTGCTTCCCCCTATCCCCAATTCCCAATTTTTTTTTTGTATTCCTTGTTTATGTTTGCACGTTTTGTAAGCTAAGGAAACTCAACAGCAGGAACCAATTCAGAGGCAGGAGCCAACTCAGAGGAAGGAACCATCCCAGCAGGTGCCAGTCAAAAAAAAGGAGAAAGTACCTTTTTTTATTTTTGTTTTTAATTTCATTTTAATTTTTTATTTTTTTTAATTTGTATTTGTATTGTTTTTTTATTTTTATTTGTTGTTTATGTTTGTCCGTTTTGTTTCGTTTGTTTTGTAATTTTGCTTGTCAAAAAAAAATTATAATTGATACATGATATAGAAAAAATAGAAAAAATCTAAAAAAGAAAACATCAATTATTGTGACATGTTATAAAAACATTAATTATTGTACGCCGAAAGGCATAAGAAAAATGATAATGTATAATTTAGGGTGCTTGCGAAGAGCCAGTAAGTTAATGTAAGGATGATATTTGTAAAATAGAAGTTAACATTTAGTCTTAAGTAAAATATGAATTTGAATTGTTAAATAAATGCGGATGTAAAACAAAAAACAAAAATAGCTGAGGTAAATTATAGTAGGGCGGTCGACTCTACTCGGACCTGCACAGGTCAACCCCACTCTGTTTGACGCCCCAACCTATAAGCAACCCGTTCAAGTCCTTCGCGCCACTACATTTCTTTCAACTACAAAGCAAACTACATACATGCCACAATAATACCCCGCACAGGTCGAAGACACTCGCATGCCACACACCTTAATTGCACGAATGACGTGCAGTTTCTGCAACAAAAAGGGAGCATTTATATGACGAGTGCCTTCGACGACGAAACACCGTTCTGCAGAGATTGCAGAATATACGGGGACGATATTGGAGATTGCCGTGTACAAGATGCGCAACCAGCTCCGCGCAATCCCGG
Organism: Microdon myrmicae; assembly: GCA_963931805.1. Taxonomy (NCBI): domain Eukaryota; kingdom Metazoa; phylum Arthropoda; class Insecta; order Diptera; family Syrphidae; genus Microdon; species Microdon myrmicae. The sequence continues at coordinate 47,933,065 of OZ007496.1, read as the reverse complement.
ACCACCAAGAAATCGGCCACAATATTAGCAGAGGTATAGCGTATTGCGACGATAGTGAAGAACGTGTAATACGAACTGACGATATGACAATTAGAATCACTAAAAATGTAACCAATACTCAACACATCAGGCCAGTGCCGCTTGTACGAATTCGATTTCTAAACTTAAGTACACTCAGCTGATGTGGAATTGTTATGTTATCGCAATGGTATACGCCTCTGATACATTTTCTTATTCGATTCTCGTTCGGTGTTCTTCACTATTTGCTTGTGTATTGTGTGTGTATCTGTTAGAAACGTCACAGAGGGACTGTGGGGTTTCTCTATGTCACATGGAGAACCAGCCCACAATCCTAACCTAATTTCGGCCGCTAACAGCGCGTCACATTATCCCTAATTCCACCGTTCGGCTATTTTACCTGTAGAAGAGAGCATAGCTGAATTCATTATTTTATGCAGATAATGCAGAATTGAATTCAGCTATCTTTTGTCATAAGGCAACTCCTCCTCATGCTCTGCTAAAACTGACACATGATGTAACAATGAATCTCCAAAACCAATCCCCTACAATATGCGTCTCTCTCGACATAGCAAAAGCATTCGATTGCGTTTGGATTGCAGGACTGCTCTATAAGCTACATTCAATGTTCAGATTAAACACCCACACCATAAAACTTCTCGCTTCCTACCTTTCTGATAGAAAGTTCATGGTGAAAATAAATTCAACTCTTTCGACACCATACAGTATAACCGCGGGTGTTCCTCAAGGTCCCATTCTCGGACCATTATTATACCTCCTTTATACTTCAGACACCCCGCAGCCACTGTCACCTAATACAGTAATGCTGAATTATGCCGATGACACTTTAATTTATTCAAGCAACAAGTTTGTCAAGGAGGCAAGAAACTGTATTAACAGCTACCTCCCGAATCTCTCTGCATATTTTACTAAGTGGAAAATCCGACTCAACCCAGCCAAAACTCAACTCATAGTGTTTAAAGGCAGAAATGCGAATTGTACCAACAACACCATACGCTGCCATAACAAAATCAGAATCAAGTTAAATAACAATATAATTAAACCCTCCAAAACCTTAAAGTACCTGGGAATAACCTTCACCAACAATCTGTCCTTCTCCGCCCACACCAAAAACTCGATTCGCAAAGCCGCAATTCAACTTAATCTCTGCAGAAAAGTGATGTACAAGCCGAATGGTCTCTCTCCCAAAGTTAAATCACTTACCTACAAACAGATAATCAGACCCACTCTCACATATGCATGCCCGATATGGTACCATATCACACCCGCCCAAATGGAGAAGCTACGCATCTTCGAAAGGAAATGCTTCAGACTGGTCACTGGCCTCAACCGACATCCCAACTCCCACAAATATTACAACAGTAGTTCGCTCTACTATGCCGCTAATATTGAACGTATAGTTCGACGCTTCCTCGAACTGTCCGTCAAATTTATCGAAAATCTTCCCAATAATCCCAACCCGATAATAAATGCGCTCACATCGACTCCGTCAGATAACCGAACTGCCTACCCGAACTGTCTCCACATCAGAACGTTCTTCACCTCTGGCAGATTGGTTAATAACTCTAATGAGATTGTATACCACAATACAGAGCTTTCACCTCACCAATTTAAATATAGTAATATTCAACCCTTCTCCAATATTTTGCGTTTCAACGAACAAACGGAAAGTAGTTCCCCAACCCACATCCCTGACTGACAATATCCTCACTAACCCATTGATCACTATGCTACCCCCTTCCACACCACACTAACTTATTTCAATAATAATCAGGTAACTAGACTAAGTTAAGATAAGTTAAGTTAAGTTAAGCAATTTAGCATAGGTTAAGTAAATAACTATATCCTGGTTTTCTGACCTTTTCCAGGAAGCTCTACCCACTAAAATCTTAATCCATAACCAATATATAACTTTTATCATATTGTTTGAAAAATGTACTAGTAAGTATATGTAAACAATTATAGCTAAGGTATCATAAGATATCTGTATTGCTTATTGTAAAAATTATTTATGGTCAATAAATACAGAAATGTACAAAAAAGGCAACTCCATTTTTGCTAGCCCATGAGATTTCCATCGGAAATCATATCATGTCAGGTAGCAACAACAAGTCGAAGCAAACGACGCCGTCGCTTCATAGCGAAACCGCTGGGGAATTTATCAAAATATCTAATTAGTTTTCATGATAAATTACCCTAGCCAATTTGGCGTCACTTCGGATTTTCTCCAGACACTTCATTCGCTGGGGATCAATGCTCTCTTTTTTCAGGTGAATACCATCAGCTTAATTTTCCTCTCTTTCACAGTTCTGTCTTCGTACAGATCAATGTACTCTGAACTCACCATATTACCGAATTAGGTCAATGGGTTCCGCTCATGCACATACAACCAAATCTACCCCAAGTAATCATACATCGAAGAACGTGGCAATGAGAGAGCAGAGGCGTGGTCTCTTTCGGTTGTCCTGTGTGTGGAATGAAATACGAATTTCACCCCTGATTCAGGTTAGTCTTTACTCGCCTATCAGTGTGGATGGTTACACCGCCACGAAAAGTTTGTTCCACCACCGCCGTGTCCGCACGCGAGTGCGTCCGTGTGTTTCAATTATATTTTTATTAATCTGTAAACGCTTCTAGTAAGAGATTTTTATTCATTAAATTATGACAGTCCGCAGGTAAATTCGTTTTCGTGCGAATAAATGTTAAAAAGAGTGTAATTTTTCGCGAATAATACTAAATTCAATAAAACAAATATATTTAACAGTGTATTAATTCGTTTGGTGGCAAGATAAAGTCGTCTAACTTGAAATCAGTGAGCGGACAACACGCATTTGTCAGTGGTGCACTCGTCAAGTGCAGAGCATTTGCAAAAAGTCAAATTGGTACATACACACATGTGTGTAGCTATGTGTAGACATTTTCCTTTAACAAAGCCAAATACTAATTTGAATATTATCTTAAAATAACTAATGGAACAAATCGTCAAGCAATATCGATGGGGCAGACGTGAACACGGGTGCGCGTCTGGCGCAAATACTTCTGGCACCCCCACAGGACTCCCCGAATCAAACAAATTAGGGACTGGTCCAACCCTCTACATCCAAACCAGCAGTGTTGGCGATGCATCACGCCGACACGAATTCCCATGAAAGGCAAGGCAAAGGCCAGCAAACGGCGATCAGCAGCGCACCGATTCCGGGAAGCCACGAAGAAGAACAGCACCCAAGAAACGAGCGAACTACAGGACGGCTGGAGCCTATATAAGGCGAGCACATCGACAGAGCAGTAGGAGACCAAAGCGCAGATCATTAGACGCTAAATACGTGATCTGCGTTTACTACCGCACCCAAGACCTACCGGTCTTGTATGATTTCTTTCCCGCCATCCCTCTATAAAAGTAGTTAGAGAACACCTGGACTAACACTGTCCACACTATCCTTGGATACCCCCCTTTTTTCTTTTCTTTTCAGATATCGCGAGACCGAGCCCAACATCTTCACGGATGTGGGTGATTCTGGTTATCGCAAGATGACCAGAAGTCAGAGACAAGATGAAGGACACATCTGTCCTTGTCTCGCTAAAGTCGGCCCTCTCGCCACCCTTTTTTATTTTGAAGCAGTAGGGGTCGCCACAGGAACTGCTCGCCGCACAGTCGTAACGAAATCACAATTATAAAGAGACAATAGAAGAACCAATAAAGATTAAGGAATTAGAAGCAGCGTGTTTTCCTTTTTTATTTGCAAATTGCAGAAAATCGTACTGGGCAAGACAATAACGCCCTTCGTCCAGAGCAGAGTCCGGTTCTGGAAGTACGATACGCTAATCGAATAAATCGTTTGGCCGGCCAGCGCCGGAATACAGTCCACAAAGGAGGTGAGGAAGCTGACACGTCACCGGAGAAGGCGCCGTGGTCAACCTCGAATGGAGGGAGATCACAAATGACAAAACAATCCAGACCAATACGTGTGGAGGTTATATTTTTTAATTTTAACCTCCATGGGGTGTTTTCCTTTTATGCTCTCTAAGACAGAGTGGCCAAATTAAAAGGCGATTTAACTCTTTATTTATTTAATTATTTTATTTATTTATTTAATTTTTTTTTTTTGGCCGTCACCTTGGCCTCCGGATTCGAACTAATCGCGAATCCAAAAAAAGAAAGAGTGACCAGGGTTAGTTCAGGTATTCTTTAACTACCTGGGTGGAAGGGTGGTGGGGATGCAATTGTGCAAGACCGGCGGGTAATGGTGACCGGCAGGCCTTCTAAAGTGGTTGATGCTTCTTCTGAGGAGGTTTGTGGCGGTTCCGCCAAACCCCCATAACTACAACCCAGCCATCATAACTTCCTGCTAATGCAATCGCATTAGCACCTGTAAATGCTTCACGCATCAAGCTTATCGAATTTATTTATTTAAAACCTTTTGGAAAAGAATTCTTACCTTCATTCATTCATGCAGGCATCAATGCATCTTTGCATTACCGACCAAGAACCCAATTCTCGTTTAGTGTAAACACGCACACTAGAGTTCGACCCCCATAACTACAACCCAGCTATCATAACTTCCTGCTAATGCAATCGCATTAGCACCTGTAAATACTTCACGCATCAAGCTTATCAAATTTATTTAATTTAAAGCTTTTGGAAAAGAATTCTTACCTTCATTCATTCATGCAGGCATCAATGCATCTTTGCATTACCGACCAAGAACACAATTCTCGTTTAGTGTAAACACGCACACTAGAGTTCGACCCCCATAACTACAACCCAGCTATCATAACTTCCTGCTAATGCAATCGCATTAGCACCTGTAAATGCTTCACGCATCAAGCATATCAAATTTATTTAATTTAAAGCTTTTGGAAAAGAATTCTTACCTTCATTCATTCATGCAGGCAACAATGCATCTTTGCATTAGCGACCAAGAACCGAATTCTCGCTTAGTGTAAACACGCACACTAGAGTTCGACCCTGGAGTCGCCTTATATGCCATATACAACTGGCATAGATGTTATACAAACCGTCATTGTATAACCATCTAATTTTCTTTTGAAATGCTCCGTTGTTTGAATCACCAAACAATCATAGACTTCGCACATAGCCTCCGGATTGAATTCAAAGCATAAACAATGAAAATATAGAATCCGTTTCTTACAACGAATTACCCCGCATATGCAAATGCAAGCAAGGGATTCGTTTCGGCCATCGATCCAAGATACGATATACAATTTTCATTGTATAAAGTATCGCAACCCATTAGCACCTTTTCCCAATGTCTATTCGTCTATTTACACAAGGGCATCACTCATCTAAGACTTTTATGATGCCCTCGTCACATCTTTTCTCTTAACACCATTTCTTCGATGCATCATCGTCTATTTATTTAGCCGCGATGCACATACTTGACAACGATCTATACATGACCTCGAGACATGAGCAAACAAAAACCCAATTAGCATCCAATGCGATTCGGCTTGTTTGCTTAGCCGAACTAACATCGTATGGATGCACATTATGCCCTTATAGCGTTTGGAATGATAGTGAAGAACGTGTGATTCGAACTGACGCGATGATAGTTAGAATCACCAAAAATTGGACCTAAGCGTAACACATCAGGCTACTGGCCGTGTTTAGAATTTGATTTTAAAACTCGACTATATTCCACTGATGTGAATTGTTTTGTTATCGCTATGGTATACGGCTCTGATGTATTTTCTTATTCGAATTTCTTTCGGTGTTCTTCACTATTTGCTTTGTGTATTGTGTGTGTATCTGTTAATTTAGATTCGTTCCCATGGTTTCGTCCCATGAATGAACCAATGCTCACACATACATGTGCACCTTAATTTGAGAGAGCCGGTTTCACTGGCCGAATTTCTATTGATAGCGATTTAATATCGCTGAGTCGTCATCCAACCACTAGCGCGCAAGAGTGTGCACTCCTCTGCGATTGCCTCGCTTTTGAGTCGTGAGTGTCCGGGAGTTTAGTTTTTTTTTTGTACTAAATATAAACTAAATATAAATGTTTTCATTTACGTAAAATAAAAAAGCTGTGATCACCAGCCATAAACTAAATCAGTGTGTTTCTTTCATTGTTACTTTTGTCGACGTTGGTTTTGGAGTTTCGCTTGTGTTTCTCTCCCAGTACATACTTTTCATCCTTCTGCGTTTGTGGACAATTTTGATGCTGCGATATTCGACGGAACTTTTAATGATGATGTGGGGTGGTGCTAGAACCCGCGCCCATGATGGCGCACAGACCATCATCCCCATAGGTTTCTTTCGAAAACTCGTAGTCTTTCCATTTGAGCCAAAGATATGGAGGACCACATGGGAAAGACGTACGATAATCCAGATCGGATTAGCTGCTTATAGCAGAGAAGCTTAACTTTGGTGTCAACTTTGTTGCTCCACTTCAAGATGTTTTGCAGTTGCTTAGACCGACCGAGGCCCCTTTGAAGAATGTGGGTCACATGTTTGGTGAAATTCATTTGTGGGGTATAGATGACCCCAAGATATTTCATCCTGTCCTGTGGTCTAATCGTAGTACCTCCTATTTGTATTCGGATATTCTGTGAATATCGAAAAGTAGGTTGGGAGTGTTTACTACTCAGAATTATAGCTACTGCTTTAGATGGGTTCAGTCGAATTTTCCATCGACTGTAATACTGATACAGTTCGTCCAGATGACGGTTGAGTCGGTTTGTTAGGAGTTTTTGGGCTTTTAGATGACGTGTGCACTAGGACGTCATCCGCATAGTAAATCTGGTTTACTCTACCATCCGCAGGGCGAGGAATATCTGAGGTGTAGGTATTAAATAGGATGGGGCACAGAATGAGGCCCTGTGGTATGCCTGCAGCGGCGTTGAAAGTTCGGGAAAGCTTTCCATTTACTCGAACTTGGAAGGTTCTGTTTAGGGCGAAGTGGTAGATGATACTACACAGCGTTTTACTGAGGCTAGTATTCAGCAATTTAAAAACGAGACCTTCGATCTAGGTTGTGTCAAAAGCCTTTTCAATGTCCAAGCTCACCGCAATGATGGGTTCCTTATTAAAGATGCGCACGCAGACGTGGTTTTAAAATATGTTGAGAGCCATGGTGGTGCTGTGCGCTCTTCTAAATCCAAATTGGAAATCAGGTATTAGGTTCCTGACACTGATAAATTTATTTAGCTTCTCGTATATGAACTGTTCATATATTTTGCTGATGCAGGTGAGGAGCGAAATAGAACGAAAACTTGAGAGGTGATAATTTGGTTTCCCAGCTTTTGCTGATCACGAATCTAAAATGTGCCGCCCTTTTATACTCGGTGGCAACAGAGATTGGTTAAAATTTTATTTAAAAATTCCATGAAGCACAAACAAGATTTTGTGTGCTTCAATTGGAATAGAATTCTCGGAGGTGGGTAGGAATTTATTTGAATAAATTCGCGGAAGGAGAAATTATGAAATGCACTTAGTATTAGGCATTTCATAATTACAATGGTTATAAGGAATTGAATCAATGCACGACAAACGGACTTTGGTTTAAATTTATCGTGCATATGATTCAATTGGATTGGGATGTAAGGTAATTGTAAATAATGTGCGACAAATTAACTTTTGCTTTAACTTGTCGCTTATATGATTCACTATGGGAATTAGGTGGGGATTATAGGTGTGGCGGTTCTTTAATACATTCCCAAAGAACCGCTCATCCTCTTTAAATTAACCACTTCCTCTTACCATACCAACCATGGTACTTACCTGCACTTAGGGGCAGCGTAAGCTCCCCTGCAGCATCTTACCTGAAAAGAAAACCTACCCGACGGCATCCATACATTTTGAATTTCCCTGGTTCATATTCCATGAACCAGTTCATCTCCTATCGGCTCAGCCTGTCTTCAATTACAATAAACAAACGCTGGCCAGCGTATTGTTGACATAGCTGTAGCCGATATTCTTTCCACAGTTCACAATTGTGTATCGCGCCTATACCCTTAGATCCGCAACAGTTGCGACAATTCCCCGTTATCGGTTATCAACCGATCATGAATTTGGGCATGGATATGATCATTGTTTAGGTAACCTTACCCATGCCATGCCTATGACGACCCGCCTGAAAACCTAAATTAAACATACAGTATCTCACTGTGTTCTTTTTACCTTTCCAGCCTGACCCTTTGTCGCCGTCGACGAGATTTCTGCTGACTTATGTCAACAAAGTAATTTGCCTCCTTGTGCAGTGGGGCCATACGGTTAGATTGGATATTGCCTACATCGGTGTTTCCAAGGAATCTTAGGCAAATACTATGACGACCTCTTTTGTAACATATTATTATTTACTGGCCTGTAGGAACCCGGAAGTTCATGACCTCACCGATTCGGCTCCGCCATTGTTCCCTGTCCTGTGCGCTCTTCTTCCACGTTCGATCATCCGATCCGATCTCCTCAAAGTCAAACCTAACATTGCCCTCCCATCTCCGTCGCGGCCGTCCTGTCGGTCTCTTCCCCGTTAGTTTACCGTCAAGAATTCTATGCACGGTCCTATCATCGCCCATTCGCGCTACGTGTCCGGCCCATCTTAATCTTCGCGCCGTGATTACTCTCACTATTGTAGGTTTGCGGTACTCTTCCAATTCGTGGTTGTGGAGTTTCCTCCATTGTCCTGACTCCTCGTCATATTTACCGCCAAATATACGGAATTTGTTCTCTTCCCGTTTTGTGAGAGCCCATGTTTCGCATCCGTGAACAATCGGCATGATTATGGTTCTATAGACACGGAGCTTTATATTACGTGATAGCAGTTTGGATTTTAATAGTTTACTGGCTGCATGCCAACTAGCGTTGCCGGAATGTAGTCTTTTGTTAATTTCCTCTGACGTTTCGTTTCTGGTCGTCAGTATCGTTCCCAGATATTTAAATTCTTTGACATTTTCAAATATCTTGTCCTTGACGTTTATATGTGTTCTCTGAGATCCACCTGGTCTCGCCGTAATCATGTATTTTGTTTTGTCTTTATTTATTTCTAGGCCCACCTCTTCTGCCGCTTGCATGATGATTTCACTGTTTTTACTTATGGTTTCGAGATTATTGCCCAGATCGGCGATGTCATCCGCATACGCGAGCAGTTGTGTGACCCCGTTCAGGGATGATCCGGCCATGTTGTCGTCTTGTACCTCTCTGATAACATACTCGAGGACAAGGTTAAAAAGGCATGGTGAGAGGCCATCCCCTTGTTTTAGTCCGTCCGGATTTCAAATGGTTCTGAAAGGTGGTTTTCTATTCTAACTCGCCCTTTGTTTTCGTTCATGCAAACTTGAATGAGGGCAGCATATTTTTTCGGGATCCCCAGCTCAACCACAATATGGTAGAGTCTTTGCCTTGCAACTGAGTCGTAGGCTTTTTTGAAGTCAACGAACAGTTGGTGAACCGTCTCTGCGCATTCCCACTTCTTTTCCAGCCGTTGTCTTATTGTGAACATCTGGTCGCTTGTTGACCGGTTCCGACGGAATCCGCATTGGTAGTCTCCCAATATTTCTTCTGCGTACGGTGTGATTCTTGCCAGTATGACATTTGTTAATATTTTGTATGTGATTGGGAGCACAATAGTGAGAGTAATCAAGTCGCGAAGATTAAGATGGGCCGGACACGTGGCGCGAATGGGGAACGATAGGACCGTATATAGAATTCTTGACGGTAGACCAACGGGAAAGAGACCGGTAGGACGGCCGCGACGGAGATGGGAGGACAATGTTAGGTTTGACCTTGAGGAGATCGGATCGAATGGTCAAACGTGGAAGGAGAGTGCCCAGGACAGGGAACGATGGCGAAGCCGAGTCGGTGAGGTCATGAACTTCCGGGTTCCTACAGGCCAATAAATAATAATAATATAGTGATTAGGAGCAATGATATTCCTCGGTAGTTTTCACGGTCAGATCCTTCGCCTTTTTTGAAAATGGGGATGACTATTCCGGTTTTCCATTCTTCCGGAATGACTTCCTTGTCCCATATTATTTTAACCAGTTGGAGGATCTTTCGATCGGTTGTCCCTCCTCAATGCTTCACAAGCTCTGCCGGTATGCAATCGATTCCGATTGTATCATAGGCACATCATATACATCATGTGTGCCACCATTTGATCTGTGAAATAGCGTTTTTGTTTACTTTAAAACAAAAATGTATTTCGATCTCTGGCATACATCATTAACGATGTATGGGTACATCGCTCCCGACGATCGTACTTCTGTTAAATCAGGTGTCCACCGAGCATCGTCCTCATCGCAGGGCATTGTACTTGTCCTATACGCACACATATAGAATCCTCCCCTATCGATGCAATTCGCGGCCATCGAAACTGATGGATGTGGATTGCATCGTTGAGTCAGATGTCAATCTCCATAGCGGGCGGTCGCGCCTTTTCAATGGAGTCAGATTTCTACCATCACCGCGATCGTACGAGTTTTCGAGAGGAGTTCGATTGCCTTTCACCAAGAGTCAGTTTCCATCCGGAGTGGTGTAACGTATTACTTTTCGCAGTGGCTTTTGAAGGAAGATTCCATCGTCCGCTGCAGCCGTTGTCGGGGAGATCAACCAATCTTCATCACTATTTGTCGTGCGTGTATTCGAAATAGATTTCATAAAGAACCAATTGTGCTTAAGTTTTATACAGTTTAAGAACTCGATTAATTAAATTTTGTCTCGATTGTGAGAAGTTTTACGCCAAACTAGATCTAATGAAGCAGACAATAAAGAAATTTATAAACCACATTCCAGTGTTTAAATTCTCCTCTGTCAAATCTTGCAGATGAATCTTTTGAATTAACCTATCCAGAGACAAGTCGGTAGAATATTAGTTGTTTGTATCAGGCCTCTTAATGGCTGCTTGTGCACAATTTCTCCGAACAGATCGGCAAACTGTCTCCACGTTGAATAATCCCCATCAAATTTTGGGATGGTGATCTTCGGCAATTGGCCGCTTGGTACCGAGGGGATCTGTCTCTGTTGGTGTTGGCTCGTCTCATGTTAGGAGCTGCGTAAACTGACCAATGAGAACTCGACTTGTTCTTCTAGATCTTGATGGGTGAGGCTGTCGTATCCTATCGTCTCAGGATCGTCGACCAGCTCTCCAATCCGTAGATGCAACTCTTCCAGATCTGCCCAGAGCCGTGTGATGGTCGAGAATTGGAGTTCCTGGTGGAAGCTCAGTTGCGCTGTTCCCCTCATTGCTCGCGCTCTGTCAAGCGTCCGAATGAGCGTCTCCTTCTTCAGTTTGTATCGTCGGATACTTCTAATGGCCTCCTGGGCAGCGCTGTCGTCCTCCATATCCTGGTCGTCTGTTTGTGGGCTGCACACCGAGTCATTTGCACCTTCGGACTGCCGTTTTATTGGCGCCGTCGCCATCAATTGTTGGTACATCGATTGTACCTGTTCGAACGTATTAAGGCCGATGTAGTCGTGATCCACCTTAATATTCTCAATAATCTCCTGATGGTTGTCGTTGAATTGAGTCCATGCCGTCCTGGCTTTACTCATCAACGTGTTGGTCCATTTCTTGCCACTGGCTGCCTGGAGCTTGGTCAGCTCGCGTTGTAAGGCCTTTTGCCTGGCTAGGACCTTGGTTATTTCACGGGCTTCCATGCTCCGTTCCACTACCTTCTTTTCTGCTGAAAAGACGTGGTACTGTTAAGTGGGTATGTTTGCAAACACGTCCACAGATGTCCTCTACCTCGTTGGTAGTTTGTTGTGGCGAATGTGGATCGCTTACGGACGCGCTGTTCTTCAATGGGTGTGCTTCGCAAATACTCCCCCGGATGTCGTCTACTGGCGGTAGTTGACTAGGCTGTCGATAGCCTAGGATGCGTGCTTCGTGAATAGTCTTCACTGATATTGCTCCTTACCTCCGGTGAGGGGGCAGCAACCAATGTGAAACTATCACGTCGGGGTCACCAAATGTTTGTATCAGGCCTCTTTTGACCTGATATATATAGCCTATTAAGGCACCTAACTTTTCAAGCCCTAATGTACACTAGGGTGCAACACCCTTAGTGTGATAATTTTTGGTCGATGTTCGGGCGCAACGCCACTAAACATCTAAAAAAGTGTATATTTTGAAAATTCGGGCGCAACGCCACTGAATATTTCAAAGTAGAAACCTGAAAGGTAGAGAGAAATGAGAACCACTCGATGTTACTGTCGGATGTATTCTAATTTTATTTTTCACTTACAAGCCTATATATACAAAAATCTATACACTAATATTGTTATACTTTACGGATACAAAATTTCTTGCTCGTCATAGAGCATTACTAATACATACATTGAAACAAGAAACAAGTAATAAAGGTAGCATCTCAAATTGAATAATATCTGCCCGTAACAGAGCGTTATCCATACATTAAAACTTAATTACCAAACATTACAAGGTACTGAGGTATCATCTACAAATTGAACGAGACAATAGGCATTGAGATACGAAAGATACCGAATTCAAAAGGAACGCATATTCCTGTACAAAAAACCTAAATGCTACATGATGGTGTATCGCAGTGCAAGCGGCTCAACGCCGTGGGTTTATGAAGGTCAATGGAATTGGCGACGGATGCAATTATATCAGCTCTGGTAATGAGTGTATATGTGGATAGTGGATTGGAATTTCCGGTTGCAGCAAAAGATCTTGTTATGTTGAGTCTGGTAGTGATGGCGGCATGGTGCTAAAATCTATGTTATTGTCCAGTCATAAACTATGGCTGGTACGACATTCAAATGATTGGAAATGGCGGAAAATGGCTCAGCATGCTCTTATAATCGTAAGTATGGCTGGGCCGTGGCATTGAGATGCATGGATGAGACGAACGACGGCACCGCACAAATGGCGCCGCATGATCTCATAAACATTAGTGAATCCCTGTCCTTGCCGACACACTTTAACTAATATACCCACAGTAGTGATCTGACAATGCAGAACAAAGCGCCAACAAGAGTGACATTGCCCAAGATGAAGGCGATCAACGGTGTCAAATTCGCAGTCGACACAACCGTGCGGCAGCAGGGTGTCGACGAAACGTGAACAATATGTCGGGAAACACCAAGCAATGTCCACCAGTCCCACAAAAAAAAAAAAAAAAAAAAAAAAAAAAAAAAAAAAAAAAAAAAAAAAAAAAACAGAAGAAATTTGTTACAAGTTACTGAATTTTTAAAGGACATGTATGCGCTAGAGGAATTATTTATCTCTTATGAGATATAACGATGTAGAAGCAGAATTAATAACAAATACGCTGTTTGATCCATACCAGCACTTGTTTTGCACAATAGTGAATACTTATAATAAAAAGACGCGCTAAGAGAAAATAAATAAAATAAATAAAATAAAATAATAAAGTATGTTAAATATTTCATTTTCATTTAATTATTTCACGTTAATAAACACTTTTGATAATGATTTAAAATCACTAGATTTTAATTCCACGTTTCAGCAACTTGTATTTATATTTCTCAAAGGTCTGCTAAAAGTTTGCACTTAATACAAAATGTTTAGAAGAAACAACATTTGCATAACCCGAAATTCTTTCTTTACCTATTAGAACACCATACACTCCGCCACATCATTTGAATAAAGAATTTTATGCCACAACAACTGGCAGATTAGCTTTGATATCATGCCAATAAAAAACGTTCGCCCCTTTCCCAATTTCTCCTGCGGCAAGTACGCATCCGTGCAGCATATGACCCACTTCTACCAGACAAACTTCAACTCACTGTACTTTCGAACATCCTTCACACACACACAAAGCATTCATTCGCATGCATTGCTGTCGTCACAATTCGAAACTCTGTCCAATCGACTACTGTAGTCAGCTCAGTCGGTTCAGTTCAGTTCACCACACAGACTTCTGGGGATTCCGTTTTATTCAGTCGCCACACGTCGGACGAACACCACGTATCGCGAAGATATTTGCACCCGGTATAGTATCTAGACAATGTCTCCCTCGCTCTATCAATTCGAGAACGTCGAATGAACAACTGTCGGGGCGAAATCTACCGGTAATCTACTCCAGTGCTAAGTGTAACATTTCTGTCATATCAAAGCCCCAGATAGATTTTCTGCAGAGTGAGCTTAACAGTGCTAAGTACGAAAAAGAAAACCATCCAACGTTCGTGTAAGTGGTAAAAGATACTCAACTGTCTTCCGGTGCATAACGAATCATTCGGTTGTGAATGAAAAAAGAGCCTAGAGAAAAATAAGCTGAAGAAGATTCAAAATAATTGTCTTTTGCGTTAAGTAAATAGATTATCTAAAAATCTTGTAGTGAACGAATGTGCGGTTTATTGTAACGAGTGGATAACAACAGGAAGGAGTACAGTGGAGCTAGAGCGGCACTCGCCGCACACCATAGTACAATCAGGCCAGACAGCCGAGATAACCTCTCTACCTTAGTGTTAACGCCGGAAGTCTGCTGCTGCGGCTACTGGTACAACTGCGAATTTCAAAATAGCAACGCAACTACCACCAACTGACGACCAAACTGTGACGACCCCTTATTGCCGCGAACGACATCGTAGCGACAGCAAACATTCGCCGGAAGTCCTTCAGAAATACAAAAATAACATCGTTCAGTTGTTTTTGTAGTTTTTTGGGATTACATTCGCGTACGCGTTTTCCAAAGCAGATCACAGCGCGGCGCAGCAGTTTTCAGCGGAATTACCCAACCGGTAGGTGAATTGAATTATCATGATATCGTAGAGTGATTTGTTTCCCTGTTTTTTTTTTCTTATACTTTATCTTTTTCAAATTTGCTTCTTAAAATTACATACTTACTGTGTGCGTGCTGCAGCTGTGTCTTAATTTTAATTACGCTCAGCAATTAGAATAATGAGACATTTCGGGGTTTCCCAAAAAGTGTTTAACTCGTATGACTTCGATTGTAGGACGCATGTCTGGGAGGTAACCATAGGCCACAATAGGTAAGTGGCCGTAACGTGTACATACGTAAGAAACTTAGTGGGTGGAGTGGGGTGGGTTGGTGGGAGAATTGGAGGCCGAGATTGAGGTCGGTGAAAATTATTTTATTCTCTCTTTCTTCGTCTGGTTTTACATCATAGTCAAGGTACTTAAGGTAACTTTCCTCGTGTTTCTTTTTACCGCGATATTTGTCACGGTGGGAGGTTCGCTTGAACAACATTGGAGTACCTCGTGACGAGGGTTACAAATATAAGATAGTGACTGAAATATCGATTACAATATAACTCGTTTTTTAAAGAATCATGCGTTTAACTTATTTGTGTTCACAAACTATGTATAGTCTAGAAAAATTGAAGCGTAGGTACAATTTTTTTCTATTCTAGGCTTCTCTTTTGCGGATGATATGTCTTACGAAACCATAAATATTCTAACAATCTTTGTTTAGTGTACTATATAAACACCTTCCTTATTCTAATCTTTTTTGCCAGTGGCTAATTTGGCGAAACCACGAGGGTCATAAAATTCATTTACTCAATGCTAATCACAAAATGTGCAGTAAAGGTTGATAATAATATTAAAAAATAATTTCTTTAGTGCCTCTGTGGCATCTCTAACAGATACACAGAATTCACAAGCAAAATAGTGAAGAGCACCGAACGAAAAATCGAATAAGAAAATACATCAGAGCCGTATACCAAGCGATAACAAAAATAATTCACATCAGTGGAGTATGGTCGAGTTTAAAAATAAAATTCTAAACACGGCCAGTAGCCTGATGGGTAACGCTTAGGTACATTTTTTGGTGATTTAAACTGTCATAGCGTCAGTTCGAATCACACGTTCTTCTTCCCTATTATTTTTAAACGCTATACCTCTACAGGGTCATAAATTCTTATTGGATATTACTTGCATATACGAAGCCAACAGTATATCTATTGGATTGTACCACATGAAATGTCCAATTTTATGGTAAACATTTCAAAGCCAATATTATTTTTCCATACAGTTTTATTAATTAAAATAGGATCCGTTGGCATCTATACATTCTTCCATACAGTTTTATTAATTAAAATAGGATCCGTTGGCATCTATACATTCTTCCAACGTAATACAAGGTCAAATATTCCTTTTTCGTAGAAGTGCTGACTTTTTGAGGCAATGAAATCTTCAAAGACTTTTATGACCCCTGCTCGGTTCCGGAAGATCTTCTGCCGGCAAAATGAATCCAGATTGCGGAAAAGATGGTAGTCCGTTGGGGAAATGTCAGGAGAGAACGGTGGATGCAGAAGAATTTCAAATCCCAACAACAACAGTTTTTGCACCGTTACTTGCGAGGTATGGGTTCTAGCATTGTCATGCAAAAGCATCGGGCCGTGCCTATTGACCACCCAGCATGCTTTTCAGCCAATTTGGCATGCAATATGTCGATTTCCTCACAATATTTGATAGTGTTTCTCACAATATTTGATACCCTCCTCCTAACCATCTACTATTAGAATGTTTGAGGTCCCCGCTCTAAAACGCAATCGATTCTACAAAATGCGCATGCACCCCATGTTCAGTCAATTTTTTCTTTTTATATTTTTAGTTTCTAAATTATATACTATACAAAAAATGCTTAAATTCTAGCTTAATTACCTTATATAATAACTTACTGGTCCTTCGCAGACGCTCTAAGCTAAACATTACTTAACAATTGTATAATTTGCCTTTCGGCGACAAAACTTTGTAGCAGTACTTATCTGAAAGACAAAGAAAGATTTGAAAAACGTCAATTTTTTTTTGTTTTTTTTTTCTTAAACTTTAACTCACTTAACTTACTTTTTTTTTAATTTTTAATTTTACTTAAAAGCACTTAACTTAACTTAACTTAAATCTTATACTACCCTAATTCTAGAAAAGCTAAGTATATGTAAGCTGGCTGATGATAGTGTGATTCTATACCGACTTTGGTATCCAGGTCTTTATATGCCATTCAACCACCAGAACTGTTGACGCTGTCTATACTATCGTCCCGGTCTCTGTGGGAGATAGCCCTACTGAAGCGCAAGAGCTCCTTCGGTGTGCGTTACTTGCCGGTCTTAGCACAATCGCCCGTCTACGGATGATCTACTTACATGATGGATCAGCGGAATTCCGGATCTATCCTGTATAAGCCCTTTCATATCCAAGTCAAGGAACGCATCTGGTGGAACAAAGCCGTTACGACGGACGTTCTCATAGTACAGAGTGTTTGGATAATAGGCCCCGAAAATTAGGTAATTGGACGAGCTTATTGCTCTCGCAATATGTCCTCCGATTAATTTAATCATAAAATTATCCACCCTATATTTTTCAGCCAATTTATCATGCAATACGTTGATTTCCTCACAATATTTGATACCGTTTATCGCTTCTCCTGGTTGAAGAAATGAAAAGTGGATTGGTCCGTTTGATCTCCACCAAATTGTCACCAGAACCTTTTTTGGGTGAAGATCTGGCTTGAGGGTGTGTTCCCAAGTTCCAGTTCCCAAGTCTTTTACGGTTCTCATACAGATTCCACTTTTCATCACAGGTGACTATCCGCCGCAAAAACGGTTCAGTTTGGTTTCTTAATCTAAGCGAAGCGCAGATTTCCAATCGCCCTAATTTTTGGGACTCCTTCAGTTCATAGGGTACCCACTTATCGAGTTTCTTTACCTTTCCTATGAGCGAAAGGTGTCGAGTTATTCTTATTATATTATATTATATATAGCAACAGCGTCGTTTGCCCAAACTTTGCTGTTGCTAACCAGATAGACTTCTGATTTCCAATAGCAAATCTCACGTGGTTTATGAAATGTATGCTGCCATATGGCATAAAAGGACTGAATTCCGGTTATGCATTATCTGCATAGAAGAATGGATTCTGGTTATGCGTCCCTTGGAAGAGTGCCTTTTACAGATGAATGGCTGTCAAATGGGATTGGGGCTGACGTGGTGCGCGTGTAGCGAGCGAAATTGGGTTGTAATTGTGGGTTGGTTCTCCGCGTAATATAGGGAACCCCCACAAGTTTCTTTACCTTTTCTATAAAAGTAAGGTGTCGACTTATTGTCATTAGGGATACTCCCATGCTTTGTGCAATCTCCCGCACCGATTTCGTTGGGTTCGCATCCACCGTCGCTCTTAAAACATCGTCGTCAACTAACGTTTCCGGCTTTCCACGTTGTTCATTTTCGAGGCTAAAATCTCCCGAGCGGAACTTTCCAAACCACCGTCGTATAGTGCGTTCGTTTACCGCTACATCCTCAAATGCGTCATTCATGTTTTCCATTGCCAATGACGCATTGTGTCCCATTTTAAATTCATAAAGGAAAAGAGTTCAAATATCAACTGCCGACAGCATGGTAAACAATTACTAGAAAAAAAAAGCTATACTTGTAACTAACCCTAAAATTCTCACACGTCAAGCACACGTACCACTTTACTCTATAAAAAAAGAAAACGTAACGTTCTGGCACAGATGTTCACACGTGAACTTCTTATTTCCGACTGAGCGAAAATCGGAGATTTCATGTGGTACGAGCCAATACATACTGATCCACTGACATTTACAGCTCCTACTCACATTGGTGCGGCATAGGCTAATACTGATCGACCACCCTTCACAGGAGAATTCACTTACTACATTCTGATCCACCGATATTTAGAGCTTCTACTCACATTGGCGCGGCATAGGCTAATACTGATCGACCACCCTTAACAGGAGAATTGTCTTACTACATACTGATCTACCGGTACGGAAGTTTCCAAATCAACGTCCGCTGCATCCTCAAATGCGTCATAATGTTTTTCATTGCCAATGACGCGTTATGTCCCATTTTAAATTCACAAGGGAAGAGGGTTCGAATTTGAACTACCGACAGCATGGTAAACTCTTCCTACAAAAAAAAAATAACTGTACTTGTAACGTACCCTAAAATTCTCACAAGTCAAGCACACGTACCACTTTACTCTATAAAAAAAGAAAATTTATCGTTCTGGTACAGATGTTCACTCGAGAACTTCTTATTAAATGACCTTCTCAATGACCGCCAATATGGTTTTCGTAGCAACAGGCCCACAGGAGATTTGATGTCGTGCCTTACCGAAAAGTGGAGCCATTCCATCCCCTACTTCGGCGAAATCAAGGTAGTTGCTTTGGATATATCAAAATCTTTCGAAAAAGTTTGGCATCCACCCCCTTTGTTAAAATTACATTCCTATAGACTGGACTTGTGGCGTTTCTAACAGATACACACACAATATACAAGCAAATAGTGAAGAACACCGAAAGAAAATCGAATAAGAAAATGTACCAGGCGTATCATCATCATGATCATCATGGGCACTACAACCGGGGTCCGATCTTGGCCTTAATTAGCAAGTCTCGAGGCTTGTTAAATTTTCCATAATAATTTATATTTACGGGCAAGGTTATTAGCCTTGCGCCGAAGCCCCCAGCCGTATCATCATCATCGGCACTACAACCGGGAACCGGTAGTGGCCTTAGCAAGTCCTGACGCTTGTTAAATTTTCCATAGTGATTTGTTTTTTCCGAGCAAGGTCATTAGTCTTGCGCCAGTGGCTCCCCGACGTGGAATCGAACCCCGGTCTCCCACGTGACAGGCGGCACCAGCCGTATACCAAGCAATATTAACAAGCAATTCCACATCAGTTAAGTGTACTTGAGTTTAGAAATCGAATTCGTACACGCGTCAGTGGCCTGGTGTGTTGAGCATTGGTTCAATTTTTAATGATTCTAACCGTCATAACGTCAGTTCGAATCACACGTTCTTCACTATCGTCGCAAATGTTATAATTGGTTACCCCGATGTGATCTGTACACACAACACACACTTTCCCATAGTAAAAACATAACTTTACTACCACGATCACGAATTCCGCATAGAGCACCGGCACACTCGCCTGCTCCGACGTTCTTCCGCTCGCTCGTTCTTGGGTAGATCCATCAAGTTACCATCATTTTGTATTATTCAAATTTAACATGAAATGGATGCGTAAACTTTTGCTTTAAGCAGATCGATTTTCCTATCATAAAAAAAGGGAAAACCCCAGAAGCAATACAGTCCAAGCCGGCCAAAAATCTGCTGAAAATGATTATAAGATTCCGGCACTTTTCACCTTTTCACAATATTATAGGAATTTATGGTAAATTTATTGGTCAATTGACACAATGTCTAAAAGCACTTCTCCGATAAACCAGACATAGGAGACTGAATTAAATATACAAGGAAATTTCAATTTTTTGCTTAGCAACAAGTTGCTAGCTAGATAATCTTGTGCGTGGCTGTTGCTCGGTTTATGAAGGGTGGGGAAACGGCTTGGTTAGCGGTCGCGCTCGACTTTGTAGTCAGTACCAGCCATGAGCAAGCGAGAGGTACATACGTCTGTTTCGCCACGGATTATTATAAAAATTTTAACAAATGAAGACGGCGTTAAACCCTCGGAAATTTGTTATCTTATTGAAGAGACAGTTTGGTGATGATACACTATCTCAGTGTCGTATGTATACGTGGGCCAGAGAATTTAAAAGTGGGCGAGAAGGTAACAAAACAAAAGACCGAAACTCGTCTCTCAGCCGGAAAAATTCTGGCAACGATTTTTTTCGATTCAAAGGGAGTTTTAATGATTGATTTTTTTCACGAAAAACGAACAGTGAATGTAGCTTACTACTGTCAGTTGTTACAGTCGGTAAAAGCCACATATCGAAACAAAAGACGAGGTATGGCCATTGGAGATGTCATCCTTCTTCATGACAACGCCAGGCCCCACACTGTGTCATTAACAAGGGATACATTGGAGAAATGGTCTGGGAAACCTTCGAACACCCTCCTTATAGCCCAGACTTGTCTCCCTGTGACTATTTTTCGTTCGCACCCTTGAAGGAATCACTTGGAGGAAACAAATTCGAAAGT
This sequence comes from Microdon myrmicae, assembly GCA_963931805.1. Taxonomy (NCBI): domain Eukaryota; kingdom Metazoa; phylum Arthropoda; class Insecta; order Diptera; family Syrphidae; genus Microdon; species Microdon myrmicae. Next base: position 47,912,153 of record OZ007496.1, on the reverse strand, counting down.
AATGAAGAGGTCGAGGAGCACGTGCGCAATTGGTTAACAACTCGCCCTAAATCTTTCTGCGAACGGGGGATATTAAAGCTTCCAATTCGGTGGCAAAAGTGTGTGATCACGGCGGATTTTATATTGAAAATATGTTGTATATAACGCTGGAGAATATTGAGCATTGAAAATATAATGTAGATAAGGCAGGAGACTATATTGACAAATGTTGATAGCATAGTTAGAGTGTAACATTATTCAATAAATGTATAAAAAGAAATTACCGTTTATATTTGATTTGTGTCGTCAAGTCCAAAGGAATATCCAGAAAGGCTCAACTATTAGTCTGCAGTTGTTATTGCTACGGGCGAAGAGTGAACATCTTCCTTTTGATCTTAAATAAGTCATCTTTACAATAAAACCTTTTAAACTTATGTCATCATCATCATCGGCACTACAACCGGGAACCGCTCTTGGCCTTATTTAGCAAGTCCTGAGGCTTGTTAAATTTTCCATAATGATTTATTTTTTCTGGGCAAGGTCATTAGTCTTGCGCCAGAGGCTCCCCGACGGGGAATCGAACCCCGGTGTTCCGGGTGACAGGCGGGTATACTAACCACTATACTATCGAGGAGCCCTTTAAACTTATGTAGGAGCTCTAAATTACGTCGTCTTTAAAATTCAGTTTATACAGTAATCTTACGCCACCATAAAAATTACAAATCAATTGTACACTCATAGTTTCCCAAGGGTTTGAGAACGCGCATCAGTAAACAGAGAGCAAGAGTGAGAGCGAAAGCGAGAGAAAACAGCATCAAAGTTCCGTGAATTAATCCAAATTTTCTATAAATTTCGATGGCGTCGGTTTTTGTTGTAGTTCATAGTAAATGAGACTTGTATAGTGGGAATGGGAATTCGGTGTCGCATGTGGAATTGTATGATTTAATTGTTAATTGAATACAGATGAATTTGTAGATTAAAATATCTACCCCAAACATATCTATGCAACAAGGATTTAAAGATCTCGCTGTCTTTTCTGGCTATGACCAATCGAACAGGATTTCCTGCCTACAAAAATCTGAATCTGAATCTGAAAATGTTTACTCCACGTAACACTGTATTAGGATATCTACCTTTAAACTTCCAACCATTTTCCTTATATTATTCATTCTATAAAAGTTTCAGTTTTTCCTAGTCGCACTTTCTCGCTTTTGATATTTTTGCGTTAACAAACACAAATCTTTCTCAAGACATTACACACCAACCCGCCGAATCGTGCAATGCTACTGTCGATGAGGTGCTCGATTTTTCTGAAGCATAAGGGCCTTTTGACATTTTTACGCTAATAGATACAGATCTTTCTCTAGACGTTAGATCCCGCTGAAATCCACAATTTTGCTGTGGATGGGGTGCTGGATCTGTCTGAAGCACTGGGCCGTTTTGACTTTTTTAGGCAAACAGAAATACATCTTTCTCGAGAATTTTAAACCCGCCGAAACCCACAATCATACTGTGGATGGGGTGCTGGATCCTTTTGAAGCACAAGGTCCTTTTGACGTTTTTACGTTATCAGAAACACACCTTTCTCAAGAGATTCGAGTTCACCGATTCGTATAATTCTGGTGTTGATGAGGAGCTCGAGCTTTCTAACGTACAAGACAAATTTATCATTTTAGGAGACTTTAACCTTTCCCAATTAGAGCGACCAATCTCTAAAGGTCAAATTTCCTTCATTTCCACCTCTCTTCTGCTAGAGAGTGTCTATTCGTTGACGGTCTTACTGACTCAGGTCTTTTCCAAATTAGTAGGTCAAGTCTATCTTATTTTAACCTGCGGTCCGAACAATTTATTCGACATAGAGAGCCCTTTTGCTTTATTCAATTTCAATTCAATTTTATTTGGTAGATAATTACATTTATGGTATATTTTACAACTAGTACTTAAGAGATTTAGGATAGCAATTCCTTTACAACTATAATCTTAAATCTATATAATGACAAGACCTTTTGCTTTATCTATTACTGACTTGTAACATCCACCACTCCCCGCTTATAACTTCATCGCAAAGAATTTGTGGGAATTCCAACAGACACGCAAGACCACACAAGGTTTGACAGGAGTTCCTCAAGGGTCAGTCTTTGGTCCATTCTTGTATCGTGTGTGATATGAATATCATTATTAAGACTATTGTATGGGATGGAAATTGTTGGATTCGTCAATGGCATTGCGGTTGTAAAGGTTGTCAAGAACATCCACGAGGCGGAAGCGACCATCATCATCATCATCATCGGCACTACAACCGGGAACCGGTCTTGGCCTTATTTAGCAAGTCCTGAGGCTTGCTAAATTTTCCATAATGATTTGTTTTTTCCGGGCAAGGTCATTAGTCTTGCGCCAGGAAGCGACCATCACTGGGACGATTTGGCTGATTAAAGACTGGCTACAATCTACCTCACTAGAACTAGTCGAAAACGATATGGAGGCATTGATTAATTGTTGACTATATGCTAACTTCTAGTTCGCAAACCACATCATAGGAATCTGTCATGCCCTAGGGAATCATGCTCGACAACAATCTAAAATTTAAATCACACGTAGAGTGTGTGAGTTAAAAAACACAGGCGGCCCTATTGGGAATATGGGTAAACATTGGTGGACCGGGATATGGTAAGAGAATTATCCTGCCAAAGATGGTCATATCAGTACTAGCTTCTGACGCGCCAGAGCGAGCAAAAACTCTATAAACGAAATAATTTAAGCGTATGTTTTATTAATCGAAGGTTTCCCAGACCATTTCTTCCAATGTATCCCTTGTCAAGGACGCGGTGTAAGGCCTGGCGTTGTCATGAATAAGGATGACATCTCGAATGGGTATACCTCGTCTTTTGTTTCGATATGCGGCTTTTACCCACTCTAACAACTGACAGTAAACGTCGATCACTTTTAATAAAGTCTCGAACAACATGATGTCGACTTGATGTTGTCACTTGTACGTCTTGCCCAAACATCTTAAGACTGTGACTTCTGCTCCGGCTACTGGTACTGGTCCCGCTACCGCTTGCAAAACTTCTACTCGATGCGGTATGGTGACGTTGTTCACTCTTCACCCGTAACAATAACAACAGGAGCCTAATAGATGAGCCTCTCTGGGTATTCCTTAGAACTTGACGACACAAATCAAATATAAATGGTAATTTCTTTTTATACTGTGACGCATTTGACAATCAGCTGTGATATATGGCAGGTCTCCAGAACGAAGTACTAGAATATTCTAGAAAGTACTGGAAAACTGGAGACTATGAGCACTAGAAAATTCGAGGTTATGGAACGGACGGAGACGAAACGCCGAATCAGAATGAGGAAAAACGGTATAAACACGCAGATCAAGGAGGGCAGTAAGAAGTAAGCAGTCAAAAGACGCTATAAGTAAGGACGCGAAAAGTCTCGAGTGAAAGACGAGTCACCGAATATTTCACGCTACATCAAGTAACGGTTGTTATTAAGAGACTAATAAAGTGTTTACGAAGAAAATTATTTATTAAAATAATTAATCCAGCGAACCCTAAGCTCGCTACAATACATTTATTGAATAATATTACAGACTAACTATACTATCAACATTTTTCAATATAGTCTCCTGCGTAATCCGTACACAATTGCCACCGATTTGGATGCTTTAATATACCTTGTTCGTAGAAAGATTTAGGACGAGTTGTTAGCCAATTGTGCACCTGCTCCTCGACTTGTTCATTACTTTGGAATTTTTTTCCTCCAAGTGATTCTGTGGCGGTTCCCCCAAACCCCACTGTCTACGTACCGCAAAACCCCCATAACATTCAGCCATTTTCCTAACTTCGCTAATGCAATCGCATTAGTACCTGAAAATGCTTCACGCATTATATAGATCAAATCTATAATCTTAAAGTCCCTGTAAAGAAAACTTACCTTTTCATGCATCTCTTCGCATACAATTTTCCGTAAGATTTCTTGCTTTACTTATCTGGAATTCCAAACCAATTCGGCACCTTCGGTACCAGACAAATTTCTGTAAACAAAATGATTCGGTTTGCATACAATCTAACCGCCATGACAGGGACCATAAGTATTGCGCCGTCTATTATCCCAACCTCAATATGTGTACAAAAAACGATTTACACACACATTGGCTGGCGACCCCTTTAGCCAGCAATAAATAAATAGTTCAACGCAGATGCATGTAATTAGCACCATCCACGTTGAGACTTATGCCTTAGCAATGCACTAAGTGCAAACAAAGGAACGCTGTCCTGTGGCAGGCATCTGGCGATACGGCAAACTATGATCGTATTCCCAGCATTTCCCTATTGACAGACAATCTTCAATTTTTTTGTCGCCACCAAGCGAATTACCCGACACATACAAAGGCATGCAAGGGAGTCGTTTCTGCCACCAACTCAAGATACGATATAGAATTTCCATTGTATAAAATATCGCATCCCATTAGCACCTTTTTTTTCCTAACGTCTATCATAGCGACGTTGCACAGCATAGACATATTTGCCGCCTGCCTGTTTCGTTGTTCGATTGCCTTCGAACCCGTGTAAATAACATCGATCTGCTCGTTCGCGCACACACACCATTGCACTGAAAGAGTGCATTTCTGTGGCGGCAACACCCTTAAGAGGAAAGTTTTTCTCTCTCTTCCTTTTTCTTAACCCTAACCTAGGATGGAATTCAGGTCAGAGTCCTATCCTCGGTGAGTCGTTTTCCATCCACTGACCGCCACGGTCACGCGATCTCCCGCTCACCGGTGCGCACGGTGACGATAATATACCCCGAGTCGTGGCGAAGATTGTGTTTTATTGACTTCACATTGTAACACCGTAAAATGTTAATATCCAATAAGAAATGAAACGAAAACAATAATCCGCGAATTCAAACAAGTTATTCCAGTAGTAGTGTTTTTCCTTTATTTCGAAATAAACTTAACTTAAATAAATCAGTGTGTTTCATTTGTACTATTTTTTCTGGTGACGACCATGTGTGCTTATCCTTTTTGGGTTTACTCCTGGTTGTGGACAAACGTGGTGGCGTTTCGTCCTTTTGTTCGTGGATGATTGCGTCGGAACTTTCTTATAGTGATGATGGAGGAAGAAGGGAATCAGCGCCGTACGCCGGCGCACCATACTTCCTCCCCACAATTCCTTTAAGGGTGCGAACAAAATATAGTCACAGGGAGACAAGTCTGGGCTATAAGGAGGGTGTTCGAGTGTTTCCCAGCCCATTTCTTCCAATGTATCTGTGGGGGTTCTCTACATCACACGGAAAACCAACCCACAATCCCAACCTAACGTCTATTCTCCGGCTACGAAATAGTTAGTCGGGCGATAGTGAACTGGTGCCATACGTTGGCGCATCCACATCGCACCCCCACATATCCCTTGTCAAGGACGCGGTGTGAGGCCTGGCGTTCTCATGAAGAAGGATGACATCTCGAATGGCCATATCTCGTCTTTTGTTTCGATACGCGGCTTTTACCGACTGAAACAACTGACAGTAGTAAGCAACATTTACTGTTCGTTCGTGAAGAAAATCAATCATAAAAACTCCCTTTGAGTCGAAAAAAATCGTTGCCAGAATTTTCCCGGTTGAGAGACGAGTTTTGGTGTTTCGTTTCGTTACCTTCTCGCCCACTTTTAAATTCTCTGGCCCACGTATACATACGACTCTGAGATAGTGCATCATCACCAAACTGTCCCTTCAATAAGAGAACAAATTTCCGAAGGTTTAACGCCGTCTTCATTTGTTAACATTTTTATAATAATCCGTTGCGCAACAGACCTCTCGCTTGCTCATGGCTGGTACTGACTACAAAGTCGAGCGCGACCGCTAAGCCGTTTCCCCTACACTTCATAAACCGAACAACAGCCACGCACAAGATTATCTAGCTCCCAACTTGTTTCTAAGCAAAAATGTGAAATTACGTTTTATATTGAATTCAGCCTCCGATGTCTGGTTTATCGGGGAAATGCTTTTAAACATGGTGTCAATTGAACAATAAATTTACCATAAATTCCTATGATATTGTAAAAGGTGAAAAGTGCCGGAATTTTGTAATCATTTTCAGCAGATTTTTGGCCGGCTTGGAATGTATTGCTTCTGGGGTTTTCCCCTTTTTTTTTTTTATTATAGGAAAATCGATCTGCCTACAGAAAAGGTTTACGCATCCATTTAATGTGAAATTTGAATAATGCAAAACGAGGCACAAAATGATGGTAACTTTATGGAACGACCCAAGAACAACTCAACACTAGTTGGATGAGCAGTGCATTGCTCAATAATCATCTGATAAACTATCGGGCTTTCCAATAGGGACTTGACAACTTTTAATTTAATTTGTGAACGCACCTAATCATCGAACTGTCACTGTCAATTTATTCAGTAAACTCAACATTTTCATCGTGGTTAAGTACACGAACGAACAACGTCTGCAAATTATAAAAAATTACTACCGAAAAAAAGTTGTCAAGTCCCTATTGGAAAACCCTATGGTTAATAATTGACAAATAACTAAATAAAATCAATGAATGGTTACAACTTAATCTGCTCAGCTTTAATCAAAATTAAATGCAAACCTTGACAGCTTACTTGAAACTATTTAAAGGTGACCCGACTTACCTGTACTAATTCCTTACACATTGTGCGTAGCTTGACAAATTGCTTATCTTGTTAAGTATGGGACAACGGTTCTCAAACAAGTGTACTGGTAAGTGGCAGGGTAAATGACTCTGGCATCTTATCATGAGTACCGTCTCGATTCCCATCTACAACATACCGCCACATACCAAACATGGCCCAATTCCGTCACATCGACTGCATAACCCTTATCACCAGATAAAGGGAAAACTGATATTCTATCAAGCGCTTTACGAAATGAACACGCAAAGCCAAAAGTAAACGCAAATATTTGTCATTATAAAGCATATTGATTACCGTTGTGATTTTATAGAAATCTTGCGACAATATATTGTACAACCAGTGTCACGAAATGGAACCAAGGAAGGTGGCGGTGAGGTGCGCTCTAGGTGTGACCAAATTTGGAGTATGCCAGCTAGCCAAGTAGTACTTGTACCCCGTGCATCGCATACCTCAGATAAATGATTCATAAAAGCTGTTGATAGGAATGGGACTGCGTATCCGGTGACATTGGCGTTCGTAAACTATAAAGCCTATAAGAGAGAGGCTTGTGTTTGTGTTTAGTCATCCATAGGTAATAAACTGATCGATTCAGAATCAGTCGAGGTGACTAAGTTTGATTTCTCATGTATCTCGGTGCTTGCAAGGATACGGTATAGGAACATCGGGTGAAGAGCCAAAAATAAGGTGCGGACAAGTTGACGAGATCACGGATAACCAAAAAATGTAAACAATCCACCACCCACGTTGTACATTGGCGCACTTTTATTTGTTTACCGTCAGCTCTCTTTTTCCCTCAGTCTTTCATTGAATCCTTGGAAGCTTCTTGTACATACGGGAGAACCCGTGCCAAAGGCGAAATCCTTTTGTCCAGCTAATTAACCTTGCGAAGCTACTCATCCAGCAATCGCCTTTATTATAGGTGTAACCCGATGCCAAATCAAATCCACACACTCCACAATGAATTGACCGTGCAAAAAAGGGACCTAACTGGAAGCAAATCCTCGAGATACATCGGTGGTTTGAAGCTCAGTTTTTTTTTCTAAATGTTTGATCTTTTGCGTTGTTGCCAATAAATTAGAAGTTGTTAGATGTTACCTTGCCACCCGTATCGCATGTGCCAATGCCACTGCGGTTACCGCAAATTGTGAGCTCATCATCTGCTGTTGATTGCGTGCGTTCGGATACTACGTACATTTGCGCATTGCGTCATCTGCTACAGGAAGACTACAATTTCCCAAGTGCGTGTATTCCCGTGTTCCTCTTGTCTTTTTTGTCCAAGGAACGATGAGCCCAACACAAAGGCGACGACCAAGAGAAGGTGATGTAAAAAATTGAAATTGGGATTTCAAACAAAAGGAAGGACTCTTATTTGTATCGTTTCTGAGTCAAGAAAATAAAAGACAGAAAAAAAAACATTGTTGAAAATGCATCTGAATACAGCAACAGCCGTAAAAGAGGAACATCCTTTTCGAGTGCGTTCGACTGATAATCGTTCACCTTTATGCGGCGGCAAAGGTAAAAGCCCGGATAACTCTAAAGGCAGATGTTTCATTCGATTTGTGGAGGTTGCTCTGCCGCCGCAGCCACAGTCACAGCCACAGCCCGTATCCTCTCTATTGCTTCTGTTTAATTTGGATACGTACTCGTACACATCGATCATTTAGAGAAGTCGACCACCATCATTTGCGTTGTGCATGTTCAAAACGAATTTTAAATGAGTCCAAGGGGCTTAGATTTGATGGTTTATCACCTGGCTTCCAGGAATGCATTCGGTGCGACATATTAAACGCATTTCATGATAAGTGGCGTACTTCCTGATGAGGAGATGCTTTAAAAGAAACATAAACGGCGATGTGAAGATAGCGCGACAAAGATCGTAAATTCAAACCCTTATCACAAACTCAGTCGTTTGTAAGTTTATCGCTTGATTGCATATCCCCTCTGTTCCTCTATAAAAGGATTATTGAGACGTCGACTGTGGAACTTTGTCATTTCACAAGATTTTCGCCGAAGACTATTGTATGTTGCCGACGCCTGGCTGTGGTAAGAGGACGAGACAGGAAAATAAATTCGTTATTTTTGCTGCATTCTTCAGCTTGCCTCTTTCGATTTCTCTTTTTGGGAAAGAAGTTCAGGTAAAAAATATACGATCACATCTTGAGTCATGGATGTGGTGCCCGTATCCGTTGGAGAAGTATCCTTTTGTGTCTGAATTTTATTGAAGATATTTCGTGGAATGTGGAAGGCATTAATTTGTAGCCGGTTTTAAAAATTTCTCCTTCTTTTTGTTCAGATGGTTAGCGGATGTTGGACTTAAATCGGCATTAAACAGATGAAGATCATCTCCCAATTGTTTTACGATTTTGTCCTGGGGACATTTGATGTTTACATGGAACTTTACAACGCAATTGTTGCCTTTTGATGAAGGTTTAGGTTTAGACAAATCAATTTATGGTTTTAATGCTTAGTCTTGAATGAATAGCGCGGAGACTAATTTTGTAGTGTAAATGACGTTAACAAATGTTGGCACAAGCATCGTTCATTTAGTCGCCGTTTCCCTTTGTAGGATATTTCTGACTTCCCGGCAGGGATACAAGCCTGGATGAGATCAACTGGGGTGTATGATCAACAATGTTAATATCTAGTGATGTAACAAATCTACCAGAGTATGACTGGTGTTAAGGAGATCACCATATGTATTCAGGTGGAGTGGTCATTCACTTTTAATATTAATATTCAGTGGTATAAAAAAAAATCCCTTTTTTCCCTTTTTTTCATTACAAAAGCATGCATACAAAGAGGAATTTCGAGGTTTCACTATATGTCAAATATGCAAGTGGAAAAATAGGGGGAGTATAAGAGAAAGGCTAATGACCTTGCCCGGAAAAAACAAATCATTATGAAAAATTTAACAAGCCTCATGACTTGCTAAATAAGACCAACACCGGTTCCCGGTTGTAGTGCCGATAATGATGATAATAAGGGAAAGGGTTCACTGCTCTTGAATGCCTGATTGTTACAATGATGAGGAAAGCATGGTCAACCCGACCATTGCGCATTCGTGCGGGTCGGCTGAAGAACATTATTATAATATATTATTTTTCCGTACTTCTGTGATCGACTTTCAACATGAACTGATGTCCACTGTCTGATTGACAAATATAGCGGGAGAATGCGTTGGGGAGGTGGGTTTTACTGAACTTTAGTTGAGCAACAACCGTGATAACACATCAAGAAAAATCATAGACGGTTACCTACGTGCATTTGTTCTATCGAAAGTATAAGACTTTGTGGCGAGTTTCCGGACGAGTGACACGACCCAAAAAAAAGTGCTCTGGGTATATTCGCTGGAGGCGTTAGCATGAACGCACATTAGACGAAAACACCACTAATGTCTGCAGCTAAAATTGTCACTGACCGACTGTCTCCGTTCTACACACATGAGTTACAAGACACTGAACCGTGCGGAGAGCTGACCATTGAAACGCGGATGTTGTTATTCGGAAGGAATAGAGCACCAAAGCGAACACAATAGTTCTCCAAAGAAAACACACTGGTGTAATTTTAATGTTAATACTTTTTATTTCATCAATATTCTGTACAGTTTAAAAATATTGTGCCTTTACTGCAATTTACAAATCAGTAGCACTTAGACGCATGTAGTACAAAGAGTAGTTTTATACACTGGTTACGAACCTCAGACAAAGTATTATATTGTTTATAAACTTTCTGTATTAACGATCGTTTATTTTATAATTATTGTTCACATGTACACTAACAAAGTATGATTCGGTTTTTTTAAATTCTCATTCTTTGGATTATTATAAAGGCGCGGATTTTCTACTCGACTCGACTACGTTTAAAGGGAAACACATCACGACCCATATTGTGTGTGCCCGACTCGTAAATTGATTAATATTGTGTAAATTCGTAACGTACGCGACCTCACGACTCACTTTGACTCCGTGCTCCTCAAGATCAAATCTGACTGGTTTCCGTTCGCTACCATCAGTGGTGATATCGCAAAGAATAGCCCCAAAAGGGGGAGGAGCCACACGATCAACTCGAGGCAGTCAATCGTGATTGGATTGGAAAATATGGCGTACCTTTCGCATGTATGTGTATGCGTCACATACGATCATCCGGTGAACATAGATAGATGCGGGCGTCGTTATTGCATCTCATCGTAATGATCATTAAGCGAAGGGATAGGTATCTGCGATCTTATGTCAACAGAGACGCTATTTCCATGATCGGGTAATGGATATGCATTGTTTGCGTTCGCCAACATTGCATGGGTCTGCGGCTGTGTACACAATTGATTGTGTAATGCTTGCCGGCAACAGACCCTTCTGGTGTGAAAAACATACCGAAGATCTGCTCGCCCGAGGAGAGGCCATAAATCAACATTCGGTTGATGGACATGCTGTTTTCCAGGTCCGCGGACGGTTGGCGGCCGTTAATAGAAAATTCCGATGTACCATAAACAATCCGAAAGATATAGATGCGACGTTTAGGTTTTGCAAACGAATATAGGGTGCGGCCGTTGCCAGTTGTTAAAAGTAAACACTTGATGGCCACATCCAATTCGTTGCTTGTTGGCGGTCCATGATCGGTGGAAACCGATAATGGAAAATTGGCTATTGCTGAAAATGCGGGAAATGTTTGCTTTGCGTCGGCCGAAACCTTGTCGACGGTGGCAAACTGGTGAGACTTGGTAGCCTTACGTCACGCTTAGGGGTGACATGGGCAAACAAAACAAGCACATTAGGAACTCTGTGTTGATTTTGTTTTCATGGCATGATGTGGGTAGCATAAGATAATAGGGACGTGATGCACTGGGTGCAATGCATGCCCGAGGTTGAAAGTTTTTTTATGCCACGGCTAGATGATAATCCATGCCGTGGGCTTAATGTTTTCAGGAATGACCGTGGAGAAGGGGTTTGGAAAAACCCCCAAAGAAAGATAAGCTGACTATAAGGTATTTATGTCGGTTATCCTTTGGGATAACCGAATTAATTCCAGCGAATTGGTTGGCGGTTAATGCCGTAGCAAGGTTGTATAATCTTGCTGAAGATTCGACTTTAAGGTAAGTCGCATTGCTGGAAATGGTGGGGATCGAGCGATGCATGGCTCTTCGGACCCTGAAAAGCCCCACAGTGCTTGGTCGAAAACATCAGTAGCTGCACTGAAGGCAGCTTACTAAAGGGGATGCGATTAGTCTGAACATTGGCTCGGATCGTTGCGGAAGCTGTTCATATTGCCGGGAAGTTTGATGTGAGCGCATATCGAGCATCGATTAACATGCTCATCGAGGTACACCTCCTCGGTCTCGGCGATAAAAATCTTCCCGAAGTAGTTGTGGTTTCAATGTTCAGTGGTTCGTTTTTTCCTTTGAATGACCTGGTGCAGAGGTTCAAAGATTTCGAACCGGCCCTCGGTTAACCGAACATACTGCATGTCGTTACTACATTTAATAAGTTCATGTCAACGGATACAAGCACACGTTGTTACTGAAAAAATGTTTATTATTATATTATATTACAACATTCCGCCCACCGTTGCCAACTATTGGCGAATCATCCTCTTTGACAGGGGAGGACCCCGAACCCGAGGTCCTGATAACGGTGGCAGTCACGGTTCAGTGGTTTTCACAAGTCCGTCCGTGGAGAACGGAGTTGCCGGAAAGCAACGTTGGCGTGAGGAGTAGATTGATGCAACTCCTGCAGAGTGGCAGAGTACCCATGTGACCAAAAGGTACTTATTGGTCCTGGACTTACCAGGTGTACCGGTCTGAAGTTTTTTTTTTTTTTTTTTTTTATTAGACTTCTCTCGGGAGAGGCGAACCTATAGCGTCGAGTGGGCGCCCCGAGATGCCATCAAATAATTGTTGCAGTTCTTTTTGAACAGTTGCAGGTTGTAACGCTCCGGGAACACTCGCGTGGGAAGGGAGTACCACAGCTTCCCCGCTCTGTAACGGAACGAGTTCTGATACAGGGATGTTCGCGCTGTCGGGAGATGAACCACAAACGGGTGCGATCCGTCGGATTGTCTTGTGGAGCGCATATAGGCCGAATTGCGTGGAGCAATGCCAAGAATCTCCGAAGAACAGCACCCGTGATAATATCTGTAAAACAGACAGAGGTCGGCTACGCGCCTTCGATGTGATAGCGACTGTAGTCCCGACGTCAGCGCCGAGTCCCCGATCAGGCGGATCGCTCGTCTTTGTACGCTCTCAAGTAGGTCGAGGGTATGTTTAGGAGCCGAGCTCCAAACATGAGAGCAATATTCGAGTGCGGGTCTAATTTGGGATTTATATAGGAGAAGAAGTTGGGCCGGAGTAAAGTATTTCTTTGCTCTAAAAAGATAACTCAGTTTTCCTGAGGCTGATCTGGCGATACCCGATACGTGTTTATGCCATGATACATTCCCACAGACCGTGACGCCGAGCAATCTCAATCTTTCCCCAGCCTCGAGGGCCCGGCCATTCATCATCAGCTGTGGAACCGATGATCCGGTTTTCTTTGTGAATGTTGTATACTGGGTCTTCGTTGTGTTGAAGTCGACAAGATTAGCCTTTCCCCACTGCAGGACTTTATCTAGATCCTGGTTCAGAGAGTCAATCTGTCTACATCTCAGCTGGTGCGACGTTGATGCACCAATCGGCCGATCACTCGAAAAGGAGGAAACAAGCGTACTATCATCCGCAAAACTGAACACTTTGTTAACCGTTGTCTCCAACAAATCATTTATGTGAAGCAAGAACAAGGTTGGAGCCAAAATAGAACCCTGGGGCACCCCCGAATGAGTATCAAGATACATTTGTATCTTGAGCGTCAAGATACAAATGTATCAATAGGGGACGTTTATTGTGAACGAGCCCTTGTATTTTTTTTTATTTGGTTGCTATGACATCTGTCAAACATATTTAGTATGCATCAAGTCATTGTACAAACAACATCATTTTTTTAAAATCCTGTTAAAAATGTCGAAGCGCTGCAGAGTCGCATCGAATGCTTGTCGAGGCTTATGGTGGTTATGCTCTATCGGAAGCAACATGCAAAAGATGGTTTAAGCGGTTCAGAGATAATGATTTTGATGTGCGAAATGAAGAACGTGCAAGCAATATTGGATCAAGATGACACTTTGAGTCAAAAACAAATGGCACAAATGTTAAATGTTGTACAACAAACAAAATCTGACCGTTTAAAAGCTATGGGAAACATCCAAAAGTGTGGAAACTGGGTGCCACATTAATTGAATGACAGGCAGATGGAAAAGCGAAACACCACATGTGAAATGTTGCTTCTACAACACGAAAGGAAGTCAGTATTGCATCAAATTGTGACTGGTGCTGAAAAATGGATTTATTTTAAAAACTCTAAACGCAAAAAATCATGGCTACATCCAGGAGAAGCGTCAACATCGACTGCAAAGCCCGATCGGTTCGGAAAAAAGACAATGCTCTGCGTTTGGTGGGACCAAAAGGGGGTGGTGTATCATGAACTTCTAAAACCTGGCGAAACTGTTGATGCGCAACGCTACCGACAACAAATGATCAATTTGAACCATGTATTGATCGAAAAACGACCAGAATGTGCCACAAGACACGGAAAGGTAATTTTGTTGCTCCGAGTCATACAGGAAAACCCGTCAAAGAAACAATAAAAGCTCTCGGCTGGGAAGTGTTACCCCACCCGCCGTATTCACCACACTTGCCTCCTTCCGACTACCATTTGTTTTCATCAATGGGACACGCATTGGTTGAGCAGCATTTCAATTCCTACGAAGAAGTCGCAAATTGGGTCTCCGATTGGTTTGCTTCAAAAGACGACCGGTTTTATTGGCGTGGTATCCACAAATTGCAAGAAAGGTGGTCGAAATGTGTATAAAGCAATGGTCAATACTTCGAATAAAATGTTTTTTACTTTCCCACTTCATATCGATACATCTGGTATTGATGCCACTGACACGATTCGCTGGTGCTCGGTGACGGTGTAGATGTTATCGGTTTGGGTGTCGTTAGAAGGTTTCAAACTTTTTAAATTGTGCTTTTTTCGTTTCTAAGGATACATCGAAAGTATCTTGAGGTATGTTGTGGGTATTTGTGTTTTTGTGTGCGGGGTGATGCGATGTCATGAGGTGGGTGTTCACTAAGGGACGTCGCCCGCCATGAGAAGCACCTAGGGCCCCTGATTTCTGTACTCTACCTGCATATGATGTTGGTTGACTATGATGTGATGACTCCTTTCGATCTTTTGTTTGATGTGTGGACTTGACGTGGTCAGGCCCGACGCTATTTGATTTAGTCGATGTAGCTTGACGAGATCCTTGATCTGTAGTTACTGGTGGAGGCCACCCAACATGGGGAACACACAAAGCTTCTGCTTTCCGTCCTACTTCTGCGTAGAATTAAGATTGATTCCGACGATGCTGGTCTTAGATTAGTCTTCGCCCCCGTGCTGCATTGACTGATTCAGACTGAGCGATTTATCACTGTTCGAGGTGAAGCCGTGATTCCTCTGAGATCTCTCGGAAGTGGAATTTTTTCCTTCTTCCTTCATGATCATCAACATCGGCACTACAACCGGGATCCGGTCTTGGCCTTATTTAGCAAGTCTCTCCACCGGTATCCGGTCCTTATCCGAAACTTGTTAAATTGTCCATAATAATTAGTTTTTCCGGGCAAGGTTATTAGCCTTCCGCCAACCTTTCTCAGGATGTCGCTACATCCATTGGTTCACTACTTGGCGGGTGCCAAAGTAGCTATCCAGGGGTGTCACGTGGAAACTGCATGTCAACTTTGATTGAGTAGGGACAAGGATTGTACTGGCCTTCGCCGGGTTGAAAGCACAGACTTTACCTTGTATGTTCGCTCCCATCCCCCTTCCTTCTTTCTTAATACTCTTTAATGCCTTTGGTTTCGGGAGCTCCTCAGTATCCTGTGATCGCCTCTTTCCTTCTCGATGATTCTGCGGGCGTAAACTGTGTCCGAAGGTCGTGTCGCGCAGGTAGTCGATGGTGGTTTGTTCCATGGACATCTTGTATGTTCGATGGAATCGATGGCGACGAAACCTTGCCTCATCCGCTGGGATGCATCCCGATGTGCACTTGCAGAGTCTACCAATTGATCTGACTTGGAGTTGTAAGTTCGCAACCCACTGTCAGTGGTCACGGGGTGGCTGGTGTAAGATCTTGTCACATCGGGAATGGATGATGTGGTGGGTGCTGTGCCTGTTAGCACTCATCCCAAGTAAGTAGCCTGCAGGATGAGATCGGAGCAGAGCGTTCATTTGTCAATCCTTCGAGGATGGGGGCAAGGTATAGGTCTGCTCCAATAATGAGGTCCACCTTGTTACCAGAGTCGATGTTCGGATCTGCCAGATCTCTCACAAACGAGAGATTCCGTGTCATTGTTTGTGATGGTGGCGCGTACCCCGAGAGACGTGACAAGACGAATGCTTTCAGTGTCCTACGTTGGGAGCTGTGGAGCGAGGGGCGATGGTGATTGTTGCTTGGGTCTTCGCACTAAAGCAGCGAGTATCTCCGACACGGTAGATGAGAACGGACGATGATTGGCGCCGGGGGCACAGCCATCGAGGGAGTGATTCCGATATAAAGGTGGTGCTAGAGCACGAGTCCACTAGAGCACGAACTGCAAATATTCCGTTGGAGTTCTGATTTGACGATCAGCCGAGCGGTTGCAAGCGGTAACGACGATTGCGGGGCGGCATTGACGACATGCGAGCAGACCCCTTGATTGGGTTCAATTCGAGAGGTTGGTCGTTTGCTCACTCTTGGGCATGATGATGAGGACGGTCGGTTGATAGCAGTTCTCCCGACATGCAGCAAGGTGTGATGTCTCCGTTGATATTGCCGGCATACCTTGCCGGAGTAACAGTCGCGCGGCTGCTGTCGACCCAAACAGTTTTAGTACTGGCTCTTCTTATCTGCAAAGGACTTCAGCTGGACAGGTGTGAGCGGCCGAAAGCCTTCGCAAGCGGTGATGTAGTGTGAGGCCCCGCAAAACGTGCAGGGGGCCTGTTGCTTCAGAGATTCCAGCGATATTGTATGCATCGAGACACCAGACTTTAGATTAAATATGGGCTCGGTAGCATTCTGGGGGGTTCCTTTTTTGTGATTAACTCCAGGGGTAGGCAGTCTTTTTGCCACCTGCTTGGCCGAGAACGTCAGCTGCTGCACTGAAGGCATGAGATTGCATGAGGGGATGCGATTGGCCTGAACATTGGCTCGGATCGTTGCGGAAGCTGTTCATATTGCCGGAAGTTTGATGTGAGCGCATATCGAGCATCGATTAACATGCTCGTCGAGGTACACCTCCTCGGTCTCGGTGATGAAAATCTTCCGCGAAGTAGTTGTGGTTTCGATGTTCAGGGGTGGCCATCTGCACGGTTTCTTCGTGCCGCTTGAGAATGCGTCCCCATTCGAGGTGAAGGTCGCGCTTAAGAGCCTCTATCGTCAACAACGTTGCTTGTCTCTTGTCCTGTATATTATTAGAGAAAGACGTCGGCGCTACGAACTAAGCTCAGGAACGTTCACGTACGAAAGAGAACGCGATGCGTCCCTAGCGCTGTAGCTAATTGGCACTTTCAGCACTGCTGAGCACTCGTACTTTCACTATTTAATCCCTAGGTCTGAATCCGGCTCGAAGGACTATAAATGTTGGGGATACGATCTTTGTGATGAGGTTGCGTCCACCGTGAGCAGAGTTGGGGAAACTGTTGAATGATCAGCGTTGTGGGTAACGGTTGAAAAAGCAGCGGTGATGAAAACCGTTGAATGTTCAGCGTTGAAGATACCGTTGAATAAGCGTCGTTGAGGATAGCCGTTGAATGAGCACCGCCCAAGGCCAAATCGAGATGATGAAAGAATGACGATTAAAACATTTTTAATTGCGACCCTAAAGTAGCTTTCTCTTTCTATCACCGATGCGTTGTCAACTGGCAAATGACAGCTGTCAAATGCGAACGTACTAGAGCTCCCCAATAAATCTAATTGCGAATCCGCAACACATTGCAACCACCAGAAATACTCTATATTTCCCGCAATCAATTATTGCGGGTGACAAAATATGGTGCTTTTACTATAATCCAAAAACTAAGCGTCTAAGTGCAAACGGAAAAATTCATCACAAGCCAAAAAAAACACGTTAACTCCATCAAAAATCAAAACAATTCTCATTACGTTCTTCGATATTAAGGAATTACCCACAAGGAATTAATTCCAACCGGGCAATCAATTATCAGAGGTCCTTGTTTCGTAGTTTTAGGGCGTTTAATGACCTAAATTCGCAGTATCCGACCCCAACATCGTGATCCAGAGATCTTCATAACGGATCGAGCCACGCCTCACCTTTTTTCGTCAATTTTCGGCTCGACATCGAGTATGTGTATTGAATCATCTATAGCATTTGCAACGAAAGTTAAGAACCTGTGATTGGAACCGTGATTGAATCAATGCTCAATACATCCGACCACTGCCGCGTGTACGAATTCGATTTGTAAACTCAAGTGCAGTCAACTGGTGTGGAATTGTTATGTTATAGCTTGGTATACGGCTGATGCTTTTTGTTTATTTGATTTTCTTTCTGTGCTGTTCTTCACTATTTGCTTGTGTACTGTGTGTATCTGTTAGAAAAGCCACAGTCCTTTAAAGGGGAAAACAATAGTTCAAAACCGTGCTTACTTAGCCTAAAACGGACAATACGATCAATGTGGAACTCTTTTAAAATCGGTGTTAAAGTAGAAGTTCAAAGGTCATTTTAGCTCATAGATTGCTCGGGTAGAGGGGAAGCTGATGTACTATAAAGGGGCATTGAAATTGGCAGAGGTGCAAAGGCTGTCAAAAAATATGAGCCATGGGGTGTACCTTTGGTCAAATATCTACCCGGAATTTCTCATTTAAAATTTCCGTGTAAACCTATTGTCAAATTTCTTTTTGCCACTAAGTTGACGCCACTGTGAGACATTTTGACGTCAAGTTTAAGCGCCATCTGTTAATGAGTCTGTTTACAGCAGCTAATCTCTTTGCAATCACTGCTTTTATACCCAAATTATTAGGGCGGAATCGCAAACGCTGCAACTAATTTACCTCTTCTGTTTGACCTATATTGGCTGCAATTGCCCGGCACGAGCCATTCGCTTTGCTTAATTGATATTCGCTTAAACGACATTTCACTTAATTAGGTCATTAAAGTGCAGTGGCATTGGTTCAAGCGATTCGTTCTGTCACTTCGAATCGCCGGTTAGCGTTTCGTTATTATCGATGTGCATGTTTTTCGTAGGTGTAAGCATTTTGATGGGAACTCCGTTAAACGGCATTATGACACTTGGCGTACGGCAATCGTCATTACGCTGCATTTTTGTAGACGCCGGCAGTGTCCCAGGGCAAGTGTGGCGCTTGTTTTTGGATATGCAATACGATGCAAAAAATGTACTCGTAATTAGATAGCGTGTACCTTGGGTAATGGCTGTGCGTCGCAGGTGGACAATTAACGATCGTGTGCGATATGAATATTATCAGTATTATGCTATTGGTTTAATGTGAATATTACGTGAAATGGGGCTTATGTAGTGGGATACTACATTTGTCTGATGCGTTACTGCTTCGGTTTTCACCAGTGTCTTCGTGGATTCGATTCCAAAACCCTGGAAGACCATCACGTTGATGTTTCAAAACTTCCGATCAAATTCCCAAAGTTCCTGGCGTGTCGTTATAGAAGTATGTGGTCTGGCGTTGGCCTAATAGAACACAACCTCTCCCGTTGGCCGATTCTGGTCAATCGCTGGCCTCAAACTTTATTATGCTGATGATATTATGATCTACAACTCATTTTTTCGATTTCGATGCGGCCCTCTTTTGAACAGATTTATTTGTGGTGGATTTTGATTGGTTCATCAGCTTCTCGCTGACTCCTCAGACTTTGACAACTTTCTGGTCTTCAATAGGGAAAGCACAAATGACCCGCTCGCGTAAACATCTATTAGTGGTGCTTGAGATGCTTTTCAATAGTGCACGACTCCAATCTAAGAAATATTAACCATACATCCCCAATGCGACAAAATAATTTCAAAAGTCCTGAACGGATTCTTGAGCTTCTTAGTTGTTTTCATACGTGTCAACGGGGACTTTTTGACCGACTATAATTTCAAACCATTGCACAAGCGCTGGTCATAAGCTGTGCGTTGCCCTGCATACAAACACTTGCCAAGAGGCTTGCATGCATGTAATCGCGTTCGTTGCCAACCAATTAAAATTTCCAAAACTTAAAACTCATTCTCCAATGGCGGACTATTCCGTAACGACTGATGTGTTCCCTTTTTTTCTTATTTTGTAATTGACCAACAGTACGTTTTTAAGGCGATCGGCGCACAGATCACGTTGTGCCTCTTGGCCAATGATGCATTTGCACATATCATCCCACGACTTCCTTTGGTGTAATGACGACAGCGGCAATGACAAGCATGGCACAACGACTAAAACACGGCGATGTCGGGAAAGGATGCGTTTAGTGTTTATTTGCGGTTACCCACAATCATTTTCTCCGTTCTACATTCAAATACAACTCGCGTAAGTGGGAGTTATACAGAGTTTTCTCGTTACCATTAAATCTGACGCTATCCCAAGTGGATTTCCATTATTTATGATCGTAGACGGTCGTCGGTTCTATGTCATAGACGCATCCTTTGTGCTTCTTTAGAAGCGCGTTACCCTAATCAACACAGAATTACAAAATTACATCGCAAATCTTTTTACAATGCATCGTCTCTCGCTCATCTCGATCTTTAAATATATTTTCCTCTAGTGATCGTGTTCCTTAGCGACATCCGACTGTTATAATATAACAACAATAGCACCCACATCCAGAATTAGCCGCATCATTTCCTCTTGGTCGCTTGGATTTTCCATTAACAAATGGGGGAACGTCTCAGGGGCGGCGAACGGACTAGATTTACGATCGCACATAAAAATCTCAAAGATGTCCATGTTGTATTGTCGGATGTATCTGCACTGCGCCGCCAACGGATCACATTGTTTTATGGATAAATACTTTATGGCTCATAATTCGATCGCAATAAAGTTTTAAACGTTCAACTGATCGACACGATCAGTGTCGAGGGGTGGAACACATGCGGCCCATTGGAAAGTGGAATGCCACGAATTCCTCTTTGTTATCATCATCAGGTTATCAATGGATTTTTTATTTCGGGGGCATTGTACACTCAGGTCACGTGGGGCGTTTGATTTTGAATTTAAATTTAAATTGTTGTGATCATGTCACACAATCGATCAACGGTCACAGAAGGATAATTTTTTGTCTCGTATTTCCAGGATGTAACGCCATCAATTCATAGTCAACAATGACGCCCACCACCGTCATTGTCACACAGGAAGCAATTTTTCCTGTTTACAATAGGAAAAAAAAAAACATGGAATGAAAAATAAGAGACGCTGCTGTCGTGCATTGACTGCATGCGGCACTTATTTGTAAACTTAAACGACACTCGTGATAGTGGTGACGATTTCCTTTGTTGCCATTTCCTTTTCCTATTATAATTTTCGATTTAATTTTTATCGGCGAAACAATTGTTGTAATTGTTCTCATTTGGAATTTTTGGAAATCGGCAATTAAACGATTTCCTGGCCAGAGATGACCATGTAACACCTACACATTCGATCACAATGAGAGGAGCTTGACATTATAATGAGAACCTTGTCTGCTGGTGATTGGTGGCTGGTAGCCGTTTAGAGTTCAGTTGATCCGTTTATGGCAGAGAGTCGGAAATAATAGAATGCTGCATCGGTGTGGGAGAATGTGGCTAGTCACGCCATGGCGCACTGAAGCTTCCGCTTTTGTTGATCACATTTCCAAGCTCTTGGTCGGATACCACGGTGAGTTAGTTACAGAATCTGTTTATCAGGAACATGGGCTTTGCAGAGGGTCTGAAGGTTCACACCTTTGTACTTTTGTAGATTGTGTGGTTTTCTAAACAAAGCCGCAGGCCACGTAAGCAAGACTTCCTAAACATTCCGGTTTTTTTTTTACCCCTTAATGTAATGGGAAGTTAATTATTTATTGTCTAACTTGCGTGCAGTTTTTAAACTGAGAGAGGTGAGGAAACCTTGCTACTTGGGCTATGAACTTTTAAGATTTAAAAGGTTTGATATAAAGTGCGACCAAAGAAAACTTGTGTCGTTCCGCTCTTAGGCTGCCAAAGCTACAATTAGACACTAGACTACGAGGTCATCCTCGTAGACTTCAAACTAATAGTTTTACTAACAGTGCAACCCTCTCTACTGGTAATATCCCTGGTGCCGTGTTGTCCAATTCAAACTAAGTAGTGAACTCGGCAATAGGAAATGTCTATTTATGATACGTGTAAACGGTGGTCTTTCTTGTAGGTTTTTAATTGACTTTTTGATATTAGACAACCAGGAGCAATTTATCCTAATTAACGGGGCACACATGGCTGAAATTCGATTCGCCTATTTAGTACGAAAACGTTCTGAACTTCCTCGCTAATATGCAGATCGATCGAGCAGTGAAACTCGTAGGTGAGCCAAATGCACCACGATCTGTTCTACCGTTGGACACAAGTGAAACGTATCCTGACGCCCTGCTTTACAATTATGATCGTAAACATAACCCCAAATGATGTCGGAAATTCCTACTAGTCAGCTAAGAGATTGTGGGAGGGATAGTCGCGACGCCAGCATGGCCGTGAGTTCTACTATCCATCCACTCGCCGCTACAGTTCCAATGTCACTTACGATTGTTCCGCTGCCTGCAGACGAACAATCACCAGGAAACAAAAGTAAATAAAAACTCACTGTTTTAATGTTATTGAGGTGTTTATTTATTTAAAAACGGTTGGTGAAACAAAACAAACGATAAAAGGTACAATTATATTATAACTGACGCGAACGGCATAGAGCAGAGCAGCTCTTTACACACATACATTCCGGACACTCACGACTCTGTGATGAACGCATCCTCGGCGCGCGACGACGAACGGAAGCCGAATCCACCAGCGTGGTCGGCTGATGGAAATGAACTCAACGATATTCATTCGTTGTCCAAGGGAAATTTGGGTGCATTCACTTTTACGGTGGTGATAACCGGATCTCATAGAGGAGATCGTCAGGGTACACATGTATATGTGTACGTCGGTTCTTTTCATGGGTCGAAGCCATGATAACCAATCTGAAACAAAGAAAGGGCATAATGTGCATCCATACGATGTGAGCTCGTCTAAGCACACAACCCAAATCTCCTCGGATGCAAATTGGGTCTTTGTTTGAGATGTGCTTCGCGGCTAATAAATAGACGCGGCGCATCGAAGAAATGGTGTTAATGGGTTGGTAGACTAAACCAATCCCTAGCTTGCATTTGTATATGCAGGGAAATTCGTTTGTGGGAAACGGATTTTATATTTGCATTGTTTATGCTTTGAATTCAATCCGGCGGCTATGCGCGAAGTCGATGCTTGTTTGGAGACTCAAACAAAGGAGTAATTCTGGGTAAAGTGCTTGCAGCTGTATCGATAGTTCCAAGTCGTTGCAAGGTAGATTAGATGTTTATACAATAACGGTTTGTATATACCATCTGTGTCAATGGTACATGGTATCTATGGCGACGCAAGTGTCGAACTCCAGTGTGAAATTCTACACTAATTGGAAATTCGGTTTTTGGTCGCTTATGCAGAGACGCATTGATACATGTATGAATGCCCTTGTAGGAAAAATTCTTTGCAGGCATTTCCAGGTAATGCATTGAAAGTATTAATTATCCTTGGGAAGGCGATGTTTTTACTGTGGGAAGACTGCGGTGCAGGTGTGGGAAGGTTGGAATTTGCCTGGCAACCGAAGGTACCGAATAGGTTTTAGGGTTCCTGAAAAGGTAGAAAAGAAATCTTACAGGGAATTGTATGCGAAGGGATGCATGAAAGGTAAGTTTTCTTTTACAGAGACCTTTAGATTATAAATTTGATAACTTAGATGCGTAAAACACTTAAGGTGCTAATGCGCTTGCATTAGCGAAAACATATGCCAATTGGGATGTAGTTATGGGGGTTTTTCAGGTAAGTGGGCCGTGGGGTTTGGCGAACCGCCACAAGATGTCTCAAAATTCAGGCAGAATTTGAAAGAAGGAGAAGATTAGAAATAAGGCCAAGACCGGTTCCCGGTTGTAGTGCCGATAATGATGATGATAATGAATGAGAAGATTAGAAAATAAGTCCTGAGTGACACCATCTTCGACAACCCGAAATGATCGACCGAGAGTTTTTGCTTCAACGCAATAACAGAAATACTTAATAATGCCTTACGTCAGATGCGGTCAAAAATCTTCGGCATCACCATTTCTGATTCTCCATCTTTCTCAATTGGAGATTTACACATGGGCATCTAAAACTCCAGCATTTAGGGTTGAATTCGCGTTAAGATTAGTGTTATTTTGCCTTCATATCGAGTGATCGTCACGCAGAGAGAAGAAAAAAGTTGTTATTAATAGACTACCATTGGTAATGGTAGTGAAGAACATGATTCAAACTCACCCCATAAAATTATAACCAAAGCACGGCCGCGCATACACCACGATGCATTATTGAGGATTCCTTTTATCAGTAATATGTCCTTGACTAAATGTATAATCTGTTGGAAACGCCACTAGCCTTCTTCGCAACCACCATCGCTAGTCGCAAGCCAATGAACGCCAATGTTTTAAAACCATATTTGAGTTGTTGGTGGTGTGTTCACATTTTATTGTCAAATCTAGGTTAATCGGTTGAATTTCATTTGATGCCATGTACAAGGTGTTTCATGAACTTTTGACGATTCTAAAAAGCTATATGTATGTACGACGGCAGGTCAATAAGTCTTTAGAAAAAAAAGACGATTTTTTTTATTCTCCTATTTAGCTGACATAATAATGGCGCATAAACTGTCTAGTTATCGTTTATCCCTTTTCCAAATAGCCAATGAAGAAAATACCACGTGCATCCCAAAACACAGTAACCATAACCCTTCCAATTGATTTCACCAACTTTCCCCTTTTTGGAGCCCGTTCGCCTTTAGCAATCCACTGTTTTGACTGTTCTTTCGTCTCGGGAGTGTGGTGTATCAATGTTTCATCAACAGTTATTAAACTGGGCAGAAACTCATCTGGGTTGCGACGCATGCGCTTCAAAAGTTCTCAGTTGAGAGCAAATGCGGCACTCACCTCGTAGATATTTTTTTCATACCCAATTTATCACGCAAAATTGAAACATGAAACTAATTGAAAATTGACAGATATCTAGTGAGGAATGATGCTTATTTAAAACAGACCATTACCGATGCTACGAGCGCCTTCGTTGGCGTTTCTAAGGACTTGTTGACCTTCCCCTTGTATAATGATTACATTGACGTAAACATTTTACACGTGATACCAACTTTAATCAATTTTAATTATAAAGTATAACATCGGACAAACGATGACCATCTTCGAATCCATAAGACTTGACGCGTTTCACCAAATTTTTGATCACTTTTTTTCGTTACTGATGGAGAAATTCTGGAAATTTTAGTACGAATTTAATTTTTTAACTATTCCAAGTTTTTCAGCCGATCGGTGGACGCTCTGGCTTTCAAACAACTCCATAGGTAAAAGTCTGGGATGGTTAAATTAGGCGTTCGATATGGCCATTTTAAACCAGAACGTATATGCGATTACCAACGCTTCACGGAGAACTTGTAATGTTTCGTTAGCTGCATGACATGCCGCGTTTATGTGGTTACCAAACTCTTTACGAAGAGCTGGTAATGTTTCGTTAGCTGTTTGACATGCCGCGTTTATCCGGTTACCAAACGGTTTACGGAAAACTTGTAACGTTTCGTTAGCTGTATGACATGCTGCATGGTCTTGTTTGAACCAAAGGGATCGGAGGTGCCTGCGGCGGCGAAGAGTAAAGATGAAGAACGTATTCAATATCTTCGTATATCGCGTAGAGTTCACAATTTCATCGAAGAAATAAGGACCAACGATACATCACGATGCAACACCCGACCATAATGTTTACTCGAGTTCGTGATTTTCTGAGGGCCTAGTGGATTTCAACCTCTCCGTACATCGCGTAGAGTTCACAATTTCATCGAAGAAATAAGGACCAACGATACACCACGATGTAACACCCGACCATAATGTTTACTCGAGTTCGTGATTTTCTGAGGGCCTAGTGGATTTCAACCTCTCCGTACATCGCGTAGTGTTCACAATTCCATCGAAGAAATAAGGACCAACGATAGCCCATGATGCAACACCCGACCATAAAGTTTAGTCGAGTTCATCATTTTCTGAGAGCCCACTGGCTTTCGATTTGATACACTGGCAGTCCCACACAAGTTTTTGTACCCAATTCAATATTGTTCCACTCGCAGGAATTCGATGTCGCGGCTGAATCTTAAACTGTTGATGAATTTCACGTTGTACGCGCACTACATATTTAGTTAAGTATTTGGAGTGCAACGGACTTCTGAATGATCGTCAATACGGATTCCGTGGCGAGCGGTCCACGGGAGACCTTTTGACACTTATAACCGATATATGGACATCTGCGATTGAACGGCATGGTGACTTTTGACCGCGTCTGGCACGGGGCATTGGTGAGCAAACTTCGTTCATATGGACTTCCACAACAGCTTTGCGACTGGACGAGGAGCTTCCTTGAGAACCGATCGATCCGGGTTGTTGTGGACGGCGAGTGTTCGGATCTGTATCCTGTTAATTCGGAGGTGCCCCAAGGTTCTATTTTGGCACCAACCTTGTTTTTGCTTCACATAAATGATTTGTTGGAGACAACGGATAACAAAGTGTTCAGTTTTGCAGATGATAGTACGCTTTTCCTTCTTTTTGAGTGTTCGGCCGATTGGTGCATCTCCGTCGAATCCGCTGAGATGTAGACAGATTGACCCTTTGAATCAGGATCTAGATAGGGTCCTGCAGTGGAGAAGGGCCAATCTCGTCGACTTCAATGCAGCGAAGACACAATATACAACATTCACAAAAAAAAAAAAAAAAAAAAAAACCGAGACGGAAATAGCACTCTACAGGAATGTGGGATGGAAATAATATTCCGCACTACACATAGTGTGCGCCACTGTAGCTGTATCTTGTTATTAACGCAAGTTATTGCATTATAGAATCGTCATAGCCCCGTGAAACACTATGCAGAATGTAAAGTACCATACCGAGAAGAATAATTTAGGTGACTGACTTTACGCAAGCGTTGACGTCGGAGATTCTAAATCAATTTACTGACCAGAGAAAGATTGCAAAAAAAAAACCACAAATCGTTTCAATTTTTACCCCCTTATTTCCATACTTGCCAAAGCTGCTTAGGTTGGTTAGTGATTTGAGATGCAAGCGATTGCACAACAGATATCAGGCAATGATGCGAATTTTCTAATGACGCAGTCGCTTCTACCAAATAGTTCCAAGGTCTTCACAAAATTCCCCTGATCATCCTCCACTCGATTACTCTGCCATTATCAAGAGAGGTTATCTCGCATAAATGGCGGAATGAAATACATGTGCAAAATTTTGCCTTTACAACGCACTTGCGTTATGAAAACGGCGAACTATGAGCCCTCGTTTGGCCTGGGAATATAAAAGATTAATTCGGAGTTAAATTGGATCTATACATCACAGCCTGAATGTTTTTTTCTGATAAGAAATTAATTAACAAGTCTAAGTTTAGGGCGTCTACCGCCGCAGTTATTGGCTCAATACAAACAATATATGCACTTATTCCCTTCATTCTTCGGTGTTTACCGCGTTGATGTTGGTAATCGACCTAGCGATGATTCTTCATGTCGCTGTGTTCTAGCCATCCAATGCGATTTAAGCTTAACGCTTATCGCCTCTTCTTCGTCTTCTTCCACTTTTGTAGAGCTGATTATGGCGAGGCTCTTGTGTCGTTGTGGTGACTAGGCCTAAAGCATCGACACGACGTCGGAGTGGTACGAATGTAGGGATTCGCAATATACGGGGTTCTCCGATTGGAGAAAGGGATGTTGGATGCGAATGGGACTTAAACTTCAAAAGAACGTTGAATCTAATCTTTTTATTTCATAGGTTCTGGTTTTGGCGATTTCAACCATAGAAAGATTCAAGAGTCAAAAATATGTTAGAGGGTCGTTGATGCTTATTGGAGGGATTGCCAGTCAACGAAAGGAGGGCTTCTTGAAAGCGGTCGTTCTTGTTGCTGACCCCCTCACCACTTCATCAGCTCGGAGTCCCCGCCTGGTAGAAACCTTGACTTGGTGAGGGGACTTAAATAACAATGAATAACGCAGGTTATGCTGGCGGAAGCCTATGCTTCCAGCAGGGTCACCCATGTCAGACAAGCTAACAAGGAGTAACATTCAAATATCTACCCCCTCTAATCCAGGATGTTACGCGTCACCGTCCCTATTGGAAGGTTTATACTCAGGGGTATATCGACTGTATTATAAGGGCGCCTCTCTGACACCGGGCTGAATCAGAGCAATAAGTAGGCGTTACCATATCAAAATGGGGCTCTGATATATAAGACTATTTGAAGCCCCAAGACTTATGGGAGCAAACAAAAATGAATGAAAGCAATAAACAACCCGGTAGGCATAGGTGTGATGACCCGACGCTACACGGCAAAAAGAACACAGACACGACAAAAAGAAGACGTAGACGAGCCAGTGAGGTTATCGACTTTCGGGTTCCTACAGGCCAATAAATAGTAATAGTAATCCAAGTCACCATCTTAAAAGTCATTGGGACCAACGAATTATGCCCTGAATTGTTTCGTCATCCACCGTATTCTCCAGATCTGGCCCCAAGCAAGATTATTATCTCTTTTCAAAATAAAAATGGTCGAGAGAACCGATACTTGGTTTACGAAAGATCTTTTTAGACCAAAGACTTATTGAACAGCCTAATAATTCAATTCTGGCGCAAGACTAATAACCTTGCCCGGATAAAACAAAATTGTTATGGAAAATTTAACAAGCCTCAGACTTGTTAAATAAGGCCAAGACCGGATCCCGGTTGTAGCGCCGATGATGATGATGAATAATTCAGTTCAGTTACCACCTCAGGGTAATCACAGTATAATACATTCGACTCTTCTGAGAAAAGTATTTAAAAAAAAAGAATATGATTCAGGGCGTTTTCTAATTTATTTCCGAGGCACTAACATCAGATGAATCACCGTGTGTGATTTAACTAGTTTGCTACTTGGAGTACAAAAGTGAAGAAAACTCGATGATGTTCTCTATGAAACTCATCTCCCCCAATGACGAGTCATTTTCAGTACTCCCATTATGTCTGCATTCTTCTAAGGAGAACCAGATCTCTGAAACATCATTTAGACTACACGAACAAAGGACTTATGACTTATTTTATAGTGAGTCAGCGATTGACGATGTAGATAGTCAGTGACAGAGGACTATTACCCGAACATAAGTATAATTTGATGTCCCCAAATTGAATTGTACATATTAATCAACTAAATAGACACCGACTACCAGTTGACATTGAAAACAAGTGCACTTTTAGCCATTTCACTGATAAAAATGTCGTAAATCTGCAGCTGATAAGAAAATCCATTAAAAACGTCACTCGTTGCCGACAACAAGGGGTAAAGCCCTCCATTGCGATAAGCTTCTGAAAAGATGTATCGACCTTTAACTTGAAACAAAATTTTTAACTCATAAAATATAACTCAACCTAGTTTGTTAATTTAACATTAAGACTCGAAGTATGACAGTTTTGTATTAGGTTATTTGGTGCGCCATTTGTAAAATCGCAACAATTCAGCGCATCGATTATGGTAATCAGTTTCTTCAAGGCGTCCCGCTTTTGTACATGCGTCTATACAGTGGCTTAATAAAATTTACACAGGTTTAAATTCAGATAATAATTTAGTAAGATAAAAAAATACATTTATACATTAACATTTTGTACCGATTTAGCAATTTAAAAGAAAAGAAATTGTTGTAATGTAACGGAAATTCATTTCAAGGTTCTTAGCTTGCCACACCTTGGAAGGTAAAAATATTGACCAGAATAACATAGAATTGGTCCATTAGTCCATGGTACAGACTCCATAGCGATTGCATCACTGACATGAGTGCCTTGGCAATTATGTGTCGGAAATAACATCAGACCTCGACAGAGACAGGAGGACAGCGAGAACACGACCTTGAGGAAATCGGATCAGGAGGCGAAGCGTAAAGGGGAAGTGCGCCGGATAGAGAACGGTGACATTGCCGAGTTAGTGAGATAATGACCCTTCGGCTCTTTACAGACCGACAAATGAATATACAGACATAATATCTATTAAGTGGTAACATCACCTTGTTCACTAAATTTCATGTGATTTTCTGAGATGTACCACGAACGATACGAAAGAGATAGAGATATGAGGTTTTGTGTATATAACTCAGGTTATGCGTCAATGACTGAGTTAGTAACAAGGTTGTGTCTTTTGATTGTGCAAACCTAGGTTCAACCGAAGAGTCTGGCTAGCTCGGCACAATTACTGAGTGGTAGGTAGGGTCCCAAAGTCCAGCCGCCCGGGGAAATACCACCACATTACGCTACAGGCTTCGTGAAATGGTTGAGAGAAATCCTTGAGGATCTTTCGGAGCTTGGCTGATGGACCCGGCCGAAAAAAAATAGCCGGTATTCTTGCTACGGTTCATGAGTGAATACTGCCCCAATCCCAAGGTTCGCTACAGTTGCGACCAATTTCCTTTATCAGTTATCTACCGATCATGGGATTTGGGCACTAACATGATTGACGTTAGACAATCATACCCTAGATCCTGACTAACGATGCTCCGGCCTGTTAAACAAACAAACACACAGTAGCATCACTGTGTTTACCCTATTAACCGACCGCTGGTCCATGGCCACCCTGGGCGAGATGTACGCTTGCACATCTGCACGGCTAATTCCTCGCCATTGTACTTATGTACCAGCACCATCATGTAAACAACACCCAAATTTTCGGCTGACCTATCGTCACCAGAATGTATAACCTACAACGGCATTATCATGTACGCCTGAGTAAACGCGATGTGCATATCATTGTGACCCTTGAAATAGCGTTTTTGTGTATCTTAAAGCAAAAACCTATTTCGTTCTCAGGCGCAGGTCATCAAGGATTTATGGCCCTCGAAATAGCGTTTCTGTTTATTTAAGACACAGAACCCTATTTCTCCCTTCGGCGATCTTCGCTATCGCGTATCTCTATAATGCCTGCAATTCATTACACCAGCCCATGTTTATTCAGGTGCATTTTCGTCGTTGCCGATATGCAGGCTGAAGGGCAACGTACTTGTCCTATACGGACATATATAGAATCTCCCACATCGATGTAATCTCCCACACCGATGTAATCCACCACCGTTGAATCTGACGGATATGGATTGCATCGGCGACTCAGATTTCATATCCCTAAGCGTGCGCACTTACGTTTTATTGGAGTCCCCAGAAGAGTCAAAAAAAATTCATCACAAGAGTTGAGAGTTTTCGTACGGTCTATATGTGTCGTTGGTTTATTATCGCGCGACGTCGTTAATTAAATTCAAATAGTAGCCAGTGTTGTGGAGAACGAACCAAGTGATAATATGAGAGACCTCTCGGCAGTGCAACAGTTCTTTAATCATTTCCGTAACTTTGTTTTGTTTTATACTAAAGTATTGTTGCTCCATCTCAGTATACATCTATGTGATTTTAAGAGAGTGAACATTGTAAACAAAAATAATAACTAAAGAAACTGTGTCATCAAAGGAGCAAAAATTAAGGAACGTTAAATAGCAAACAATAGCTGTGTGTTTTTATTTGTGACATTTTTTCCTTCTTGTTATCCAGAATTATTCAGTGGGTGTTTATCGAATCGGCTCCCGTGCAGGGACACAGTTAAACCTTACCCCACAGTTACACCTTAAAGGAGTAATTTTAGCCCTCATACTACAAAAACACCCAAGACTAGCAAAAAGTGAGGAAGGTTTGTAAAAAGTAAGAAAAGAAAAGGAAGAAAAAACGTCACCTGACATATATATATATACCACATCTGTGATATACAGGTTGCTCCGCAATGATTGATATCCTTTTCTCTATAGTGGGCCGTTTAAATCAGATATTGAAACTTTAAACCAAATCTCTCCCTCTATTTTCTGATACGAGGGTTGCCTCTTATGTTTCGGGATTTGGCAACTAGTGTTGCAATCCGGCAATTGACAGCTCTGACGTAAAGTTGGACATTTTTGAGGTTATACGCACTCAGAACGTTTTGACATATGAGCGCTATTTGTGTTGTGTACAGTAACTTAAAAGATTCATCTCGGCCCAAAAATGGAATTAAATCGTCAACATTTTCGTGCGATTATTTTTTACATCTTTCGGCGTGGATTAACTCAGCAACAGTGCATGGATGAACTTAATTAAATTTTTGGCGATGAAGCTCCATCAAGGACCAGTGTTTATCGATGGTATGGTGAATTCAATCGTGGTCGTAGTTCACTCCAAGATGAATTTCGTGAAGGTCGTCCAAAATCAGTTGTTGTTCCGAAAACCATTGATGCTGTGCGCGAACTGATATTGGAAGATCGTCATGTGACCTATCGTGAGATTGAGACAACCTTAGGCGTTAGTGGGACCAGCATACATTCAATATTACATAAACATTTGACTGTCAAAAAAATTTGTTCGCGTTGTATCCCACACAATTTGTCAATCGCCCAAAAAAAGGCTCGTGTCAATTGGTCGAAAGAAATGCTCAAAAAATACGGTCGCGGTGCTTCGAAACACGTCTATCACATCGTGACAGGTGATGAATCGTGGATTTACGCGTATGAGCCCGAAAGTAAACAGCAGTCGACTGTCTGGGTGTTTCAAGATGAGCCAAATCCAACAAAAGTTGTTCGCGCACGAAGCACTTCCAAGCAAATAGTCGCCTGTTTTTTCGGAAAAACTGGACATGTCGCAACCGTACCACTATAACAACGCAGAACAGTCAATTCTGAGTGGTACACAACCATTTGTTTGCCAGTTGTCTTCCAAGAAATCAAGAAAACCAACCGCCGAAGACGGATCACTCTTCACCACGACAATGCGAGCTCTCACACATCGGCTGCGACAACTGCATTTTTGAGCACCCAAAACATCGATTTGATGGGTCATCCGCCGTATAGTCCTGACTTGGCACCGAATGACTTCTTTTTATTCCCGTACGTAAAAAACAAACTGAGAGGTCAACGTTTTTCGACACCTGAAGAAGCGGTTGCTGCATTCAGAATGCATGTGTTGGAGATACCTCAATCAGAGTGGCAAAAGTGCTTCGACAATTGGTTCAAACGCATGCAAAAGTGTATAGATCTTCATGGGGAATATTTTGAAAAACAATAAAGTGATTTTCGATGATCAATATTTGTTTTTGTTCTCTAATCCCGAAATATAAAAGGCAACCCTCGTACACCCTTAGTTACTTCCATGATTCCCAATCTCATTGAGTACTTGCAATCCTGATTTCCAGATTTATTTACCTCACCTCTACAAGAGCCCCAGAGGAACGGAAACCTCGATAGTTTTAAACTGCATACTAAATGCTTAAAGGCAGAAATTAAATACTCCGTAATTTTTCGTCAAAATTTGAATCCCTTCCCACTGTTATTGTATACCTTTCCCACAACCTGAGGAAATTCAAATAGCTACTGCTGCCACAAATTCACTGAGACAATTAAACAAATTTGCATAAATTAACAACAGCCCCGGACGTACTTTAAAAACGACACAATGCGTGATGCAATGCGTGTATTCCTAACAAAGTAGGCTTTCGAAAAAAGACAGCCCACAACTCTGGCAACGTTCGCTCGCACGCGAAACCCTTAACTACAGCAATTACCACCCACAACCAAGAGATGTGTATCTCTACACTTCATTCCCATGATCATAATCTTTACCTAACTAACCAACTTAATGCCGCCAAACAAATAAACAAAACAGGAAAAAAATGGAGAAAAAAAAACGTAGATTGCTCTCTGTGTATTCACAAAACAAATTACGCATTTCCGCAAAACAAAATAAAACTAAAAATAAAAAAGAAATACTTTTTTTTTGAATTCAGTTCATGGGGATTGGCATCACCGACGTCGTAATCGTCTCTATCCGTTAAAAGATATTTCACATTGGAAAGGAAGTACAAATCTTTAAAAGTGAAAAAAGAAAAACACAAAAAAATGCTTTTTTATCATCGAAATGTCTTCTCAGTGAAATTCATTGAACGCGAGACGTGGACGGATCTGCCCGAAAATAATTCCCTCCTTGAAAAGAAAGTATCATCTGCAGCCAGCGGTGCGGCGGAGAGATGTCAGGAATACGTCGAACTTCCGAGATTCACGGATTCCTGTCCAATTGACGACTACCGTTCGCACTTATCACACGACCTGCTTACCTTAGCTATTCAAGACGCCAAAAAGAGCCACAATTAGCGCGCTACTTGCTCGTACAACGATCGCTTTTTTTTTCCTTCCTAAAATGATTTTATCAAAAGGTAAATGATACGTTTGGCATATCCTGTCGGTGCGGATGTTGTTTGATTCAACACTTTTGTGTGTTGGGTTGCTCTCCGTCGCCGAATTGTTCCTAATTAAATTATCATTTCCTGCCTTTTGCATTAGATACCGTCATTGTGGGGATTTCCTTTCAGTTTACCAGTTTCTGTTTTTGGGTAATAAAAAAGGGAAGGGAAAAAGTTGAGAGTGATAATCAATTTAACACCAGCGAGTTAAAGTCGCAGTACAATTGTAGTTGGAGGGTTTGGCTGGGATGCTAGCGAATCTGCAACGGATACAGGCGATGCTCGAATTGCTTAGGGGAAGTACGAATTGGCGACGGATCATGTGCAAACGTAGATGACAGGAAGTGTTATGTCCTGACGACGCACTTAATGGAATGGTTACGAGTACATTTTGAAGACGGCTGCTCATTAAGTGGGTATTTATTGAGTCATTTGCTATATTAAGTACTTTACCATCTTCAATGGGCTTCTTGGGTGGTTTCGGCACTTCTATTCCATGACTCTGGCAGAACGAAATGGATGAGAAACACTTTTTTGATGGTCTCTAAGCTTGGGGACCAAAGGTGTTTATTATGGATGTTACATTATTTCTAATATTTTTTATTGCCCTTCGCATATAGAGTGGATCAACTAGAACTGCCGGGTGTAAAATGAAACTTTTGAAATATTAATTGCTTACTAACATTTTTATTTTTACGTGGAGTATCGTTTATTAATGCGTAACATCAACTGAAAAGCTCGACACCACGGAATTTACCTTACTCGAATTAGGTTTTCCCCCGGATGCCCCATTGGACGCAAAAACAGATCCGATTGGAGCACAGAGTAATTAACTTGTCCTTACTGAGCATCCATAAATGCTGACTCAGTGCCTGCGAATGCTATCTCTAGGCGAATTACGACGTTATTATATACAAAAACAGGTTACCCCCGAATGCTTCATCATCATCATCATCGGCACTACAACCGGGATCCGGTCTTGGCCTTATTTAGCAAGTCCCGAGGCTTGTTAAATTTTCCATAATAATTTGGTTTTCCGGGCAAGGTTATTAGCCTTGCGCCATGCTTACTCCCACAATAATTTGATTCACTGTGTTAAGAGTTACCCGAGTCCCGTGGTTGTATTAAATAGGTCCGGTTTGATCGCAGCTGTAAGGTCTGAAGAGGCTTCCGAGTTAATCTGATTCATAACAACCGACGAGGAGTTGTTGGATTTTTCTGAGTTTGCGTCCTGTTCCCTGGGCAAGTCTGAACTAGTTGATGTCTCCTACAGTATAACTTCGTAGCATACTGTGCGACGCACTGGCACAGTGATTGGTGTGATAAAAGGGGACTGTTGGCGACGTAAAATACGAAGCCAAGGATGGAGCAGCACACGACTGCTGACTGGCACACCGTAGATCGGCAATTTATACCATTCGCTCTTTGGTTCTCGTGACAATACGCAAACAAGAGAACGGGGACAAAAAAGAGGATAAAAGCAGCGGCAGTTGGAGAGTGCAACCAGTTCAGTTCAGTGCAGAGGTAATAAGAGATCTTAACAGATTCTGGTTCTACCAAAACAATAAAATAAACAATAAAAAAAAATAATAATACAGTCCACTGATTGAATAAGGCGATCCGTGCTCGCAACATAATCGAGACGCCGCCTACCAGTAAAAGGGACACTATTATTATATTTATTGTGGATATACCAAGGGTACACTAATCGAGAAAATGCCACTGGGTGGCGCGAGCGGTGCTGGTGCTGTTTGCCCAGCGTTTGATTCCGTGGTAGTGTAGGGGTTCTTAAAGCTCACCTGAAGAACCCCCCCATATTCGCAACCCATATAGGCATCCCAATCACCAGCATACCTGAAACATTTCCTTTCTCAAGGACATTTAATGCATCCAACGCATTATCTGAAAATCCCTAAAGAGAATTCTCACAGCATTCACGCATTTAATGCGTTATTCAAATTTCCTGTAAAGAATTCTTCACATCATACGGCATCTTAAATCCCAAGCCATTCGGCACCCTTGTCATCGTAAAATGCTACGTCGGGCAGCTTGTTTATACAGCTGCAATAAACCAACCCACGATTCATTTGTCCAATCGACAAATAATTACCGCATCCCAAGCATTATCATCGGAACCGAATCCGCTAGCATTTCCTAGTACAAACAAGAACTCAGTTCCTACTGCAGTCTGAGAGGCCATAAACATTAAAACCCATTAGCACCTTTTCCTAATGGCGACGCATCTATTAACGCATCCGCACCACTCATCCACGACTGTAATGATGCCCTTATTTGTTTTCAGCACCATTTCTCCGATGAATTGCCGTCTATGATAGCCACCTTTGCACAGCGTAAACAATGATCTATTCGATCCCTTTGTTCTTTTTTCCTCGTTTCAGGTTTCTTTTAGCCTTTGCTAAATGCATCGATAAACACGGTGATGGGTACGATCACACACGCACACCATCGCCTGCCATTGGTTACTGGCCAAAGGAAATTTCATTTCTCTTTCACCACACCACCAAACTCACCCCAAACGAGGGTTGAATCACTAAGTCGTATTCCAACCACCGATCCGGTCGGTGCGTCTTCCGCTCCCCGTGGCGCCCGGGGACGCGCACACTTCAGTAGTCGCGGATTTTATTAGTTATGTTTTCCGGAACAGAATCGGTTTCGTAAAGAGTCGTGACATTTCCCTGTGCTGCCCTGTAGTTAATGAATTTGTTATTATCGTTAATCCTAAAAATGCCGTCAAATTAAAATTCTATGGAACACCAATTAAACCTTCTAACAACGTGAAATTTATAAGTAGTGCACTAACAATAACAATCTAAATACAATAAAAAAAAACAATTATTCCATTATACAGTGCGTTCGAATATCTACGGTAGACAGATTTCCTCTTTCGAACAGTGCGTGGACAATGAGTTGTGGAGGTCTGTTTGTGATTTTCATTATGTGTCCAGCGGAACAATTACAATTGGTGGAATATTTAGAGGAAGTAGTGGGTGGATGGTAGAATCAACGACCATGACAACGAACAGACCATATATCACAACAGTAGTACAAAACATATATAGAAGGTCACTTCGGCATCGACGACAGCTACGGGCCCCGCTACCACTAGCAAAAGTGCTAAAACCAACAAACACAACGCTAGACTAACAGATGAGCCTGTCTGGGTATTCCTTGAACTTGACGACATAAATGTATTTCCTCTTGAAAAGTCCACCTTTTAAGGGTAGCTAGATCTTTCCCTAAAACCGGCTTATACTTAACCAGGTGTATTTGAATAAACGAATATACGATCCTCTAGAAAACCACCACCTGTCAACACTTCATAAGAATGTTCAACTTCAGCTTCAGTGAATTAAATAAATTAATAAAAGGACCTCGTTAAAACTTTGGAAGGATTGGGATTAATTTGTCGATGAATTGGAACACAATTTGATTTAAACTTTCT
The DNA here is from genome assembly GCA_963931805.1 of Microdon myrmicae. NCBI lineage: Eukaryota > Metazoa > Arthropoda > Insecta > Diptera > Syrphidae > Microdon > Microdon myrmicae. Next base: position 47,874,413 of record OZ007496.1, on the reverse strand, counting down.
TCCGTTGTGTCGATTGATTTCTCATTGTTTATGACGAAGAAGGAGCAAGCGTATGCCTCATACGCGGAACATCAATATAACCGTCTCCACTTCGAGATATTTTCTGACTAAACAACTTTGACCAGCAACGCCGACTGCCTATTGAAACTTCAGTCATAAGTATCTATTATATTATTATATTATTATTTACTGGCCTGTAGGAACCCGGAAGTTCATGACCTCACCGACTCGGCTCCGCCATTGTTCCCTATCCTGTGCGCTCTCCTTCCACGTTCGATCATCCGATCCGATCTCCTCGAGGTGCAATCTAACATTGTCTTCCCATCTCCGTCGCCGCCGTCCTGTCGGTCTCTTCCCCGTTAGTTTACCGTCAAGAATTCTATGCACGGTCCTATCATCGCCCATTCGCGCTACGTGTCCGGCCCATCTTAATCTTCGCGACTTGATCACTCTCACTATTGTAGGTTTGCGGTATAGCTCTTCCAATTCGTGGTTGTGGAGTTTCCTCCATTGTCCTGACTCCTCGTCATATTTACCGCCAAATATACCCCTTAAAACTTTATTCTCGAATACGCGGAATTTGTTCTCTTCCCGTTTTGTGAGAGCCCATGTTTCGCATCCATATAGAACAATCGGCATGATTATGGTTCTATAGACACGGAGCCTTATGTTACGTGATAGCAGTCTGGATTTCAGCAGTTTACTGACTGCGTGCCAACTAGCGTTGCCGGAATGCAGTCTCTTGTTAATTTCCTTCGACATTTCGTTTCTGGTCGTCAGTATCGTTCCCAGATATTTAAATTCTTTGACATTTTCAAATATCTTGCCCCTGACGTTTATATGTGTTCTCTGAGGTCCACCTGCTCTCGTCGTAATCATATATTTTGTTTTGTCTTCGTTTATTTCTAGGCCCACCTCTTCTGCTGCTTGCATGATGATTTCACTGTTTTTACTTATAGTTTCGAGATTATCGCCCAGAACGGCGATGTCATCCGCATACGCGAGCACTTGCGTGACCCCGTTCAGGCATGATCCGGCCATGTTGTCGTCTTGTACCTTTCTGATAACATACTCGAAGACAAGGTTAAAATGGCAGGGTAAGAGGCCACCCCCCCCCCCCCCCCCCTGTTTTAGTCCGTCCCGGATTTCAAATGATTCTGAGAAGTGGGTTTCTATTCCAACTCGCCCTTTGTTTTCGTTCATGCAGATTTGAACGAGGGCAGCATATGTTTTCGGAATCCCCAGCTCAACCACAATATGGTAGTCTTTGCCTTGCGACTGAGTCGTAGGCTTTTTTGAAGTCCACGAACAGTTGGTGAACCGTCTCTCCGTATTCCCACTTCTTTTCCAGCAGTTGCCTTATTGTGAACATCTGGTCGCTTGTTGACCGGTTCCGACGGAATCCGCATTGGTAATCTCCCAATATTTCTTCTGCGTATGATGTGATTCTTGCCAGTATGACATTTGTTAATATTTTGTATGTGATTGGGAGCAATGATATTCCTCTGTAATTTTCGCAGTCAGATCTGTCGCCTTTTTTGAAAATGGAGATGACCTTAATGATTGTAAATTGTTGTTGGATTCGCTATTATCGGATTGGGTACTGCGGATATTTGAGAAAAGAAACAACGCGACTGTAATAGGCTTGCCGCTCATATACATAAATCCACCGTGCCATGATATAAAATTTTTACATCGAGAGTGCGGATCAATGAGCAAACGTTTGCAGGTGGTTCGAAGCCACGATATCATGCAACCGGTTGGTGAGGGTCGCATATGGTTGTCAGTATCGCGTAGTAAGACAGCAGGCAGTTGAGCTATCCAATAGTTTTACATTCGATGCTTGTGAAGGGATGGAAAAGGGCGATTTCTTCACCTTGCTGCTGGCGCTTGCGGAGACGGAGGAGATGAGGAAAGGAGGTGATTTTTCTCCAAGTTCCCGTTGACTTGGGTTCAAAAGGCTTCGATAGGTAGGTAACTGGTTGGTTTGTTGTTTTCGTTCTCTTTCGATGAAAGCGGATATTTGCTTAAGCGCAGGAGATTATAGTATCTGTGATGGTGTTGTACTGGGCTTTGTTGATGCAGTACTTCATATCGGTGGAGTCGATTTAGGAGGTATCATACTTTGTATTAATGCCATAGCGTTTGCGACGATAGTACAGTACTTCGTATCGCTGGAGTCGATTTAGAAGCCATCATATTTTGTATTGATGCTATAGCGTTTGCGACGATAGTACAGTACTTAATATCGCTGTATCTGTGATGGTGTTGTACTGGGCTTTGTTGATGCAGTACTTCATATCGGTGGAGTCGATTTAGGAGGTATCATACTTTGTATTAATGCCATAGCGTTTGCGACGATAGTGCAGTACTTCGTATCGCTGGAGTCGATTTAGGGGACATACTACTTTGTATTGATGCTATAGCGTTTGCGACGATAGTAGAGGAATTCATATCGCTGGAGTCGATTTAGGAGGCATCATACTTTGTATTGATGCTATAGCGTTTGCGACGATAGTAAAGAACATGTCATTCGAACCGACGCTATGAGGGGTAGAATCACTAAAACTTGAACCAATGCTCAACACATCAGGCGACTGTGCGTGTACAAATTCGATTTTTAAACTCAAGTACACTCAACTGATGTTGAATTGCTATGTTATTGCTTGGTATGCAGTTCTTATTCGATTTTCTTTTTGTGTTGTTTTTTACTATTTGCTTGTGTACTGCGCGTATATCTGATAGCAACGCCGCAATGCTACGGGGTGTACTTGAGGGATGTTGCTTCGATTTTGGTTGTAGTTATGATTCGGTCGCTGTAGCTTTGGAAGCATATTTGGTGCCTGCGATTTCGATGTTAGGGGAGGAAAGCGGTTTTCGACGTATGTAGTTGACCCTGGCTGATCGGGAAGTTTCAATGTTTCAATGTGGTTTTTGACAGGGCTTTTCCGCTTTGAACGGAATAATCAATTGGTAGGCATTTCACCATCCTCTCGAGTGATAGTGATCGATAGAGACGAGGAAATGTTAATTGTTAAACGAATTTATGAGGGACTTGACGTTAAGATGTTTTTCTGGGGCTCTCCGAAGGATTGGGGCTCTTGGTGAGAGTATATGCTCTTTTGAGATGTTTCTTGAGAATGCTGGTGTAACATGCAACGCCCACTAACCCCTAACAGTTACAATTTTGTGGGCCACCTCCCACCATTGCCAGGATTCACCTTTGTGTGAACACTCATATGTTAATTAACCCTAATCAACATACATATACAATGCAATGAGTACCTGTAAAAAGTGCATGAAATCCTAGATGCGTACATGGAATCCAGATACTACCTCTGGAAAAAATCTATGACGGCACAAAATAATGTGTTACTCAAAACTGATAACAATTCCATGGTAGCGAAGCAATAAGATATATAAAATATATTTGCCATCGTTCGCCATAAATGAACACTTGTGTAAATACAAGGTTCTAAGAATTGTATCACACGCATCCACACAATCAGGTCTCGCAGATCGTAAACATTTTCATTGTTAGATAAACAAAAAATGTACTGCGAGACATACATATGTTGTGATAGAAAAACATCTATTCTATGTACAAACAATGGAAGTATCATTTGGTCCACGTGATCAAAGAAGAAATAAAAAAGTCTGTACGCAACCATTGTTCTCGGACAACATAAGTAGAGTCTAAGTCAGACCATTGTCCCAGATGGACGTAATTCAATAGACCCTATCGGACTTTAAATTAAAATTCGAGACCTGGATTTTTACCCGTCAGTAAAGACGGAAGCCGTGCGTTTGTGTTGTGTTCGTGCGCGGAGAAATCGTGTGTGCAGCTATCGAATACTTAGTGCAAAATAAGGTTAGAACTAAATGAAAACAAGTGTATTTTATTTCGAATGTATGTTAAGTGTGTGGTGAACATTAAGTGTTACATAACATTATTCTGTAACACTAGTAGTTTCTTCCGTCACCTCTGGTGCACCTCTTTCCAACCATCCTCGCCTTGTTTTGCAGCAATCGCATCTACTCCTCCAGGTCCTTCTTGTGGGTTTAAGGGACTCACTTTTGAAACATATTTATGGTATTGATGACCACAAATGAGCACTTGTGTAAACACCAGTTGCTTACGCTCATCATATACATATCCAATGAAATAAACGAGCCGGGGTTCAATCAGTAACCGCACTGTAAATATTCATCCCAAATCTTGAGTAAATAAGGAATACATACCGATGCATGCATCTTAGAAGAGTCTTAGATTACATCTGTTGTACTTTGCCCTGATTATAATGAGTCACGAAACAAAGGGTAAAAATAATTGCAAATTTCCCCATCGATCCACGTAGTTGCAGGTGTAAAGAAAGGATGGCCAAACTTCTTGGAAGCAAGGTCACAATTACATACTTTCATAAACATTGTGGGCGCAACAATATGTAATGCAGGCTCTACAATATGTACTGCGGGCGTAACAATGTGTAATGTGGGCGCAACAGTATGTGCATGTATGTATGGCATTATATGTATGATATTATACGTATGACATTGTATTATTGTACGCATAAAATAAAAACATACAAAATGGCGATAAAATTACAGAGAATTCCATAGAATAATCATGTTTGTAGTAGAAATTATCATTTTTTGTAGGATTTATATTTTATTATCTGGCCCTATTAGCCTCGGGCCTTGCCCGGAAAAAGAAATTATTATGGAAAGTTTAACAAGCCTTAGACTTGTTAAATAAGGCCAAGACCGGATACTGGTTGTAGTGCCGATGATAATGATGATATTTTATTATATATAGAGTTATTTAATGTCAAAAAATAATTAATTGAATTAATTGAAGAATAAATAAGTAGTTTCAAGTAGAATTGCGATAGATGTGCAAGCCTAGGTTCAATTGACGACTTTGCTATTGTGTAGTTCGGCACAATTACTGAGCGGTAAGTAGGGCCCCCAAGATCAGCCGCCCAGTGGAATACCGCCCCATTAAACTATAAGCTTCGTGAAAGGGTTGGTCGAGAAGAAAAAGCATCTCAGGGCCTTGACTTAGCGCTATAGGATCGCATTTCCTGGGAGAAGTCAAATTAAAAAAAGAAGTCTGTCCCTTTTCTATAGGTATTATCACGGTCGTTGCTGAAATTAACTTGCCACATTCTGCAATCTCTCTTCAGACATTTTCCCGCGATTCCCGACAATCTGAGAATGCGCATCAGTTCACGTTGAAAGACAACTTCAGGCGCACAAATAAACTTAAAGAATCAATTTTTAGCCGAACCACACGAATGCGGAATGCTCTACCTGATCACGTGATCATGATGTCGGTTCGGTACTCTCAACCACTCTCTTCCTGATCTTTATAAATTATCTCTTGTAAATTACCCACAACCGAAGTGACTGGTTTGCTAACGATAACGCGTTGAGATTCTCATACTCATATGAACATCATCATCATCAACGCCACTACAACCGGGAACTGGTCTTGGCCTTATTTAGCAAGTCCTGAGGCTTGTTAAATTTTCCATAATGATTTGTTTTTTCCGGGCAAGGTCATTAGTCTTGCACCAGAGGCTCCCCGACGGGGAATCGAACTCCGTTCTCCCGCGTGACAGGCGGGTATACTAACCACTACATACTCATATGAACACTCCCGTCCAAATTCTTCGAACGTCATTATCAACCAGGACTTTATGCTTGATACATTGAATTCCGACACAACAAGATATATCAATGGGGATTATCTAATCGAGTAGAATTCAATGCCTTAAAAACGTAGTGCTGCCTATTGTCGTCAAAGGCGAACCCCAAAGTAAATATACTGTCGATGAACGGCACTTGCATCGATGAAGCCAAAAAACGATCAATCCTTGGCACTCGAATTAATTCGACTCTTAATTGGAATGAGCACATATTTGAAGCTGCGAAAAGTGCAGCCCAATGTATTGGGTTCCTTAAGAGATGCAAAAGATACCTCACTCCATCCAACCTGGCCACTATTTACAAGGCGTATATTTGTCCCAAAATGGAGTTCAGGTCCCATATTTGGTCAGGCGCATCAAAAACTGCACTACATATTATCGACAGGATGCAAAAACGAACAGTGCAACTTATTGGGGACTCAGATGTAAGTCGTTTAATTCCGTCATTAGAACATAAACACGACGGATTATGCCTATCTCTTTTCTATTGGTATTACCATGGTCGTTGCTCAGCTGAACTTGCTGCATGTGTTCCGCCCCTTCAGACATTTTCCCGTGATACCCGTCAATCTGTGAATGCGCATCAGGTCACGTTGACAGTGAACTTCAGGCGAACAACTAAATAAAGAGAGTCATTCTTTCGAAGAACTACACGAATGTGGAATGCTCTACCTGATCATGTGATCATGACGTCGAGGCACTTGTGACCAATGCCCATCGACACCTCCTTTCCTAATCCACTTCCTCTCTTTCCGCTCGCACTGTGCTCTGACACTTAAGGGTACTCCAAAAACGGTCAACTAAGACGGTCGCTCTAAAAAAATGATCTAAAAATCTCAAATGTTCTCGCTAACAATGAAAGAAAGGTGGATAGTTATCTACAATCTAAATACATTTCTCTGACATTTAAGGGTACTCCAAAAACGATCAACAAAGACGCTCGTTTTTAAGAAATGATCTAAAAATTTCAAAAGTTCACGCTAACAATGAAAGAAAGGTGGAAAGTTATCTACAATCTAAATACATTTCTCTGACATTTAAGGGTACTCCAAAAACGATCAACGAAGACGGTCGCTGTTAATGAAGCAATCAAAAGTGGCCTTAATAAAAATATAAAAGTTAAAAAAATATATTTCACTTAACTAAATCGTGTGGAACTATGTTACATTGTTACGACCCTTGGAAGTTTCATCAACAGCCATGTAAAAGTTTAAACCCGCCAAACACTACCAAGAGCTGTTAAAGACAATCCAAAGCGTTGCTGATTTTCCGAAATCAATTATTACTGGCAACGAGATATCGTGTTTCCACTATGTTATATCTTGCAAAGCGGCGGAGTGTAGCGTGACTGAGCCCACGGAAGTGACCCTGCTCAGGCAAGATTTACCCACCGATGTGATATATATTTCGCGGCCAGAACGATCGCCGCAGCTGTGTTAGCACTTTGAAGTCCAACATGAAAGTAGTTTACGGCTGGTTATCGAGTACAATGATTTAAGCATGTAATTTACAATTTTAATACAACAATTCTTACTAGGTTCCCAAAGAAACCAGTACTTCAAATACATATTTATCTAGAAGGCAGTCGAATAAATTATCAGTTTTACCGCAAGGTCATCCAACGTTCCGTTGGGAGCCAAACGTACAATTTCCACCTGTTTTACGAAAAGAGAAATTTATATTAACCACAAGGTTAGTAAATCAGAGTAATTCGAGTCGGCCAAAGATTGGTAGTCAAACGCAGCATGAAAACCAAAATGGTCATACTCTGATTTCCAGCGCGGTTTCCCTAGACTTGCACAGGGCAATTGCCAAAGAAGACAGCTTTTCCGAGACATTCAAAGAATGGAAGATATTAGAAATACACTCGCGTATATGGAGCACTGAACGTATCGCAAGTGTTGCATTTATTAAGCCACCATCACGGGGAAGGATCATTTCCATAATTCTTGTTCCAAAACGAATAAGGTCACACAAGAGACATCGAGTCTGTGACAAGTGACTATAACCAAGATCGTTATACGTATAACCGGCAGCGAACTCGTTATAAAACTCGTTGGTCTTCACAAAAATTCATTACCAGTCAAGCTGCTGTGGTCTAAGTCCCAGTTAATGTTGTCGCCGTCGTCGTCGATCGTTTGTTAGGTTCAATTAAAATTCCGATCTTGTCCCTGTAGTCACTGCGGTTGACTGCTAACTTTTTGGGGTATTTGTATCTTTTGTATGTCTGTCATATTCGCCATTTAATGACATCAAGTGAAAACAGACTCATCAAGTGTCGCCTTCTATTTAACGGACGTACCCTGTTGGCTATCACTCAGGAATGAGCCTTTGGAAACGTGGCTAGCCAGTTCGATTTTCTCTTCGTCTGTTGTTTTTGTATAAAACAAACTACTGATGTGCGGCGCGTACGATCTGAAACTGATCTTCACCCAGACGTGATCAATACCACCAGATACCTGGGGAGGTGTGGTGTGGGGGTCGACTTTAAAGTATCAGAAAGACTTAGGGAATGTAGTCTATAGCGGTGGTATTCGGGGAGAGGTTGCTTGGCTGCCTTGGGGCAACGTCAAGGTGAAATTCTTTAGAAAAGTTGAATCGCTGCATAAAATGAACGCCATAATGAAGACAGTGTACATTGTAAATGAGTAAGATCGAGCAATATAACCATATGTAGGGGCTGCCAATGTAATAGTGGTGAGACTTCTGAGCCTCAACAAACTTTTTTATGTTCCAGCAAAACCATAACCGTGGATTTCTCTTTATATGCTTTTTTTTACTCCTTCTCCATGTCATGGTATCGTGGGTTTCCTACCTTATCTTCTAGTTCCATTATATTGTTAATAAATTTATTCATTATGAGCTCCTCTAGCCTTGTCTCATGAGATAAACATCACGTTCCGAAGGAATGCAGTCATTGGCATTCTTGGCAATTAATTGCTCAAGTGCGCAACCTAACAGTTCGTAGACATTGATTGCCAGGTATTAAAGCTGAAGGTATTCTTTGCTCTATACAGGTAGAGTGTATGTTGATTACAAGCCGGCAGTTATTCACGTTAGACGTTGATGATTCGCGAAGATTTGTTCAATGCTTCTCATTTTATAAAAGGGTATACAGTGCTTTCCCAGTCATTATAACGGTCAGGATCATTTAGAGAGAAATGAAAAACGACGATGCTACAAAGTTCTTGATGAAGAACCCCAGAGAAATTGATGTGATTAGTCATCATCATCCAATACGGTTTAAGATCGCTGGCATCCATTGGAAGAAAGCTGTAACCCCTTTCTTAATTGGAAAGAATATTTAATGGCAGAGTTCAATTTAGATAATTAAGTGGAGAACAAATTGAACAGGGAGAGGGTGCCGACGTGCTCATTGTCGGCTTGATTGCCAGCCAAGACTTTGCCGCTGACTGTTCCATGCTGGCTATACCATTCATCAATTAACACTTTCCATAAACGAACTTTATAAGCTGTTACATTTCGTTCAGTAATTAAGTCGATATTGTGTTAATTGAAAGGAAATTCTGAACAAAAGGTTTTTCCCCGGCCGTCTGTAAAATCGAATTTTATTAGACCTCCACTTCGTGTATTCTCTTCTTTTATTGGATTTTATATTTAAGGTTGTTTGGGACATTTCGATGTCAGTCCAATTTTTGTACTAACAATATTGTACAGACAATTATTATGTTTATCATATAAATAAAAATATAATGAAAATATAGCAATGATTACTTAAACGAGGTTTATCTAGGCTTTTATACCTTCATCATGTTCACTTTACCGCGCTGTATTACTATAAATATGATATGATGCGAAAGGTTGTGGTTTCCTGATATCTGCGACCCTCTATTATCATCATCATCATCGGCACTACAACCGGGATCTGGTCTTGGCCTTATTTCGCAAGTCTCTCCACCGGTATCCGGTCCATATCCGAGACTTGTTAAATTGTCCATAATAATTCGTTTTTCCGGGCAAGGTTAGTAGCCTTGCGCCAGGACCCTCTAATATAACTTATCTTTTTAAAAAATATTTCTGTTTATAAACATTTATCCTTTAATAAGCCTTGTCTTTCCTAAGGAAATGATTTAACTTCTTAAAAGGTTGATTTTGAACTGGGTTATACTGTCCTCGCATGGTTTCTGTCCAGAACAGGACAGAAAGTAATAGAAAGTAATAGAAAGATACTGAGATTTACGAACATCTAAGTCGCTAGCATAAACCACTTCAGTGACAATGCGTATAGGTAATTAGGTCCCATAAACGGAATCGATTAGAACAGCCAAGTCTTTTAACGACGTTCCTCAATGGGCACTCAGATTAACATTCTTTTTAAATAAAAATAATGTACATTCCTTAAACTATTAAAATCCTTATTGTATATTGTATACAGTGTACGCGTGGAACTGGTGCAAAATTAATAAAGATGTGGAGGCTAGATAAAGTAGGAAGAAAGGATTGTGTACTATGCTTTTTTCACGCGCAACTCGGCCAGAATCTATGAAAAACCCTCATGTAAGACGAATCACACGAAACGCGCATGTAACCACGTTGTATATTAAAATAGAGACCCCGCTTATAGCCTGCAAGAACTTCAAACAGTCCGAGCTCTTGTTGCAATTGCTTGTCAGTTCTCACATTTTCTGACCGGCGAGGAGATAGTGTAGCGTTCTACGAATGCACAATTCCGCGCAGGTAGGCTTAAAGGAAACGACTTACCTGAGAACGTTGCACGCGCCCACAGACGCGTGTCCCAAAGTCCCACCATAGGACCTGCAACTCGCAGCCAACGTTGAGCCCGATACCAAAAAGCAAGGAACTGAACGTCCCCAAAGCTTTTAATGTCAAGCTCAACAATCATAGTTGTTCATGCCTGAAACAAAGGTAAAACCATACATTCATCCTGTTCCTAAAAGCAATTCATGAAAATGCCAGACATTCTGCCTGAGCCCAGGAGCACCTCATCGACCGGACAATTCCGGGTATCGATACAATGAATTGCTATCACCAGCAAATTAGACTACCAACGGATGCACGTGCGGGTGGTCTGCCACAAAGACCACCAAATCCATCGGCAAACAAAGGAAACGGCAACCTCATGCAATACAGCATACCGCCTATCCGCTGCCAAATTGTAGGCAACCGTAATTACGAGTATCTCAACGATATAATTCAGAGAATTCATGAGGTTAAAACCTACAGAAGGAACTACTTCGATCCCACGGTCCCTTTCGAATTTCACACCATTAGAAAGATCTAATGGATTTCGATGCGTATTTACGAAAGGCAAACAAGACCCACGGACTGTACGTCCAAACAATCATCTCCGTTCTGTGCGCCAGATGGGCTGTGCAAACAGAAGACCGTTGAGATGAAACGCTATCACCACCACCGATGGGATAATGATGTATGGGAAGAGCGACTTTCTCCTTTTCAGGAATCTTAAATTACCCCTGGGACTAATTAACATGCTGCTAACAGAGATTCGGAAATTCTGTTGGCGGATCTAATGGGAAAATTTGGCTGTACAGATACAGATACAATCTTATCAGGGTATTTTCCGGTAGGATGCGAATTCAGGAGTCTAAGTTGGATCGTCATCGAGAGTACACGCCGATATAGAACATCCGAGGAGTTGTGACCAGACAGTCGACTTACAAGAGTTACTTTCGAGGAGGAGCTCGAGTCGCGTTAACGTGCATTAACTGCGTTAAAACTTAGAACGTTGTAGCTGTGTTCTCACGGCTAGTATGTCCTTAAGACCATACATTGTTTTATGTAAACTATTAAGGGTTATACTAAGTGACTTGTAATTAATACTTCGTGACGTTCACCTAATCGGGGATTCGTCATATTGTAAGACAATATAAACGACTTGTGCGAGAAAATAAAGTTAAATTGAAAGGCGACGTCCGTGTTTTATTAGTGACGGTATTCGCTCCAGTGCATTGTATTTTTCGTGTTGCGTACGTCATCGGCCTTTGAATAGAAAAACAACCTCATCATCAAAGTGGCAACAACACGTACGCCAAAATATGCCTCAGGATATACATGCTAAAGCAGAAAGTCGACTCGAAGAAACGCTGAGCTTCCACAAAGATGTTGTGGAACGCAATAAAGCCCTACGACTGCGTCGAACTGGAACTGGGTGTGGGCAGGATCCACGAAGTGCTCTGCAGCAACATCAGTCTGGTGGCGCAGCCAAGTCGGCGAACTATACAGTCTTACGAGATTTCTTAAGATACGATTGATTTTCTATAAGTTTTTATTGCATTCTAAGAATCCATTGTCACGACCTACTACTTTATTTATCGAACCCAATACGAACCGCCAAAAATCATTCAAGAGTGTAGTGGAAGACCAAGCGAACGAAATTTATCAAACGTCGGAGTTGACAAAAGCCGCCTCAATAACTGAGTTAGCAAGGAAGTTGTGTCTTGCGCTTTATTGTGCAAACCTAGGTTCAACTGACGACTCTTGCTATTGTGCAATTCGACACAATTACTGAGTGGTAGGTAGGGTCCCAAAGCCCAGCCGCCCAGTAAAATACCACACCATTAAACTATCATCATCATCATCGGCACTAAAACCGGGATCCAGTCTTGGCCTTATTTAGCAAGTCTCTTCACCGGTATCCGGTACTTATTCAAGACTTGTGAAATTGTCCATAATAATTTGTTTTTCCGACGCAACGCCGGAAAGACAGGTTTTGTCCCAATACCCAACCCATAATTTAAGATACGAGGGTGATTCAATAAGTCTTAGAAACGCCTACGATGGCGCTCGTAGCATCGCTAATGGTCTGTTTTTAGTAATCATCATTCCACACTAGGGGGAGGATCCAATTTGGTTTTTGAATTACTTTTTTACTAAATAAAAAAAATGATTTAGAGTAATGGAAATCTTTATTTGGACCTTCAATTTTTTCTGTTAAGTGGAAAAGATGATATCCGTCAAGTGGCTGCCGCCAGAGATGTTACACATTTGTACCCATTTTATCGCATTTTCCAAGACTTTCCACAAGATTTCCGGTGATAACTTTTCGCATTCCTGTCGAATATTCTCCTTAAGGTTGCGATTGTCTGGGGCTTGTTGGCATAAACACGCGACTTGAAGTAGCCCCAAAGCAAGAAGTCTGGATAGTTAAATCGGGCGATCTTGCTGGTCATGCCAAATCGTCAAAATGGGAGATTACGCGAGCAGGAAAAGCTTCCTTCAGAATATCCATTGTGGCTTGTGCTGTGTGTGCGGTTGCATCGTATTCTTGAAACCACATGTAACCACAGTAAGAAGTCATTTCTTATGGCCCTGTAGGGTTCGCCAGTAACAGTGGCCATATTGCCGATGGCGTGCTCAAAAAAATACAGCCCAATCACTCCTCCCGCGTGAACGCCGCACCACATAGTGGCTTTGAGTGGATATAATGGCTCGTCGAACATCACACGCGCGTGCATTCAGTGCCCCAGAAACGAAGATTTTGCTTATTGACGTAACCGATTAAGTGGAAACACGCCTCGCCACGCATGATAATTTTCGACACAAGTCGTCCTCTTCGTTGTTGAGATTAAGTATGGCTTGACTGTAACTCACAGACGACTGACGGTCACCAGGCATTAACTGGTGTACTGATTGGAGTTTGTACGGGAACATGTGTAAGTCTTTCACTAAAATTCGCTGTAGGGTCCGTCTGGTGATGCCCAATTGCATGGCCCGTCGTCTGGTTGATGTTTCTTCATTCGCAGCGACATCGACAGCCACTGCCACGATATTCTCGGCCGAACGACTAGTCCGGTGGCGGCCACGCCCTGCATGGCCTCCTGTGGTTCCAGTCTGTTTGAGTCGAGTAGCTAATCGCCGGAATGTTTGCCCAGTTGGAGTGACACGATTAGGAAATCGACGTCGAAAATCACGCTGCGCTTACACCACCGACCGATTATTGGCCAAAAATATCGACACAAATATTCTACGCTCTTGCGGAGTATAGCGCTCCATTCCTTGTCTGTTTATATACTGCAGCTGTCTAGTTCATAAATGTCTTGACGTACGGCGCCATTTACAAAAATTATAACATCTTCCGATAGGGTGATTAATTTTGCACCTTGTATTATTCTTATAATGGCGCAAGGCTAATAACCTTTCCCGGAAAAACAAATTATTATGGAAAATTTAACAAGCCTCAGACTTGTTAAACAAGGCCAAGACCAGATCCCGGTTGTAGTGCCGATGATGATGATGATTATTCTTATAACTTGAGACCTACCAAATCTCGTAGAGATTCAAGGCATTTCTTACATATAGTCTTACTATCGCACAGTTATATTTTTTTGAACTCCTTTTATCCCTAACGTACCAGCTACTGAGTTACGGACGATGTCAGACACTACAAATATAGCTTTCATAATTAATCTATTTTTTTTTCTGGAGACATATTGCCATTCGTGTAGCCCCTGTGCATTTTCTATGAAATGTACCAAACGAACGGGAATTGTTTCAAGATTCACATATAGGTGGCGGCTCTAAAACCATATCTATACAACCTTTAGTTAGTTTTGAAAGAAGAGATTTTGATTATTATTCTTAGAACTATTGATGTTTTAGGGATACACTTCTTGATATCGTGAAAACAATGACAATCATCCTTTGATAAAACACTTCCGTTTGATGTGAAACAATACCGTTAAAAAGCAAGATTGGATTGAGAAATGTTATAAGTAATCTGCTTCGTAGGTGTTCGAAAGTGAATTTGGTTCACGAAATACGACTTGCGCTGGAGCTCTACGGAGTTCGCAAAATAAGCAAAATCGCTCTCTCTTCCCCCCCCCCCCCCCCCCCCCCCCCCCCCTTCTCCCGGCGTCTCTTTCTCTCTTTCTTCCACACTTATATATGTTTCTCTCTTTGCCTCTTATGTTGTTGACCGATCCTCCCTAACCTACTACTGAGTATTGACTATTATTAATGTTCCTCAGTTCTGCTATAGTGAAATGTTTTTAGTAGCTCTTTCTGTCCTCTGGTGAACCTTGCGCTTTGTATTGGTCCCTGAATTGTTCCAAGCATCCCTCTACAGCGCGGGTCGCCAACCCGGTGACGCGGGCACAAATGCGTCCCTAAGCGATATTTAAACATATATAATGTCATTACATATTGTTGCGCCAGCATGGTTGATGAATATTTTTAATTGCGCTCGTGCTGCCAAAAAGATTAGCGACCCCTGCTCTATCGTATTCATTTTAAACCAACAGCCGGTCGGCTCATTTACCATAATAGCCTTCTTGAACCCAAACCATATATTCAACTTGAGTTTGATGCTCCTTACTCTGACTCTGTGCGTAATGAAAAGGCTCGCACACCAAGTACGAGTAGAACCGCAGTTATTAATGCGTGGGCTATAGCATCAACCCCATATTGAGGAGAAGGAACGAATGCCAAAACACAGTCTGACAGATCACTATTTCACTTCTTTCGCAGAAATCGAAATTGAACGAAATTGACTCGTAACTTAAATAAACTTAAAACACAAAACATTTTTTCGATATGGAATTCGGAAACTGCCTGAGTGGTAGGAAAAAGTACTTAGATTAATCTATTCACATAATTTGTTCTTCTATTAAATGCTTTTTTCGACCCTAATGAACCGAACTAAACAAAACTAATGGCAATCGAATCACATATAAAAAGAGGACTGTTGGTCGCTTCACATATATTCTCGTTACCAGAGAGAATCACCATAAATGGAGATATTCCAGAAAAGAAGCGAACAACGCATTAAGATCATCGCTTCCTCCGAGCAAGGGTTTGCAAACCCACAGAACTAAAGCATTTTATAACTCCCTCTTCTTTTATTATTTTATCGACTTCATATACTCTACTTCCTACCTTCGCTACACCTTCCACTCTTTACTGTGCATATTATAAAAAACAATCCTCAATTCACAGGTTAAGAGAAATAAATAACAATTATATTTATAAATAGTGGTTCATACTGCAATTGAACTTCCCTACCACCCATCTACCTTCCAAACTTCATCAATAGGTTCTCCATTTTTTTCAGTGCTTTCTGTTTTTTATTGAATCCTCAATCAGTTCCAGATATTTTCTTGTCTAACATCAAATTTAAAACATCTATTATAGTTCAAATAACGCATGTCACATATTTCTACGTCATTACCGTCGCAAAATATTATATCTGACCAAATAATACAAAATATCTTCTCCACATGCTTTCGGATTTCGTTCCTCGACCCCATAAATTTAGCAGCTATCCACTCAAATGGACCCTGTCAATAAAGAGCCTCTATTTTCACCCAACACGATTGTAAATATTTGACAAAACGATTTCTCTCGAACAGGAAATGTAAACAGGCGCGCGTTAGCAGCACATTAACTAATGCTGCCTGGCATTCTTGGAGCACAGCCAAATGATCTTCACCTCCTGCGATCACTTTACCTTCAAATGCCATTTCAGCATCCATCACTATAGGATTTCTCTGCTGAGGATCTCCTTTAGCAATTAACATTCTGTAAAGTTGATTTACAATACACCGTAACGTTGAAATATTTCACACATAACACAATTTTTTTTTTATTTGAAAGTTCACGCTGATCTTCAGAGATCCTCTCAGTAGCCTGTGCGGAATGTATCACGTGAAGCTGTTATATAGAGTCCACTCAACTTAAGCGGTTCATCGTAGTGAGTTGAAAAGTATCTTTAATCTGAAATACCAAAGAAATGTCCGTTGGGTTCGATTTTTCGTTTGGAATGTTAATTGGAAACACAAATTCCCGACCGAGTTTGCTTGGAGGTAAAAATGCAAAACTTGTTGACTCAGTTGCACCACATAGCACCATCTACAGCGCGGCGTCAGTTTGTGTGTACTCCTATGCCGTACAATGCAGTATCGTGCCGTGCCGTGTGCTGTATTCACTTCTGGGATTCTACAAAGAGGCAAAGGTAAATATTTACCTGCTTCCAAAAATCGAAGACTAAAAAAAAAACAAACGAAACAAAACAACAACAAGCTACAATTCTGCCGCTAAGACAAACTTGAACATTTTCAAACGTTACTCGGTGTTCAGTGTTCAGGGGCCAACAACATCAACTTTTCGAGTTCCTCGTAGGTCATTACCCGCCGCTGCTGTTGCACATATCTTTTGAAGTACCTTCTTCCAAACTTGGTTGGGTTCGCTTAAGCAGAATAATTGTGTGCACTCCAAAGCCGTTGGCTAACTAGCCGGTTCTGGAGTGCACCAAAAGAAAAACCAAAGTAACACACGTTGCTATTCTGACAGAGCATTAAGAACTGCAGTAGGAACAACAGCGACAGCAACAACTGCAGCATCATCATTAACAACATTGCACACAGGCGGGCAACCTGGCTTGGTGCGACTTGGTCTTCGGTCTCCCCGTAATTTATGGCACTCTGTGCACGCGTTCCGCTGCCCTCGCTATACTACACAAGATGAAACAATATTTACGTCGCCGAAGCGGGTTCTTTTACTACATTGCCGCCGCGCTTGCCAAGCCATTTTGGGTTAAGCTAAGCTCACCACAAATACCATGACCAGATACCTCCTAACAACAAACCTTCTTACCAACAGATTATGTGCCATACTTGGGCTTGTAGTTCCTGCTCCGTCGAGATGCGACATACTGTTGCTGCTGATTGGTCGGCCTGCTGCTGTGCTCGTTTGTTGTGCTGATTTCGCAAAACCCAAAAGGAGGCAACAAGACAGTACAGCAAAAAAAAATAAATAGCAACAAGAACCCGACCAAGAAATCGCATTCACGTATCATGTTGCATGTTACAATAGAGAGCAACGGCGGTACCAGCAACCGGGCTGCCAGAAGTAATTTCACATTCCTCATAAGCTCATAGTGGAGCCAGGAAACAGAGCAACAAAAGAGCAATCAACACGAGAGTCGCGACGTGACACGATGGTCACAATCAACCGCCGCAAATGTGGGGCCAACGAGGGGAAAAGTGGATTACCTTAGGATGCTGCTGCAGTCGCCGATTGTGCGGTTTGATCTCTTTCGTGGCAACCGTATCTTTCGGATTTTCAAGCAATCCACGAGTTTGGGAAATGAAATCATCGCTTATATTTAATCGTTTGCGAGTTATCGATGTGACTGTAGTCTTATTATATTTTTTATGTACTTCTCTCAGGAGAGGCGAATCTATAGCACTGGGCCAATGCACTGAGATGCCCTCGTGTTCACCACAAATGTGCAAAGTGTGCGAAAAATATCGGGATTAGTCTCAAAATCAAAATGACCATTATTTTTGTACAGTGACTAAAAATTCCTCCAAAAAACGCCCATTGGCCACCAATTCTCCCCTGCCAGCTTTTTGCAATTTTCATATGCCCACTGGAACTCTGCAGCCGGAACACAGTTCAGGTTTTCCGTAAAAGGGTCTTGAACTACTAGAATCAGGTGAAATCGCGTCCTTTCAGATTTCTCTTGGTGGGGGGGACATGATCAAAATCACTGGGAGCTAGTCCGAGACTGGAGGGTGGCTGCGGTACCATTGCTACGTTGTTATAAGCCAAAACTTCGCACGCTGGTCCGAAAGTTGTTGCATTTTCACTTCTCAAGTTTTTGATGACAGTTACAAACGCGTACTCACTAAAAATCTAGGTCTGCTCCCTCCAACGTCTCGGAAGCCACTAGTTCCCTCGCTTCACTGACATCTCCTTCTACCATACCCTGTAAACGAGGCAGGTCTGCGCGCTCTATCCTATTCAGAGAAAAACCAGTCCCAATTACACCCTGAACCGCTACTTGCATGAGGTCTCACAAGAGAATTGCATACGGTCTCACACACTCTCAAGCATAAGAGAATGGCAACGAAGGAAGAAGATTTCCACCTTCCTACCGAAACAAAAAAAACCAAACCCCTTGAATATTGAAACACTCTTCTTATCGACCTTCTTTGTGTTCCAGGTTTTTACCGACATCCACATTGAATCTTTTTAACCATAGGGCTGTTAAAATCCTCTGGTCCACAGACCTAGCCTGATTTGGTCTCTCACTTGGTCTGTTGTAGTTCACACATTTAAGGCACACTTTTGACAGCCATACATATTACATATCAAAACTTTCGTTGGAAAGGTAGTGGTGACGAACCGTTGGCTTGAGAACTTATAGATTATAGTCACCTCCCAACACGACGTGAACCTCGGGGGTGAGAAGTCTTTCTCGAACATCGGTTCTAACATTTATTGGGCAGCAACACATCATAAAATGGAAAATTTTATAATGTTAGACGACACTTTTTAAAATATTAGGTAACGTTATTTTGTACTAGTGCACAAACTCGAGCATCCTTGACGTAAGATCATATAGAGGAGCAAACTGCGACTTCGATCATCTTCTAGTGATGGGCAAAGTTGAGGAGTCGTCTCGCAGCAAACCCATAGCGTTTGCGACGATAGTGGAGAGCGTGTGATTCGAACCGACGCTATCACGGTTAGAATCACTAAAAGATAGAACCAAAGCTCAACGCATCAGGCCACTGCCGCGTGTACGAGTTCGATTTCTAAACTCAAGTGCATTCGACTGATGTGGAATTGCTATATTATGCTATAGTATACGGCCTTAATGGTGTGCCTTTATTGTTCTTGGCTTGTCTTTTAGGTGGTGTTGTTCTTCACTATTTGGTCGTGTGTATCTACTAGAAACGCCACACCACTCCCTTCCAATAACTTTCGTTACGACTCAACTTTCAAATGCCAACGACTGAGCGAGAGCGATCGAGAGAATGTCAGAGCAGGCGAGTGAGCCAGCGGTCTGGGTAGAAGTCGTGTGATTGCTGTAGTAAAGTTCTGTGTGCGTATGGGAGTGTGTGTTATATCGTACGGATCACGTCGGGGTCACCAGTTATAGCGTTTGCGACGATAGTGAAGAACGTGTGTGTATCTGTTAAAAACGCCACACTATTACCTCCTCAGTAACTTTGTTACGATCAACTTCGTGTGCAAACAACGGTGCGAGGAATGAGCAAGCTAGAGGACGTCGGAGCAGGCGAGTATGCTAGTGCTCTTTGCGGAAGTCGTGATCGAGTAGTAAAGTTCTGTCTACCTATGGGAGATTGTGTGTTGTGCGTATACAGATCACGTCGGGGCCACCAATTATCGCGTATGGCGGCGCTGGTGAAGAACGTGTGATTCGAACTGGCGCTATGACGGTTAGAAGCACTGAACATGTAACCAATGCTCAACGCATTGGGCCACTGCCGCGTGTACGAATTCGATTTCTAAATCAAGTACATTCGACTGATGTGGAATTGCTATATTATTGCTATGTATACGGCTCGAGTTCATCATCATCATCATCATCATCATCATCGGCACTACAACCGGGAACCGGTCTTGGCCTTATTTAGCAAGTCCTGAGGCTTGTTAAATTTTCCATAATGATTTGTTTTTTCCGGGCAAGGTCATTAGTCTTGCACCAGAGGCTCCCCGGCGGGGAATCGAACCCCAGTCTCCCGCGTGACGGGCGGGTGTTCTAACCACTATACTATCGAGGAGCTCGAGTCCAGCAATCCCAAAGAGGGGGGGAAGTGTGTTTCACAAATTTACCGGCCGATAGCATTACTGTCTATGTTATCTATGGTGATGGAAAGGGTCATCAATGCCGAATGAATTAATTTGGATTTCAACGGATTTCTGAACGCTCTTCAATATGGATTCCGTGGCAGACGGTCCACAGGAGACCTTTTGACCCTTATAACCGATATATGGACATCTGCGATTGTACGGCATGGTGAGTCAAGAGCAGTCGTATTGGATATCTCCAAGGCTTTTGACCGCGTCTGCCACGGGTCATTGCCGAGCAAACTTGGTTCATATGGACTTTCCCAGCAGCTTTCCGACTGGACGAAGAGCTTCCTCGAAAATAGATCGATCCGGGTTGTTGTAGGCAGCGAGTTTTCGGGTCTGTATCTTGTTAATTCGGGGGTCCCTCAAGGTTCTATTTTGGCTGCATTCTTGTTTTTTCTTCACATAAATGATTTGTTGGAGTCGACGAATAACAGGGTGTTCAGTTTCGAAAATCGATATATCGGGGTTCTTGTGGACGGCGAGTGTTCGGATCTGTATCGTGTTAATTCCGGGGTGCCTCAAGATTCTATTTTGACTCCAATCTGGTTTTTGCCTCACATAAATGATTTGTTGCAGACAACGGATAACAAAGTGTTCATTTTTACGGATGATAGTGTGGGGCTATTGCTTGTTGGTGTCAAGTAAAGTTTAGTTACACATTACACAGTGTCTTTTATACTAACGTCCTTTTATAAAAGTTAACTGGTTGGTGAAAATTTAATTACATATTAACAGAGGGTCTTTTAGGCTAACACGTTCTTTCATTGAAGTTAACTGGTTGGTGACAATTTAGTTACACATTAACAGTGTCTTTTCATAATAATCGATATTGGATAGAAACACGCCCGAGATATAAGGTACTTCATTCGAACTCAACTCCGTTTACTTTGGTCAATCCTTAAACGACGCGTATAGTGTGTGTATACTATTAAGAAGATGGAATCTGACTCTCGATTTGATAACTCTCCCGATCAATTGACTGAGCTACGACCTCCACCTGTGCCTTGTTGGGCGATTCAATTTTGACTCTGGTGTCATTGCACCAATCATGCTGTCAGTCGCGACTGGGGCGGATTTCCACCGATGTCGTGAGAAACAACTTACATCCTTCATTTACCCGGCGACCAATGAGAACTCGATTTGAGTATCACTGGGAGGGTTCCCATGGATACCGTAAAGATAGGTCGAATGTTCATATCTTGGAAGGAAGGACAAACTAAAAATGTATTGGATAAGAAGAGAAACCAACCAGGGGGCTGTTCAAACAAATGATCATGCAACAGACGCTGAAGGCATTGCTATCGTAAACAATATGGGTTATTGCTGGAGGCCGACATCGATTTTTCTGTTGGTGTTATGTCAACAGTAAATTCGTTTACGATGGCGAGCGCTAGGATGATGGTGCTTATTGATTCAGAAAACGAATCATAGGACATGACCATTGCTAGGTTGTTTAGATAAACAAATTATGTGTCGTGTCCGATTTGATGATCGTTTATCTGTTGGGCGACCGATCATGGGTAATTTGGCTTGCAGCTGTGCAAGCGGGTAACTTGCCAGGGCTTTTTCTTTGGACCAACGGATGGTTGGGAAAAGTATACACAGGAACATTACTGTGTGTATAATAGACATGGTCGCCGGCAAGAGGAACCTATTAGATTCCCAAATGATTCGTGATGGTCATGGGTGCCGACAAGAGGAACCGATTAGATTCCCAAATGGTCCGTGATGGTCATGGTGCCGGCGAGAGGAACCGGAATGATTTGGGAAGGATGTGATGTTGCATGATGCCGAGGCAAGATGATGATCTTGCCGTTAGTTTATGTTTCAGGTAAAAGATGATTTGAAAGGTAACTTAACGCTGCCCGATTGCAGGTAAGCGAAATGTCTTTATTGGGTGAGGAATGGAGCGTTGAATTAAGGGAAATGGGTGATTCTTTGGATATGCTTAAAGAACCCCCACAACAGTACGCTCGTTTCCTCTTTTTCGAATGATCGGCCGATTACTACATCAACGTCGCACCAACTGAGATGTCCCAAGATGGACTCCCTGCATCAGGACCTGGATAAAGTCCTCCAGTGGGAAAAGACCAATCTCGTCGACTTCAATGCAACGAAGGCACAATATACAACATTCCCAAAAAAAAAAATGAATCATCGGTTCCACAGCTAATGCTGAGAAACCAGTTCGTCAAATCTGGGGAAAGCTTGAAACTGCTCGACGTCACGGTCCTTGGGAATATTTTGTCGCATAAACACGTGTCAAAAATCGCCGGGTCCGCCTCTGGAAAACTGAGTTATTCTTTTTAGAGCCAAGAAATATTTTACTCCGGCCCAACTTCTTCTGTATAAATCCCAAATTAGACCCCCGCTGGAATAATGCTCTCTTGTGTGGCCCTCTGCCCATAAACAAACCCTCGACCTACTTGAGAGCATGCAGAGACGAGCGATCCGCCTGATTGGGGACACGGCGCTGACGTCGAGACTAATCGCTGTGACATCGAAGGCGCGGAGGTGACCTCTGTCTGTTTTACAGATATTATCACGGGTACTGTTCTTCGGAGATTCGTGGTATTGTTAAACGCAATTTGGTTTATATGCGGTATACAAGACAATTCGACGGGTGGCACCCTGTCTCAGAACTCGTTCGGCTACAAAGCGAGGAAGCTAAGGAACTCCCTTTTTTCTCTTTTTTTTTTTACAAGATTGACATTTTTCCATAACAGAATGGTGTGCAGATCACTATTCAGAGAGCCGACCTGGTTACATGTTAGCTGGTGTGATGGTGCCGCATTATCGACCGATCATTTCAAAATAAAGGATCCGCGTACTATCATCAGCAAAACTAAATGTTCTATTAAGCGTGACACCAGCAAATCATTAATATGAAGCCGAAATAGGATTGGCACTAGGACAGAACCCTCAGCTACCCCAGAATTAATGGAAAAGCCCCAAAGGCACGCCGTCTACAATTCGAATCGATCGATTTTCGACGAAACTGTTCTTACGGTCGCAAAGTTGTTGGGAAAATCCACAAGCATGAAGCTTTGTTGGTCGTGGCCTATGCCAGTAGCCCTCAAAAGCCTCGGATATATCATATATATAGGCGTAAGTAGTCCGTAAATGATCCAGTGTCTGGCTGCTCTGGATGAGTATATCTGTGGCGGTGGTGGTGCGAAATCGAGCACTCACGACACCGAGAAACTTGGGATATTTCGATTTCTTTTCCTTCGACGGCCGCGGCTAACCAATTCAGCACTGATTAGTTGCTTTTGGTTTATTGAACAACCGCTGTTAATTAACGTGTGCTTATTACACTCGAAAGGCAACGACAGAGGTCACATTCAATTCTCACTAAAAAAAAAAAAAAAAAAAAAAAAACGCAAATCACTTTTTAATGATAATTCGCATCGGTCTTCATGACCATTTTTATTCGTGCCGTTGTGTCGTTGTGATGTACTTATCGGCCTCGCTCCTTTTCCAATAGAGGGGGAAGCGGTGGAACTCCCTCCCCTCGCGAGTGTTCCGGGAGCGTTACAACCTGCAACTGCTCGAGAAGAATCGCAACGGTTATTTGGTGGCATTTCGGGGTGGCGCTATAGGTTCGCCTTTCCCTAGGGAAATATATTTAAAAAAAAATGAACCACAACCTCAGCGGAGAAAAATCTCTTTATACGCGCATTTCGTGTAAAATAAGATCGAAATTAATGTCATTGTAGTGGTGTTTTAGTTCTGCAAAGATATACCACAAGTAGAGGATAATCCGACCCCCACACAAGACAAGTCGGGTGTGCAGTTGACCTTACACAATAAGTAATTTGACAGGTGTCAACTAAACTAAACAGTTAGTGCTGTCGGTGTACCTATCACAGGACGTAGAAATTGAATAAACTTGTACTACAGCTACTACCACTACAAGAGCTGCCGCCCCTTTCCATTGTGTCCGAGTTGTGCCTCTGTACTTCACATAAAAGTTGAAATTTCAGACATTAAAACGAAAGACAAATTGGCCAGAAAAAGAGACAAAAAAGTTTCCAAGGTGTGGAGAAGTCTTACATACCATTTAACCAAACGTAGACAAGTTCTGTGTTTTAAAATCAAATTAGTGATTGCTGTTCGTCAGAAGTTTATATCCCAAACAGATTAGACTATTCGGCTTAAGAATAATGTAGCTTCTGATTGGCTTTGCAGTCACCCATCAGTTGAATCCTTTCAAACTCAATTTGCACATAACACGTCATAACTTCACTGGAGTCCAATGAGATGGCAATCCAATAAGACGTCCGCCACCCATCACCGGTCGCTTGCCGGCTCTTCTAGAGTATATCATGGTCTTATCCAACAGCCAGCAGCAAATAGTTTGTTTGTGCCCCCACGGTGCCCATAATAACATACAACGACGAGGCGGCTGCTGCAATTGAATTCCCTCCTTCGTGGTACTGTCACCCTCCTATCATAGACAGGGCGTCTTGGAGGTCGGTGACTCAATAGAGAAAATTCCAAATTTGCTCCGATCTGACATGAGCGATCGCCCTGGCCGCCGGTCGAAATGACACGAACTGTATTCGACGTTCTTGTATTTTCTTGATGTCGTACCCGATTACGATGATTAACGCCACCATTGTGGCAGCAGTGTATACTTCGCATTATTTCAACTTGTCTCAAATGGTTCGAATAGTCTGACGGTCTGTGGTTTGTCGTTTTGGTCTTTTTGAGTCCCCTCTGGTATAAGTAGACGTGGATATGCGTCATTCGCTCTTATATCTGGGATTGTCTGGCGTATCGCTCGCCACTTGGAGGTAGTTGGTTCAGATACGAATCTATGGTAGATTTACTGCATGCATCAAACATTGAATGTGCATACTCGCCGCCACAAGCCTTCGACTTGAGAGGTCTTTCTGGTCGTTTTTGGTGTGAAATGTATTTTTATTATTGGCGCCAAGACGTTGGGCGCTTTCATCAGCATCCTCGGCTAGCTGAAGCGCTGATCTTCTGTAAAGGCAGCAGAAGTCAACGTTCAAAGAAGAAGAAAGTTCCCTGTGATTGATGTTTATCCTTCATGTCGCCAGTCGGTGTTTCATTCGGGATGTATGTGTACATATTTAATTAACCGAAACTTATAAACAGTTCCCTCTCTGTCGGTGCATTTAGTTCGCGTGGCTAGGAAGTTCCTTACACCGAATTCTCCCACCCGTATCATATCTAAGGTGTGCCTGGGTTCGGTGTTGCCTCCAACTAGCTCTTAATTGATTTATATGCTCCCACTGAGCATGGCTAAATTTGTGTGGATGTGTATGTTTTGCTTTTATCAGCATCTACAGGATGTAACTGTTGCGCCACTGTTGACATCGTGCAAAACGACTTAGTTTTCGCATTTCGACGTCGTCTGCACAAAGCATTGCAAAAATTTAAACACCACATCCGGTGGATTTACTTTCTGCGCATCCCCAAATTAATCCTCTCCACCCCCGTCAGTCACCCACTTGCTTTTCTATTTCAGAATACTTAAAGAACCTGAGAGCCCCACAAAATGATGTTTATCTTTTCGCTTAATGTATGATAGATACTATTTTTGAAACACGGAAAGAAATTCACAGCCTCTTTAGATGCGTTTATTGTTTGAGAGGAATTCTAAACAATCCTCTGCGAACGAGGAGGAGAACGTAAACGGCAAGAGAGGCAAAAGGAGTGTGAAATCCTTTAAAATGAAATGGATTCTACGATCCTATCGTCGCCACTGCCGGGTTATATGTTAAGTTGTTTATCGAGATGCTGCTGGGGAAACAAAGACCTTGCGAAGGTGTCGGAATGTTGTTTGGACATTAAACTATTTTCTGGTCGCCGCTCGGGAGACGAAAGGTGTAAATAAGTCTGAAAATAATTTGTTAAACCAGCGGATACATTTGTTCACAGATTAGGAGGAGGCCATTACGAAGAGAGAGCTATTGGAATGTGGCAGAGCTCGTCAAGGAGATATAAGTCGCGGAATTCGGCCGGGCGGCAAAAAGTATTTTTGTAATTAACTGAGGTGAACGCGGGGCTTGGCTATTTGCTACTAATACACACTATGCCAAGTGAGTGTTTTAAAATATTTGAATTTTTATCATTAAATAGGTGAATGAATGTGAGGTCGCGACTCACAATAAATGCGTTCTACGTTGACTCTACGTAATGGGAAAAGCATTTGATCGTAGAACATTGCATTTCAAAAACGCAATTAACTATAATTTAATAATACTTGCTCAAAAACTGGATTTACCTTTGGGGAGATTAGTTCAAGATGTACGATATAATGATCAATTACCTTTTTGATCGGTTTTGTTGATGTTGTTGTTCTTGAACCTTTTGAGAATCGGGTGAAATAAGCTGCATGACAAAAACCCTAGGGTTCCTGGTTGTGCTTGTCTTATGTTAAACTAGGAAAACTTGTATTTATTTTTTTTATTTCATATTATTGTTGTACATTTGTACAATTTTAAAAAATAAGAATATAGCGTGTTGACCAGAAGTGGGAGTTGTGTTACGCTCAAGGCTATTGGGGAGGATGAGGAGGTTTTGTTACTTTCTCGAAGCAGGTTGTAAATGATTATTGTGTATTACAATACTCTTAATAGTGATATGTAATGCCTTTTATGTACCAGGTTGTTGTTGTTTTTTGTTATAATCTGTTTATGTTTCGCTGGTAAAATACATGGTATTTAACATTATAAATGAAATATAATGTCGGTCAAATAGAATTTCGTTTCGGATATCGTCTTTATGTATGAAGGTTATGCCTAGTTTCTGGCAGTTTTCGAGTGAGCGAGACGCTAATACTAAAACGAAAATCAAATTTCGCAACTGCTTCCTTAGCTGCTATAGTTCGATATAGAGGGTGGGGGTGGGTGGGGGGGGAGGGGGGGGGGAACATACGGGGCAAGGTCTCTGCTTTCAACCCATCGAAGGCCAGGATGATTCTTGTCCCTGTTCAATCCAAGTTGATATGCAGTCTCCACGTGACACACCCCTGGATAGCTACTTTGGCACCCGCCAAGTAGTGAACCAATGTATGCAGCGACGTCCTGGGAAAGTTTGGCGCAAGGCTATTAACCTTGTCAGGGGGAACACCATGCAGATATTATGATAAAACACCGAACTTTAAAAAATTCGTCGTCGCATAATGGGGTTCGCTCTCGAGACTCTGTCCACGCTCGACTGGTAATGGTAATTTATAACATCAGCGGCATCGGTTTCACCAATGTATCAATGAATGTAAACGCCGTCCACCAATATTTGCAAACACCGAAATTTGATATCCTTCCCCTAACTGAGACCCAGGTCGATTCGTCAACTGATTCGACATATTTTCGTTGCTCCGGATACGACTTACATTCGAGTTTCCATTTTAAGGGTGGAGTCTGCGTCTTCGCGCGGTCCGAGATTGGCAGAGGATGGAGGCATTGGAACCCAGTAACATAGACATCATATGGTTGAGGATCGTGCTGAGGAATTCCGTTAAATTTCTTTGTTGTCTTTAGTGCCCCCAGAATAACGATCGACCGGCGACATTTTTCGAACATCTGTCACATACCATCGACTGGATACAGATCAACCACCTAGCTTCTGAAATTATCGTCCATGGCGATTTTAATGTACACAATTCCGGCTGGTTGGTACATTCTAACAGAACCGTCGAGGCTGTGGGGCTGGCGGAGATGTTCGCTATTAACCACAACTTGACTCAACTCGTCGAGGAACCCATGCGAGTGTCGAATGCCCGAGGTGATTATGCGAACACCCTGGATCTGTTTTTGACATCCGAACCGAGTATTTATACCTTAGAGGTCTCTGTGCCACTGGGAAACTCAGATCACTGCTTGGTATCTGTCGCGCAAGCACTTGCTTATCAAGCGAATAACCGGCCTAGGCAGCTTCGCCATGTATGGAAGTATGCGGCTGCTAACTGGGACGATTTGCGAGATTTCTTCGCATCCTCTCCATGGTCGGAGGTGGGTTTTGGAGACTCCGATGTTAACGCTTGCGCGGAGTCGGTCACAGAGATTATTCTTCTCGGGATGGAGATCTACATTCCACATTCCATTAACCGAAGTTCATCTGATAAACCTTGGTTTGGCAAAAAATGCGAGCAGATTACAGCGGAAAAAAAATTGCGTTTTTAAACAGTGGCACCCCAATTCCACCGAGGTTAGCAGAACGAATTTTATTAGAATCAGAAACGTATGCAACCAGGCGATTGATACCGCGAAAAAGGCCTACAACGACAGAGTGACCAATAAATTCCTTGAGTGGCCAACTGATTCGCGTCACTTCTGGTCAATGGCAAGGACTGTCAGCAGTAACTTCGCTTCCTCCTCCTTTCCCGCGTCAGGGGTGGGTAGCGGGACGTTAGTCACAAATTCAAAAGATAAAGCTAATGGATTTGCAAATTTATTTTCGGCGAATTCAAACCTCGATGCCGGTGTTTTGGCCACCTGTGATCGCGCCGGTATGGCCCTCCATGTGGGATGTGAGATTTCGGCCACGTGTTATTCAACGCATTCTACGTGAACTGAACTGTAGGAAGGCAACCGTGCCGGACAGAATACCAGCAATAGTCCTTAAGAACTGTGCTCCAGAATTATCGCCGATTCTTGGCAGACTCTTTCGCTTATCTCATGCAAGGAGGAGCTTTCCTGCCTGCTGGAAAATGACTCGAGTTTAGCCAATCCCAAAGACGGGAAATAGATGTCTCCCACAAAATTACCGACCGATAGCATTATCGTCTATGTTATCTAATGTAATGGAAAAGGTCCTCAATGTCGAGTTAATTATGTATTTGGAGTGGAGCGGACTTCTGAATGATCGTCAATGCGGGTTCCGTGGCAGGCGGCGCACGGGAGACCTTTTGACCCTTATAACCGATATATGGACATCTGCGATTGAGCGGCATGGTGAGTCAAGGGCGGTCGTATTGGATATCTCCAAGGCTTTTGACCGCGTCTGCCACGGGTCATTGCTTAGCAAACTTGGTTCATATGGACTTTCCCCGCAGCTCTGCGATTGGACAAAGCGCTTCTTCGAAAATCGATCGATCCGGGTTGTTGTAGGCGGCGACTCTTCGGGTCTGTATGCAGTTAATTCTGGGGTGCCTCAATGTTCTCTTTGGCTACAACCTTGGTTTTTCTTCACATAAATGATTTGTTGGAGTCGACGAATAACAGGGTGTTCAGTTTCGAAAATCGATCTATCCGGGTTGCTGTGGACGGCGAGTGTTCGGATATGTATCTTGTTAATTCCGGGGTGCCTCATGATTCTATGTCGACTTCAACCTTGTTTTTGCTTCACATAAATGATTTGTTGGAGACAACGGATAACAAGGTGTCCACTTTTGCGAATGATAGTACGCTTGTTTCCTCCTTTTCGAGTGATCGGCCGATTGGTGCCTCAACGTTGCACCAGCTGAGATGTAGACTGATTGACTCTTTGAATCTGGATGAGGATAGGGTCCTGCAGTGGAGAAGAGCCAATCTCGTCGACTTAATGCACCGAAGATACAATATACAACATTCACAAGGAAAAGCGGATCATCGGTTCCACAGCTGATGATGAATGGCCAGGTCCTCGAACGATACGACTTTGTAGGTTGACCATGACCAACGTAGCTAGTCAAATCAAAATAGCGGGATTACTGTCCACACCAATAAACATCTTTAATAGACTCCGACAAGGGGGTGGTCTGGTCTGCCTCCTCTTCAACCTGGCGTTGGAGAAAGCAATCCGTCACTCTGGCGTTACAACTAGAGGGCCTATTATCACCAAGTCCAGCCAGATACTTGTCTACGCAGATGACATCGACATCATCGGTAGAACCGAATCGACTGTATGGGAATCCTTCACTCAGATCGAGCAGGCGGCACAAAAACTGGGACCGCACATTAATGAGGGAAAAACCAAGTACATGGTGGCAACTTCTGCGAAGAGAACACCTAACGTTGGTCAAACTATCAGGGTAGTGGAGCACGAATTTGAAGTAGTACAACCCTTTAACTACCTTGGGTCAATAGTATCAGCCGATAACAATATGGAATAAGAAATACGCGAACGGCTGATCAAATCCAACAAAGCCCACTATGGTCTACCAAGGCTCTTTAAATCCCGAAATTTATCCAGAACATCCAAGCTACTACTGTACATGGTCTTACCAGTACTCATGTATGGATCCGAGACCTAGGTGCTCAATAAAAGGCACTCTGAACTCTTAGCCGAGTTCGAGAGGAAGGTCTTAAGGAGAATTGTTAGCCCTGTGTGTGAGGGAGGATGATGCCGGAGACGATACAACCATGAGTTGTACGCAATATACCTTGAAGGTAATGTTGTAAGAAAAATCAAGCTCGTAGACTCCGGTGGGCGGGACACCTAGCTCGAATGAGCGAGGAGGAGCCTGCCCGGATAGTCCTTTGTGGCAGGATGTATGGAAGGAGACAACGCGGCAGACCTTGTCTATGATGGAGGGATGGCGTAGACCAGGACGCCTAGAGCCTGGGAGTGCCAAACTGGATGACATCGGCTCGAAATCGGGACCGGTGGAAAACCTTGTTAAATAAGCCCAAGACCGGATCCCGGTTGTAGTGCCGATGATGATCATGATGATGATGATTGTGGATACATAAAAGTGTTTAAATTAATTTTTTCATTAAAGTGTATGTATAAACAAGCAAGTTAGAAGTAAAAGACATAAGTGCCAAAAAAAAAGAAAAATGTTTTGTGTTGTGCAGTGTAGAGCTTTGTTGGATAATCCGTAAAAAAAAAGAAAAATAGTTTTGTTTAGTTTATGAGTGTATTTAAAAAAATTTTTTTTTGTAAAAGAAAGTAATTGAAAAAAAATCTTTTTGCGAAAATTTTCAACTTATTTTTGTTTATAACTTTTTATAAACAAAATCTTAACTTCTAAAAATACATTCATCATGTGGAAAATTAACTAACCTTTGATTTAAAAAATTCATGAATTCATCTGTAAAATTATGAGTTATCTTCCACATGTGTTTAAAAACCCTGGTTTTGAGAAAAATGCATTTAAAGTTTCCGAATACTGTACAGTGCGCTCGGGCATGCAAACTTTTCGAGCTCATTTTACACCGCTAAAATACAAATTCATGCTGGGGGCTTTAAGAGCATATTCTACAAGTGGTATACTGTGGCGGTTCTTTAATACATTCCCAAAGAACCGCCCATCCTCTTTAAATTAACCACTTCCTCTTACCATACCAAGCCCTGGTACTTACCTGCTGCTAGGGGCAGCGTAAGCGCCCCTGCAGCATCTTACCTGAAAAGAAAACCTACCCGACGGCATCCATACATTTTGAATTTCCCTGGTTCATATTCCATGAACCAGTTCATCTCCTATCGACTCGGCCTGTCTTCAATTACGATAAACAAACGCTGGCCAGCGTATTGTTGACATAGCTCTACCCGATATTCTTTCCATAGTTCACAATTGTGTATCACGCCTATATCCGTAGGTCCGCGACAGTTGTGACAATTCCCCGTTATCGGTTATCAACCGATCATGAATTTGGGCATGGATATGATCATTGTTTAGGTAACCTTACCCATGCCATGCCTATGATGACCCGCCTGAAAACCTAAATTAAACATACAGTATCTCACTGTGTTTGTTTTACTTACCCGCATATTAATCTAAACACACAGCCATCCAGCCTGACCCTTTGTCGCCGTCGACGAGGTTTCTGCTGACTTATGTCAACAAAATAATTTGCCTCGGAGCCATACGGCTAGATTGGATATTGCCTACATCGGTGTTTCCAAGGAATCTTAGGCAAATACCATGACGACCCCTTTTGTATCATATGCAGATCATATACATCATGTGTGCCACCATTTGATCTGTGAAATACCGTTTTTGTTTACTTTGAAACAAAAATCTATTTCGATCTCTGGCATACATCATCAACGATGTATGGGTACATCGCCCACGACGATCGTACTTCTGTTTAATCAGGTGTCCACCGATCATCGTCCTCATCGCTGGGCATTGTACTTGTCCTATACGGACACATATAGAATCCTCCCCTATCGATGCAATTCGCGACCATCGAATCTGATGGATGTGAATTGCATCGTGGAGTCAGATTTCTTTTCCCGAAGTGCGCACACGCACCACGCGTCGAGAGTAAAAGTCCAAACACCGAGGCGTCCTGGAGTTCCTAACGTAGAGACAAGCGCGTGGATTTAATCAATGTCGAGGTTCAAAACGTGTGCAGTTTGTCTTACCCTGTTTACCTTGATTCGAGTGCGTGATTGTTTAATTAGCCAATGTACATACGGTGTTGCTACAGCGAATATAAGTATTTCACCATAACATATAAACAGTAACCTCAGCATCTGTAATCGCGAGCTAAATATCCTCAACCGAAGATAAATTAAGATCCGTGACTCATTAATTCAATAAACTAAACCTGTGAGCAAATTGATGCTATTAACAATCATCATCATCATCAGCGGCACTACAACCGGGAACTGGTCTTGGCCTTATTTAGCAAGTCCTGAGGCTTGTTAAATTTTCCATAATGATTTGTTTTTTCCGGGCAAGGTCATTAGTTTTGCGCCACATGCTATTAACAATATCCAGTAATAATAAAGTAACATTAATACATCTGTACAATAAATCAGTGTTTCATTTCTATCCGTTTTGCATCCTTCCGTGTGCACAGTTTTCTTGAGAACCCAAGTGTGGACCGAACAGTTCCTGTGTTTTCTTTGGTTATTCATTTTCTTTTTCGCAGTGTGTAGTGGTGTTTTTATCGAACTCGCATCCTTGCTGATGCCAACGTAAAAACTACCCACAATACTATCGATTAAGACAAAAAGAACTCAACCTTTTGAAGTCGCTACACCAGGATACCCCTTTAAGTGCAAAGATTATTTATGTACGTTCCTTAGACCATTGGTGAAATGGAACACCACGGTTTAAAACCCTATTATTATCTGCTGTGAATTGCTTACATTTTGTATCAAATCAAAGTTTATCGAATGAATTTAGTTTCATTCAACGTGAAATGTGAGGTCCCAAATGGAAACGAATAATTTCGGTGACTGACTGCATGGGTGTTAAGATCGGAGTATCTAAAGCGATTTTATGTCACATGTGGGAAACTCTGCCTCCTTTATGCACTGGGATCGCCCCCCATAGATAATTTGCTGTGTTGATTTCGCACAAATTAATCAATATGGGGACATCCTGAGAAAGGTTGGCGCAAGGCTAATAACCTTGCTGCCCTTAAAAACAAATTATTATGGAAAATTTAACAAGCCTCGAGACTTGCTAAATAAGGCCAAGACCGGATTCTGGTTGTAGTGCCGATGATGATGATGATGATGAATCAATATGGGGAAACTTATATTAAATGAATCCGATTATTGTGAGGGGCTTTTGATTGAACTACCCCAGCTGCGATGGAAACGTCGTAAAGAACTTGCATCAGACAACAGTCAACGTCGTTCTTGAGTAAAAGTTACGATCAATTTATATTCCCAAAAAAAAAAACTTTTAGAGCCTGACAGTTGGGTTTCAAATAGACTATAACTTTTGCTTTTTTTATAAATAATATAATATTTTGTTTAAAATTAAATATTATGTGGACTTCCTTTATGAATTTATGAGAGTACTTTTACCGCTTTAGTTGTACGTAATAAATATGAGAAACATACGTATAGAAAAAAGATAATAACATAAAAACCAATCGACAGAAGTGATGTTTTCAGAAATGTCAGGCCAAAAATCACCTCCATTGCATTAGTTTCCAATATTAGCCTAGAACATCAAGTTCGCGAATCTAACCCAAATTCAGTGTTATGGTAGTGAAAGTTAAAAACCCACTTTCAGTGGTATGGTGATCGACATTCGAATGGATCTCTCTCGCCTTCGGCACTTCAGTACGTAAATGAAATCATATTTAAAAATTCTCTATGCTGTCATTCCGTGAGACAACTTGACACGACCATATATCGCATCACCCTAGATGGCAGGTTTCGCATCCGTTCAGCCCGGCTACTGATGCACAATATCACAACCAACTTCCTCTGTCGATGTGATCACATTTTTGGAATTATCTCTGATATAATATTTTCCCCATACGACACTGTCGTTCGATTTACCAAAGCGTCTTCCCACCCAAATTCGGAGATCGAAGTCAAGTGGTGTCGATTGTGTACATTTTAGGATTTCCACATTTGATGTTCCTTTCCCACGCACCGACTTTTGCCGCCGGCATGTGTGTTTTTGTTTTTAAACTTTACATTAAGCTGTTTTCCCGGACAAAGAAAGGCCGCCACTATTGGCTCCCCTTTTTTCCAGGCGATCAAGAGTAGGAGAGTGTCTATTATTTAAGCCCCCAAATGAGGATCACTTTAAAAGTGTTGGAGCTGTTTTTATCCCTTTTTCGTAGGTCATAAGTTATCTTGACAATGTTTGACAAGGTTCCATGGTGTAGTCAGAATTAATGCCTTCTATAGACTGGAGTGGTCCTTCTGGCATCAAAATCCTCGAGCATATGTAGAGATTACGACGAACAATGAATTGAGAAGACATCGATTATAGAGGATTAGAGATCTAATGCAAGACCACTGTCAGGGTCTTGAACTTGTGGCACATTGTAGATCCATTCTGGAGAAGGTATTTAATTTGCATTTAAATTCGAAATGTGTGACATGTCCTCTTAGCGAGCGAGGAATCTTTATAGAATGGATATCTTATCATTAGACTTTAATGAAGTCGACGGTCATAAATAGTTGGGCTCCTTGTGATTGGTCCAGGTCCAAGTTATACAACTGTCTGGTTGTTGCGTCAACCCACAAGTGACCGGATACCATAAGCCATCAATACAAAGCACGAGGCGGGCGTATTCATTTAGACGTTTCTTTTTCTACTTTCCGCTGCTGTGGTATCTATGCGTGTGAGAGATCGTCGTTTTCAACTTGGCGGTCAGTCAATCTATAGGTATGCATATAAAAGTATAATCCCAATCACCAGAAGGTTGGCTGGCATAGACCGAGGAGCCGTGTTATAGGAACAAGATTTAGCTCGGGTGGTCGTCGTGATTGGTTTTTGTGAGCGATATGCGATGGATGCTGTGCCGTGCTGTGGTTTTAGCCCCACGCGTTTATCTTGTTTTTTTCTTCATTCATTCCTCTTTTTTTTTTCTTGTTGTTTTTGAATACTGTTTACCAAACTACCGCATAGACAAGAAGTATCGACATAGCGGCAGAAATTCCGCCGACGACATAACAAGATTTAGAAAAAAATATCTTTTATATTGAATCGATTGGGGGTTAAGAGCGCGGAATGGGGATGCCGTTGATATGTGTTGAATATTTTTGGTTCTTGCATATCCTCCAATCTGTTCATCATTTCTGGCCGGTTATAAATTATTTGAAGAGAGTACAAGCGACAGCGTAAAAACCATATGGCTTTCAATTTTTATCATCATTCGAAATAAAGTGAATTTTAGAACGAGGAACAACGAACGAACATTCACACAGTGAATCGTCCCCGGCTTAGTTACAAGATACCAGTACAATCCAATGGACAAAGGGGAAAAACTTGAAATTGTGATCGATCGATAGGCAGGCATTGCCTTTGAAGATGTGTTATTATTATTTGATTGTTCGAGATATAAGGAGACAAACAAAGCTAGCCTCTACCCACGGGGGTGCTTGTCTCAATTGCGTCTGATTTCTTTTAATGGAACGAA
Source organism: Microdon myrmicae (assembly GCA_963931805.1). Taxonomy (NCBI): domain Eukaryota; kingdom Metazoa; phylum Arthropoda; class Insecta; order Diptera; family Syrphidae; genus Microdon; species Microdon myrmicae. Next base: position 47,838,346 of record OZ007496.1, on the reverse strand, counting down.
ATTGATTGCCGTAAATCAATCGTTTATTAAGCCGTTCTTCGAAGGCGGTTTTAATTGATGAGGTCTATAGGTTACATACTTCGTGTTCCGAACTCTATGTTGCTTCGATGTATGTTTGTCGGAATGTGCGGCATCATTCCTCATCACCATCACCCATTTATTGTTGGTGTTAGTATATGGTAGAGTGATCTTAATGAGGAGACTTTATCTTGAATATTTTACAAAAAGATTCATCTAAACTGAGCAGTATCAATGTGACGCAAATGGAAATTCTGTTTCCGACGCATAAATTAGACCATCGTGTGCCATATCTAACAACTAGCAGGGGGTCACAGTTTTTATTCAGATGGCTTTAGTTTGATACCATAACAACCATCGAAAGACAAGATGACTGGGATGGTTTTTGCCAAGGTCCCAAAAGGAATGAAAGAAAAGACCACAAACTAGAGTTCTAGCCTTAATTTGCGTTTTCTAAAACATGTTCGACGTATTGACTTATTGGCAAGCATAATATTATTTTAAATAGGTAATCAACGAGCAGAAGAGTATAGATAAATAAACTGTATGTCACAAGAAATGGTAACGAATTTGATCTAACGAGAGTTTTAGGTTTCACTGGGAAGCCTGAAAATTCTTTTGGTTAATTTTTATCAACTCGAGAATGCATAGCAACGATTGAGATTTACGAGATAGGGACACTAGGTCGAGAATGTAATAATTAAACATTAACTGTCGCATTTAAATGCAATAGATCGACAGGAATTCCTGAGGGCAGTTATGGAGTTTTCAGAATAATAATTAACCAATAATCGCCGTATTCAAATGCTGTGAAATTCCAGGGTGTGATTGATACAATCGGATGCCACTGATCGTTGCATTCATGTTTTAATTCCTCGGATCGCATTTCCACATTTGTTTCCGGAATTTAACTGAGACATTTCTGTAAATTATCTTAGAGCTATTTAAATTAGAATTGTTAGCTGTTGGTAACTGAAAAAAGGCTCTAAATGAGCCATTAAGCATGAAAACCAGCCCAATCTATGATTTTATCGCAATCCGAAAGCTCTTGATCTCTGACTAAGCGATTCAGATCGAATCATCTCAATCCCATGAAAAAATTCCATCAAAAACGGAGTTATTTTTTTCAAAACAATTAAAGACGAATTGAAAACTTTTTTTTTCAAAACCAGTTCAACGCAATTGTCTTTTGTCTCTCGTGTAAAATTTATAAAAATGGATTGAACTGGAGTTTGATTCTAAACGCCCCATATGGCAAATGTATTTTCTGACCACGTACTCATTATAAGTTTTGTAAGCGACCAAAATAGTTGAGTTGAAAAAAATATCATAAAGTGTGAGAACAACATTCCAAAACTATTCTGGACTTGTGGATATATGATCTCGCCGTCCTGAGATCTTTATTTAGGTGGCCGTAATCAGGGGTGCAGGTGGGGAGGTTCTCATCTAGAGACCTAAAACTGACGTGTTTTTCTGGAATTTTTTTCTCAAAGACAGAAGCAAATATCAATGTCAAACGCATATTGTACGCATATTTATTAGGTTATATTATATTTCACATTCGCCGCAGGTCTAATAACCTTGCCCGGAAAAACAAATTATTATGGAAAATTTAACAAGTCTCGGGACTTGCTAAATAAGGCCAAGACCTGATCCCGGTTGTAGTGCCGATGATGATGATGATATTTTACATAAAATTTTTTTTTTTGTGAAATATATTAAAAATTGTCAATTTTGACGCTGCGTGACGATTCGAAAAGAAGGTACCCAATCGGTCTTCATCGTAGCGCTGTTTACTATTGTCTGTAATCATACAACAAAAACTTTTTGAAATTACGTAATATTTTTCGGAGTCTAAACCTATTTTCAAGAAAAAACGAAAAGAAACAAAATGGTGGACACGCAAATATAGATATCGGTTTTCGTTTTTTTTTTTTTTGCCCTTTAACGTTGAATAGAACAAAAAATAGAAAAAAATCATCTACATTTAAGTTCAGGCTCCAATAAATTTAATTCACTTTGTAGGGTTATATTTTTTAATTGCGGTTTATAGCTTACCTCGGGGGAGTGGCTTCCCTCCATGTCCAAAATGAAAAGGCGATTTTTTTTCCTTTTTTCTTTTTTGTTTTGTTATTTTATTTTTTATTTTTTGTATTTTTGTGGCCATTGCCCCGGCCTCCGGATTCATACTGACCACAAATCCAAAAAAAAAAAAAAAAAATGGGTGGCGAGAGGGCCGACTTTGGCGAGACAAGGACAGATGTGTCCTTCATCTTGTCCCTGGCTTCTGGTCATCTTGCGATAACCAGAATCACCCACATCTGTGAGGATGTTGGGCTCGGTCTCGAGATATCTGAAAAAGAAAAAGGGGGGAGAGGTATCTAAGGATAGTGTGGACAGGGTTAGATCGGATGTTCATTGACCACGAATCCAAAATGTGACGCCCTTTTATACTCTGTGCCGAGAGAGATTTGTTAAAAATTTTAGTTAAATATTCCAAGAAGCGCCAACAAGATCTTCGCGGCGCAAGGCTAATAACCTTGCCCGGAAAAATAAATTATTATGGAAAATTTAACAAGCCTCGAGAATTGCTAAATAAGGCCAAGACCGGATCCCGGTTGTTGTGCCGATGATGATGATGACAATCAAGATTTTGTGTGTGCTTCAATTGGAATGGGATTGTAGGAAGTGGATGGGAATTTAGTTGAACAAATTCCCGGAAGGAAAAATTATGAAATGCATTTAGAATTAGGCATTTCATAATATTAGGGTTATTGTGAATTGAATCAATGTACGACAAATGGACTTTCGGTTAAATTTGTCGTGCATATGATTCACTTGGGGAACATGATTGGAATTATGGATAAATGGTAGGGTCATTTGGAATAGAATCAATGTGCGACAAATTAAGTTTTGGTTTAATTTGTCGCTCGTATGATTCGCTGGCGCAAGGCTAATAACCTTGCCCGTAAAAATAAATTATTATGGAAAATGTAACAAGGCTGGAGACTTGCTAAATAAGGCCAAGGCCGGATCCCGGTTGTAGTGCCGATGATGATGATGATGATAATGATGATGATGATGATGATTCACTAAGGGAGCAAGATTGGGATTATAGGTGATAATAGGGATTGGCTGGGAGTAGTGATTTAGGATCACCACAACTTTAAAATTATAAAAGCCAATCCATCGAGTAGTTTTATGAGATATTGTGGAGTCCAATGTGAAAACCATCGTTTCGAGAAAAGCGTGTTTAAAATTTGGTTTTATTTTCGTAAAAACGGTTTTGGGGATTCATTCTACACCGTATAAGCTATCAAACAATAAAAAATCGTTTTTTTTTGTTTTTTGAGCTGTGAAACTTATTGGGGACTCAGCCGTAAGTCGATCAATTCCGTCGTTAGAACACAGGTGCAACATATCATGCCTACGTCTTTTCTACAGATATTATCACGGTCCTTGCTCAACTGAAATTGCTGAAAGTGTTCCGCCCCTTCAGACATTTTCCCGCGATACCCGTCAATCTGAGAATGCGCATCAGTTCACGTTGAAAGGTGACTTCAGGCGCACAAATAAACATAGAGAGTCATTCTTTAGCCGAACCACATGAATGTGGAATGTTGTACCTGATCATGTGTTAACTCGTCGTTGTGATGTCCAGGCATTTAAGACCAATATACATCGACACCTCCTTTACTTATCCGCTTCGTCTCCATCCGCTCGCACTGTGCTCTGACATTTAAAGGTACTTCAAAATCCCCTTTTGTGCTACTGATGATGTTAGCCGATTGCACACGTGCTCCTCGACTTCTTCATTACTTTCGAATTTTTTTCCTCCAAGTGATTCCTGTCAGGGTGCGAACAAAAATAGTCACAGGGAGGCAAGTCTGGACTATGAGGAGGGTGTTCGGGGGTTTCTCGGCCCATTTCTTTCAGTGCATTCCTCGTTAAGGACGCGGTGTGTGGCCTGGCGTTGTCATGAAGAAGGATGACACCTCGAATGAGCATACCTCGTCTTTTGTTTCGATATGCAGCTTTTTCCATAGGTGATACCCACTTCTGATGAGATTTCTCCGACAGTTAAGCGGCGATTTCTTTCAATAAACTCTCGAACGGCACAGATATTGTCATCTGTACAACTTGTCCTTGGACGTCGATCATGACTTTGGTTTTCGATGCGTTCTCGTCCAGGTTGAAATTCTCTGGCTCACGTATACACACGATTTTGAGGCAGTGTATCATCACCAAACTGTGCCTTCAATCGAGAACAAATTTCCGAAAGTTTAACGCCTTCATTTGCTGAAAATTTTATAATAATCCATTGCCCAACAGACGTATGTACCTCTCGCTCGGTCATGGATGTACTGACTAGAAAGGCGAGCGCGATCACTAGCCAGGCCGGTTCCCCTACTCTTCATAAACCAGACAACAGCCGCGCACAAGATTATCCAGCGCGCAACTTTTTGCTAAGCAAAAAAGTAAAATTGCCGTTTATATTTAATTCACCCTCGTATATAATTCGTTGTTTCTCTTTCTATCTCCATTTCTCATTCTCTCTATCTCTTTCATCCCTTCTCTTTCTCCCTCGCCCTTTATCTTTCTGCCCCCCCCCCCCCTCTTCTTTATCTCGTGCTTTTTCTCCCGCCCTCCCTCTTTATCTTTCTCTCCCTCTCAACCTCACTCTCCTTTCCTCTTTCTCACCCTCACTCAAAGCTTTGTACCTTTTCTCGAGAAAGTTCTCACCTTAAAAAGGTGTACATATAAGTTATGATGTTCGTACACATTTCCCCAAACAGGTTGTTTCAAAGCTCCACTTTGATGAAGGAACAATTGTCTGCCTTGTGTCATATGTACTGTCTAATTCAGGTTAAGGTATATCACTATGGCATATAAGCGAACTCCCAGGAAACTTTTAACATCTAGACTGCTAGTCACCAAGGTCTGTAGTTTTATATCTCATAAATACTGCATAATGAAAAACCTACCCACGAATTGTGGCTTATCACATTTTGTAATTAAAATCGGCGCTATCTTTCGCTTCTTCCTCCCGGTTATTTGTTATCCAATAAATATCGAAGGAGACTCCTCCGATATGCGTAATTCGTTTCCATTATAAATCATCGCCTCCAAGACGTCATCCTCCCCCCAAGCACCGCTTTACAGTGACGCCGGCCTTTCCTGCGTAAACAAATTCATTTAATAAATTAATGTTTATCTATTTTTAAGTACAGGAAACTGCGGTTGAATATATCTCTTTTATTATTAGCTTTGTTTTTTTCTTCTTGTTTTGTTTTCTATTTTCTTCGTTTTTTTTTTTTTTTTAATTCAAATGCAGCAAATGGCTTTGAACTTCATGGCTGCGGATTTGAAATGAAAACTGAAGTCCAAGCAGAGTCAAGTTAACGCAACACCTCTTTGGTGTTGCCAATGTTGTAAGACCCCGTTTTCAAAGCTATACTGTACTGTTGCTGTTATTATTATTATAAATTTTAAGCCGACCGACCTCCTTGCTAAATCGCAGTCATCATTTTATGTTTCACTTGCCAACCCCAGTGGGGTTAGTTGAGGTGGCGAAATATTTCGCCATAAACAACTTTGCTTTTTATGTCTTGCCTGGTCTTTGTCTTCAAGTCGAAAGTTTTTTTTACGACAGTTGACCTTTTAGGTAGTTACATTTATAGGTATAGGTGTGCACAGTGTCTCAGCAGAAAGGAAGTTACTCATATCCGCTGGACTTTGCTGTTCTAGATATTCACGTTGTACATATACACGCCGTCAGTTAATCAGCCCACATTTCGTCGATAAGTTACGTTCGCGTTATTCGATAGGAGAAATTGTTCACATTTGGTGTATCGATTGGGTTTCTCAATTCATCATGTTGCCGTAAAGTGAGACCCAAATAGGAAATGGACTGAAGGTTGAGTAATTTCATTCGCTCGATGTTCGTTTTGATCAAAGGAAAGCTTTGGTTTGATCCCTTTCCCGAGAGACAACGATTGCATTTGGTTCTACGATCACTACTAAATTTAGACTGACGAATTTCCTTAATTTAGTCTCCGAGATTATTGGACGAGGTACGAGGTAATAGCTGCTAGATGGATACCAAATATAATGTCTTAATTGGGGTGCATGGAAAAGGAAGGGATAAAGTTGTTTATAATGGTCCTCGTTTTGGAGGGCGGCGAGATTTTTTCAATTAAGAGGGAAACCAGATCATGGTACGATATCTGAATTTAATTAACCCCTTGTGAGTTGTTAGTGATGCTGCTTTCCGGGAATGGGGATAATGCCCCAGGGAAACCGTGGGAGTTTTCTTCGATTTAATGGAAAAAAATGTGTTTCTTTAATTCTTCTTCCTTGAGTTGGGTTTTTGTTTGTAGATCTGTACTGAGCTACAGTGGGGTGAAATACGATGTGCACAGCATGTGACCAAAAAGTGTAAACATAATTCATTTGCTTGAGGACGAATACAAAAAGTAAGAAGGGTGAAACGGAATGGTATCTGGATTGCTTTTATTACCACTGTCTGCATTTCCTATAAGAAGTAAATGAATGGTTCTAAAAATAAAATCCTCTACTTTCAGTTTTCAATGGCTAAATAGTTTTATTATATTCATGTCTGCAAGGTATTGGAGTCGGGAAATCATGTCTTCCTGTGATATATTGTACTTTACCGCCGTCCACCAAATTATTTCGTTTTAAGTTTATTACGTGGGAAGTTCTTGTTTTATTTTTTTTATGGATACCCCCTTTTCCTCTACTTTACTGCTTCTTTGCTTTTTTCACCCACACTCACAACTAAGGCCACCATAAAATGTCCTTTTACGCGAAGAGTATATAATTAATATATAAAGTCAAATATATGTAGTCCTAGCTTATATCATACGAGGGTTGCCTTTTATATTTCGGGATTAGAGAACAAAAACAAATATTGATCATCGAAAATCACTTTATTGTTTTTCAAAATAGTCCCCATGAAGATCTATACACTTTTGCATGCGTTTGAACCAATTGTCGAAGCACTTTTGCCACTCTGATTGAGGTATCTCCAACACATGCATTCTGAATGCAGCAACCGCTTCTTCAGGTGTCGAAAAACGTTGACCTCTCAGTTTGTTTTTTACGTACGGGAATAAAAAGAAGTCATTCGGTGCCAAGTCAGGACTATACGGCGGATGACCCATCAAATCGATGTTTTGGGTGCTCAAAAATGCAGGTGTCGCAGCCGATGTGTGAGAGCTCGCATTGTCGTGGTGAAGAGTGATCCGTCTTCGGCGGTTGGTTTTCCTGATTTCTTGGAAGACAACTGGCAAACAAATGGTTGTGTACCACTCAGAATTGACTGTTCTGCGTTGTTCTAGTGGTACTTTTGCGGTAATTATGTTGAGTAACTTCGGCGGTGTGCTTCGGGTAGGTTGTAAGCGTTCCGCCAATCACTGTACGAAGTAATATCTACACCGGAGCACCAATGGAGTGTATTTGTCGATTTAAAATCCCTTTTTTTTTTTTTTTTTTTTTTTAATAATTGTTATAATTAACGGAATCTGTTTGACAATAGTGTCTCACAATATTTAACAATACAAAGTAAAACGCAGCGAACAATATTCAATAACAGTAATTAAAGCGCGGCGAACCACACAGACGATACACACGTTAACTCCTTGAAGGGAGGAGGCTCCCTGTACCACTCCTCGGGTCGACGATCAAAATCTCTCTAACTATCTGCCCTCAACAATATCCTGCTCACACAGATACCCAGATTCAAACTGGTATCTGTATCTATCCGGAAAATATTCCCTATTTGCTCTGCTAACAGAACTTCCGAATTTCTGTTAGCAGCATGTTATCACATCCCCCGGGATATTTTGTAGTTTCCTGAAAGGAGAAAGTCATCTTTGCATACATCATTATTATCGCTGATAGAATTTCATTTCCACGGCCTTCTGTTTGCACAGAACATCTGGCGCCCAGACCAGAGATATTCGGCGATTGTTTTGACGTGCAGTCCGTGGGACTTATTTGAACTTGGTACCCGGAATCGAAATCCATTAGATCTTTATAATGGTGCGAAATTCTAGCGTGGCCGTGGGACCGGAGTATTGCCTTTGTTGGCTTAACACCTCATAAATTATCGGATATCTCGTTGAGATATATTCGATTGCGATAGATCGTGGCTGCCTTCTGTTGTTCAACGGATTTGGGTGGTCCTTGCGTTAGATTACCCGCACGTGCATCCGTTGATCGGCTCATCCTTTGATGATAGCAATTCTTTTGTATTGAATTTCGGAATTGCCGGTTCGATGAGATGTTCCTGGGCGCAGGCAGCATGTATGGCATTTTGGGAATTGTTTTTTTTTAGGAATAGAACGCATGGATGTTTATGCCTTTGTTTCAGGCATGAAGAGTTATAATTGTTGAGCTTGACATAAAAAGCTTTGGGGACGTTCAGTTCCTTGCTTTTTGGTGTCGGTGTCAACGTTGGCTGCGAGTTGCAGGCCCTATCGTGGGACTTTGGGGCACGCGTCTGTGGGCGCGTGCAACGCTCTCAGGTAAGTAAGTTCTTTGAAGGTAGGAACCTTACCTGCGCAGAATTGTGCGTTCGTAGAACGCTACAGTACGGTTGCGACATGTCCAGTTTTTCCGAAAAAACAGGCGACCATTTGCTTGGAAGTGCTTCGTGCGCGAACAACTTTTGTTGGATTTGGCTCATCTTGAAACACCCAGACATTCGACTGCTGTTTACTTTCGGGCTCATACGCGTAAATCCACGATTCATCACCTGTCGCGATGTCATAGACGTGTTTCGAAGCACCGCGACCGTATTTCTTGAGAATTTCTTTCGACCAATTGACACGAGCCTTTTTTTGGGCGATTGACAAATTGTGTGGGATCCGACGCGAACAAATTTTTTTGACAGTCAAATGTTTATGTTATATTGAATGTATGCTGGTCCCACTAACGCCTAAGGTTGTCTCAATCTCACGATAGGTCACATGACGATCTTCCAATATCAGTTCGCGCACAGCATCAATGGTTTTCGGAACAACAACTGACTTTGGACGACCTTCACGAAATTCATCTTGGAGTGAACTACGACCACGATTGAATTCACCATACCATCGATAAACACTGGTCCTTGAACGAGCTTCATCGCCAAAAATTGAATTAAGTTCATCCATGCACTGTTGCTGAGTTAATCCACGCCGAAAGTTGTAAAAAATAATCGCACGAAAATGTTGACGATTTAATTCCATTTTTGGGCCGAGATGAATCTTTTAAGTTACTGTACACAACACAAATAGCGCTCGTATGTCAAAACGTTCTGAGTGCGTATAACCTCAAAAACGTCCAACTTTACGACAGAGCTGTCAATTGCCGGATTGCAACACTAGGGTTGCCAAATCCCGAAACATAAGAGGCAACCCTCGTATGACTATTAATGATTCGTTTGATGTTATTTGAATAGCCACAATGTTATCGTATGGTTACCTCAAACCGATCAATATAATAAACATACTATTATTGTTTTTAGTTAATATGCAATTATACTCACCATATTACATCTAGTAATCTCTACATCTTTTTTTTTATTACTTACAGAGCCAACAAGTAAACAACATGCAAGTCGAATCGAACTTTACGAAATACGCTGGCCGAGTGCCCCCATTAGATCTGTCTAATGTCAATGGATGTCGCAATGAGAACGACCTCCATTTGTGGAATAAATCAACCGCAGGAAATAATGTGGTTAATGGAGGAAAGAAAATCTCATCGTTACACAGCCACCATCAGCATCACCACCATCATCACCATCTTCATAACAACCGAGAAGATGTACAATTTGGCACCGACGGCTTACCGATAGATCCCAGAGATTGGTCTCGAGCGGATGTATGGAAATGGCTAATCAATATGGCCGTTTCAGAAGGCCTTGAAGTAACACCCGAACTAGCACAGAAGTTCCCAATGAATGGCAAAGCGTTATGTCTTATGAGCCTGGATATGTATCTCAGTCGAGTTCCTGTTGGTGGCAAAATGTTATACCGTGATTTCCGGGTGCGTCTAGCCCGGGCGATGGCTGCTTTGTCGTAAATTCAATAAAACGCAGTTAATAAGATAGTTAAGTTGTAGTTATGTTTTAAAGTGTAGCAATTGTATTGTATTGTAGCGCATAGGATGGAAGACTTACGTTTTAATCGACATATTTAGTGTAATGTATAAAGGAATATTGTAGAATAAGATACAAAAATATATCAACATGTAGATACTTTAGTTTTAATATGTGGAGATGTATTTCAAGATAAGAGTTAGATTGATTTTTTTTTTACTTGTTTTGCTAAATACGTTTTCCTATTAGCTTGTAAGAATACTATTTAACTGTTTTTTGTTATTTATATAAATTCGAACATTAGTTACAAAGAAAAATACATGTCCAACATAAACATTGAATAAATGATTTTTGTAAATAACTTTTAAAACAATTAACGCTATGTTGTGTTTTATTTCAAATCCATTTTTAATTTGACAGGGGTTTGGGTTTTGGGTTTACGTGAAATGTTATCTTACTTAAGCAGCACGTTTGGCGTGTTTTATGTTCTTCGGAGCCTACGTTTAAACTATTCTATTTATTGGCTTGTAGAAACCCGGAAGTTTATGACCTCACCGACCCGCCTCCCCTATTGTTCCCTGTCCTGTGCGTTATCCCTCCACGTTCGACCATCCGATCCGATCTCTTCGAGGTCAAACCTAACATTGTCCTCCCATCTCCTTCGCGGCCGTCCTGTCGGTCGTTTACACTATTGGAAGTTTATTAAACGGTGGTAAGCATATTTATATCGTTTGAAAAAAAAACGGAAAAGCAATGGGTAAAGGACTTTTATATTTTTTATTATATATTATATATTATATTTGCTATTTTTTTAAGAATCAGAGCATAGGTGTTTAGGTGTTTAGTGAGGACAGAACTCTCTTATATTGAGCTTAGTACAAGCGATAAAACTTAACAACTATCTTAAAACTATTCTTATATATATAAACTATGATTAAAAAGAAAAAAAAAAGGAGGGGGGGGGGGGGGGGTATGTTTGGCGATTTGGTTACTGGGTTTATCCATCAATTATCACTCATTCATTCACCTCGCTTGGTACAGGATGTAAGAGTGTAGACGAGGAGTGGGCGTGGTCAGAAGGGGAAAAAGGACAGAGTTGGCCTTAAGGATAATATTGTAGCGAGATTAGGGTTCGTTTGATTAATTAATAAATAAGGGCCGTTAAATCGATTCTCTTTGCAAACACTTTATTAGTCTATTCATAACAACCGTTTCTTGATACTTCGCTCCTTTACATATCGCTTCCTTACTTATCGCGTCTTTGACTGCTTACTTCTTACTTATTACTTATATCCCTGATCTGTGTGCGACGTATTTATACCGTTTCCTCATTTTGATTTGACAACGTTGAGTTCAAGGCAGTTATTACGGCACCAAGTTGAGATGCAGTCGAGGTCCGTTTGCAGAAGTGAGGAGTCGAGAGGAGAGATGATCGTTTTGTAGAGTTTGGCGTCGTCCGTAAAGAGGGAGATGGATGAGTATTTAATAATGGAGTCAACATCATTGATGGTAAGGATAAATAGGAGCGGGCCTAGATGGCTACCTTGCGGAACCCCTGACGTGGGAAGAAAAGGATTGGACAGGGGGGAACTGAATTTGACACGGTAGGATCGATCTTTCAGATAAGAAGATAACCACTTGATCAATAGGGGTTCGAAACCTAGCGAGGACAGCTTAAAAAGGATGAGATTATGGGAGATTTTGTCAAAGGCCTTGCTGAAATTGGTGGTGATAACATCGACTTCGTTGCCATTCTCTAAGGGATGAGAACTCGTTCAGATTCGTTGTAGTCGACTTGCCCGAAAGGAAACCATGCTGGTTGGATGAGATGATGGATTTGCAGCCGTTATCTTTCGGCATATCTCCAAACTGTTCGAGAATTCCTTCGAACAGTTTGGAGATATGAGACAGTTTGGCGATGGGACGGTAGTTGCTTATATCATTTTTAGGTCCCTTTTTATGTATGGGGGTCACATAGGAGGATTTTCAAATACTATGGAAGATCGCTTGTGAAAGGGATATATTAAATATCATTGCTATCGGGGAGGAAAGAGAAGTGGAACATTTCTTTAAAAATACAGCCGGGAGTCCATCAGGCCCAGGGCCGAACTCGTCTTTGAGTAAGTTTAATTTCTCCTCAACTACGTGACGCTGAATAATTTGAGGGGTGAAGGGGCCGAGTGAGAATTCGGGCCAGTCTTTGAAGTGAGACGGATTGGGTTCGAAGGACATGTCAGTGAAGGATTTATTGAAAAACGAAGCGAATAGATTGGCAGTAGTTAGGGGGTCGGTTGAAGTAGTCGCACCATAAGAAAGGGAGTTAGGATAGGCGTCGGATTTACGTTTGTAGTTTATAAAGTGAAAAAAAGATTTGGGTCATTGATCAAATCAGATTATGTTTTTGTGAGGTAGTTAGTGTAGAGGGAGTTGTAGAGCTCGGAAAATTTATAAACGGGACCGAGATAGTTGGAGTAGTTTAGAAGGAACGCGTTTTGAGGAAAATGTCCCACAAGCTATTTCTCTTGTTCCTAAGAGTGCGGAGTGTGCGGTTGTACCATGGCGGCGATGAAACCGATGACCTGTGACGAGAATAGGGGACATATAGGGCGACGACATAGTAGATCTCCTTATAGAGATTGGCAGTAGATTCTTCTACCCCCAAATGACCAAAGTGAAACGTTGTTTGGCTAAGATGCTCATTTAGAAGGCGGAAGTTAGCTTTGCGGAAGTTGTAGGAAAAGCTGTCATGAGGTAGAGAAGGCTGGGTTTCATGATCAAGATATATGGATAAAAATAGCGGGAGGTGGTAATTATCAATGGTAGAGAGGACGTGTGGACTGGGGGCAACTGAGGACTTGTGTGGGTCCGTTATGAACACGAGGTCCAGTTGTCTCCCCATATGATTTGGGTCATTGCTTACTTGATGAAGTCATGAGTCGGTGATAGTGTTGGCATGCAACGGTTCTCTAACAAAAAATAAGTGCATTCTAGCATTATTTTCATTGTTAAAATTGTTTGTACAGAACTTGCACCCGTCAATATTTCCTTTGGCCCTAGACATATGTCCGAGCCCAGTCACTTCCCAAGGTAGTCTGCACTTAGAGTTGTAACGGTCATATATTAAAGCTCCAGCCAAATTTAATTTTTGTAGATTTATGCTATTGAACCACCTCGGCAAAATGTTTAGTGGCAAACCCTGACATTCAGTTGCTATTTAAGTTTTTGCCATCAAAGTTTACCTGGTAGAAAAAAGAGTAAAATCAAGTCTGTCGAAATTCATAGTTCTAAAGGTGAAGAACATAAAAATATATATAGAAATACTTTTAATTTCAAGTTATTAATACTCGTAATTATTGAACAAAAAATTATAATCGAAGAAAGTTGGAAAAATCAAAAAAAGAATTTTAATATTTGATGTTGCGGATTTGCAATTAAATCTATCGAGAATAGCGTCAGGAAATCTACTACACATACGACTTGCCAGGTGCCAGCTGCCAGCGGGTGGTCTATGATGACAACAGCAAAAGGTAAACAAAGATCAGATCACCGATCTTTTTTTTTATTTTACTTCTCCCAGGAAAGGCGAACCTATACCGCTGAGTCAGAGCCCCGAGATGCTATTTTTTCTCGAACGGGTCCGTCAGCCAAGCTCCGAAAGATGGTCAACGATTTCTCCCAACCATTTCACGAAGCCTATAGCTTAATGCTGTGGTATTTCACCGGGCGGCTGGGCTTTGGGGCTCTACCTACCACACAATAATTGTGCCGGACTGCATAATAGCAAGAGTCGTCAGTTGAACTTAGGTTTGCACAATCAAACACAAGACACAACTTCCTTACCAACTCAGCTATTGATCTGATCTGTTATCTAAAAAAAAAAATCTCAGGTGTGGATCCAAATTGTTAAAAAAAAAAATTGTAAAGAAACCCCAACTACATGAGGTCATTCCAGCAAAAGGAATCCAAGGCGAACAGAATAGAGAAAATCTACAAGTCAACAGCTGCATTTTCAATCAGCTGCGGTGGAAGTAATGCTTAAGGATCGAGCTGTGGGGTAGCAGTTGGTGTGCCGGCGTACGACACGGGTTCACTTCTATCCCCATCGAACGCTTTCACTACATGCACCACGGAGAAGAAGGTATCGGCAGTTGAATAAACTATGGAGCGGACACTGAACCACGGAAATAAAATGCACAGAAAGTTGCTTAGTGTACACGATTTTTATTGTCGACGGCTTTAATTGGTTAACATATTATATTTGATTACATTTTGGGTCATTGCTGGTTTAACACCTTGTTCTAACTGTTCATGAATTGTATTGGAAAATGTCTCGACACACTTTGTTCTTAATTGTTCATGCATTGTATTGGAAAATCACTCGACACACTTTGTTATTAATTGTTCATGAATTGTATTGGAAAATTACTCGACACACTCTCGGACACGCTCCACTCCGTAGCGAGACACACTCAGGGGAGTGCACACGCTCATGTGCACTCTGCAGTGGAGAAAATATGTTGCACGCGCGATGGTTGGAAAACGACTTCCCGAGGAAAGAACTCCGACCTGTATTCCATCCTCGGTTAAGGATGAGATTTGTAGGTGAAAGAGAACATTTTCTTTTAAGGGTGTGGCCACCAAGGAAATGCAATCTTTCCTTACTGGGTGTGACCAATAGAAAGGCGATCTCTGTTCGTGGTGTATATGTGTGATCGTACACATCACCGTGTTTATCGATGCATTTCGGCAAAGGATAAATGAAACCTACAACGAGAAAAAAGAACAAAGGGGTCGTGAAGATCATTGTTTATGATGTGCATTGCTTCTAAATAAATAAACGACAATGCATCGAGGAAATGGTGCTAAAAGCAAAGATGGGAAGAGTGCATCATGAAAGTCTTGAATGAGTGATGCCCTTGCGTAAATAGACGCATCATCATCATCATCATTCGGCACTACAACCGAGATCCAGTCTTGGCCTTTTTTAGCAAGTCCCGAGGCTTGTTAAATTTTCCATAATAATTTGTTTTTCCCGGCAAGGTTATTAGACTTGCGCCAGGTAAATAGACGCATATCCATTAGAAAAAGGTGCTAATGGATTGGGATACTTTATACAATGAAAATTGTATATCGTTCTTGGGTCGGTGGAAGAAACGAATTCCTTGTCTGCATTTGTATATGCAGGGTAATTCTTTTGTGGCAAGGCGCGAAATTGGTGGTTGTTTGTTTGTTAGACAAGGGATCGTGGTCGGGTATATTCCAGCTGAACAAACAAGTTGCCCACCGCTGCTTTGGTCGTTGAACAAGGGAATCGCCAGCCAATGTGTATGTAAGAACATTGTTGTGCACATGTGAGGCTGGGAATAGCCGACTCAAGGTTAATATTTCCCGATTATGTGGTTACGTTATATGTGAACCGAATTGTTTCTTTTCGGGGACAATGTTTGACCTTTAAGGAATATGGCGTTTGGTCGATAAAGAATTCTTTTAGGCATATTTTGCCGATGCGTTGATGCATGCAATATGCCCTTGTGGGAGAAATTCTTTTTACAGGAGCTTTAAGTTTATGCATTAGATAACCTTAATGCGTGAAACTTTTACAGGTGCTAATGCAATTGCATTAGCGAAAAACAAGGGAATTTGAGGGGCTTCAGCACAGAAAGCTTGGGGGTAATTGGGCAAGTAGGCAGTGGCGTTTGGCGGAACCGCCACAGAGCTTCACAGTGTTACAAATTAAATTGTCAACTCCAAACGAGAAAAGAAATTTTAAAAAAATACATTTTATTATCTTTACTTTAGACGCATTCCTGGCTATTTATGTGTAAAGTAGAACATCATCATCATCATCGGCACTACAACCGGGATCCGGTCTTGGCCATAGTTAGTCCCGATTTCGAGCCGATGTCATCCAGATTGGCACTCCCAGGCTCTGGGCGTCCTGGTCTACACCATCCCTCCATCGCAGCTGTCTCCTTCCATACATCCCGCCACAAAGTCCTTTCCGGGCAGCCTCCTCTTCGCTCATTAGAGCTAGATGTCCCGTCCACCGGAGTCTACCGAGCTGGATTTTTCTTACAGCATTAGCTTTAAGGTAGATCGCGTACAACTCATGGTTGTAGCGTCTCCGGAATCGTTTTCCCTCACATACTGGGCCAACAATTCTCCTTAAGAACTTCCTCTCGAACGCGGCTAAGAGTTCAGAGTGCCTTTTATTTAGCACCCAGGTCTCGGATACATGAGTACTGGTAAGACCAAGGTCTTGTACAGTAGTAGCTTAGATGTTCTGGATACATTTCGGTATTTAAAGAGCCTCGATAGACCATAGCGGGCTTTGTTGGATTTGATTAGCCGTTCGCATATTTCTTCTTCCATATTGTTATCGGTGAATACTATTGACCCAAGGATTGCACTACTTCAAATTCATGCTTTACTGCCCTGATAGTTTGACCAACGTTAGGTCTTATCTTCGCAGAAGTTTTCATTATGTACTTAGTATTCCCCTCATTAATGTGCAGTTCCAGTTTTTGTGCCGCCTGCTCGATCTGGGTGAAGGAATCGTATCTACCGATGATGTCGATGTCATCTGCATAGGCAAGTAGCTGGCTCTATAAATAGATGATATAATGGAATCTTAAATTCCAGATAATTTTCGATCGCCTACCTAAGGGTGAATATCTGAGCAATCGCTGATTTGCCTGGGGTGGCACCCTGCAACCTGCATACTAGTGACCAGCAACAACGACCGCTCCACGGTCCGTACAAGTAAGTCCCTTACCACTACCCTTATTATATTAGTTATAAATTGTTAAATGTTATTACAACAGTCTTCCATTTGTTCGCTTCGCGTGACAATCGTATTTTTCGGAACACTTTTTCTTTTATTTGTTGTCGCGTTAATCTGCTTGTCCGTCGTGTTCATGTTGGTCCTTCCCGGTTTGTTTTCATTAAAATTAAAAACAAAAGCGACCTGTTGTTTGAACCACGACGAAATCCACTTTCCCGGTAACCTGCACTCGAACTCGCCTAGCGCCGACTAAGAGCTAGTCACCTTATCAGTCAGTTTATATTCAAAATAATCATAAACGCCATCTGCCACCATTAATCAAAATAATCAATACTAGATTGTGCCCAAGTGTTATCTTATAGTATTTAAGTAATTCAGTGCGCCATTAATTCACCAATCAAACTGTGTTTATACCTATTTCGTCCCTGTTGTACAGTAACAAAGCACCACCTGCTATCGTTCCACGTTTTTGTGCAAACTGAAATTCGTCATATTCGACATTAACTCCATTTTTGTACTTATTCCTTCCGTAGTTAATTGGAGCATTAGCGCAAGGGGAACGTTTCGAAATGCTACCCGCCAATGTCTGTGTTCAAGTCGCGTATTTGAGATTGTGGTCTAGTTTAAACATCAATCGTGCGGCGCAATTTTTATTATTCCATTTTTTCTGTGGTCCTAAAACAACTGAGAATTTTCAATAAAAATAAAAATAGTGCGACCATAGACGCGAATTGGTGAGAAATAACTACTTTACTTTATTTTTGTGTAGCCGAAATTCCCCACAAATAGTAATTCATATTTGTACATTTTCCTTGTGTTCGCAACGAAGGGATTAGCGCAGGGGAGACGTTTCGCGCTGTCACCTTGTAGCGATTCTAACAGATACACACACAATTCACAAGCAAAAATAGTGAAGAACACCGAACGAAAAATCGAATAAGAAAAATACATCAGAACCGTATACCAAGCGATAAATAAAAATAATTCACACCAGTGGAATATAGTCGAGTTTGGAAATCAAATTCTAAACACGGTCAGTACCCTGGTGTGTAACGCTTAGGTAAAAATTTTTTCGTGATTCGAGCTGTCATAGCGTCAGTTCGAATCACACGATCTTCTTCACTATTTTTTCAAATGCCATAACCTCACCATTGGTCTGTTCGAGTCGCGTAGACGATATCTTAGTTTTTACTTAGCGAAAACTAAGTAAATTAAATCGACAATAATAAATAACTACCAGCTGCGGCGGCAGGCAGACACACAGCATAGAGGAGGAGGGTCCTAGACCTAGACTCACACGCGGCGGGACCAGGGTTAATTTTATTTTTCTCCTTGTGTTGTAAATTTGACATCCCTTTATATTGTTTTGTATATCTGTTTAGTTACATTGTATTTCCCAATATTAATATCATCTATCTAGTTCTTTATTGTAATCTGTTTGTAAACAACATTTCCCCGCTTCTGAACGCTATGACAGTTCGTTAATAACCCATCACAATAGAGTTGAAAGCCTAATTGCCTCTAGCGCAAAATCATTAAAAGCTGACGTAGAACAATGCATCAACAATGCGACTCGCGACCTGAGGGCAGACCTTGGAACACAAATCAGGGCCTCAGATCATCCAATAGACATAACAAGAAGCATAAAAGCGTTATCAAAAAATATTGATATCTCCCTACAAAGCGGGTCCTGATCAGCGACCAAACTGATGAGATTAAATCCACATCAGTCCATGCAGTTGAAGCTGAGGAACAGGTTTCCGCCGCGACAAACAACGTCTCATTACAAGCCGAGATCCAATCTGCTGGTTGTTTAACTACCGATACACCGATCCTCAATTTTCCTCACAAGTGTGATGCGAATCCCCTCTTGGTTGAAACTAGGCCTGCGAACACTGAGCACCCGATCACCCCAGCCCACCCTATTCATCGCCTTGGATCAACCTGGTCTCTTGTAGAGTGAATGAAAGGATCACTAAATTAAATTAATACGACCTCTGCTTTTACTATCCCAGCGTCCCTACAAACGCTGATGCTTCCTGGGTATCCAGCTTCTTCCCAAAGAATTACGCAATCAACATCGTTAACGTCAACAAGATACCAAACCAGGCCTCCAACTCATTTTGTTTTTACATCCCATCTCCCTATGAATGGCTATTCGATCACCCGTCAGGTGGCGCTCTAAACTGGGTAAATTTTCCGTTTTAAAAAACGGTACTAAGATCAACACTTCCCTTACTCATAAAAAAACCCCCCTCGTAAACGTCCCCAGCCCCCTCACGGTAATTCAACAAGATCCCCATCCAACACTTCTCACCAACATCGATTTTTACCACGTCACAGCCAATCCTCCAAACCCGCGATCACGCCCCACTCCACCCCCGAATCTATCAACCAGCCAATGCATACCCCTATTCTCAACGGCGCTCTTTGTACAGCCCGCCCCAAACCCACACTTCCACCCTCCCGACCTAATCAAGATAACTCGGATTCCCCCAACAAACGGAAAACCGATAACCACAACCTCTCTCGTAAAAAGAAGTTTTCCTTCAAATTTCCCCGTAATAGAGTCTCGTTTAACCTAAACCCCACCCTTTCCAACGCCTCCAAACCCCTTAGCGCCACCCCCCACCTCCTCACTCCATGATGCCCCTCGCCTCAATAAGATCAAACAAATATCCCAATTTCATCAAAGCCCATTCTATCAACCCATTACACCAACCATTTTTCAAGTCCCTTTACTCACCCGGCTCTACCTAACTATCTACCGTAGTTTTTAATTCTAGCCACACATCGCGTTCCCCCTACTTGGAACTACGCTCAAAAATGACCCCAAAAACTTCTTCCAGTTCGGTAATCAGAAACGTAGATCCGACGGATACCCCATGAATAAGAGTATTTTGGACGTAGTCCTATGTTGGATCGTAAATCAGTAAGTAGAAATTGAGCGATGTGGTCGCTAATATGTTGAAGTGTTTGTATTTTTGTCCTTGGTTGGTAATGTGGCCATTTAGAACTAGTTGAAATCTAGGTGCACTAGATGGAGTTGTTGATTCAGTCCAAAGCCCGCTTAGTTGGGTTAAAGTCGGCCGTGCAATGTTGTGTTTTCATCATCTTCTGAATATGGGCAGCCTGTGCCGATACTAGAAGCGTTAGAGTAGCCGCTAACTGCATAGGATCATCTGCGTCTCGAATCCAAGGTGATTGATGTGGCTGATGCTGTTGCAGTTCGGGATTTGTCCTATCTACGCCGCTAATACCACTGCTTGGCGTTGGGCGAGTTTCTCGATGGGAGCTGATTTTGACGTTGGCCACATTGCCTGGCGGAGTGTTTGATCCACTGATAGAGTGATGGTCCTCCAAATGATAATTATGATAATGGCCACCATAGAAACAATCTTGCTGGCCTTGAGGACCAGAAGAAGTTGATATGTTCCTTGAATTAGGAGAATTCGCTGAACTTCCCCTAAGATCAGAAGGGATTGTATTGTTCCCTTCATGGTAGTTCTTGGAAGTTGATTCGGTAGTACTGTTGGATCTCTTGTAGTTTCCATCATCTGACTTGTATTACCGCCGCTGACGACGTCGCGCGTGATTCCTATGAGATGAACCTAGACTACAGTCGCTTACCTTAAACTCTCATACCTCATCTGATCCCGTTACTATTGCTAACCTCTTCGCCACTCACTTCAATCAGTCATTCACTAATGACTCCTTTGTTACTGGCCCGCCATACTTCAACTACCTATCTAACTTTTCCCCCGGCCCCCTTCTCCCCTGCAATCCTCCTCAAGAAATGCTCATCCATTCCCTCTCACTGATCTTCAATCTCTCACTCTCTCAAGGCGTACTCCCCCACATTTGAAAAATCTCCTTCATCACCCCCATCCATAAGAAGGGTCCAAAAAACGATGTTGCGAACTAACGCACCATCGCCAAACTTTCCAACTCACCAAAGATTCTCGAAAGCATTCTATACAAATCTCTTAGTTTTCGTTGCAAATCTTTTATTTCATCAAGGCAATATGGTTTTCTCAACGACCGATCGATTACAACCAACCTCCTTGAATTCACTTCTTTTACACTCTCAGCACTAAAGGACGGTTACGAGGTCGATATGATCTCGACCGACCTCAGTAAGGCATTCGACAAAATCTCGCACAATTTAATCCTCTTCAAATTTTCCACCCTCGGCTGCGAACCTGGATTGCTAAAATGGATTTCTTTCTATCTAAAGGATAGACTTTATTCCGTTCGGTTCAGGTCCATGATATCCAACCCCTTTCTTGCCGGCTCCGGGGTCCCTCATGGTAGCCACCTCGGGCCTCGCCTATTTATACTGGGTACTAATGACATCGATAAGGTCATTAAGAATTCCAGCTTGTCCTTATACGCTGATGATACCAAGATATACAAGATCATCGAGTCACCACTTGATTCTGCACTTCTGCAATCTGACCTTGACAACTTCTCGACTTGGTGTGACAAAAATTGCTTTGTATTTAACATCGCCAAATTCCAATCAATAACCTTTTACGGTAAGCGTATTCACTCATCCTCACGTTCCTATACCCTTCATAACCAACCCGGACCATTGTCCAATGTATTCGAAATCTCGGGATCATTTGCGACAGGGAGCTTAACTTCCTCTCTCATATTGATGAGACGATCCGGAAGGCCAATTCTGCCCTTGGATTCGTGAAAAGATGGTCTAAGAAATTACTCGATTGTGGGGTTGGAGATGTTGGGATGCCGGACATGGGCACTGATTTACTCTCTCCCCAGCTAATAAGTTCACTAGATGACACACCTGAAAAAACAAAACAGCCGTTGATTCCTATTGTGGAGCGGACACAGAACAGCAAAGACAAACACTCTGGTATAGTTTATTCTCTTATTTTATTTTATTTTTAACGTTGAACATAGTTTTTATTTAAAATACAAACTCTTGAACTGTCTTTTAACATATGGGTCGTTTTGTTTGTTCTGTAGTCTTGATTTTAATTTTCACTCTGCACTTGTTATTTACTTGTTAGGCTCCTCGATAGTATAGTGGTTAGTATACCGCCTGTCACGCGGGAGACCAGGGTTCGATTTCCCGTCGGGGAGCCTCTGGCGCAAGACTAATAACCTTGCCCGGAAAAAACAAATCATTATGGAAAATTTAGCAAGCCTCAGGACTTGCTAAATAAGGCCAAGACCGGTTCCCGGTTGTAGTGCCGATGATGATGACTTGTTATTTACTGTGTGGTATACGAATTCTATGAGTCAACGTCACACCCGTATTTGGCAATCATTATTTAAGTAAATTTATTCCTATAAAATTTTAAATTCACTCCCATAGAACTTATGTTTCTCGACAAAAACTCGACACGAAAACTAGCGATTTAGAATTGACAACAAAACGAATAGCACGACAGCGGAGTCTCGACGTATCTCCGCGAAGGATGAATTTTGACTCCTCGTTGCAATACACATCCGTCAGATTCAACGGTGGTGGATCACATCGATGTGGGAGGAGCGAACAGGCTCAACTTGGCGACGGCCAATGGGCGATCGAAAAGGAGTTACATGGGAGGATTTCCCACATGCCCGTATAGGACAAGTACGATGCCCCTTTGCCTGCATATCGACAACGAACGATACCGCACCTGTTCAAACAAGGAACAAGCATAAGCAGCGGCAGCGCTGCTGTCAATCATCGCTGGTGATCGCCTGGGAGACGAAATAGGTTTATGTATCCCAAGTAAACAGAAACGCTATTTCGAAGGACGTGTACCAGATGCGCTTGTTTGATTTAGCCGTATGGCTCTGGTGCACAAGGAGGGAAGATATTTTGTTGACATTAAGTCAACAGAAATCTCGCCGACGGTGGCAAGGATCATGCTGGATGGTTATCTATTTGGATTAATATGCTGGTACATGGATATGGTGGTGAGGAATTTGACACCCAGGGGACCCATGGACCAGCGCTGGTAAGCAAAACAAACACAGTGAGGTACTGTGTGTTTACTTTGATTTTCAGAAGGGTCATCATAGAGCATGAACGTGGGTGTGATTGCCTAAACAACGATCATATTCATGCCCAAATCCCATGATCGGTTAATAGCCGATAATAGAAAATTGGTCGCAAATGTTGCGAACCTAAAGGTATAGGAGCAATGCATGTTTACTCATTGGCCACTGCGTACAGCATCACTTAGCTTGTACGCAGATTGCCAACGTCTCGTCGGTCGATGTGTCGGGTGTGTGTTTGTATTAAAGCAACACCTGAAATTGTTGTCGGCGGCCAGTTATGGGCCGCGCTGTAGGTTGTTGTTTGGGCGACCGACCGATGGTTCGGCAGTGGTGCGGATGAACATGTCATGCACATGTATGAAAAAATGCTTTTAGAACTGCGCATTGACATGCTCATGGATAAATGCTGGTTACCTGTTGAGGTAACCAAATTAGGTTTCGGGGACATGATGCGTTGGATGCAAGCCTGCCCCGAGGTGAAAGTTTGACGTCACAGCTAGATGAAAGTCTTGCCGTGGACTTGTGTTTTCCTATGGGAGGTAATGCGGAGTAGCTTACGCTGCTCATTTGCAGGTAAGTAGCAGACAGGTAATTTACGGAAATGGGTGGTTCTTAGGGAATACTTATACCATTTACCTTACCCTCCTGTGGCGGTGTGGGGGGTACGAGGACGAGTCGCCGGCATGGGCGCAGGGTTGTACCTCGTCCTCACAAATGTTTCACGGTCCTTAATTGAAGATTGTTCCGCCTCAGCACGAGAAATCAGTTTACCAAGAGGAATAAGGAAACGATGATTGCACTTCGTTTCCCGTCGGACACAGCATAGAATAACACACAGGTGGTATTGTTTAAAAGAGATAACACACTATTGAGGAGCACCACAGGAACAATAAAACGCACGATTTCGTTCATTCAGATTTATTTTATTTGGTGTAAAAAAAAAAAGGAATTAATATTTATTTTTCAAACACTCATTCGAATCGATTCGACTTACAACTCGATTATCGCACCGCACCGCGCGCGCGGTACAGTGAATGGCAAACGCGACCGACCTCCTTGGTGTTTGGAATAAAAAGAGACTCCAACGATATCCTCTCCAATAAGGATATCGTTTTTACCTACCACCAGGGAAACGTAAAGTCTCTCTTGGTGGTATAGGAAACCAGATCTTGTAATAAAGGTCATGGTGGTATGTGTGGGATCGTTGAGATCAATGCTATTCACGCGTGCAGTGGAACAACGAAACAGGCAGGCGGCAAAGACAATAGGGAAAAATGACCAAATGCGCCGTTGGTAATGCGGGTCATTGTTTACACGATGCCTCGTCGCTATTTTCGACGTTGGGAGAAAAAGGTGCTAAAAGCAAATTGGATGTTTATGGCATCTCTGGCTGCAGTAGAAACCGGGTTCATATTTGCATTAGGAAATGCTGGAGAATTTGGTTTCGGCGTCTATTGCGCTAATTATATGCAGCTGCTTGGGTTGTTTATTGATAAGACAAACAAAAAAGGTTGCCAGGCAATGTGTATGAGAAGGTATATGACGCGGCTGGGAAAATAGACGGCGCGATATTTATGGTCCCTGTCATGACGGTTACATTGAATGCAATCCGAATTAGTTTGTTTACAGGGATTCATCTAAGGGAATTTGACTGGCGACGTAGATGCCGAAATTGATTGGAAATTCCTGGTAAGTTAATAAAGAAATCTTAAGGAGGAATGGTATGCGAAGAGAATGCATGAAGGTAAGTTTTCTTTACAGGGACTTAAAGATCATAGATTTGATCTCTTAAATGCGTGCAGCATTTTTAGGTACTAATACTGTTGCATTAGAAAACTAAAGGGAGTTGGGTAGTAGTTATCGGGGTTTTTCAGGTAAGTAGACCGTAGGGTTTGGCGGCACCGCTACAGCGGTTCCGCCAAACCCCACGGTTCGCCTTCCAGAAAAAACCCAAATAGCTGCTACCCAGTCTGCATAAGCTTTCGCTAATGCAATCGCATTAGCATCTTAAATGCTTCACGCATTAAAGCAATCAAATTTATATAACCTAAAAGTCACTGGAAAAGAAAACTTACCTTTCATGCATCTCTTCGCATACAATTCCTGTAAGATTTCTTTCTTACCTTATCAGGAATCTCAAACCAATTCGGCACCTTCAGTGCCAAGCAAATCCCCCTAGACGAATTCCTGAAAACAAGATGATTTGGTTTACATATAATGTAACCATCATAACAGGGACCATACACATTGCGTCTCATATTTCCCGTCTTCACCAAGTGTATCATAAATCACCAAATATACACATTGGCTGGCGACCACTTTAACCAACGATAAATGGTCCAACGCAGCTGCATGTAATTAGCACCATAGACGTTGAGACCAATTCCCTATAAATAAGCTAGAACCAATTAGCACCATGTGCATGGGCATTGCGGCTATCGTTACAGCTGCAATGTATAGCTTAGACAACGATCTACTCGATCCCTTTGTCCTTGCCGCCTATTATAGCTACAATGCCTAGGTTAAATAATGATCCATATGATCCCCTTGTTTTTAGATTTTTCAGCTTCATTCCCATGGCCTTGTGTATGAAAAAAACCAATGTGATCTTCACTCACACATACACATACATTGCCAAGTCTTTCTTCCTTGTTTCCACCACAGAGAAACACTTTCTTTCGTGGGTAAACTCACCCCAAAACGATTAAATATCGTTGAGTCGTAATATAACTGTAGCGTCCTACGAACGCACAATTCCGCCCAGGTAAGGTTCCAAACCTTCAAGGAACTTACTTACCTTATCCATTACACGTGCCCACAGACACGTGTCCCCAAAGCTATTAATCAGACCTGTAACAAGGGCATAGGAAGCTGAAACAATGTTGAACCCGACATCAAAAAAAAACAAGGAACTTAACGTTCAAAAACTTTCAGTATCGAGTCAACGCATCCATTCATAGTATGCAAAAAACAATTCCAGATTACAGGCCATAAATCTTCCATCCAAATAACCATCAAGGCGGACGGTCGCTTACCCCATCCACCGTACCGGTGCTGGTACGGTGTGAAACAAAGTTTAGTTCGAGTCGATCGCCTTTGAAAATAAAAAGTAATTTTTCTTGTGCCGCCATCAGTGTAATAGATCTAAAATACTAAGTACATTAACCTAAATAAAACCAATAATCAACTAAGTCAATGTGCTTTAATTTCTATCCGTGGACAGTGTTTTCCTTATTTTTACTTGACTGTTCCTGTGTGTTTATTTTATTTCTTGTGTTGGTGACATTTTCGGCTGAAGGATCGATGGCATCTCGTTGTTCCGCATTCGTGCGGCCCGCGGATGAGAAGAGCTTTCTTTTGGAATATCGACCAATCTACTTCTAGTGATGATGGAGGAAGAAGGGAATCAGCGCCGTACGCCGGCGCAACATACTTCTTCCCCACACTCCTCCGTCCACTCCTTGAATATGCTAGCCAGGTATGGTCTCCTTATCACAAGATCCATATTTGTATAATCGAAAGTATTCAACTTCGCTTCCTTCGGTTTGCTCTCCGAGGGCTAGATTGGGAAAACCCTTTAATTCTTTCCCCGTCATTAATTCATTAACTGTCTCAAATTAATCAACCTCAGAACCCTTGAGAAGCCCAGGGTCGTAACTGAAATAATATTCATTCATCGGGTCCTCTCCGGCTCGGTCGACTGCGCCTACCTTCTTAACCTAATTCCTATGAACACAAACCCTCGAAATACGCGGAATCCCCGCTTTTCTACATTCCTCCTCACAGGACCTCTTATGGTCTCAGCGGATGCTGAGAAATGTCAACTCTAATTCCACCTTGCTCGACTTCGACCTCTCTAGTCATACTCTCGAACACCGCCTCCTAAACCATTCTCACCACTAATCTTAAGGGGCTCTTCCACACTCTGCTATAACGTGCCCCCACCCGTCGGCCCCTGTCCAACCTCTTAATTTGTCCTGGTTCCTTAGATTAACCCTAGTTAATATAGTTCTTAAGCTCTCTAGTTTGTAACTTATATATACTTTAGATGTAGGTAATTATGTTGCTTGAATTAGGCCAATAAATGGGGTAGTAGCCCCACTAAACTTACACCCACGCTAATTGTTAATGTAAGTACCGATTGTTTAACGAGCAATATTATGATATTTTTGTTTTTCGCACTGAATTGATTTTTTTTGTGTACTTATTTTTTCTTTTTTTTTACACTAACACGCGCACAAAAGGGGATTTTGGAATACCCTTAAATGTTAGAGCACAGTGCTAGCTGAAGGAGAGCAAGTGGATAGGGAAAAGAGGTCTCGATTTGTTTTTTTCTCAAATGCACATAGTCAGTTTTTGATTTTATTGTATGCAATATATTTTAATTCGGTTAATTATCAAATCATGTTTTTTTTTCTGTTCTTCTTCTTGAATATCTTGAGTTTTTAATGTAATCAACACATGGGATCCATGGATGAGTGAATGTTAAAATGTTTTCTCTACAATTTCACTAGATAGTTATCACAGATCTAAATCTTCATCTTGATCATAATGGCCTCGATTTACGTAAGCAACTTTCCATGTCCCGATTGATATTTTTACTTGTACGAATGATTGCAATAATTTATTACAAACCCGCACACTCGATATTAGTACACCATACGATCATCGACCACAACGATGTGCACAAAAAATGTTTACCAATAAAAGTGAATGTACATGCTCTAGTAAGCAACACCTGGCTTGTGTGTGCTTCTCATCTCCTGCCAGGTCAGAGGACGTGTGCGTTACGGCGAAAGATCCTTTCAAAAATGACTGACAGTGGAAAGACTCTAGTGTCACGAAACCTCGAAATGGAGCGATAACAGATACGAGGCGAAGACTCTTGGCTTGATAAATGGAGGAGAGTGCAGTTCACCAGGTTCAGGCTTCAAGAAGTCCACATTTAACTGTCTCTGATCCATGATAAGTTCACGAATCAACGAGTTTATTGTAAACGTAGGAATCTGTAGCATGATGTGCTAGTATCCCCACCGGCGAGAACTATCTACCTATCCCAACTTTTTCGGTCGCTCCACACAAGCGAAACTTTCTGCCGACCCTATCACAGAACTTACAGAATAATTTGGTGGTATCTCGTCGGAGAGGCGCAAGACTAATGACGTTGCCCGGAAAAAACAAATCATTATGGAAAATTTAACAAGCCTCAGGACTTGCTAAATAAGGCCAAGACCGGTTCTCGGTTGTAGTGCCGATGATGATCTCGTCGGAGAGTCCAAATTGAGAACCACCTGCCCCATTTATTCCAACTTTTCCAACCAGTCCATTAGTCAATTTCCAAAAGTTGGTTGAACATTTAACGCAACCATTTGATGGAAATCTATAGAATGATGAATTTGTATCTTACCGATTAACTGGAAGTTGGACCTCAACTTACCAGTTGTAAAATAACTTGTATAAATTTATTTTATCGCATAAAAGTCGAGGATTTCGATACCTAGTGAAACTTGAGTACAAAACCAACCAATCCAACTACGAAAGCATTAATGACACTTCCTTCCTTCATATTCATGATAAGAGAAAAGTGTCCCCTACGATTTGTATCCGATCGCGTAAGTGTATCCTCAAATTCTAATTTTTGTCTAGTTAATTAAAACATCGACAGCTTGTTCTGGGAAACATCACTTACCGCAACTGCAAATAAACAATCGGGGAGTTTCCTAGGGCGAGATTATTTTTGTCGCTGCTGTGTTGCAGGTTCCTTTTTTGTACAGCTCCTTCATATTCACCCGTGGTCTTTAGTTTATGGTTCGGTCGTTATTCCTCCTTTTTTTTGGTGTTTTTCTAGAAGTAATTTCCTGCAGTGAAGAGACCTAAGAGGCATTATGGTGCCAAGGCATAACAGTCATCATTTGAGTACGTTGCATTTAATAGCGTCCACACGTTCAGCGGAATCAGTTCCCTCATAAACGAATAAGTGTGTACTTAACACCCCGGATGCTGGCCGAATGTGAAGTGGATGCTTCATTTGCATTTAGAATCTTTTTGCAGTTCGCTATGTTCCTCGTGGTGTATTCTACTGGGAAGTTGAGCCGGGGTAAAAAAAACCTCGCCTCTCTAGCATTATTGTATTGGAAATACCAGGAAGCCCTCTTCCACAAACAACTTTCATTTTCCAAATTAGCCTTTCCCCAAGAAACTCCCAAGTGTTTGCTGCCCCTTGAAGGTCAAGCTTGTCTAGCGGGGACCTTGACCCAGACACATCACTCAGGAAACCACTAAAAGATACCAATTATGATCGTGAGCGATGACAATAGTGTGGGGAACACCTTTCAACGACGACCACTTCCCATTCCATTGAGCTGCCCCTGCCCGTAGCTAATCACTCCATTCCGGATAGGGCACATCAAATGGAACTGTAATTAAAATATCTGTAAACTATGCGCATCCGCCGGTAAACAATTACGAGTGTGACTATCGGTGCACGGTTGTCTAGTTTGTCGGTTCTGTTGTTTAGACGGTGGTTGGGTCGGCTGTGCCGGTTTGTTTCCATATCCGCTTCAAATCGATGCCGGATATTCTACTTTATATTCTCGTCTTTCTATGTAAAGAGATTCTTTTTTCTTTGGTTTTATTTTTGTTCGGTTTCCTATAGAGCGGGGAAACAAAACAAAACAAATAATAGAGGAAAGGGACAAAGATGTTGGTTCTTCCTGGAGAGAGGAGATTGTTTTGTTGTGCCTACAGATTACGCATCATGTACTGAGCCTAAGTATTCACCGCAAGCCTACAATAAACAGAAATTCCGGTTTAATTGTGTCAATTGTCCAACGACTGCCAAGAGCTGGGTCTCGGCGGTTATTCGGTTTGTGTGATTTCCTTCCGCATGTGAGGAATTGTTTAGCTATTTGTAATCGAAACGAGCGGTCCGCCGCTTATCTGGGCGCCTCTGTCGTCGGAATCGCAATCGTCACAACTAACGTCAGCGGTGCAATCGCGATAGCGCATCGGAGAATTCACATGGTTACGGCCTTTAGGGACCAAGGTTAGAGAACGTTCGTGGCGTTCGTGTGATCGAGTGACGAAAGGGTGGTTATCTGAGAGTTTTCTGTTCTTATGACGAATCCGGAAATACACCTGAAATGATGATGAATCAATAATTCCTTTCGTGGGTTTTCTTTTGTTGCCTTTTCAGTTTTCGATTCCGATTTTATGTTACTTTTTATTTGTTTGTCTTTTTTTTTTTGTTGGTTTTGTTGGATTAATTAGCGTGTGCGCTTCATGTGATTATAGGTCACAAGTTGGTGCAACGTAAGCGAATGAAAATGTAAACGTCGATAATCCGGAAGTCAGCGCGTGCTATTAAAAACAGACGAAACCTGCTACCGGTGAACCTGCAGTGTCAAGTGAAAAGAGCTATGACTCATGCGATAAATCTGATAGACGGGGCAATCAACCATCGGCGAGGGTAATGTCGCTGGCTTCATTTGAAGCAAATACATTCGATGGGAACATGCGCACATCAATTGATTTTGGTAAATGACCACATCAAGTGAAAGTTGTTTTCCGACCAAAGTTTTCGGTTTAGGAAATCCATCTAAGGTAACAAAGTCTGGGAATGAGTCGCGATTTGTTTTTTGTTATTCGTCGAACGCAAAAGGAAGTTCAACATTTTTCGAAATCTCATAACTGTGAGCTGATGGAGATTGCAAATGAAGCAGAAGATAATCAACTGCTTCCGTGGTAATAATGTTAATGGGCAACATTTTAATAATCATAGGTGTACTTAGATAATGGGCATTTGCGTCAATTTTCTCTAAAGCGTTCAGTCGCTACTTTTATAATGAAACTAAATTTTGATTACCTAGTTATTCAGGAAGGTAAGAATATCTTGGATTGACTTGACCACAGACAACACCACTCCCCAAGTCACTCGATTTTTAAGTAACTGCCTACTCGGTGGCTCGCAAAGAAGGTTAGGATCCCCCTTTATATTACGTAAATGCGATATCTGAAAAGAGATCTTTCTCCAGCCATCTGGGAATTGTAAATCTTGTGATTTTTCGCTGTATGTGGCCTTGGCAGTTGATCCTCACATTTTGGCTTAGGCCTCTGCATCTCATGGATTTTGCTGCTGGTGTAACCCCCGATGTCAATCAACCTAAAAAAAATATTCGTCAAACTGAATGAAGACATTACCGGAATTCATTGAGTGCAAATGTGTCACCAAAGTGTCGGAAGTACACCGAAAAGAATAATACAGCACTTCAAACGAATGGGCTCAGCCCTACCTCCTAAAAATTGGCACAAGTTACCTCATTCACAAAAACTACGGACGAGGGCAGAAAATGTCTCGCCGGGTGTTCCTTAAGAATCAGTGCTTGGTTCACACCTATGGAATATTATGTACGATGGAGTTTTCTAATAAAACTGCCACAAGTAGTAGAAATTATTGGATTCGCAGACGACATGGCGGTTGTAACAATCGTTAAACATATAAATATCGGCCTTAATGAGGCGAATCGACTATTTAAAGACTGGCCTCAACCTGCCGGAGTAGAACTAGCCGATCACACAACGGAAGCAGTATTAAAAAAAGTCGAAAGCGTGTGAAAAATGTTAACTTCCAGATCGAAAATCAGACTATACGATCAAAGGAAGCTATCCAGTACTTGCGAATCATGCCCGACAATAAACTAAAGCTAAGCCTCATGTATAGCATCAAAGTGAAAAACCAAAGGTATACAAGAAACCTTACACAGTATCATATACTAGCAAATGTCGGTGGATCAGTAAGTAGTAAGTGAATTATCCTGTCAAGGGTGGTCGATCAATACTAGCCTATGACGCGCCAATATGAGTAGGAGCTCCAAATATCGGTGGATCAGTACGTAGTAAGTGGGGGGATGGGAGCGAACATACGGGAAGTCTCTGATTGCTTTCAACCCGGCGAAGGTTAGCTTCGGATATGGACCGGATACACGACGACGACCACGGAAACGAAAATGGCTAAACGTTTTAAGAATTTTCTCATGGAACGTCCGCTCACTATACAGAGCTCGAGCTGCACAGCAGCTAGCCGATGCCCTGTCCGAATATAAGGCTGACATAACAGCATTACAAGAAATAAGATGAACGGGGAGTGGTGTTTTTCAAAGAAACGTATGACATTTATTACAGCAGACATGCAAAACACCATGTGCTCGGTAGGCTTTCTAGTCAGCCACAAGCTGAAGCCTGCCATCTTCGGCTTTAATGCAATAAACGAAAGGCTATGCACTCTTCGCGTGCGAGGCGAGTTTAAGAACATAAGCCTCATAAACGTTCACGGACCTACAGAGGAGCCCCCTAACGACGAAAGAGAAGAACGTCTAACGGGCTCTCAATGCCTGCCCAAGATACGATGTGAAAATCGTTCTTGGTGATTTGAATGCCAAAATAGGTCGGTAGCCGGTTTTCAGGCACTACGCAGGTTCGAATAGTTTGCATGAGAACACTAATGACAATGGACTACGAGTCATCGAACTGGCAGCATCAAAAAACGTGGTCGTTGCAAGTACCAGGTTTCCGCGCAAAGATATCCACAAAGCCACCTGGGTATCACCTGATGGAGCCACTCGCAACCAAATTGACCACGTGTTGATAAATTACCGCCACTCCTCGAGCCTGATGACGGTACGAACGTACCGAGGTGCCAACATCGACTCGTATCACTATTTTGTTGGTACAGTTTTCCGAGCGCGGATTGCCTTACGGAGACGTATTGCATCCGCGGATCAGATTCGAATCAACGCGGCTGCCTTAAGCAATGGGAATACCAGTAACACCTCTGGTAGGCGCTAAGGCTCGTCCTCGAAGAGCTTGATGGAGGGAGAGTAAGTCCTGGGGCCAGAATGCCGGGCGTAGAAGAGAAATGGACACACCTTAAGAATACTGTCATTAGTATTGCCAGCTCCATCTTAAGCAGTAATCGTAGAGATCGGAGCGACTGGTTTGATGATGAGTGCAAACTAGCGACTGAACGTAAGAATGCTGTATACCGGGCAATACAGCAGTCTCATAGAACGCGGGTACCCGAGGAGAAATACAAAGAGCTCAGAAGATCTGAAAAAAGGTTTCACAGACCAAAGAAAAGTGCCTGGAAAAAAAAAACTTGTCTGTGAAATAGAGAAAAGTAGAGAGCAAGGCCCGCACCAGTTCTACCAAATAACCCGCAGTACGACGCGGTACATGTGGGGACTAGGTAGAACTCTCGCCCATGTGGCGTCGCGATCTCGTACCCCCACATTGGTGACCCGCGAGTATATAAACAACACCGCAACCTTTGAACATGCGCGCTTTTAACATTGGTGACACGCGAAGAACTCGCGAACCTTCGCCCTGGAGTCAAATAAAAAAAACTAAAAGACCGGTACGAGCAGAGAACAGTGTTGCAAAAACAGACGGTGAGAGTTGTGAACAGTGACTATTCGGTGCTGCGACTGTATCAGTGACAATCGGTGAGCAATTGCCAAAAATCAATGAATGGGCAAACATCGCCCTAACGACAGGATCACCAAGCGACGCACCAGCACCAGTTACCCCAACACATCACCAGACTAGCAGCAACGCCAAACAGCCAAGGCTTTACCAACATCACCTGGCCGGGTGCAGCACTCGCCTCAACAGCAACGGCCAGGATTTGGTAAGTTCCATATTCTCTATTCCTTTTTTTTCTGAACAGTGAGTCACGCAACACTACCAAGCAACCATGGCATGAGCAACTCATCATTCAATGCTCCCAGAATGCAAGTAATCTCAGAAGCAGAATGAGATCGCGATCACGGACCACCGAGGCATGTATGGTGCACTTAAACGATCGCAGTATCAGAAGGATCAGCGTACTACCGATAAATTACGGAAATTAACCGATAGCCGAAAATAAAATTTCAACACCTGCTCCACCACGAGAAAGCGAGCAAAAATGTGACATTCCGAGGAAATGTTTCTAAGTCATCGAGAAAAAGGAGAACTAGTATCCTGTTGGTCCATGGCTCTTGGAATTGTCTATCTTTGTTGTTTATGTGTGTTGCGTATTCCGAGATGATGTTAAGAATGGCAGGCATTTCACAATTTATGATGCAGAAATCCAAAATTGTACTCATTTTAAAAACAAAAATAAAAAAATAGCCTTTCATATACACTCAATAGTAATATGATAAACACACCAGATATCCTTAATTATAATAAAATAGGTAGCGACAAAACACCACATCTGAAAACCACATGTAAAGCTACAAGTTAGAAACGATATATATATATTCATAGGAAAGCACCATTATATTGTTTAAAAAATAAAAGAAAGAAAAAGTTTTTCTATAAATTAAAGAAATCAATATCCTAAGCTAACACATTTAAATATCGAGTCAAGAATTTAATGTAACTACAATTAATTCATTTTAATCGAATACTGCAAAATTCGTAACAGTTCCTCAGCTATTTTCTTCCATTTTATCACAACCGCTACATGTTAACAAATTATAGATGCAATTAATTAAAGCTGACAAAAACAGACTATAGAAATTAACTAGGGCACAGATATTAACTCAAAAACGCTCTTCAAGCAAACAGTATGATTACTTTTACTTGAACGCAGCTGCCTACCTTGACTTCATTAACGTTAAATGCTTCCAAAATTAATAGTATTTGATGTCAGTTTTTATTATTATAACGTTATATTTCATTTTATTGTATTCTCAGTAAGTTTGCAAATATCAGTAAATAAGAAATTAAAACACAACTTTAAATATTTTTGGCTATAACTTAATACCCTAATTAACTTAAAAGCAACCAACAACAAAAAAACATTTAAAATTTATACAGTTGTTTAATAAAAAGGAAAAAATTATAAATATTAAAAAATGTTGTAAGCCCCTTCTGGGTATTGAATTGCGCACAACCTTGTGTCGTAATGTTCAGCACGACTCCGCGCTCACACATTCGACTATTCGACTCCATTTCACTTTTTTTCGACTTCGCTCGACTCTTTTTCGTCGTTTCTCGACTCCATTCATTCCTTCGACAACACTCACCCATGCGACTTCACCCGACTTCTCGACCATCTTAGACTTCTTTCAACTCTCTGGACTCGCTTTAATTCGCGCGTAGCATCATTCGATAGGATGTCCGGTTTCTGCCCACAC
This sequence comes from Microdon myrmicae, assembly GCA_963931805.1. Classification (NCBI taxonomy): domain Eukaryota; kingdom Metazoa; phylum Arthropoda; class Insecta; order Diptera; family Syrphidae; genus Microdon; species Microdon myrmicae. The sequence continues at coordinate 47,803,236 of OZ007496.1, read as the reverse complement.
TCGATTCTTTTCGATTCGACATAACGCGACCCAGCTCACCTTCTCGTCTCTTCGTAACTCCCAATTCAACCCTTTCAAACCGGCTCCTTATATAACAATAGCTACTCCGCGTAGCACATAATCAATAGGACGCCTGGTTTAGTCTCGCTCGTAATACTTCAACCCCTTTCAGGCCCTCCTTAAAAATTGGCATACAATGCCCTCTATTTCAACATCTCCTTTTTCGGCCCTTGCCTAAATATTGGCGCACACGCTCGCCATTACCAAGACCCATTTTCTGCAAACCGGCCCCTTAAGTAACAACAGCTACTACGTGTAGTATATAATTTATAGGACGCCCGGTTTTGTCTCGCGTGAAACACCCTCACCCTTTTCTGTCTCTTTTCTGAATATTGGCGCTTATGCCCGCCAACCACAGCCTTCATGCAACCCTCCTTGACTTTCCACCCGATTTCCGCAAGCCAGCTCTCCCCGTTACCACAGCTACTACACGTAGCAGCACCCGGCAGGACACCTGGCTTTGCCTCTTTATTTAAACTTCAGGACCTCAAATACCTAGGTGCATAATACTTCGGAGCGCACATCTAATAACCCTAGGGCGCCCTGGGGTTGGACACAATCAACCACCCACCAGGAGCCCCCTATTTTTTTTTAACAAGCGCGACGGGCGGCACCTCACAGCAAGTTTCCATTCGATCGAAGTCGCAGCTACCGGTACATTGACACCAATGTACCGGTACTCCCTCGATAGGTAAAACGTGCAATTGAGGGCCCGCCCTCCTTTACCAGTCCCAGCGGCAAACAATACGCCACACAAAAGTATGGACAAAAGACACCGGCTCTGGACTTGGTCCCTTTTCATTCCGCACACCGCAACCTGTCACTGCGGATGGGAATTACCCTGGGATAAGTTCCCCTCCATCTCGCACACGTCATTTCGTCACTGCGGATGTGAACGGATTTCCGATGGGTTCCGACCTATTCGGACGATAAGCCTGTTGGTCCACGAGACCCATAACAGGCCTATGGACCACACCGCACACCCTTGGAAAGTCCTTTGTGGTAGGATGTATGGAAGGAGACAGCGCGGCAGACCTTGTCTGTGATGGAGAAATGGTGTAGACCAGGACGCCCAGAGCCTGGGACTGCCAATCTAGATGAAATCGGCTCGAAATCGGGACCGGTGGAGAGGTTTGTTAAATAAGGCCAAGACCGGATTGTAGTGCCGATGATGATGATGATAATGATGATGATAATGATGATGATAATGATGATGAGTATGTAGTACGTGAATTATTCTGTCAGGGGCGGTCGATCAGGATTAGCCTAGGCCACGCCAATGTGAGTAGGAGCTCCAAATATGGGTGGATCAGTATGTAGTAAGTGACTTCTCCTGTCAAGGGTGGTCGATCAGTACTAGCCAATCTGACTAGGAGCTCCACATATCGGTGCATCTGTATGTTGTAATGATCCTAGATCACTACTCCCATCCAATCCCCATTATTATCTATAATCCCTATCTTCTTCCCATAGTGAATCAAACAAAATAGTTGAAAACGATAATGAGAGCAACACACAGGCCTTGTGCATTAAGAACTATATGTGGTTTCAGGACGACCTCCGACGAAGCAGCACTAGTTATAGTCAGATTAATCCCCATTGACATCCTAGCTAAGGAAATGCTTCGGATCTGTAAATGGAGAGCCACAAGGATTTTTGTGCCTGGCGAAATGGCGATGATAAAGCTAGTGGAAAGACAAGCTGCTACTGCTATATGCCACGCCAGATGGAATGCAACCTAAAACAAGGAGCGTTGGTCAAAAGTGTGTACTCAGGTAACCCTTGTACAGAATAAGTTACGCGAACTCGAGAAAGCAGGACGAGAAAGCACTGGAAGACTAACCTAACGAGTTAACCAGTACCTGCGAAGGAAAACACAAAGTCGTTCGCGCAGGGAAAGTGGAGAATATGTTTTAGACGCAGTGTTATGAGGTATTTAATAACAATTTAAAAATAATTTAAATATGGGAATGAAATCACTTTAATTGGAAACAAGGCAACGAGACTTACTTGAGTGGACCGTGGAGCGGTAGTTGCTGTTAGACTCTGGTATTCAGGGTGCAGGGGGTATTGCGTTCTTGAATTCCCCTGTTCAGCTTGCTGATGGTCGTAGAGTTGGAATGTTTTCACTCACGCAGTTTAGTATATTTCACTCACGGAGGTTGTCGCTTAATCTTCTTATAGAACTGATAATGCATTCGTCCTATGTCCTATCTGAATCTCTATTCATTTTTTTTTTCGGGGCCAACTCCTTTTATTATTTTTTCTGCCAAGTAGAATTTGCATAAAATAGTTTATGCAAATTAGCTACTTGACGATATTTCCAATTTACCAGTAGAGGGGGGAAATTCGTGACTTATAGTGGGTTGGGCGAGGGCATGGACACGAGGCCCGTAAAAGCAGTGATATGACATACTCTACGAGGGTTGCCTCTTATGTTTCGGGATTTGGCAACCCTAGTGTTGCAATCCGGCAATTGACAGCTCTGTCGTAAAGTTGGACATTTTTGAGGTTATACGCACTCAGAACGTTTTGACATACGAGCGCTATTTGTGTTGTTTACAGTAACTTAAAAGATTCATCTCGGCCCAAAAATGGAATTAAATCGTCAACATTTTCGTGCGATTATTTTTTACAACTTTCGGCGTGGATTAACTCAGCAACAGTGCGTGGATGAACTTAATTCAATTTTTGGCGATAAAGCTCCATAAAGGACCAGTGTTTATCGATGGTATGGTGAATTCAATCGTGGTCGTAGTTCACTCCAAGATGAATTTCGTGAAGGTCGTCCAAAATCAGTTGTTGTTCCGAAAACCATTGATGCTGTGCGCGAACTGATATTGGAAGATCGTCATGTGACCTATCGTGAGATTGAGACAACCTTAGGCGTTAGTGGGACCAGCATACATTCAATATTGCATAAACATTTGACTGTCAAAAAAATTTGTTCGCGTTGGATCCCACGCAATTTGTCAATCGCCCAAAAAAAGCCTCGTGTCAATTGGTCGGAAGAAATGTTCAAAAAATACGGTCGCGGTGCTTCGAAACACGTCTATGACATCGTGACAGGTGATGAATCGTGGATTTACGCGTATAAGCCCGAAAGTAAACAGCAGTCGACTGTCTGGGTGTTTCAAGATGAGCCAAATCCAACAAAAGTTGTTCGCGCACGAAGCACTTCCAAGCAAATGGTCGCCTGTTTTTTCGGAAAAACTGGACATGTCGCAACCGTACCATTAGAACAACGCAGAACAGTCAATTCTGAGTGGTACACAACCATTTGTTTGCCAGTTGTCTTCCAAGAAATCAGGAAAACCAACCGCTGAAGACGGATCACTCTTTACCACGACAATGCGAGCTCTCACACATCGGCTGCGACAACTGCATTTTTGAGCACCCAAAACATCCATTTGATGGGTCATCCGCCGTATAGTCCTGACTTGGCACCGAATGACTTCTTTTTATTCCCGTACGTAAAAAACAAACTGAGAGGTCAACGTTTTTCGACACCTGAAGAAGCGGTTGCTGCATTCAGAATGCATGTGTTGGAGATACCTCAATCAGAGTGGCAAAAGTGCTTCGACAATTGGTTCAAACGCATACAAAAGTGTATAGATCTTCATGGGGAATATTTTGAAAAACAATAAAGTGATTTTCGATGATCAATATTTGTTTTTGTTCTCTAATCCCGAAATATAAAAGGCAACCCTCGTACAACCCAGTGAATTGTGCATAGCATAGGCTCGGGCCAGCGGTATCTTTAGAAGATTACATATCCTTTGGCATAATCATAAGTAAACACGTCGCGTCCGACCCATAAACTTGGCTCTGAGTTTTAATTCAAATACCCGAACGAATAACATCCCCCTCTCCCGGCGCCAGACATAGCCCCCCCCCCCCCTCACTTTCCATGCGTTTTTTTATACTTTAGATTTAAGTTAGTTGTTAGGTTATGGCTTGTATTAAGGTTCTGCCTTCACCTAATAACAAGTATAGATCGACTCCGCCTTTTAAACAGACTGTTTTTATATTTAAAATACGCTGGTTGAGGACGGTGGTAGGATAGCGATTTTTTGTTATTTTCGACGGCGTACGTCGATGTGTAATTTCTCAAATTATTTTTATCGGTCAAACATGGCTTATTTCACGCACTTTTTACGGATATAATCTGACCATCCTTAAGCCCATTTACTTACACAAGATTTGGGACGAATGTTTACTTTGTGATTCCTGGTTGATCGCCGGCACTTTTTTATTAGTTGGAATGTGCGTATCACGATCCTAAGCACCTTGTGTATACACACATGTGTTCATTAATTATCAACGAAGGCAAAGCATTTTGTATATCTGATTGGTAGCGTTGCAACCGGATCGCTTATTTTGTGAATAGCACTATATTTTCGTAAAAGGACATTTTTTTTTGTACCGTCATTGAATTCTATGATTTGCCTGTTTATGAATTTCGATGTTTATGCATTTTTAGAGATACCTACGAATTATTGAATGTGTTCTATTAAACACGAGTTAATCAACCAGAGAAATCCACATTAAGGGATTCTAAATATTGTGGGTAAACGATTTCTATGGGCATGTATTTGGGGGTAGCCGTTTTTCGAGCAACAGCAACCAGATAAGGGATTTGAAGTTCTTCACAAATACCTAGACATTTCTATAATTCGACGGACAATATTATAATTTTTGGGTCTTTCTGATCAGGTGACAACTTTGCCCTTTTGAATTTTCTACGAAAAATATGTGCATTATACGAGTTACATAATTAGAAATATATCTCCTTTGTACTTAAAGATTTCTTATACCTGGGTTGGGTTCCTTATGGAAGAAAAGTTTTCAGACTAAGTGAAATCATGTTTCTTATTATGTCAGCTACGCTATAAGCATTGTTAAGCTGTGAGGAAAAATAGCAATCAATTCAAATGCTCTAAAAAGTCGTTTAAACGATCCCAATCGAGATCTATTCTATGCAGCAGAGCCATTCCCCGCAGGAGAGCCCATAGACCCATCCCATGCACAAGAAGACATCAGCAGTAAACATCTGCAACAATATTCCTAGTGGAGGCGGGTCTTAGGTTTTGGCTGCTTCTTACGATATAACATGCTAACGTAGCTGTTAGTGTATTCTGAAACAGCATCACACCCTTCACTATCAAGTCGTAGACTTCACCATCAAGTATTTGAAGTAATAATAGAGAGGCTAGAAACCTTCGAAATTATTCATCAAAATTTGCAGAAAACATGCAATAGGATAACAAGCTGGCTTTATCCAAAACTTGGAAATCATAATATTATTGACAGCGAATAAAGATAGTTTAAGGTGAGTGCAAGTTCAATTTTAACACAGGATAGTGGCGCCACTCAAGTAAGTAAATAAGTCCGAACGGCATTCCGCCGTCCCCTTTCAGTAGGAAGTCTAACGATCATTTGCTACCTCCACGAACAGTCATCTAAGTCAATAACTGCACACTGCCACTGCTTGCCTCATCGTCAAACAAATAACTTGACACCAAGTCTATAACAAATAAGTACATTATGTTCCTAAGCTCTGCGATTTCTATTACGATTTTTATACTAGACACTTGAGTATGTGTAAGATATGTATTCACGCGACCCCCTCTAGATGGGCGGTCGTCACCATCACGCCAAAGTAAAACATGCACTCACGATCGCCCACTTTAAAAGCAAGGGAATGCATTTTCATGCCGCAGAGATCGTTAAGGTAAACGTCGGCTCCCAATCCACTTTGGATTTTATTGCCCGTTCCTTTGAAAAGCCATTTACCAGGGACGCCTGCTAATTGCATAGAATTTCATCGATTAGCTTCAGATGAACCTCTAGTTGGAATAGTTGGGCGTAAGATATTCCACAAATATGCACCGGGTCTCGGTGTAGTGTTTCGGCTGTTTCCTCACAAATTCAATATGTTAGCAATAATGGGTATCAACTGAAACTTTTATTGCTCGTTAACTTAAATGCGTGAGGTTTTTCTATTCTATTTTTGGATTATGGGCATTAATAGCCTTTGTTTTCTCGTTTCCCATTCGAGGCGTTATAAGACGTCTCTCACTCCCTCCCGTGTGATAGTTCTCTTCAGACGCCCATATTTTGCTGTCATTGAAGTCTATCTTTTCATGAGGTCAGGCGGGGTTCCTCAGTCGGAGTTCCTACATCGCTGTACCCCTTCGTGCCACAGGTGAAGGTTATTCTCATTCCGCTATTGGCACTAGACATCAGCCGTCGTAATTCGTTCACTTTGTGAAGCGCAATTGCTAATTATCTTCAAGCAGAGAACACTAGTTAAATAGCATCGAATGAGATGTAGAAGTTGATTGTAATTATTTTAAATACGTTTCGAGTGTACTTGGTAGTTTGAGTAAGAAGGGGGAACTATTAAGTCATTTTTTCAAATACCTTACTACCTGGTGGTTTCGTTTCCGGCAAGTGAAAAGCGCTGCTCTTGTTGCGACATTAAGGCTAATGACTGAAATAATTGAAGGATGTAAGCTTGTTATTCTTTCTATTACACGTTGTCTTAGTTTTGACAGGGTTTACGATATTGTGGTGGGTGTTTGGTGTGACTAAATAGGATCCTGATTGAGAACTATCAGATTGTGGGTACCATGTGTGTAAAGCATTACAATGTTAAATACCACATTGGCAACACTTTTTTTAGCAATTGAAAAAATTCATGTAGCACATCCAGTTACTGGTTACGGAATCTGAAATTAGTTTCTGTCCTTTTTCTGGCCTTCCATGTGTTGTAATTAATTTTGGTCTTCTTTTTGCGATTAAGTTTTTCGTTATTTCGTACAGGTGATATATACTTAATTGTGAGCTTACCTCTGGGGGGATTTTCGTAAAGATTCAACGGTAGTCTATGAGGGTTGGCCGATGTTTTTCCTTCTTTGGTTGTGGTTGGTACTTGGTTACGTAGTAAGGCCGTCCTCAACAAGTTTTTTCGTTCCTAACCCCCCCCCCCCCCCCCCCCCCCCATCTTACATAACCCCTATACATAAAAATGAAAAAAACGATATATCAAATTATCGTCCCATTGCTAACATTTCGCACATTCCAAAACTGTTCGAAGGCCTACTATATGAGTCGTTATGTTTTCGTTGCGCGCCCATCATCTCTCCGAACCAGCACGGCTTCCTCTCGGGCAGGTCCATTACTATTAACCTTGTCGAATTCACATCCCGCACACTCCTTGCCCTAGAAAACGGCGATGAGGGCGACGTAGTCGCTACCGACTTTAGCAAGGCCTTCGACAAAATCTCCCATAACATCATTCTTTTCAAGCTATCCTCCCTCGGTTTCGAACTCCTGCTGATTAAGTGGGTCTCATCCTATCTCAGTTATCGAACCTGCCGCGTGCGATTTAGATCCACCCTCTCCGATCCTTTTTTCCCAACCTCAGGTGTCCCCCAGCTCAGTCATCTCGGCCCTCTCCTATTTATCCTAACCATAAACGACATATGCTCTTGCATTAATCACTCCTCCATCTCGCTTTACGCGGATGATTCCAACATTTTTAAGACAATCCGCTCTCCCCAGGACTACTCACTTCTCCAAGCGGATCTTGACAGCTTCTCGACTTGGTGCCATAATAATTGTCTAGAAATGAATATCGCCAAATGTCACACAATCGCCTTCTCTCGGAAGAGTTCCCCCACTCATCTACGCTGCTATCTCTTACTGAACCAACCGATAACATCGGTTGAATTGATTCGCGATCTGGGCGTCCTATGCGATATGGAGCTCAAATTTACCGCACATTTTGATTACATAATCGTCAAGGCTAACGCCGCCCTTGGGTTTGTCAAACGCTGGTCGAAGGAATTCCTTAACCCCTATGTCACCCGATCACTCTACACAACTTTTGTCCGGCCACTACTCGAATACGCTCGTCAGGTCTGGTCCCCGTATCAACTGACTCACATTCGCAGGATTGAGGGAGTTCAACGTCGTTTCTTGCGCTTTGCCCTCCGCGGACTAAACTGGAAAAATCCGCACCATACACAAGCCGGCTCCGTCTAATCAATCTAAACACACTTGAAGAGCGCAGAATCCATGCCGACATCATCTTTGTCCATCGCCCTCTGTCTGGCTCAATCAGCTGCCCAAGCTTGCTCTCCCCTTTAACATTGCATACAAACCCCCGTAACGTACGTAACTCTCGACTGTTTTACATGCCTGCTCATCACACTTCTTACGGCGCTAACGAACCCATTTCGCGTATGCTACGACAGGTCAACATCTCCACTCCCGGTCTTAAACGACGTCTCAGAATAAACCCGTCCTAAATCCCCCCCCCCCCCCCCCCCCAATAATCCTCTCTACCCTGCAATCCTACCTCTCCTCTCCTACCCTCAAAATAGTTCCTTCAGCCCCACCCACAATTTCAACCTCTCCCCCTAGCTCGCCAACCCCGCCGCCTACCAGTACGTAGACATGCCCTTCACTGTCACTGTCTCACAAATGCCGAATTTACCGCCCCCACATACACTCGCTCTTCCCTAGCCTCCTACCTCCCCCATCGCACAGTCATCTTCACCTTCCTTTTTTTTTCTTTTTTGCTCCTTCTTACTCTAGATTTAAGAGAGTCTGTAAGGCTTTTATATTAATTTAATTTAAGTTAATGTAAGCTTGCATTAAGCTAAATAAATGGGGGTTCTGCCCTCACTAAACTTAAAAACTTCCGCGATGACTTCCTCAATTATACTACTGACTTTTCCCCTACCCGAGGAGTGCTTATCACTGTCCAAAGCAGCCTCGAGTCGTCACTTGTCGCTTTCCCTACCCCCTCCAAGCTGGACTTTGTAACTGTCAAAATCACTCTTCCGCGGAAATCTATTTTTGTCATGTGTTTCTATATCTTGCCATCCCAGCTAATTGAAATTTATGAGCTAACTCTTAATGCCATCGACCATATAATCGAGCTGAGTAATTGCGAGGGCGACGTCATTATCTTCCACAACTCAATTGGGTTATATCAGACGATCATTCACACTTCACCTCCCAACCCACCTCGGCCAAGGAATCTCTCCTCATTGATCGACTAGATGATTCTTGTCTTTGTCAGATCAGCAACGTTCGAAACCAATTGGGTAGGCAGCTTAACCTCATCTTTACAACAGGCCCTATCAATATATCTGTCTCACCCAGCCCAATTCGCCTTACAACTATAGACCACCACCGCCCGCCTCTTCTCATGACCTTCTTCCGAGTCCACTCGCCACCATTCGCCCCCCTCCCAATCACTACGGCTACAATTTCCATAAAGCTAATTGTCGCCTGATCAAGGCTACCTTTTGTTTAACTACAACGTGGCGCAAAATTAATCACCCTATCGGAAGATGTTATAATTTTTGCAAATGGCGTCGGACGTCAATCATATTTGACATTTGTGAACTAGACAGCAGTATACAAACAGTTAAGCAGTGGAGCGCTATACTCCGCAAGAGCGTAGAATAATTGTGTCGGTTTTATTTTTTTTACCAATAATCGGTCGATGGTGTTAGCGCAGTGTGAATTTCGACGTCGATTTCCTAATCGTGTCGTGCCAACTGGCAAACATTCCGGCGCTTAGCTACTCGACTGGAACAAACTGGAACCACGGGAAACCATGCAGGGCGTGGCCGCCACCGGACTGGTCGTTCGGCCGAGAATATCGTGTCTGTAGCTGCCGATGTCGCTGAGAACAAAGAAACATCAACCAGACGACGGGCCACATAATTGGGCATCACCAGACGGACCCTACAGCGAATTTTAGTGAAACACTTACACATGTTCCCATACAAACTGCAAACAGTGCATCGGTTAATGCCTGCTGACCGTTCCGTCGCGTGTGAATTACTGTCAACCCATCCTTAATCTCAACAACGAAGAGGACGATCTTGTGTCGAAAATCATCATGAGCGGCGAGGCGCGTTTCCACTTAAGCAGTTACATCAATAAGCAAAATTTTCGTCTCTGGGGCACTGAAAACCCGCGTGTGCTGCGCTGTCACT